>CAKXYN010000026.1:21265000-22530000 GCA_935064755.1 Tragelaphus eurycerus | reverse complement strand
AGGTGTCTCTGTGTCCCTCACCTACCCGCTTTCTCTCCCCTAGCCTAAAACCCCACCATGCCCTGCACAGAAACCCCCACAACCACCCCAGGGCAGAGTCCACCCTGCAGCTCTCTGTAAACTGCCACTTCTCTTGGCACTGAGTGTCAAGAACTGTGAAAGCACGTATACTTTTTTTAATCCAATCATGACATTTTCTGAGAATCTATCCTGAGATTCTGATAATGTCATCCAGGGAGGTCTGCACAGAGCTGTGTAATTGCTAAAAACAATTTTTTAATAATGGAAAACTCAGAGGTAATTTAAATATACAACAGTAGGGTAGATGCTTTATAAACTATGATTCACCAATTCTGTGGACAGTTATGCGGTCAGGAAATGATGAGCACAGTCATCGTTGCCATGCTTTCATACTGTGATGTTGCCTTCCCATTGTTTCTTCCGGCTTCTTTATAAACACAGAACATATATACACACACACATGTATAGTTTTATTTGTTTTTGGACATGCTGCATCTTTCTTGCTGCGCAGGCTTTTTCTCTAGCCATGCAGGGGCTCCTGGTTGCCGTGGGTTCCCTTGCTGCAGAGCACAGGCTCTAGGGCACAGGCTCAGTAGTTGTTGCATTTGGGCTTCATTGCCCCGAGGCATGTGGGGATCCTCCCAGACCAGGGATCAAACTCGTGTCTCCTGCGTTAGCAGGTGGATTCTCTACCACCAAACCACCTGTGAAGTCCCCAGGCTTCTTTTTTAAGGAAAGGATTAATATAAAGTTAACTATGATGACGAGCAGTGTTAGCTTTTTCTACTTTTCTGTGTTTTCCTAATTTGTATGCTCCACACAAATTTGTCTAATGGAGCGATAAACAAATTCCTCTCAGAGAGTGAGGGAAAGATTGTCTTTGCCGCTCGGGGTGACACCCTGACTCCTGATGGAAAAGAGTGAGCTTGGCCAGGAATCAGTCCCAAATGGAGGCACTACAGTGAAGCTTTGCTTTGTTTTGTTCTCCAGCAGGCTCCAATACCTCGTTCCCACAGAGCTGTGCTAGATACTAACACAGACATGACAAATGCTATCACGCGGTCATCCGTGAGCACGTGCATGGAAACCCAAAAGTCCTCAATGTGTGATGAAGATAGAATTTCACACCAACCTGGAGACTGGTGGGGAGACAGAGCTGAGAAAGTTTATTCTACCTGGAACCCAAGGATTGGACAAACGTACTGTATCTGAATTTGAAGTGATTGTGCAGCCCCCAGACAGCCTAAACCACATATGAGTCCCTGGGTTCCAGTTCTTTCAAGGAAAAGACATCTGCTTTAGTCTCCTAACCCTCCCTTGAGTCTCAAAAGTTGATCAGGAGCTACTGATTAGGAATGTGAAGATGAAGAGATAAAGAATAGCTGTCAGGCTGAGGAACTGGCAACAACTTAGACAATGAAAAAGTGAAAGTCGTGTCCGACTGTTGTGACCCCGTGAACCACACAGTCCAGAATACTGGAGTGGGTAGCCTTTGCCTTCTCCAGGGGATCTTCCCCAACCACGGATTGAACGTGAACCCAGGTCTCTGACATCGAAAGCAATTTCTTTACCATCTGAGCCACAAGGGAAGCCCAAGAATACTGGACTGGGTAGCCTATCCCTTCTCCAGGGGATCTTCCCAACCCAGGAATTGAAGCGCAGTCTCTTGCATTGCAGGCGGATTCTTTACCAGCTGAGCCACCAGGGAAGCCCATTTAGACAATAACCAGCCACATGGTAGAATTACCAAACTCACAGTTCTTTGAAATACATGAATCAAGGACCAACACACATTCCTAAGTGATTTTTACAGGAATCAGACCCCCACCAGATGAAAATCGCTGATGGCAAGAACAGACTGTAGACTGGTTGAAGCCAGAAGGTTGATGATGTTTGAAACTTAACATTGATGCCAACCAGTCTGAGAACTGTACATGAGCTGATCACAGCCCCTGCAGCCCCTCCTCCCACTGCCTTTAAACCCCTTCTCTGAAAGCCATCAGGAAGTTCAGGCCTTTTCCTTGATGCCTGCAAATAAACCCTACACTTTCCTTCACTACAAACCCAGTGTCAGTAGACCGTCTTTTCTGCATGCAAGCGAACGGACCCAGGTTTGATTGAGTAACACTACCTTTCTGGCCTCATCCTTCTTACCACCCCTGCTTCTGACACTCCACACTTGCCTGAGATTTAACCACTCAGGGTCCACTTTGAATTTCTCTTGACTTTTCTCTCAGTGCTCAGCTGTGTCATCCACTCTCTTCTCTGTGAATACCCTTTTCCATCCCCAAGGCCACCAGGAGGCCATGCTGATGAGGCTCACTCTCGAGGGCTGGAAGGACATCCTTTCCTCGGGCCAGTGGGACCAGCACCCCAGGTGGGGAGGAGGCCTGGGGAAGATCGAGCCTCAGTGGGAGAGAGACTGAAGGGAAGCCAGAGACAGAAAGGGGGAAATGAGGCCACAAGCTGAAGCTGGAGGAGAGGATGAGGTGGCTGTGACCTCACACTCAAGCTTCCAAATAATCCTCATGAAATCTCTCCTCACCCTCCAAAGTCAAACAGATGCATCAGAGCTTAACTTCGGAATTGAAGTAGGATTGAGGCTGAAAGAGGCAACATGTCAGGGTTAGTGGGATAATCACTCAAATTACAGGACTAACCCAAACTCTACATTTTAAAAAGCAAAGGATGTTTAAGAAAAGGCAGAGGCATTTCTTCCTGAACTGTAGATTTAGACCAGTAGATCCCTAAACTGTCCCATAAGAAGTGAAAATCGTCTCCTTCAGAGCATTCTTTCCTCACAATAGGTTTTCCACGGGCAGGTAGAGGACCTTCCTGCTCTGTTTACAGTGGGAGGGAGAGTGAAGGGCATTCTTGACGAGGGAAATAGAGCCTCTGGAAACTGTCATCACAGCAGGCTGGGAGCTCAGGTGACAGGGCTGACCTTGGCTTCCCTGGCACTGCCCTCCCCCCACCCCTCCTCCAAGTTCACTGTGACTCCAGTCTCCCCAGATACCTCGGCTCCTGGTGCCCTTCTCCAGATGCAGAGGGCAAAGGTCATCAGGAGCCAGTGACACACTCATGCCCACTCATTCTGCAGGTCCCACCACAGTTGCCAACTTCTTCACCAAGTTTCTGCAGGTCAAGGTCACACTTTCCACTTCCTGTTAAGGACGTTTGCTTGTGCCTCGGTCTCCTTGGCTGACTCCTCTTCTGCAGTTATGGGAAACAGAGAATCTGGTCTTAACTCTCAGAAAAAGTGGGAAAGAATTAACGGTGTCGAATGTGTCTGATGCTGGGATGTTCCAGAGTCAAATACAGCCTTTGGGGAGAGTTTCTGATCTGAAATAAAAAATGGAGCAGTTGTGAATACGTGAATTGTTGAAGCTAGAAGGAAAGCAGGGTTAATTTAGACAATAATTTAAGACGATTAAGGAAAAACAGGATACCTAAGTTACACTCTGTGCTTTTTTCCCTTTAAATAGTTAATTTTCCCCACATAGCAATGTTTTATATTCAATGCTTAGTTACTGACATAGATTGCAATATCTGTCAGGGGCCCACCCAGAAAGAAAAGGCATGTTCTGTGGGGAGCTGCCCATAGAGACTGTATGTAGAGGGTGGGGAGGGTTAAGTGAACCACCAGGGTTGGGGCACCCAGAACTGCCAGCCATGGGGGTAGTTATCATTCCCAGACACCAAAGATTGGGAAGGACCACAGGGCTTCCCTGGTGTCCCAGCAGCTAGGACTCTGTGCTTCCAGTGCAGGAAAGCACGGCGCAGGCACAGTTTTGACCCCTGGTCAGAGAACTGGATCCTGCATGACTCGTGATACAGGAAAAAATGGGGGGGCAAAAATAAAGGAACTTGGCATCCTGGCGAGAACTTGAGCTGTGTTGGAGGGGGTGTGGCACCCAACAGAGCTAAAACTTGCAAACAGAAGCACCACTACCAAGAGAGGGGCCAGAGGTGTGGCAGAAAGGGAAATCCTTGCCCTCTCCTCAGCTGATGCCTGAACATGAGGGTACAATGTCAGGACAAGCAAGCAGGAGATGCACGCACGCACACACACACACACACACACACACACACACACACACACACACACACCAGAGGGATGCAGAGAAGACCAGGAAGGCGGAAGAAGGATAGGAGGATGAGGAGGGAGAAGAAGGAGTAAGGGGAAGACAAGGGCAGGGATGAAGAATGACCAGCACAAATATTTCATCTTATTTTTTTTTTTAGAACATATATGGGTTGGGACTTCCCTGGTGGTCCAGTGGTTAAGATTCCTTCCTCAATTCCTGGTTGGAGAACTAAGATCCTACATGCCCCACAGAGTGTCCAAAAAGTTTAAAAAAAAATTTAAAGAGAAAGAAGAAAGTACATTGGTAGGAAACACTTCTAATCTCCCTCCTATTTTTTCTGCCACACTTATCACAAACCTCAATTCAGATCAAAGGAAAACTGCCAAATGGAATTAACACTTGAACCAAGAACATAGAGCCAAGCATTGATTTTTTATCCAATGAAAACCTATAAGACAGTATCAAATATGCAAGAGAGAAACAGAGAGGGAGGAAGGAAATGAGATGAAGAGAGGAGTCTGTGATGGCCAGTAGAGTTATGACCAATGATTTTCTCATGTCTCATCCTCTGCTGCAGTTTTCTTGGCAAAGCCTTGAATTAGCACCAGACTGTATTTTAATGGGTTTCCCAGGTGGGACTAGTGCTAAAGAACCCGTCTGCCAGTGCAGGTAGATGTCAGAGACTTGGGTTCGATCCCTAGGTTGGGAAGATCCCCTGGAGGAGGGCATGACAACCCACTCCAGTATTCTTGCCTGGAGCATCCCATGGACAGAGGAGCCTGGTACACTATGGTCCATAGGGTTGCAAAGAGTCAGACACGACTGAAGAAACTTACCACGCGTGCACCGTATTTTAACAGCCTCCCATGAAGAAAAACTAAGTTGCATTTGCTTAAAGCTATTTAAATGAAGCAGGTTACTTTTTTCTAACCAGTGTCTAAATAAGTGCAGCACTCCTGATGATTTCCTGTGCGAAGAGTACAGTTCTGGGAGACTGGAGTCCAGTTCCTGCCCGGGAGAGGTAACTGACTGATCCCGGTTCGCAGATGTTCAGTCAGCGGAAGTGAGCTGCAGCTCACAGTGAATCTCTGTAGAGCCTCCAGCCACACTGGATCATGCACCCCTGTGTGGTTGTGTTGTCCACCTTCCCCCGTAGAATGTGAGCCCTCCTTGGGCAGGAATGGCTGTCTCTTTCACTTCCCGCTGTTACCACATCAAGAACGGCGTCCAGCACACAAAAGGTGCTCAAAATCGATTCATTCAGTGAACCAAAAAATGAATGCACAACCAGTGAGACCTCCAGGTCTGAAGGAGACACGTTGTTCACAACATGTATGATGATAAATGCAGGGTCCCTCTCCCAGACCCCTGGTGCCAACTCCCCGAGTCCTGCCTTTTGGTCCAGATCACCAGAAGCCTCTCCTCCCCAGACCCAGCCAGCTTGAGAAGAGCCAACAGAGTCAGGTAGTGCTGGCTTTCTCTAGATGGGACTTCCTAACCCTCTAGACCAGGGTCAGACAGAGTGGCCTCTGCTTCTCTTCACACCCATATCTTAGTTTTCCAATTTTTCCATTAGTCATGTAGGAAAGTGAGAGTTGGACCATAAAGAAGACTGAGTGCCGAAGAACTGATGCTTTTGAACTGTGGTGCTGAAGAATACTTTTGAGAGTCCCTTGGACTGCAAGGAGATCAAACCAGTCAAGGAAATCAAACTTGAATATTCATTGGAAGGACTGATGCTGAAGCTGAAACTCCAATACTTTGGCCACCTGATGCGAACAGCTGACCTGTTGGAAAAGACCCTGTTGTTGGGAAAGATTGAGGGTAGGAGAAGAAGCGGACAACAGAGGATGAGATGGTTAGATGGCATCACTGGCTCAATGGACATGAGTTTGAACAAACTCTGGGAAATGGTGACGGACAGGGAAGTCTGGCGTGCTGCAGTCCACAGGGTCACAAAGAGTCAGACCCAAGTGAGTGACTGAAAATAGCAACAACTTAGATTCATAAAGATGACACTGTGAGTGTTTAGAATAGGAAACATGTTGGAGGAGGTCATCAAGGGGACATGACCATCAGTTGACCCTCAAGGTAGATGCCGGCAGTGGGGGTTCCTCCCCGTCCACCATTCCTGGAGGGTGTGTCTGCCCGCTTTTCCCACAGTAAACACCTTTCTGAGCATGCAGCCGAGAGAGAGTGAGATGGTGTAAGACCATCTGCGGTGAGGATCTACTCAACAGTGGTGCCCAAGACAAACCTCGTAAGTAAGTCCCCCCATTTAGTTAAACTGGGATGACCCAGAGGGGTGGGACGGGGTGTGGTGGGTGGGAGGCTCAACAGGGAGGGGATATATGCATATGTAGAGCTGACTCACACTGTGGTACAGCAAAAACCAACACGACGTTATAACGCAATTACGTGTTCAGTTGCTTCAGTTCTGTCTCTTTGTGACCCTATGGATTGTAGGCTACCAGCCTCCCCTGTCCATAGGGTTCTCCTGGCAAGAATACTGGAATGGGCTGCCATGCCCTCCTCCAAGAATGCAATTATACTCCAATTAAAAATAAATTAAAAAAAAAAAAAAAACTGCCACCTACCAATCTGGAGTGACTGCCTCTTTCCTTCCTAGCTCCTTGCCCTCTGGGTACCAGGACCAGTTGGCAAACCAACAAAACATTTATTCAACAGTTTTTGAGCATCCACTTCTGGTGAGGTTTTGTTCCCCTCCCAAACTGGCCACTGGCTTAACTGGAAAGAGAAAAGTCTGGTGCAAAAGCAATTCTTATACTATAGGATTGTAAGTCTGTAATAAGGATCATAATCGATGCACAAACAGATTTCTTCAACTTCTTTTCTGGTCTCCTGCAGTGTACACATGCACACAGGATTCAGATTTTTACCCATCTCCCTTCTAATTTGTTTAATACAGTCCACATCAATATGTCCACAAGAAAATATCATGACACACCAATGTGTTCCTTTGCAAATATAATTAGGTATTCTTCTGGCAAACAAATAAACTCCTAGCTAATGCAAAACTTGTTTTCAAAATGTTTTTTTTCCTCTCTCTCTCTTTTTCTCCCTGGAGCAGACTTAAAAATAAATATTGAGTGTGCCAGGAAGTTGCTCAATTATTCATGTACTGAACTTTTTAAGCGTATTTAGGAAAGACAATCTCCTTGAATTTACCTACTTGCCCAAAAGCTACATGTTATTTACTGGCAGGAAAGAGTTCTCCACATTCATTTTGTTGACCTGTCAGTAGCATGTCTCCAGGTGAAGTATCTCAAAATGCATTTTCAACCACTTAATTTCACCCTAGTTGGTGTCTGTCTTTCTTAAGCCTGAATTGAAAGGCTCCTTCCCCCTCAATTGTTAAAGCAGAGGGCAGAGATACACACCGTAAACATGCATGAGCAGACACCTATCCATCATCATTCACTCCACAGGTCACAAGGGAGGTGACACGGTGAAGAACGGGCAGTATGGTCAGGGTACGGAATGCTATTTCTTGCCAAACACAGTCATGACCTTGGCAATCACTTCACCCCCTCTGAGGCTCTATTTCCTCATCTTACAACTAAAACCTTAGAAAAGTAATATTTACTCTTCCTGGCTCACCGGGCTGACATTGGATAAATCAAGATTTTCTGTGATTTAAGAGATGATTACATATGCCTATGAAGAAGGGGATGACAGAGGATGAGATGGCTGGATGGCATCACTGACTCGATGAATGTGAGTCTGAGTGACCTCCGAGAGCTGGTGATGGATAGGGAGGCCTGGCGTGCTGCAGTTCATGGGGTCGCAAAGAGTCGGACACGACTGAGCGACTGATCTGATCTGATCTGATGAAAATTCCTACTTTCCCTAAAACTGGAATTTGCATACATCTCCCAGAAATCCGGTCTTCCCTGATAGCTCAGTTGGTAAAGAATCCACCCGTAATGCAGGAGACCCCGGTTCAATTCCTGGGTTGGAAAGATCCACTGGAGAAGGGATAGGCTACCCACTCCAGTCTTCTTGGGCTTCCCTGGTGGCTCAGCTAGTAAAGAATCTGCCTGCGGGAGACCCGGGTTCTATCTCTGAATTGGGAAGATCCCCTGGAGAAGTGAAAGACTACCCACTCCAGTATTTTAACCTGGAGAATTCCATGGACTGGATAGTCCATGGGGTTGCGAAGAGTCAGACATGACTGAGCGACTTTCGCTTTCACTTCACTCAGAAATCCAGGAACATCCCATGGACAGAGGAGCCTGATGGGCTACAGTCTATGGGATCGCAGTCAGACGTGCCTGAACCTACGTGTGTACAGACCCAGAAGGCAAAACAATAGACATCCCTGACTGAGACAACTTTCATGAGTTAGAACATATGGGTCATTCTTCTGTCTGATCATTTCACAAGCATCTAGCATCCTCCAAGGAGGGTGGTCAGGGAGAACTGGGGAATTTCAACGTGAAACCAACCAGGCCACACCCCTGGTCTGTTACACCAAGAGATAAGCCTCCTCATCCACCACGCCAGCCGCCGTCCAGGGTATAAGTTGAGTGGACGGGCTCTCCAGACATGATGTACCCACAGCTCAGACACTCGATTACTATTCTAACTCTGCCTTGAGGGTCATTAGCAAATCTCTAGGTATCCTTCCATAAGAAATTTACTTTACCCTCTAGTGGCTCAGATCGTCAAGAGTCCGCCTCCCATGCAGGAGACCCAGGTTCGATCCCTGGGTTGGGAAGATTTCCTGGAGAAGGAAATGGCAGCCCACTTCAGTATTCTTGCCTGGAGAATCCCATGGACAGAGGAGCCTGGCGGGATACAGTCCACCAGGTCACACAGAGTTGGATACGACTCAGTGACAAAAAAGAAAAAAAAGATCTAAAGCACTAAAAGGAGAAAAGTGGATTTCTCATTCATAGTTACTTCTTACTTTCAGATATATGCATCTGTAACCAAGGCCTGGCATTCAGTAGAATTTGGCTTTCCCTCTGCAAGTGAGTTACACACAGGGAGCTGAGACTCAGATAGAAGTCATTTCTCAAGGACACACGGGTAGGAGGAGGGCCGAGATGAAGACCTGGTTCCTTGTCTCTAAATGCAGTGTCTCGACAAAGGTCACATGCTTAATTCAATCACTCGCTGGACAGGTTGAAAATTAAAACATATTGGATGCTAAGAAGAGGTGGAGAGACAGGAGCCCCTCCTTCGGGAAACTCACTGAACTAAATCATTGGAGATCAGGTGTTTTCTGGGGAACCAGCCAAATACCTTCTGGAGTGAGACTTTGATCCCCACCTGCCTGACAGGAGGTTGTCTAGTGTCTTCTTAAATGCTTGAGATTAGAACGCCCCAGTCCTACATCAGAATGCCTAGAGAAAAGTCTCCTTGGTCTCCGTCTTTCTCTGCTTCTCAACTCCCAAAGGTCACCTGAGCCCTCACCTCTGATCCAGGTGGGACCTGCTATGTTTGTGTCTGAGAAGAGACGGTACTGCCTCCTGGCAACCCCCTCAAGGCTCTACAGAGTCGCAAGCCTGGCAGTGCCACCTTCTCTGGATCAATTCAGAGAGCGAAAGGGGAGATGTTCCTCTCTGCTCTTTGGCAGAAAGAGGTGAAGAGGAGGACAGGCTGCGAGCACAGCTGAGACAGAGCATGACTCTGGCATCCAGCATCCTTGACGTGACCTCGCCTGCCCTGGTGATGCTGCAGTGCCTTCTTCCACTCAGGGTCATGGCCTCCAGCCTTCCCTCTCCCCCAGCTAGGAACCTCTTTCAGCGAGGACCCGGGAGTCATCACTTAGAGTTGCTATTAAAGCCATGACCCATGTGGTTCACACTGGAGAACTCTATCACAGATTTTTTAAAAGCATTGTACAAACAGGAGGGAAATTAATTAGAGAAGAATTCATTTCCATCCTTACTGGTAACTCTCAAAGACTGCTAAACCTAGGAAGAGGAGGTGTAGTTGCTAAGTCGTGTCCAACTCTCTGAGATCCCTTGGGTTGTAGCCTGCTGGGCTCCTCTGTCCATGGGATTTTCCAGGCAAGAATACTGGAGTGGGTTGTCATTTTCTTCTCCAGGGGATCTTCCTGACCCAAGGATTGAACCCGCATCTTTTGCATCTCCTGCACTGGCAGGCGGGTTCTTTACCACTAGCACCACCCAAGAAGCCAGCTAAAGGTAATCTAACTTCTAAACCCTAAGAGTGCTTCTCACATCCCTTTTTATCTTCTCCAAGATTCTCCCCCATCCTATCCCCATAGCCCTCTCCATCACACTCCTGTGTGCCAAGCAAACAAAATGACACTCCCTGCCCACTCTATTCAACTCTGACACCCCCAGGGGTCCTGTCTTCCTCCTTCCAGCTCCAGCCCTTCCACCTCTCTCCTTGTTCACCTATGTTCACAACGGCCTGAAGCCCTGCCATTTGGGGCAGGGAATGAACCCACCAGAAATAGAAACCTTGAGGGCCAGAAAGAGCAAGGCTGGGAACATCATCATGGCTTCAGTCGTGTCCAACTCTTTGTGACCCCATGGACCAGGCGCCTCTGTCCATGGGATTCTCCAGGCAACAATACTGGAGTCGGTTGCCCTGCCAATGTTCCATCAAAGGCACTCAACCCAGGTGTGATAGGTGTTTTATTATCTTTCTTGGCCTCAAACTCATGTGCGGTCGTGGGGAATATGCAGGAAATGATTTCTAAGAAACCTGGAACCACTTTGCAAGGATGACTACTGATTGGCCAAAGGGGAAGAGGAGGAATTCTCTGAAGAGTATTTGAGTCTGGCTCTGCACTGATTATCAGAAAAGCTTTATTTTGAAACAAGAAAGCTACGTTAAGTCCTGGGAGGGCTTACGGAGGTCAGGCAATAGTAGTCTCAATCTCACTCTGTATCACAGGTAGTCAGTGGAACAATGAGCACATTTGGTGGTTAAGTTCCCCAGCCTTGGAGATGTGCTGAGAGCAGGTAAGCCTGACTACTGTCAGAGCCCCACTCGGATCCCCTGGCCTGTTGGGGTGACAGCTGTAAAGGTAGAAAAGGCCAGCAGGAAGCCCCAGCAACTGGCTCCCCTCAGCCAGCATGGTAAACCACGCGTGACAGTATGTGCCCGGGGGCTTCAGGCATAGAGCCTGCAGAGTGGAAGGAACCACACTTGCCTCACCTGTCTAAAGGACACCAAACCCAGATGAGCCTTAGAGGACTGGGGGTTGTCCCACGCTTAATCGGGTGGTGATGTCCATCATTTCTGGGGTGCCACAGTGACGGACTTTATTTTTGAGGGCTCCAAAATCACTACAAGTGGTGATTGCTGCCACAAAATTAAAAGATGCTTGCTCCTTGGAAGAAAAGCTATGACCAACCTAGACAGCATATTGAAAAGCAGAGACATTACTTTGCCTACAAAGGTCCATCTAGTCCAAGCTGTGGTTTTTCCAGTGGTCATGTATGGATGTGAGAGTTGGACCATAAAGAAAGCTGAGTGCTGAAGCTTTTGAACTGTGGTGTTGGAGAAGATTCTTGAGAGTCCCTTGGACAGCAAGGAGATCCAACCAGTTCATCCTAAAGGAAATCAGTCCTGAATATTCATTGGAAGAACTGATGCTGAACCTGAAACTCCAATACTTTGGCCACCTGATATGAAGAACTGACTCACTGGAAAACACCCTGATGCTGGGAACGATTGAAGGCAAGAGGACAAGGGGACGATGGAGGATGAGATGGTTGGATGGCATCACCAACTCAATGGACATGAGTTTGAGTAAACTCCGGGAGTTGATGATGGACAGGGAGGCCTGGCGTGCTGCAGTCCATGGGGTCACAAAGAGTCAGACACGACTGAACTGAGCTGAACGTGTGGCAGCGGCTGACCTGGCATGTAATTTTCTCCATTTCTATCAGTAAAGGTCCTCAGAAACAACTCATTCTCACGTGGCAGGAGCATCAGCACACCTACCTGAGCCAGCTCTCCTGATTGGGTCCTAGGATACACCAGAGGGAATTGAATGTCTTCGTATCTCAACCAGTACTGCATCACGTTGATGACATTGTGCTAAGTGGATCTGGTGAGAGGGTAAGAGATGAGCCCACAAGAGCTTGGAGACATACCATACTGATTAAGTGTCTAGAGATGAGATATGTCAAAATATCCCTTCTAAGCTGAAGATATATAGTGACACTTTGTAGCAGCCATTTCAAAGGAATAGGCACAACTGTTGATGCACTTTTTGCTTGTTGACAGCTAGGATATGAAAGCATGATCCTATCACATGATTATTGAGTAATCCGTAAGACGGCCAGTTTAGGGGTGGGTTTCAGAGAGAGAGTAAAGAACAGGAAAATCTGCTGCTTAGACTCCCATGTGATGTCCAGGAAGGAGTCCAAGCTGTCTTTTCACATAATCTGTGTGTCAAGACATGCAAGGGTATTTGAGATACCCTTCATTCCCATGAAGTGTATGTCCTATGGTGAGGCAGATAATATGTTTTATAGCAACTGAAAAATCCCAATGAAAAGAATCACTACATAATCCTTTGGGTTTGGGATTGAAGCCATGTCTTCTTCTGCCAGTAACAACCCTCACCTTGGTGAGCAGTTCCTGGCTTCCTACTGACCCTACTGCACTTGACCACAAGGCACCAAGGGATTGCCCGTCATCACTGTTTTTTTCCAATCTACCATCTCCAGGTGGAATGGTAATACATTTGGGTTCATGATGCAAATCCATCTGCAAACTGGACATTCCCCTTTTGTAACTTTTCATAGTGAACCCTCGTGAGGCCACAGGTGTGTGCTGAGGGCAAAGCTGTAGAGAGAAATGGGCACAGATGCCAGGTGAGCAAATGGCCCAGTTCCCTGTGCAATTAACTTGTGCCTGTTCTGATATATACCATTTCTGAAGGATAATTGATTACTACTGCTAATGTCCAAACTGATGATTTTGTAGATCAGGAAAAAGCACGCCGTTGATGGTGGGCAGTTTGAGGTGGTAAACTTTTAGTTTTGGGATATTGACTTCACACCTCAATAGATGTGGAGGCTCATGGAGGTTTGTTGTCCCCGATGTTGAGAGAACATTTACTTCCCTTGAATGACTGATGGATAACTGAAGGTTCAGAGGGGACAGAAAGGATGGACTGTGCTGCACACTTTCATTATGCCATCCAAACCCACTCTCTGGCTTTCTTCAATCTGCCTTGTACCCTGGGAGGCTGAACTGGAAGGACGTGATCCATGGCTCACTTGCCATCTGGCTTCTGGTTGGTTCACATGAATGGGAAGGATTGGATTGGGGAACAGAGTGAGATTACTTATTTCCCGGGTTCCTCTGTGATGGGTCAGTATATTATTATAGGTTGAAGTGAGTTTCTCTACCTGACCACAGCCCCTGTCAGGAAACCCTCCGCTACAACAACAGCTACTATCTGATTTCTGGTCAACTTTCCTCTCCTTAAACGTCAGTCCTGAGGATGCTAATGGCTCCCCCAGCTTGCTGGGTTTCCAGTGTTGTAATTGTTGCTCTTGGTTTCCTGTGGCCTTGCTTGCACTTTTATAAATAGCCTCCTCATTAAATCTTCCTCAATTACCCACCTGAGAGTGGCATCTGTTTCCCACTGGAATGTAAGGTATCAGATACACAGTCAGATCAGATTCTCAGAACAAAGCTTCAAGTAATGAGAAATCAGCCCCGAGTACAGGCTTCCGTGGACTCTCTTCAATACCTTGAGGTAATAAGGTGTTCACACAGGAAACCATGGTGTATTTGGAACTGAATGGCGAAAAGCATACCACATGATAGTCATTAACAGTGGAATGGAAAAAAGGAAATATGTGTGATCATAAAGAAAAGATTCAAAGTAAATGTCTTAAGAACTTAAAAGCTTAGATTAAGCCTTTAATAAGCTTTTGAAAAATAAGGCAGACATATAGACTGGAAACTATTAAAGTGGGAAAAAAGAAACAAACTTGAGTTCAGCAAAAGAGAAATTTTCTTTTTAAAAACCTCTAGGAGGAAAGATCAAGAAGAAAAAAGAAAAGGAACAAAAAAATCCCTTACTAGGTGAAAGTGAAAGTTGCTCAGTCCTGTCGACTCTTTGCAACTGTATAGTCCATGGAGTTCTCCAGGCCAGAATACTGGAGTGGGTAGCCTATCTCTTCTCCAGGGGATCTTCCCAACCCAGGAATAGAACTGAGGTCTCCTGCATTGCAGGCGGATTCTTTACCAACTGAGCTATGAGGAAAACCCTTCTTACTACGTATCAAGATTTATAAAACTGTAGTAATGAAAACACTGATATCATCACCAACATACATAATGGAGAATAATTGTTAATTATAGACCATTGATAAAGGATGTTACAAATCAAAGGAGAAAAGCTAAGCTATTCAATAAATGAAGCTGGGAAAACTATTTATGCATGCATTAAAAAGCTGATACCTACGTCACAACACCAATAGAAAAAAAATTAATGAATTAAGTATCAATATGTAAAAATCAAACCCTCAGATCTTACCGAAACATTAAGACAGTGCCTTGAGGGAGAAAAGAAGTTATTAAACAAGTGACAAAAATCACAGTCAATGAAGAGAAGTATGGATAAGTTTAAATGTATATATGTGCATATAATGTATGAACAATATATATCATATTTGTAGAACTGTATGTAAGTTACATAATCAACATAAAAATGTATTTATTCACCCAAGAAAGTGAACAGCTACCATGTTCCAATAACACCCTAAACGGCTGTAAATCCTACAACAAAGCTGAATGCAATCTCTGCCCTGGGCTGTATGCTGGCAGACAAGCAAACAGATTGAACAATGCTGCACTTAACAGCGCAATGAAAATATCACTTTAATTTCCAGACAAATTATTAATCAATGTATCAATGTAGTTGTGGCGAGTTACGACAGACCGGAGAGATGACTGCTTCTCCTAAGGCATTTTACCCATTTGGTTAGTCATTCAGGAAGCATTTATTGACTGATCGTGAGTGTCCCACACTATAATAAGCCCTAGGACTCAAGATGAATAAGAAATGATTTCTCCCACAAGCAGGAAATCTCTGAGATCAGTGCTGTATAGAAGCAGACATATAAACAAAAAAATACAGCATTGCGTAATAAATAATATGGTGGGGGAAATCTTATGATATTTTGGGAGCATGTGGAAGTACCTACCCCAGACTGGGCAAAGGAGTAGATAGGTTTCTAGCGGCGCTTCAAAGTCCAACAGTGAAGGCAAAGACAATAGTTTAATTCAGATAATTGGGTGAATCATAAGTCAGAATGCATGATTGCTATAAAACTATAATTCTGCATTAAAGCCTGTCATTTCAAATTCGAGCCAAGAAAGTTCAGAGGTTTAGAACAAAGCAGGTATTTCAGAGCCCTCCACAGCGAACGTTGCTACGGCAGGAGTGTTCCAAGGCAAAAACAGTGCAATGGTAGAGTATTGTTTCATGGAAAAGCAAAAACTAAGAGGGAAAAACTTGAGTTTCTGTCACAGTTTTGCTGTACACTCACTTCTGAAAGCCTAGAATAAACCGATTATCTTCCTGAGTTTGGGAATAACATCACAAACATAATGTATACTTATTATGAGAATTAAATTAGAGCATCAAGGTTAAAACATTTAATAAAGCAGTTCACACATATTATTACTAACTTGCAGGTGTTCATAAAGACTCTATCAGCATTTCTCACTGATGGAAATTACATCATCTTCACAACTGCTTTGTTTTGTTTTTACTAAGGTGTAAGTTTCTTATAATAAACTGCACACATCTTTAGTAGATCATTCATTGAGTGTGGCAACTGTATACATCATGTAACTACACATATTAAAACATAAAAATGTAGAAACTTACCATACCCAGAAAAGTTCTTCTTCCCATAAATTGATAAGAACACCAACAAAAAACCCTGCTGTCCTTACATGTGGAATGTAAATATGATGCAAATGAAGCTAGCCATGAGACAGAAACAGACTCATACACACAGAGAAGAGACTCGTGCTTCCCAAGCGGGTACTGGGGACGGATGGGGTAGGAGACAGGGGTTCACAGATACTAACGATTCTACACAGAATGGGTAGAAGCAAGGTCCTGGTGTATAGCACAGGGAACTACGTTCACTATCCTATGGCAAGTCATATGTATGCATAACTGAATCAATTTGCTGTACGGCAGGAATTGATGCAACAGTGTAAATTTTCACCTATACATCAATAAAATAGTTTCTAAAAACTGCTGTTGTGTTATATCATCATGTTCATGAAGGATATTAATCCGTAATTTTCTTTTCTAGTAATGTCTTGTCGGGTTTCTGGCCTCGTGGTTATGCCAGCCTCATAAAACTATTGAAGAGTACTTCCCCCTCCTCTCGTTTCTCGAAAAACAAATGTGCAATACTGATAATATTTTTCTTTAAAAGGTTTGATGGAACTCACTGCTGACATAAAGCGCCTCGGTGACGTGCCTCGGTGGCTGCGACTGGCGCACTGAGCGCCGCCGGCACACTAAGTGCAGCCGAGATGAGCTACCCCACGACCGAGGTCAGGAGGGCGGCGGTGAGGAGAGACCCCTCATCCAAGGTAAGGTGCCATGGCTGTGCTTTGCTGGAGCAGCCGGAAAGAGATACCCCACGCCCAAGGTAAGAGAAACCCAAGTAAGACGGTAGGCGTTGCAAGAGGGCATCAGAGGGCAAACACACTGAAACCATACTCACAGAAAACTAGTCAATCTAATCACACTAGGACCACAGCCTTGTCTAACTCAATGAAACTAAGCCATGCCTGTGGGACAACCCAGGATGGGCAGATCATGGTGGAGAGATCTGACAGGATGTAGTCCGCTGGAGAAGGGAATGGCAAACCACTTCAGTATCCTTGCCCTGAGAACCCCATGAACAGTATGAAAAAGCAAAATGATAGGGTACTGAAAGAGAAACTCCCCAGGTCAGTAGGGGCCCAATATGCTACTGGAGATCAGTGGAGAAATAACTCCAGAAAGAATGAAGGGATGGAGCCAAAGCAAAAAGAATACCCAGCTGTGGATGTGTCTGGTGATAGAAGCAAAGTCCGATGCTGTAAAGAGCAATATTGCATAGGAACCTGGAATGTCAGGTCCATGAATCAAGGCAAATTGGAAGTGGTCAAACAAGAGATGGCAAGAGTGAATGTCGACATTCTAGAACTCAGCGAACTAAAATGGACTGGAATGGGTGAATTTAACTCAGAGGACCATTATATCTACTACTGCGGGCAGGAATCTCTCAGAAGAAATGGAGTGGCCATCATGGTCAACAAAAGAGTCCGAAATGCAGTACTTGGATGCAATCTCAAAAACAACAGAATGATCTCTGTTCGTTTCCAAGGCAAACCATTCAATGTCACAGTAATCCAAGTTTATGCCCCGACCAGTAACGCTGAAGAAGCTGAAGTTGAATGGTTCTATGAAGACCTACAAGACCTTTTAGAACTAACACCCAAAAAAGATGTCCTTTTCATTATAGGGGACTGGAATGCAAAAGTAGGAAGTCAAGAAACACCTGGAGTAACAGGCAAATTTGGCCTTGGAATACAGAATGAAGCAGGGCAAAGACTAATAGAGTTTTGCCAAGAAAATGCACTGGTCATAGCAAATACCCTCTTCCAACAACACAAGAGAAGACTCTATACATGGACATCACCAGATGGTCAACACCGAAATCAGATCAATTACATTCTTTGCAGCCAAAGATGGAGAAGCTCTATACAATCAGCAAAAACAAGACCAGGAGCTGACTGTGGCTCAGACCATGAGCTCCTTATTGCCAAATTCAGACTGAAATTGAAGAAAGTAGGGAAAACCACTAGACCATGCAGGTATGACCTAAATCAAATCCCTTATGATTATACAGTGCAAGTAAGAAATAGATTTAAGGGCCTAGATCTGATAGAGTGCCTGATGAACTATGGAATGAGGTTCGTGACATTGTACAGGAGATAGGGATCAAGACCATCCCCATGGAAAAGAAATCCAAAAAAGCAAAATGGCTATCTGGGGAGGCCTTACAAATAGCTGTGAAAAGAAGAGAAGCGAAAAGCAAAGGAGAAAAGGAAAGATATAAACATCTGAATGCAGAGTTCCAAAGAATAGCAAGGAGAGATAAGAAAGCCTTCTTCAGCAATCAATGCAAAGAAATAGAGGAAAACAACAGAATGGGAAAGACTAGGGATCTCTTCAAGAAAATCAGAGATACCAAAGGAACCTTTCATGCAAAGATGAGCTCGATAAAGGACAGAAATGGTATGGACATAACAGAAGCAGAAGATATTAAGAAGAGATGGCAAGAATACACAGAAGAACTGTACAAAAAAGAGCTTCACGACCCAGATAAACACAATGGTGTGATCACTGACCTAGAGCCAGACATCCTGGAATGTGAAGTCAAGTGGGCCCTAGAAAGCATCACTACGAACAAAGCTAATGGAGGTGATGGAATTCCAGTTGAGCTATTCCAAATCCTGAAAGATGATGCTGTGAAAGTGCTGCACTCAATATGCCAGCAAATTTGGAAAACTCAGCAGTGGCCACAAGATTAGAAAAGGTCAGTTTTCATCCCAATCCCAAAGAAAGGCAATGCCAAAGAATGCTCAAATTACCGCACAATTGCACTCATCTCACAGGCTAGTAAAGTCATGCTCAAAATTCTCCAAGCCAGGCTTCAGCAATATGTGAACCGTGAACTTCCTGATGTTCAAGCTGGTTTTAGAAAAGGCAGAGGAACCAGAGATCAAATTGCCAACATCCGCTGGATCATGGAAAAAGCAAGAGAGTTCCAGAAAAACATCTATTTCTGCTTTATTGACTATGCCAAAGCCTTTGACTGTGTAGATCACAGTAAACTGTGGAAAATTCTGAAAGAGATGGGAATACCAGACCACCTGATCTGCCTCTTGAGAAATTTGTATGCAGATCAGGAAGCAACAGTTAGAACTGGACATGGAACAACAGACTGGTTCCAAATAGGAAAAGGAGTACGTCAAGGCTGCATATTGTCACCGTGTTTATTTAACTTATATGCAGAGTACATCATGAGAAACGCTGGACTGGAAGAAACACAAGTTGGAATCAAGATTGCCAGGAGAAACATCAATAATCTCAGATATGCAGATGACACCACCCTTATGGCAAAAAGTGAAGAGGAACTAAAAAGCCTCTTGATGAAAGTGAAAGTGGAGAGTGAAAAGGTTGGCTTAAAGCTCAACATTCAGAAAACAAAGATCATGGCATCTGGTCCCATCACTTCATGGCAAATAGATGGAGAAACAGTGGAAACAGTGTCAGACTTTCTTTTTCTGGGCTCCAAAATCACTACAGATGGTGACTGCAGCCATGAAATTAAAAGACGCTTACTCCTTGGAAGGAAGGTTATGACCAACCTAGATAGCATATTCAAAAGCAGAGACGTTACTTTGCCAACAAAGGTCTGTCTAGTCAAGGCTGTGGTTTTTCCTGTGGTCATGTATGGATTGAGAGCTGGACTGTGAAGATGGCTGAGCGCCGAAGAATTGATGCTTTTGAACTGTGGTGTCGGAGAAGACTCTTGAGAGTCCCTTGGACTGCAAGGAGATCCAACCAGTCCATTCTGAAGGAGATCAGCCCTGGGATTTCTTTGGAAGGAATGATGCTAAAGCTGAAACTCCAGTATTTTGGCCACCTCATGCGAAGAGTTGACTCATTGGAGAAGACTCTGATGCTGGGAGGGATTGAGGGCAGGAGGAGAAGGGGATGACAGAGGATGAGATGGCTGGATGGCATCACTGACTCGATGGATTTGAGTCTGAGTGACCTCCAGGAGTTGGTGATGGACAGGGAGGCCTGGCGTGCTGCGATTCATGGGGTCGCAAAGAGTCGGACACGACTGAGCGACTGATCTCTGATCTGATCTGACTGCTGACATCACCCTGCATTCAAGCTGGCTATGTTGATATAGCTCTTTAAAAAGTGTTTTTGTTGGTCAGTCACTAAATCGTGTCTGACTCTGTGACCCCATAGCAGTGCCAGGATCCTCTGTCCTCTACGATTGCCTGGAGTTGGCTCAGATTCACGTCTGTTGAGCCCGTGATGCTGTCTAACCATCTCATCCCTGGCTGCCCCCTTCTCCTTTTGCCTTCAGTCTTTCCCAGCATCAGGATCTTTCCCAGTGAGTCAGCTTTTCACATCAGGTGGCCAAAGTATTAGAGCTTCAGCTTCAGCATCAGTCCTTCCAAGGAGTAGTCATGGCTGATATAAAAAATGTAAACATATACGTATATATAATTTCAGATTTCCTATGTCTTCTTGTGTTTAGTTTAGTCAAATTTATCCATTTATATTATTGACTTTATTGCATATGTTATTCACAGTATTTCATTTTTATTTTTATTTCATATTTCTTGATAGGTCCTTTAAACTTTCTCATACTGGTTATTTGTGTGTTTTTTCACTTTTTATTGACTAATTTAAAATGAAGCTTATTAATTTTGTAAATCTTTTTCAACATGTACACTTTGATTGTACTGTTTTTTTTTCTAGTTTTTCTTCTGTTGATTTCTGCTCTTAATTTCTCTCTTTTATTTATTTTGACTTGGTGATTGTTTTGTACATTTTGAAGCTCTGTTATTAAATGCATTCACATATTCAACCTCTATGTCTCATTTCAACTTTGGAATTTCCATCAATTATTTGTATGGTTCTCACTTCTCTACTAAAATTTCTCATCTGCTTATGTATATTGTTCACTTTTTCTATTGTATATGTTAACACATTTATTATGGACTTCTCAATTATTCTTTTACATAGAATGTACAAAGTGAAACTTTAAACATTAAAGAGACAAGCAAAGAGGCAAGAAAATATGATCCAATTTTTATTAATTTTTTAAATATTTATCAACATGTCCATCTGCTCTCAATTTCTCTCTTCTGTTTATTTGAATTGAAGATGCCCTTCTGTTCCTAGCTTCTAAACATGTAAGTTTGCTAGAAAAGGGGGAAAGGGAAAATCAATTATCTGCATGTACAAAGCTATAAATATCCTTCTCAGCACTCTTTAGTTGTGTATGAATTTCATTATGTTGTTGTTGTTATTGCACAGTCTCTAAGGCATATCTGACTCTTTTCAACCACATGGATGGCAGCAGGCCAGGCCTCCCTGTTCTTCACTAACTCTCAGAGTTTGCTCAAATTCACGTCTACTGGATAAACCATACCTTTGACTATATGGACCTTTGAAGTGATGTTTTGTCAGCAAGATAGGCTTCAACAGTACATGAACAGAGAACTTTCAGACGTACAAGCTGGGTTTCGAAAAGGTAGAGGAACCAGAGATCAAATTGCCAACATCTGCTGGATCATAGAGAAAGCAAAGGAATTCCAGGAAAACATCTACTTCTGCTTCATCAACTATGCTGAAAGAATTGAAAAATTCTTCTTGTGACTATGCTATCAATCTGGGAAAGATTGAAGGCAGGAGGAGAAGGGGGCAACAGTAGATGAGATGGTTAGATAACATCACTGATTCAATGGACATGAATTTGAGTGATATCTAGGAGATAGTGAAGAACAGAGGGGCCTGGCATGCTGAAATCTGTGGAGTCACAAAGAGTTGGACACAGCTTAGTGACTGAACAACAACAAAATAGACAACGCTTTTCCCTGGAAGGGGGGTGATGCTGAGTCAAACGTATCTGTATTGCACTGAGTCTGGGCTGTGTTGCAGCTTGAATTAGACTCATCCCACCCCTGGCTTCACAGACCTGGAGGGCAGGGTCAAGACTGTCCCTTCAGCAAGGCTTATGTGTGCTCAGTGGCTCAGTCACGTCCAACTCTTTGCAACCCTTTGGACTATAGCCTGCCAGGCTCCTGTCCATGAGAGTTTTCAGACAAGAATACTAGAGTGGGTTGCCATTTCCTTCTCCAGGGGATATTCCTGACCCAAGGATCAAAACTGCATCTCCTGTGTCTCCTGCGTTGCAGCCTGATTCTTTACCCACTGAGCCATTGGGGAAGCCCCTTCAGCAAGGTTTAGCACCTGAGAATTGGAGAGATTCTGAATTTCCAAGCTTTACAAGCCAGCAGCCACTTCCTGAGCCTTTGGTCCTGCTGAAAAAGGAGCAGGTTTGATTTGCGGCTGCTTTGCCTCCAGGCAGAAGCTACTGTGCCCTAGGAATCTCCCTCAGCCTTCCTGCACATCCCCAGACCTCCAGGAGGACCAGGCAAGTACTAGGTCAAGCTGCGATGCACTGCACATCAGGAGCACTTACTCAGCCTCGTGATCTGCCCTCTGCCTTGACGCTGCTACCTCACACCCGTGAAGGTCCCATGAGAAGGATAGATGCATAGATGTGGATCTCTCCATACTGGGAATTCTCAGAATTCCAAACCATCTTCTCAGCCCACATTTGCTGTCACTGTTCAGTCATCTCCTACTCTTTGCGACCCCATGGATGTCTGGGCTTCTCTGTCCTTCACTATCTCTCAGAGTTTTCTTAAACTCATGTCCATCGAGTCAGTGATGCCACCCAGCTATCTCATCCTCTGCCACCCACTTCTCCTCCTGCCCTCAATCTTTCCCAGCATCAGCGTGTTTTCCAATGAGTCAGTTCTTTGCACCTGATGCAAAGAACTTGGCCAAAGAATTGGAACTTCAGCATCGGCCCTTCCAATCAGGGTTGATTTCCTTTAGGATTGCCTGGTTTTATCTCCTTGCAGTCCAAGGGACTCTCAAGAGTCTTCTCCAACATCACAGTTCAAAAGCTTCAATTTGTTGGCCAACATGGGGATGATGAAAAGTTGACTAAGAAAACGCACAATGTGAGAGCTGTCAGTTTAGCATTTTGGGGGGCAAAATGAGGACTATAGCCTGGGAGACAGCATTTCGGATAGCTCTGAGAGATTGCTCCACAGAGGCAGGGTGAAGGTCAGTTGCAAATGTTATTTTAGTGAAGGGGCAGAGGCTGGCTGCTAGTCATGAGGAGCTGATGTCCCCATTAACGATTTTAGTGCTTTTCTAGACATAGGGAGATGCAAGAATTGGGCTCATAAAATCTTCTCCTGGCAATATCTATCTGAAGACCTGCCAGTTTTTCCCAGAATGCAGAAGGCCTCATTCCTGACCTCCACCCTGGACTCCTTCCGGGGGTGTTGAAGGCTAGAGGCTGTAGCATCTCATGACTTAATTCTTGTAGAGGCAGATGGCAAGTGCCAACTTGTAGTTGGCAGAAGTTTAAAAGACAGGGGGGTGCAACATCCCACACACACTGAGGAAAGAGAAGCATGCTAGGGATGAACATACCCCCAGTCTCTGCTAGGAAGGGCTTGACTTTTACTGGAATGAAGTTCAGCTGGGTTTCCCCACACTCCCAGTTCTAGGCTGCTTTTAAACATGCATATGATTTTGCCACTTCTCTGGACAGTTCTGACTTGTAGGGTTGGAGCACCATGGTCTTCTGCAGTTCACCACATCAGCTGCTGATGTATTCATTCGATGCTGGGTCTAGCATGTAGAAATGAATAAATCATCTTTGTGGTAGGAAAGACACAAATGCAGATTTAAATAGTTCTCTGGATCAATCTTTGTTTTATCAGTTTTACACACACCGAAAACAAATGGTCTTTGCTACTGACCACATTTTCACAGGAAGTAAAGCAGATGTGCTCCTTGGAGCTTCCAAGTCAGAGGGATGGGAGGGGGTTAAGACACAGACCCTCCCACCCAGGATTATCTTCTCAAAACAAAATTTGTCCTTAACTTCATCCATGTGTAAGAGCAAGCAGAGACCGCAGTATCTCTGTCCTATCTGAGGATCAATAAATTCCTCCCATTTGGCCACCTGATGCAAAGAGATGACTAGTTGGAAAAGACCCTGATGCTGGGAAAGATTGAGGGCAGGAGGAGAAGGGGACGACAGAATGGTTGGATGGCATCACTGACTCAATGGACATGGATTTGGGTGGACTCCAGGAATTGGTGAAGGACAGGGAGGCCTGGCGTGCTGCAGTCCATGGGGTCCCAGAGTCAGACACAACTGTGCGCCTGACCTGAGCTGAGCTGATAAATACTAAGTGTGCACTGCACTCTGTCTTCTGATGCTTTACTGTTTCCTGTTCATATAGAGTGTAAACTGTGGTGCACAGATTAGTGACAGAGACGTCTGCTCCACTGTCCTGGACCCTGCACCAGTAGAGACTGTTTTTCTCAAGGGATTCAAGTTCCCCAAACTCGGAAAACACCTGAAAGATTCTGGTATAATTTTGAATAAAAACTGAAGACTTTTTTTACTTGATAATATTATTTATCTTTTCCTTATAATCTCCAGACAGAGGTGTTCTGCTTATTTTCTTGACTGTGATGTCTCTCATATATTTTATTTGCTGGGAAAAAAAAGACAAAAGTGAGCATTATGGCTATGTGCAAGAATATTGCCTAAATTATCTGGAATAATTTGTCATGTACCAAGGCCAGATGTTGAAAAGAATAAATTGACAAAGATCCATAAGACTCCAGCTACTCATGGAGAAATCACTGACTTCTTCAAAAAGGTTCATGCAATGTAGCTGAAGCAACATTTCCAAGCAAGGTTTTTTGCCAATGAATTTTTGACGATTTCTTTGCAATCTCATTCCTCCAAATGACTGAGATAATCCCTATTCATGTATGATCTGAAGCAGGAGATCACATGACTGTAAAATGAACCTGATCCAAAACCTTCACTTACATTTGTTTATATGTCTATGTACAAACACTTGATGTGGAACCTGTCACTCATCTCATTTAACTGGTTCCGTCAAAACATAACTGATTGTGTTCTCACAGTCTGTATTCACTCTTGCCTCCCTAGTGCCTAAATAATTACCTGGCACAAAGGTAATTTTTTCCTCTCCTGTTCCCATATTCTAGTGAAGAGACATCTACAGAGGATACAGAAAAATAAATAAATGCCATTTCTAGAAGTGATACATATGATACCAGTATAATTTCATATTTAAACTGAAATACTCTTGAGAGTAGTTAAGGAGGACACCAGGAAAGCAGGTGCCCCCTGCGAGGGCCTGGAAGTAAACAAGATGAATGGAACTTAGGGGAAAGTTCCGTGAAAAAAAAAAAAAAAATGGGTATTGGGATTACGGCTCGGATTTGAGAGGGAGTGGAATGGAGTCTGAGCGGTGGGGAGCTGGCATTAATGGGGGCCCAGGGGAAGCCCCTGGAGGATTGTTGGCTTAGGATCCTATGCAGAATGATGGGAGTGAATCTGTAATCAAAGCTTGGAGGAAGGGTAAGTTCAGGCAGGCCTATGGCAAGCACAAAGGGTCTGAGGAGGAAACGAACACGGTGTGTTCAAGATAGAGAGAGAAACCTGGGGCTCCAACAAGTGAAGGAGACTGAAAGGGGTAGGAGATGGGGTCAGAGACTCAGGCCCTGTGGTCCTTGCAGGCCCTGTCGGGGACCTGGTAATTAACTCCACTGGAGGGGGTGACTCTGCAGAGATCCAAGTGAGGAAATTCTCATTTATTAGCAGGAAATAATCATGAGTCATGGACTAAAGTGATGCTCTTAAATCAGTCTGTACACAGCCACAGGCTAACTTGCTATTTCAAGAAATGTCCAGATGAAGTGTTTGGGTTTTTTTCCCCCTAACATGAATTATTTCACAATGAGAATAATGCTTTGTCTTTTGCAAAAGTTTCTATAGGGTGGTTATACAGAAGTACATTTTTATTTATTTTCTGTGTGTAAAGCAGGGTCCTGGAAGATGACAAGGCTTTGGAAGGACTGGGAGGGGTTGTGTGCATGTCCAGCTCTAGTCCAAGTTCAGCAGAGTGCTATGAAAGCCTGGCTGGGAGGGGTGATGACGAGGAAGAGGAATCAGGACCAGTGATATCTCATAGGTCAGAAAGTGTTTTGCTCGTTAATACAAAGGCCTGTTCTAAGTTCAAAATATCAGCTGCAGTACACAATACAGGGGATGAGGCTTGACAACCGAGACAACTAAAACCTCCCACGTTCAGGCAGTCAGCTCAGGGTGTGATAAGGTTCCTCAGATGTCAAAGGGGGAAGGCAGAAACACCCCCTCCCCGGGTCACCTCCTCCTTGCTTAGAACACATCCGAGAGCCAAGACTGATTAGAAACCAGAGCGGAAGCCATTCCACAGGGGACAAGATAAATGACATTGTTCTGAAGTCAGGAAGAGAAGGTGATCAGAAACCACTTCCAAACTCACCCAGGGCAGCCGTTTACATCACGCTTCTCTGAGTTGCTCTAAACCAGTGTTGGCACAACTAACCCAAAGGGTACAATCATCCTGTGTCTGGTCATCTTATCTCAGGATGAAGTATGAGAAACGTGCGTCCGGATGCTTCTTCTCAAAAGTGTGCATCGACAGTCTGAAATTTCCAGGAAAGGACATCTAGGGATGGGAGCACCTCTCAATGAGAGTCTGTGGGCCAGGCCCTGACCCCTAGTCTGAGCAGTGATGTTTCAGCCATCACTTTCACCCCTAGAACAATGCTACCAGGAGCCAGGTGTGTAGAGTAAAAAATGAGCTGTGTAAGAAGCTGTCTGGGTTTGTAGCAGCTACCAGAATCTCGGTGTCTCTGTTCTGAGCTGCTCCTTAAAAACGATCCCCAAGAGAAACACTGGGTCACCCCGCTGTTGAGAATCCTGAGAGCTGGGACAACTTCAAGGAGTGAGACACTTAGAAACCCAAGGGTGATAATAATGAAATAAAACTGGTAACAAAGGCAGCTCCCACATAGTCTTCATGCCTGACATTGAGCCGAGTGCCTTACGCGGTCACTTACCTGCATGTAAACCTCTCCACGGCTCTATCATTGGTGCCTTTTTACACACAAGGAAACTGAGGCTTGGGCTGAGGACACGTCTGGGAAGTCGGGTGATGAAGGGGTGGAACCTGGGCTGTCTGGGCCCCTAACCAGCCTCCACTGAGACTGGGGAGGGACAGCTGAGGACTGACACCACAGGGGCCAGGACCACCACCAAGAGCTTCACTTGGCTCCGGTGAGGGCCCACAGCAAACCTAAGCAACCGCGTGCCTCTGCCTGCCATTGCAATATCTTCCCTCTGAGGCCCACAGGAAAGTTTTATCACTTTTTATTTCTCACTATGGAAGCAAATATAATGATTTCCCACCAGAGATATCCTCATAGATTTGGCCCATAGATGCTAGCTAGGGCTTAATTCAATCACAGCAATCCTTAGAGAATTGTGCAGACCAGCTCAAAAGCAGAGATGTTTCATTGGTATGAGTAGCTTGTCTATCAGACCTATAGCTCTTAAGATATAAAAACTCTATGTTTGAAAATATAGTCTCAGCAGGGTTTTAGATGAATAGTAAAAGTATATGTAGACAAACTTCCAGTTATAAGATTTGAAAGTCCTGGGCATCTAATGTACAGAAGGGGCTTCCTTGGTAGCTCAGCAGGTACAGAATCTGCCTGCAAGTCAGGAGACCCTGGTTTGATCCCTGGGTTGGGAAGATCCGATGGAGAAGGGAAAGGCTACTCCAGGACTCTGGCCTGGAGAACTCCATGGACTGTATAGTCCATGGGGTTGCAAAGACTCAGACATGACTGAGTGACTTTCACTTTCACTATAGTGAGTATAGTTAATACCACTGCATGGTGTACTTGAACTTCACTAAGAAAGTAGATGGTAAATGTTTTCACCACAAAAAAGAAATGGTAATTAAGTGCGATAAGGAGGTGTTAGTTAATGCTGTGCTGATAATAATTTTGCAATATGCAAATGAGCCAATCAACAGGCTACACACCTTTAACTTACCGAATGTTATGTGTCAATTATGTCTCCATAAAGCTGAGTGATTAAGATACATAAATTAATTAAATACATATAGAAAAAAGAAAGCCTACAAGACGTTATAAACAAAAAAATATCTGAGTCAGTGCTAATTATTTTTTAAAAGGATAATAAACATTCCATATTCCAAGGCAATGATTAAGCATTCAAAATGGAGGTTTAAGTGGAAATCGTGTATTTTTTTTTTTAATGAACGAAAGAGGATCTCCCATTGTGAACGTTCTGGTAGATGAGGCGGAACTTGCTTCTGCTCCCCTTGAACCTGGGCAGGGCTGAGACTCACCTGGAGCCAGCAGGCTCACTCAGAAGCAAAGATGGCCTGGGGGTGTTTTCTGCAGTGAGGGGTAGCTGGGTCTGCAGGTCTGTCCTCAGCTCCACAGACAGCAAGAGAAATGAAATTAATTTCCAGAGGCACTCAGTTTTATCAGATTCCAGGTTAGAGACCAGATTTCTCAATATTTAATCCAACATTATTTCCACTCCAGCCTCCCCTGTGTGAAAATCATCACAACTGATTCTTTTGATTTTTTTTCGTTTGTTTAGGTCTATGATCCACTTTGAGTTAATCTTTGCATATGGTACCAGGTATGATCAGTTTTTGTTGCTGGTTTGGGGGGTGTCTTGCAGAGGTATTCAAGTTTTCCAACAGCATTTGTTGTTCTGCACCACAGGGCATGTGGGATCTTAGTTCCTTGATTAGGGATTGAACCCATGCCCCCTCAGTGGAAGGCAGGGTCTTGACCATTGGACTGCCAGGGAAGTCCCATTCCTCTGATGTTTACTACTGAATTAACTGAATCTTAAGTTAAGCTGCCTGGCTGTTTGAGCAGTATATTCTCTTGTCACACTCTGTTGGCCCGTATGCAAATTTTATGCAGTGGGAATTCATCATAAAAAGGAGGATTAAAAAAAAATCATCACCTTAGTTCTTCCATACATTTTCCCCAAAAGAGACCCACATCAGTCATTCATAATACAGCTCCTTTTTGCCTTTATCATGGTCCCAATTAGTTGCTATTAATTTTTTAAAAGGAAGAAATTAACTTCTAACTTTTTGAAAGAATGGGAAGAAACTTCAAGACTGAAAATGACCTCAATGGGGTATATTAAGTCAGATACGAAAGGCCAGAATCTAGCAAGTGTAACTTAGAGAAAGCTGCTGACCGAAATGTATCATTTCTCTCTCTTGCTCTTCCTTCCTGGGTTCTCTGTTTGGGAAGAAGAGGGAAAATTGAAACAGGAGAAGCAGAGATTTAAACAAAGGACTAGGTTTAGACAGAGGTGAGCAATGGTTTGCTATGATGGGTGAATGTCAACAGAGGAAAAGCAGAAAAATAGCCAAAACCTGGGAAATAAAAGCAACAGGCCCAGAATAAAAGATGAGAAACTTCAACTCCAGGTTTTGTTTTCTTATTTATAACAATTACAGATATATGTGTATATATATTTATATGCACACACTTACTGAATGACTGTTCTGTACATTGTAGATCAATTGTACTTCAATTAAAGCTTTAAAAAAAGAATATTAGTATGCTGTAGCTCTAGTAGCTCCATACTTAAAAATATGTTAAGAAATTAGTGGTACCTTGATGACATATAAACACAATCAGAATGTATGTAGAGAATATGAAACAATCAAGAAAACAGATATCCTGCTATTTCCTCCAGTTGATTCTGTGTCAAAGAGATGGATGTTAAGCTACTACCCACATCTACCCTTTATGGCTCTTGGTTCCTTCTTGAGGTCTCCATTATACACCTACTGTAGGCAGCCTGGAGGGGTTCTTACTCGCCTTGGAAAAGAGACATCACAGAAACACCCCCCCAACACACACACACACACACACAAACCAGCCACAAATAGATTTTGGATTTCCTTTTGAAAGGCATTGCATATTTTCCCTGAATTTCCCTTGCCATTATATTTACAGTTATAATTAACATTTTATAATGTGCAATTAGTTGGAGAAGATGGGAAAATGGTTTCCCCAAAACCAATATATTAAATTTAGCATTTCTATCTAGTTATTGCAGGAAGAAATATTACTCATAACAACCTGCATCATATCAAATTAATGGATTCTGCAACATCTCTAAGTAGGAAAAAAAAATTCTGTAGGGAGAAAGTAGAAATTAAAGTGTGATGGAAAAGCCTCCATGGTTACATTTCCAGGAGAAAACATTGCACTTTCTTTAGGTCGACAGAAACAAGATGATGCATTTCTGGGAGTAAGGAATCTCTTCTCCATCTGCCAGAATCTTGCCTACATGGGATAAATTTTTCCTCTTACCTGAAGCTTGCTGTTACGTGGTCGAATAATTAGGCAGGAGAAATTCCCCCAGGGTATCAGAGACTCCACAGAGGGTGAGGTTAGGCGGACCCTACCGAGTCCCTGGCTCCAGAATGCTGTGCCGGCCAGCTTGACTGAGTGTTTTTGCTACAGCTTGATTCTGCAGTCCTCTTCTTGTCTTTTTCCCTCCCATCATCCTTATTTTAGCTTTCATTTTCCAGTTTGGAGTTATTTCTTATCAGCTTGGTCATGAGTCCCTGGCTGCCTATTGGAGCATCTCTAAGATGGTTGTAAGAGACCCTTTGCATGAGACATCCTTTTATTCTGTAATATTCCACAATAGCAACCTCATTCCTCAGCCTCAGCCATCCCTAGCTTTCCTTTAGGAAAGTTAGCACACCCTTTCTTCTGTCAAGGCAGATTCGATCTCCATGAACACCGGATGACTCCAACTGTGGCACTGTGTTCTCAGGCGGTAGCAGGAACAGTTAATAAGATTGTGGCTAAGCCACCATCTTTCACGGTGTTTTAGAAAACTCCTCACGGGGGATAGTATTAGGTTGGCCAAAAAGTCCATTTGGGTTTTTCTGGACCATATTATGGAAACACTGGAATAACCATTTTGGCCAACCCTGTACTTTGTAATACATACTCTCGTGCTTAATTGCTCAGTCCTATCCATTCTTTGAAACATCATGGATTACAGCCCACCAGGCTCCTCTGTCCATGGGATTCTCCAGGCAAGAACACTGGAGTGGGGTGCCATTCCCTTCTCACCTCCAGAGATAGTCTGCTTCTCACGCTACAGTCCTAAGTGTCTGCTATGAATCCATGAAAAGAAAGTGAAAGTGAAGTCACTCAGTCGTGTCTGACTCTTTGCAACCTTATGGACTGTAGCCTACCATGCTTCTCCATCCATGGGATTTTCCAGGCAAGAATACTGGAGTGGGTTGCCATGCCCTCCTCCAGGGCATCTTCCCGACCCAGGGATCGAACTCAGGTCTCCCACATTGCGGGGAGACTCTACCGTCTGAGCCACCATGAAGTGAAGTGAAGTGGAGTCGCTCAGTCGTATCCAACTCTTCGCAACCCCATGGAGGGTTTGAAACATCATGGATTACGGCCCACCAGGCTCCTCTGTCCATGGGATTTTCCAGCCAAGAGTACTGGAGTGGGTTGCCATTTCCTTCTCCAGGGGATCTTCCTGACCCAGGGATCGAACCCGGGTGTCCTGCGTTGTAGGCAGACGCTTTACCGTCTGCACCACCAAGTCAGCCTGAACCCCACCAACTTACCATTGAGGAGAGGGAGAGAACAAGGCTCCCTGCAGCAGACCCTCCTCCAGCCCCTCTAGCCTGATAAATATTTTAAAAGGAACATACAATCTCAGCTTTCTCTTATTTTGGGTCTCATCTTCTTTTACAAAATAAAAGGGATTAGCCCAGCTGAATGGCTGGCTGCAATTCAATACCTTTCTTCCTAATGACTGCACAATCAAAGAGGGTTAAACAGTGAGCAGGGCTGAGTGGTCTGTGTCTATCTAGGCCGGCGCTAAGTGTGTTGAGGAATTAATTCCAGTCGATGAAAAGCTGCGTTTCAAGTTGCTTCAGATTCACATACCAGTTCACAGCAGATGCTCCAGAACGTGGTCCACGGCAAGAACGTGGTCCACGGCATGCGGGACGCTCTCACAGGCTAAGTAAGGAGCTGGGTTAATTTTGTCTTCATTTGCTGCTCGATATTTCCCTGTCGGCTAAGATGCCCCGCATGCCGGCATTCTGAGCCCCACCAACATCATCTCTGCAGTCATCTCCAATCATAACGGTCTCCTCAGGTTCACAGCCAGTGCCCCGCAATGCTTCCATGGCTTTCTCTAAATCCTAATCCTTTGTTTACTTGATAACCACACATAAAAAGCATAATATCTCCATCATTTCATGGTCAGAAACAAAGAGTGTGAGTGACTCTTTGAGCTGAGGAAGGAATTGACAGTTTGGGAGACAGAGGTTACTCCCCTCACAGAACACCACGTGGAGAAGCTGACCCAAAGACTGTAACCTCAAATTCCCAGGACCTGTCATCACACACACCACACATCCCACACACTGCCTTCATCTCTTAAGTTTACAGCCCAGAGTTGTTCAAGAAGTTCAGGAGGCAACATCATTGCCCAGTGGAGATGCCTAGCTTCAAGCAAGCAGCCGCCCCTGGCTGGGCCTTAGAGACCTTTTGTGGATCAGATGACAGATGAGGAAGTTAAGTCCTCCTCTAGGTCCCAGTGCTTTGATCATAAGACAGTCTGTGACTAGCCTGGCTAGGATGTTCAAGCTCAAAACCTTCTTGAGTGGTTTTCCTAAAGGTGCATCTCTGGGAGACTCTTAGCATTATTACCTACTTTAAGGAGTTAGCCATTAATTTCTGAAGCCGCCTTGGTGCATCAAGCCTCTCTTGATTAGCATCGCGCTTCTTCAACCTGTCATTTTCCAGCCACTTGAGAATGTTAGCTCGTTCCTACCTGCTTCTAGGTTTGGATGCACAAATCTTCAAGCAGGCACACGACTCACCACTCTGGCAAACCATCCATTCTTTCTGCAAGCCCTTCCAAAAGGCACTGGCTGGGTGCTGTATTAGAGAACCACACAGATAAATCATTTGTTAATTGCCAGGACGTCATGGTGCAGGAGGAAAGGCAAGCCACTGACGAAGGACCCTATAAACCATCAGTCTTAAATGCTATGGAAGAATCAACCACTTGGTCACTTTGACGTGAAACAAAGAACTACTTGTCCAGGCTTGGAAGCACAAGATGGAATTATTTTAAGTTTTCAAATGAGAATTTTAGCCCCACTTTACTCTCTAGCTTCATTTCACGTGATGGATTATTTCCACCAAGTAATACTCCTCATTTTGCTTACTCTGTTCCCTAGAAAATGCCTGGAGCACCCTCTCCCACCAAGCAAATAAATTCTAGCCTCTTCTGGAAGTCTAGTTCAATATACTCTATAAATAACTTCTATATATTTAGTCATCACTATTTCAGCACATACTCTTCTTCCCTCCCTTTAATTTATATAGCACTTAGTAAATGCAATATAACACTAAATTATAAAGGTTGCTTATGGCTCTCTATTTTACAGCAAGAATATAAAACCTGGATCAAAGGTCCTGGGATACAGTCCCTATTGATTATTAAGCTAAATCATTTAATATCTGAACTCTAGTTTTCCCATCTTTAAAATGCTGATGGCATTAACCACTTCAAATGAGCATTTAATTTATTTAATCAATTATTTCTGCATCTTACTTTCTCTCCAGTCAGCATCCCAGATCCAATAGCTGCAGTCTCTTCCTTCAATGAACTCAAGTAAACGACAGTGAAAAAAGAACCTGAAAGGCTTTCAGACTCAGTTCAAACATGTAAGGAGTATGGAAATCATCACTTTTGTCCTTACAACCAGCAAAAGCTGGACATACTGAAAATCAGTGATTTTTACTGGACCCATTAGAGAACTGAAGTGACAAGGAAAATGCCCCCCATCCAATTCTCTGAATTGTGTTAACTTGTGTCCCCCACCACCACCAAATCATTATGTTGAAGTCTTCACAGCCCTCCCAGGGCCTCAGAATGTGACTGTATGCTGAAACAGGGCCTGGAGAGAGGTGTTGAAGGCAAAATGATGTCCTTAGTGTGGGCTCTAATCGAGTCAGGCTGGTGTCCTTGTTCGTCACTGTTCAGTCGCTCAGTTGTGTCCGACTCTGCGACCCCATGGACTGCGGCACACCAGGCTTCCCTGTCCTCCACTGTCTCCTGGAGTTTGCTAAAATCCCTGTCCACTGAGTGGGTGACGCCATCCAACCATCTCCTAAGAAGAGGCAATCTGGACACACAGAGCCCCCAGGGATGGGCCTGCCCGCAGAGAGGACCACGTGAGGTCCCGGTGGGGGAGGCTCCAGGGGAACAGACCCCGCTGGTCCCTTCACTGCGGGCTCCAGCCTCCAGAAGTGCGCACACATGGAGTCCCCTTGTGTGAGCCCCATCTGTGCTTCCAGCGGAGCCCGCACACCCCCACGTTCTGCAGCTGCAGCGGGCAGCCTTCCTTTGCAGCCCACACACGGGCTTCTCCTGCAGCGGCCTCTCTTCTCCTGCGGGGGCCCTAGGGTGTGTGGGCTTCTGTAGTTGTGGCGGGTGGGCCGAGGAGCTGTGACGCACAGGTTTAGTTGCTCCCCGGCATGTGGAATCTCCCATCTCTTGCACTGGCAGACTGCTTCTTTACCACTGAGCCACCAGGTAAGCCCCCAGATTAAACTTCAAAAGGACCCATTCGTCCTCATTATGTATTGGCCTCGCCTTTTCATTAACAGTGTTCATTGATCCCTAAAGAACTACCAGATTTTTCTGACTGATTTAAAAGAAACACTTACCTTCACTCCAAAATCAAATACGATGACTCTCTTCACATCCTTCCCCTCCATTCTATCAAAAAAAAAAAAAAGCCAAGAAAGCCAAAAACAGCCAAAGCATCCGGGGGCTTTGGTACTCACCCATAACGCAGGAATCTTAGCAGGTACGATGAGATAACAGTCATCTTTAAGAATTACAGTGTGTCCTATTTCACATTCTATATCAAATGGTAAAAAAGAACCCTCCTGGCTGAGATTTGCAAGGGAAAACAGACTGGTTCTTTCCATAACCCTTTGAATAATTGAGACACAGATGATAAACACATCAGCATTCAGTCAGACCACAAGGCGCCCACGAGGAGAGAGAAATGATTGTTTTTTGAGAGCCTCAAAGGATCTTAACATTGGAAAGAAAATCATTCCTGAAAAGTAACTTTGGAGCTGACACATAGTTAAATCTTGATCTACTGTTGCTTGTGGAGCTAAGACCTGCCTTTCCAGATGGAGATATTACATCTCATTTAGAATTTGTGACAAGGGCCGACACCGATAAGCCTGCTTGTAGTGTTGAGCAGTGGAGATACCAGAGCGTGGGGGTGGGTAGTTGGACCACAGACGCTGGGTTAGATCTGCTGTATTCTCAGGATGCACAGCCTTCCATAAACTCTGACCTTGGCAAGTCAATAACCTCCCTGGGGTGGCTCCTCTGTGAAATGGGGGTAATCATAGCGCTGACTTGACTGGTGCTGGTAACTGCTGCTGTGGGACCTGATGCAAATTTTAGTGCTGACTGCATCTGTTTAACGAAAAATAAAAATGGACAGCCACGATACATGTGGAAAGAGAGCAGAAGTTAGATTCAGGAGAGCTACTTTCTAGACCCACGTCTTTTGCAGAAAATTGAGCTCTAGTCACCGGATCTTTGAGAGCCTTGCTTTTCCCATCAGTAAAATGAGGAACTTGAACTGGAAAACCTTCACAATTTCTTGCTGCTCATCCAAAGAGGCCACACCCATGACACGTATGAATGGTGTCACATGAATCTTTAAATGGCGTATCTGAAAGATTGCTGGAGGCTCATCAGCCCACAGACATTCCAACAAGAAAAAATTTGGATCCAGAGCTGAGGACTAATCAGACACAGTGGATATAGAGAAGCAAAGATATAAAGTTGTGGTGTAGTTACTTAATTTTCATGCCTTTTGGAGAATTCCAGGATTAAAGAAAGTGTTGGGACAGAGGCATCTTTAGTTGTCTTATTGACATAGAATGGCTGCTATCTGTCAAGGACAGGCTGAAGGGATTGAGTATCTGGTAGTAACTTCTGCTTTGAGGGGAATGAGAAGGTTCATGCGTCTGCTTTTACTCCAAGTGTTCAATTCTAAACTCATTTAAATTCTAAGCTCAATTAATTCTAAACTCAATTCAATTCTAAGCTCATTTAAACATGCCAGAAGTTTCTAGTGGGGTAGGGGGCCCATCACGTCATTCAGAGGAAATAGAAGAGCAGGGCCAGTCTTGTGTTCTTGAGCACTCCTGCAGCACCAAGAGTCAAGAGGCTCACCAGGCTTGATGGGCAGGAGGGTGAGTTAGCATCCGATGCTCTGTGGCACCCGCCGTCCAACAGAAGATGTGTAAACATGGGTACTCTAAGCCCTAGAATCACAGTAGGATTTCAAGAAGGAGCTCTGTCTCTCTCAACTAAAGCTCTTGTCTTTAGAAACAAGGAAAGAAACAGACGCACAGGCACAGAAAACAAACACCGTTACCAAAGGGGAAAGATGGGGAAGGGATAAATTAGGAATTTGGGGTTAACATATACACACTAGTATACATAAAACAGATAATCAACAAAGACCTACTGTGTAGAACAAGGAATTATACTCAATATCTTGCAATGACCTATATGGGAAAATAATCTGAAAAAGAATGAATACACGTGTATTTTTAACTGAATCAGTTTTCTGTACACCTGAAACTAACACAACACTGTAAATCAACTACACTCCAATATAAAATAAAAATAAATAAAAACTAAAAACAAGGAATATTGCCCTTTTTCAAGGACTGTTGAAATTTGAGAACTAAAGCCATAAAACGACAGGTACACTCAAGATCGAGGAGCAGTTGGGTGTGGTGAACATTCTGTGGGCCTGGATTTAAAGGCACCATCGGCCTTCTCCGCCTCCTCACTTCTAGCAGCGCCTTTGCATCAGGAGAGGCACTTCTCCTGAACTCATCTGGCCAGGAGAGGTAATTCAGCATCCACTAAGGGGGAAACCGAGCTTCCTCTGCCTCTGGCCATGCTCACGGCAAGTCTGATACAGGGAGGCTTGGGTTACCAATTTAGAAGCCACCTTATTTGAAATAAAAGGTAAATACTGCTGCTCCCAAAAATAAAGGCTATTTTTACAAGACATGGGAGAAACTTAAAAGCATGTTACTAAGTGAAAGAATCTGAAAAGGCTACATACCATATGGGCCCAGTGGTATGAAATCCTGGAAAAAGACAAAACTATGGAGACAGTGAAGAGATCTATAGTTGTCAGGGCTTGGTGAGTGAGGGAAAGTCGCTCAGTCCTGTCTGACTCTTTGCGACCCCACGGACTATACAGTCCATGGGATTCTCCGGGCCAGAGTACTGGAGTGGCTAGCCTTTCCCTTCTCCAGGGATCTTCCCAACCCAGGGATCGAACCCAGGTCTCCCACATTGCAGGCGGACTTTTTACCAGCTGAGCTATCAGGCCAGGGCTTAGAGGGAAGGGGTTTCTAGGGCCATGAAGCTACTCCGAATGATATTGTAATGGCAGACATACGTCATTGTACATTTGTCGGCTCACAGAATGTACAGCACCAAGGGTGAACCATAGTATAGACTGTGAACTTGGCGGATAGTGGATGTAGGTTCATCCAGTTAACATGTGTGCTCAGACCAGGGATGTTGATCATGCGGGAGGCAGAGTGTGGGCATCAGGGGGAGGGTGTGTGGGAACTCTGTACTTTCTGATCCATCTTGCTGTGAACCTAAAGCTACTCTAAAAAACAAAGTCCAACTTTAAAAGTTTAAGTGAATACTATACTAGTTAACTCTAGTTTCCACAAGAAATAATATTATAAAACACCTGAGTGGAGAGACACAAATTGGTTCTGGTCTTAATCAGGCTATAGGATAAATTTCCTATTTTATCCTCCTTAAGGATGGATAATTCCTTAAGGATACTCTCATCTAGACAATCCATCATTATTGTGTTGCTATTATTGTTGAAAGCAATGCATTTTTCCTTCATGTAATGGACCCTGCTTTCATATCGATTGAATAATGTATTATTAAGTAATGGATGCCTCTAATTGTAAGTGAAGTCTGAGATCAGATGGAAGCGAGAAAGGAAATAAGTTTCCTATATAATGAAGGGAATGACATCTAAGACAAGGTTTAGGAAGAGAAGGCACAAGTTAGTCATGTTGCTAAAGAAGGGCACCAGGCAGCTGACTTAAGATACGAAGGCAAACCAAGACGTGGATAAATTGTATTATTAAAGATTTTTATTTCAGCACGCTCTGGTTGATTGCTAAGGAAAAACTGTAAAATTTTCATTTTGAGAGGGTACCAAATTATTAGCCCATTGGGAACACCCACGTAACCAATCCAGGTCTTACCTGCTTCAGTGGTTATGTAGGTTTCTTGGGTTGTTTGGGGTTAAATCTCAGTTTTGAAACAACTTGAAGCCTCAAGTCCAAGCTTAATTAAACCTATTGAAGAGCAAAGGCAAACAAGCTTTAAATGTCCCCTGTTTGGCTCATAAAATCTCAGCACAACAAACCAGGAAATACTCAATTATTCCTAGGACGCCATAAACCTTTTACGGCTCAGTCCGAGGGCTCCTCTCGTCTCTCTGAGGCACAGACGTTTGGTCCTCATCCTCCTCCCCTCCCCTGCTGTTGCTTTTGATCTTTTTTATGGACTTGAAAGAGGAGTTTGCTTTTCAATTTATTCTTGCTTCTTTTGCTCCAGTGCTTTTGGAGGAGGGAGTCGGGGAGGGGAGTGGGAAGGGGAGGAAAGATGTTCTCAGAACTGGCTATTGTTTCCTGTGTTTGCATGGCTTTCCCTTCTCTCTAAAGAGATAGAAAACATTCTGACTCCCTTTGTGGAACCTGAGATGAAGGAGGAATTGACGCAGGCCGGGAGGACCTCCCTCCCTACGAGGGAGCACCGTCGCCCCCGGAGAAGCGATGGTCTGAGCCACACACTACACTCCAGCTGCCAAGGTGGGCGAGGTTTTCTCCCCAGCTCTGCACCCCACTCTGCAGTTTTCTTCCCACTGGTTCCTCCCCAAGGCCTTGGATCAATTTCAATGTTCAAGTAGCAAGAGCAGGTCAGACCTGCTGATAACTTGGCCTGACCTCGGGCTCAGTTCCAATTACTGGGTTTCCACTTTGTGCCTGAGTGAAAGCCACTGTTAGCGTTTGTGTCTGTCTCGGGTTAAACCCTGACTTGTGTTATCTCATGGCACCTTCCCAATGACCCTGTGGTGCACCTGGTTCATGGTCCCTCTTTGCAGAGAAGGCCACTGCGGCACAAAGTGGCTATGTCCTCTGCCCAAGGTCACGGCCTTTGATGGTGGTGGAGCCAGGACTCGAGGCCAAGAAGCCGCAGCAGGGTTAGCCAGTGTGCCATCTTACCAACTTGGGCCCCATTTCTGTGGCTCAGCTGGTAAAGAATCCACCTGCGATGTGGGAGACCTGGGTTCAATCCCTAGGTTGGGAAGATCCCCTGGAGAAAGGAAAGGCTACCCACTCCAGTATTCTGGCCTGGAGAATTCCAGGGACTGTATAGTCCATCGGGTCACGACTGAGAGACTTTCACTTTACTGATAACTGGATCTTAACAGTATTCCCATTCCCTAAAAATCAAGCCTGGGATTTCTTTGGAAGGAATGATGCTAAAGCTGAAACTCCAGTCCTTTGGCCACCTCATGAGAAGAGTTGACTCATAGGAGAAGACTGATGCTGGGAGGGATTGGGGGTAGGAGGAGAAGGGGACGACAGAGGATGAGATGGCTGGATGGCATCACTGACTTGATGGACGTGAGTCTGAGTGACCTCCGGGAGCTGGTGATGGACAGGGAGGCCTGGCGTGCTGCAATTCATGGGGTCCCAAAGAGTCGGACAGGACCGAGCAACTGAAATGAACTGAACTAAACTGAACTGAATGTAAGCTCTTTTTTTTTCTTTTTTAAATTGAAGGGTAAAGCATCTGCCTGCAATGCAGAAGACCTGGGTTCAATCCCTGGGTCAGGAAGATCCCCTGGAGAAGGAAATGGCAACCCACTCCAGTACTCTTGCCTGGAAAATCCTACGGACAAAGAAGCCTGGTAGACTTCAGTCCATGGGATCACAAAGAGTCAGACATGACTGAATGACTTCACTTTCACTTTTCATAGTTGATTTACAAGGTTGTGTTAGCTTCAGGTGTACAACAAAGTGCTTTGTATATGAATATATATGTATATGAATTATTTTCCCTTACAGATTATTACAAGATACTGAGTGTATTTCCTCCTGCTACAAAGTAGGCCTTTGGTATCTATTTTATATAAGTAGTGTGTATATGGAGAAGGCAATGGCACCCCACTCCAGTATTATTGCCTGGAAAATCCCACGGACAGAGGAGCCTGGTAGGCTGCAGTCCACAGGGTCGCTGAGGGTTGGACACGACTGAGCGACTTCACTTTCACTTTTCACTTTCATGCATTGGAGAAGGAAATGGCAACCCACTCCAGTGTTCTTGCCTGGAGAATCCCAGGGACGGGGGAGCCTGGTGGGCTGCCGTCTATGGGGTTGCACAGAATCAGACACGACTGAAGCGACTTAGCAGCAGCAGCAGTGTGTATATGTTAATTCCAAACTGATGGTTGGAAGGCATCACTGACTCAATGGACATGAGTTTGAGCAAACTCAGGGAGATAATGGAGGACAGCGAAGCCTGGCGTGTTGCAGTCCATGGGGTTGCAAAAGAGTCGGACACAACTGAGCAAAAGAACAACAACAGCAATTTACCCCACGCCTTTCCCCTTTGTGTCTGTGAGTCTACTTCCGCTTTGTAAATAAGTGTATTTGTGCCATTGTTTTAGCTTACCCATATGAGCAATGCCACATGATATTTGTCTTTGTATGATTTACTTCACTTAATATGCTAATCCGTAGTCCATTGACCTTGCTGCAAATGGCATTACTTCATTCTTCTCTATGGCTGAGTAGTATTCCATTGTAAATGTGTATACCTTCTTTATCCATTCCTCTGTCGAGGGACACTCCTTTTTCCAATCCCAAGGCCCCATGCTTCTCTGAGGTCTGCTCCTCCCATTGCTTCCCTCTGGAGAACAAGTCTCTGCCTTGAGTCTGCCGGAGCCCTCTGGGCCTCACAGGACCCAACACCAGCTCTCCTCCTGTCTCCAGATGCTGTGTGGTCCTGGGCCACCAAGAGCTGCTCCCAGGCATTTTCCAGACCAAGCACACCTCCCACTGGTAGATGTTCTGATGTCCATGGTCTCCCCATGGTCCCCAGAGAGGTGTTCTTCTTCCCTGAGGGGGCTTGGTATGAACTAATTAAGATTTCATTAGAAACAGCCCCAGGATAAGGGAAATTCTCTGCTTACTATTCCAACAGTTATTCTCAGGTCTTTTTAAGTATCTAGATAGACCCCCAGAGACCCCATCCACACTCACCCCGAATAAGCCTGGCCTCACTGAGGTGGGGCCCATGAAGATGCTGCAGGTAGATGGGCCTCCGCCACCTCTGATGGGCCTACACCCTGAGACTTCCTGCAGTGAACTGAGGACGCTGGTTTCATCAGGTACCAGCCCCCTGCGGAAGTGGCTCATCTCAAATTGAAGTCCAAGGAGAAAAATGAACAGATGTAACTTCTCACTCTGTCCCCTGAGCAACGCAAGCTGTAACACCTCCCATTCGAGCTGAGCACACCGAGGGCCCAGATCCTGGTGAATCAGGATCATCCTCCATGGTAAGAGCTCAGTGGTCCTTTGGAGACACAGCAGATTCCAGGTTTGGGGAAGAAAAGAACAAGATGACATCTCATTGTACCAGAAATAGGATGTGAGCAAAAACAATGTGACCCATCAAAAGACAACAGTCAGCTTAAAGAGGCTCCCACTGACCAAGTCTGAAACAATTTGAACATGAAAATATCACTAATAAGAGGCTAGTAAAACTCCTTGGATGAAATAGAAAACCACAAGTCTTTACTGCTATAATTAATAAATTGAAAATCTGAGGAGAAATTAGATATTTGCATAGCTTCCAAGTCCTTCACCACAAAGCACCTATCAGTTATAAAGGAGGGGGGCAGGCAGCTTTACATGGAGAAATACCACTTTACTCAAATGATTAAAGTGACCATAATTCATAAAAGAACTAATTGGAATTACACATGTATCTGATAGACTACAAAGAACAGAAGTCAGGGCATTTCTGTGGTATAATTAGATTCAGGGTGTACATGTTTAATAGGAATTAAGGAACATTGCATGGACCAAAGGTCTCCTGTATTGCAGGCAGATTCTTCACCAACTGAGCCACCAGGGAAGCCCATTCTACAGAATAAGTGGCTTAAAAGCTTCAAAACTGCCAAGGACATAAAAACAAGAAAAAAAAAGAACTTTTCCAGATTAAAGAAAGATGATGACCTAAGTTATTAGTGATTCTGAATTGAAATCTTTAACTACAAAGGAAATTTTTGGAACACTAGCAAAATGACTCATTGGAGAAGACTCTGATGCTGGGAGGAATTGGGGGCAGGAGGAGAAGGGGACGACAGAGGATGAGATGGCTGGATGGCATCACTGACTCGATGGACGTGAGTCTGAGTGACCTCCGGGAGCTGGTGATGGACAGGGAGGCCTGGCGTGCTGCGGTTCATGGGGTCGCAAAGAGTCGGACACGACTGAGTGACTGAACTGAACTGAACTGAGCGCACATGCACGTAGACACATATGTCGGGACTGCACAGGCGGTGCCCTTGTCTGCAGGGAATGTGCGCGTTAGCGCGTTAGCTGATGTCGCACCAGTGTCCCTTGTGCTGTTATTGCAACCTTTCTGTAAGTTTGAGATTTTTTTCATTTTCTTTTAAATTAAATATTAAGCTTAACCACTATAAAGAATGGGAATAAGATAGATACCTTTCCAACAGTAGAGAAAAAAAAAATAGAGATTTGCTTTTAAGAAGACAGTATAGAGATGAGGGGAGAAAAACAAGCAAACGTATTAAACACAAGGCATAAAATAAGGGCCCACTTGAATGAACATACACAGGAAAGGTAATTGGATAAAACCTCCCAGGTAAAAGATACACTTGTGTTTGGTCTGAAACAAGTAACATTGAGCTATGTGAGATTGCTGAGAGATATTTATAAACTGTGAGACTGAAAATAAAGTAAGAGAATAAAATAGGACAAACACCAACCAAGGGAACGCTGATGCTTCATCACTGTTGCTGTTGTTCAGTGGCTAAGTCGTGTCCGACTCTTTGCTCCCCCATGAAAAGTAGCACGGCACGCTTCCCTGTCCTTCACCATCGCCTGGAGCTTGCTCACACTCATGTGCATCGAGTCGGTGATGCCATCCAACCGTCTCCTCCTCTGTCACCCCCTTCTCCTCCTGCCTTCAATCTTTCCCAGCATCAGGGTCTTTTCCAATGTGTCAGCTCTTCTCATCAGGTGGCCAAAGCATTGGAACTTCAGCTTTAGCATCAGTCTTTCCAATGAATATTCAGGACTGATTCCTTTTAGGACGGACTAGTTTGACCTCCTTGCTGGCCAAGGGACTCTGAAGAGTCTTCTCCAGCACCACAGTTCAAAAGCATCAATTCTTCATCACTCAGCTTTCTTTATGGTCTTACTCTCACATAATACATTGACTATTGGAAAAACCATAGCTTCGATTATATGGACCTTTGTCAGCAAAGTGATGTCTGTGCTTTTTAATATTAGTATCATGCAAAGTTGACTTGATGTAGTGCCTATTACTACTGGATTATAAAAGAGATGAATCACCAGAAAACTAACAGTTTGGAACTGGTATGACGTTTGGGATAGACATGTACACACTGCTATATTTAAAACAGATAACCAACAAGGTCCTGGTATACAGCACACGAGACTCTGCTCAGCGTTATGTGGCAGCCTGGATGGGCGGGGAGTTTGGAGGAGAATGGATACATGTGTATGTATGGCTGGGTCACTTTGCTGTCCACCTGAAATTATCACAACATTGTTGACTGACTATACTCCAAGATGAAATAAAAAGTTTCTTAAAAATAAAATAAATTTGAAAAAAGTGAAACTGATAAGACTTCAATATAGCTTCAAACTAAATAAACTCAAAATCGAAAGAATAACCTGGAAAATGTGACAAATCTAAAATAGTAATGTTTACCTCTTTCAATGACTAATCAACCAAGAAATTTAAAATATTAAAGATACAGAAATTTTGAACAACAAAATTGCAATCTTGTTCTCAGGAATGTATATAGAGTGTATATAGAATAAAAATTCTTCTCAGGCATGTGTGGAAGTTTTAAATTGATCACGAAGTGAAACACAAAGAAACAGGTGTTAGTAAACACCAAACAATCAATGTTATACAGAACCACGAATTTTGAATCGAGTGATATATTTTCCCTCCATTCTAGGACAAAGAGGAAGCAGAGTAGGAGCCTTAAAATTCAGAGAGATAAGCCTTTGTTGTTTTAAATTAACTTGGATCAGATTTTATTAATTTTATAGAATTTTATTAATTTTATCATTGCTTTACAATGTTGTGTGAGTTTCTGCTGTACAACAAAGAGAATCAGCTATACCTGTACATACACATATGTAGCCCCTCTTTTTTGGATTTCCTTCCGTTTTAGGTCAGCACAGAGCTTTGAGTAGAGTTCCTCGTGCTACACAGAATACAGTAGATTCTCATTGCTGCTGCTGCTGCTAAGTCGCTTCAGTCGTGTCCGACTCTGTGCGACCCCATAGACGGAAGCTCACCAGGCTCCCCTGTCCCTGGGATTCTCCAGGCAAGAACACTGGAGTGGGTTGCCATTTCCTTCTCCAATGCATGAAAGCGAAAAGTGAAAGTGAAGCCGCTCAGTCGTGTCCGACTCTTAGCGACCCCATGGACTGGAGCTTACTAGGCTCCTCCGTCCATGGGATTTTCCAGGCAAAAGTACTGGGGTGGGGTGCCATTGCCTTCCCCTAGATTCTCATTAGTTATCCATTTTATACATAGTAGTATAATCCCACTCCTGGGAATATATCAAACAAAGCCATAATTCAAAAAGACACATGCACCCCAGTGTTCATCTACCCTCTCTGGTGGTCAGATGGTAAAGAGTCCGCCTGCAATGCAAGAGACCCGGGTTCAATCCCTGGGTCGGGAAGATGCCCTGGAGAAGGGAATGCAACACCAATGTTCATAGCAGCACTATTTACAAAGGCCAGGACACAGAAGCTATTTAAATGTCCATTGACGGAAGAATGGATAAGGAAGATGTGGTACATATGTGCAATGGAGTATTACTCACCCAGAAAAAGGGACAAAATAGTGCCGTTTGCAGAGAAGTGGGTGGACCTAGAGACAGTCATACAAAGTGAAGTAAGTCAGAAAAAGGAAAACAAAGAGCATATACTAACACATGTATGTGGAAACGGGTGAACTTATTTGAAGGTTAGAGATAGAGACACAGATGTAGAGAACAAATGCGTGGATACCAAGGGGCGAAGGGGAACTGGGAGATTGGGACTGACATATAAACACTCCATATGAGATAGATAACTAATGAGAACCCACTGGACAGCACAGGAAACTACTCAGTGCTCTCTGTTGACCTGAATGGGAAAGATATCCAAAGAAGAGGGTTATATGTGCACGTACTGCTGACTCAGTCTGTCGTACAGAAGAGACTATGTTGTAAAGCAGCTATACTCCAATAAAAATTAGCTTAAAAAAAACCAGAGAGATGGACAGAATAGGGTTATCCTGGTTGTATCTTCAGCTCCTTGGTGATGATCTCGTTTAGAAAGTCCTTGGGCTTGGCACCCTCTGTTCCTCAGAACAGCGCTGCCTGCACGTTTGTTTGGGTGTTGTAAGAGCCTGCCAGGCGTGAGGGCTCCAGGTTGGAAGCCAGCCACATCAGGCGGATTGAAAGCCAACCCTTCACTCCATCTCTCCTGGTCATCTCCTCAGGGATGATGGTGGACGTGAATCCCGGGGGTGGACATGAACCCCAACGTTGGACATGAACCCTGATGGTGCACTTGAATGTGAACCCTGACAGTGCACGTGAACCCCGATGGTGGACGTGAACCTCGATGGTGGACGTGAACCCCGACAGTGGTGGACACACCTCCTGCTCCCACTTCTCTGAGGTCGAAGTCTCCGACAGCCGCAGAGTTGAACATGAAGAAAGCAATACTTCAAAGTTCTTAAAAGAGAATATGGTAGATTGAGGGTTTAAAAAAACTCTGTGAGTTTTTCAACCCGTAAAGATGGGTTTGCAAGTTTCCAAGAGACATTCACCACACACGGCACCCTTGTCCTGCTGGGATCTGCATGAGGCTCCCTCTTGCAGATTGCGGGAGAGGCATTTTTATTTTGAGATGAATGTTTTATAAACTCCTGGCAATCCGTAAGTTGGCTGCTAAAATAGCATGTAAGCAGATATTTAGGAGAGGGGGCCAATTTGTCACCACTATTTTTAGAAGAAGGGAAAGTACAAGCAGAATTGTTAATTACACGGTCTTCAAATCTATAGACATCGTTTTTTTCCCCTTTTTTTTTAAAATTGGAGGATAATTGCTTTACAGTATTGTATTGGTTTCTGACATACATCAACACAAATCAGCCACAGCTGAACCTCCCCCGCTGTCCTCTCCCGCTGAACCCCCTCCCATCTCCCCTGCCCCCATCCCACCCCTCTAGGTTGTCACAGAGCATTGAGTTGAGCTCCGGGTCCTATTTGCTATCTATTGTACATATGGTAGGCTTCAGCAATACATGAACTTCCTGATGTTCAAGCTGGTTTTAGAAAAGGCAGAGGAACCAGAGATCAAATTGCCAACATCCGCTGGATCATGGAAAAAGCAAGAGAGTTCCAGAAAAACATCTATTTCTGCTTTATTGACTATGCCAAAGCCTTTGACTGTGTGGATCACAATCAACTGTGGAAAATTCTGAAAGAGATGGGAATACCAGACCACCTGATCTGTCTCTTGAGAAACCTATATGCAGGTCAGGAAGCAACAGTTAGAACTGGACATGGACCAACAGACTGGTTCCAAATAGGAAAAGGAGAACGTCAAGGCTGTATATTGTCAACCTGCTTATTTAACTTCTATGCAGAGTACATCATGAGAAATGCTGGACTGGAAGAAGCACAAGCTGGAATCAAGATTGCCAGGAGAAATATCAATAACCTTGCCAGGAGAAATATCAATAACCTCAGATATGCAGATGACACCACCCTTATGGCATAAAGTGAAGAAGAACTAAAAAGTCTCTTGATGAAAGTGAAAGAGAAAGGTGAAAAAGTTGGCTTAAAGCTTAACATTCAGAAAAATGAAGATCATGGCATCTGGTCTCATCACTTCATGGCAAATAGATGGGGAAACAGTGGAAACAGTGTCAGACTTTTTTGGGGAGAGCTCCAAAATCACTGCAGATGGTGATTGAAGCCATGAAATTAAAAGACACTTACTCCTTGGAAGGAAAGTTATGACCAACCTAGATAGCATATTCAAAAGCAGAGACATTGCTTTGCCAACAAAGGTCCATCTAGTCAAGGCTATGGTTTTTCCAGTGGTCACGTATGGATGTGAGAGCTGGACTGTGAAGAAAGCTGAGTGCCAAAGAATTGATGCTTTTGAATTGTGGTGTTGGAGAAGACTCTTGAGAGTCCCTTGGAGTGCAAGGAGATCCAACAAGTCCATTCTAAAGGAGATCAGCCCTGGGATTTCTTTGGAAGGAATGATGCTAAAGCTGAAACTCCAGTCCTTTGGCCACCTCATGCGAAGAGTTGACTCATTGGAGAAGACTCTGATGCTGGGAGGGATTGGGGGCAGGAGGAGAAGGGGACGACAGAGGATGAGATGGCTGGATGGCATCACCGACTCGATGGACGTGAGTTTGAGTGACCTCCCGGAGTTGATGATGGACAGGGAGGCCTGACGTGCTGCAATTCATGGGGTGGCAAAGAGTCAGACACGACTGAGCGACTGAACTGAATGTGTAAGTTTCGATACTATTCTCTCAATTCAACCCACCCTCTCCTTCCCTCACTGTGTCCAAAACTCTGTTCTCTGTGCCAAAGACACCTTGTGATAAATGCTTCCATGCTGCACAGAGGCCACGATTCCCCACAAACAACTGTTGGGCACACGAAATTGAACACCAAAAGAATAGCCTTTCCAATTAATCTTCCAAGTGCATAGAAGAAAACAGTTTGATTTTTATCTGTACTCCATTTTCAAGGTAATACAAGCCAATGCTCACTTAATTTGCTTTTGGCTTGAAAAAGGTAGATCAATATGATAAATAAATCACATTGAACAAGGACTTTATTGATATTTGGCTGAATATTCATAGATTTATCTCGGCCTCCTCGTCCTGTCTGCCAGGGGACAACAGGCAACCTCCGTTGACAGGGAACTGTCAGGCAAAAATGGGGAGCTCACCACCGGTATGGGGTACCTGATTCAGTATGTTCCCAATGTTCTCACGGGCAAATGATGCTGAGCATGGTGTATTACTGAAGGGTAAATAGCAGCACTCATTGGGAAAGTCCCTGATGCTGGGAAAGATCGAGCGAAGGAGGAGAAGGGGCGGCAGAGGAGAAGAAGGTTGGATGGCACCACCCATTCAGTGTACATGAGTTTGAGCAAACTCTGGGCGATACTGAAGGACAGGGAAGCCTGGCGTGCTGCAGTCCATGGGGTCGCAAAGAGTCTGACATGACATGGCAACTGGAAAACAACCGCAGCAGCAACACAAATTTCCTATACATGAAGAGCCTTAAATCGGACTTCTTCCATTTTTAATTAGCTCATCTGCCCTTATCCACATCACTGGTGGGTTCTCAGCCTTGTCATCGGGCAGCCGGCGCTCCACGGTCACGGCTCACGGTGGTGCCACGGACTGTGGCTGGCTGGGAGGAGTCACAGTCACTGCATTCAGATGGGCGTATCTTTTTCTTCTTTGCCTTTTGCTTCTCTTCTTTTCTCAGCTATTTGTAAGGCTTCTTCAGACAACCATTTGCCTTTTGGCATTTCTTTTTCTTGAGGATGGTCTTGATCACCACCTCCTTTACAATCTCACGAACCTCCATCCATAGTTCTTCAGGCACTCTATCAGATATAATCCCTTGAATCTACTTGTCACTTCCTCTATATAATTGTAAGGGACTTGATTTAGGTCATACCTGAATGGTCTAGTGGTTTTCCCTACTTTCTTCAATTTAAGTCATAGAAAAAGCAAGAGAATTCCAGAAAAACATCTACTCCTGCTTCATTGACTATGCCAAAGCCTTTGACTGCATGAAGTGAAGTGAAGTGAAGTCGCTCAGAGTCGTCGTATCTGACTCTTTGCGATCCCATGGACTGTACCCTGGAGCCTGGTGGGCTACAGTCCATGGAATTATCCAGGCAAGAATACTGGAGTGGGTTGCCATTTCCTTCTCCACGGAATCTTCCAGACACAGGGATCAAACCCAGGTCTCTTGCATTGCAGGCAGATGCTTTACCATCTGAGCTACTAGGGAAGCCCCATTTGACTGTGTAGATCACAACGAACTGTGGGAAATTCTTCAAGAGATGGGAGTAAAAGACTACCCAACCTGCCTCCTGCGAAATCTGTATGCAGGTCAAGAAGCAATAGAACTGGACATGGAACAACTAACTGACTGGTTCCAAATTGGGAAAGGAGTACAACAAGGCTGTATATTGTCACTCTGCTTATTTAACTTATATGCAGAGTACATCATGCAAAATGCCAGGATGGATGAAGCACAAGCTGGAATCAAAATTGTTAGGAGAAAGATCAATAACCTCAGATATGCAGATGACACCACCCTTATGGCAGAAAGAGGAATTAAAGAGCCTCTTAATGAAAGTGAAAGAGGAAAGTGAAAAGGCTAACTTAAAACTCAACATTCAAAAATTATGAAATTATTTTGGAATATGGCCCCATCACTTCATGGCAAATAGAGGGGAAAACAGTGGAAACATTTACAGACTTCATTTTCTTGGGCTCCAAAATCACTGCAGATGGTGACTGCAGCCATGAAATTAAAAGACACTTACTCCTTGGGAAAAAAGCTATGACCAACCTAGACAGCGTATTAAAAAGCAGAACCATTACCAACAAAGGTCTGTCTAGTCAAAACTATGGTTTTTCCAGTGGTTGTATGGGTGTGAGAGTTGAGCCATAAAGAAAGCTGAGTGCCCAAGAATTGATGCTTTTGAATTGTGGTGTTGGAGAAGACTCTTGAGAGTGCCTTGGACTGCAAGGAGATCAAACCAGTCAGTCCTAAAGGAAATCATTCCTGAATAGTCATTGGAAGGGCTGATGCTAAAGCTGAAGAAGCTCCAATACTTTGGCCACCTGACGCAAAGAACTGACAATGGAAAAGACCCTGATACTAGGCAAGATGGAAGGCAGGAGGAGAAGGGGACACAGAGGATGAGATGGTTGGATGGCATCACTGACTCAATGGACATGAGTTTGAGAAAGCTCTGGGAGTTGGTGATGGACAGGGAGGCCTGGTGTGCTGCAGTCCATGGGGTTGCAAAGGGTCGGACATGACTGAGAAACTGAACTAAACACAGCATTAATCCTTCCAAGGCAGAGGTTATCCTCATTGACTCAGAAAATAACTGTTTATTTCTCATGTTTTTAGACAATCAACCATGCTTAAATATGGAGATGGACAGTGGTACTAACACCCAATGCACCCACCAAATGTACACAATTAGTCTTTTACTAGGGTTTCCCAGCTGGCACTAGTGGTAAAGAACCTGCCTGCCAATGCAGGAGACACAAGAGATGAGGGTATGACCCCTGGATCAGGAAGGCCCCCTGGAGTAGGTAATGGCAATCCAGTCCAGTATTCTTACCTGGAGAATCCCGTGGACAAAGGAGTCTAGCAGGCTACAGTCCAAGGGGTCCCAAAGAGTCAGAAACGATGCAGCACATAAGCGCAATCTTTTACTATGTATGATTTTCAGTTTCTAAGAAATGCAGTAATTTCAGACTCCATCAACTTCATGTTATAACTAGAATTTGATTTTTCCCTTTATCCTCCAAGTGAAAGAGACATCATTGCAGATTTGAGTCAGAAATCCTAGTTCTTTTTGACCAGTGATTCAAGGGGACAAATCACTTGGTGCATTTAAACCTCAATGTCTTCATTTGTAAAATGGAAATAATTAAACAGACATAGCCCAGTGTTTCATTAAACTTTAATTAAACACGAAACAACTGGACCTCACTGATGAAGGCAACAACCACAAAGGACATTTGATTCTTTCAATGAGCTAGATTAACTGCAGCAATTTATCCATTCAGCATCACCCTCTTTTTCTAGACTTTAGAACTTAACGCCCAGATGTCTTCAGCAAACCAAAGTCAGTTGAGTTGCATCTTCAGAAAAGCCACAGGCTTCTACAGCCATACCACCCTGAACACGCCCGATCTCGTCTGATCTCGGAAGCTAAGCAGGGTCGAAAAAAGGAGTAGCAGGGGCTGTGCTGGTTCAGAAGGTCTGGGACCGTGATTCTGCTATTATTAACTTCACTTCCCCCAACTGTCAAACAAGAAAAATACTTCCCCTTACCATACGGGGAATCAAATGCAAAGTACTCAGCTAGGAGAATGCTTTTGAAAGTGTCACTATAATGAAAGGTTTATATAGCACCATATCTGGGGCTTCCCTGATGGTTCAGTGGTAAAGAATCGGCCTGTCAATGCAAAGGACGTGGGTTCGATCCCCAGTCTGGGAAGATCCCATGTGCTGCAGAGGAACTACGTCCGTGCTCCACCACTAAGGAGCCTGTGTTCTAGAGCCCGGGAGCCACAACTACTGATGCCCATGTGCCCTATAGGGCCTGTGCCCCTCAACAAGAGAAGCCCACACACCGCAACCCGAGGGGAGCTCCAGCTCTCTGCAACTAGAGAAAAGCCCTCGCAGCAACAAAGGCCCAGCACAGCCAAAAAAATTAATAAATAAGTAAACATGTAGCACTGTGCCACCAGCCCCAGCCAGGTCTGGAGGTGGGGGGAGAACCTTCCAGGAAGAGACCTTACAGACCCCAAAGGGTCCCAGAGAACGCCCCTCCCCACCTTCCCTATGGACGCTCAAGGCCCCTGCCTGGATCCTTCCATTGGCTGAAGGCACTGTTTCCAGGAAGGGGTAACTCATCAACAGTGTATTCATTGACTCATTAGAAAAGACCCTGATGCTAGGAAAGATTGAGGGCCAGGAGGAGAAGGGAACAACAGAGGATGAGATGGCTGGATGGCATTACCGACTCGATGGACATGGGTTTGAGTAAACTCAGGGAGTTGGCGATGGACGGGTAAGCCTGGCGTGCTGCCGTCCATGAGTCACAAAGAGTTGGACACGACTGAGTGACTGAACTGAACTGAACTGAATTGTTTATATGAATTATTTTTATATCATTATCATTCAATAGACAAGGTCCTGGAAAAGTAGAACAAAAATAGGTGTTTTCAAGGGCCAAGGGGAGAGAATTCTGAGATGGGATGATGACACAGGGTGGGGTGGATGAAGAACCATTGGAGAGGAATCCGGGGCTGGAGGGAGTTGAAGGTCCCTGAGTCCTCCTAGGGAGGAGGGAGAAGCTGTGGAAAGAGTTTGAGGTGCTCCAGAAGTTGGGAGTTTTGTTAAGGACTGGCCTTGTCAAACGAGAGAGCCTAGACACAGATCTCTACCTGAGCATCCTTGTCAATCGAGAGAGATGGGATACTGACATCTGCTCTGACGTGCCCATCAAGCTCCAAGGGCTGGGCTCCAGGAGGGCCCCTCAGACACCTCCTGACTTCCTGACTCTCATCTGAGTCCTGGGTCACCAGGTGTTACTGGAACTTTCCAATGTGTATCAGTGTGATCCCCAGTTGGGACTGCACACTTACGGAAATGAAGTCGTGTAGGTTTGTCTTTGGGAGAATGCTTCCCAAAGCTTCTGCAGGCTTCCTCCAGACTTGGCCTGCAAGACATGGGCAGCTGTGACCACCAACCCACCGCGTGGATCAAACATTTCTCTCCCCAGAAGCCAAAACACGAACAGGGTCAATACCATCTAGCAGAGGAGGAAGACTCCTTTATTCTGGCATCTCATGTTCATGGACAGACTCGTCACCTTTTCATTTCTTTTCCACCACTTGGCCTGAAAGAGAGAGAGAGTGTGATACACCGAGAGGATGCATGAATCTCCTGTGTTCGTGAAGCTCGGCCCTGTATGTCTGCCGAAAGACAGCCAAGCTCTACTGTACGAAGCAGAGGAAACCAAGATTTATTTACTCATAATTGCATTTCTATTACATCACTTACCCAATATGTTTGTCTTGCTGAACTGTAACACATCCAGGGAGTGGAAAAACCCACAGGATATATAGCAAAGTGCCGGGCATGACAAGGTGAATTAAGTAAGCATAATTTACCACTTCTAATAAAATCACTTTTATTTATGGGTGAGTGCTAATGTGTTCTGACACGCTCCTAATTTCTATTTTGTTATTTATGAAATAGAAACCTGACAATTCACTAAATCACCATGAGCCATTCCTTTTCAAATCGGTTCCATTTGCTGGATACAAATTATTTTTTATTTAAGAGCTGCACTTGGCTTCAACAGTTCAAAGTTTGCCATAAGGGGTACTAAGTCAGATGATTGCCTAATGAAATCTATGAAGGAGTCCCCACCAGAATATAAGTCTTCCCCAAGGGACAGTGGGGGTCTGAGGTCCCAGCCTCTGTCCATCCAGTAGCTCAAGAGTTTAATAAGAAGGCCCTTATACCAGTCAGCGTCTCAGCATCCTATTTGCAGGGCAGCAATGAAGACCCAGACATAGAACAGTCGTGTGGTCCTGGTGGGGGAAACAGGGTGGAGTGAATGGAGAGAGAAGCTTGGAAACAGACGCATTACCATGTATGAAATAGATGGCCAGTGGGAGTTTACTGTATAAAGCAGGGAGCTGAAACCCAATGCTCTGTGACAACCTAGGAAGGACCCTAGATCAGCCTCACAGAGCTCAGGGCGGAAGGAAGAGCCCTGGACTGGGAACCACGTGATCGGAACTTTCGCTTAGTGGTTGGACCGGGAGGAAATGAACCGCAGTTTACAATCCTCATTTCGTCCGATGCGGGTGGACCGGGGGGATGTTTTTTGCTGTCCAGTCTCGAGCCGACAGCCACCTTTCACACGTAAACAAGAGTTAGATTCGATTTCCTCTGCCCTGTTTCAGTCTCCTTCAGGACAGAAGGGCCCTATCCCACCTCCCCGTGTTTCCTGGAGGTGCCTCGCAGGCAGAACTTCATCTCCGTAAATACTGGCTCAGTGAGTGAGGGGTGAGGACAGGTCTCATTCAATTAACAGCAATAAGAAAAAATCATGAACTATGTTAAAGGAGAAGCAGTGTTCCTGCTTTTTACCCCGTGGAGTAGGGAAGCCAACATCAGTGCTAGTTAGGACTCAGATGCTTTTTTAACCTGCTTTTTTACTGCAGTGTTCTTCTGCTCCCCTGGTGGCTCAGCTGGTAAAGAATCTGCCTGCAACTCCGGAGACCTGGGTTCGATCCCTGGGTTGGGAAGATCCTCTGGAGAAGGGAAAGGCTACCCCCTCCAGTGTTCTGGTCTGGAGAATTCCATGAAATAGTCCATGGGGTTGCAAAGAGTCGAACAAGACTGACCAACTTTCACTTCACTGGAAAGAGATAAGTGTTGTGTTGTTTTTAAAAATAATGAATGGGCATTTTTCGAGTACGAAAGGGAAAGCTTGAGAGATTAAAAGTGAACTTCTTAATTTAATTTCTGAAAAAGACTAAGCCTTGCCTTTACGTTCCCAATTTGAGTATTAACTGGTTTTTTAATACCTTATTTTTCTCAAAGGAATAAAGAGAACCTTCAATCTATCTCTTAGAGGACGGACTATGAATTAGAAGAGTCTGCAGAAGAGAAGAACAGACTTCCTTCCAAAAAGGGATTTAAAGCCGCAGGTCTGAACCACGGTGATTTTACTGTCATCTTTAACACAAGGAATTAAGCCAAATGGTGAAGAACAGAGTTTTTATAATCAGCTTTACTCCACAAAAATACTAGGAGGAGGAGATCTGTGAGTGGAATAAAAATTAGAATTCAGCGCAAGATAGAAGATTTTATAATGATGATAAATATAGTCAAAGTGTATGAAACTCCAGAGTTCAAACCTCGTCCCCCTCCCAGACATATGAGGTCTCCCTGGGCCCCCCATCCCCTCCTTGCATGTTTTATCAGAGCAACACAAAGACAGTTCCTGCCAGTTATTTATTTCAGCCCATCATCCCTTTCCCACAGACAAGAAAATCTTCCAACATCTCTCTTCCAATATTATGTGACTTTTTCTCCCTTGATCGAAGGGACAGATGGAGCTCAAGCTGATCTATGTCCACCTCCTCTGGACATTCAAGATGGAAAGCAAGCCCATTAAAATAGCAGACTGTGGCAGCTGCATTGTGGAAACAACTGAAATTTCCCATTAAAAGTCTGGATAGACTCATATAAAGTTAGAGGTGCAAGGATCCTTAGACACCATCTCATTAAGACCATGTACCAGGAGCATAAAAGGGGCATTTCAAGCGTCTGAAGTCTCTGCCAATGTCATTCACTTTATGGCTTCATCTTCTAGCATTGTCCCTTGAGGTCACTGTCCTGCCACAATCTGTGACCCTGTTTCTATTCCAGGTGACAGATTTTTAGAGTTCTGCAAAGCTTGGATCATTTTGGTACTGACCCTCACTCTAAGAATCATCCAGAACTATAACCTTGTCTCAAGTGTCCGTGGGACTCAAGGCAGGTATTTCCTGCCAACGAAGTGTCTTTGATTCCCTAAACTGGCTCAGAATAGACTAGACCACCTGGTATCTTTCCCACAGCTCTTCTCTCTCTCCCTTGTTTTAATGTCGATTATTCAAGGCCATCAAGTCTCTGTCGGCCTATCCTACTGTCTCCCTCCATGGAGAAAAACAAGACACACGTAAATCCCTGTGTGCTTGGCACCCCAGCTGGGGGTGACTTGGGTGGCCCTAAAGGATGATAAGAGGCTGATGAAGCAGCCCGCCAGAGAAATTCTTACACAGGTACTAAAGAGAGTCCTAGCACAGAATGCATCTTGAGAAGAAAGTCAAAGTTCTCAAGTAGAGTTTGCAAACAGCGGGCAATGCCAGAGATGGAGAAGAGGAATTCAATCACAATGCCCTGTCTGTCTCTCAGGGTGTTTACTCCAGCTCTGATTAACATGGCAGCAACCTGGGATAAGCCAGTTGCCATGGACACTGAGTGAGAATAAGAAGAGGTACCATGTCTGCAGAATCAGTTCCAGCAGCTTCGGCCATGGGGGTACCATGCCCTCGGGGCAGACACGAACCCCTTGACCTCTGGTGTTGGCAACCTCCCTTCCAGTGGTGGCAAGAGCAAGGCCATAGAGTGTTTGTGGCTCAGATGCTGATTTGGCAATGGCAACCATGGGGGGGACCACCCACTCGAGCCTGCAAGGGAGCAGGAAAAGGAGAAATGCCTAGTGACTTTCAACAGCCAAGGAAAACACTTGGTAAAATATATGAGAATTCCGAGGTGATCTAAGTGAACCCTGTTGTCATGTTTCTTAGACTGGCAAATATGCCTCTTTGGGGAAACTTTTTGTCCCTATGTGATTTTTTTTTCAGCTAAAGCAGCTTTTTAAATAGTTTCAAAACTAAAAGTTACTTTTGTTGTTCATAAGGCCAATAGTTCATCATCTATAAACTCTGGATTCCCAGATGGCACAAAGAATCCACCTGCCAGTGCAGGAGACATAAGAGACATGAGTTCAATCCCTGGGTTAGAAAGATCCCCTGGAGGAGGAAATGGCAACCTGCTCCAACATTCTTGCCTGGGAAGTCCCATGGACAGAGAAGCTGGAGTGGGAGCATCGCAAAGAGTCGGACACAACTGAGCACGCAAGCAAATAGTTCATCATCTGTTAAGTGCGTGTACACCAGTCATGTCTGACTCTTAGCAACCCCACAGACAGTAGCCTGGCAGGCTCCTCCGTGTATGGGATTTTTCAGGCAAGAATACTGGAGTAGGCTGTGAGTCAGCTGAGGCTGGCTTCAGTCTTTGATTCAGGTTCAGTTCTGTTCCACTTGGTCTCCACATTCTCTTTGGACCAGCAGCTATCCAGGACACATCCTTCTCGTGATGGATCCCAGGAGGACAAGAGGCCAAGCCAGACCACACTAGCACCTCTAAGAGCACAGGTCGCATCAAGTTCGTCAAAATTCCATTGGCCAAAGAAAGTAGTCAAACCCGAGGGCTCTGGGGCCAAGAAATATACCCTCCCCACTCTACATGCTGCGAAATCACTTGCCAGAGGGAGGGAATAAAGAAATGAGGATGAGAAGGCAATCCAGCACCAAAGACTTAATCAACAGTTACCACTGCAGTGGAAACAGGAATCATCTTTTCCCTCACTCCTTTTCTCTAAAGTGCTGTTTGCTAACTTGGCCAGGAACTTATTCACATTCAGCACCTTGCTTGGTGTAGATTTAGCTGAACAAATGTTTGTTGGGTAAGTGCAAACATCAGCAGGCATTGCCATCACTGATTTTATTTCCTCCAGTGTTTCTTTTTTTCCCCATTTGGCTTCCTTATTTCAAAAAATACCCTTATTTCAAGCTTCACCCTAACTTTGGTCTTCCTACCTTGGGGAAAAGAATAGTTTACTTATAAATAATATTATTTCCACTTAACGTCTGGATAACATTCAAGGTCAGACTCCAAGTGGCTGTGTTTCTGTTTTTCAAATTCATAATCCCTTCTTACTTTTTAATATCAAGAAAAGTCTATCAAAAGGCTTCACTGATCTCAGCTGACTCTCAGCTCTCTTCTTAGGAAACCAGGCCATGGAGATGAGCATTGTTGGATGGACTCTCAAGACCTAGGAACACCATGAAATGTACAGGAAACCAATCAGTCCAGTAATGGCCCTCCAACACCAAAGATTCTCACCATCTCCATGGGGGGAACCAATGGAAGTGGCAGAGGGGACGAGCCTCTCTAAAGCAGATGGACAGCACTTCTCCTCACAAGCTAGTCCCTGCCTTACAGAAAAGAAGACGGATCCAGAGAAAGACAGAAAGTCTTCATCCGCCCTTTTGCTAAGTGATTTATTACATCTGAGTGATACATCTGTATTATATCAGCTGCCTTCACATCTTGTCCTGTTAACATCACACCGAGGCAGAGCTTGCCTCTGCTCATCAGGCACAGGGGAGATGATGGCTTCGGACTCGTCTGAGCTCAGAGAGGAACCAATGAGATCAGACAGAAACCTGGGGCTGCCACCAATGCCTCGGGAAGGCATGTAACTCACCAGTGATTCTGCAGTCGAGGGTCCCCACCGTCCCCTGAAAGGATGCCCAGCAATACGCGCAACCTTGTGAGATGTCTCACTTCTGAATTCAACTCAACTTGAGTAAGCAGTGATTATTCTAAGTGCGTAGTTTTGTTACTCATGTTCCCAATATATGGCACGCATTTGTTCTGGGATCCCAGAAAGCTGGGAAAAGAGGGGAAGGGGGGGAAGGGGGCACAAAGGAGAGAGAATACTTAGACACAACAGGGTCCAGCCTTTGCATTGTGAAGCCAGCAGACCGTGGTCACCGGGTCACCTTCCGAATGCCTGTCTTCTGGAGCCTGTTCTCTCCCTCCGGGTCACAGGGTTTTCCAACCCAGTCTCTTTTTCTCTATATACAGTTGCTGTTGAGTTGCTAAGTCATGTCCAACTCTTTTGAGACCCCACGGACTGTAGCCAACCAGGCTCCTCTTTCCATGGGATTCTCCAGGGAAGAATACTGGAGTGGGTAGCCATTAACTTCTCCAGGGCATCTTTTTGACCCAGGGATCAAACCCACATCTCCAGCACTGGCAGGCAGGTTCTTTACCTCTATTCTGGACTCAGGGTCAGTTCAGTTCAGTCACTCAGTCATATCCGACTCTTTGTGACCTAATGGACTACAGAACAATAGGTTTTCCTGTCCATCACTAACTCCCAGAGATTACTCAAACTCATGTCCATCCAGTCAGTGATGCCATCCAACCATCTCATCCTTTGGCATCCCCTTTTCCTCCTGCCTTCAATCTTTCCCAGTATCAGGGTCTTTTCAAACGAGTCAGTTCTTCACATCAGGTGGCCAAAGTATTGGAGTTTCACCTTCAGCATCAGTCCTTCCAATGAATATTCAGGACTGATTTCCTTTAGGATGGACTGTTTTGATCACCTTGCAGTTCAAGAGACTCTCAAGAGTCTTCTCAAACACCACAGTTCAAAAGCATCAATTCTTTGGTGCTCAGCTTTCTTTGTAGTCCAGCTCTCACATCCATACATAACTACTGGAAAAACCATAGCTTTGACTAAATGGACCTTTGTCAGCAAAGTAAGGTCTCTGCCTTTTAATATGCTGTCTAGGTTGGTCATAGCTTTTCTTTCAAGGAGCAAACATCTTTTAATTTTATGGCTGTGGTCACCATCCACAGTGATTCTGGAGCCCCCCCCCAAATAAAGTCTTTGTTTCCTCATCTATTTGCCATGAACTGATGAAGGCAATGCCAAAGAATGCTCAAACTACTGCACAATTGCACTCATCTCACATGCTAGTAAAGTCATGCTCAAAATTCTCCAAGCCAGGCTTCAGCAATATGTGAACCATGAACTTTCTGATGTTCAAGCTGGTTTTAGAAAAGGCAGAGGAACCAGAGATCAAATTGCCAACATCCACTGGATCATGGAAAAAGCAAGAGAGTTCCAGAAAAACATCTATTTCTGCTTTATTGACTATGCCAAAGCCTTTGACTGTGTAGATCACAATAAACTGTGGAAAATTCTTCAAGAGATGGGAATACCAGACCATCTGATCTGCCTCTTGAGAAATTTGTATGCAGATCAGGAAGCAACAGTTAGAACTGGACATGAAACAACAGACTGGTTCCAAATAGGAAAAGGAGTACGTCAAGGCTGTATATTCTCACCCTGTTTATTTAACTTCTATGCAGAGTACATCATGAGAAACGCTGGACTGGAAGAAACACAAGTTGGAATCAAGATTGCTGGGAGAAATACCAATAACCTCAGATATGCAGATGATACCACCCTTATGGCAGAAAGTGAAGAGGAACTAAAAAGCCTCTTGATAAAGGTGAAAGTGGAGAGTGAAAAGGTTGGCTTAAAGCTCAACATTCAGAAAACGAAGATCATGGCATCTGGTCCCATCACTACATGGGAAATAGATGGGGAAAGAGTGGAAACAGTGTCAGACTTTATTTTTCTGGGCTCCAAAATCACTGCAGATGGTGATTGCAGCCATGAAATTAAAAGACGCTTACTCCTTGGAAGGAAAGTTATGACCAATCTAGATAGCATATTCAAAAGCAGAGACATTACTTTGCCAACAAAGGTTCGCCTAGTGAAGGCTATGGTCTTTCCTGTGGTCATGTATGGATGTGAGAGCTGGACTGTGAAGAAGGCTGAGCGCTGAAGAATTGATGCTTTTGAACTGCGGTATTGGAGAAGACTCCCTTGGACTGCAAGGAGCTCCAACCAGTCCATTCTAAAGGAGATCAGCCCTGGGATTTCTTTGGAAGGGAATGATGCTGAAGCTGAAACTCCAGTATTTTGGCCACCTCATGTTGAAGAGTTGATTCATTGGAGAAGACTCTGGTGCTGGGAGGGATTGGGGGCAGGAGGAGAAGGGGACGACAGAGGATGAGATGGCTGGATGGCATCACTGACTCTATGGATGTGAGTGTGAGTGACCTCCGGGAGTTGGTGATGGACAGGGAGGCCTGGCGTGCTGCGATTCATGGGGTAGCAAAGAGTCGGACACAACTGAGCGACTGATCTGATCTGATCTGATGGGACCAGATGCCATGATCTTAGTTTTCTGAATGTTGAGTTTTAAGCCAGCTTTTTCACTCTCCTCTTTCACTCTCCTCTCCAACTTTTTCACTCTCCTCTCATCAAGAGGCTCTTTAGTTCTTCTTCATTTTCTGCCATAAGGGTGGTGTCATCTGCATATCTGAGGTTATTGATATTTCTCCCTGCAGTCTTGATTCCAGCTTATGCTTCATCCAGCCTGGCATTTTGCATGATGTATTCTGCATATAAGCAGGGTGACAAAGTACAGCCTTGACATACTCCTTTCCTGATTTGGAACCACTCTGTTGTTCCATGTCCAGTTCTAACTGTTGTTTCTTGATCTGCATACAGATTTGTGAGGAGGCAGGTCAGGTGGTCTGGTATTCCCATCTCTTTAGGAATTTTCCAGTTTGTTGTAATCCACATAGTCAAAGGCTTTGGCATAGTCAATGAAACAGAAGTAGATGTTTTTCTGGAACTCTCATGCTTTTTCTATGATCCAACAGATGTTGTCAATTTGATCTCTGGTTCATCTGCCTTTTCTAAATCGAGCTTGAACATATGGAAGTTCACGGTTCACATATTGCTGAAGCCTGGCTTGGAGAATTTTGAGCATTACTTTATTAGCGTGTGAGATGAATGCAATTGTGCGGTAGTTTGAGCATTCTTTGGCATTGCCTTTCTTTGGGATTAGAATGAAAACTGACCTTTTCCAGTCCTGTGGAAACTGCTGCGTTTTCCAAATTTGCTGGCATATTGAGTGCAGCACTTTCACAGCATCATCTATTAGGATTTGAAATAGCTCAACTGGAATGCCATCACCTCCACTAGCCTTGTTCATAGTGATGCTTTCTAAGGCCCACTTTACTTCACATTCCAGGATGTCTGGCTCTAGGTCAGTTATCACACCATCCTGATTATCTGGGTCATTAAGATCTTTTTTGTATGGTTCTTCTGTGTATTCTTGCCACCTCTTCTTAATATTTTCTGCTTCTGTTAGGCCCATACCATTTCTTATTGTGCTCATCTTTGCATGAAAGGTTCCCTTGGTATCTCTAATTTTCTTGAAGAGATCTCTAGTTTTTCCCATTCTGTTATTTTCCTCTATTTCTTTGCACTGATCACTGAGGAAGGCTTTCTTATCTCTCCTTGCTATTCTTTGAAACTCTGCATTCAAATAGATATACCTTTTCTTTTCTCCTTTGCCTTTTGCATCTTTTCTTTTCTCAGCGATTTGTAAGGCCTTGTCAGACAACCATTTTGCCTTTTTGTATTTCTGTTTCTTGGGGATGGTCTTGATCACTGCCTCCTGTACAATGTCACGAACCTCCCCTCCATAGTTCTTCAGGCACTCTATCAGATCTAGGCCCTTGAATCTATTTGTCACTTACACTGTATAATCAAAAGGGATTTGATTTAGGTCATACCTGAGTGGTATAGTGGTTTTCCCTACTTTCTTCAATTTAAGTCTGAATTTTCATTAAGGAGTTAGTTCATGATCTGAGCCACAGTCAGCTCCTGGCCTTGTTTTTGCTGACCATATTATATTCTTTGGCCAAATATAATCAATCTGATTTTGGTATTGACTACTTCAGTATTCTTGCCTTGAGAACCCCATGAAGAGTATGAAAAGGCAAAATGATAGGATACTGAAAGAGAAACTCCCCAGGTCAGTAGGGGCCCAATATGCTACTGGAGATCAGTGGAGAAATAACTCCAGAAAGAATGAAGGGATGGAGCCAAAGCAAAAAGAATACCCAGCTGTGGATATGACTGGTGATAGAAGCAAGGTCCGATGCTGTAAAGAGCAATATTGCATAGGAACCTGGAATGTCAGGTCCATGAATCAAGGCAAATTGGAAGTGGTCAAACAAGAGATGGCAAGAGTGAATGTCGACATTCTAGGAATTAGCGAACTCAAATGGACTGGAATGGGTGAATTTAACTCAGAGGACCATTATATCTACTACTGCGGGCAGGAATCCCTCAGAAGAAATGGAGTGGCCATCATGGTCAACAAAAAGAGTCCGAAATGCAGTACTTGGATGCAATCTCAAAAACAACAGAATGATCTCTGTTCATTTCCAAGGCAAACCATTCAATGTCACAGTAATCCAAGTCTATGCCCCAACCAGTAACGCTGAAGAAGCTGAAGTTGAATGGTCTGTGAAGACCTAAAAGACCTTCTAGAACTAACACCGAAAAAAGATGTCCTTTTCATTATAGGGGACTGGAATGCAAAAGTAGGAAGTCAAAAAACACCTGGAGTAACAGGCAAATTTGGCCTTGGAATACGGAATGAAGCAGGGCAAAGACTAACAGAGTTTTGCCAAGACAATGCACTGGTCATAGCAAATACCCTCTTTCAACAACACAAGAGAAGACTCTATACATGGACATCACCAGATGGTCAACACCGAAATCAAATCGATTATATTCTTTGCAGCCAAAGATGGAGAAGCTCTATACAATCAGCAAGAATAAGACCAGGAGCTGACTGTGGCTCAGACCATGAACTCCTTATTGCCAAATTCAGACTGAAATTGAAGAAAGTAGGGAAAACCACTAGACCATTCAGGTATGACTTAAATCAAATCCCTTATGATTATACAGTGGAAGTGAGAAATAGATTTAAGGGCCTAGATCTGATAGATAGAGTGCCTGATGAACTATGGAATGAGGTTCGTGACATTGTACAGGAGACAGGGATCAAGACCATCCCCATGGAAAAGAAATGCAAAAAAGCAAAATGGCTGTCTGGAGAGGCCTTACAAATAGCTGTGAAAAGAAGAGAAGTGAAAAGCAAAGGAGAAAAGGAAAGATATAAGCATCTGAATGCAGAGTTCCAAAGAATAGCAAGAAGAGACAAGAAAGCCTTCTTCAGCGATCAATGCAAAGAAGTAGAGGAAAACAACAGAATGGGAAAGACTAGGGATCTCTTCAAGAAAATCAGAGATACCAAAGGGACATTTCATGCAAAGATGGGCTCGATAAAGGACAGAAATGGTATGGACCTAATAGAAGCAGAAGGTATTAAGAAGAGGTGGCAAGAATACACAGAAGAACTGTACAAAAAAGATCTTCACGAACCAGATAATCACGATGGTGTGATCACTGACCTAGAGCCAGACATCCTGGAATGTGAAGTCAAGTGGGCCTTAGAAAGCATCACTACGAACAAAGCTAGTGGAGGTGATGGCATTCCAGTGGAGCTACTCCAAATCCTGAAAGATGATGCTGTGAAAGTGCTACACTCAGTATGCCAGCAAATTTGGAAAACTCAGCAGTGGACACAAGATTGGAAAAGGTCAGTTTTCATTCCAATCCCAAAGAAAGGCAATGCCAAAGAATGCTCAAACTACTGCACAATTGCACTCATCTCACACGCTAGTAAAGTCATGCTCAAAATTCTCCAAGCCAGGCTTCAGCAATATGTGAACCATGAACTTCCTGGTGTTCAAGCTGGTTTTAGAAAAGGCAGAGGAACCAGAGATCAAATTGCCAACATCCACTGGATCATGGAAAAAGCAAGAGAGTTCCAGAAAAACATCTATTTCTGCTTTATTGACTATGCCAAAGCCTTTGACTGTGTAGATCACAATAAACTGTGGAAAATTCTTCAAGAGATGGGAATACCAGACCATCTGATCTGCCTCTTGAGAAATTTGTATGCAGATCAGGAAGCAACAGTTAGAACTGGACATGGAACAACAGACTGGTTCCAAATAGGAAAAGGAGTACGTCAAGGCTGTATATTCTCACCCTGTTTATTTAACTTATATGCAGAGTACATCATGATAAACTCTGGACTGGAAGAAACACAAGTTGGAATCAAGATTGCTGGGAGAAATATCAATAACCTCAGATATGTAGATGACACCACCCTTATGGCAGAAAGTGAGGAGGAACTAAAAAGCCTCTTGATGAAAGTGAAAGTGGAGAGTGAAAAGGTTGGCTTAAAGCTCAACATTCAGAAAACGAAGATCCTGACATCTGGTCCCATCACTACATAGGAAATAGATGGGGAAAGAGTGGAAACAGTGTCAGACTTTATTTTTCTGGGCTCCAAAATCACTGCAGATGGTGACTGCAGCCATGAAATTAAAAGACGCTTACTCCTTGGACGAAAAGTTATGACCAACCTAGATAGCATATTCAAAAGCAGAGACATTACTTTGCCAACAAAGGTTCGCCTAGTCAAGGCTATGGTCTTTCCTGTGGTCATGTTATGGATGTGAGAGCTGGACTGTGAAGAAGGCTGAGCGCCGAAGAATTGATGCTTTTGAACTGTGGTGTTGGAGAAGACTCTTGAGAATCCCTTGGACTGCAAGGAGCTCCAACCAGTCCATTCTAAAGGAGATCAGCCCTGGGATTTCTTTGGAAGGAATGATGCTGAAGCTGAAATTCTAGTATTTTGGCCGCCTCATGTGAAGAGTTGACTCATTGGAGAAGACTCTGATGCTGGGAGGGATTGGGGGCAGAAGGAGAAGGGGACGACAAAGGATGAGATGGCTGGATGGCATCACTGACTCGATGGATGTGAGTCTGAGTGACCTCCGGGAGTTGGTGGTAGACAGGGAGGCCTGGCGTGCTGCGATTCATGGGGTCGCAAAGAGTTGGACACGACTGAGCGACTGATCTGATCTGTTCTGGTTATGTCCATGTGTAGAGTCTTGTCTTGTGTTGTTGGAAGAGGGTGTTGGCTATGACCAGTGCATTCTCTTGGCAAAACTCTGTTAGCCTTTGCCCTGCTTCATTCTGGACTCCAAGGCCAAATTTGCCTGTTACTCCAGGTATATCTTGACTTCCTACTTTTGCATTCCAGTCCCCTATAATGAAAAGGACATCTTTTTTGGGTGTTAGTTCTGGAAGGTCTTGTAGGTCTTCATAGAACCTTCAACTTCAGCCTCTTCAGCATTAGCGGTCGGGGCACATCACTTACTGTGATATTGAGTGGTTTGCCTTGGAAATGAACACAGATAATTCTGGGTTTTTTTGAGACTGCACCCAAGTACTGCATCTTGGATTCAAACAGGTATCCAAACTTTTGACCTGAAAAAATTAGTGGTCAGCAAAGTGAATTGTAATGCTCCACACACATACACACACACACAGATGGGGGAAGCCAGAGGGATGTTATCACCTGGTGAAGGAGCAGGTGAGAAAAATGGATCTTGGTTTCAGACATGGGGAATGATGAGAGACTTGCTATGGAGATAGGATGACATGCAATCTGTGCACTTCTAACCTCCATAAACTATTATGCCAATTTGTGATGCACTCTAACTCACAGGGGCTTTGGTTTTACCACCGTCTCTCTGAAATAGCCTTCTGTGGTCCAGCCGCTGCTAAGACTACCATGGCAACCCATGGCTGACCTTCCTGCCCTGGTGATGGCTCACGTTCCCCCCACAGCAGGCCTCTCCATCTTCATTTGTTGCCAGAGGAAATGCATTTCGCCTGCAGAAGAGTCATCGATTAGTGAAGGGTGGATTTGAGGCTGGCATTTAAGAACTGTGCAGGCATTTTAAACTCTGACTAACAAACATCTAATTGAGAAATTATGAAACACACATGGCATAACAAGGCGTAATTATGGCCTCTGAACCCTCTCTGACTGTCATCTCCAAGGAAAAATAAGTCCAAACTGACAAAACATTCATAACAGTGAAGGAAAGCACAGACAGACAAGCCCTGCATCGAGGGTGTTGCCGTGTACACAGGCGCTGCTGAAACAATCATTCAGGAATGCCTGTCCAAAAAGGACCCCGTTTCTTTCTTTTCGACAATTAACTCCATGATGAGCTTCCATCCTTCTGAAACGCTGTGAATTACAATTTGACTTTGGCCATTCTTGCCGGTTCTGCCCCAGGATAATCTCTAAGGCCTGTGATGCGACTCAGGACCCAGGCACAAGACAGTCATCACCTGCCCAGGTGGCCCCCTGTCTCTGCCTGTGTGGTGCCTCCAGGCCACGTCCTTTCTTTTTTTTAGCCAGAAGGCTGAAATTCCAATCCTTACTGCGGAAACTCATTTCGGGTCCAGCACTTGGTTTATTTTTACATTCCTTTCTCCACTGCTAGGCTTTAATTTGGTTTTTTGATTGTTTTGTGTGACAATTTAAAGCTGCTCCTTATTTGGATATTTGATGGGATTATTTCTCCTCTCTTGATTTGAAATCAATAATCCTTACTCCATGTTCAAAAGGTAACACTCACTTCAGTGAGTTTCTTCTGCTTAGGTCTCCTGCTATAATTATCCTCCAAACTTCTTCACTAGTTGATTCTTGGGTAAATGTTAAGTTATTGTCTTTGTTTATTTTGAAGCCTCACAGCTACTTCTTGGTGGCAAGTTCTTCACTCCTCCACTCACCGAGAATCTCCTGGGATCAGACATGGAGTCAGGGGCTTTGCATGAATGACTGCTCATCTTCACACCCAGTCCAGCAGGTGTCATCACCCTTCACCCTCACCTAGTGGATGAGAACCACATGGCTGAAGAATTTAGTCAACTCGCCTGGGATCCTACAACTCCCGATGGCAAAGCCAGGACTCACATCCAGCTCATCTGACTTCAGGCTTCTTGCTCATCCTGCCATGCAGGAGGACCACTCCAGCACACGGCACTGTCCAACGGATGCTGGACTGCAAGAGCATCATTCATCCGAGAGGACCCTCAGCACTTATGAAGCCGCTGATTCATCCTTAACGCCCAACTCAGCTCTAAAGTTCGATGTACATTCCTCTTGGCTTAGCACCAGTTTAGAAATGCTTCACAAGGGAGCCATCGCCAATAACCATTCTGTCTTAGGGCTAGAAAACTGTAATCTTTTCATCTTCAGAGTCCTTCCCTCTCAAACTCAAATCATTCTTCACAGATGTCAAAAGTTTATGATCAGGTCTCATATGAAAAAAAATCTAGAAAGTTATATGGAATCATTTATTAAAGAGGACAAAATTCTAAAAGAATACCTAGTAACAACACTAAGATCTAGTCACTTACTATGCTATGCTATGCTATGCTAAGTCACTTCAGTCGTGTCCGACTCTGTGTGACCCCATAGATGACAGCCCACCAGGCTCCCCCGTCCCTGGGATTCTCCAGGCAAGAACACTGGAGTGGGTTGCCATTTCCTTCTCCAATGCATGAAAGTGAAAAGAGAAAGTGAAGTCGCTCAGTCATGTCTGACTCTTAGTGACCCCATGGACTGCAGCCTACCAGGCTCCTCCGTCCATGGGATTTTCCAGGCAAGAGTACTGGAGTGGGGTGCCACTGCCTAGTCACTTACTAGATTTGATTTTTTTTAAAAAAGATGTTTCTTTGTAAGTTTTTGACGTGGACCATTTCAAAAGTCTGTATTAAATTTGTTACAATATTCCTTTTGTTTTATGTTTTGGTTTTTTGGCCACGAGGCACGTGTGATCTTAGCTCCCCTGCTGGAGATCAAACCTCCACCTCCTTGCGCTAGAAGACGAAGTCCTAACCACTGGACCGCCAGGGAAGTCTCCTACAAGTTTTTCAGTGTGTGATATGGTATTCTTATTTATGGGTAAAACATTGCTTGCTAGCAGAGCTCCAGAACTACCTCGTTTGCATAACTGACATTTTGTACCTGCTGATTAGCCATGCCTCATTCCTCTCTCTTCTCAGGCCCTGGCAGCCACCATTCTCGTCTTTGATTCTATGAGTTTAGATATCGTGTAAGTGGAATCACGCGGGGCGGGCCCGCCTATGACGGGCTCATTTCTCTTAACACCCTGTGTCCTCTGCCTTGTCACATGTTGCAGGATTTCCTTTTTTAAGACTGAATACTATTCCGCTGTGTGTATACATCGCTTTTTTATCCATTCACTGTCCATGGACGTTTAGGTCGCTTCCACACCTTGGCTTCTGGGACTCATGCTGCAATGTAGTTGGGAGTTCGAGCTGATAGGTGAGGAAAAAAAAAACAGATCAGGGAAATATATTTGAACTCACACATTTTGATATGACAGGAGGGAGAACATATCTTATATAAGCCAATATTTTTAAAAGTTTGACTCACATGTATTTTCCCCAGTATTTTTGTTTTGTTTTTCATTTTTATTGGAGTATAGTTGATTTACGATGTTCAGTTAGCTTCAAGTGTACAGCAAGGTGACTAGTCCATAAACATATACCCATTCTTTTTTAGATTCTTTTCTCATATAGGCCATAACAGAGTACTGAGCAGAGTTCCCTGTGCTCTATCGTAGGTCCTTACTCATTATCTATTTTATAAATAGATACTTACCTATTTTATAAATCAGTCCCAATCTCTCAATTTATCTCTCTCCCCCTCTTGTCCCCTGATAACCAGAAGTTTGTTTTCTACATCTGTTTTCTACATCTATTTCTGTTTTGTAGGTAAGTTCATTTGTATCCCTTTTTTTAGATTCCATGTAAGTGACATCATATATTTCTCTCTGTCTGACTTACTTCACTCAGTATGATACTCTCTAGGTCCATCCTTGTTACTGAAAATGGCATTATTTCACCCTTTTTATGGCTCAGGAGTATTCAACTGCATATATGTACTGCATTTTCCTTCTATTTCCATCTGCTCCTCTGTTGATGGACGTTCAGGTTAGCATTCCAAGTATTTAAGCACAGAGAAACTAAGATGTCTACCAATCGATCAGAATAGAAGAGCATCTCCAAGGACACACAGAAATATATGTAGAGACAGACAGAGATGCCAGAGGCTATCAAGCCATGACCTGTTCACTGGGAGGATGTATTTTCAGTCACTCTATACTCTACTCAGAGGCTTATTTACTGATGGCAAGTGGCCTCCACTTTAGGTGGGATGAGTGCACTAAACAGACATTTCTTGAGTTTGGCCAAGTGAGAACTATTGTCAGCACTCTCTTACTTCATCTTTAATTTCTCAGGGTACAAAGACACGATCATGAACTCCCCTTAATAAACAGTATATTAAGCTGAGGTTAGAAGCGTCAAAACAGTTTCCTGAGGAGTCATGGGGAGCAGCTTCCTGGACATATTCACACTTTAAAATGTAGGTCATCTTTCCTGAGGTTGACAAACTGACCCTTTGATCCGGTTGAACGTTTAACATACGAACTACAGAAGAGGCAGAATCTGACAAACACTGCCCTGCTTTGCCAGCTGAGATCTGGAGTTAACATCCTAGGAAAGGTGAAAGCCAGTTTCCAAGCCCAGAGCGTAGCCCCTGCACAGACACTTCTTGTTTCTGCTGAGCTGGAGGCCCCGCTGGACTCAGTCCCCCTGGTGCTTCCCCGGGGAGAAAGCACTGGTGGTGGACAGCTCATGGGACTGGAGTCAAACAGGAAGAAGAGACAGGAAGAGCACGGTCTGTCTTCCTTATCCCCATCGTGGGTACTTTCTAGTCACTGATGCAGATGAAAATGTCACCTGCCAGCTCAGTAAGCACTAAACACTAAAGGCAGCCATCAAGCCAGCACCGCTGCCAGCCTCCCCCAAGTGTGCACCCTGGGGACTCAGGATGGAGAGAAAGAGGATGCTGGCCCCAGACAACTAAAGTGCATCTCAAAGGAAGGATTCCAATGAGCCCAGACTCTTGCATTTTTCCATACATAGACATGGAAAAATAGGCTGGCTCCAAATAGGAAAAGGAGTACGTCAGGGCTGTATATTGTCACCCTGTTTATTTAACTTCTAGGCAGAGTACATCATGAGAAACGCTGGGTTGGAGGAAACACAAGCTGGAATCAAGATTGCCAGGAGAAATATCAATAACCTCAGATATGCTGATGACACCAACCTTATGGCAAGAACTAAAGTGAAGAAGAACTAAAGCCTCTAGTTCTAAAGAACTAGAGCCTCTTGATGAAAGTGAAAGAGGAGAGTGAAAAAGTTGGCTTAAAGCTCAACATTCAGAAAACTAAGATCATGGCATCCAGTCCTATCAGATCAGATCAGATCAGTCACTCAGTCGTGTCCGACTCTTTGTGACCCCATGAATTGCAGCACGCCAGGCCTCCCTGTCCATCACCAACTCCCGGAGTTCACCCAGACTCACATCCATCAAGTCAGTGATGCCATCCAGCCATCTCATCCTCTGTCGTCCCCTTCTCCTCCTGCCCCCAATCCCTCCCAGCATCAGAGTCTTCTCCAATGAGTCAACTCTTCGCATGAGGTGGCCAAAATACTGGAGTTTCAGCTTTAGCATCATTCCTTCCAAAGAAATCCCAGGGCTGATCTCCTTCAGAATGGACTGGTTGGATCTCCTTGCAGTCCAAGGGACTCTCAAGAGTCTTCTCCAACACCACAGTTCAAAAGCATCAGTTCTTCAGCACTCAGCCTTCTTCACAGTCCAGCTCTCACATCCATACATGACCACAGGAAAGACCATAGCCTTCACTAGGCGAACCTTTGTTGGCAAAGTAATGCCTCTGCTTTTGAATATGCTATCTAGGTTGGTCATAACTTTCCGTCCAAGGAGTAAGCATCTTTTAATTTCATGGCTGCAATCACCATTTGCAGTGATTTTGGAGCCCAGAAAAATAAAGTCTGACACTGTTTCCACTCTTTCCCCATCTATTTCCCATGAAGTGATGGGACCAGATGCCATGATCTTCGTTTTCTGAATGTTGAGCTTTAAGCCAACGTTTTCACTCTCCACTTTCACTTTCATCAAGAGGCTTTTTAGTTCCTCTTCACTTTCTGCCATAAGGGTGGTGTCATCTGCATATCTGAGGTTATTGGTATTTCTCCCAGCAATCTTGATTCCAACTTGTGTTTCTTCCAGTCCAGCGTTTCTCATGATGTACTCTGCATAGAAGTTAAATAAACAGGGTGAGAATATACAGCCTTGACGTACTCCTTTTCCTATTTGGAACCAGTCTGTTGTTCCATGTCCAGTTCTAACTGTTGCTTCCTGACCTGCATACAGATTTCTCAAGAGGCAGATCAGGTGGTCTGGTATTCCCATCTCTTTCAGAATATTCCACAGTTTATTGTGATACATACATTCAAAGGCTTTGACATAGTCAATAAAGCAGAAATAGATGTTTTCCTGGAACTCTCTTGCTTTTTCCATGATCTAGCAGATGTTGGCAATTTGATCTCTGGTTCCTCTGCCTTTTCTAAAACCAGCTTGAACATCAGGAAGTTCACGGTTCACATATTGCTGAAGCCTAGCTTGGAGAATTTTGAGCATTACTTTACTAGCGTGTGAGATGAGTGCAATTGTGCGGTAGTTTGAGCATTCTTTGGCATTGCCTTTCTTTGGGATTGGAATGAAAACTGACCTTTTCCGGTCCTGTGGCCACTGCTGAGTTTTCCAAATTTGCTGACATACTGAGTGTAGCACTTTCACAGCATCATCTTTCAGGATTTGGAATAGCTCCACTGGAATGCCATCACCTCCACTAGCTTTGTTCGTAGTGATGCTTTCTAAGGCCCACTTGACTTCACATTCCAGGATGTCTGGCTCTAGGTCATTGATCACACCATAGTGATTATCTGGATTGTGAAGATCTTTTTTGTATAGTTCTTCTGTGTATTCTTGCCATCTCTTCTTAATATCTTCTGCCTCTGTTAGGTCCATACTATTTCTGTCCTTTATCGAGCCCATCTTTGCATGAAATGTTCCTTTGGTATCTCTGATTTTCTTGAAGAGATCCCTAGTCTTTCCCATTCTGTTGTTTTCCTCTACTTCTTTGCATTGATCGCTGAAGAAGGCTTTCTTATCTCTTCTTGCTATTCTTTGGAACTCTGCATTCAGATGCTTATATCTTTCCTTTTCTCCTTTGCTTTTCGCTTCTCTTCTTTTCACAGCTATTTGTAAGGCCTCCCCAGACAGCCGTTTTGCTTTTTTGCATTTCTTTTCCATGGGGATGGTCTTGATCCCTGTCTCCTGTACAATGTCACGAACCTCATTCCATAGTTCATCAGGCACTCTATCTATCAGATCTAGGCCCTTAAATCTATTTCTCACTTCCACTGTATAATCATAAGGGATTCTTCCAACAACACAAGAGAAGACTCTATACATGGACATCACCAGATGGTCAACACTGAAATCAGATGGATTATATTCTTTGCAGCCAAAAATGGAGAAGCTCTATACAGTCAGCAAAAACAATACCGGGAGCTGACTGTGGTTCAGACCATGAACTCCTTATTGCCAAATCCAGTCCCATCAACTTCTGGCAAATAGATGGGGAAACAGCAGAAACAGTGGCTGACTTTATTTTGGGGGGCTCCATAATCACTGCAGATGGTGACTTCAGCCATGAAATTAAAAGACGCTTACTCCTTGGAAGAAAAGTTATGACCAATCTAGACAGCATATTAAAAAGCAGAGACATTGCTTTGTCAACAAAGGTCTGTCTAGTCAAGGCTATGGTTTTTCCAGTAGTTATGTATGGATGTGAGAGTTGGACAATAAAGAAAGCTGAGCACAGAAGAATGGATGCTTTTGAATTGTGGTGTTGGAGAAGACTCTTGAGAGTCCCTTGGACTGCAAGGAGATCCAACCAGTCCATCCTAAAGGAGATCAGTCCTGGGTGTTCATTGGAAGGACTGATGCTGAAGCTGAAACTCCAATACTTTGGCCACCTGATGCGAAGAGCTAACTCATTTGAAAAGACCCTGATGCTGGGAAAGATTGAAGGCAGGAGGAGAAGGGGATGAGATGGTTGGATGGCATCACTGACTCAGTGGACATGAGTTTTGGTGGACTCTGGGAGTTGATGATGGACAGGGAGGCCTGGTATGCTGCAGTCCATGGGGTCGCAAAGAGTCAGACAGGACTGAGTGACCGAACTGATACATAGAAAAGAACTAAGTTCATTAACTTGAGATGTCTGTTTGTGTGTGTGTGTGTGTGTGTCCTCAGTCGCTCAGTCATGCCTGACTCTTTGTGACCCCATGGACTGTAGCCCACCAGGCTCCTCCATCCATGGTATTTTCCAGGCAAGAATACTGGAGAGGGTTGCCATTTCCGACTCCAGGGTGACTTCCCAACCCAGGGATCAAACCCACATCTCCTGTCCTGCATTTCCACGTGGATTTTTTTTATCATTGGCATCACCTGGGAAGCCCCTGGTCCTCTTTAACAGTAATCATTTGATATTCCCACTATCTGATTTTTGTTGCAACAACTCCCTCCATCATGGTTCCCCCTTTCAGAGCACCTCTCAGAGCTATCTGAGAGGCTGCATCCCGGGCTTAAGTCCACCAAATAAAGCATAATTCTCAACTTTTATTTAGGCTGTGCATATTTTTTCAGTTGACACTGAGAACTCACTGATGAAGCACAGATGTGATTCTTAGAATCCCGGACCCAACATCATCAAACAGAGCACAGAGGGGAGGGCATGGAGCTGAGTGCAGAGAGTCCAGTAACAAGCACAGGGATTCGATCACAGCAGAGAGAAAACAGCAATGTGGAAACCAGCGGGAGGTAAATGGAGGTGTTCTTTGCAAATCAGATCGCGTAGGTAAGAGGTCAATGAAGAAACCTCTCCTCTGAGGCAGAGGTCTTGGACCACTGGTCCTGACTTGCCTCCTGCATCCTGTCCTGTATCTTTCTGCATCATTGAAACCCAAGCACCAACCTGCACTTTCACAGGTGAAACCATTGACCTAGACCGCCCTCCATTCCCCTCTGCTGCACTGAAACTCAGACGAGTTTCTTCCTGACCTCCCATTGCTTAGAGACTTTACTTCAGAAAACTTATAATTGAAAATCCTTTCTCTGCCCTTTGGAGATGTAAATCTTTTTAGAAGCCTCTTACCAGTTTTACAACCCATGAATGTCTTTTTCAAGGACCCTGGAGCCATCCCTCCGAAATGCACAGGGGAGAGGGGACCCATTCTCAGTCCCTGTGGAAGGGTGAGATCCTAGCTTCCTAGGTGCCTGGCTTCAAGTTGTAAAATTACCTTTGTTAAACAGTTAGGAGGAGGTTTACTTTTTCTCTGGGGAAGCCACTTAGCCAACACAGATGGTCAACAGCCCTCCCCAGCACTGGAAAACTCCTCCACCCTCTGTTTCCGTGGATCCAAGTATCCAAACTTGGTCCATTCTCCCTTCATCTTGTGTGTGCCCAGTCGTGTCTGACTCTTTGTGACCCCATGGACTGTAGCCGCCAGGCTCCTCTGTCCATGGAATTCTCCAGGTAAGAATAGTGGAGTGTGTTGCCATTTCCTCTTCCAGGGAGTCTTCCCGACCCAGGGATCGAACCTGAGTCCCGTGCACTGGCTGATGGATTCTTTACCACTGAGCCCCATGGGGAGCCCTCTCCCTGCATTGCTCCCAAACAAACACATAGGAATAAAGTCCGCTTCTGTCAGCTCGTCTCATCCAGGGCAATGTTTAGCACCATGTTGAGAGTTTCTTAGAATGAAAGAAACTGCTAGTGGTCCTCACAGTGAAATATTTTGCAGAATGTCATTTTAATCTGACTCCCAAAGTGTTCACTAAAGTAAAAATGAAGGGATTAAAACTAATTTATGCTAATTTTTATGAATATGACAAGGTTTCTCTGGTGGCAGAATGTACAAACATTACAGGAAACATCTTGCCACGATATAGCAGTTTCATAAAATCCTTATGTTGCAGGAAGGGGGACCCCTTCCAGGGCCCGAAACTGGGCTCTTGTCTAACACTCGGAAATGAATTATCCAAGGAGATACATGTGCTGACAAAACAAGAGATTTTATTGGGAAAGGGAGCCCAAGTGGAGAGCAGGAGGGTGAGGATAATCCAGGAGAACAGCTCTGCCACGTGGCTTGCCGTCTCGGGTTTTATGGTGATGGGATTAGTTTCTGCTTTGTCTTTAGCCAATCATTCTGACTCAGAGTCCTTCCTGGTGTGCACGCCTTGTTCAGCCAAGATGGATTCAGCCTTGTTCAGCCAGAGAGGAGGATTCTGGGATGTGGTCAGACATGTGGTGTCTCCTTTTGACCTTTCCCGAACTCTTCCAGTTGGTGGAGGCTTATTAGTTCTGCGTTCCTTACCAGAACCTCCTGTCGTAAAACAACTCATGCAAATGGTTACCATGGTGCCTGGCCAGGGTGTGCGGTTTCAATCAGTGTGCCTCCCCTAACGCTTAACATAGCTGTCAAAGATTTACTTTTAACGTGAACTATCTGCTTTGCCGTTATTATGGAAGGAGCCAGAATCTGGCATACAAATGTGAACGTGAACTCTGCTTTGCTAGTCACGCAGACTTGGATTCCAGGGCCTGGATGAGGGACTCAATCAGTATATTGACATAATGTGATTGTCTCAAACTTCATATATTGTTAAATAGCGTTCTACATAGTTTTAAAGTTGCCTACAATATTTATCATTGAATTAAGGAAATATATAAAACCTTAACAAAAATCAAAAAGTGACAGCAACATTCCCAAGTGGCTCCCATGAGGAGCAAGAGAAGAATGAATTTTGAACGAACAGGCTCTTATGAGAAAGCAAGTTGCTTGGCATTCACACAGAAGCCGCTAATACAGACTCTTATGTAACATTTATCACACTTGTCTTTTTTTCCAGTGCCCCAGGTGGATTTTCTATTTGAACAAAACAAATTCTGCAGTCATAACATAATAATAACCTGCAGTGCTGCTCAAAACAAAACCTTACATGTAAGCATTTTTTTAAAAATGTATCACAGAATATATTCAAAGTCAAATATGTAGCCATCAAAGGGGATTCAAATTCCTTAATACAAACCCATGGAAGCAGGTCATCCTAAAGTGCTTAATCTACAGAATGGGTTGTGATATCCTTTGAAAAACCTAATAAGCTATGGCTCAAAAGCAAACAGGAGAAGGCAGTGGCACCCCACTCCAGTACTCTTGCCTGGGAAATCCCATGGATGGAGGAGCCTGGGAGGCTGCAGTCCATGGGGTCTCTAAGAGTCGGACATGACTGAGCAACTTCCCTTTCACTTCTCACTTTCGTGCATTGGAGAAGGAAATGGCAACCCACTCCAGTGTTCTTGCCTGGAGAATCCCAGGGATGGGGGAGCCTGGTGGGCTGCCATCTATGGGGTCACACAGAGTCAGACACGACTGAAGTGACTTAGCAACAGCAAAAGCAAACAAATGAAAGGGAAGCAACTCAGGGAAGTTTCCATCATCCATCCTTTTAAAGCTTTGTTGATACACAATTGATAAACAACACTGTGTAAGTTGAAGGTGTACTGATGTGTTGGTTGACACTTTTATTTATTACAAATTGATGACCAACAGGATTAGCTAACACCTGCATCTCGTCACATAATCACCATTTCTTTTTTGGGGTGAAGGCATTTACCATCTCCTGTCTTGGCAACTTTCTTTTCATTTAATTATTGGAGTATAATCGATTTACAGTGTTGTGTTAGTTTTTGCCGTACAACAAAGTGAATCGACTATATATAGACACACATCCCTTCCCTCTGAAGCTCCTTCCCACCCAGCCCCATCCCACCCCTCGAGGTCATCACAGAGCCCCACGCTGAGCTCTCTGTGCTGGTCGGCAGCTGCCCACTAGCTGTTTCCTTTACACCTGCTGCTGCTGCTAAGTCACTTCAGTCGTGTCCAACTCTGTGTGACCCCAGAGATGGCAGCCCACCCGTCCCTGTGATTCTCCAGGCAAGAACACTGGAGTGGGTTGCCATTTCCTTCTCCAATGCATGAAAGTGAAAAGTGAAAGTGAAGTCGCTTAGTCGTGTCTGACTCCTAGCGACCCCATGGACTGCAGCCCACCAGGCTCCTCCGTCCATGGGACCTTCCAGGCAGGAGTACTGGAGTGGGTGCCACCGCCTTCTCCTGGTGGTGTATATATGACAATGCCACTCTCTCAATCCATCTCACCCTCTCCTTACCCCTCTGTGTCCACAAGTCCCTTCTTTACACCTGCATCTCTATTCCCACCCTGCAATCAGGTTCATCAGGACCATTTTTCTAGATTATATATATACGCAATAATATGAAGTATTTGTTCTTCTCTTGCTGATTTACTTCGCTCTGTATGCAGACTCTCGGTCCATCCACATCAGCAACTTTCAAGTCTACGATACAGTATTATTAGCTGTCATCACCACACTGTACATTAGACCCTTCCTCACTTACCGTTGGAGGTGTGTACCCTTTGAACAGTAACAGCCTATTTCCCAACTTCCAGGCCCTGGTCGCTATCACTCTGAGTTCAGCTTTTTTGGACATTCCAGATACAAGATATATCATACAGTATTTGCTTTTCTCTGTCTGACTTATCTCATTAACATAATACCCTCAAGGTTGGGGTGATGAAAATATTTTACAACTTGATTACATTGGTGATTTCAAACTGTGTACATCTCTCCAAAGTGATAGAACTATGCACTTTAAAAAAAATGAATTTTACTATAAAGAAATTGTACCTCAATATACCTGAATTGTATAAATGTATGCTATTGTTGTGGCTCAGCTGGTAAAGAATCCATCTGCAATGCGGTAGACCTGGGTTGGGAAGATCCCCTGGAGAAGGGAAAGGCTACCCACTCCAGTATTCCGGCCTAGAGAATTCCATGGACTGTATAGTCCCTGGGACCGCAAAGAGTCAGACACGACTGGGCGACGTACTTTCACTTCCCCTCACTCCATGCTGTGATTATCAGGGTGACCTTCCAGAAGTGTGTGTCCACTCAGCTGCAAACTGGCGCTTGCCATCTGCACTTACTATCCACCTCTACAGTTACTCAGATACATATAGATACACACATATGTATATATATGTTCTTTTTCAGATTCTTTCCCCTTAAAGGTTATTATAAAATATTGAGTCTCCTTGAATTTAAGATCAGTAATATAAAACTAAATGATGGACAGGGAGGCCTGGCGTGCTGCAGTCCATGGGATCGCAAAGAGCTGGACACAACTGAGCGACTGAACTGAAATGAATATAAAACTAAAGGGCTTCTCAGGTGGCGTGATTAGTCAAGAATCTCCTTGCCAGTGTAGAGATGTAAGAGACAAGGATTCAATCCCTGAATCAGAAAGATCCCCTGGAGGAGGGCATGGCAACCCACTCCAGTATTCTGGCCTGGAGAATTCCTTGGCTGAGGAGCCTGGCAGGCGACAGTCTATGGGGTCACAAAGAGTCAGACACGACTCAACACCCACACACCATCTAAAAATAAATGAAGAAGTTTAACCTGTTCCTTAAATTTCTGTATTCCAGAAAAATAACCTGATATTTTATAATATTTTAGACTGAGTAACAGGACAGGCTCACTGAAACTTCTGAAAACAGAAACAGGGGGCCTGATTGTGTATTAATTTAGGAAAACTAAAAGGAAGAGGAGAAATTGTGTAAGAACACAGAAGTCTCTGCTTATGGAAAATCACCGCCTTGACTCACTGGGACATCGGGAGACACCTGTCCACAGTTGCTTAGCAAACCTGGCCTTTCTAAGTTCCTCTCAGTTGGAAACTTCCATCTGAGACTCGGAGGAGAGTTTGAAGATCTCTTTGAATGCTGATGGCTAACCTAACCTCATTTAAAAATAATGCAGTCCGCCACTGACATACAATAACACTTCCATACTCACTCACTGTTCCCATTTATATGAAAAATTCAACAAGCTTTTCAAGAATCCTGGCTCAAAGGTTTATCTTAGTTTGACCTGTACACACCACTCCCACTCAGAAATTCTGACGTTTTGGACCATCTCTAGCTTGACAATTTAGAAGCAAGGCTTTCATCACCGCCATACCTTTTGGGGTAATTTGCAATTGAGAACTGAGCCCAACACACTCTCCCGCCCATGTCATAAGACTGAATACACAAACGGATAGTGACCCGAGCACCATGACCACAGAACTCTGACCCACGGCCTCTGCGGCAACCAGCCTGGAAAGCCACAGCCTCTGCAGCCATCAGGCCAGATGGGCAGGTCAGTGGAAGACCACTGTCTTCATGCTTTCTGCCCCACTTCCAGCCCTGCGCCAACAAGAGAAAGCCAAGTATGCCCCCAAACCAAGGCTATAACATCCCATGTCTTTCTAGTTTGGCAGCTTCCAACTTCCCTGGGCCAACAACCTCCAATCAGAGCATACCTGAAGCCTTCCCTTTTTTTACTATAAGACTTCCTTTGAGGACGCCCCTGGTGGTCCAGTGGTTAAGAATCTGCCTGCCAGTGCAGGGGACACCTGGTCTGGGAAGTTCCCACATGCTGCAGGGCAATCAGTCCGTGCACCACATCTACTGAGCCAGTGCACCTAGAGTTCCTGCTCTGCAAAAAGAGAAGCCACCATGATGAGAAGCCCACGCTGCAACTAGATAAAGCCCACAGGCAGCAATGAAGATGCAGTCAGGGCAGCCAAAAATAAACACGTCATTAAATAAATCTTAGAAAACTTCCTTTGTGTCTCAGCAAACAGGTGACAGCAGTTGGCTCTGTTGCTACTGCAAACTCTGAATAAATAGCCTCCATTCACTCTCATTTGGGTGTCCTTTGCTTATTTCCATAATGTAGACGTTCATCTTCTCCTGGTTTGATTTGTCAAGCGCGGTCATCATTATCAGAGAACCATGGTGATATACACGCTTCTGGGAAAAGACATATTTCCCCATTCTGTCTTAAGCAACTCTTGGATGAGGCAAAAATCACTTATTTTCCAGAGGCAACTATTTTCTGGAAAAACAGTGAAGACACTGAACCAACTAGATAGCCTCCTTGTTAAAATTAAGAGCTGGCTCATCAATATTCATGCCAAGAATTCCACCCTGCTGGGCCCACCTACCTGAAGCAATCATAGACTCTCATATCAGCTGCCCTTCTTGCAAGAATCCTCTTAAATCACTCAACCCAGACCCCAACCCCACAAACAGACCCCCAGATTTCCTCTTCTCAGACACTACCAGATTCTGTCTGTCAAGGTAGTGTTTTCCCTACCTGCTGTTTTGTTTCGCTAGTTAATCCACCTGCAGTGAAGACCCCAGTTCGATTCCTGGGTCAGGAATATCCACTGGAGAAGGGATAGGCTACCCACTCCAGTATTCTTGGGCTTCCCTTGTGGCTCAGCTGAAGAATCCGCCTGCAATGCAGGAGACCTGGGTTCAATCCCTGGGTTTGGAAGATCCCTTGGAGAAGAGAAAGTCTACACATTCCAGTATTCTGGCCTGGAGAATTCCATGGACTGTCCATGGGGTCTCAAAGAGTCAGATACAACTGAGTGACTTTCACTTTCATGGTGGCCTCTTAGGAAATTGACAGCTGATAATCTTGGAGATTTTGCCAAAATCCAACTGAGACCATCTCACTGCCCTGACTCCACAACCCCAACTCAGAGCAGCACACTCCTCTGAGGCCCCAGAGCCACACACACAGGTCTGAGCTGTGACTTCTCTCTGTCAAGCTCCCAAATACCGAGTTTCCTTTGTCCCCCAGGCACCAGAATTCTGCCCTCTTGAGGAATGCTTTGATTATATGGGCCAATTTGTACATTCTCGTCTTTGGCAGAATCATGTCTCTTTTCTGTTCTTATATCTGTTTTCCCTCTGTTCTTGTCACTTTCTATTTGAAATCTATAAGATGAAATTTACAAGCCAGAGAATGGGCCTCGAGCTGGTAAGTTTTTCTTTGCTATTGGCTCCAAGCCTGGTACAGTGTTATTGAAAAGCTTTCATAGATGACCAGGGTCATTTATACCAGTCTATAGTCATTAGAGGTATTGGTCTATAGTTTTCTTTTTTTGTAAGGTCTTTGTCTGATTTTCATATCAGGGTAATCCTGACCACATAAAATTAGTGGGGAGTGTTCTGGCCTCTTCTATTTTTTTGAAAGAGTTTGTAAAGAACTGACATTAATTTCATAATGTTTTATAGAATTTGGGTACTGTACTTTTGGGGGTGGGAAGCTTTAACTTGCTAACTTAAACTTTTTATTTGCTATAGGTCTTTTCAGATTTTTTTTTAATTCTTCTGAGTTGGTTTTGGCAATCTGTGTCTTTCTAGAAATTTTTCTGTTTCATCTAAGTTATCTAACATTGGCATACAATTTATTCCCCTGTTATTCTGTTTCTTTCTACAAGGTCAGCAGCAATGTCCCCTCTTCAGTCCTGGTTTTACTAGTTTGAATCATCTTTTTTTTTTTTCCTCAGTTAGTCTAACTCAAGATGTGTCAATTTTGTTGATCTTTTCAAAAGACCAACTTTGCTTCTGTTGGTTTTCTGTTTTTCTCTGGTTTACTTTATTATTCTCCACTCTAATAATTATTATCTTCTTCTTCCTGCTTTTTTTGACTTAGTTTGCTCTTCTTCTGTGAGTGTCTTAAGTTGGAAAGTTAGGCTAAAACACAAGATCTTTCCTTTCCAACGTGGAAATTTACAACTCTAAATTTCTAAGGACTACTTTAGTACCTTGTTTGGATATGCTGCCTGTTTTCATTCATCTCAAAGTATTTTCTAATTGCCTTGGCATGTCTTCTTCAACCCACTGGTTATTTAAGACTATGTTTTCATTTCTGAATGCATACTGAATTCCCTAAATCCCCTTCTGTCGCTAATTACTATGAGTTAGTCATGAGTTAGCCCAGGACTGTAGTAGAGTTGATTCTTGAACAATATGGGTTTGAGCAGTGTGGGTCCACTGACAGGTGGGCATTTTTCAATAGTAAACACTGCAGTGCCGCATGGTCCATGGCTGGTTAAATCCACAAATGCAGGAACTGTGGATACAGAGGGCAGCTCTAAGTTATACTCGGGTTAACCTCCCCCCAACATTGTTCAAAGGTCAACTGTAGTTTTATTTCTGGTTCTAGATTGTGATCTCTGGTAAGAACACTTAGAGAAATACTGCAAAGGACTCACATAATAAATCCAGTCTTCTCATCCATTGGCATGAGTACCCTTCATTCACCATTCTCCTAAGCAACACCTGCATAATCTCAAACCTGGAAAATCGATTTTAAGACGCATCTGAGGAAGATGGTCCTCAAAGCCTGAGAGATACAACCTTACCCTGTTATGTACCACAGCAGAAAAATATCTCAAGGGTTCGATCTTGAATACACACTTGCCCTTCAGTAACCCCACCCCCCAACAAACAGACAAGACAGTTTATAGTAACTGAAAATCTGCCCTGTATGGAAACCTCAAGCTGGAAATTGGTCAGAATTTTCTAAAAGCAGATATTCATCGGAAGAAAACAGCTTCCATCAAAAACTTCCACATCAAGTGGACATCGGCACAAAGTAAATAGACAGATTCAACCAAGATCCACTGAATGAGGTGCAGATAATTTGAACCACGCATTCTCATACTTGAATGCTTTTGTTTTTCTTTTCTCTGGGTTTACTGTAAGATTACAGACCATTAGGAGATGCTTTTCATCTGTTAACTATGGTACTTGTAAGATCCTCATCAGTAATACATAATTTTGCATCCTTTGCTTCTCCTTGGTACAAATCCAGTTTGGAAATAAAATGTATCAATAATTCAGCCAAAATATATAATCAAACGAGCCTCTTGGTTCATCTTCACTTTTCTGTGTCACCAGCTTCCTTTGCTACTATTTTCTTTCAATGTCAGTTGGGGTCCTTGGTAACTGGATTCAAACACTAAGCACTCCTGAGATTGCCAGCAACACAACAGGATGGACAGACAGAAATCTAACACCCTTTATCACACGGTACATAGAAAAGGAGTTTTCTGTCAGCATTCAAGTGCCTTTTATAGGCTATGCCTTTGAGATTGAACTTTAACAAAAAGACAGTCTGTAAAGGAACACGGGAAGAGTTGCTGTCTACTTAGAGGCTGGCTCACGCCCACAGATCTTATGGAAGGGGCATTGCTCAGGCTCCACCCCAAGTTCTTTTGCTTCACATCTCTCTGATGATCTCTAGTCCCAAAATCCTTCACCTGGTAAGAACCACACTTGATGGGTGGCTTTAAAACTTGGCCATCCTGTAAATAGCACCATAGCATCAGGGATGTTTTGATTGAAACATATCATCACATTGTTCCTAATGAATGGTTTTGGATTTGCATCACAAAAGCCTATTAACTGTGACCTGTAAACTACATGAGAGTCTGTTTTCTCTGTACTCTGCTTCCTGCCTTCAGGATCATCCTCCCGAGAGGACTTCCATGAAAATGAACACATAGCATTAGATACGGGCTGGCTGATTGAGACGGAACGCATCCCACCATGTGGGGAGAACGTGCCTGATTGTGCGTCTGCAGATATCTTGGATTTTTAAAATGAAAAAAACGTCTGGAAAAGAGTGGTATTGGGAAATAAGGTAATTTGGTTAATACCCTCATGGCGCTCTTTGGTTTGGGGATGAGATCTCTTTGGGGGGTTAACTGGGGTATTTTGTTCAGATCTGACTATGGACCTTCTCCCAGGGCTGGTTTGGGTCATGATCTCAAGGGTGTGGTTATTATTGCCACTACACAGCCACTGTGCAACCAAAGGATCCAACAAGTGTCTTCTAACAAAAAGCCAAGGAACTCTGACACTTAAATATTAAGACAGGGATCTCCCTGATGGTCCAGCGGTTCAGACTTCACCTTCTAATACAAGGGGTTGCAGGTGTGATCCCTGGTATGGCACCCCACTCCAGTACTCTTGCCTGGAAAATCCCATTGATGGAGAAGCCTGGTGGGCTGCAGTCTATGGGGTCACTAAGAGTCGGACACAACTGAGTGACTTCACTTTCACTTTCCACTTTCATGCATTGGAGAAGGAAATGGCAACCCACTCCAGTGTTCTTGCCTGAAGAATCCCAGGGACGGGGGAGCCTGGTGGACTGCCGTCTATGGGGTCGCACAGACTCGGACACGACTGAAGTGACTTAGCAGCAGCAGCAGCAGCAAGGAACTAAGACCCCATGTACCTCTCACCACGTGGCCAAAAAACCAACACGTAAAACAGAAGCAATATTTTAACGAAATTCAATAAACACTTTAGGAATGATCCACATTAAAAAATTTTTTAAAAAAATGTTAGAACAACTCATGTCATAAACTCTACCTGTGACCATGACACAGCAGACAGTGGTGCAGATCAGGCTTGGTCACGTCCCCAGACAATAACGGTCCATCCTCTCACTGGGCTGAAGAATCGCCAGAAGGGAAGAGGGAAGAACTAAAACCAACATTTTATTGTTATGCCAAACAATTCTGAGAAAAATTCTGGGAGAAAAATGCTTTCTAGTTGCTTGCTCAACAACATAGTCAAGTCCGGCAAAAATCATCTCAGATACTTGCTTCAAGGACAGAAATATCTCTCTCTAAACCAACTAAAAAAACCTGGCTTCTCAAGATTTACATCTTGCTCATTAATACTGTTTCCAAAACCTTCACGTCCTCATGCTCACCAATCTAAAGCTATTATAATATAAAATTTCCCCATTACCAATCAATACTCTGCATGCGGGTGTGTTAGTTGCCCCATCATGTCCGACTCTTTGTGACCCCATGGACTGTAGCCCCCCAGGCTCCTCTGTCCATGGAATTCTCCAGGCAAGAATACTGGAGTGGTTGCCATTTCCTACCCCAGGGGATCTTCCCAACCCAGGGCTCAAACCCATGTCTCCTGCACCGCAGGCAGAATCTTTACCACTGAGCCACTGGGAAAGTCTAGTAGACTATATTAGTCAGGGTTCTCCAGAGGCGAATCAGTAAGAAATGGAAGATAGATAGATAGATGATAGATAGATGGATAGACAGACAGATAGATAGATTTCATATTATATGAAATATGTTCTTAATAACATAGATTTGCTTTAAGAAATTGGTTCACGTGATTATGGAAGCTGAGAAGTCCCTTCATCTGATGTCCTCAAGCTGGAGCCTCCGGAAAATGGAAGGGATAATTCAGTGTGAATCCAAAGGCCTAAGAACCAGAAGAGTTGATGGTGTGTTGGGTTGGCCAAAAGAAAATTTGTTTCACGTTTTTTGAAAGATACCATGGAAAAGCCCAGATGAACTTTTTGGCCAACCCAACAAATTCCAATCTGAGTACTGGAGGAAAGTGAAAGAGGAGAGTGAAAAAGTTGGCTTAAAACTCAGCATTCAGAAAACTAAGATTATGGCATCACTTCATGGCAAAATATATGGGGAAACAATGGAAATGGTGACAGACTTTATTTTAGGGGGATCCAAAATCACTGAAGATGGTAACTGCAGCCATGAGATTAAAAGACACATGCTCTTTGGAAGAAAAGCTATGACCCACCTAGACAGCATATTAAAAAGCAGAGACATTACTTTGCCATCAAAGGTCCATCTAGTCAAAGTTATGGTTTTTCCAGTAGTCATGAATGGATGTGAGAGTTGGACTATAAAGAAAGCTGAACGCCAAAGAATTGATGCTTTTGAATTATGGTATTGGAGAAGACCCTTGAGAGTCCCCTTGGACTGCAAGGAGATCCAACCAGTCCATCCTAAAGGAAATCAGTCCTGAATGTTCATTGGAAGGACCAATGCTGAAGCCGAAGCTCCAATACTTTGGCCACCTGATGTGAAGAGCTGACTCATTTGAAAAGACTCTGATGCTGGGAAAGATTGAAGGTGGGAGGAGAAGGGGGCGACAGAGGATGAGATGGTTGGATGGCATCATCAACTTGATGGACATGAGTTTGAGTAAGCTCTGGGAGTTGGTGATGGACAGGGAGGCCTGGAGTGCTGCAGTCCATGGGCTCACAAAGAATCGGACATGACTGAGCAACTGAACTGAACTGAACTGAACTGAGGGCTGGAGACGATGAAACACCCCCTCTCAACCAGTGAGGTGGGGAAAGGGGGCAAATCCTTCCTTTGTTCACTTCTGTTCACTTCAGACCCTCAATGAACCAGGAGAGGACCACCCACACGGGGGAGGGCCATCTACTTCACTGAGTCCACTGATTCAAATGCTAATCTCATCCAGAAAGACCCTCAGACAAAGCCAGAAATAACATTTGGTCTGGGTGCCCGATGATCAGTCACACTGACACACACAATGAGCCATCACACTGACCCCCCAGAAAGTCATGCAGCCGGGACTCTACAACCCTGGGACTGTCTCCCCGGACTTGCTCCTTGTGAGGCGACACCAAGGCTGTTGCGAGGGTTCTGTCCCATGGCTAATACACTGAGCTCCTCTGGTTCAACACACTTTACAGGTGGTGTTTTGGGGGAACAGGACAGCCTGTGTATCCCCTCAACACACAGCAAGCTGAACTCATACCTCACATACAGATGTGGCCTTCATTCATGAAACCATCCCTCGAGGTATGAATTTTCTCTCTCAAGTTCAGTATACAGTCTATTCCTTTGTCAACGGGAAATTGATTGGCTTCTAGTTTTTTCACATTATGAATCGTGCTGCTGTAAACATTACTGTACACGTCTTCCAGTGTGTACGTCAAAGAAATTTTCTTGATTATGTACCTAGGGATAAGATAGCTTCTGATCACAAGGCCTGCAAATGCTCGACTTACAAGAAAACATGAATATTTTTAAAACAATTGTCCTAGATAATGTTCCCACCAGCAATGAGTACGACAAGTTCTTGGCTCAAATCCTTTCAACCATTTAATAGTATCAACTTCCTTCACTTTGGCAATCTGATCAATAATGAAATGGAATATGTCTTCTATTTTTATAGGCCAGTTCTTTTCCCCTTACAGTAAAATGTCCATCCATGTTTTTTGCCCGATTTTTATCTATTGCTTTTTGTTTTATAAATGTTTTTATGTATTCTGATGATATTACAGAAATGTTTTATAAAATATTTTAATATATTCTGATAATAATATATTATCATGTGATGTTGATAATTATATCTGATAATAATCAATTTACTACGTGTGTTCCAAATATCTTCTCAGTTTGTGTGGGGTTTTTTCATTTTTGTAATGCTTCTAAATAAACAGAAATTATTAATGTTAGTAATAAGTAAAATTATTAAATAATTAAATAAACTTAATAAATAAACAAATTAAATAATTAAATGTATCATTCCTTTGATTCATAGTGAGCATTTCTGGATTTTTTTTTTAAATCACTTTACCTTAAACAAGGTAAATAAGATATTGTATTGCACTTTTTGTTTTCAAAAATTTTAAACAGTGCCACCGTAAAACGTTGGTCCTTTTATATGTGATGAGCGGAGACAAGGAGCCACATAGGAATCAGAACTCCACTGCCCACTGGGGACCCACAGGGACTCTCATACTGTCTCTTTCAGAGGTGAAGTATGAATCGAACTTGTCTTAAAGCCACAAACAAACAGAAGGGAGGACCCCTGACAAGAGCTGATGGTCTCCGGCCTGAGCCTTCCAGGTGGGAGCTGTGTGACCACGCAGCTCTGCTTTTACCAAAGATGGTTTGATTCATGCCTGAAGGAACATTGTCACCCCAAATCTTCTCCCCTCCAAGCTGCACCTTGAACGTGAAATCCTACAAAACCAACCAACCTGTCAAAGCATCACCAAACAGCGCTGTGTGCAATACTGCCACCCTGTGGCCACGTGGAGCGATGCACGGCGAGCGGGAACTCGGCCTGCAGTTTCCTGAGGCGTCCTCAAAGTGTGACACAGCAGGTTAGAGCTGCGATGTCACTTTCCTGGGACCGACAGAGATAGCACAGGTCAGAGCAGGAGAGGAAGGAAGGCGAATCCATCCCATCCCCCGGCCTACTCCCGTCTTCTGTTTGCAATCGGTCGACACCCATCTTGTGGAGAATTAACTCTTCGGCACACACTTGTCACCTGATCTGACTGCTCTGGGCCACCTGAGATACAGAGGAGACAGGAGGAGCCAGAAGGATGGGCCTTGCTCCTTGGAGGAACAGCTGTGACCAACAACATATTGAAAAGCAGAGACATCACTTTGCCTACAAAATTCTTTCTAGTCAAAGCTATGGTTTTCCAGTAGTCATGTGTGGATGTGAGAGTTGGACCATAGAGAAAGCAGAGTGCTGAAGAACTGATGCTTTTGAACTGTGGTGTTGGAAAAGACTCTTGAGAGTCCTTTGGACTGCAAGAAGTTCCAATCAGTCCATCTTAAAGGAAATCAGTCCTGAATAATTGTCCTGAAAGACTGATGCTGAAGCTGAAACTCCAGTACTTTGGGCACCTGCTGTGAAGAGCTGACTCATTAGAAAAGACCCTGATGCTGGGAAAGATTGAAGGTGGGAGGAGAAGGGGATGACAGCGGATGAGATGGCTAGATGGCATCATGGACTCAATGGACATGATTTTGAGCAAGCTCCAGGAGACTGTGAAGGACAGGGAAGTCTGGAGTGCTGCAGTCCACGGGGTTGCAAAGAGTCGGACACGACTGAGTGACAGAACAGCAACAGTAAGTCGCTGTGAGGGCATCCCAGGTGACTCAGTGGTAATGAACCCACCGGCCAATGCAAGGGACACGGGTTTGACCCCTGGCCCAGGAAGATCCCACATGTTGTGGGCCAACTAAGCCTGTGCACCACAACCACTGAAGCCTGCATGCCTGGAGCCTGGGGAGAAGCTCGGGCACTGCAACCAGGGAGTAGGCCTTGCTGGCTGCAACTAGAGAAAGTCCTCGAAGCAACAGACACCCAGCACAGCCAAACATAAATCAATCAATAAGTTTTTAAAGTAGTGTCCAGGCATACAAAGCCGTTTCTGTCATGTCTGACTCTGCAGCCCTACGGACTGTAGGCCACCAGGCTCCTCTGTCCGTGGGGATTCTCCAGACAAGAATACTGGGGTGGGTTGCCATGCCCTCTTCCGGGGGATCTTCCTGACTCAGGGATCAAACCCGTGTCTCCCGCAGCGCCTTCACTGCGGGTGGATGCTCGACTGCTGAGCCGCCGGGAAGTCCTAAGTAGTGTGCTCTCACCTAATTTTTAAAAAATTGAATGTGTATGACGTAGAAAGTGACTATGATCACGTTTTCATGTGCTGGGTATTGAGTCCCAACAAATGTGGGATATGCTTTGATTTTTGCAAAAGAAACATTTACCCATGACTTCTTAGAACAGTCAATTCTGCAGCCAGAAAACAAAAAAATATGAATCCATGGCTCTTCAACCGATAGCCGGCCTTCAGTCACTGCTCCAATCATGCAATGCACCTCCTCAAGAAATCCCACCTCCTTAAAGTCAGCATGTCCACAAGCTACCCTAAACCAGCACGATGCTCACGGGGATCGCTCATCTGCAGGATGGGCCTGGATGTTGGGCAGAAAGCCTCTCAAATAAAACACACACAGCTCATCAAGAAAGGACTGGGAATCAATTTCCAGAGAGTCAAAGGGACCAAATGCAGGTCTTTGGATTCTTCAAAAATACCGCTGGGAAACGGTTCCTGGATCTTGAAGAGATCTGGGCAGAAAGTAGGATGGAGTTCCAGGGGGCAGCCTATGGGCATCTGCTTCGCAGGTGGCCAGGGATAAAGAATCTGCCTGCAATGTGGGAGACCCGGGTTTGATCCCTGGATCAGGATGATCCCTTGGAGAGGGGCACAGCAACCCACCCCAGTATTCTTGCCTGGAGAACCCCATGGATGGAGGAGCCTGGGGGGCTACAGTCCATGGGGTTGCAAAGGGCCGGACACGGCTGAGCACAGAGCGTGCGTGCGCGCACACACACACATACACACACGCACACACATGGGCATCTGAGCCCCTAAGAGGGCAGAGGAGCCCAGACCCCTGCTCGTGGACCACATCCATGAACCTGGGCAAATGTAACACGGACTCGGTGTGCTGGGCCTAGAGGAAGGCTCCCTTTCAAGGTGACCACTCTGTTCCACGGGATTCAGAGCACTTCCTCTGGTCTATGTGTCTCAGGGGCCAACCCCCCCGGGCAGACCCTTAGGCCTGATCAGTGGATGCTGGGGATGACCCAGGACAAGCGGATCCTCTCCCCACTGTCCTGTCCCTCTCCCAGCAGTTCACATGTGAAGACACTCAGGTTCCGAAAGGTGACGCTTCTCACCCACGGTCATCCAACTACCAAGTGGAGGGTGGGCACTCAGACCCAATTCTGATTGCAGTGGTGCCCCCTGCTGGTCAGCGACTGAGCCAGACCCAGGCAAGTGTGGTGGGTGCTCAATAAGGCTAAACCCACTCCCATGCGTAAACCAGATAGCTGGTGGGAGGTGCTGTGTAGTGCGGGGAACTCAGTTCGGCTCTGAGATGACCTAGAGGTCACGGGGGGGGGGGGGGATGGGGAGGGTGGGAGGGAGACTCAGGAGCAGAGGATATTTGTATGCGTGTGGCTGATTCACTTTGTTGTACAGCAGAAACTAATGCAACGCTGTAAAGCAATTATACTCCAATTTAAAAAAAGAGAGGGAGAGATGACTGGGAAAATGGTGGGTCAGAACTTGTCAGATGTTGAAATGCCAGCTCGAGTTTTATAAATTTGGAATCAAGTTTCAATGCAGATGTTAGTTACCGGTTCCGGTTTCCTCTAGCACTTTGTATGGAAAAGCCTGGAGTGTGAGGCTGCTGGGGTGGTGGGTAGGCCTCTCGGCAGCCCTAACTCGGATGGCCTGTAACAGCCTTTGATTCCATCTCAAAGCCCAAGGTCCCCGATGGCTGCATCTAATATCCTCATCGTCACAGAGGCCAAATTAAATGCCCTCAGCCCACAGCGTCGGCACAGCGTTCAAAGACAGCCGCCCAGTGCCCGCTTCCAGCCCGTCAAGAGTCTGGAGAAGGGCGGGGAGAAGGAACCCTAACACACGCTGGGTTATTGTCATGCATAACAGGGAAGAGAGGAAAGAAAACCGCTGATTGAGAGATGCTTAGATCGCCAGGATGTTTGGGAGACAGTGCTGGAAGTGTGTTTTCAGAGAGCGTTCTGTTTGGATGTTTTCAAAGCTTTCCTTGAAGTGGGTCAAGACAGAGCTATTTGCATCCTGAATGTAAAACAACAATGGCCCTCACGCCCCGTGAATAGACAACTCCTGGAAAGCGATCTGATATTGTCCTGATGTCTGTGTGCGTCATCTCCCTGTGAAGGGCACCTGCTCTCAGGGAAGAGGGGCACATGGTTAGGGGACCCCCAGTCAGGATGATGAACAGACAAGTCGGAAGAAAGCCGCGGCCCTGGCACCCGGTCACTGCAGAGTCTGGATCGCCCACTAGCTGGGGGATACGGGTCCTCCACAGGCCACCTGGGAAAGAGACACACAAGACTCAGCACCAGGAACTGGACTCAGAGATAAAAGGAAAAGGTTGAAGCCAGGTTAGGCTCCTGGGCAGGACCAGGAAAAGAGGGGAGGAGTAACTAGGTCCACTCAGCTGCCCAGCTTGGGACGCCTGAGCCTGGAAGGGCTTCCATTCCTTCTTAGAGAGGATGACCAAATAATGCATGGGAGACGCTTCTGAGAGCAGGAGGGGTGCTGTGTGATCCCCTGAACCAAAGCCATCCAGCGCAAGTCTGGACCCACCTCCTGCCAAGTCGTGACCCATCTCCTCTGCTCGGCAAACAGAGGCCGCTGGGGTCTGACTGCACACTCCTGTCCTCGGCCTCAGGCCGCTCTCCTGCTCATCCTGATAACTAAATGCAGCCCACTTCCCGTCCTGCCAAACCATCACACCCATGTGTCCACACACATGCCCACACAGGCATGCACACCCCCTGCACACACATGCGCACACTCGCTGCGGTGCATGTTGGCACATCCTTCTGAGCCATCCAAGCCTGTCCAAGTCTCCCTCGCTCTTCACAGTAGATCAAGCCCCTCCCAACATCCACACATTTGCCTTCAACAGCAGAGCTCTGAGATTTCAAAGAATACTAAAGGACTTCAATGCTTTGATGTTCAGCTCCCAAACCAACAAAGATGGGAGAAGGAGAGTCAGCAAGGCAGGAACACAGGAGGTGGTGGAGACAGCCAGCCTTTCCTCTCCTGCAGGCTGTCAACACCCCTTCCATCCCCTGTGTGGCTGGACGAGAAGGCAGCCCACCAACCTTCTCCACTCATCAGGCCCCCCGTCCCCAATGCATCCTGGCAGGATTCTGGCAATCGTAGGGGCCCCCTTTCCCAGCCCCCACCCACCCTTGTTTTGCATCGACTGAGCCTCAAGTCAACAGCTCATGTGGCCAGAGACCCTCCTGACCTCAGACCCACTTTTGTCCTCTGTAAAATGGGCTGGATCCGCCTGCTAGACATGCCTCTGGAGGTTGTCAGGGGAACAAAACAAAAGCATAGATGATGCAAAGGCCGTTTACCTGCAGTGTAGCCTTCTGGGCTGAGATGCTGACCGTCAACCTGTCTACCCTCTCCTCCCGGTCCTGGCTGCAGCCACGAGAGGCACCGAGGATGCCAGGGGCAGGGGACTTTGATGGAGGCCATCCCAGACTTGGCAGGTAAAGAATGAAGCTGGCATTTGAGCCAGACCAAACGTGGGATTGGAGACAAACAAGGTGGTCTTGAAAACTCCAAACTCTAACTGCATGGATCTCTCAGTGTTGGTGTGAGGGGGCTTTCCTCTCCAGAACTTCTTCGCCCCAGTGATCATAAACCCATTTTAAGTTCCTACTATCCTGTCTGCCACGCTTGAAGGAAAAGCCTGGAATGGATTGTCACATCCCACCCAAACGAGCTCTCCGCAGAGCCCACCCATGTGCAACGTTAGGCAAACTTGGTCCATGATGGCAAGAGTTAAGTAATATTTATCCCCTCACAATTGCTTTCAATTTGCAAATTGGATCTAAACAACTCGTAAGAGGCTGATCACTTCTGAGGGTTGTAGAGCCCCTGTTGCTGAATCCTTACATTTCCAAAATACGGAACGTAATTAAGTTCTGTTCGGAGAGCAGCTCAGTTACCCACTTGGGTCCCTTATGACGCATCGTGAGGCTAGAAAGCTGAAGGTTTGGATGTTTGTTCCCAAATCATTTTGTGTCTATAGCAAGTAAGTCAACACAGTGGCATAACCTGGTCTTTTCTTCAGACCTGGGAATGGAAGCGGCTGATCTCTGCATTTTCAGCGATGCCTGGATTCCTTCCAGGACAGGCCGCCTAGTCTGCGATGAGTGAACAGAGGAGGGCTCGCCCACAGGAGGCTCGGGATGGAAGCAAGGTCAGTCTTCCACTCTCCCGGGGGCCGTGACCTCCCTACTATTGTGTCTTAGACATAAGAGGTGTCCTCCCCTGCCGGTGCCAGGCACCCATCCTCACGTCCCCTCCGAGATGCTGCCTGGTCCTGCTTCTGGACCACCATCCAACCCTCCACCACCAAAGAGCCTCAGTGTAGTCACGTTTCCAGTCCCCACGACCCCCTTCCTGAATGTTAATGACAGTGAGGTGGGTGTGCTCACCTTATTCCCTCTGTGATAACCTTTTGCACAAACTTCGATTTTACCCTCTGCATTTACTTGCCCAAGGCCAGAGGGGGGCTGAAACTTTAGACTCCCAGGTACTTTCAAAGCTGGGAGCAGCAGGCGTGGAGGTGATTACAGGCGTGGCCTTGAGAAGAAGGAAGAAGAGCTTTAAATGCAGAAACTGAGAGAGGAGAAAAATGAAAGTCGGAAAAGAAAACCAAGGGAAAGCCAGACGTAAAGTTAGAAGACAGAGCATCAGGACCGTCCTTGTGGTGCAGCGGTTAAGACTTTGCCTTCCAATGCAGGGGACGCAAATTCAAACCGTGGTCAGGAAGTTAAGATCCCGCATGCCTTGCAGCTAAAAAGCCAAAACATAAAACAAGTCATATTGTAACAAATCCAATGAAGACTTTAAAAATGGGCCACATCGATCATAAAAATTGAAGACAGAGGATCCCTTGAGAGCCTGCTGCTAAATCCTCAGAGTATCTTCACAAATGGGGCTGAACAGCAAGGCCAGGGGAAGTGCGATTCATGGGGGCTCCCAGGCAGAGCTGTGATACCTCCCACGGAATGATAGTGAACAGAAACCTACAATGGCTGGCAAATTCTCTGCGTAAAGCTGGCTCCTACTCACCATTATCGAAGGGCCAGGCAGGCTGGAGGCCTGTGAGCTGTGACCGTGGGAGATGAGAGGGGCACAGGTACCCCTCACGTGAAACAGGCACTCAGATGACTCTAGAAGCACATCAAAGGCGACCTAAGGGACACTTGCCTACCAGGAACTGGCCCTGACACGTGGGACCAAGAGACAGGAAGAACAGAAGTGACTACTCAGGTGACCGGAATTCCGTCATCTGAACCACAGAGAGCCGGGAGCTGCCTGCGTTATCCGGCCCAAACTCCTTCTTTATTTAATAGATGGGAGAGAGAAATAGGTAGACAAGGATACTTGGAAGGGAAGATGAGACTTTAGCCAACATCACCCATTGGAAAAACACAAGAGGAATACAGACCTCTCGTTATCCAGCTCATGACAGCCCCTCTTGTGAACTTTTATTCCATTCTGGGTAAAGTCGATCAAGACACCGAAAATTATCACCATTAGGATAAGGCCCTAAGTAATACCCTAATACTCAGATGATGCCTCATTTCCCAGATTAAAATGTATCTGCTTCCAAATACAAATGTGTAATAACAGAACAAACTGAATAAATGCAGTTTTAAAAAATTACCTTGCACTCTGGTTCCTTGGTTAATCTGTCTTATCTCAGTCCGGTGACGGTGGCTTTTCCTCTGTGGAATTTTTACTTAACGATAACATTCTCTCTAAGAAATGGAGAAATGGTGGGTGCTCAGAGCTTGTTCTAGGTTCTGGCCACTGGGGTACAGGATTGGGGGCCCCCTCCCAAGGCTGCTGGCCTTGTGCATCCCCCATTAGGCTGCAACAACGGGCAATCAGGAGTTCGTGTTGCACTCATGAGGGTTACATTCTGAATCGATCAAGTGGAGATGCTAACCTTGGAGCAGCTCTGTGACGATTAGTTTGGATAAACACACAGCATTCGATGATGGACATAGTAGGACATCGTAGGTGCTCAGCAAATGGTAGTTATGACTCTACTGTACTTTTCCTAAGACAGAACAAATGTTTTCTTGCTTTGCAACAAAGATTTGTGGCTGGTAACGCAGTTTCAGTAGACGGTTGAATCATTGTCTGCGAGCACAGATTCAGAGCCCTGACACAAGATGCGCTGAGTTGGGTCCTGCTTCTGAGAGCCCCAGGGGTCTTGATTCTTCCGTCTTTTCACAGAGATGCTGAGTCAACAGATTCAGGGTGCTAATGAAAACTCAGAATCTCCAAAGAGGAGCCACAAGAGGTGAGTGGTCTTCCCAACTTTGTACCCCCGAATACTCCCTGTGGGGCAAAGGTCCTCAACAGGATGGAGGGGGTGTTGATTTTGACCCCAGTGGACATTTGGCAATGCCTGTAAACATTTTTGTTGTCAAACCCTGGAAAGAGGAGGAAGGGCTACCAGCATCTAATGGATGATGGCCAAGACTGCTGGTAACCATTCCCCACGACAGAAAATCATCCAGCCCAAAACATCAATAGTTCTGAGACTGATCGAAGCATAACGAGAGATGGTGTGAAGGGCCTGTGTGTCTGGCTTATGAATGGCGTGGACAGTGGTGGCAGAATGCAGGATGGGTCTTCTGGTTAAAGAGGGGGAAAGAGGCTCCTTGTCTGAGTCGAGATTGGAGCAGTTGAAGAGAGAGAAGAAGAACCTGGAAAAGGTCAAAAACTAATCTGCAATCACCCTCTCCCCCTCTGCTGCTTTCTCCACATTCCTCAAAAGTTCCAAGAGGCCTCCCAGGAAGGGAGAGACTGTGGAACTGGGGAAGCTCGCTTTTCATTTTATTCTCCTTAATCCCTAGTTTTCCCTGTGAGCTGAAGATCCAGTACTTGGCAACCTGATGCAAGGGGTCAGCTCATTGGAAAAGACCCTGATGCTGGGAAAGACTGAGGCCAAAAGGAGAAGCAGTGGCAGAGAAGGACATGGTCAGACAGCATCGCCGACTCAATGGACATGAATCTGACCAGGGTCCGGAAGACAGGGGAGGACAGGGGAGCCTGGTGTGCTGCAGCCCGTGGGCCCATGAAGAGCTGGACACAACTGCACGACCAAATGACAACACAAGCCTGAAGGAATGTTGTGATTTTCTCCTCCTGAAAGCAACTAAGTATGAGAATTGTGAAAAGAAAAGCTGTTCAAACATGATTCTGATCTCCAAAGAGACATGAAATGCCCACGTTAATAAGGATGGCGGCTGAGTGGCCTGGAAATATCTATGAAGGATCTCCTGCAACTGTTTGGTCAGTCAAAACAAAGACTTGGTTCAAACCAGTTTAAACAGTAAAGATCTTCAACTGGAAAGTCCACAGGCAGGCTTCAGTCCAGAGGTTCCATTTTGTTCTCAAACCTCTCTCTACTCTGCCTTTATTCTAATGCTGGTTCTCCTCGTGGTCACATGATGGTTACTAGTAGCTCCCAAGGATACACGCAGGGTATGGTACTTAACTCACATCCCAGAACAGGCTCTGAGGTTTACCCTGATGATGTTGTCTTAGGCTACCTACCCATCCCTGAACCAATCACCAATCACTATGCCAAACCAGAATGAGATTAACTGATCATTGCTAAAGAATGATCAATCTCACAAAAAACTCAGGGTCGGTATCAGAGGACTGAGTGACCTCTCAAATCTTTGGGACTATTACCCCATGGTATTATTTTTAGAAAAGGAAACGATGGCTGCTGGGCAGCAAAAAGCTACTCCTGCCAGGTCTGACCAATCACCAGGTATGTGTGACATCTCTATCGTTCCCCCAGCATGGTGCTCCATGCAGGAGAGAGAACACAGGTCTTCTTTAAGACCTGATCAATGGCCACAAAATGTCAGATCATCTAAATGGTAAGGCTAACACACAAAGCACACTGTGAGAATCACACAAGAAAGAAGACACGACGTCAGCTAAGTGCCAGCTCGCACAGCCCAGATACAGACGGTAGAAATTCAGAGAAGGACACCCTGACTTCCAAGAGAAGAGACGGAAGTTGGCCCCTGAAGACATACAGGATTGTAGCCCAGGCAGACTGGAGCTTGCCTGCTAAGCAAGACAAAGAAGTGAGTGAGATTGGAGACCTGCCTGTCTGGAGCAGAAACAGACCTTCCACCTCCAGGTTGATTTCCTCCACTAAGGACCTGGCTCCCACCACCCACAGTGACTGCACCTCCTTATTTATTTTGACAAGCTCATTTAATGTGAGCAGAAATAAGATCTCACTGACACGAGCGAGATTTGGGGAGTCACTTCCTTTTATCACTTTTCCTTCAAGGAGAAGCGTTTTACCCATCAGCTTTCCTCTTCAAAACCACTTCTCAATCAGCAAGAAAGGGAACCAGTGCTTCCGCTCTGCCGGCTGATGACAAACGAGGGCAGTAATTTCCCTGGGCAGGCGCCTCGGTTTGCCATTTGCCTAACCAGCAGCAGACAAACGCACTGTCACGGAGAGTGTCTTTAGGGGCGATAACTAAGCATGATTGGAAATGTTAACTCTGCAGGTGTGAAAAAGGCAGCTCGGCCATGAAGGACTGCTCCACGTGGACCCATACACTGACTGCAGGCACGGACCTCAGATCCTTTCCGATTATTCTGCTTAGTGTAAAGGACAGACAAAAATATGTCCTCTCCCATACTACCCTGCTCCCCCTCAAGAACACGCAGTGGCTCCCTACTCCCCTTTGGAATGCAAGCAGAGGTTTTCAGACGAGATTCAAGGTCATTAGGAATTGCCCTCGGCCACATAGAACTGCCTTACCTGAGGTTATGACCCTGGGGACTTGTTGGTCAGTGACTTGTTGATGGAGAAACCCAAAAACTGAACCTCGTTGTCTCAAGCTGGGAGAAACCTGAAGACACAGCCCAGCTCCTTGCAGGACTGTCTGAGGCCTCAGCCACAACAGCAAGGCAGCTCTTTTCCTTCTGCCAGTCTGCATTCCTTCCTGCGCTTGAGTGGCCCCTTGTCACTGAAGTCTTCTGGGCCCTCACTGCTTTGTCAGCTTGATCTGTCCTTACGGAAAGTGGTGCGGTCACATCTCCTGCTCTGCTGCTGCTAAGTCCCTTCAGTCGTGTCCGACTCTGTGCGACCCCATAGATGACAGCCCACCAGGCTCCCCCGTCCCTGGGATTCTCCAGGCAAGAACACTGGAGTGGGTTGCCATTTCCTTCTCCAATGCATGAAAGTGAAAAGTGTAAGTGAAGTCGCTCAGTTGTGTCTGACTCTCAGCGACCCCATGGACTGCAGCCTAACATCTGGCTCCTTGCTTCTTCTGTAATTGTTGCTCCATAAGAGTGGTTAATCAGCTAATATATATATATATATATATATATATAAATATACCAGTTAATGTAATTACATCATGTCTTTATTACATATTACCTCTGTAGCATTTTAGAACGTTCTTCTTTGTCCTATTGAATGCTTTTAGGTGTCAGTTCCGCTTTGACACTAGGAGAGCAACCTGATGTCTCTTGTTTCCATTCCCCTTACATTCTCTGCTGCTTGAGTTTTTCCAGCCCTCTCTTTGGAGATGAAGCTCCTCCTCTCTTGAATTCCTCAAGAAGCGGTCATGGCATACAGCTCCCCACACTGTTGAGTGTCTGGAACCACTGGCTATAGTCTTGAGGATTCACAGACAGTTTGATTAAATATAAAATAAAGGGGCTTTCTCATAGTTTCTTTCACTGAGTTTTTGGAAAAAAAAATCTGCTCCATTGTTGCTTTGTTATTTTTTTTAATGTTGTGTTGAGAATTCTAATTATGGATTAACTCTTTTGCTCTTGCAAGTTATTTTAATCTTTTTTACCTGAAACCTTTGAAACATTTTTCATCTTTGAGGTCTAACAGTCTTACTGGGATATACTGTAAATCTAATCATTCACTCTGTTTTCTAAGGAAACCAGTGAACCCTTTCAATGATAAATTTCAGGTCATTTTTGGATCTGTAATGTTTTCTGGGTTTACAACTGACATGTTAACTCTGCTCCATTGTTTTCTGTATCTGTGACTTCCGTTATGTACAAGCTTCTTCTTTGTCTATCTTCCCAACAAACAAACCTCTTTCTGTTTGATTCTTTTTTACTTCTCCCTTTATCTTATTTTCGCATTGTTTTCTTGCATTTCTTCAATGCCTGTTATTACTCTCTTCATTTCTTTGTTTTTCTGTCCATGTTTGTTTTTAAATTTTTATTTCTGATTCAAGGTGGTTCTTCATACTATAAGTGCTGCAAAATCTTTAATTCACTTGGAGCAGGCCTTACAGTTTTGTTCCATGGGTGTCTCTACAGAAGCAGTTCCATCAGAGGGAATGTGTTACTCTCATTTTTTTATATGTTTGTGGTAACACGACTGAACGGCTGAACTGAACTTGTATGGGCTTATTCAGTCCCACAGTGTTCATTCTGCATATTTGTGGTGGTTTACAAGATTGCTGCTCTCGGGGCATGATGTCGTCTTCTGCCTGGAGAGTCTGGTTTCTTTAATGCGTGAGCCTCTTCCTGATGCACGGAGTGGTTCTGCAGCCTCTGTTTCTATGTTACTTTCGGTCTTGCAGGACCTTAACCTTTACTTTCGTTCCTTGTATTTTTCCCACCCAAACCCCACAAGTGCCTATCCCTTGTTTTTTGTCTTTTTCTCAGCAGAAACTGTGCTTTTTGAAGACTACCACCTCGAATCACATATATTTTGAGTCTCTTCCCTGTAATCAGTGCTACGGTCTACTAGCACAATTTTTTCCAGTATTTTCACAATTAGGTTAACTGTCATTACAGTTGTGGTTTTAGAATAATTTTATACCCGCTGCTCATCCCCCTGTTCTCTCTTCTGGGCAACATTTTTGTTTTGTGTTATTTTGTTTCTTGAATCAGACTGCCTTTGCCTACAAAGAAGGTTTGCAAAAGAGTCTGAGAGATCGCGTACTGAGATTTTATTTTCACTTAAGAACAACTTGAAGTTTGTGCCTCCATTGTCTCCTAGTTGTGCCAATGTCCGGGGCTTTGTGTAATTTTATAGACTCTTCTTTTGTATTGTGGTGAAATGTGCATTTAGGAAGCTGCCAGTGACCACCCCCACCCGCACCCCCACCCCCAACTACCTGGAAGACACAGCAAGTATTTTTTGAGAGATTCCTACGATCTTGACTTAATCTCTAAATTTGCAACTTATTAATTATAAGGCAGGGAATTTTCAAGGTACTAAATAGCAAAATTCCAAAAGCAGCTGATCAAAACCTTTGCAGGGATTCGGATGAGAAAACAATTTTTGTGTGATGAGCACAGTGGTTAGCCGGCAGGCTGTGAGGTCACAGAGAAGGGAGCTTGAATTCTTACCAGCTGCGGGCCTCCGGTCAGGACGTTCAGGCTCATTTTACAGATCAGGAGGCTGAGGTCGAGAGTTTACACACACCCACCTTCACAGAGTGTGCATGCGAGCTGAGTCGCTTCAGTTATGTCCGACCCTTTGTGACCCTATGAAGTGGGGCCGCCAGGCTCCTGTGTCCATGGGATTCTCCAGACAAGAATACTGGAGTGGGTTGCCATGCCCTCCTCCAGGGGATCTTCATAGAATACTAATAGCTAAGTGAAATAATGCATAAGAAAAGCTTTAGGTAGAGTTTATGGTGCATAGCAAATGTTTATGAAGTGTTAACCATTATTATTAACAAAATAACGGAAGAAATTAGGAAAGCCTTTATAGATGATAAGCACTTAATTTGTACATTAAAGTTTAAGTGCTAATGGTAGAGAGAAATTCCTGGGAGAATTATAACTTGAACAAATATGCAGTAACGACCCTTGAACTTGAAATATTGGCCCCAAAAAGAGAGAGAGACATAGAATTTCAGGAAAATGAAACAACCTTCTCTCCCCATCTGAAGATTTCCACAGAAAAGCAGTAGTCGATACGATTAGATTGATTTGAGGGTCTGAGTATGGAGGCAACTGCATGAGCTTGAGGACTTGGGGGTTTACTTAATTCAATGTTTCTGAAGAAACTGATCCAAATAGTATTTATAATGTGCTGTGGTAAAAGCATGTTCTGAGTCTATATACATTTGGGGAAGTTGATTGAACTACACTAAACTCATTTCTTTATGCCAGAAACATGCTCTGAGTTTTAATATATTGGTTTGCATCATGAATCTTCAAAGTGATGACACTGTTGAGCAAAATTTCTCACATTTGAGTATAGTTTGTGACCCTTTTAGTAAAAATAAAATAAAGGGCTCAGATCCCAGTTTGAGTAGAGCAGAAAGAGAATTCAAGTCAGCCTGAAAACTGGGTCTGCTAAGGGATTCTCCTACATCACTGACCACTGCTCTTCACTCAGGACAGGCTGGAGGGACGATATGAAACCTCATTATAGGGGAAAACTGATCTAGCTCACCTTATTTCCATGTGCAGCGCATTAGCTATCACTCTGTGCCTATAGAGTGAGTTCTGGAGATACAAGAAATCGGTGACTCACCTGCGGTCTCTAATTGTGCTTGGGTGTTGGGCCATGCAGGTTTGCATTTGCTGGTCGTGTCCACACCATCCACACACTTTCAGCGGTTTCTTGCTCTTCCCAGTTCATGCATTTGTCATGTGCCTCTCTTCCAGGAGACAGGACTAGCACCTGCATTCTTTGGACCCTGAAGGAGGAGTGGATGCTGACTCCAGATGGACTGCATCGCCTGCTCCTTCACCTTCTGTGATACCTGCACCCATCATTAAAACATCTCCACACCTTACCAACCACTGATACACCTAAGTTTCTGCATTCCTAGAGGAGTCTATCATGAAACAGTCATATTTCTTCAAAGAAAAACCAAGAGTACGAACATTTGAGCTTGTGTAATCTTCCAGTGGCTGTTTTAGAAATGGTTTCAAACCAAAACTGAGCAGAGCTCCCCCAGGTGTCTGTGGAGTGTGCTATTTTCCAAGGCACAGCTTTTCCACATCTGTATCTCTGTTAGCTGAGGGGCATGTGACCTTTTGCCTCAAGAGGTGGTTCTCAGAACCTGCAGAAAGAGCTCACATTGTCTTCCCAAGAGCTCGCAATGTGTCAGTCCTGACTGCAACTTGTGGGATGGTCCTCGTCTGTCCCGGCCAACAGAGCCTGAGTTGGAGCTACAGGAATCACCTCCTCTCTCTAGGAAGAAGTCTGAGTCTCTTACACATCCAGAGTCTGATAGAAGGGTCTGCAACATCCCCACGAGCTGTGGACCCTGTAGAGGATTTCATGTCATTGGCCAACTTTGGCAAGGCCGCACTCACCCTTTCTTTTCTTCCGTCCAGCCCCCTCTCTCTGCAAGGGTCTGGCGATCATTCTGAAATCCTCTCCCAACCCAGGGTCATCAGAGATGACAGGAGGGATTTGAAGATGAGTCATCTCTGTCTATCTATATTGTAAGAGTATTTCTGATATTGTTTTCAAAAGAATGGGCCTGCTTTCAAGGCTATAAACAATCAGCATTATGCTTGGCCACTTCACAAGTAGGTTTGTTGATACTGACTATGGATCAGGTGCAGTTATAAGCCGTTGACATGTACCAATGTATTCCTCTATTGCTTGCAATCTGCAAACATTTGTGTCTTAAATCATCACCAATATTGAAATTTTCCAACCACGTCACAAGTGACTTCCATGTGGGCAGGCAAAAGCTGCTGAGTTAGAGGCTGAGTTTGTGTGTGTGTGTGTGTGTGTGTGTGGGCGTGTGTTATTGAGATAAAGGAAAAGCACAGAATATTAAGTTTACCATCTTAACAACTCTAAAGTGTATAATTCAATACTGCTAAATATATTCACATTGTTGTACAACAGAATCTAGAACTTTTTCATCTTGCAACATTGAAACTCTATACCCAACTTCAGAGAAAATCATAATTCAAAAAGATATATACACACATACACATACACACCAATGTTCACTGCAACACTATTTACAATGGCCAGGACATGGAAGCAATTTAAATGTTCATCAACAAAGGAATAGATAAAGAAGTTGAGATACATACATGAATGGAATACTACTCAGCCGGAAAAAAGAATGGAATCATGCCATTTGCAGCAACATGGGTGGGCCCAGAGATTGTCAGACTGAGTGAAGTAAGTCAGACATAGAAAGACAAATATCACATGATATCACTTATATGTGGAATCTTAAAAAATGGTACAAATGAACTTATGTACAAAATAAAAATAGAATCACAGCTGTGAAAACAAACACAGTTACCAAGGGATGGGGGAATGGGATAAACTGGGAGACTGGGATTGATGCATATGCACTACTGTACACAAAATAGATAACTAATAAGGACCTATACAACACTCCGTAAAGACCTATATGGGAAAAGAATCTGAAAAGAAGTGTATGTATTATATGTAAAACTGATTCACTGTGCTGTACATCTGAAACTAACACAACATTGCAAATCAACTAGAGTCTAACAGAAATTTTTAAAGTAAATAAATAAAATAAAATATAAGTGAGAACTTTGCCTGGAAAAAAAAAAATGTATACCCATCCACATTCTGGGGTGCACCGGGCCATCTTGTCGACCTGGGGCCTTGCGACCTGGATATAACCACTCTCATCCAGTGTCTTCCTGTCTGGCCTCCTGGGTGAGCCCTGTTTTTCACTATCATGGGCCCCAGCAGTCACTGAGGGGTGTCATTGAAAACATACAGAGCAAGTGAGCCTCCTGAGCTGGCATCTCCTGCCTGCGTGCCTGTCTGTCTTTCCCCTCCCCATGCAATTCACAGGCTTCCCTGGTGGCTCAGCTGGTAAAGAATCCGCCTGCAATGCAGGAGACCTGGGTTCCATCCCTGGGTTGGGGAGATCCCTTGGAGAAGGGAAAGGCTACCCACTCCAGTATTCTGGCCTGGAGAATTCCATGGACAGTATAGTCCATGGGTTCGCAAAGAGTCTGACGTGAGTGAGCCAATTTCACTTTTCGTGGCAGTTCACCACATACTATTAGACACGAAATGCTCCACCAGGTATACGAGCTTTACCCTCTGTAGTTCTCAGATTGAGGGCACCTTCCATCGAAAAGCCCTGGGTTCTGGCTTCCACAACAGGCTTCTCTGCAGGACAGCAAGAAAGAGTTCATGCATGCCTAAATTTCCTCTTTCCTGGGTCTATTTTTTTTTAAGCAGGAAAGAGTAAAAAATACTAATTTTTAAAAGTAACTCGCACCAGGCTACTTATTTTCATAAGCCCGTTCTGATTTTTAACCAGAGCAGAATAGCCCAGCTCCATCTAAGATGAACCAAACTGCATGCTTGTCGATAATTAATAGCTTAAAATGTATACAAGGCAAGCTTCCTCTTGCTCACTCACCTCTACACATTAAGTATATACACTGCATCATATATGCCATGCTGATAAACCATCCCTAAATCCACCTGCCTTAGCAGGGAGTTGGTGGTAATAACCTGGTGAGACTTGGTTTAAAATTTTTCTTGAAAAGCAAAGTTGGAAGCAAAGCTGTCAGGTAGATTCTTTACACCAAATAGAACACCTGAACACAAACAGCCTCACGTCTAACATGGGTGGTTGTTCTATTAAGTCGAGAAGGAGGAATCTGTTGCTAAAACAGTAATCCTTTCTCCCTTAACATGCTTTGATTTATTATACTGCTGTTTTGGGCAAAATTCAGTGTAGGAAATGTTAATCAAGGAGGAAGGAAGAAGAGCAAGGGTTTACTTTGTTGGTGTCTCTTTGAGTTAGGACTATCATTACTTTCCATTATGTTTGATCCTCTCAGTTACAGTGTAGGAGTGAATTCAGCACTTTGGGAAATCATATTTACCCTTGCAAGCCACTAAGGCACCATTTAGTGAATTACTAATCCAAAGCAACAGAGTTAACTTGAACTAGTTTTCAGAATTCATTAGCATGACAAAATTCTACCCGAGCTGAAAATTTGCTTTGACGCATCTCACATTTATTATGGCAAATACCTCCCACTCCTGTCCTCACTGTGCAACGGCTGGTAATTCTAGACCAAGAGAAACCATCTCAACATCAGTTCAGTTCAGTTCAGTTGCTCATTCGTGTCCAACTCTTTGTGAACCCATGAATCGCAGCACAACAGGCCTCCCTGTCCATCACCAACTCCCGGAGTTCACCCAAGCCCATGTCCATTGAGTCGGTGATGCCATCCAACCATCTCATCCTCTGTCGTTCCCTTCTCCTCTGGCCCCCAATTCCTCCCAGCATCAGGGTCTTTTCCAATGAGTCAACTATTCGCATGAGGTGGCCAAAGTATTGGAGTTTCACCTTCAGCATCATCCTTCCAAAGAATACCCAGGACTGATCTCCTTCAGGATGGACTGGTTGGATCTCCTTGCAGTTCAAGGGACTCTCAAGAGTCTTATCTAACACCACAATTCAAAAGCATCAGTTCTTCATTGCCTCAGCTTTCTTTATAGTCCAACTCTCACATCCATACATGACCACTGGAAAAACCATAGCTTTGACTAGATGGACCTTTGTTGACAAAGTAATGTCTCTGCTTTTAAATACGCTATCTAGGTGGGTCATAACTTTTCTTCCACGGAGTAAGCGTCTTTTAATTTCATGGCTGCAATCACCATCTGCAATGATTTTGGAGCTCAGAAAAATAAAGTCAGCCACTGTTTCCACTCTTTCCCCATCTATTTCCCATGAAATGATGGGACCAGATGCTATGATCTTTGTTTTCTGAATGTTAAGCTTTAAGCCAACTTTTTCACTCTCTTCTTTCACTTTCATCAAGAGGCTCTTTAGTTCTTCTTCACTTTCTGCCATAAGGGTGGTGTCATCTGCATGTCTGAGGTTGCTGATATTTCTGTGGCAATCTTGATTCCACCTTGTGCTTCTTCCAACCCAGTATTTCTCATGATGTACTCTGCATATAAGTTACATAAGCAGGGTGACAATATACAGCCTTGATGTACTCCTTTTCCTACTTGGAACTAGTCTGTTGTTCCATGTCCAGTTCTAACTGTTGCTTCCTGACCTGCATACAGGTTTCTCAAGAGGCAAGTCAGGTGGTCTAGTATTCCCATCTCTTTCAGAATTTTCCATAGTTTATTGTGATCCACACAGTCAAAGGCTTTGGCATAGTCAATAAAGCAGAAATAGATGTTTTTCTGGAACTCTCTTGCTTTTTTGATGATCCATCGGATGTTGGCAATTTGATCTCTGGTTCCTATGCCTTTTCTAAAACCAGCTTGAACATCAGAAAGTTCACGGTTCACATATTGCTGAAGCCTGGCTTGGAGAATTTTGAGCATTACTTTACTAGCGTGTGAGATGAGTGCAATTGTGCGCTAGTTTGAGCATTCTTTGGCATTGCCTTTCTTTGGGATTGGAATGAAAACTGACATTTTCCAGTCCTGTGGCCACTGCTGAGTTTTCCAAATTTGCTGGCATATTGAGTGCAGCACTTTCACAGCATCATCTTTTAGGATTTGAAATTAGCTCAACTGGGATTCCATCACCTTCACTAGCTTTGTTCATAGTGATGCTTTCTAAGGCCCACTTGACTTCACATTCCAGGATGTCTGGCTCTAGGTGATCACACCATCGTGATTATCTGGGTCGTGAAGCTCTTTTTTGTACAGTTCTTCTGTGTATTCTTGCCACCTCTTCTTAATAACTTCTGCTTCTCTTAGGTCCATACCATTTCTGTCCTTTATCGAGCCCATCTTTGCATAAAATGTTCCCTTGGTATCTCTAATTTTCTTGAAGAGATCTCTAGTCTTTCCCATTCTGTTGTTTTCCTCTACTTCTTTGCATTGATCACTGAGGAAGGCTTTCTTATCTCTTCTTGCTATTCTTTGGAACTCTGCATTCAAATGGGTATATTTTTCCTTTTCTCCTTTGCTTTTCACTTCTCTTCTTTTCACAGCTATTTGTAAGGCCTCCCCAGACAGCCATTTTGCTTTTTTGCATTTCTTTTCCATGGGGATGGTCTTGATCCCTGTCTCCTGTACAATGTCACGAACCTCATTCCATAGTTCATCAGGCCCTCTATCTATCAGATCTAGGCCCTTAAATCTATTTCTCACTTCCACTGTATAATCATAAGGGATTTGATTTAGATCATACCAGAATGGCCTAGTGGTTTTCCCCACTTTCTTCAATTTCAGTCTGAATTTGGCAATAAGGAGTTCATGGTCTGAGCCACAGTCAGCTCCTGGTCTTGTTTTTGCTGATTGTATAGAGCTTCTCCATCTTTGGCTGCAAAGAATATAATCGATCTGATTTCGGTGTTGACCATCTGGTGATGTCCATGTATAGAGTCTTCTCTTGTGTTGTTGGAAGAGGGTATTTGCTATGACCAGTGCATTTTCTTGGCAAAACTCTATTAGCCTTTGCCCTGCTTCATTCCGTATTCCAAGGCCAAATTTGCCTGTTACTCCAGGTGTTTCTTGACTTCCTAGTTTTGCATTCCAGTCCCCTATAATGAAAAGGACATCTTTTTTGGGTGTTAGTTCTAAAAGGTCTTGTAGGTCTTCATAGAACCGTTCAACTTCAGCTTCTTCAGCATTACTGGTCAGGGCATAGACTTGGATTACTGTGACATTGAATGGTTTGCCTTAGAAATGAACAGAGATCATTCCGTCATTTTTGAGATTGCATCCAAGAACTGCATTTCGGACTCTTTTGTTGACCATGATGGCCACTCCATTTCTTCTGAGGGATTCCTGCCCACAGTAGTAGATATAATGGTCATCTGGGGGGGCCCCCCCCCGGGGGGGGGGCGCGTTTTTTTTCTTCATGAACCCCCGAGGGGGGGGCTGGGGTTACCGCATGGGGCGAAGAGCGGACATAGAAGCGACTTAGCAGCAGCAGCAGAGTTAAATTCACCCATCCCAGTCCATCTTAGTTTGCTGATTCCTAGAATTTTGACATTCACTCTTGCCATCTCCTGTTTAACCACTCCAATTTGCCTTGATTCATGGACCTAACATTCCAGGTTCCTATGCAATATTGCTCTTTACAGCACTGGACCTTGCTTCTATCACCAGTCACATCCATCACTGGGTGTTGTTTTTGCTTTGGTTCCATCCCTTCATTCTTTCTGGAGTTATTTCTCCACTGATCTCCAGTAGCATATTGGGCACCTACCAACCTGGGGAGTTCCTCTTTCAGTGTCCTATCATTTTGCCTTTTCATACTGTTCATGGGGTTCTCAAGGCAAGAATACTGAAGTGGTTTGCCATTCCCTTCTCCAGTGGGCCACATCCTGTCAAAAAGTTACTAAACTCCCAGTACTTAACGCAGAGCCTCCTAAGTAGGAGGTGTTCCGAAAACAACATGTTAAGTGAATAACACAAGATGCTATTCTAGGTAAAGACAAGGGGAGCAGGTTGGTGGCAGAAGTGGGGAGGCTGAAGACAAAAAAGCATAAAGCCGAGCCCCTGCTCACAGGGGCTGATAATCTGATTGGAGGGAGAAGGCAGCATACATGTGACAATGTGTTAAGTGGTGTCATATTTTCTATGGAATCCTTCCCTAGGCCCAGAGCAAAGCCTAGCATATTGGAAAAGTAGAAACTGCTGACCCTGGCTCCAACATTAGCCCAGAATTTGAGAGTATGAGATGAGCTGATGATGGAGGTTGCAGAGGCCGAGGTGAGGCGCATTTATCTCATCAGAAGAATAAAGAGTCCCTGCTTGAGAATGTAAATGATATAATGGAATCTGACTTGTGTCTGTGACAAGTCACCGGAGCAGCTCATGGCAGAAAGTTGGGGGATAAAGGAGGAAGCAAGGAGGCACTTACCGCATTGCTCCAGGCGAGGGGGGAAGGTAGCTTGGTCCAGAGTAACAAGAAGGAAAGTTCCAATGGAACAGCGATCTGTGCCGAGGCCGAATGCTGAATTTTCAGATGAATTGGGCGGTCATAATAAAGGGAAAGAATGAAAATCAAGGGTGGTAAATGGTTAGCTTGATAACCAGTCATCTCCCCACTGGAACCCCAAACGGGCTCTTTCCAGTCTCTCTTCAGAAAAATAGCATCTTATTGCCGTCATGAGCTTCACTTGCACATATCAATTTTGAGATGCGTATTCACCAAGTGGGGAATTTGTGTAAGCGATTGGGTGTGTGTCAGAACTCAGGGGAGTGGACAGGCCTGGAATAACCAGCATCCATCTGATCCCCCTCTGCCAGATGGATGAAACTATCTAGAGAATAAACGCAGACCAAGATGAAGGAAGACCCTAGGAAAACTCTGTAGGACGCACCAACGTTTATGAAGGAGCCAACAAAGGAAATGGAGGAGCATAGGCCAGAGAAACCAAAGAGAGCCTGCCAGAAGTCAAGAAGGAAACCAGTTCCAAGGAAGGCGTGATCACCGGGTCAGAGGCTGCTGAGCTGTCCTGAAAGAAGAATCAAAATGCCATCTGCCTTGGAGAGACTGAGGTTGCTAGTAAATTTGACAAGAGCGGGTTCTGTGTGGTGATGGAAATAGAGGTTGCCATGGAAATGGTGATGAAACAGAGCCCAGACGTCACCCAGTTCAAGCCATCTCCAAAGACACTGTGCCGTGGAGAAATCGGGGCCTCTCTTCAGGGCTCAGACTGTAACTTGGGGTGACTGTGAATGCTCAGCCTTTGCCACTCTTTAGGATGTGTGAAATTTATACCCCAAGAGGCCAAAAGCCAGATAGGCCATTCATCACAGCACACCTCTCAGCACACAATAGCCATGCGTGTTCTATCAGGAGTCACTGATCTAGGGCCCATTGGATGTATGGGTTTAATAGAAACTATATGCAAAATGATATGCAAATTCACCTCTCTAGTGAAAGGGACTATAGCCTTTCTCAGATTCTCAATAGGCCCATGTCTTCCTCTCAAAAGAAAAAAAGATATTAAGAACTTTGTTCTACACCAAAGAAATTGTACAGCCAGCTCACCAGGCCACAGGAGACCTTCTCTGAGAGCACTTCCCTGTGAAAGCATCATCTATCATCACCAAGGGCACCAAGCAGCTGCTGCACCACAGTCAGAAAACTCCAAATGGTCCAGCAGCCCAATAAATCACCTGCCCATCAGATCGAACGCTCCTCTTTTAAAGGCTTTGATTCCAAGGAAATGTCACTTCCAGGCATGGAGCTTCAGAGGCTGATAAATGCTAGATGATCCATCAAATCGTGTGAGGACAGAGATTCAGTGGGGCCTCAGCGTGGTCTGCCTAAAGACTCATGGCTCAGAGAGCAGAGCAGTGTCTGAAGAAGGTCCTCCCAGCCCAGCTTCTGAAACCGGTTCCCATTAGGAGCACCTGCTGTGGGTAAGATATGGCTCATAAGTGGTACTTGGCATTCTGACTGGGTCAAGGCTGTCTCGAGGGTTTCACTCCACTTTAAACACTTGCTTCAGTTGCTAAAACCATTCAGCAATGACGTTGAACCTTTTTCTTTCAAGAACATAAAGGGATTGAAGGATGCTGTGTTCTTCAAAGTGCCAGAAGTGGGGCATGACCTGGCTCTCCATCCACTCAGTGCACTCCTTCCAGGACACGGCAAGTGTCGATGTCAAAGTTCACGTTCAAGTGACAGTGCTAGTCGCTCAGTCGTGTCCGAGTCTTAGTGACCCCGTAGACTGTAGCCGGCCAGACTCCTCTGTCCATGGGATTCTTCAGGCAAGAGCACTGGAGTGGGGTGCCATTTCCTTCTCCAGGGGATCTTCCCAACCCAGGGATCGAATCGGGGTCTCCTGCATGGCAGGCGGATTCTTTACCATCTGAGCCCCCAGGGAAGCCTGTAAAAGTTCAAGCTCCCATCACATTCAGGTGTAACTGTCAGCTGTCACCACCATATCTGATCACTCTAGAACCGGAACTAAAGTCCAGTTAAGAAGCCAACATTTAGGGACATCCCTTCGGTCCAGTGGTTGAGACCCTGCCCTTCTACTGCAGGGGGCACAGGCTTGATCCCTGAGTGGGAAACTGAGACTCCCACAAGCCGCACAGTGTGCCCACCTGCAAAAAAGAGTCTAACGCTTAGCCACTAGTGGAGATACGGTTATGTCTCCTCTGAAATCCTCTCCCTGCAGAGTGTTCCCGGTCGTGGAGTCAAAACACAGAGACGTTCAAAATATTCACTGCCTGCAGGTGTGGCAGGGCTCAAGGCAGGAATAATGTCCCTTATGCACACCTTCAGTCACTGAATTTCAAGACAACAGGTATTGGTTCAGTTGTTCCCCTTTTTCTTCTCCAATGCTCAGCATGCAGCACAGTGACTGGTATGTAGAAGCAGGACAATTATCTTTTTTTTTTTTCCTAACAATGAATAAGTTGTTGAGAAACTAGATGACTCATTGTATCAGTCAGAAAAAGAAACCAGGGTAGGGAATTTAGAACAAGAAATTAACACAGGTGTTGGAAGAACTGAGACGCTGAAATGGGCCACGAGGCAACACGGATATTCACACCAGTAGGTACCGTCCTCCCTCCCCCGGGGGGTCAGGCAGGCCTCCCAGGGCAGGAGCAGAGTGAACCACAGTGGTGCTGCCTGCCTGAGTCAGGAGGGCAGTGAGAGGAGCTGCCCCAGAGGAGCAGGAGCACTTGGTGGTAATCCCCTCACTTCCAGGAATCAATGGGATGCACCTATTTGAAGGATAAGTCTATGTAGGTGCCATCGGGAAGACTCACTGGAAAAGACCTTGATGCTGGGAAAGACTGAAGGCAAAAGGAGAAGGGGACAGCAGAGAATGAGAGGGTTAGATAGCATCACCAACTCAATGGACATGAATTTGAGCAAACTCCAGGAGACAGTGGAAGACAAAGCAGCCTGGCGTGCTGCAGTCCATGGGTCAAAAAGAGTCAGACACAACTGAGCGACTGAACAACAAAGCGCCAAAGAGACGGTGCAGACCAGGAGCACTCAGGTCACTCAGAAGAGGAGTTTCATTTGCTCCTCAAAGGGAAGGCTGGGGCGCCCGTGGCTGCATCCCAGTCCCCAAAAGATGTTCTCTCCAGAGACATTTGTTGGGCTGCTTGCTAGTATAGAGGACAATGGTCTGCATGGGTTTCCATAGAGGACATGGATCGAGCTCCTTCCTTTAAAGATGAGTAGAAGTTGGAAAAGAGAATACAGAAATACTAGAATGCTAATCATATCAAAGCAGAGGCTGAAATGACTAACAAAGATGTAAACCTCACCCCGGAGCAGAGCTCGTCTCTACTGAACACCCATGCACAAATCTCCCACGATCCCAGATCCCTGTGCCGTCTCCACACTGGGAATGTCAAATCTCTGCAGACAGGAAGGACCCTGCCCTTGTCTTCTCCCGAGTTTCCCGGCTACAGAGTTGCTGATCACATCCTCTGCCTTCCCCAGGGTCCCTCAGAGTCCACCTCACCCCTCCTGCCACCTTTTACCCCCAAAAGAGGATCTAGGTCCTCATGTTTATAGTTCCTCCCTTCTATATGCCCTTGAAATAAAAGAGATACAAAATAAGAACGACCTAGATGGCTGGATGGCCTCACTGACTCGATGGACGTGAGTCTGAGTGAACTCCGGGAGTTGGTGATGGACAGGGAGGCCTGGCGTGCTGCGATTCATGGGGTCACAGAGTTGGACACAACTGAGTGACTGCACTGACTGAAAGGTTGTTGGAAAACAGGGAGGGTGTCAGCATGGAACTGTGTCTTTGAGCAACATCTGGGTCATTTAAAGACAGTGGATGTAGGTAAGTGGGGATGATGATCAGGATGCAAACAGCAATATCAGCTGGAGGGGTGGGAGGGGGTGACGTCTGTGCCTCCCCACAGAAGGGGGAGCCTCGGCTCACAAAGAAGAGATTCCCTTCTTCCCACTCTCACCACCAAGCACTTATTTTCATCTTTTCTCCCCTCTCCAAGGGAGCACGGTGCAATAATGGGATTGGCCAGGACCTGACACTTCTGTCCTTGGGTGTCAGAGGCAAGAAGCAGGCAGGTGCCTCCCACGGCCTGGGTGTCACAGCGGATGCCCCCTGTCAGCCTTGTTCAGTGCGCCCCGCTGCCCAGGTGCACCAGTCCACCTGGAGGGGTCTTCACCCTCTTCCAGCATCTCTGCTTGCAACACAGATGGAATCATCAAATTCAGATGCGCTGAATTAGGTATTCAGTTTGAGGGAGATCTTGGCTGCCTTCAGGGCTAAGCCTCACTCTTCAATCCAGCTTTTTCTTCACTTATTCATGGAAATAAAGCTATTCAGAAAAACACACATTTTGAGGCCGTTTTAATCAGAGAGCCCTGTCACTTCAGATAAAGTGTGTGTTTGCTCTCTTTATCCCACCAGCTTCCTCCCTGTGTGTGCCGTACCAGCTACGACCTGGGAGGGTCCGCAGGAGCCGGAAATCCTGGAGCCCTCAGTGGGGTCTGTACTGTGGTCCCTGCCCAGCTTCCTGAAGGGAAGCCTTTGTACTGGGGCATCTTACCCTCCAGGACGAGATTTACTCTGAGGAAATGGAGAGCCGGCCTTCACAGTTTCTGAGACAGTTCACCCCAGGTTAATCTGGCTGTGAAATAAAAATTAATAAACAATGAAGAATCTCCAGATGTTAGATTAAACTGGCCACAGATAAAGGACCAATTTCAAAATAGGCACCAACATCAGAACATTTACTTATATCTCCTAGAAAAATGTGAGATAAATATAAAATCTAGAAAACTCGATAAAGAAGATAGGTACACACACACGATGGAACACCGGTTTAGTCACTAAGTCGTGTCTGACTCTTGCAACCCCATGGACTGCAGCCCGCCAGGCTCCTCTGCTAAGGGATTTCCCAGGCAAGAATATTGGAGTGGGTTTCCAAATACTACTTGGCCCATTAAAAAGGAATGAAATAATTCCATTTACAGCAATATGGATGGACCTAGAGATTATCATAGTAAGTGAAGCAAGCCAGTCAGAGAAGACAAATTTCATATGACATATTGCCTACTTGTGGAATCTTTAAAAAATTATACAAATACCTGTTACAAGACAGAGATAGAAAACAAACTTATGGTTGCTGCTAAGTCGCTTCAGTCGTGTCCGACTCTGTGTGACCCCATAGACAGCAGCCCACCAGGCTCCCCCGTCCCTGGGATTCTCCAGGCAAGAACACTGGAGTGGGTTGCCATTTCCTTCTCCAAAGCATGAAAGTGAAAGTGAAGATGCTCAGTCGTGTCCGACTCCAGCGACCCCATGGACTGCAGCCCATCCGGCTCCTCCGTCCATGGGATTTTCCAGGCAAGAGTACTGGAGTGGGGTGCCATTGCCTTCTCTGTATGGTCACCAAAAGGGAAAGGGGGAATAAATTAGGAGTTTGGGAATAGCATAGAAACACTACTACACATAAAATAAATACGGACCTACTGTCTAGCACAGGAAACTATAGTCAATATCGTGTAACTCTAACGAATGTCTTATAATCACCTATAAGGAAAAAGAATCTGAAAAGCAATGCTCAGTCACTTCAGTCGTGCCCGACTCTTGGCAACCCTATAGTCTGCAGCCCACCAGGCTTCTCTGTCCATGGGATTCTCCAGGCAAGAATACTGGAGTGGGCTGAGAAGCAATAGAGAGAGAGAGAGCTCTAGAGAGAGCGGGATCACTTTGCTATACACTGGGTACTAATACAACTTTATAAATCAACTATACTTCACCTTTTAAAAGATGAAGCTACATTAAAACACACAAAAAATATATATAAAAATCTGTTATGCTGGAGGTATGAAGGATGGGACTTCACAACAGTGATGCCTTCAGCAATTACTCAGCTGCACACAGTGCCCTGTAATTTTAGGCAGAGCCAGTACATTTTCAGTTAAGTGGAAGCGATCATCCCTTTTAAAGGAAGTTGAAGAATAGACTTCTAAACTAATGTTAATGAAAGAAAATCAATCACTAAATTCCAAGGAGTCCGTGAGACATCTTTCCAGGGTGATTGGAGAGACTGGGAAGCGTGCTGAAGGTCCTGAGAAGCTGGCTGGGACTTGAACATACTGCCTTCCTTGTGGATTCCTGTCTCTCCATATACTGTCCTGATTGGTGGAAATCTTTCTCTTTCTTTCCTTGAGTAATTTCGACATCTTATTTCCATTGGCTAGTGATTTTCCTTCAAAATGTAAACAGAAGACCTAGCAATAGGGTCACTGAAATAACTTGAGACATCAGTCATTTTAATAGGTTGCATTCCCCCATTAAAAGGCATCATCCCACAGCTTAGATATAAATGCACGCTCTTTACCAGAGATGCCTCAAAACTGAATGATAGCGGCATCATTAACATCATTGAATGTTAATAAATAAAGGGATAGATGAGACGCATGAGGAAAAGGCCAAGAAAAAGCAGGTATATGAATATTAACACACGATTTCAAAGCCAACATTCTTTAAAAGGACAAGGATGCAACTTTATATTGATTACAGAGATAATTCCAGAGAAAATATAATAGCCATGTATCCTGGGACACACAGTAAAACATCAAAATAGTTACAGTGGAAGATGTGTAAATTCAAGAAGAAACATAAAATTAGAAACACACATCTCAGAAATGTATTAAAAATGGGGTTTAAGAATTTGAATAACATCACTAACAACCTTAATATAATATTTAATAACTATGTATAAAAGCTTTACACCCCAAACTAGAGCAAACACTTTTAGAGTCCCAATGGAACATTTAATAAGAATTTCATTAGTTTATAAACATATTCTCCATATGGTCTCCCTAAGATAGTGATCATTCAGAACCTGCTTCCTGATCATTGTACAAGTAATCCAGAGAGGACGGGAGGGCGGTCAGAACAAACCTAACCACTCACAGAATGCCAGACACTCACCTATTTCATGTTATTCCTCGAGCACAGTGTAAAAGCTTTTGTATACATATATAAAGAGCATGTAAAATATCAGTATTTTAGAAAACATGAATTTTTCCCTAGTTAAAAAATTTATGACATTTTGGTTCCACATGTTTGACAATATGAACAGAATGCTAGAGTTCTAATTTTTAAAAAAGTAGATACACAACAAGCAACAAAGGTTTACTGTATAGCACAGGTAACTATAGTCAGTAACTTGCTTTAATGGAAAATAATATGAAAAATAATATATGTGTACCCGCGCCTCGTCCATGTATAACAGCAAAGCACAACTTATTGGAAAAGACCCTGATGCTAGGAAAGAGTAAGGGTAAGAGGGTGTTAGAGGATGAGATGGCTGGATGGCATCACCGATGCAATGAACATGAGTTTGGGTAAACTTAGGGAGTTGGTGATGGACAGGAAGGCCTGGCTGCTGCCATCCAGGGGTCGCAGAGTGTCAGACACGACTGGGCGGGTGAACAACAACAATAACTGAATGTTACAATGTTGAAACATTTTAAGTCAGCTATACTTCAAATATATATATATATATATATATATATTAATTAAAAACTCAAATATAAGTTTGGGGCTAAAGAAGACCTGAAAGTAAAAGTCACCAACCACGAGTTCTGATACAAAAAACTTCACATACTGAGACACAAGGAAGTCTTTCTGGTTTATGCATGAGTTCACTTGAATTTGATGCTAATGAGAATGGCTTGTTTGTGGCCTATCTATATGTTGTACATCCGCTTTTATTATTAAAGAAAAGTGCACACTGATCACAAGCAAAGAAGGTCCACGTTAAAAATGATGATTAAATGCCTCTCTTTCTGGGACCCAGTGCTTGTCCTCCTTTACTGATAAGACTCTCTTCCCAGGCTCCATGCTGACTTGCTGTGCCCGTGAATGGTGGAAGTGACAGTCGCTCACTTGTGTCTGACTCTTTGCAACCCCACGGACTGTAGCCCGCCAGGCTCCTCCATCCATGGGATTCTCCAGGGAAGAACACTGGGGTGAGTTGCCATTCCCTTCTCCAGGGGATCTCCCCAACCAGCTCAGGGATCGAACCCGGGTCTCCTGCATTGCGAGCAGATTCTTTACCATCTGAGCCACCAGGGAAGCCAGCTGGTCTGCTTTTTTGTTTTTGCTTTGAAACCTTGAAGAAATGGAACCCTGACTTGTTTAAAGTCCTTCATCCCCCCCCCCCTTTCCCCACCCGGGAGGGGGGGGCCCGGGGCCCCCCCGGGGCCACAGAGCACACCCAACGACTTACACACATCCTGACAAGATATAACATTGTCCTAAAAACCCCTGCTTCTCCAAAGCGACTTCTCATAGTAGTCCTCAGTTTGGCTCAAATAAAGCCTCGTTTCCATCCTCTTATAGATTATTTGTTATTTCATCCACAGTTCAAACAAGCCAACAAAAGCCCAAGGTTCCGGGAGGAGGCCGGCCCCCCTGCAGCTCGAGTTTCGTCGTCTGTGACACCCGACAGCTCGTTCCCTCCGACCCTCTCCTGTAAGGCTGCCCCCTTATCTGTTTGTGGGAGCCATGTGCACAGAGGGGGAGCTTAGTTCACGCCTGTGCTCTTCCCATTTCTCATACCTGCTCTGACTTGTGTCTGCGTGTTCAGAGCCTTTATGCTGTTATGTGGCAAAAACCATACATCTTTTCTTCATGCGTTCTAGTTTCTAGTCTTAGTTTTTAATCTTTCTAATTGAAGTATGATTGATGGGCCTTCCCGGGTGGTGCTAATGGTAAAGAACTCACCTGCCAATGTGGGAGACCTAAGAGAAGCAGGCCTAATCCCTAGGTCTGGAAGATCCCCGAGAGGAGGGCATGGAAACCCACTCCAGTATTCTTGCCTGGAGAATCCCATGGACAGAGGAGCCTGGCGGGCTACAGTCCATGGGGTTGCAAAGAGTTGGACACGATTGAAGTGCCTATGGCACACAGCACATAGTTGATTTACAATATCTTGTAAGTTTTAGGTGTACAGCACCTGAATCCAAGGTGTCACAAGAGTCAGACACGACTTAGTGACTAAACCGCACCCATATGTGTGTGTGTGTGTTTGTGTGTGTGTGTTACATCTACTCTTTCAGATTCTTTTCCCTTATAGGTTGTCACATAGTGTTGAGTTTCTAGTTCTACTCAAGCAGATGCTCCTCCTTCCTCCAAGCTGTAAAAATATCATCCCCAAACTTTGTATTTTTAAGATCATCTGTGTTTATATCTTTAGTACATTTGAAATTATTTTTGAGTATAATTGGCATACAAGGCCGAGCTGCTTTTTCTGATAAAAAGATTGATAAGGTTACATAAGCAAGATTAATCTGGGACTTCCCTGGTGGTCCAGGGGCTAAGACTCCACGCTCCCAATGCAGGGGGCCCAGGTTCAGTCCCTGGTTGGGGAACTATTAATTGATCCCACCTGCCAAAACTGAGACTCAGTGCAGAATAAATAAATAAAATTTTAAAGTAAGTTCAATCTTACTAACATAAGATTAATCAACAAGTTTATCACTCTTATATAAGTAAGGCTGATCTTAGTTTTAAAAAATTATTTGTAAGATTGATCCACTGGGGGTGGGGGGGTTCTTTTCCCAATTGATCTGAATGGCCACCCCATCACATATGGAGCTCTGTAGTCACACTGCCCACTGGGCTCTCTTCCTTCGCCTCCCTCTTCCACTTACAAGGACCCTCGTGATGCCACAGGATCCACTTGGGTAATCCCGACTCCCTCTCTTTGGGCTCCCCCTCCCCTCCCCCTCCCCTCCTGGTCCCCCCCCCCCCCTCCTCTGCGGGGGCGCCTGGTCGGGACCCTGCCTGGGCTGGGCCGGGTCCCCCTGGACGGGGCCTGGGCCGGTGGGGGTGCGCCCGCCGCGGCCCTGCTCGCTCGTCGTCTCTCCTGGCTGCTCGCCCCGCCCTCCCCCCCCCCCCCCTCGTCCGGGTCGGGCTCCCCTCTCCCCCCCCCTCCCGCTCCTCCCCCCCCCCCCCGGCCTCTGGCCTCGGTCCCTCCCCGCCCCTGTGTTGTTCTCTGTTCGGCGTCCCCCGGGCGGGCCGCGGGAGGGGGCTCACCGGCCCCGGGGGCGTGCGCCCAGAGTGTAGGAGGGTTCCCTTTTTCTCCACACCCTCTAGACAGATCCACTTGAGCAATTTGTCCATAACCAGAATTCACATATGTCAAGGAACAGCTATGCTATAGATGTAGTGATCTAACTTTGGTGTTTACACAAACAACTTAGGGAAGCAATTACAAAAATGAAAATTTTATGTCTCAGTTCCCCAAATTGAGAGTCTGTGGGTAAGACCCCCGAATCTGCATTTTGAAATCCCATGTGATTCTGACAAAGTCATAAACTCTGTGTTGAGAAGCTCTAGGTCTGATCAGTGATCTCCAGAAGTTCTTAAACATGTTGGCTTTCTTCTCCATCTGCCACATACGGATAGCATGACCTCAGAGAGACGTCATATGGAGGATTAAACAACGCACTGCCAAGTGCCTGGCCCATGAGCAGCAAGGATGGCAAAAGGGAAAAGGGATGCATGTGCCCTACAAGGTAATTTTTGCTGAGTATTTGGGACAAACATGTTTCTTTGATTTTTTTTTAGTTTAACGACATGTTTTTACGTTGTGAGGTGTCGGTGACCTGGACTGGGCATGTTCCCGCATACCTTTATTGTTGCTGTTTAGCGGCTCACTCACATCTGACTCTTTTGCAACCCCATGGACTGTAGCCCACCAGGCTCCTCTGTCCACGGGATTCTCCAAGCAAGAACACTGGAGTGGGTTGCCATTCCCTTCTCCAGGGGATTTTCCCGACCCAGGGATCTAACCCAGGTCTCTTTCATTGGCAGGCAATTCTTTACCTGAGAAGCCTTTGATATTACATAGAAACAGTTAATGCAAGACTAGAATCAATTTAAACTGGGAAATCTCTATTTTAAGTAGAATTTTAAAAGCTATCTGATGGATAGGTGATCCTAGTTTACTTTCCTAAATACTTTTAAACTTTGCTATCTGGTACAATAAACCAAACAGAGAGTAAACAGCCCCAAACTCAGAATACTTAAGACTAGTTGAGTTATTTATGGTCAGGATTCAATAACGTTTTAGGAGCTACTTCTTTTAAATTTAGGTATAAAGTGTTAAGAAGAACTTACACACTTGAAAAGACCCTGATGCTGGGACAGACTGAAGGCAGGAGGAGAAGGGGACGACAGAGGATGAGATGGCTGGATGGCATCACCGACTCGATGGACAAGAGTTTGAGTAAGCTCCAGGGGCTGGCGATGGACAGGGAAGCCTGGAGTGCTGCAGTCCGTGGGGTCCCAAAGAGTCGGACATGACTGAGCAACTGAACTGAACTGATAAAACGTTAAAAACTTTGTGATAACTCTTGGAAAACTAAACTTCCCAACTCCTGCCTTCAGCTCAGAAATTAGCCAGTTAAAAACCAGCTGGTACACACGGGAACACAGAGACCCCTTGACAACGTAGCATCTAGTCGGTACTTAATCATCATGAAAATGGCTTTAAAGTAAGTTAATGTGCTAATGGCATTAATGCTAACAAGCCCCTTTTATTTTTCACATTATGTGAATAATTAGTGGGTAGAGCTCTGTCTGAATGGGCTTCGTTGCCTCACTGGCTAAGTATGCTGCAAATTCAATCTACTGCACAGTTATGGCACACCCTTCTGCAGAGTACTAGCGAGCAGGGGAGGATTGGGGGCAGAAAGTAAAAACTGTCTTGTGGATGAGCCTAGAGACACAAAAAAAGAGAGGGGCAAAGAATTGCAGGGGACTGAAGAAAGCAAAATGCAAATCCATTGATTTGGGGTGGAATCTATCACCTTGAATACATTTTACAAACCAGGAAATGTCTGCAGCAGAAAAGAAAGAAGTTTAATAGATCAGTGTCTGGGAGGAGATTGGATTCAAAGGCACCAGGAAAATTTCAGACTGGCCACCACATTGCAAGTGTGGAAACAGAGAATTTAACCCCTGTCGGTAGTGACAGATATCATCAGTCGGGAGAAGGGCTGCAGTTATCAAGCATCCAAAGGCTGTTCCCAGTCTGGCTCGAATTTGCACAATGAACACTAAGAGCAGGGGTCCCCACACACGGGAGCAGACTGTGTCCGCATCCGCATCCTCACAGCTTCCTCACAGGACCCTGTTTAAAAGCATCCTCTGCCGCTGCGTCAGTGAGGAGGCAGGGATCAGCCTGAGCGCGTCCTTCCCTCCGCCCTCCCTTGCATGCAAAGCTGTTCATTGGATTTGTGGAAGCTTCTCTAATTCTGAGACCATAGATCTAGAATTCCAAACACAGGGACTTCCTGGTGGTCCAGTATTTGTGACTATATGCTTCCACGGCAGGAGACATGGGTTTGATCCCGGGTTGGGGAACTAGGATCCCGCATGCCACACAGCACAGCCAAAAATAAAGTAAAATAGTTAAAAATAGAATCCTAAATACAATATATGGGTACAGGGCTTCCCAAGTGGCACTAGAGATAAAGAACCAGATTGCCAATGCAGAAGACACAAGAGATGTGCGTTCAGTCCCTGGGTGGGGAAGATTCCCTGGAGGAGGGCATGGCCATATTCTTGCCTGGAGAATCCCATGGACAAAGGAGCCTGGTGGGCACATGGGGTGGGCACAGAATCGGACACGACTGAAGTGACTTAGCACGCATGAGGATATGTATATGTATCCTGTCCTTGTTGATGAGCTTCCCTGATGGCTCAGATGGCAAAAAATCTGCCCGCAATGTGGGAGACCTGGGTTTGATTCCTGGGTTAGGAAGATCTCCTGGAGAAGGAAATGGCAACCTAGTCCCGTATTCTTGCCTGAAAAATCCCGTGGACAGAGGAACCTGGTGAGCTACAGTCCATGGGGTCTCAAAAGAGACACGACCGAGAGCCTAACATTTCACATTCATCCTCTTTGATGAAATGTTGGCTCATGTTTTGGGTCATTTTCTAATAGAATTGTTTGTTTTTGAGTTTGAGATTTCCTTATATAGTTTATATACACGTCCTTTATTGAACCTGTGATTTGTCCATAAACATTCTCTGATATTTTGAATCTGTAAGGGCTTTAAAATGAAAAACGCTGCAATCCAGAGGATTAATCCCTGGAATCCAGAGGATTAAATGAAGTTTTCAGGGATTCAAACCTTTACCGTGTACTTTATTAAGGAGGCAGGAGAAAGCCTGAGTCCTGCTTCCACAGGAGAAGAGAGATATACGGGACCAAGGATTTTTGCACACAGCACTCTGACATCTGCGTGTCAGGCAAGGGAGCTCCTGGGAGGCGGGCTTTGGTCCAGCTCCGACCACCATCATCCCTGCTGCTCACACGCCACCTAGTGGGCTCTGTAAAAACAGCCGCATCCTGAGTGCAAGTTCAATTTGCAACACACAACATTCTCTTCTCACCCAAGCTCCTCTCCAGAGGAACTAGCCACATGTGATAGTTATTTACACTCACCAGGACGCCCATCACACATGGCTGATTCTAAAAAAAATATATAGTTCAGGAAGCGCTCTCTGCTTCATTCGTGGGACTGGTAAACCCCCGGAAGGAAGCGGGACGGCGGACACACCCCCTAATGCAGTAGAACCACGTAATAACGCTTCGCCGAGGAGCCTGGCGAGTCTCCTGTCGTGGACATGATCTGCCTTCAGCTCCGCACCCTCCTCTGACCCTGCTTCCAAGCTGTGGCGCCTCTCCTGGGTATTGTCACTCCGAATGTCACCCTCCAAATCAGATCATTTCCTTGACACAAAAAAAACTTAAATCAGGAAACAACCATATCGATCAAATCCCCATCGGTCCGACTCTTTGCGACCCCATGAACTGCAGCACGCCAGGCCTCCCTATCCATCACCAGCTCTCAGAGGTCACTCAGACTCGCATCCATCGAGTCAGTGATGCCATCCAGCCCTCTCATTCTCTCTCGTCCCCTTCTCCTCCTGCCCTCCCCCCCCTCCCCCCCTCCCCCCCCCCCCCCCCCCCCCCTCCAATCCCTCCCAGCATCAGAGTCTTCTCCAATGAGTCAACTCTTCGCATGAGGTGGCCAAAATACTGGAGTTTCGCTTTAGCATCATTCCTTCCAAAGAAATTCCAGGGCTGATCTCCTTCAGAATGGACCGGTTGGATCTCCTTGCAGTCCAAGGGACTCTCAAGAGTCTTCTCCAACACCACAGTTCAAAAGCATCAATTCTTCGGCGCTCAGCCTTCTTCACAGTCCAGCTCTCACATCCATACATGACCACAGGAAAGACCATAGCCTTGACTAGGCGAACCTTTGTTGGCAAAGTGATGTCTCTGCTTTTGAATATGCTATCTAGGTTGGTCATAACTTTCCTTCCAAGGAGTAAGCGTCTTTTAATTTCATGGCTGCAGTCACCATCTGCAGTGATTTTGGAGCCCAGAAAAATAAAGTCTGACACTGTTTCCACTGTTTCTCCATCTATTTCCCATGTAGTGATGGGACCAGATGCCATGATCTTCGTTTTCTGAATGTCACTCCTTTTCCCCCCCTCCTCTATGGTGTCATCTGCATTCAGTTTTGTTCCCATTTATTCAATTTTTTTCAGCCCCTCTTAATTAAATAAACATGTACAATATCAGCCTTGCCACCATTCTAACTTTGCTTCCTGACCTCATACAGATTTCTCGGGCAGGTCAGGTGGTCTTCCCATCTCTTTCAGATCTTCCATAGTTTATTGTGATCCACACAGTCAAAGGCTTTGGCATGTCAAGAAAGCAGAAATAGATGTTTTCTGAAACTCTCTTGCTTTTTCATGATCCAGCGGATGTTGGCTTTGATCTCTGGTTCCTCTGCCTTTTCTAACCAGCTTGACATCAGGAGTTCACGGTTCACACTGCTGGCCTGGCTTGGAGTTTTGCTCTTACTGCGTGTGGTGGTCTTGTGCGGTGTTGGCACTCCTTGGCTTGCCTTTCTTTGGGATTGGGTGAACTGACTTTTCCCATCTTGTGGCCACTGCTGAGTTTTCCTTTGCTGGCATTTGGTGTGCACTTTCACAGCATCATCATTCAGACTTGGATTGCTCCACTATTCCATCACCTCCACTGCTTTGTTCTGGTGCTTCTGCCCATTTGACTTCACTTCCAGATGTCTGGCTCTGGTCAGTGATCACATCTCTGTTCTGGTCTTGAGCTCTTTTTGTCGTTCTTCTGTGTTTCTTGCCCCTCTTCTTTTCTTCTCTTCTGTTGGTCCACACCATCTCTGTCCTTTTCGTGCCCATCTTTTTGTTCCTTTGGTTCTCTGTTTCTTGGGTCCTGTCTTTCCCTTCTGTTGTTCCTCTTTTCTTTGCTTGTCCTGGGGCTTTCTTTCTCTTGCTTTCTTTGGCTCTGCTTTGTGTTTTTCTTTCCTTTCTCCTTTGCTTCCTTCTCTCTTTTCCTTTTGTGGCCTCCCCAGACAACCATTTTGCTTTTTGCTTTCTTTCTGGGTGGTCTTGATCCCTGTCTCCTGTACATGTCCGCCTCTTCCATGTTCTCGGCACTCTTCTTCGTCTGGCCCTATCTTTTCTCCTTCCACTGTTTCTGGGATTTGTTTGGTCTCTGTGGTCTGTAGTTTCTCTCTTTCTTCTTTCGTCTTTTGGCTGTGTTCTGTCCCGTCGCTCTGTCTTGTTTTGTGTTGCTTCTCCTCTTTGGTGCTTTCGTCTGTCTTGCTCTGTCTTGCGGTTTTCCGGGGTTCCCACCCCCTGAAGAGGTTTTGTCCGGTCCCGCCCAAGTGTGTGGTCTTGGAGGGCATCGAGGGCACTAACCTTCTCCGATACTAGTCATCTATCACACGGACCACACCCTTGTCTAACTCATGAGATTGCCATGCCCGAGGGGCAACCTGGGATGGGCGGGTCATGGTGGAGAGATATGACAGGGTGTGGTCCGCTGGAGAAGGGAATGGCAAACCACTTCAGTATTCTTGCCTTGAGAACCCCATGAACAGTATGAAGACAAATGATAGGATACTGAAAGAAACTCCCCAGGTCAGTGGGGCCCATTGCTCTGGAGATCAGTGGAGAAAGAACTCATGAGGTGGGCAAACAAAAAGAAACCCAGCTGTGGATGTGTCTGGTGATAGAGGCAAAGTCCGATGCTGTAGTATCCTGTGTCAGGTCCTTAGCAAATTGGAAGTGGTCAAACAGAGATGGCAAGAGTTGTTGACATTCTAGGAATTAGCGAACTAAAATGGACTGGAATGGGTGAATTTAACTCGGATGACCATTATATCTACTACTGTGGGCAGGAATCCCTCAGAAGAAATGGGTGGCCATCATGGTCAACAAAAGGTCCGAAATGCAGTACTTGGATGCAATCTCAAAAATGAAGAATGATTTCTGTTCATTTCCAAGGCAAACCATTCAGTGTTACAGTATCCAAATCTATGCCCCAACCAGTCGCCGAAGAAGCTGAAGTTGAACAGTTCTATGAGACTACAAGACCTTTTAGAACTAACACCAAAAGATGTCCTTTTCATCATAGGGGACTGGAATGGTAGGAAGTCAAGAACACCTGGAGTACAGGCAAATTTGGCCTTGGAATACGGAATGAAGCGGGCAAAGACTAATGCACTGGTCATGCATACCCTAATGCAGTAGAATCACGTATAATGCTTCGCCAAGGGCCTCGACTCCTGGTTCACTGTTCGATCACCCTGGGGGTGCTCCTCCTACAGGTGACGTGTCTGCCTTCTGCTCCACAGCCCTCCTCTGACCCTGCTTCCAGGGCAGAGCTGTGATGGGCGCCTCTCCTGGGTATTGTCACCATCCGTGCTGCCCAAGCGCCTGCGAAGGATGTCGCCCCTGTCCCACGTTAAACAATCAGAGAACGTTACAACCGAGAGAAAGTCAGGGAAAGGGTTATTTCCTCTGACACCTGTTTGACCACAACAGAGCAAAACACTTGAAATCAGGACAACAACCATATTCAGATCATCTAGTCCAGGATGCCTTCTTACATAAGGAATGTCAATGCAATGAGAGGTGGGGATGGGGTTGGGAGAGAGGACCAGCAAGCGGATTCTTTAGTCATGTCCACGTGGCCCCCAAGGCAGCTCCTAAGTCTTCCTAGGACTTCAGATACAAGTCAAAAAACACCAAGATGCCCTTCTTTTTAAAGGCTGAAGAGTACTTAATTGCACATACCACATCCCCTGGAGGATGGAATGGCAACTGACTCAGTATTCTTGCCTGGAGAATCCCATGGACAGAGGAGCCTGGTGGGCTACAGTCAGTGTGGTCACAAAGAGTCAGACATCTCACCATGCTGCAGTGACATTTCACGGGGTGAGTGCTGGGACCCAGAGAACCACAGAAAGATGTAGTCACACAAGCAGTGAAGGCCTTCAGGGGATCCCCAGGCTCCTGTGATGTGATCTGGTCCAAGAGTAGAGTCTTCTCCACAGTCCACAAATCTTGTGAGCAAGGATGCTCCTGGAAGGCATCCGTGAGGACAAGAGCCAGATTTCAACATTTGGAAGCAGAGGCTTTCTTTTCAGAAAATCTATGGAAAATCAACGATATAAGATGTATGGTGTTAACAGTTCCAAATTTCAGGACCACACAGAAAAATCAGGGAACCCATTTATAACACCTCTACTCCTGCAAACCTGGGGTAAACCAGTTTATACAAGTGGCAGTTTTCTACTATGGGGTCACAGAGTCAGACATGACTGAAGCGACTTAGCAGCAGCAGCAGCAGTGAAAATGCAGGGCTAATATCTGTATTTTAAAATTGACTAATATCTGCATTAAGAAGAGTCAGGAATTTGAGCCCTGTTGGCATCTGCGTTAAAGAATCCACCTGCCAATGCAGGAGACACAGGAGACGCTGGTTCAATCCCTGGGTCCCCTGGAGGAGGGCATGATAATCCACTCCAGTATTCTTGCCTGGAGAATCCCATGGACAGAGGAGCCTGGCGGGCTACTGTCCACAGGGTCGCAAAGTGTCGGACACGACTGAGTGTCTAAACACACACACAGAACCTGCATTACCAGAATAAGTTTCATTTAAATATTTGGCTCTACCATACTTGGGGTCATGCTGCTGCTGCTGCTGCTGCTGCTGCTAAGTCACTTCAGTTGTGTCCAACTCTGTGCGACTCCATAAATGGCAGCCCACCAGGCTCCCCCGACCCTGGGATTCTCCAAGCAAGAACACTGGAGTGGGTTGCCATTTCCTTCTCCAGTGCAGGAAAGTGAAAAGTGAAAGGGAAGTTGCTCAGTCGTGTCAGACTCTAGCGACCCCAAGGACTGCAGCCTTCCAGGCTCCTCCGTCCATGGGATTTTCCAGGCAAGAGTACTGGAGTGGGGTGCCATCGCCTTCTCCTTGGGGTCATAGAGTTATAGTAAGTTCTTGGGGTTCTTAGAAATCATCTAACCCAAATCCCTCATTTTTAGAGATGAGAAAATTAAACCACAGGCAATCCACTAAGTGAAATAAAAACCATATTTGTTTACAATCCTCCGGGGAATTCCATCTCCAGGGCAAAGAAAATGGTATCCCAGCACTTACAAGCTAGAGCTTTACGGCCACTCTTAAGGGAGGATGTAGGAAACTGTTCGTGTCATTTGGTTTAGCACATGCTGAATTTTTGTCCATTTGGAAAGGAACACTGAAGTTTGCCTTTAAAGGAGCTTTGTAAATCAGTAAGCAGAAAGAGCCCAACTAATACCTCAGTGGCAATGCAGCTCAGCACAAGAAATACAAAAATTAACCTTGAGGTCTTTCCTGGTGGTCCGATGGTTAAGAATCCGCCTGCCAATGCAGGGGACACGGGTGCGATCCCTAGTTGGGGAACTAAGATCCCACTTGCCGCAGAGCAACTAAGCCCAAGCACCTCAACTACTGAGCCCACGCATCTCAAGTCTGTGCCCACGAACAGCAGCAAAGCCCCAGCACAGTCAGAAACAGAAATAAATAATCTTTGAGTAGTTAATTTTTTTAATGACTAAAAAGAAGAAATACTACATCCTTTGTCCTTTTATCTATAAATTTGGTCTTGCTAGTTCAAAAAGAAATTTCTTTAATTTTTTATTTTAAATTAAAAGAACAAACGTGAACGTTAAGCGACAACCTCTCCTCCACTCCTCTCCGGTTTCAAGACAGGGAGCCATCCGGACCCCACCCAGGGAGCCCAGGTCTCCCCATTGTAGACAGACCTTACCATCTGGCCACCAGGGAAGTCCAAATAAAAAGAAATGTATCTATAAACTTGGTCCTGTTAGTTTAAAAAGAAAAAAGTCTTAGAACTTTTTATTTTGAATAAAAAGAAATTACCAATGTTGTGATAGCCTCAGATGGTCAGCAAAGGGACTCAGTCACACATATACATGTATCCATTCTCCCCCAAACTCACCTCCCATCCAGGCTGCCACATAACATTGAGCAAAGTTCCATGTGCTACACAGTGGGTCTTTGCTGGTTATCCATTTTAAACATAGCCAGCGTGAACATGCCCATCCTAAACTAACTATCCCTTCCCCCATCTTTCCCCCTAGCAACCAGAAGTTTGTTCTTTAAGTCTGTGAGTCTGTTTCTGCTTTAAAAGTAAGTGCAATTGTATAATTTCTTTTTAGATTCCACATATAAGGGATATCATATATTGCTCCTTTGTCTGACTTACTTCACTTAGTATGATAACTTCTAGGTCCATCCACATTACCACAAATGGCAATATTCATTCTTTTTATGACTGAGTAGTATTCCGTTGTATATATGAACCTACATCTTCTTTATTCATTCAAAAAGAAAATATTTTAAGTGGACAATAGCACACATCCTAATTTTGATTCATGCTTTTGTCTGGACCACACAAAGTAGCTGTTCTCCAATTTCTAGAAGAGGCACTTCATGATCAGTGTGTGTGTGTGTGTGTGTGTGCAGTCCCCTCAGTCCTGTCTGACTCTTTGACTCTGGATGGTAGCTGCCGGGCTCTTCTGTCCATGGGATTTTTCAGGCAAGAATACTGCAGTGGGTTGCTATTTCCTCCTCCAGGGAATCTTCCCGACCCAGGCATTGAACCTACTTCTCCTACGTTTCCTGCATGGTAGGTGGATTCTGTACCCGCTGAACCATCAGAGAACTCTTCAGCCTCATGACCATGATTGTTAAAAATATAGCCAGATGTTCATCTCAGAAGAGAGTTCCACAAATGGAAGCAATAATGCTGTGTTTTAATTGTTAATCCGCATCTCTTTTCCATTTGTCTTTGTATGTCCTCAAGACCGAAACCATTCTCCTACCTTCGGCATCTCTGGTGCCTAATAGGCGCTCAGATCTGTCAAATACGTGGACACCACCTGCCTGCCCTGCACCCAGTGCTAAGCAGTTTCCTGGCATATCATTAAGAGATGGGGGTAAAGGAGGAGGTGAATCTAAATTGCTAGGGAGTCCCCAGAGGATTTGTGTCCTGACTCTTTTGTCTAGAAAATTAATTTTGGTTCCAAGTGGCATGCTGGACAGAATGAAGACCAAAAAAATGCACGATCGAGCCATCCCTGAGTGGTTGGTCATCACCACTGCAACACAGTGGAGTGACTGAAGTTCCCTGATGAACAGTTCCCAAGGTAGCCTTGTTAGAATGCTGAAAAACTCTTCATCACAGATCATTGAGAATGTCTGCTGAAGGAAACCATGTCCTAGTGGTATGGGACTTCAGCAGAGCTGTCCTCTGTACAGACAGTCACTCCCCTTTATAAGGTGTTTGCTGTTATTCTCTATATTGGGGAGATATGCCCCCATCCATCCTCCTCCTGTTTTCCAGGCTGAGCAGCATGTGGGATCATGGATTCCCTGACCAAGGATCAAACGGGAAGTCCCTATGCCCCTTTCAAAGAAGTAATTTTCCCTTAAAATGATTGAGACTTGCCAAAAGTTGTTCCTTGATCACATCATTTTTCTTAGTGAAAGCAGAAATTCTTCATCTTCAATTTCCTCCATATAGCCTCTTCCCTGATTCCAAGACCAGAGAAGAGCGAGATAGGAGAGGAGACATCTTTTCATTACATTCTCCATGGAAAATCCACCTTGGACCAACAGCTGGTGATCTGAAAGCAGGAAACACCTGTCTCACAGCTCCCCCAGCTGCAGGTTTAGGAAGATTCGACCCGGATGTTCAAGGTCTGGATGTTGAACTTAGCTTCTTGGAGCAATAGAAGAGTGGTTAAATGGCAAAAGTTTCCTTTGAGAATCCTTTTAAGAAAACCAACTACTTGTGGCTACAATCCTGCTCATCCTGGGAGCAAAAGACAAGCTCACACAGGGCCCCTCTGAGGATATTACCACGCTATGGCTAAGCTTCAGTATCGATACTTCTTTTTCTACTCTAAGTCTGACCCACTAACCTAAGCAATCTATGTGATTATTTTCCTCTGTTTTTGTAATCCATATCCTTGGAACATTAAAGTCATGAATGTTCATGTGTAAGTGAGAATGTCCTTAGATTGTCACTGACATACATGGAATGGAAACAGCCCACATGTCAAAGCACAGACTTGACCGAAGACCAGGGAGGCGTCTGGACCTCCCAGACACCAGGGAGGCGCCTGGACCTCTCAGCCAGCTGCCCACGCCTCTAAGACCCACCTACAGCATCCTTCCCTCTGTGTCTTGTTGCCATGCAGTCACATGGCAGCATGTGGATGCCTGGTGCCCACATGCTGGCCTAGAAAGCTAAGGGAGGAAGAACCTCAAATTGACAGGAAGTGCCTATCACCCTGATGGAGTGGTGCCTCCAATTAGATATTAAACTTTGAAACGTAAGTTACAATTTTAAGTACCTGGTTTTGTAAATCAAAATTTGAGCCCAGACTACAGGAAGGCTTATAAAGACTCTCCAAGAACACTCATACAGGCATCAACAGATGAAATGCCCTACACATAGAACCAAGTGCCCTGGAATCAATGGCTGTAATCCCAGAAGGGGATGGCCAGACTCAGATATTGTGTCCGACTTGCAAAATTATAGACAACGATGAACCTATGACTAAAAAAAATGTAACAAAATTCTGCAAGACTGGTCATTCAGAAGAAGAGAGAAAGAGAAAGCCTGTTGCCTCATTGTAGTTTCTTGTAGATTCCATTCTCTGGGAACCAGAAGAATGCCCACGAAGATAAGAAGGAGACTTACAGCCTCTGATCAGGACTAAGCGGCAGCTAAGTCACTTCAGTTGTGTCCAACTCTGTGCGACCCCATAGATGGCAGCCCACCAGGCTCCTTCATTCCTGGGATTCTCCAGGCAAGAGTACTGGAATGGGTTGCCATTTCCTTCTGGATCACACAAAGTAGTGTGATCCACTATTTTCCAATTTCTAGAAGAGGCACTTCATGATCAATGTGTGTGAGTGTGTGTGTGTGTGTGTGTGTGTGTGTGTGAAGTCCCCTCAGTCGTGTCTAACTCTTCGACTGTGGACTGTAGCTGCCAGGCTCTTCTGTCCATGGGATTTTTCAGGCAAGAATATTGCAGTGGGTTGCTATCGAGACTAAGGGGTCCTCTAAGTAAGAACCTCACTCTGCAGAGAGGAAAGTGGCTTCAGTATCACGGGATCCAGCCCCTGAGATGCCACCTTCCCACCAGTGGCTTGCCCTTTCCCTCGCCACAAACCCTGAAGGGGGTGTGTGGAGAGTTTGTGCTTGGAGAAGGCTGTGCTCCTTCACAAAGTGGGTGGGTGATGGTAGAAAGCGCACAGGGGACTTCTAAGATCTGCTGCTGCAGCTCCTGTGGTCTGGAGATGGCCAGAGGCAGCAAGAGACCCTGGCTTCCGAAGGGCCTTGAGGGTGACCCAGAGGCATGACCCTTCATCTGCCTCCCTAGATCAATGACCACAGGACCCCAGATCCAACCAACACTTGCCCTCAGAAAGTGAACAGCACCCCTGGGAAACAGAACAGGGGTGACCACAAATCACTGTGACTGGTGGAATGAGGGCTTGAATAAAAATTAAATTCAGGCATTTAAAAAGTCTGCGGTCTGAAACATATTTTAAGTCTATGGTTTTAAACCGCAAATCAGACCTCACACGGTAAGTGCAGTCTGCTTCCCTGTGCACAACAGCATTGGTTGCCAACAGTTGCAAAGAGCACCAATGTCAGCTTCATGTTAATGACCTGAAGAACCAGACTGGAGAGCTCAACTCAGCGCTCTGCAATGACCTAGACAGGTGGGATCAGGGGTGGGAGCCTCAAGGCGGAGGGGATATGTGCAAACATATAGCTGATTCACTTTGTTGCACAGCAGAAATTAACACAACATTCTAAAGCAACTATACCCCCAATAAAGTGAAGTCTCTCAGTCATGTCTGACTCTTTGCGACCCCATGGACTGTAGCCTACCAGGCTCCTCCATCCATGGGATTTTCCAGGCAAGAGTACTGGAGTGGGGTGCCATTTCCTTCTCCAGGGGATCTTCCTGACCCAGGGATCAAACCTGGGTCTCCCTCATTGTAGGCAGAAGCTTTTACCATCTGAGCCACCAGGGAAGTCCCTGTAAATACTCCCAATATTTTTTTTTTTAATAGCAATTCCAAGAATAGCAGGTAAAAAGGCCATTAGATCCTGAAGAAGAGAAGGTCAAACTGCAGCCTGAGGTGGAATTTCCACATTTCACATCAAGCTAGATGAACATGTCAAGATCACTAAGGCGCGCTAGCTCACATATTTATTCAGAACTGGCCACAGAAATAATTTTGCATCTCAAAGCAGCCGAAAGAGTTGAGATGAATAATACATTTTTATCTATCCCAATATTTTAAAGCCCAAGCAGCCCCGTGCTATTTGCTCAAACCTGTCGGTGTTTTACACGGCACTCTAGCATGAGTGTTCGGGTAGAAATCTCATTTGAGATGTGAAATTGTTTATGGTGCTGACACAAATTCAAAACAATCTACCGTCTATTGACGCCCCACTGTAATGGATTTTTAAACACATGTATTATCACAGAGTCACTGCAGAGATGAGAGGCCGCAAAATGGAGCGCAAGTGTGTTTCCTTCATGAAACTCCCCAAGGATGCTCCTTTTGCAGAGATTGAAGGTCTGTGAGCCGTTCTGATCTGCTCGAGAGACACACGTTCAGACGTAGAAAAGAGATCCTGTAGCCGAAAGCTACATAGGAATTTGTTCCACCTCCAGTTGCTTCAAAGGTTTCCAGGACAACAGTTCAAATGAAAAGGTAACATACCGGTAGTTTGAACAAGATCTAGAATTCTAAGCCATAAATTCCAGTGGTGTTTCCAAATCACAACCCAGAATCAGACAACATGAACGGTTACGTGTTACATGTTACTTCTATGTGTCCCAGTGAGATCTATCCGGGCCAGTTACTGGGGGAAAAAAAAATCTGTGGGCATTTAGAGTCTTGCCAGTTTGCTCCAATAGTGAAGTTTTATACCTCTGGTGGTCCAGGACAAGTCAAAATGACCCTTTTACCTTCAAAGACTTACTGCAACTTGTATCACCTGCCACCAAAAAAAAAAAAAAAAAAAAGGCACAGTGGCCTCTTCTGCAGCCTTTCAAGTCAACTGATAATAGGCTGGGACAAGATTCTGGAGTCTGACATATGCTATTTCCCAAACCTAGGTTCAGGAGTGCCCGGGGGCAGAAGCGAGTTCTGCAGCAAATCCAGTGCCTGCCGAGGTGGGCCATGTGCCCGGCAGATCCAGGCCCTGGGGACCAGGAGTAGACAGGTCTCTGGCAAACGCCAGCAGGAGAGTTAAAGCACACACCTGCCATTCCACAGTAAATCTCTGCCTCTGCTGCAGAGGGCTTCCTGATGTGATAAGCCGTGCCCAGGTTGTAGCAGAGATTACGTGCTTGACCGTTCGTGGGGAGCCATGGATCGAGTACTCCCCATCGCATGACCCCATGTTGGGGCAAAGGGACCCCGCTCTCATTTCCCCTTTGGTAACCGTAAGTTTTTTCTATGTCAGGCTTTTTAAATATGTGGTTTGGTGTCTACTAAATGGGCTTTCCTTGTGGCTTAGCTGGTAAAGAATCCACCTACAATAAGGGAGACCTGGGTTCAATCCCTGGGTTGGGAAGATCCCCTGGAGAAGGGAAAGACTACCCACTCCAGTATTCTGGCCTGGAGAATCCCATGGTCTGTACAGTCCATGGGGTCGCAAAGAGTCAAACACGACTGAGCGACTTTCACTTCACTTCACTCTACTCAACATGTGTCCCCCACCACCTGGCTCCTCCAGCAACCTCTAGGCTCCAGAGGAAGTGTGTTTGCCCAGGACACCAGTGTCCCTGCCCACTGACCTGTGATAGATCATTGGTTAATGGAGATCCTAGAAATTTCACCGCCGGTGGCATCAAAGGGTCATTTGCACAGACTCTTGGGAGCCTAGCAAAACATCCACTTTTCACATAATACATACTCGATCATGTGCGTGTCCCCACCTCACATCAACCACCTTTCTCGGTTTTAATCAAAGTTCCTTTTTCCCTTGAACAATTTTGGCACTGCCTGGAATCCTCACTGCCATTTCTCAGGTTGCTTTTCTTGTTTATAAAGAGAATGTATGGCTGCCTTAGTCACATCACAACTTTACGTTATGATTGAATTTGGCATTCTATACTTTTGAAGTTTGGGTTATGTTTTCTAGGACCATTGCCTTTTTTGACTGTTTCACTTTTTATTTCAGCAAGACTGGAAGTTGGTGTTCTTTGGGGACCTGTGTTTTACAAAGAAATGGAACTGATTGCTGGGGGCAAGTCAGTGACTATCTGGAAATATAAACTAACAAACTGTTCTGAGATATGGCCATGAGGATGCACAGACTCCAAGGTCAGTCGCCCCTCTGGCTAAGGAATGCCCCCTTCCCCGCCTCAGGGCACAGACTCAGAGCCTGCCGGGTTCAGACACATCCTCAGTAACCTTATAACACGTGCTGAAGCCTCAGGGTGACTCACAGAATGCTAACTACTGAAATTCCACAATAGTTCATCCTGCTCACCACTTCATGTTTCATCATGAGCGTTTCCCTCAGTCATTATGGTCATTAAATATGTGCCTGGCAATCCAGTTAATGGGTTTAAAAGATCCCATTATATAGATATGCCACGTGTTAACCATGCCTCAATTCCTGGGACATTTCGATTGCTTAATTCCTTCTAGTCATTGGAAGGACTGATGCTGAAGCTGAAACTCCAATACTTTGGCCACCTGATGCAAAGAACTGAGTCATTGGAGAAGACCCTGATGCTGGGAGGGATTGGGGGCAGGAGGAGAAGGGGACCACAGAGGCTGAGATGGTTGGATGGCATCACCACACTCAATGGATATGAGTTTGAGTAAGCTCCAGGAGTTGGTGATAGACAGGGAAGCCTGGCGCGCTGCGGTGCATGGGGTTGAAAAGTGTAGGACACAACTGAACTGAACTGAAGTCCTTCTAATTCAGTATTCTCATCTGCAGAAATGGAGACGCTAAGCAGAAATGCTCTACCTCTGCACCTCCAAGATACAAGGTGGGGGTGGTCCGAGGTGGGACCTTAAAGGAAGGTCAGTATCACTGAGAGAGCCCCCCAGCCGTGAGGACAGGTTAGAACTCACCCTGCAGGGCGGTCTTCTCGCCACAGATGAAATAGCGACACATCTAAAGAAGTTACAAAGTGGGTTCCTTGCTAGATTAACCCACTGAGAGGAAAATGAAACAGGTGGTGGGTAAGAATCGAGAATGGACGAGGGGCATTTGCATGACATGGATGGACCTAGAGACGGTCACACTAAGTGAGGTGGTCAGACAGATCAACAAACACCATGTGACGTCACTGCTACGTGGAATCTCAAAACATAATGGTACAGATGACCTTATTTACAAAACAGAAATAGAGTCATAGATATAGAAAACAAACATGGTTACCAGGGTGTAAGGGAGGAGGGATAAATTGTGAGATTGAGATGAACACACACACGCTTTATATATAAAATAGATACACAACAGGACCCACTGTTTTGTTGTTGCTCACTCGCTCAGTCCTGTCTGACTCTTTGCGACCCCATGGACTGCAGCACACCAGGCTTACCTGTCCTTCACTATCTCCCGGAGTGTGCTCAGATTCATGTCCATTGGGGAGGTGATGCCATCCAACCATCTCATCCTCTGTCGTCCCCTTCTCCTCCTGTCCCCAATCCCTCCCAGCATCAGAGTCTTCTCCAATGAGTCAGTTCTTCGCATCAAGTGGCCAAAGTATTGGAGCTTCAGCCTCAGCATCAGCCTTTACAATGAATATCCAGGGTTGATTTCCTTTAGGACCTACTGTACAGCACAGGAAATTCTACTCAATACTCTGTAATGACATATATGGGAGAAGAATCTGGAAAAGAGTGGCTACATGTGTATGTATAACTGAGTCACTTTGCTGTATAGCAGAAACTAATACAACATTAAAAATCAGCTATGCTCCAATAAAATTTTTTTCAGAAGAACCAGAGGAGTGGGCGATGAGAGACAAGGTCAGAGCACTGCAGGGTGTCAGACTCCAGTTGCAGGAGGGGGTGTAGCAGTCACAGGGACCACTGACCAGCCCCATGAGAAATAGCTGCAGGTGGCCACACAGCAGTGCAGGGCTAGGGGCAGTGACTGAGTCGCTACAAAGCCTGGAAGTCCTGGGCCCTCTGTCCAGGCTGATGCCGCTGAGCAGATGGCTCTCCTTGGCTCCCTAAGGCAGTTGGATCGTCCAGCCCCCTCTCACATTCCTTTTCGCACATTCCCTGCAGCTCACAGGCCCCTACTGTCATCTCCCCAGCCATCATGTGCTGCCTCTGCCTTAGCACATGACCTGAAGAAGCATTAAAAGCAGTTTGATGAGTCCAGTTGAGATACGGAAATCCAAGACTCAAAGCCACGCGTGTTTCCTGAAAAGAACATGAAACACATTCACTTCTGGCTGAACCTCTATAATAGGAAAACTAAATTGTTCTTTATTCACAGTAGAGATCAAATTTACAGTTCTCACTTACTTGAACTGCACTGTCCAAAGGTCCAAGGGAAAGTGAGATCCTGCTCCTTACTAGGCAAGAGCAGCTTTAGCAAGGCGGCCATGGAGCTGCAGGTGTGTGGCTCTTTCCTTGGGCGTCACTTCCACGCGGTGACCCAATCAGGAGGGTCAGGAACTTTCAGGATCCTCGTCTGCCAGACTGTTCAGTCCACACTCATGCATATTTGTTTCTCTAAACTCAATTATTCTACAGGCTCTTATGATATTGAATTACACAACTCACAATATTCGAAATGGCTCATTTGTTCTGGGAATTACATGCCTCCAATTGTATCACAAAAATGCTGACAACCAGCAGAATGGTAATGAAACACAGCCCGCCACCAGCAGGCTTTGACTGCGAAGCGAGATGGCACGCTTAAATATTGCTACAGTGCCGGTCAAGCGCACGATGGCTGTGACCAAGTCCCATTAGGGGCAACGAGGATTCGTACTGATGACACTCCCTCCTCCAGAGAGCTTTGCCGTCGACCTACAGCCTTCGAGGATGCTTCCTGCCTTACGGGTTGGAGGACTCGCTCAGTCATTCTGCCGAAGACATACCCAACCTCCAAGTAAGCATTTTGTCCCGACAACAGATGCCTTAAGACATGGCAGTGACAGACAGCAAGATCCCTGTAAGGGACACCACAATGTGCCACCCACGCCTCCTTCAGGGGTGAAGGACTCTCCACACTCACTCCCCGCCCTGGCTGCCATCCTCTCTGCAAACTGCTCTCAGACAAGGAGCTCTCCTTCACCCCGTGACACACCACCGGGGGCAGACGAAGCCACAGCCAATGACTGGCCAGTGTGAGAGGAGCAAGGCCAGGGCCCCCTGTAAATGCACCAGCTTCTGAGGTCCTTCCCGGGGCCATCAGCTGGGGCTGCTGTCGACACCCCAGTGCTCCCCAGGCCCTCCTCCCTTCCTTGGGTGGTGACCTGGGAAGTGCTCCCAACAAGCTTCCTGCAGCTGTACCTGCATCCCAGAGCGGGCTTGGCCCCCTTTCCCCTTCTCCATCAAATTTAAACCAGTCACCTTGGCTTTCGAAGCTCCTAGAATCCAGCCCCACCTTCTCCGAATGTATGCATTTAATGAGATCAGACTTCTCACTCTCTTCCGTTCATGCCACTATCATTTCTGAGTCCTTTTTTTTTTTCCTCCTTCAACATGATGAATTTTTACCCTACATAGTAACTGCTAACCTTAAGAATGATAATAAAGAAAGACATCGGTATGGATGAGAAGGAAACTCACACACAGAGAGAGCAGCCAATTTTGGTGGAGGAAGAAAACCCATCCCTCTCTCTGCTTCTGTAAGAGTGATGTAGGCACTGAAAGAGCATCGCAGAGATGGTCCCTGGTCCCACCCTGAGCTCCCAGGAAAGGATGAGAGATAAGAAGGATGAGAGAGCAGAGGAGGTGGGACTGCCCTAGAGGAGGGGAAAGGCCCTTAACACAGTCAGCAAGACTTACTCCAGACGTTCTGGTCCTGTCTCCTCTCCCATCGAGGGCAGCCCTTGAGAAAAACCAGGTGCCCACACTCCTGAGAAGATTTCCACTCCTGATGTCTGATAATGGATCCGCCTTTGAGGCGGAGAGAAGCGAGTTGAGTTGAGAAGAGGGTTTATCAGACGCTGTTACAACCCACTTAGTTCTCTACTCCACATAGTGCTCAGAGAGCCCTGCCTTGGCCAAGAACACATGTTAAGAACTGCACCATTTCTGTTTCAGCTGCAGGGGCCCTTGCACTCTGTTGTAATACCTCTAAAATATCATTAGACTGACACCAAACAGCACTTTTCATGTGACAGACACACCCGAAACCGTAATTTAAAGGATTAAATCGGGGATGGTGACATTTCGGGCAGCTTGCAGAACTGTAGTTCACATTAAACAGATGCAAATCCTTCATAATCCTTTTTCAAAAACACTTAAAACTGCTTTTTGCTCTAAGAGAGGCCAAGTTGCCAAAATCAATAACTATAGATCAAAACTCTTATTTTAACTGTATTTTTCTTGAGTAAGCTCATTCTTTCAGACCATTTTTCCTGAAAAATGGGGCCCGAAAACTTTTAATACAAGATAGAGCTCATACATGAGGGGCACTCCAGGCTGTGTTGATCCAGAGAGAATACTACAAATAATAATTATTGATCAATGCTAATAGCATATCTAAGTTTCAGCCAACAAAACAGGGGCTGTTAACACTTATTAAAATATTTAAATACGTTCATCTAGTCAAGGCTATGGTTTTTCCTGTGGTCATGTATGGATGTGAGAGTTGGACTGTGAAGAAGGCTGAGCACCAAAGAATTGATGCTTTTGAACTGTGGTGTTGGAGAAGACTCTTGAGAGTCCCTTGGACTGCAAGGAGATCCAACCAGTCCATTCTGAAGGAGATCAGCCCTGGGATTTCTTTGGAAGGAATGATGCTAAAGCTGAAACTCCAGTACTTTGGCCACCTCATGCGAAGAGTTGACTCATTGGAAAAGATTCTGATGCTGGAAGAGATTGGGGGCAAGAGGAGAAAGGGAAGACAGAGGATGAGATGGCTGTATGGCATCACTGACTCGATGGACGTGAGTCTGAGTGAACTCCGGGAGTTGGTGGTGGACAGGGAGGCCTGGCGTGCTGCAGTTCATGGGGTCGCAAAGAGTTGGACACGACTGAGCGACTGATCTGATCTGATAGTCTGAAATTGATAAATTGAGTTATTGAACAGAATTAATCCTTTGCATTTTAAGCTCTGATATGTTACATCATTCTTTACTGTCCATTGTAATTTACAGTGAAAGGAAATACTCCAGTAAGGAAAAATCATCAATAACTCACCAATTTTCATGGTACAAGTGTTCAAGATGTGGCTGTTTGAAAATTATTAGAAGGGAACACATGAGGTTTATTGGCAAGCGTCTTGTGTGTCAGGATTTTCTGAGGAGCTTATTAAAAAGTAAAGATGCTCAAACCTGCCATAGACACAGGATAGACTCATCAGGGGCAGACACAGGAATCCACTTTTTAATAAGTCTCTCTGTTGGAGCTGCAGATGAGCCAACCTCAAGAACCCCCATTAAAGTAGATGACATCACATTCCTAGTACTGAACCTGGCAGATATTCATTCTCTTTACCTTAGATAAAGGCGAAGTTTTTTCCTGTCCTAAGAGCTCTGGAAACCTACATGAAGCATTCTGGTATCCCTGGGGGAGATGATAGCAATTGCTAAATTACATGCCAATCATCCCCAAGACATGCAACCACCCAACAAAACACTCTGCACACGTGGAAGTGCTGAGGACAGCGTTGCCAATGAGAGAGGCTCATTGTGAATGCCCTGTCATAGGCAGCAGGCATGTCACCATACCAGTGGGGCTGTTGTTGTTCAGTCGCCAAGTCATGCTCGACTCTTTGTGACCCCATGGACTGCAGCACACCAGGCTCCTCTGTCCTCCACTGTCTCCAGGAGTTTTCTCACATTCGTGTCCTTTGAGTTGGTGATGCTCCCTAACCATCTCATTCTCTGCTACCCCTTCTCCTTTTGCCTGGAATTAAACATTTTTCAGTGCATTGTTGGAGTTCACAGCCACATCTGTATTTATTCCCTTTTGTAGAAGTGAAAAATGACTTTAAAAATGAAGACATTATTGGTTTGGGGCTTCCCTCACAGGTCAGCTGGTAAAGAATCCACCTGCAATGTGGGAGACCTGGGTTTGATCCCTGATTTGGGAAGAGCTCCTGGAGAAGGAAAAGGCTACCCACTCCAGTATTCTAGCCTGGAGAATTCCATGGACTGTATAGTCCATGGGGTCGCAAAGAGTCAGACACGACTGGGCAACTTTCACATTCACTTTGTCAGTTTGTAAACAAATTTTACAAAACAAAATTCTTAGAGTCATTGCTAACTATTTTAATTATTGTAATAAATAGGAGGCCACACCACTTAAGGATAAACAATTCTTCAGTTCTGTGCATAATAGTTGGATTATTAGTGGCTACATGAGCAGCCCTACTTGTTGAATGCAGCCAAGTATCTTTGCAATACCTAATCACTAAAAAATTACCATTTAAAATTCTAATCGCCAAGATTTTTTTTATAAATATTGAGTTCAATTTGCATACTTTGTCTCTCCAACAAAATGGGGGCCAATAAGCATCCTTTATATTAAAAAGCAGAGACATTACTTTGTCAACAAAGGTCCATCTAGTCAAGGCTATGGTTTTCCAATGGTCATGTATGGATGTGAGAGTTGGACTATAAAGGAAGCTGAGCAGCCAAAGAATTGATCCTTTTGAACTGTGGTGTTGGAGAAGACTCTTGAGAGTCCCTTGGACTGCAAGGAGATCCAACCAGTCCATCCTAAAGATCAGTCTTGGGTGTTCATTGGAAGGACTGATGCTGAAGCTGAAACTCCAATACTTTGGCCACCTGATGCAAAGAGCTGATTCATTTGAAAAGACTCTGATGCTGGGAAAGATTGAGGACAGCAGTAGGGGACAACAGAAGATGAGATGGTTGGATGGCATCACCGACTTGATGGACATGAGTTTGGGTGGACTCCGGGAGTTAGTAATGGACAGGGAGGCCTGGCGTGCTGCAGTTCATGGGGTCACAAAGAGTCAGACATGACTGAGCAACTGAACTGAACTGAACTATTTCAAAAGTTAGAGAAATAAGAGACAAAACACCCTCCTGTAAATATCACAAAGTCGTAAAATGCACTGGCTCTCTCCAGACTTTGCTGCTAATTGTGTACAAACTGAGTGACTGAATTGAACTGAACCCGCTACAGAAACTCAAACAGAATCGGTAATAGAACCAACTAACTCTCCTGCACTCTCTCTCTCTCCTTCTCCTTTCTGCCCTTGAGGCAGGTAGACCTGGGTCTCAGTGATACCGTCTGGCCATAGATTCCCAAGAAATGCTAAACCAAAAAAGGAAGGGCTGCCCACGTGTGCTGAGTCACAATTGTTATGGTCAAAAGAATAGCATCTAGAGCTAAGCAGAAACCCAAGGCCTCCTTGCCTGCAACCAGAGATGTCCCCAGGGCCATGTTTTCCCCTCAATTCTGCCAGAAGGCTTTGCTCTCGACTCTGGGAAGAGCCCAAGTCTTCCTGCTTTCTCTTTCTTCTCTCCTTAATCAGAAAGACAGACACTAGTCCCGTTCAAAAAAAAAAAAAAAAAAGATTCCATAAAGTGCCCTGATGTGCCACGTGCTGTCCCAGCCCATCATCCGTTGTTGTTCAGTCGCTCAGTCGTGTCGGACTCTTGGCGACCCCGTGGGCTGCAGCACAGCAGGCCCTCCCTGTCCTTCACTGTCTCCAGGATCGCGCTCAAACTCCTGTCTCCACCCAACTCCTGTCCGTTGAGTCAGTGATGCCATCCAACCATCTCACCCTCTGTCTCCAGGAGCTTGCTCAAACTCCTGTCCATTGAGTCGGTGATGCCATCCAACCATCTCACCCTCTGTCTCCCCCTTCTCCTCCCGCCCTCAATAGTTTTCTCTAATTCTTTGTTTACCTCAAATGTGAAAAGCATAGAAGGGTGTTGTGGGGGAGTCTGGTGGTGGTTTATGTGACTGTCCTCCTCAATCAGACTTCAACCGGGTGCTTACATTGGACCGTCCATCTACTCTTTGGACTCCAGGTCCCCAGTTTTGATCTTAGCAGTCATCCACGCCCGGGCTGACTCTTTTGAGTGATCCAAACCCAGGCTCCCTGACCCTGTCTTGGCCAAGATCACTGACATTGACCACCCACCTGCATTACATTCTTGGAACTGTTTTAATTCATCATCCTTTCTTCCCCAGGAACATATACAGCTCAAGTCTTAACTCAAAACCCCCATCAGAGTTTTCCAGTCTTACGTCCTAACCAATATGGGAGGAGCTGGTCTCTTTCTCACATATACAGGATATAAGTCTGGCAAGCATTCGGTCTACTCCATATGGAAGCAGGGCAGACCTCAAACTTCATCTTCAGATCAGATCAGTTGCTCAGTCGTGTCTGACTCTTTGCGACCCCATGAACTGCAGCACGCCAGGCCTCCCTGTCCATCACCAACTCCCGGACGTCACTCAGACTCACATCCATCGAGTCAGTGATGCCATCCAGCCATCTCATCCTCTGTCGTCCCCTTCTCCTCCTGCCCCCAATCCCTCCTAGCATCAGAGTCTTCTCCAATGAGTCAATTCTTCAACATGAGGTGGCCAAAGTACTGGACTTTCAGCTTTAGCATCATTCCTTGCAAAGAAATCCCAGGGCTGATCTCCTTCAGAATGGACTGGTTGAATCTCCTTGCAGTCCAAGGGACTCTCAAGAGTCTTCTCCAACACCACACTTCAAAAGCATCAATTCTTCGGCTGCTCAGCCTTCTTCACAGTCCAGCTCTCACATCCATACATGACCACAGGAAAGACCATAGCCTTCACTAGGCGAACCTTTGTTGGCAGAGTAATGCCTCTGCTTTTGAATATGCTATCTAGGTTGGTCATAACTTTCCTTCCAAGGAGTAAGAGTCTTTTAATTTCATGGCTGCAGTCACCATCTGCAGTGATTTTGGAGCCCAGAAAAACAAAGTCTGACACTGTTTCCACTGTTTCCCCATCTATTTCCCATGCAGTGATGGGACCAGATGCCATGATCTTCGTTTTCTGAATGTTGAGCTTTAAGCCAACTTTTTCACTCTCCACTTTCACTTTCATCAAGAGGCTCTTCAGTTCCTCTTCACTTTCTGCCATAAGAGTGGTGTCATCTGCATATCTGAGGTTATTCATATTTCTCCCAGCAATCTTGATTCCAACTTGTGTTTCTTCCAGTCCAGAGTTTCTCATGATGTACTCTGCATAGAAGTTAAATAAACAGGGTGACAATATACAGCCTTGACGTACTCCTTTTCCTATTTGGAACCAGTCTGTTGTTCCATGACCAGTTCTAACTGTTGCTTCCTGACCTGCATACAGATTTCTCAAGAGGCAGATCAGGTGGTCTGGTATTCCTATTCCTTTCAGAATTTTCCACAGTTTATTGTGATCTACACAGTCAAAGGCTTTGGCATAGTCAGTAAAGCAGAAATAGATGGTTTTCTGGAACTCTCTTGCTTTTTCCATGATCCAGCGGATGTTGGCAATTTGATCTCTGGTTCCTCTGCCTTTTCTAAAACCAGCTTGAACATCAGGAAGTTCACGGTTCACATATTGCTGAAGCCTGGCTTGGAGAATTTTGAGCATTACTTTACTACAGTGTGAGATGAGTGCAATTGTTCAGTAGTTTGAGCATTCTTTAGCATTGCCTTTCTTTGGGATTGGGATGAAAACTGACCTTTTCCAATCCTGTGGCCACTGCTGAGTTTTCCAAATTTGCTGGCATATTGAGTGCAGCACTTTCACAGCATCATCTTTCAGGATTTGGAATAGCTCCACTGGAATTCCATCACCTCCACTAGCTTTGTTCATAGTGATGCTTTCTAAGGCCCACTTGACTTCACATTCCAGGATGTCTGGCTCTACGTCAGTGATCACACCATCATGATTATCTGGGTCGTGAAGCTCTTTTTTGTACAGTTCTTCTGTGTATTCTTGCCACCTCTTCTTAATATCTTCTGCTTCTGTTAAGTCCATACCATTTCTGTCCTTTATCAAGCCCATCTTTGCATGAAATGTTGCCTTGGTATCTCTGAATGACTTCATCTTAGGAGTTCATAATCACAGGTAGCCCTCTGACCCCCTAAAATAGTCTATCTTCTCCCTAACTTCTAGAAAACACCTAGTAAAGCACAGGGATATTACTGTGCTTAAAACTCAGATATTCCTTACAACTCAGATATTCAGGATGTCAGCTTGCCAACACAGTACTTTTAGAAGAGTTAGTCAAAGGTGGTCCATTTAAGATTAGGGCATAGAAGCTGTAGTGAGATTCCATTTTCCAGAAGGGAAAAGTCCACAAGGACTCAGGACTGGGAAAGTAAGGTCTGACTCCAGCCCATCATGTTGCCACGCTGGCCAGGTGCCCTTGCACGGGGCACAGTCTATACAACCAGAAGCGCTGGACCCACAACTTCCTGTAGAAGACAGACACGTCACCTGAATCCATGTAGTGGAAATATCCTTTCAAAACAGTGTTCAAAAGCATGAAAGGAAGGGCAAGATAAAAGAGCAGATAGCATTTGAGAGAAGAAAGGGACACATAGGAGAATTTATTTTAAAGGAGAAGCCAAAAGACAAGAACAAGCTTTTTTGTCTGCTTAATAATTTAACACATGGAGCTTTGCCTGATGGGGGTCCTTGCATGAGAGTCAGGCTGATATTTCTTCATATCCCTGAGATACCACTTGGAGTATTACCCACTGTAAGTCATCAATAAGCTTTTGGTTGATAGAGGAAAAGGAGGGTGACTAGCCAGTTTCCAAGAGCCCAAAAGGTTGAATTAAAACTGTATCTGGTTAGAGACTTCCCTGGGGATCCAGCAGTTACAAATCTGCCTGCCAGTGCAGGGGACCTGGGTTTGACCCCTGTTCAGGACAGATCCCACGCACTGAGAGGCAACTAAGCCCATGCTCCACAACTGCTCAAGCCCGGGCACCCTAGAGCCAGTGAGCCACGAGCAAACTCACCACAATGAGCAGCTTTTCTCTAGTTGCCCTGCAACTAGAGAGTAGCCCCTGCTCACCACGACAAGAGAAAGCCCACAAAGAGTAATAAAGACCCAGCACAGACACGAAGAAATAAATAATTTTTAAATGATACCTGGTTAAAAGCTATAACTCACATGATAACGTTCTAACAGGCCACTTACTTTGTAAATGTGGCTTAAATGGATCCTCCACACATGTCAATGATTCGAATATTAGATGGGAAATATGCACATAGAGCATAGTACATTAGATATATGAAGGATACTGACAAAACCTTGTAAGTAAACCTTAAAAGGCTTTCCTGGTGGCTCAGTGGTAAGGAATCTGCCTGCAATGCAAGAGACGAGGGTTTGACTCCTGGGTCGGGAAAATTCCCTGAAGAAGGAAGTGGCAACCCACTCCAGCATTCTTGCCAGGGAAATTCCATGGACTGAAGAGCCTGGTGGGCTACAGTTCATGGGGTCACAAAAGAATCAGACATGGTGACCCCATGGACTATACAGTCCATGGAATTCTCCAGGCCAGAATACTGGAGTAGGTAGCCTTTCCCTTCTCCAGGGGATCTTCCCAACCCAGGGATTGAACCCAGGTCTCCCGAATTGCAGGCAGATTCTTTATCAGCTGAGCCACCAGGGAAGCCCAACTGAGAAACAACAACAATCCTTAACAATCCTAGTGCTTTCACTGCTGAGGGTGTGGGGAACCCTTGGCTGGGGGAACTAAGATCCTGCAAACATTTGAAATGCGGCCAAAATAAAGGCTTCAGTTCAGTCACTCAGTCATGTCCGACTCCTTGTGACCCAATGGACTGAAGCACGCCAGGCTTCCCTGTCCATCACCAGCTCCCGGAGCTCACTCAAACTCATGTTCGTTGAGTTGGTGATGCCATTCAACCATTCATCCACTGTCATCCCCTTCTCTTCCTGCCTGCAATCTTTCCCAGCATCAGGGTCTTTTCAAATGAGTCAGCTCTTCACATCATAAAGGCAAAGGGGAGAAGATAAAATACACCCCTGCCACACTTAATTTCACCAAAGACCAGAGAACACAGCAGAGCATAAAGGTCACTTGGCTACTTGTTTTGGTTTCTTTGGCATCTTGGTCTGCAGTATGGATAAAGGAGAGGGGATAAATTCTCCAGCAAACATCAAAATCTCAGAGTGTTTGAACAGAATGCACACATGACTAGACATTTTAAGGACCTCTGTAGAGTATTGCTGTCCGCTCATTCAGATCAGATCAGTCGCTCAGTCGTGTCCGACTCTTTGCGACCCCATGAACCGCAGCACGCCAGGCCTCCCTGTCCATCACCAGCTCCCGGAGGTCACTCAGACTCGCATCCATCGAGTCAGTGATGCCATCCAGCCATCTCATCCTCTGTCATCCCCTTCTCCTCCTGCCCTCAATCCCTCCCAGCATCAGAGTCTTCTCCAATGAGTCAACTCTTCGCATGAGGTGGCCAAAATACTGGAGTTTCAGCTTTAGCATCATTCCTTCTAAAGAAATTCCAGGATTGATCTCCTTTAGAATGGACTGGTTGGATCTTCTCGCAGTCCAAGGGACTCTCAAGAGTCTTCTCCAACACCACACTTCAAAAGCATCAATTCTTCGGCGCTCAGCCTTCTTCACAGTCCAGCTCTCACATCCATACATGACCACAGGAAAGACCATAGCCTTCACTAGGCGAACCTTTGTTGGTAAAGTGATGTTCTGCTTTTGAATATGCTATCTAGGTTGGTCATAACTTTCCTTCCAAGGAGCAAGCGTCTTTTAATTTCATGGCTGCAGTCACCATCTGCAGTGATTTTGGAGCCCAGAAAAACAAAGTCTGACACTGTTTCCACTGTTTCCCCATCTATTTCCCATGCAGTGATGGGACCAGATGCCATGATCTTCGTTTTCTGAATGTTGAGCTTTAAGCCAACCTTTTCACTCTCCACTTTCACTTTCATCAAGAGGCTTTTTAGCCCCTCTTCACTTTCTGCCATAAGAGTCGTGTCATCTGCATATCTGAGGTTATTGATATTTCTCCCGGCAATCTTGATTCCAACTTGTGTTTCTTCCAGTCCAGCATTTCTCATGATGTACTCTGCATATAAGTTAAATAAACATGGTGACAATATGCAGCCTTGACGTACTCCTTTTCCTATTTGGAACCAGTCTGTTGTTCCATGACCAGTTCTAACTGTTGCTTCCTGACCTGCATACAGATTTCTTAAGAGGCAGATCAGGTGGTCTGGTATTCCCATCTCTTTCAGAATTTTCCATAGTTTATTGTGATCCACACAGTCAAAGGCTTTGGCATAGTCAATAAAGCAGAAATAGACGTTTTTCTGGAATTCTCTTGCTTTTTCCATGATCCAGCGGATGTTGGCAATTTGATCTCTGGTTCCTCTGCCTTTTCTAAAACCAGCTTGAACATCAGGAAGTTCACGGTTCACATATTGCTGAAGCCTGGCTTGGAGAATTTTGAGCATTACTTTACTACAGCGTGAGATGAGTGCAATTGTGCGGTAGTTTGAGCACTCCTTGGCATTGCCTTTCTTTGGGATTGGGATGAAAACTGACCTTTTCCAATCTTGTGGCCACTGCTGAGTTTTCCAAATTTGCTGGCATATTGAGTGTAGTACTTTCACAGCATCATCATTCAGGACTTGGAATAGCTCCACTGGAATTCCATCACCTACACTAGCTTTGTCCGTAGTGATGCTTTCTAAGGCCCATTTGACTTCACATTCCAAGATGTCTGGCTCTAGGTCAGTGATCACATCATCATGATTATCTGGGTCTTGAAGCTCTTTTTTGTACAGTTCTTCTGTGTATTCTTGCCACCTCTTCTTAATATCTTCTGCTTCTGTTAGGTCCACACCATCTCTGTCCTTTATTGTGCCCATCTTTGCATGAAATGTTCCTTTGGTATCTCTGATTTTCTTGAAGAGATCCCTAGTCTTTCCCATTCTGTTGTTTTCCTCTATTTCTTTGCATTGATCACTGAAGAAGGCTTTCTTATCTCTTCTTGCTATTCTTTGGAACTCTGCATTCAGATGTTTTTATCTTTCCTTTTCTCCTTTGCGTTTCGCTTCTCTTCTTTTCACAGCTATTTGTAAGGCCTCCCCAGACAGCCATTTTGCTTTTTTGCATTTCTTTTCCATGGGGATGGTCTTGATCCCTGTCTCCTGTACAATGTCACGAACCTCATTCCATAGTTCATCAGGCACTCTATCTATCAGATCTAGGCCCTTAAATCTATTTCTCACCTCCACTGTATAATCATAAGGGATTTGATTTAGGTCATACCTGAATGGTCTAGTAGTTTTCCCTACTTTCTTCAATTTCAGTCTGAATTTGGCAATAAGGAGTTCATGGTCCGAGCCACAGTCAGCTCCTGGTCTTGTTTTTGCTGATTGTATAGAGCTTCTCCATCTTTGGCTGCAAAGAATATAATCGATCTGATTTCGGTGTTGACCATCTGGTGATGTCCATGTATAGAGTCTTCTCTTGTGTTGTTGGAAGAGGGTATTTGCTATGACCAGTGCATTTTCTTGGCAAAACTCTATTAGTCTTTGCCCTGCTTCATTCTGTATTCCAAGGCCAAATTTGCCTGTTACTCCAGGTGTTTCTTGACTTCCTACTTTTGCATTCCAGTCCCCTATAATGAAAAGGACATCTTTTTTGGGTGTTAGTTCTAAAAGGTCTTGTAGGTCTTCATAGAACCTTTCAACTTCAGCTTCTTCGGCGTTACTGGTTGGGGCATAGACTTGGATTACTGTGACATTGAATGGTTTGCCTTGGAAACGAACAGAGATCATTCTATCGTTTTTCAGATTGCATCCAAGTACTGCACTTCGGACTCTTTTGTTGACCATGATGGCCACTCCATTTCTTCTGAGGGATTCCTGCCCACAGTAGTAGATATAATGATCATCCGAGTTAAATTCACCCATTCCAGTCCATTTTAGTTCGCTAATTCCTAGAATGTCAACATTCACTCTTGCCATCTCTTGTTTGACCACTTCCAATTTGCCTTGATTCATGGACCTGACATTCCAGGTTCCTATGCAATACTGCTCTTTACAGCATCGTACTTTGCTTCTATCACCAGACACATCCACAGCTGGGTATTCTTTTTGTTTTGGTTCCATCCTTTCATTCTTTCTGGAGTTATTTCTCCACTGATTTCCAGTAGCATATTGGGCCCCTACTGACCTGGGGAGTTTCTCTTTCAGTATCCTATCATTTTGTCTTTTCATACTGTTCATGGGGTTCTCAAGGCAAGAATACTGAAGTGGTTTGCCATTCCCTTCTCCAGCGGACCACACCCTGTCATATCTCTCCACCATGACCCGCCCATCCCAGGTTGCCCCTCGGGCATGGCTTAATCTCATTGAGTTAGACAAGGGTGTGGTCCTTGTGTGATTAGATTGACTAGTTTTCTGTGAGAATGGTTTTAGTGTATTTGCCCTCTGATGCCCTCTTTCAAGACCTACTGTCTTACTTGGGTTTCTCTTACCTTGGGCGTGGGGTATCTCATCCCGGCTGCTCCTGGCTGCTCCCGGCCAGCGAAGCACAGCCATCGCACCTTACCTTGGACGAGGGGTCTCTCCTCACCGCCGCCCTTCCTGACCTCGGTCGTGGGGTAGCTCTTCTCCGCCGTGCTTAGTGCGCTGGCCCTCACCGCCGTCCTTCCTCGGTCGTGGGGGTAGCTCCTCTCGGCCGCGCTCTTAGTGCGCGACGCAGCCGGCGGGGCGCTCTTGGTGCGCGACGCAGCCGGCGGGGCGCTCTTGGTGCGCGACGCAGCCGGCGGGGCGCTCTTAAATGGCGCGCCGGTCGCGGGCAGGCGAGGTCGCTCTTAAATGGCGCGCCGGTCGCGGGCAGGCGAGGTCGCTCTTAAATGGCGCGCCGGTCGCGGGCAGGCGAGGTCGCTCTTAAATGGCGCGCCGGTCGCGGGCAGGCGAGGTCGCTCTTAAATGGCGCGCCGGTCGCGGGCAGGCGAGGTCGCTCTTAAATGGCGCGCCGCATATATACATTAGAGCTTAAGAAAGGTCCGCTTTCTTAAGCTCATAAAACCCCATAAAAATGTAGCTAGACTAAATCTCTCCCTAGGGAGCAAATACCAAATAATAAATTTATCTCTAAGACCAAGTCGAGGATTTACATCTATAATAGGACCACTGGTCCAAAGGCATTCAGTAATAAAAATTCACAAGTTGTTGGGTTAAATATTCATGGAGCAAGAACTGCAGCTGTAACAGTGAGTTTCCTTTTTGGATCAAAACTGTAGCATTACAAATATTTAATGTCATATCAGGAGACTCAGTCACTTATTGCAATAAAGACACTTGTGCTAAACCTTTTCCACCAGACAAAAATGGTGAATTACAGCCCACATGCCAGGCAATTGAAAAAAAGAAAAAGGAAACATTTATTTTCATGTAGTTCAGAGTTGCCTTTAGAAGAATTCTGGAATTAATGGGGAGACCAATGACTCCAATCTCCCTGGAAAAGCAACCACTTAACTAGTGAAAATTATTTTTTAAAACAGTCATCTAAACCTCCTGGGGACTCTCCTGAGGGCATTTAGCAATTGGAGAAATATTCAAGAAAATCAACAAAGGCTCAGTAAGAACGGTGGGGGTCTAGGGGATCTGAGCCCACTGTCATCCCCACCCTGGGTAACTCGATCACAGGCGCTCGGATCTGGGCAGGTCCAGCCAAGAAGACAGGGCACCTCTCCCCGCCTCATCCCAGTGGAGCTACAATTTCACTTTGAAAGGCATAGGTGACCGGTGTTTCTCGGGCTTTCAGAATTCCAGGGAAGAATGGCTGAAAAGATGAGGCTCCCACCTGGTGGGGCAGAATGTCTACCCCAGGTATGATGGGCTGGCAATACTGAGCCCTCAATCGCCCCTACACCAACTCATTCATAAGGAGAGGCTCCACAGCAGGAGGCCAGGGCCTCCCACCCCACCCCATCGCTGCTCAGACAGCAGGAGTATCACTCCAGGAGAAGCAGACCGGAATGTGAACAGATCAACAACACAATCAAAAGACACGGACGGCCAAACTGGCTTTTCAAAAAACAAGACTCAGCTTGATGCTGTGGACAACACTCGGTTACGGCTACCATTTACATCATGAGGTGCTATCGGCAGCCACAGGCTACAAACTGAAAACCTGGGGCTTGGAGGGTCCAGGAGAGGGTTTCAGCCACAGGGGCCAAGAGAAGGTTAGCAGTTAGGAAAACCCTCTGGAAGGAAAGCTAGCAATAGCTGGACAAGAGTTTTAAATCTTTTAAGCCAGTAATTCCACCGCCTCTAGGATTTTAGCTTTATAAAATAATCATCGGTGTGCACAGAGATTTAGTGCCAAGGATGGTCACAGCTGTATACTTCTAGTAACAAAGAAGAACCAGCTTCTGTGTCCAAAAACTGAGGATTAATTAAAGCTATTCTGGATATTTTAGACAGAGGATATTTAATACAAGAAATTGGTTTTCAGCAATTCCATCTCATTGGTGAAGAAGCAGGGCCTGGTGAGGCAAGACAAAGACAGATGCTACCCCTGCAAGGCTGGCAGAGGGGGAAGGTGCACCGCTCCACTCTCAGATACCAGGGGCTGTGGTCACCAGTCTGTGAGTGCTGGAGCCTCCCCCCTTGAGCAAGAGGGTGGGAAGTGGACGGAATATCGTGACTCCTGACACCCCCCAGCCTTCCATCCAATTTCCCCTTGGCCCAACCAGGATCTGAAACAGCCTGGGAAATGGGGTCCCCATGACACAGAGCAGAGCAAGCTAAGAGTAGGGGTGAATGTGAGAACCAAGAGAGAGAGGACCAGCGTGGTACACTAGTCAGCTTTGTGTGGAAGGACTTCTTTTCTATAAAAATGCGTGCACATCAAGACTTCATACTCCAAGTGAATAGAAATGAAATACCCTTCGCTCCAGCTGTTGACCTAACAGATGCAAGTATTCTCCTATATGTTTGCCAAATCATCTATATAAACAAGAGAAGTGGATGCCGCAGATCATGGTCCAGATTTCCTCCTCCAGGACTGAAGCACACATTCCCAAGTCTAGGGGGAGTTTTGGTGGCCAACTCTTGATGTCTTCAAGCCCCGTCCCTTCCCGGGGTGAGTGAGGTCAGGCTGCAACCAGTGACGGACTGAGGAGAGCAAATCAAAGTCTCCTCTCCACCCCTTCCCACTCCAGGGTTACTCTCAAAGGTCTTCCCAGAACTGGAGGGCCCTCTGCAATCGGCCAAGGCCAGTGGTACCAACAGGAGCCAGGAGAATGCACACAGGACCTGAGGGTTCTGGATGGAGGGGAAGGAACACAAGTTTACCAGGATGGGACCGCTTCCCAAGGCAGAGGACCAAGCGCCCTGGGAGGACCCTGGAGCGGTGCTGACATGATGCTCGGGTAGCACCATGCGCGGGCCCTTGCTTCCTCCAAGCTCTCAGTGAAGGACAACGATCTGAACTGCTAAGGTCAATGGTGTCACAAGGGTTCAAGAGACTCAAAAGTGTGAGCGTGCGAGGGGGAATGCTGTGGAGGGCAGAAAACCCCAGGTATCTATGCTGCTAACAACCTAGACAATGTATTAAAAAGCAGAGACATTACTTTGCTGACAAAGGTCCGTCTAGTCAAAGCTATGGTTTTTCCAGTAGTCATGTACTGATGTGAGAGTTGGTCCATAAAGAAGGCTGAGTGCCCAAGAATTGAAGCTTTTGAACTGTGGTGTTGAAGAAGACTCTTGAGAGTGCCTTGGGCCACAAGTAGACCAAACCAGTCATTCCTAAAGGAAATCAACTTTGAATAGTCATTGGAAGGACTGATGCTGAAGCTGAAGCTTCAATACTTCAGCTACCTGGTGCGAACAGCCATCTCATTGGAAAAGTCCCTGATGCTGCGAAAGACTGAAGGCAAAAGGAGAAGGGGACAACAGAGGATGAGATATAGCATCACTGACTCAATGAGCATGAGTTTGAGCAAACTACAGGAGATGGTGAAGGACAGGGAAGCCTGGTGGGCTGCAGCCTATGGGGTCACCATGAGTCGGACACTACAGAGCGACTGCACAGCAACAATTCCAGGTTCTAGTAACCTTTTCCTCTTCCGTCTCTCTGACCAAAGGGTATAAAAGCTCTGTCCATCGTGACCTCCTTTACCTAGCCCAGATCAGATCAGATCAGATCAGTCGCTCAGTCGTGTCCGACTCCTCGCAACCCCATGAACTGCAGCACGCCAGGCCTCCCTGTCCACCACCAACTCCCGGAGGTCACCCAGACTCACATTCATCGAGTCAGTGATGCCATCCAGCCATCTCAGCCTCTGTCGTCCCCTTCTCCTCCTGCCCCCAATCCCTCCCAGCATCAGAGTCTTCTCCAATGAGTCAACTCTTCGCATGAGGTGGCCAAAATACTGGAGTTTCAGCTTTAGCATCATTCCTTCCAAAGAAATCCCAGGGTTGATCTCCTTCAGAATGGACTGGTTGGATCACCTAGCCCAGACTCTTACAAATAGCCCGTTTTTAAGTCCTCCAGAAATGGTCCTAATTGAAGAATGCTCCTCTTTATTGTTGAAACCCTCTGATGCATCAGCAGAGATCACTCCTCACCAAGGACTTTCAGGGAACTTCCAAATTGGTGGGAGTCGTCCAAGCCAGCAACTAAATCACCTGCCTCCCCTGGTAACTTCTTAAATCCTAGCCGTGTTTTTTCATCCTCTGAGAATGCAATGCCTCAAGTCCCAATGATCACAAAGCAAAGTCCTTTTGTAGCAGGATTGATTGGAACTCATTAATCCAGTTTTATAGAAGAGAATACCAATAACACAATATAAAGCATTACTTTTAATTAACAAAAGCAATTAGCACTAATTAAAAAGCACTCACATTTGTCAAAGAGCCATTTCACCTTAATTGCTAGGTGTGTTAAATAGGCAATTAAAAACAAATTAAAAGGAAGACCCCCGGATAAAAAGGGAGGCGGGCAAATGCATCTGTGACAACACAGAAAAAACATCTTCGGCTTGGAAACATACCACACTGCCGCTGACACACATCACAGCAACCCCAGCCCAACATGCTTCATGAGATAAGGACATAAGTGCAGATCGCGGATTGGGGTTAAAAATTCAAAGCAAGCAAAATTGAACTTTGGCACTGTTGTTGCCAACAGTCGCTAAGTTATGTCTGATTCTTCTGTGATCCCGTGGGCTGTAGCCTACCAGGCTCCTCTGTCCATGGAATTCTCCAGGCAAGAATACTCGAGTGGGTTGTCCTGCCCTCCTCCAGGGAATCTTTCCAACCCAGGGATCGAACCCAAGTCTCCTGCGTTGCAGGCAGATTCTTTACCACTGAGTTACCTGGGAAGACCCTGGTGGCACAGGAAAGTAAAAAATTCTTTCTAGAAGTTTTTGCACTATCCACACTTGAGTGGGCTTCACAGGCAGCACTAGTGGTAAAGAACCTGCCTGCCACTGCAGGAGACATAAGAGACATGAGCTGGATCCCTAGGTAGGGAAGATTCCCCAGGGGGGCACGGAAATCCACTCCAGTATTCTTGCTGGAAAAATCCCATGGACAGAGGAGCTTGGCAAGCTGCAGTCCATAGGGTCGCAAAGAGTCAGACACGATTGAAATAACTTAGCACGCACACATGAGTATGTCCTCAGTGCCTCCATGGTCAAGTTCAACAAGGAACATGGAAGCCATCCACGGTCCAGATGCTTAAATAATGTTGTCTTGTGATATGTACTGTTTTCATGACTCCAGTGGGCAACAAAGACAGGAAGTGTGGTAAATACACGCAGTGAAAAGCTCATTAAAGGGTGTCGTAACCAGATGGGTTTTAATGGAAGTAGAATTTATCTCAGACCTTGAAGTAGGAGTAGGAAAAATTTGAATAAGAAGAAACAAGGGTATCCCAGGCAAAATGAGTAGTGAAAACAAAGACTCAGAACTGGAGCCCATTGGTCTGACACACACCCTTATATTTAGAAATGCTGTAAAATATGTTGGTTTGAAGTATATCTTGTAGGAAGAGTTGTCCCCATAGGGGAGCAACTGAATGTTTTCAGCTTGGGTAAGTTATACAATGAGTTGGCTGTTTGCAGCCAATGAGTCAGCTGTTTGCATCAGGTGGCCAAAGTACTAGAGCTTCAGCTTCAGCATCAGTCCTTCCAGTTAATATTCAGGACTGATTTCCTTTAGGATGGATAGGTTGGATCTCTTTCAGATCCAAGAGACTCTCAAGAGTCTTCTCCAGCACCACAGTTTGAAAGCATCAATTCTTTGGTGCTCAGCCTTCTTTATTGTCCAGCTCTCTTTTCATTGGAAAAGACTCTGATGCTAGGAAAGATTGAAGGCAGAAGGAGAAGAGAACAGCAGAGGATGAGATGGTTGGATGGCATCACTGACTCAATGGACATGAACTTGGGTAAACTCTGGAAGATAACGAAGGACACAGGGCAGCCTGGAGTGCTGCAGTCCATGGGTTGCAAGAGCCGGACACAACTTACTGACTGAACAACAACAAAGTTATACAATACTCCTGTCATGCTTCTCCAGTGGACCTAGTGATGGGCTAGCTCTTCTCCAAGCTACAAGAAGAAGAGAATTCTCCAGTTCACCAAGAATCACCTAGCTGCCAAAGGACAAGCCTACCAGCATTCATGCAAATATGTGACCTTCCGTAAGCTACTTCACCTCAGAGGGGTTTTTCCAAAAGTGACGGGAAAGTGACAAGTTAGCAAATTAAAAAAAAAAAAAAAAAAACAACTTGGCCATGCCTGGAAGCATGTAGGACTATAGTTCCCTGACCAGGGATTGAACCTATGCCCCCTGCATTGGAAGGCAGTGCCTTAACCACTGGACCACCAGGGGAGTCCCAAGTTAGCAAAAGAACAGAAGACATGAAGGTGGGAACATAGAAAGTTCTCTACATGCCTCCGACAAATAAATTACATAGTCAGGATTCTTGAACTGCCAGAACCTCACTGACAAGAGGGCAAAATGTGAAGACGTTAAGCTCTGATTCAGTGGTTGGTTTTAATGAAAGTGAGGAAACTGAAGACTTCATTATTTTGAGAGCTCTAATATTTACAAAAGGTCTTGAGTTGATGTTGGCATTCCAGATGAAAAACTTCTCCCCTCAGGGATTTCTGACTCTTTCAGGACCATTGCAATTAAAAGCAAGTGTGAGGCAGATGTTTGGCTGGGGAAATCACCAATAAATAATAAAATGACAGATACAATAAGATTTAAAGTCCAGGATACAATAATTTCTAACTCTGAACGGTGGGACAAAGTCAAAGCCTTCCCATATCTCTTACGATCTTAAGACAAATGTAGTGACCCAGAAAAAATGGAAAAATACAAAGTGTACAGGGAGGTGGGTGTCATACATATCTCTAAAAAGCTGCCAAGCTCTGATCCTTAAAAAATACATACAATATCCCAAGGCCATGAGAATCTTCTGAAAGTTGATCAAAGGAAGTTGGTAAGTGATGATATCTACCCGTGCCTGTTGGCAGGAATGCAAAATGGTACATCCACTATGGAAAACAGTGTGGAGGCTCCTCAAGAAATTAAAAATGAAACTACCATAATTTTTAAAAATCCCATTTCTGGGTATTTATTCAGGAGAGTTGAAATCAGAATCTTAAAGACATATCCACACCTCCATGTCCATTAAAGCACTATTCACAGTAGTCAAGATATAGAAATCATATATGAGTCCATTGAAGGATGAATGGAAAGAAGAAAATATGGTACATACCCATGATAGAATATCATTCAGCCTTTACAAAGAACGAAGCTGTGCCATTCACGATGACTTGGATGAACTTGGAAGGCATTACCCTAAATGAAATAATTGAGACAGAGAAGGATAAATACTGCCTGATTCCACTTATATGAGGCATCTACAATAGCCAAGTTTACAGAAACATGGGGCTTCTCGGGGTTGCTAGTGGTAAAGAACCCGCCTGCCAATGCAAGAGAGGCAAGATCCCTGGAGATGGCAACCCACTCCAGTTTCTTGCCTGGAGAATCCTATGGACAAAGGAGCATGGCGGGCTAGTCTATAGGGTTGCAGAGAGTTGCACACGACTGAGCACGCAAACGCAAACAGAACAGAGAAACAAAGGGCAGGATGGGGGTTATGCATCTTTTCTTCTCCCATCAAACATTCCTGATCTGACCCCAGGGGCTCATGGTAGCTCAGGCTAACCTAACAGCCTGCCAGTCCTGCTGCTGTGCTGGGCTTTGTTAGTGGCTCAGTCGTGTCCAGCTCTTTGCGACCCCATGGACTGTAGCCCGCCGGGCTCCTCTGTCCATGGGGATTCTCCAGGCAAGAATACCAGAGTGAGTCGCCACACCGTCCTCCAGGGGATCTTCCCAACTCAGGGATCGAACCCAGGTCTCCTGCACTGCAGGCAGATTCTTTACTGTCTGAGCCACCAGGGAAGCCCAGTCCTGCTGCTAACCAGGTGTAAGCCTCACAGACACGAGGATCACACACGGAGCCCCCTTGTGCCTTTCTCCCCACACCTGGCATCTAGCACAGGGCTTTAAGCGTGGCAAGCCACTCCAGTACTCTTGCCTAGAAAATCCCATGGATGGAGGAGCCTGGTAGGCTGCAGTCCATGGGGTCGCTACAAGTCGGCTGCGACTGAGCGACTGAGCAACTTCACTTTCACTTTTCACTTTCACTTTTCACTTTCACACAATGGAGAAGGAAATGGCAACCCACTCCAGTGTTCTTACCTGGAGAATCCCAGGGATAGCAGAGCCTGGTGGGCTGCTGTCTATGGGGTCTCACAGAGTCGGACACAACTGAAGCAACTTAGCAGCAGCAGCTGTATCTTTAAAACCGAGCCGAAATGCAGACTGCCCAGTGACCACCGCTCCAGGAAACACATTCGCCTTGACTCACGTGACCAAGATGGTATTTCTGGCAGTCCAGTAAGTGGGGGAAGAAGCTGTCCAATAAAGGGTGTATTTGGGGCCAAAGTTCTCCTCAACCTCACAAACAAGTCACCAGATCTGACTATGCTCATAGCTGGATGTAGACTACACCTGAGCTTTGTAGTCCCTTTCCTATCAAATAAAAGTGGCAAAGACATTTTTTCCAGCTAAAGTTACTCAAACTACAGGCACTGGGCTCTTGAACTTGAGAAAGCCAGCACTCCCCAGGCTGCTGCAGGTACAGGATTTTGACCCCATGGTCAAGATGCTATCAGGCAGCCTCGGGACAGGATGTATCTGACAAAAAAGCAAGCTCTGTCCCATTACTGCTGCTGCTAAGTCACTTCAGTCGTGTCCGACTCTGTGCGACGCCATAGACAGCAGCCCACCAGGTTCCCCCATCCCTGGGATTCTCCAGGCAAGAACACTGGAGTGGGTTGCCATTTCCTTGTCCAAAGCATGAAAGTGAAAGAGAAGTCACTCAGTCCTGTCCGACTCTTAGCGACCCCATGGACTGCAGCCTACCAGGCTCCTCCGTCCATGGGATTTTCCAGGCAAGAGTACTGGAGTGGGGTGCCATTGTCCCTCCGTTAGGTGACTTGAAATGTCAGCCTTATATAGCTCTCCCGGCTCCCTCAGCCTGCTCTGACTCCAGAATTCAGGCAACGTTTCTGTTTCAGCTGACGTTGTGGCCAGATGACTCAGAGCCGGACCGGTCTGGACCTCCTCCCTCCGTCCTGTGTGGTCCACTCCTCCAAGGAGCTGGGGCTCCTGGTCAGAACCTGGGCATCTGCCCAGACTTCGGCAGGACGCTCAGAGCCTCTGGGGTGGGCTGCCACGTCATGGTGGCCGTTGTCAGGGCAGATGACATCCCAGAGGGAAGGGCAGGAAGCCAGTATCAACCAGTGGTGGAAAATTTACTCTCCCTCCCCTCAAATGGACTGTTCCCAAGCACAGTTCCCCAAATGGCCTGCCCAAGGCCATCCACGTGGTCGAGTGGGCGCCCCACGTGTGACGGGGTGTCTCCACAGTCCCACAGGAAGCAGGGTAGGAACAACACCATGTTACCTGCTCTTTGCCCATCCTTCCCTAACCGCCCTTTTCCATCTCTCTCTGCCCCAGGATGGGCTTCCGAGGTGGCTCAGACAGTAAAGAATCTGCCTGCAATGCGAGAGACCCAGGTTGGACCCCTGGATCAGGAAGACCCCCTGGGAAGGGCTACCCACTCCAGCATTCTTGCCTGGGAAATGCCAAGGACAGAGGACCCTGGCGGGCTACAGTCCATGGGGGTCACAGATCATCATACGCAACTGAGCGGCTAACACCTTGACTTCACTTTCTGCCTGGGGTAGCACCTCCCGGTGGTTGAACCTCACCTTGGGTCTCACCTGGTCTTCCATTCTAATCATGAAAGGAACTCCCATGTCCACGTGCAGGGCACCAATTGCCAGCGTAAGCAAGGGCGAGTTGGCGTGAGACAGACCTCAGCCCCAATGCTGCTTCCGTCACTACCCAGCTGGTGTCTCTAGATTTTTATCTAGTAGGGACTTCATATAAATCCTGCAAGGTGGTTAGACAGAAATTGGCTCATTTGACAGATAAAATACTGAGACAGAAGTTAGCTTTCCCAGTTCACACAGTGAGTGGCTGCATTAGAAACCCCTCCCTCATAGATTTCTCCACAAGGGTCTGCATATTATTGGACGAGCTCAGGGACAGGGTCCTCGGGACTGACGAACTGAGGGACAGGAGCTGTTGAAGAGGCTGCTATACCTAACGCTCCCTTGTTAAACAAAGATAGAGTGCATGCCCAGATTCTCTCCATGACCCTAAAGCAGCCACTTGAAAAGCGAGTAGTAGGTGAAACAGGTGTTTGGCATCGTGAAGACCAAAAGAAAAGTTTTGCAAGCGAGCTTCATAAATCAAGGGCCACACACCGTATCCATCTGCACCGCTAGAGGTTGGGAAACATTTGCCAGCCATGTGCTTACATCAAAAGTAAATCTGTAGGGCTTTTTTGAAAGGAGCCAATACCTCAAAAACACTGCTGAGATTCTTGGCTTTGTCCTCGACAAAGTCCAGAGAGACTTTGCACTGCAGCTGGCATTGTGTGTCTGTGCCCATGCAGAGCTCCCGGAAGCACCTGCAGAATTCAGGATGCCAAGAACAACTGTGGAATATACTGAAACAACCCGAGCTTGTTGGAGGCCAATTCCTACAAGACGCCTTGCACATCAAGCCATACAGACATAACAGTGGCCAGTGTGGTGGATGAAACACAGCTGCCCATATGCGCTGGCCTCGGTACTGTTGTATCCAGCCACCCTGTACCATGGTAGGGTCCCCAAAGCTTCTGGTGAGCTTCCTAGAATGTCTGTGAAGTCCCAAGGCTGCCACTGAAAGGATAAAGAAGATAGGATATGTCAGGACAAAAACTAACAGCTCACGCCATTCCCGGGATCCTTAAGTCCCAGCAGATGTCCTACCCTGCTGGGGATTTCCCTAAATGCGGGCCACACTGACATGTTCAGGCTTCGGGCAGGTGAGCTGTCAAGAGTGACAGGTGGGTCTGCTTACTGCAGAGCCCTCCAGAGCCCTGCTTTCCTTCCTGTCCTCGGGCGCTGTCTACAGCAAAGGGTTCGAGTTCCACAAGTGTGTTTCTTCTGGACAACTTCGCAGGACCCAGGCACGACCTGAGCACACGCCTCCTGGTGGCCTGCTATGGCAAACACCACTCTGGACACAGAGAGTGGGGCTGAAAAGAGCGAAAACCTCTGACTTCAGGAGTGGTTGCTTTGCTGGGGAAGACAAAATAATAAATAACAGAGACAAGATCATTGTAAGCATTCTAACTATAGATTGGCATAAAGGCAATAAAAGAAATAAACACAGTCACAGAACTATGTATCACAACAAAGCCTCTTTCCTGCAAACTTCATCCAGGCTCCTCTGAGCCCTCCTCTGGACTAACCTTGGCCCCATCCTTGCTGGGCCAGCAGAGCCCAGTTTCAGCAAGAATCCTGCCAAGTGCACTTAGATGCTCGTCCCCACCAGCCCCCAGAGATCATCTGGCCTGCCTTCAGCACAAGTCCAGTTAGGCCAGTCTGGGAGAGCCCTGCCCCCACCCTTGATGCTGTCTCCTGGTCCTTCCCGTCCACCAGCTCCCCCATACCCTGCTCCTTGACTGTAAATCCCCACAGGTCCTGTTGTATTCAACATGAGCCACGTTTCTCTCCTCTATTGTCAACACAATATCCGGATAGTCCTAATGAAGTCTTCACCATTTTAACAAATACCAGAATACTTTTTTCTTTGGCAAAAACCAAAAGAAGGGGTGTGCAACCTTTTGTAAGGTGGATGAGAAAGGCCTCTCTAGTGAGTTCAGGTCTAAGGATGGGAGGGAGGTGGATGCAGGGAGAGCTAAGGGCAAGATGTCCACGCCCAGAGCAGGGTCAGCACTAGCCGTGGTCCTGATGGCTCTGTGCCCAGAGCAGAGACGCAACAGCAAGGCAGATTCAACAGGAGAGGGGGCCAGTGTGACAGGGTCCTCAGGAATGAGGGATTGAGGGGCAGAAGCTGTTGAAGATGAGGGCAGAGACCACCTCACGTGGGCTTTGCAGGGGTATTCATGGATTTCATTTCATTGAAAAAGAGTAGCCAGGGAAGGTATTCCAATAGAGGCACATTATGTTCCAATGACTATAGAGAAGATGGTGGCAGTTGACTTCTGATTTAAAAAAATTAATTAATTGCATTACTGTTGGTGGTTAACTTTTGATTTTACATCTATTATCCATTTGAGCCTGAAAATACACCATCTCCAGCCCCACAGAAAATTCATGGTTTGTCTAAAATTGTTAGCTTGAGACTCAGGGAAAGCCAAACAGCACTGTAGTCTCCCATGAGGGGATGAAAGACAACACAGCATAAGACTACAGCCCGCCTTCGGACGTTCTCTTTACTGAAGCAGTATCTCAGGCAGCTCCAGGGACCCAGACTTCATTACACAGCACAGCTGTGCCCAGCTCTGTCCTAACCAGATCATTACTGGAAGGATACCAGATAGCCACTGGGTCAGGAAAACATCTCTGGGCTTTGGAGAAGCTGAGATGTCCTGCCCTGTGCAGGATTAGCCTGTCCAGGAAAAGTAGCAAGGCTGAAGCAGAGACAGTGTCAGGAATTAGCTCTTCTATTTCCCAGCCACCCCTCTCATCTCTACCCTGCATCTACTTACACATCGCAAGGGAGAAAGCACATTATAGAGGCTTTGTTGAGTTTCTAAAGTCCTAAGAATGCTTCCCAGAATGGTTAGATGACAACAAAATGCCTTCCTTTAAAAGCCTGCATTCAGAAGACGGCAGATGAAGAGATGCTCTGCATCCTTCATCATCGTCATGTAGTCGCTCAGTCACGTCTGGCTCTTTGTGATCCCATGAACTGTAACCTGCCGGGCTCCGCTGTCCATGGAATTCTCCAAGCAGGAATACAGGAGTGGGTTGCCATTTTCTTCTGCAGGGGATCTTCCCAACCCAGAAATGGAACCTACATCTCCCACATTCGCAGGAGGATTCTTTCTTTACCACTGTGCCATCTGGAAAGCCCTCCATTCATCATTAGAGGAATGCAAGTCAAAACCTTACTGAGCTACTCTGGTAGAATGGCTATAATAGTACTATTTGGCCAGGCCTGGGTCCCATTGTCCATCCCTGGAGCAGAAGCTGGGCACGGTTCCACCACACAAGGGACAGAGAATGAGGGGAACATGATGTCCAGGGGGGCTGACTCTTTGTTTATCAGAAAAAGGGGAAATGGATCCTGGACAGGTGAGACAGCAGTGCCCACTCACAGCCTCCCCACGTCAGTGGTAGGCTGGAAAGACCTATTTTTAAGTCGAAGCAAATTAATAACAATCATTATTCCCTGGGAGATGCTCAAGCAGCAGCTTCTGACTCTAATCACTTTGCTAATTATAATTATTTCCATTAAAGCAGGTGCTCCAAAGCTTTCCACTTGGCAACGCATTGTTCATGGTCTGAGTTACTGGGTGCAGTTGGGAGCTTTTAAAGCTGTGTTTCTTGCTGAATGTTTGATCAAGAATTTGAAGCCATCAGGGGCAAGTACCGCCTAAATGGAGTTTTGCTCTATTGCTATCACTTTTCATTCTTTTATTCTGCGAATGGGGAGCTGCTTGGAGAGGCTACATGCGGCTGGGATCACAGAGTGGCCCCAGAATAGCTTGCTTTTAGGGGATTCAGAGGGCTTTCCTGGTGGCTCAGTGGTAAAGAATCAGCAGTGCAGAAGTTGTGAGAGACACAGGTTCAATCCCTGAGTAGGGAAGGAACCCTGAAGGAAGGTATGGAAACCCACTTTCATATTCTTTCCTGGAGAATTCCATGGACAGAGGAGCCTGGCGGGCTACAGACCATGGGGTTGCAAAGAGTCAGACACGACTGAGTGACTAAGCACACATTAGAATCTAAACGCAGGTCTCCACCTTCCATGGAAGAAAAAGCACAGATCTCCTGCTCTCAGCTGAAACTAAAGTGCAATCATGTTCAAGGAGCTCTGCAAGCACCTCAGGTTTTCAGTTAAATCCATCTTTGCATCTGATGGAGAAATGGCCCCAGCCATCCCTCATCCTGGATTACCCACACTCTTGATGCCACACATGATAGATCTGATGTTCATTTCATTTACTGGGCGGCAGATACATAAGAAGGGATTGACGCAAAAAGCCGCGTTGCACAGGGCTCTCGGTGTGATTGAATTTTGGATTAAACCCACTTGAGGGATTTAAGGTGAAGCAGTCATTCCAAATGTAAAAGATTTCTGATGTGGCACTGGAAATGAACTCTACCAGCTCTTCTTTGTATTGCATATAATAAGAAATAAAGCAAAATAAAACCAAGTGTGGAGCCCTTTTTCAATATGCTTTTCACAAAGGTCAATATCCACAGAAAATTCTCCAGTTTGAGATTTGCTCTAAGTCTGGAGGAGAAGTGAGTGAGGAGAGAGGAGCTTTGGACACAGCTACCGGCCAGGGAGGTCCAGGTTTGGTTTGCTTTCCCTGGGGACGACTGGTCACAAGGGTCGGCATCGTTTGCTGATGCTGACCGGGGGAAGAGTCATCACCCCAAGCCCAAGAGGGGTTGTTTGCTTCCTGCACACTGAGCATCTTGGAGTCAGACAGCTCCCTGCCCCTTCTCTTTTCTGTTCACAGGAGGCATGTCCATGTGCCCGAGCGAGTCACTGACACGCACGCTCTGTGACTGAAACTGCCACTGCGCTTGATTCTTCTCCTGCTCCACTCTGCTTAGCCGGGTCAGAACCTGCATCAGCAACAAACTGCAAAAAGAATTACGAGCCGACTCGTATCATCACCTCCTGGCTTGACACTTGCTCTTCCACATCCTCACCCGGTTGTTTCAGAAGCATTTTTTAAAATAATTAAACTGTGTGTTTGCTGGCATTTTCTAACATCACTGATGCAGCGGTCTGCTCCTGGACTTTGTGATGGAAGAAATTAAATGCAATACACTCTCCCCACTTGGGGAGCAGTAACAGGAAAATCTAATTTTGTCTTTGCGAAGACATACCCTGCTGCCACTTTGATCCGAATTGTCTCCTGGAGAAAGTCATTGGACTAGAAAGAATGGCTATGTGCAGCTTCAAATTCTTTCAACCTGCTTTTTATTCTACAAATTAGTATATTTGATTAAGAACTCTATAAGGAGGCAAAGGGATTGTTTGTATTAACCAGGAAAATTAGTGGACATTTTTTGTAAACCTTTTACAGTTTACAAACACCCTAATTTCAATCACATTGATTTTTTGAGATGACACCTACATCTATCTGGTTTTTGAGATGACACCTACATCTACCTGGTTTTGATTTAGAGGTCTTAATGCTGCTTTTCATACTGTTCATGGGGTTCTCAAGGCAAGAACACTGAAGTGGTTTACACATGAACAGTGTGAAAAGGCAAAATGATAGGATACTGAAAGAGAAACTCCCCAGGTCAGTAGGGGCCCAATATGCTACTGGAGATCAGTGGAGAAATAACTCCAGAAAGAATGAAGGGATGGAGCCAAAGCAAAAAGAATACCCAGCTGTGGATGTGTCTGGTGATAGAAGCAAAGTCCGATGCTGTAAGAGCAATATTGCATAGGAACCTGGAATGTCAGGTCCATGAATCAAGGCAAATTGGAAGTGGTCAAACAAGAGATGGCAAGAGTGAATGTTGACATTCTAGGAATTAGCGAACTGAAATGGACTGGAATGGGTGAATTTAACTCAGATGACCATTATATCTACTACTGCGGGCAGGAATCCCTCAGAAGAAATGGAGTGGCCATCATGGTCAACAAAAGAGTCCGAAGTGCAGTACTTGGATGCAATCTCAAAAATGACAGAATGATCTCTGTTCGTTTCCAAGGCAAACCGTTCAATGTCACAGTAATCCAAGTCTATGCCCCAACCAGTAATACTGAAGAAGCTGTAGTTGAACGGTTCTATGAAGACCTACAAGACCTTTTAGAACTAACACCCAAAAAAGATGTCCTTTTCATTATAGGGGACTGGAATGCAAAAGTAGGAAGTCAAGAAACACCTGGAGTAACAAGCAAATTTGGCCTTGGAATACAGAATGAAGCAGGGCAAAGACTAACAGAGTTTTGCCAAGAAAATGCACTGGTCATAGCAAATACCCTCTTCCAACAACACAAGAGAAGACTCTATACATGGACATCACCAGATGGTCAACACCAAAATCAGATCGATTATATTCTTTGCAGCCAAAGATGGAGAAGCTCTATACAATCAGCAAAAACAAGACCAGGAGCTGACTGTGCCTCAGACCATGAACTCCTTATTGCCAAATTCAGACTTAAATTGAAGAAAGTAGGGAAAACCACTAGACCATTCAGGTATGACCTAAATCAAATCCCTTATGAGTATACAGTGGAAGTGAGAAATAGTTTTAAGGGCCTAGATCTGATAGATAGAGTGCCTGATGAACTATGGAATGAGGTTCGTGATATTGTACAGGAGACAGGGATCAAGACCATCCCCATGGAAAAGAAATGCAAAAAAGCAAAATGGCTGTCTGGGGAGGCCTTACAAATAGCTGTGAAAAGAAGAGAAGCGAAAAGCAAAGGAGAAAAGGAAAGGTATAAACATCTGAATGCAGAGTTCCAAAGGATAGCAAGAAGAGATAAGAAAGCCTTCTTCAGCGATCAATGCAAAGAAATAGAGGAAAACAACAGAATGGGAAAGACTAGGGATCTCTTCAAGAAAATTAGAGATACCAAAGGAACATTTCATGCAAAGATGGGCTCGATAAAGGACAGAAATGGTATGGACCTAACAGAAGCAGAAGATATTAAGAGGTGGCAAGAATACACAGAAGAACTGTACAAAAAAGAGCTTCACGACCCAGATAATCATGATGATGTGATCACTGACCTAGAGCCAGACATCCTGGAATGTGAAGTCAAGTGGGCCTTAGAAAGCATCACTACAAACAAAGCTAGTGGAGGTGATGGAATTCCGGTGGAGCTATTCCAAATCCTGAAAGATGATGCTGTGAAAGTGCTGCACTCAATATGCCAGCACATTTGGAAAACTCAGCAGTGGCCACAAGATTGGAAAAGGTCAGTTTTCATCCCAATCCCAAAGAAAGGCAATGCCAAAGAATGCTCAAACTACCGCACAATTGCACTCATCTCACACACTAGTAAAGTAATGCTCAAAATTCTCCAAGCCAGGCTTCAGCAATATGTGAACCATGAACTTCCTGATGTTCAAGCGGGATTTAGAAAAGGCAGAGGAACCAGAGGTCAAATTGCCAACATCCGCTGGATCATGGAAAAAGCAAGAGAGTTCCAGAAAAACATCTATTTCTGCTTTATTGACTATGCCAAAGCCTTTGACTGTGTAGATCACAATAAACTGTGGAAAATTCTGAGAGAGATGGGAATACCAGACCACCTGATCTGCCTCTTGAGAAATCTGTATGCACGTCAGGAAGCAACAGTTAGAACTGGTCATGGAACAACAGACTGGTTCCAAATAGGAAAAGGAGTACGTCAAGGCTGTATATTATCACCGTGTTTATTTAACTTATATGCAGAGTACATCATGAGAAATGCTGGACTGGAAGAAACACAAGTTGGAATCAAGATTGCTGGGAGAAATATCAATAACCTCAGATATGCAGATGACACCACTCTTATGGCAGAAAGTGAAGAGGAACTAAAAAGCCTCTTGATGAAAGTGAAAGTGGAGAGTGAAAAGGTTGGCTTAAAGCTCAACATTCAGAAAACGAAGATCATGGCATCTGGTCCCATCACTACATGGGAAATAGATGGAGAAACAGTGGAAACAGTGTCAGACTTTATTTTTGGGGGGCTCCAAAATCACTGCAGATGGTGACTGCAGCCATGAAATTAAAAGACGCTTCCTCCTTGGAAGGAAAGTTATGACCAACCTAGATAGCATATTCAAAAGCAGAGACATTACTTTGCCAACAAAGGTTCGCCTAGTCAAGGCTATGGTCTTTCCTGTGGTCATGTATGGATGTGAGAGCTGGACTGTGAAGAAAGCTGAGCGCCGAAGAATTGATGCTTTTGAACTGTGGTGTTGAAGAAGACTCTTGAGAGTCCCTTGGACTGCAAGGAGATTCCACCAGTCCATTCTGAAGGAGATCAGACCTGGGATTTCTTTGGAAGGAATGATGCTAAAGCTGAAACTCCAGTATTTTGGCCACCTCATGCGAAGAGTTGACTCATTGGAGAAGACTCTGATGCTGGGAGGGATTGGGGGCAGGAGGAGAAGGGGACGACAGAGGATGAGATGGTTGGATGGCATCACTGACTCGATGGATGTGAGTCTGAGTGACCTCCGGGAGTTGGTGATGGACAGGGAGGCCTGGCGTGCTGCAGTTCATGGGGTCGCAAAGAGTCGGACACGACTGAGCGACTGATCTGATATGAATGCTGCTTTAGATATTACTGGTGGCAATGTAAAAAAGTCAGCACTGCTTATATTTTAAACTAGTATTTATGAGATTTCCACTAATATCGTAAAAAAGACAGTTATTTCTCCTTTTTTCCAAACCCAGAGGGTTTTTTCTTTTCTTTTCTTGTTACTCTGAGCATGGATATCTGGTGCTCAGAGCGTATGCTTTCCATGGCAGATAGTTTATAACACACCCATTTCTGTGCCAGGTTCTTAGAGGTGAGTGTGCAACCGTAAGCTGTCCTTTGCTTTTCTGCCTTATGTATGGTGCAAAGAAGAAGTGTTTTGGAGTATTTAAGGCATAGAGCACAAAAAACTACTCATCTATAGCAAGGGTGATGAATGTTAGAATACTTTTGGCTAAAAAGGGGACAGAATGGAACCAATCTGCGTGATCTCAGTAAGGAAGATTTGTGGTTGTTCCTCAGTCACTCAGTAGTGCCCAGCCCTTTGTGACCCCATGGACCACAGCATGCCAGGCTTCCCCGTCCTTCACTGTCTCCCAGAGCTTGCTCAAACTCATATCCGTTGAGTTGATGATGCCATCCAACCATCTCATCCTCTGTCGTTTCTTCTCCTCATGCCCTCAATCTTTCCTAGCATCAGGGTTTTTTCAAATGAGTCAGCTCTTCACATCGGGTGGCCAAAGTACTGGATTTCAGCCTCAGATTCAGTCCTTCCCATGAATATTGAGGACTGATCTCCTTTAGGATGGACTGGTTGGATCTCCTTGCAGTCCAAGGGACTCTCAAGAGTCTTCTCCAGCACCACAGTTCAAAAGCATCAATTCTTCAATGCCCAGCTTTCTTTATCAAGAAGCTACTCGGCTCTATAACTGAGTGTCTGCAGGAAGGGCAGATCTTACAGCTGGTTACTGGGAGCTCAGTGCTGTCCCAGTGCTCTCATCTGTTCACAAGGAAGATGCTTCTTCTCTCATCTGTGTGCTCCTAAATGCTTCCTCAGAGTGGCTATGTAGAGACCTCGGGGGCTTTGAGTATAATAGCTTCCCCAGACGAGTGAGGAACCTCTTTCTCCAGAAGTCACTAGAAAACCCTGTCTCATGTCCCACTGGCTAAGATTACACCACAGTCATTCCTCGGCTAATCACGAGGCAAAGAGGAGGAAAGCAAACTCAGGCTACCCCTAGAGCAGGTGTCATTTCCCTGTAGCACTGGACTCTGAGACAAAGTGGGAAGACCCTGATGCTGGGAAAGACTGAGGGCAGGAGGAGGAGGCGACAACAGAGGACGAGGTGACTGGATGGCATCACCGACAAGTGGACGTGGGTTTGAACAAGCTCCGGGAGATGGTAAAGGACAGGGAGGCCCGGCGTGCTGTAGTCCACGGGGTCGCAAAGAGTCAGACAACTGAGCGACCAAACAACGAAAACTGAGTTCCTTTTAGGAAAGGAAAAGGGAAAATCTGTGCCAAGGGCCAGCCAGCAACACCACTCCAGGCACTGAGGCAGAAACAACGTTACTGTATCTAATGTGAAGAGATGCACACCTATCTATCCCTATACATATAGGGGTATAAAAATATGCCCTATGTTCACAGCAGCACTATTTACAATAACCAATACTTTGAAGCAACCTAAGTGTCTGTCGACAGATGAACAGATAGAGAAGATGTGGTACATATATACAACGAAATATTATTCAGCCATAAAAAAAAGAATGAGGTAATATCATCTGCAGCAACATGGATGAACCTGGAGATTTTCATAATAAGTGCAATCAGACAGAGAAAGATAAATCTCATATCATTTATATGTGGAATCTAAAATATGACACAAATGTTGTTTATAAAGCAAAAATAGACTCACAGTTGTAGAAAACAAACTTATGGTTACTGAAGGGGAAAGGAGGTGGGGAGGGATGAATTAGAAATTTTGGATTAACAGATACACATTACTATATAAAAAATAGGTAAACAAGGACCTACTGTGTAGCACAGGGAACTACATTCAGTATCTTGTAATATCCTATAGTGAAAAAGAATCTGAAAAAGAATAGATGTATGTGCATATGTGTAAAGCTGAATCACTTTACACCTGAAACATTGTGAATTACTATGAAAGTGAAAGTGTTAGTTGCTCAGTCATATCCGACTCTTTACGACCCGCTATAGCCCTCCAGGCTCTTCTGTCCATAGAATTCTTCAGGCAAAAACACTGCAGTGGGTAGCCATTCCCTTCTGCAGGAGATATTCCCAACCCAAGGCTCAAACCCAGGTCTCCTGCATTGCAGGTAGATTTCTTACCATCTGAGCCACCTACCTCAACAAAAGAATAGTGTTACTGCCGAAGGGAATCTTCCAGAGCTCTACAGATAACAGCTGGATCAGGTCCCAAGTCAAATGACAGCAAGGTCCGGCAGGGTAACAAATAAACGGACAGGCTGGTGTCCTGCAAAAGGAACGGTGGATTCTGGTCAATGGGGGTGCGTGCCTTCCTGGGGCATCCCTGCCCAATTAAACAGAGGCAGACATCCACTGGCACTCTGACCTTAATGGCAGAGCACCTGGCTTTGGACCAGAAGGAATAGCGACGTACAGCCTGCATGCCCTCAGCCCCTCCCCCACACCCAGGACCTGTCCCCTCTACCTTTTTGTCCAAACCTACAGGACCCTTAACCCCAGGTCCCCCCAGCACTGTCCATTCACTCCCCTCTCACCTGGGATGTGATGTAGACCCACATTCCACACACCGTGTAAATCCCATCCCATGGGCCAGCCATATGGGATTACCCGGCCGGCAGGCAAACACCTGTGAGCACAGAAGCCAAAAGTCAGACTTCCATCCATTTGTTTATGTTGCTCATGGCACTGCCCCAGCTTATATTCAACTTCTGGAACTCAACCCCTTGAATGCACTAATAATCGGATGAGCTGGACAGGTCTTGTCTGCATTTGAATGTAAACTTTGCCACCAACGAGGTCCGTCACCTTGAACAAGGCACGTCCATTCATTTGAAGAATGAAAAATCCCAGGCTCAAAGATGAATACTCACCTTCAAGCATTTGGGGAAGATTACATGAGGGTTCATGTAAACCACCACCCACTACCTGTGCACTTAAGTGTCACCCCCACAAACACCCTGGGGTTTGGCGTGTGGACAAAGGTAAAGCAAAAGTATTACATTGTTCCTTATCTTCTAAGGGGGTCTCCCCAAGACCACAGATCCCAGCTGCTTGGGCCTTGGACAGCTGTTCTTCTCAGGTTTCTGTTGAGAACACAGTCTCTGACGTCAGCCTGCCCACCGCCCACGTCTCCCTCGGCCCTCCCATCCCAGACTGCCAGCACCACCCACCAGCTGGGAGGCCAGGGGGCAGGCGGCCTTTCTGGCACGTCACTTCTGGCACGTCCAGAGCGTCTGGCCCAACGGCACCTCTCACAGAGACAGGCGGGGTGGGCAGCGAGCCTCTTGTCTCCCAGCCCCCATCTGGTTAATCTCCAGGGACCCCTGCCGCATGACCATGCTGACTGTTCTCCACTAGCCTACCCTACTGAGTTCACCCCGAGTTTTCTCAGCAAAGGAACGAAACGCCTCCACAATGTGCAATGCTTGATGCAGAGAAGAAACCTGAAATACCCCTGGTGCCTCCCGACCCCTGCTGCTGCTGCTGCTGCTGCTAAGTCGCTTCAGTCGTGTCCGACTCTGTGCGACCCCATAGACGGCAGCCCATCAGGCTCCCCCATCCCTGGGATTCTCCAGGCAAGAACACTGGAGTGGGTTACCATTTCCTTCTCCAATGCATGAAAGTGAAAAGTGAAAGTGAAGTCGCTCAGTCGTGTCCGACTCTTAGCGACCCCATGGACTGGAGCCCACCAGGCTCCCCTGTCCATGGAATTTTCCAGGCAAAAGTACTGGGGTGGGGTGCCATTGCCTTCCCCATCCTGACCCCTACTCTCATGAATGGAACCCCCATCTCCCAAACTGCCACCGCTGCTACTGAAGACAATAAATAATAAAAGATGCACACACGATTTCTCAAACAGTATTTTATTAACTTGCTTTTTATTGGAGCATAATGCTTTACAATGTGTGTTAGTGTCTGCGGAATGACAACGCGAGTCGGCTCCGTGTGTGCGTACGTCCCCTCCCTCTTGAGCTTGCCTCCCACCCACCCCTCCAGGTCATCACAGAACACCGAGCGGAGCTCACCGAGCTATAGCAGCTTCCCAGTAGCCATCTATTTCATACAGTTGTGTATTACATCAGTTCTACCCTCCCAATTCGCCCCACCCTCCCCATCCTAAGACCTAAAACACTGTTTTTTATTACCACCCATCCGCTGATTCCCCATGCAGCCCGTGAGATTACCAGGCAGCTGCTGAGGTCCCCATTTGACCAATAAGGATACAGAGGCGGGAGGCGGGGAAACCACCTGCCTATCAATCCACACCGTGAGTGATGGACGGAGGAGGAGCTCAAATCCAGGCCTGTGACTTTGGATGACAATTTTTTTCCACTTTATATTCCAATTTATCCCCTCATCTATGAATCCATAAACCATTCCTTTAGTGCTTCTTACTCTAACCTTCCTTTATAAATCAAGAATAAAGATTCCGCACGAAGCTCCAAATGACTTTCATTCCAGCCTGAATAAAAAGCTCCGTGGGCCCTTACATTTCAAATTCACTGTGCTCCCTACCCGAATACACGCCTCCCATCACACTCAAGGGGATCACGTGATCAACTGTCGGCTGTTACTCCCTGCAGGACCACAGGGGCTGTCCTATTTGGGGGGTGAAGCTACACTTTAGTTTCCACTTTAAATGTTCAAATATGAAAAAGAATCATGTCAGTTGACATAACTATGATATTTTAATGAAAATCTGAAATTACATTTGGCTCCAAATCATCGCAGACAGTGACTGCAACCATGAAACTGAAAGACAATTGCTTTGGAAGAAAAGCTACAGCAAACCTATTAGCGTATTGAAGAAAAGCTTTGACAATACCTCCAAGTGTGAGTCAGTTCTTCACATCAGTTGGCCAGAGTATTGGAGCTTCAGTTTCAGCATCAGTCCTTTCAATGCATATTCAGGACTGATTTCTTTTAGAATTGATTGGTTTGATCTCCTTGCTTTGATCTCCTTGAGAGCCCTAGGGACTCTCAAGAGTCTTCTGCAGCACCGTAGTTCTTACTCAAAAATCCATAGCTTTGACTAGACAGACCTTTGTTGGCAAGGTAACGTCTCTGCTTTTTAATATGCTCCTAGGGTGGAGAAGGCAATGGCAACCCACTCCAGTACTCTTGCCTGGAAAATCCCATGGATGGAGGGGCCTGGTGGGCTGCAGTCCATGGGGTTGATAAGAGTTGGACACGACTGAGTGACTTCACTTTCACTTTTCACTTTCATGCGTTGGAGGAGGAAATGGCAACCAACTCCAGTGTTCTTGCCTGGAGAATCCCAGGAACGAGGAAGCCCAGTGGGCTGCTGTCTGTGGGGTTGCACAGAGTCGGACATGACTGAAGTGACTTAGCAGCTAGGGTGGTCATAGCTTTTCTTCCATGGAGCAAGTGTCTTTAAATTTCATGGCTGCAATCACCATCTTCAATTATTTTGGAGTCCAAGAAAATAAAGTCTCTCACTGTTTCCATCGTTTCCCCATCTATTTGCCATGAAGTGATGGGACCAGATGCCATGATCTTCATTTTTTCAATGTGGAGTTTCAAGCCAGCCTTTTCATTCTCCTCTTTCACTTTCATCAAGAGGCTCTTCAGTTCCTCTTTTCTTTCTACCATAAGGGTGGTGTCATCTGCATATCTGAGGTTACTGATATTTCTCTAAGCAATCTTGATTCCAGCTTGTGCTTCATCCAACCTGTCATTTCACATGATGTACTCTACACATAAGTTAAATAAGCATGGCAACAATATACAGCCTTGGTGTACTCCTTTCCCAATTTTGAACCAGTCTGTTGTTCCATGTCCAGTTCTAACTGTTGCTTCTTGACCTGCATACAGATTTCTCAGGAGGCAGGTAAAGTGGTCTGGTATTCCCATCTTTTGAAGAGTTTTCCACAGTGTGTTGTGATCCACATAGTCAATAAAGCAGAAGTAGAGGTTTTTCTGGAAGTCTTTTGCTTTTTCAATGATCCAATGGATGTTGGCAATTTGATCAGCTTGAACATCTGACAGTTCTCAGTTCATATACTTTTATTGGAGTCTGTTGCTTTATGCTGTTGTGTTAGTTTCTACTGTACAACAAAATGAACCAGCTCTACATGTACATATATCCCCTCCCTTTTGGACTTCCTTCCTGCGCAGGTCACCACAGGGCATTACACAGAGTCTCCTACGCTCCATAGTAGGTTCTCATTACTTATTTTATATTGTTGTTGAGTCACTAAGCCATGTCCAGCTCTTTAGTGACACTGTGGACTGTGGGCTCCTCTGTCCATGAGATTTGCCTGCGTTTTTCCAGGCAAGAATACTGAAGTGGGTTGCCATTTTCTCCTCCAGGGGATTTTCCCAACCCAGGGATCAAACCCACGTCTCCTGCACTGGCAGTCAGATTCTCTACCCTGGAGCCACCTGGAGGGTTACATAGCATCAATAGTGGGTATATATGTCAATCCCAATCTCCCAATTCCTCCCACCCCCTCCTTTCCCCTTGGTATCCATACATTTGTTCTCTATATCTGTGTCTCTATTTCTGCTTTGCAAATGAACTTAAATAGAATTCTCAAGAATATTCCCTGGGCTAGAATGAAACACTTTGACTGAAGAGAGTGGGTTTTTAACTCAGCCACAGGAGAAAAACATACAAAAATTGCAAAAAAAAAAAAAAAAAAAAAAAAAATTCCCAAACTCCCCTTCCAGGGCCCCAGGGCCCCAGACAGGAAACTTAGAGAACCAAGTGCTTATTTATGAAAGAGTTTCTGTAATAATTATATAGCATTTGCCTCACGCACAAAGACTCTGAAAAGACAGCCAAGTTGTTTGAGGTCTCTTCTAGGTAAGATGGATTTAGATACCTATAAATCTCCTAGACACAGCCAGACAGCATCAATAAACTTGAATGATGGCCCAGCACTCACATAATTAAGAAGAATTAATCCTCCCAACTCTGCAGTGATAGGTGTGTTGTCCGTAAGAGCCTCGTCAGCACTTCAAACATTTCTCAGCTGACGAAGATTGGGCATTGGGGAAGACTAAACAGAAGTCGTCAGACACAATCAGACAAGATCTGCTAAGGTGAATCAACCTCCCCACCCTGGGGCAAAAGAGGAAAAAGAGTGTTAGGAAAGCCGAGAGTGGGCAAAGCTTCTCTCTCCAGACTCTGGAAGTCACTTCACACTGGAACTGACTCTGGAAGATTGACTTCACAAATAGAGCCGATTAGGAAACAACCCGGAGAAGGCAATGGCACCCCACTCCAGTACTCCTGCCTGGAAAATCCCATGGGTGGAGGAGCCTGGTAGGCTGCAGTCCATGGGGCCGCTAAGAGTCGGACATGACTGAGCGACTTCACTTTCACTTTTCACTTTCATGCATTGGAGAAGGAAATGGCAACCCACTCCAGTGTTCTTGCCTGGAGAATCCCAGGGACAGGGGAGCCTGGTGGGCTGCCGTCTATGGGGCCACAGAGAGTCGGACACAACTGAAGTGACTTAGCAGCAGCAGCAGCAGCAGCAGCAGCAGGAAACAACCCAGCATGATTTCCTGTTGGACAGGATCACAGTTGGTTGGCAACAGTGCTCCTCAGAGGACCTTGCTGACTGTGCCAACTTGCAAACTCTTCCAGTTCATCAGGAGATAAGGAGTTTGTGCCAGAATATGTCAATGACAGTCCTGTTTAGTTCACCTCACTTTTTTAAAATGTTTTATTTTTTATTCAGTTCTGTCGCTATGTCGCTATTCTTCCCTGTCCATCACCAGCTCCTGAAACTTGCTTAAAATCTCAGGTTCATCAAGTTGGTGGTGACATCCAACCATCTCATCCTCTGTCGTCCCCTTCTCCTCCCGCCTTCAATCTTTCCCAGCATCAGGGTCTTTTCCAGTGAGTCACCTCTTTGCATCAGGTGGCCAAAGGATTGGAGCTTCAGCTTCAGCATCATTCCTTCTAATGAATATTTAGGACTAATATCCTTTAGGATTGACTTGTTGGATCTCCTTGCAGTCCAAGGGACTCTCAAGAGTCTTCTTCAACACCACAGTTCAAAACCATCAGTTCTTTGGCACTTAGCTTTCTTTATGGTCCAATTCTCACATCCATACGAGACTACTGGAAAAGCCACAGCTTGGACTAGATGGACTATTTTGTATTGGAGTACAGCAAAAGGAGAAGGGGGCAGCAGAGGATGAGATGGTTTGATGGCATCACCGACTCAGTGGACATGAGTTTGAGTGAATTCCAGGATGCAGTGAAGGACAGGGAAGCCTGGCGTGCTGCAGTCCACAGGTCAGAGAGAGCTGGACAGGATTTAGCGACTGAACAGCACCTGGGTGGTGTATTAGCTGCTCACGACTCACAGCTAAGAGCATTTCCAGGAGTTGTTGTAGACCAGGATGTCCCTGCTCTGTCAAACACCATCACCTGCCCCCAAGCGCTCTCTTCTGCCCCATCTCAAATCCCTTATAAATGGCACCGTTCTCTCTCCCTCCAGCAAAGGCAGGGTCCGGGGGTGTCAAGGGAATGATAAGGTGGGACTTTTAATATCTCCAGGCCTGGTTCCTGGGGCAGACACACACCTGGGAAAGAAAATCCGCTGCCACATTTCAGTGAAACAAAAAATAAAATTCCTTAAAATATGTAGAGATTTATGTCCCTGCTGGTCCAGTGGCCAAGACTCCATACTCCCCACGCAGGGGGCTCGAGCCCTGGTCAGGGAACTAGATCCCACACGCTGCAACAAAGATCACGCCCATGGCAACGGAGATCCCGAGAACCGCAACTAAGACCCTGGTGGCCAGATGAATTAACCAATTTTTAAAATAGATTGAAAATATAAATAACATGAAATGAAAAATATATATATATATTCTGGTTAAGATTTTGAAAAAGAAGAAGAAAAAATTCCTGAGTACCCCCAAAACAGTGAACATACTTTGTACTCTAGACTGTGGGTTTGGTCACTGTGTCTGATGCTGTGAACATGAACATTAGTTCTGGGAATGAATTTTCATATAAACAAAGAAATATTCAACTTAACCAAATGCCTGGCAGGATTCCTCACTGACTGTTTTGAGGAAGGTAGACGACTAGAAAGATTAACAGATTTAAGTGTCTTTAAGAACAGGAAAGAAGTGTCTAACAACTGTTCAGGTGTGTGTGCAGAACAAGCTCAGGGCACTGCTCGTGGAAGGCAGGTGTGAACACACTGAGTGTGTCCACGTCCCCAACACAAGCCTCCCCGGCCCATCACATGCCCAGAACACAATCCTGGACCAGCAACTTCTTCTCAAAGTCCAATTAGCTCCACCTGACTTACCCAGACAAGAACACCAGCCGTTATCAACAAGAGTCTGGGTTTGGGTATTTCCTTTTTAACCACCAAAAATTGTTTTATTGCCACTGATAAATATTCATTATTCATGCCTTCTGAAAACAAAATCTTTTTTAATTTACAATGTTGTGTTTAATTTCTGCTGTACAGCAAAGTGACTCAGTTATATATGTATATACATATTATTTCCCATATTCTTTTCCTTCATAGCTATCACAAGGCTTTGAATACAGTTCCCTGGGCTCTGATGTTTCTGATGGAGTCAGAGACCCCCCACCCCCCACCCCCGTGTCACTGTTATTTGAAATATGCCTAAAGCTACACCTGAAATTAAGCTAGTGATCAATCAATATTTATTGAATGATCAAGTGAATATGCATGGTATTTTGAGAACTAAAGCCAGAGCTGGGAAGATTTTTGTGAAGTTGGTGGGGGTGGGGCATGGCCACCTGAGGAAGGAAGGGAGGCAGTGGAAAAGGGTGAGTGTGAGACGCCGGGCAAAAGCCATGCTGCCTCTGCAGACCACTGGAGGCCAGAGGCAGGCTCCCAGCCCCGCCCCTCTGAGCCCCCAGCTTCTATTAGCAGCTGAGGCTGACCACCAGGGCGCTATGCCCCACAGACCACAGCAAGGTTGTGCCCAGCAGAGCGCGTGACTCAGAGCCCCAATCAGGAGGCATTTCAGTCAAGGGTCCCTGCAGGACGAAAACACATCACCCTAATCTCTAATCTTCACAGTCATTCAGCATTCGTTCTTTCCCCTGCGTCTCTGCATATTGTCTTCCCTCTGCGTTGTCTGTCCAAATTTACATTGTTTTAGGGACATCAGGGGCTTCCCTTGTGGCTCAGCTGGTAAAGAATCTGCCTGCAATGCAGGAGACCTGGGTTCAATCCCAGGGCTGGGAAGATCCCCTGGAGAAGGGAACGGCTACCCACTCCAGTATTCTGGCCTGCAGAATTCCATGGACTATGCAGTCAGTGGGGTTGCAAAGAGTCAGACACAACTGAGCAACTTTCACTTTCAAGGACATCAGAGTGTTAGCTCAGTCATGTCCGACTCCTTGTGACCCCATGGACTATAGCCTGCCAGGCTCCTCTGTCCATGGGATTTCCCATGCAAGAATACTGGAGTGGGTTGTCATGCCCTCCTCTAGGGTATCTTCCTGACCCAGGGATCGAACCTGTGTCTCCTGCAAAGGCGTGTTCTTTACTATCTGAGCCATCAAGGAGGTTCCATAGGGGATTAGAGTCTACCCTAATGACCTGGTCTTAACTTGAAGATGGCAACAAAGACCCTATTTTCAAATAAAATCACATTCTGAGGAGTGAAATAAGGATGAAGCCAGCCTATAGATGCCCCAGAAAAGGGAAACCAGAAAGTCACAGAGACAGGATTTAAGATGAAAATGCCCCCAAACCTGCACTTTTGCTTTATCCCGTGTTTCCTCTCATAGCTACATCAACAGAATTTAAATAAGGTTTCTCTAATTTTTCTTTCCTCTTAACAAATATTTTATTGTTAATTCTCTAACCTGGAGTCATATGGGCCTTTTCCTCCAACTTGAAGTCACCTTGCTAAGCTCCAGAGCAGGTGTCTGCCAGTGCCCTTAGGAGGCTTTCTGTGAATTTCTCCAAGACTCAGGCACTTGGTTCCAGGTTCTCTCTGTTCTCAAAACAACATTCCTCCACCTTCTGAGCAATAAAAATTATAGTGAAGCTAAGCCAGCAATCAAGCTGTATAAAATCACAATCACAGTGACCAACTTGGTATTATCACCATAGACCAGAATCCACTGGGAGCAAAAATCCCAAAACCCCTCAACAAGAATGTCAAAAGTCATTTACTCCTTCTCCCTCAAAGTAGATGCTGCTAACTGGCCTCTCAACGTGTGCCTACCACTCTATTTGCACACATGCAAAAAAAAAAAAAAATAGTACAGAAGTATGTGGGGAAGAGCCTTGTTTACACACCCTCAGAAGGAGCAAGGGGTTTCCCATTGGCATGAGCACACGTTACATGTATTAGGGCTTATCATGCCACGGGAGAAGGACAAATGAGCTTTAGTGATACTCCTGAGGACTAAGGTCATGATTGAGAACTGGCTGTAAAGAGCTCTCTTCATAGACTGGAGCCGTGTATTATTACCTTCTTATGAATTCAAGAACTCTGAGAATGAAAGCTTAAGGAGCGAATAAGCTTTGTTTTTGCCATGATTTAATGGACGAGAGGGACAGCGTCCTTGAAATGGATTATTATTATTTTTTACTGTAAGGTGAGTGAAATCTCAGTAAAAGACAAAATCTCTCCCCGCCCGCTCCACCCTCACGCTTCCACACAGGGACATGCCCTGGGGAAGTCAGTCTGGGACAAACCAAAGCCGAGAACCCAGCAGTGACCGTGTCTGACATTGTCTAACAGAGGGAGACGGAGTGGCTTCAGTGGAAACAGATACAACGCTGTGAGTCTGCGGTGTGAGCCAGAGACGGATGGGCTTGGCCACGGCCTCACTTCTCATCGGACTGCCAATACCTCCAATGCCGGTTCGAGGCCCTGATGTCAGGGCCAGCCTGAGTTCTGCAGTTTCCTCCCGCCCCAGGGTATGGCTCTTCTAGAAAATGTTCACATGGCCTTCCAGGAAGGGGGTCAGGGAAGGTTATTTTAATATGTGTGGAGAAATGGAAGGGTCCTTCTTCATGGGAACTCAGCAGTCCACTCACCTACAAAATCTAAGCTGGAAACTTGGCAGCAACCTGATGAGGCATCACAGTGTCTCTTGGTGGGAGCCTACAGCTTTTTCTGCTCACACAAGGCAAGCCGCATTGTCAGCACTACATGTCTTCACCTGAGATAATCGTAAGGAGATAGCCTACTGGACATAGCCACAGATTTCTGCAGCTCAGAGAGCCTTGGTGGCCAGTCCAGCCCTTTTTCATCACCAGTGTCCCTGGGGGCTGGCATCTTCAGTCACCTGTTCAGCGCTGTTGCCCATTGTACTATTTATTGAGTTGGCCAAGAAGTCATTTGGATTTTTCTGGACGATGTTACGGAAAATCCAAATGGACTTTTTGGCCAACTCAACACATCCACTAGCCTCTAACACTTAATGGCTGCATCTTACCTTGTGTTTCTTCAGAATCCTTTCTTCCCCTTGGCCACAGGAAGCCCAGCTCCTGGGCAGTAGTTTCTACCATCAATCCTGGCCTACAGAGGACAGCCACCACTGGCTTCTCCAAGATGCTGCTGACTCCCTCGTGCAGTCTTTATCGGCATGGTGACTGAGTGTCCTCCAGACTCTTTTAGGGAACAAGCAGGTTTCCTCCTCATGCAATAAATCCTCTCCAAACTGCACACTTCCCTGAACCTCCCGACCTGTTTTGCAAACCCCTGACAACAGACTTCTGACTCTTTCATTTCCTGTGTTCTCCCTCGTTTTCAAACTTCGGGGAGTCAGCTCAGTGGTATCTTAGGACCTGCTCCAGGAGTTCCCGCCTATACTCAGTTATGAATCCCAGAAGGATGCTCCACGTTCATCAGCTCACCATTTTTCACCCTGGAGTCTGTCCCTCCCGCCGTCACCTTCAAGCTCCATCCCCATGCATTCTCTTGCTTTTGTCCATTCCTTCCACCCAGGTCCTACAACTCTTTCACTGAGGACGCAGCTCTTCCCATAGCAGAAACTGGATTTCTCCAGCTGGGCTAGGGTGGAAACTGATTCAGCTGTTGGTCTGGAGACAATGAGGGGAAATGGGAGCAGATTTTGAGGAGGAAAAGCATCATCTTCAAGGCATTGGCCTAACTAAGATCTCATCATGGTCTCCAGGTCATAGCAGAAGTGTTCTCTGGGAATAGTGTTAGTCTCTCAGTCATGTCCAAGTCTTTGCAGACCCATGGACTGTAGCCCACCCAGCTCCTCTATCCATGGAATCCTCCAGGCAAGAATACTGGAGTGGGCTGCCATTTCTTTCTCCAGGAGATCTTCCTGACCCAGAAATAGATCCCAGGTCTGCCACATTGCAAACAGATCCTCTAGCATCAGAGCCACCAGGGAAGCCCTCTTTGGAAACAGAGTCTACTGCTTTTTCCCACCTTGAGACTTCAGGAGGACCTCAGAGTTCCAAGTGGAAGAGGAAATGGGGGCCATGTGGGGAGCAGAGGGTCCTTTAGAGGAGACCCACATCATGCATACCTATGGGAGCACTGTCCTGGAGCACAAGCAGGTTTTATCACCAACCAAATCAAAATGCAGAATGGATGTATCAGTTAAGTTACCCCATCATAACGTCTCCCCCAAACAGCAAGCGTGAGTCAGGAATTACCCCAAACATACCTTTTAGGTCTCAACCTCTTGCACGTTTCAAGATTTTACAGGAAACATTCATTCTTACAGCTTCTCAAATGATCCCAAAATATGAGAAATCTGTCACTGCTCTCTTAAGTGCTCTAAGTGGTTTTTTCCTGTAGAGAGCAATCTGTCACTAGCCCGGGAAAGTGGTCCAGGAACAGGAAGATCAGCAAGGCAGTACTTCTCAGGGCAGCCTCACGAAGCCACTTCCACCGCCACCGAGAGATCGATGGATAACGTGCAAAGAAGGTGTGCTGATTCTCCAGCTGTCATGGGTTCACAGGAGATGCATGGAATATCCCTGGCAGGCAGGAGTATCAGTGCCATTAATGTGCCACTGTGTCAGGCGGGGATGCTGGGAGCTGGATGGAGAGTCATTTGTTAAGGGGCCCATTTAATCTCCTGCCAGGCCATTAGCATATTTAAATAGTTTTCTTCTGGCTTCAGCACTCCGATTAAAACTGCCAACAAGGATAAGAAGTTCTGCTTGATGGGGTGAAATATGGCCAACGACGTGGTTTCTGATTGCTTGATCGCAGGGCAGGTGTGAGTCTATGGGGCCAGAGAACCTAACCCCACAGGTGAGACATTACGGAGTAGAACCTGCATCACTTTACAGGGTGAGCAGCCCCCTCACCCTAGCCCACAACATTTCTGTGTCACGTGTGACCTGCTGTGAAAGAGCCCATGATTTATTGATATATAATGTCTTTACTAAATCATCATGCCTCCATGAGTATTGTTGTTCAGTCGCTAAGTCATGTACAACTCTTTCCAACACCATGGACTGCAGCATGCCAGACTCCCCTGTCCTTCACTCTCTCCCAGAGTTTGCTCAGACTCATGTCCACTGAGATGGTGATGCTATCTAACCATCTCATCCTCTGCCACCCACCTCTCCTTCACCTGCAGTCTTTCCCAGCATCAGGGTCTTTCCCTGTGAATCGGCACTTTGCATCAAAGTATTGGAGTTTCAGCTTCCGCATCAGTCCTTCCAATGAATATTCAGGACTGATTTCCTTTAGAACTGACTGGTTTGATTTCCTTGTAGTCCAAGGGACTCTCAAGAGTCTTCTCCAACACCACAGTTTGAAAACATCAATGCTTTGGCACTCAGCTTCTTTATAGTCCAACTCTCACATCCATACATGACCACTGGGAAAACCATAGCTTTGACTATATGGACCTTAGTTGGCAAACAGATGTCTCTACTTTTTAATACACTAAGTTGGTCATAACTTTTCTTCTCAGGAGCAAACATCTTAGATGAATGAAAAAATACAAAAATGCCATAGATTAGGACGTTGCTTGCCTTCCCTGTAAATTTACTCTGTAAATTTTGTATCTAGGCTTTCAAATGCCTGGAGAGGTTTGCCGAGCATCATGGTCACTATGGAAATGGAGCCTGGGGGGTTTCCTGGCAGCTGAGGAAGCAGAGGGGATGAATTACTGTCTCCACTTTGGGCTGGACTCACCTGTGCTGCCTCCTTCAGCCCCACTGCAGTGAAGCAAGAGTGATCCACGTCATACACTGTCTTATAGAGGAATCCTTGTGTGGGTTCGTTTTTTTAGAGGAGAGTTGAAGAAGAGATGTATCTGGTAATGTTTAACAGGAAGCCTCAAGGAAGAGTGAAATAAATCTCTCTAAATCTGATCCCTTCCCCTGTACTGTTCTGAAAAGAGGCTGGCGACCCCTTCCCCAGCACTCGCTCACTCCCTTCCATCTTCCTACACGTCCCTTCATCGCTGCTTCTGAAAGAGATGGTGCCTCGGAGCTCTTTAAGATGCCAGATTAGTGCTGTGAAATGCAATGTGATACAAGGACAGATCAAATTTATGGAATGCCTTTTACGAGACGATCCCAAAGGGCTCCACATAATGGCTATAAAATTGTGAAACACATTGTGGAACAGATTTAATTTTTAAAGCAGCTGAAAATATATATTAATGATTTACCATCCCCATTCCTCATTAGAGGTCTTTAGGAATACTAATAAAATGACTCTACCTATAATTATTTCCATCCAAGTGTTTCTTCGTGGAATTCAATATGATCGTATAGCATGTAATTGACCGATCAAGATAACGTTCTGAAGGGGGTGGGGGGAATGGGGGGTTGTTTTAGCCAAACAGCCATCCAATTTTGTCATTAGCTTCCTCCTCTTCCTGCACCATCTGCTCAGCCTTCACCTGCTTCACTTGGCTTGGATTTGCTTACAATTATGCATTGTCTGAACATCATTCAGGTAATGTAAGTTGGATGGAAATATGTCCTTGATAGACAAGGCACGTGGTCTACTGTGCAATTGCTGTGTGCAAATGCTACCCATTCTTTAAGACTCGGGGCCCCATCCTTACCTGGCAAAGGTGGTGATGTTTCCCCAACATGCTCTCTGACCATCCTACCCTTTCCCTGTCTGCCTTTGATGTCACCACCTAGAAGGCAGCAGAACCAAGGACCTCTTCACCCAGCGAGTGGGGATAATAGATTCAACTGGGGAACAGTCCAAGGAGTTGTGTAGATGCACCGTGTGTGTGTGTGTGGGGGGGGGTGGTCTGTCCTACAGGACAAGTGTCGGGGCAGTTTTGTTAGCGGGGTTCCTAGCAGGCAGTCTGGGACGCTGAGCTATCCGAGACAAGAGCGGTCTTGATAACACCCAGGAACACTGGGGCTCTGAAGGATTGCAGCCCCTCTTCCCAGGAAGTGAGGCCCCTGGTGCTGTGGGAAGCTGAATGGAGTGTAATCCCCTCGCTGGTCCAGTGGGCTTGTGGTCCACGCACCCCAGGGTCACTGCTCCCCAGTAATATACATTCAGGAAATACACTGAGCGGCTGAACGCCTGGAAAAGACTGAATAGGAGGAGGAATCGGGTACCAGTCTGAGGTCCATGGCAGGAAGTCACCAGCAAGGCCAGACTGTCAGGCTTGGACAGGGCACAGCCTGGGAGCCAGGGGCCCCGGTTGTGACCATGACCTCCTCTCACCCAGCAATTGGCCGTGACCACAGTGCCTGGTCCCACACCAGCCTCAGTCTCCTGCTTGAGTCTCATGCCCACCCGCCCCATGCCCCCCCGCCCCATGCCCCCTCCCCCACATCACCCCATGCCATGCCTGGCCCTCTGATGCCAGGCACAGACATTCCTGATACCCACTAGCCTGTGCTTATAGCTCCAGCAGCCCCATCCCGTCTGCCCGGGATAGCACATTCCTCTGGGCTCTCCCGTCCCTCCTGTCCCTCCCCACCGGGGAGGCCGTCACCTAAGTGCAGCACTTCACCCACCTGTGGATGCCTGCATCTCCTGCCCCTGGACCCACACTACCCCCAGAGTCGTGCCCAAGCTCACCTATGACAGCGGGGAGTCAACCCGCTTCCAGTTAAACGTTCAACATCTATTTATGTCAACGCCCTACAGGCACGATCAACAAACCAGCCAAAATGGAGAAAAATGGGCATCTTCTCAAGAAATAAGCCCAGGACACTCTGAGCTCAGAAGCACCCAGGCAGCTGGCACCTGCCTCAAACTAGATGGACGGTCACTGAGGGCAGAGCTGAGGCTGAGAAGAGCCCGGAGGAGGAGGGGGACCCACATCCGGGTCCTGCCTGGAGTGAGAACGAGCCTTTCATTCCTCCCAGGACTTGTCCTCTGCTCTCTGGAGAGAGGACTCCTGAGAGCCTGGTGGAGGTCCCCTCCTCGCCCAGGGAGCCTGTCCTGCATGGGGAGGACGGTGGCAGAAATCCAGGGCCCGTGGTGGGTGAGGCCGGAGTGTTGATCACCAAGGAGCACTTCCTGGACACAGTCTCTCATGGCCCCTTTCCCTTCTCTCCCCATCTCATAATCCCGTAACTTTCCCCTCACGTCACTACCCTGGTGTCTGCGGTAAATCGTCAGAGCTGTATGTTGCTGAAAACCAACCGTGTATCTTATTTCAAGCAGAGAAAGTGCAGCAAGAACCTCCCCTTCATCCCTTCCTCTGGGCATCCATCCCTTGGTGGTTCGGTATCTATTTCTGGGGGAAGGAGAGGACTAAACAGTGCTGCTTTAGGAGACAAGGGACCTGGGCTGTGCTCTCCGCTATGCCTGGAACTCGCCGTGTGACCTCCAGCAAGTTAGTTAACTTCTCTGGCTCTCTTATCTACACAGTGAAGTTGGGGGCTATGATTCTTTCTAATCTCCCCTCCAGCTTTTCTCTTCAATAATTCATGGCTTGCAAAACCGCAGAAGGCTTCATCATTTTTGACTGATCTCATTAATACAAATGAAGGGAAAGAATCTGGCATTTTTTTAAGAACAGCAGCCCAGAACTCAGCACGTCACCATTCTCCAGGGATGGGTTTGGTGATCCCCGGAAGGGAAAAGCTCCTTACTGCTTAATCCCTATCTCTCCAACAAGCCAGACATAAAATCCTTTAATCAAATCTAATAAACTCAGCTAAGCTTCAGAATGGGGCTAAGAAATAACTAATGTGTTTTCTGTCCATCCACATTTATTCACACAGTCCCCTTTGTAGATGTGCTCCCAGCTGATGCCAGGAACAAACAGGGATGGCGGAAAGCAAATAAGTACCACGAGGAGCCCTGAGGCTGCGGGAGCCACTTGAGTGCCGTTTGCAAAGGATGCTGTCCTCACCCTTCCTGAGACGAGGGTTGATCTCACTGTGGACTAGGAAGGAGGGTCAAGGCAAACCCCACCCCAGGTGTAGGCAGGTAGGGCGTCAGAGCTGGCTGTCAGCGCCCAACTCTTGTTATCCCACAGTGTCCGTGATTTTTTTCCTACTTCCGTGCATTTGCAAATGGTCTTCCTTGACCTGGAAAATGCATCCAGTTTCTCCGATGTCTATTCCAGTACATGCAGTGTACACACCACTGCACCTCCTCTGCTGGGAAGTGAACAATGTTATGCAGTGGGTCAAATATCCTATAGGCCCTTGGTCGGTGGTGTGGGTTAAGACCCTTCAGGCAGGAAAGAAAAATACATACTTAGAATACGCATCAGTTCTAGGAAGACAAGTGGCTTCCCTCTCATGGATGGAGTTGGTCCAGGGCAGTCACTTTGTTACCAGACATCTGTTTGGTCTCTTCAAGGGATGGACCCACACTGAAGTTTAGGGTTTGTCACTGTCTACACTAAAGACTTTGACTGTGTGGATCACAAAAAAACTATGGAAAATTCTTCAAGAGATGGGAATACCAGACCACCTGACCTGCCTCCTGAGAAACCTGTATGCAGATCAAGAAGCAATAATTAGAACCAGACATGGAACAACGCACTGTTTCCAAATTGGGAAAGGAGTACATCAAGGCTGTATATTGTTGCCCTGCTTATTTAAGTTATATGCAGAGTACACCATGAGAAATACGGGGCTGGATGAAGCACAATCTAGAATCAGGATTTCTGGGGGAAATATCAATGACCTCAGATATGCAGATGACACCACCTTTATGGCAGAAAGGGAAGAGGAACTAGATCAGATCAGATCAGTCGCTCAGTCGTGTCCAACTCTTTGCGACCCCATGAACTGCAGCACGCCAGGCCTCCCTGTCCATCACCAACTCCCAGAGGTCACTCAGACTCACATCCATTGAGTCAGTGATGCCATCCAGCCATCTCTCCTCTGTCGTCCCCTTTTCCTCCTGCCCCCAATCCCTCCCAGCATCAGAGTCTTCTCCAATGAGTCAACTCTTCGCATGAGGTGGCCAAAATACTGGAGTTTCAGCTTTAGCATCATTCCTTCCAAAGAAACCCCAGGGCTGATCTCCTTCAGAATGGACTGGTTGGATCTCCTTGCAGTCCAAGGGACTCTCAAGAGTCGTCTCCAACACCACAGTTCAAAAGCATCAATTCTTTGGGCTCAGCCTTCTTCACAGGCCAGCTCTCACATCCATACATGACCACAGGAAAGACCATAGCCTTGAAGGGGAAACCCTTTTGGCAAAGTAATGTCTCTGCTTTTGAATATGCTATCTAGGTTGGTCATAACTTTCCTTCCAAGGAGTCTTTTAATTTCATGGCTGCAGTCACCATCTGCAGTGATTTTTGGAGCCGAAAAATAAAGTCTGACACTGTTTCCACTGTTTCTCCATCTATTTCCCATGTAGTGATGGGACCAGATGCCATGATCTTCGTTTTCTGAATGTTGAGCTTTAAGCCAACCTTTTCATCTCCACTTTCACTTTCATCAAGAGGCTTTTTAGCCCCTCTTCACTTTGTGCCATAAGGGTGGTGTCATTTGCATATCTGAGGTTATTAATATTTCTCCCAGCAATCTTGATTCCAACTTGTGTTTCTTCCAGTCCAGCATTTCTCATGATGTACTCTGCATATAAGTTAAATAAACATGGTGACAATAACAGCCTTGATGTACTCCTTTTCCTATTTGAACCAGTCTTTTTCCATTCATTCTAACTGTTGCTTCCTACCGCATACAGATTTCTCAAGAGGCAGATCGTGGAGTCCCATCTCTTTCAGAATTTTCCACATATTTATCTAATAAGCAGAATAAGTTTTCTGACTCTCTGCCTTTTCCATGATCCAGCGGATGTTGGCAATTTGATCTCTGGTTCCTCTGCCTTTTCTAAAACCAGCTTGAACATCAGGAAGTTCACAGTTCACATATTGCTGAAGCCTGGCTTGGAGAATTTTGAGCAACTTTACTAGCGTGTGAGATGAGTGCAATTGTGCGGTAGTTTGAACATTCTTTGGCATTGCCTTTTTGGGATCTGATCTGATCTGAGTATTCCAGATTTGCTGGCATATTGAGTGTAGCACTTTCACAGCATCATCTTTCAGGATTTGGAATAGCTCAACTGGAATGCCATCACCTCCACTAGCTTTGTTCGTAGTGATGCTTTCTAAGCCCACTTACTTCACATTCCAGGATGTCTGGCTCTAGGTCAGTGATCACACCATCATGATTATCTGGGTCATGAAGCTCTTCTTGTACACTGCATCACCTCTCTTAATATCTTCTGCTTCTGTTAGGTCCATACCATTTCTGTCCTTTATCGAGCCCATCTTTGCATGAAATGTTCCTTTGGTATCTCTGATTTTCTTGAAGAGATCCCTAGTCTTTCCCATTCTGTTGTTTTCCTCTATTTCTTTGCATTATCGCTGAAGAAGGCTTTCTTATTTCTTCTTGCTATTCTTTGGAACTCTGCATTCAGATGTTTATATCTTTCTTTTTCTCCTTTGCTTTTCACTTCTCTTCTTTTCATAGCTATTTGTAAGGCCTCTTAATGAAAGTGAAAGAGGAGAGTGAAAAAGCTGGCTTAAAACTCAACATTCGAAAAATGAAGATCGTGGCATCCGGTCCCATCACTTCATGGTAAGTAGATTCGGACACAATGGAAAGAGTGAGAGACTTTTATTTTCTTGGGCTCCAAAATCACTGCAGATGGTGACTGCATCCATGAAGTTAAGATGCTTGTTCAGTGGAAGAAAAGCTACGACCACCCTAGACAGCATATTAAAAAGCAGAGACATTACTCTGCTGACAAAGGTATATCTAATCAAAGCTATGGTTTTTCCAGAAGTCATGTATGGATGTGAGAGTTGGATAATAAAGAAAGCTGAGTGCCTAATAATTGATGCTTTTGAACTGTGGTGCTGGAGAAGACTCTTTCAAATCCCTTGGCCTGCAAAGAGATCCAACCAGTCAATCCCAAAGGAAATCAACCCTGAATATTCACTGAAAGGACTGATACTAAAGCTGAAGCTCCAATACTTTGGGCACCTGATGTGAAGAATTGGCTCATTGGAAAAGACCCTGATGATGGGAAAGTTATATAAGGGAGCTAAATGGGCACCTAATGTGAAGATTGGCTCATTGGAAAAGACCCTGATGATGGGAAAGTTTGAAGGCAGGAGAAGGGGGTGACAGAGGATGAGATGGTTGGATGGCATCACTGATTCAGTGGACAGGAGTTTGAGCCAGCTCCGGGAGTTGGTGATGGACAGGGAGGCCTGGCATGCTGTCCATGCATGTCCATGGGGTTGCAAAGAGCTGAACACGACTGAGCGACTGAACTGAACTGAACTTGCTGCTGACATGATGGACAGCGGCACAGGCGGTAGATAGATCAGCCTCGGCAAGTGGTTTCCACGCAGCCTGGTCTCCATCCCAGCCATCCATGGCCATGTTATACATGCATGTATGGTGTCAGCTCTGGTGGCCCGACTTCAACCAGCTAGGTCTTTCTGTACAGTTGGTTTACCGAGTCTTCTGAAGTGGCTTCTTCCATGAACAAGCACTGCCATGTGATGAAGGTCTTCAGGCTTCGTGCTTGCTGCCTTTGACTCATCTCTACACCTCTCTCCTACACCTCTCTCTCTACACCCATGCCGCACTGTAGCTCTTTCCAGGGCCCTAACTACCCAAGCCATTTGCCACTTGGTTCAGGCCCCTTCAAATTCCTTGGGAAAATAGGAAGTTAATGTAACCATGTGACAAGACTATAAACGTATACTACTGTCCTTCCCAGGTAAATGGGAAGAATGTCTGATACTCTTTTCTAATAAGGATCAGGGCAGACCAATGACCATGTGCCGAAATACGCGTGCATTGCGTGCATGTTCACCTGCTCCAACAACAACACTGTGTGTGGGACGGCAGCTGCACGTGGGGCTACTACCTGAGTAACGTGGGTGTTGTCCTCTTTCATTCTGCTAGAGATGAGAGACAGAGACGGGGAGAGAGCTGGAAAAGTAAGTGAACTGGTGGTGGGTATCACGGCTCGTGCAGCCCCCTGGTTTTCAAAGGTTCCGTTAACATACTCTCCCCCTGGGGTGTGACACTGCTTTTGGTACTTGTATCTCGGTCATGGGAAGGCAATGTTAGAGCTTTGGCTTGGCTTCCGCTACAACGATAACAGCTCTTTCCTGCAGGATGAAATACCAATATTGAATTCTGCCAATTACCATGTATATCTAGCCCAGTTATAAATTCAAGGGCAGGGAAATTAACCACAGGGTGAACCCAAACTCCAAATAAGGCAATGGCACCCCACTCCAGTACTCTTGCCTGGAAAATCCCATGGACCGAGGAGCCTGGTAGGCTGCAGTCCATGAGGTCGCTAAGAGTCAGGAGTGACTTCGCTTTCACTTTTCACTTTCATGCATTGGAGAAGGAAATGGCAACCCACTTGCCTGGAGAATCCCAGGGACAGAGGAGCCTGGTAGGAGGCCATCTATGGGGTCGCACAGAGTCGGACACTACTGAAGTGACTTAGCAGTAGCAGCAGAACCCAAACTTGGTGGACCCACTGCTAGCCACTCTGGGCCAAGTTTCCACTAATCAGTCAGTCCTCTCTGGGGGGAGGAGAGGACACCTGATGACACTTTAGATCCACAGGTCTCTGTGTCAACACACACTTCACATTGTATGTGCCACTTCTGCCCACTTACTGAGCAACCTGGAAAGTTACTGGTTTTGAGTGGGGCCCAGAGCAACAGAAGCCTTTCCTCTTGGCCTTAGGAAGCAGAATTATGACCAGAAGTATTGTCTTTATTTGGAGATTAAGGATGGTGTAAGGAGATGTGTGTGGGAGCCAAGTAGACAAGGGGTAGACTTGTGATGGTTAATTCTACGTGTCAACTTAACTGGGTTATCAGTAGGGAGGTGGGGATGGGGGGCAGATATTTGGCCAGACATCACTCTGGATGTTTCTGGATGAAGTTAACAGTTGAACTGATAAGGAAAAGCAGATTGCCCTTCCTAATGTAACGGGCTTCAATCAGATGATGCTCTGAATGCGACAGAAATGCTGAGTAGGAAAAAATAAAGAAAGAAAGAAAGAAATGCTGAGTAGGAAGGAATTTCTCCTTCTGGCTGCTATCAAGCTGGAACATGGGATTTTTTTTTCCTGCCTTTGAACTTGAACTGAAATATCAGCTCTCCTTGAGTCTCTAGATTGGTGACCACAGATTTGGGGACTTGTCAGCTTCCATAATGACATGAACCAATCCCTTATTTTACATACATACATACATACATATATACCGGGCTTCCCAGGTTTCGTTAGTGGTTAAGAACCCCCTGCAATGCAGGAGACCTAAGAGATGAGGCTTCGATCCCTGGGTGGGGAAGATCCCCTGGAGAAGAAAACAGAGACCCACTCCAGTGCTGTTGCCTGAAGAATCCCATGGACAGAGGAGTCTGGAGGGCTACAGTCCATAGCGTCACAAGCAGTTGGACACTACTGAAGCGACTTAGCATGCACACACACATGTACCACATACACACCCACACACATCCTTTTAGTTTTCTTTTGCTGCATAACCCTGATATAAGCCTTTATATGTTAATTACTAGACCCTTCTGCATGAGGGTCAGGCTCATCTATTTCCTACTTCTGCTCTATAGTGAAAACTGTCCTAACTAACGGGGAAGGCAATGGCACCCCACCCCAGTACTTTTGCCTGGAAAATCCCATGGACGGAGGAGCCTGGTAGGCTCCAGTCCATGGGGTCGCTAAGAGTGTGACACGACTGAGCGACTTCACTTTCACTTTTCACTTTCATGCATTGGAGAAGGAAATGGCAACCCACTCCAGTGTTCTTGCCTGGAGAATCCCAGGGACGGGGGAGCCTGATGAGCTTCCGTCTATGGGGTCGCACAGAGTCGGACACGACTGAAGCGACTTAGCAGTAGCAGCAGTCCTAACTAAGCCTGAATGCACTTGGAAACGTCCAGGGTTGATACAAACATTGAGTCCTATTCCCGTCTGCACATCAAGTGAGTGAAACAAAGGCTTGCAAGCTACTTGCAGACCTTGTGATCCTCTCACCCAACCCCAGAAGGACTAACTCTAACTCCAGTGAATGTACGCTCTTAGATGCCATGTTTTCCCACTGTGTCTATTGACCGATCCTTTGCCAAGGCATCTATATCCAGGGCAATATCAAGTGCAACTGTTTTTTAATTTATGGATTTATTTTTGGTTTCCTTGCATCTTCATTGCTGCACGGGCTTTTCTCCAGTTGCGGCGAGCAGAGGCTATCCTTCATTGTGGTTCACGGGCTTCTCGCTGGGGTGGCTTCTCTTGTTCTGGAGCGCAGGCTCCAGGCATGAGGTCCTCAGGAGTTATGGCGTGTGGGCTCAGTAGTAGCTGTGGTTCTCGGACTCTACAGCGCAGGCTCAATAGTTGAGACGCACAGGCTTAAATACTCCATGGCATGTGGGATCTTCCCCAACCAGGGATCAAACCTGTGACCCCCTGCATTGGCAGGCAGATTCTTAAACACCGGAACCACCGGGGAAGCCCCAAGGGTAACTATCACAACCCTGGTTTCAGGCGTGTTCCTGTCCTTGAAGACTGAGTCCACTCCAAGTTATCAGGCCACAAGAGCCCCGTGAGCAGCGGCCCTAGCCTGCGGCCAGCTCTCCCCAAGCACCATGCATCGCCACGGGCTAGAGCAGAAAGGGGAAGCGTTCAGCACTTTCCTTCTCCCTGGCCGGCTGCAGGCGGAATGGAAGATGCATGGTGGCCATCTGGGGCTCTTGTTGCATCATTTGTCATGAAAATGAGGTATTCGAATTTCAGCATCTAATATGCTCCCTGAGTTATAGTGGAGCGTGGGGCTGCTCCTCTGGTGTATCTCCCATAATAATGCAGCTTTGTCAAAGGCTGACGGCCAGCCATCAGTTCAAAAGTGCCTCGGCAAAGCACACGCTTCGTGTCGAAACAGCTTACATTGCAGAAAAAATGACGATCAGTCAAAATGGCACGTGGGGGAGGAGCTCACATACATACCTAGAGGAAGCCGTTTCAGCTCTCGGAAAACAACTGGAAGGTGACTCGGTGGACAAAGACGCTTCACGCAGCCTGTGTAACAGCAGATTGCTCGGTGGCTCCCAGGTTGCTGATACCCACTAAGCCCTTGTGCTCCCCGAGACCTCCAGGCCGTGTCTTGTGAGTAGAGGAGAAAGCAGTGCATGATATTTCCCCAAAGAACACCTGCCTGAGAGTATCTCCCCACCCACCCAACACTGTGCACAAATGTCCACCATTAGACTTACTTTTTGAGAGCCATGTGGAGTTAGATGCCTTTGCTGTTGTTCAGCCGCTCAGTCATGTCTGACTCTTTGTGACCCCATGGACTGCAGCACACCAGGTTTCCCTGTCCTTCACCATCTTCCAGAGCTTCCTCAAACTCATGTCCGTTGAGTTGGTGATGCTTTCTAGCCATCTCATCCTCCAGCCCCCTTTTCCTTTCGCCTTCAGTCTTTCCCAGCATCAGGGTCTTTTCCAGTGAGGCAGTTCTTCACATTAGGTGGCCAAAGGATTGGAGCTTCAGCTTCAGCATCGGTCCTTCCAATGAATATTCAGGGTAGATTTCCTTTAGGGATTGACTGGTTTTATCTCCTTGGAGTCCAAGTTACTCTCAAGCGTCTTCTGTAGCGCCACAACTTGAAAGCATCAATTCTTTGGCCTTCTTCATGGTCTAACTCTCACATCTATACATGACTACTAGAAAAACCATAGCTTTGACTATATGGACCTTTGTCAGCAAAATGATGTCTCTGCTTTTAAACCAACTTAGATGTCTATCTTCCCAGGGAAAGATAGTACATTCAACAGTTTGTAGTGTTCATTTAGAAGGAAAAACTAGGGCCAGTTGTCCAGAGCTCTAAGAAAGCAGATTTTAATTCCATGAGCGCCCAACACAGAAAGGGTTCCTCAGTCATGGGACATATTTGGATAATGATCAGATGGTTTTCTTCCTACGTTGGGTAGGAAGCTGGAGCAGGTGGGCCTCAGGTTCCTTTGGACTCAGATGTCCTGTAATTTATTCTACCATTAACTCAGAATAGGGGGAACAAGGGGATTCTCCTCCTCTTTGGAAAGATATTAAGAATGTTAACAGATTGCTGGGCAGGGAAATGTAGGTTCTGTGTATGTCCATGGGGGATGCCCATCTGTTAAGTAGAGGAGTAGTTTGCATTCCCTAAGGCTCTTCTCATTCTGAAATTCCACAGTTCTTGAGCCTGGGTGAGTCATGTGGGATCCTCCTTATCTCTTTAGGGAGGCAGAATAATAATATCACACAAAGCAGCAAAGAGAGACTAAATCTAGCACCAATTCTCATTGACTGGTGAAAGTGAAGTGAGTCGCTCGTCGTGTCCCCCCGCCCGCCCCCCCGGTTCTCCGGCGTTCTGGGTGGGTTGCCTTTCCTTCTCCAGGGGATCTTCCCGCCCAGGATCGCCCAGGTCTCCCGCATTGCGGGCGCGCTTTCCTCTGGCCACCGGGAAGCCCGACTGGTAGTGGCTACTTAAAATGACTACATCAAAGAAGGATCTGAGACCAAGTCCAAAGAGAAGTGGGGAGTACTTTCATGAATAATTAAGTGTGTCTGTCAGAAGGTCTAGAGTGTGGAAATGTTGACAATAAGTACCATATTTGTCAGCCCTACAGTAAACCCTTAAAAATCCAACTTTATCAGTTTCAACAGTCACAGGTGATTGCTGACCCAAGATATGTCAAATAAAAGACAGCGGTTGAACTGGACTGAGAGGCTGAGTGAGGTCACTGGTTACAGGCAGGAACGTCACCAAGGTCTCAGTGCCCCAAACTCAGCCCCTGCGGGTCCAGCCTCTTCCTCACCCTATGCATCGTCGTCCTCTGTCTAGCCTGTCTGAAGGTATTCTTCACACATTTCCACTACATTCTATTCCATTTTAGGAGGGAAATGAAAAATTGATTTTGAAGACTTGAGAAGGCTCCTGGAAAAAAGAGCACTCATAAATATTAACGGATTATTGTATAAAGCCTTTGCTCCTGCGTAGGAAGGTTTAAGATTTATAAAAGTGCTTTCTGAGGTGCAAAGCTGTACAACGTCAATGCATCATTAAGTTATTAATAATAATTGGTCCTTCATGTCTCCAAAAGAGACATCTAAACACATTGCGTGGACTTCCCTGGCAGTCCAGTGGTCAGGACTTGATACTTTCACTGCCAGGGGCTTGGGTTCAATCCCTGGTGAGGAAAATAAGATCCTGAAAGGTGACTGGCATAGTTAAAAAAAAACATCGTGGACAATGAAACCTCAGTGAAACAGTCTACTATAACATAAGGAATTTTGCTAGAGAAGTAATTTATAAAGCAACAGATAAAACTGGATGAATGGAAGCAACCTAGATGTCCATCAGCAGATGAATGGATAAGAAAGCTGTGGTACATATACACAGTGGAGTATTTCTCAGCCATTAAAAAGAATACATTTGAATCCGTTCTAATGAGGTGGATGAAACTGGAGCCTATTATACAGAGTGAAGTAAGCCAGAAAGAAAAACACCAATACAGTATACTAATGCATATATATGGAATTTAGAAAGATGGTAACAATAACCCTGTATACGAGACAGCAAAAGAGACACTCATGTATAAAACAGTCTTTTGGACTCTGGGAGAGGGAGAGGGTGGGATGATTTGGGAGAATGGCATTGAAACATGTATAATATCATATATAAAACAAGTCACCAGTCCAGGTTCGATGCCTGATACCGGATGCCTGGGGCTGGTGCACTGGGACGACCCAGAGGGATGGTATGGGGAGGGAGGAGGGAGAGAAAAAAAAAAAAAAACTGGATGAAATGAACAAATAACAAGTCCCCAGGGGGCGGGTACCACACCCTCCAGTCACCCTGCATCTCATTTTTCTAACACACCTTTTTCTAAAAATTTCTAAAATAATATGAGGGTTGAGAATAAAGAAGTGGGCAGCTCTCCATGAAACTTTTCAATGAAAAAACTCAATGGCTGAGCCTCCCAAGGCAGCAGGAAGAGTGGCTGATGGAAAACCCGGAGGTTGATTCCACAGTAGGAAAAGGAGCTTTGGGCAAACAGGTTCACTATTTTCCCAAAGATGAGGCAGATTTTAAATTTCTTGGTATGAGCTGATTTAAGTCACCCCCAGCCCAAATGTGAAAGGCAGAAAAACATTAACTCCAAGCCGCCGCTAAGCTTGTATTGGTCTAGTGTCTTCAGCAAAACAGAACCAATAGGAAACATTCCTACCCGTGAGCTGTTGGAGGGAGAGGTTTGGAGGAGCTGGCACATGAGACTGTAGGGGCTGCCCAGTCTGAAATCTGTAGGGCTGGAAACCCAGGTAGGAGCTGAAGCTACAGTCATTTTTCTAACTTTTTTGTTTTACTTTTAAATATTTTTTACTCTTTTATTTACTTGGCTGCTCCAGGTCTTAGTTATGGCACACAGGATATAGTTTCCTGACCAGAGATTGAACCTGGGCCTCCTGCTTTGGAAGCACAGCATCTTAGCCGCTGGACCACCAGGGAAGTCCTCAGTCTGCAGTCTCCTCCTTCTCAGGGAAGCCTCAGTTTTTGCTCTGTGGCAAACAATGTTTGTAGCCCCTGAGAATTCATCTGCTGAAGTTCTAATGCTCAAGTGACAGTATTTGGTGATGAGGCCTTTGGGAGATGACTGGGGTAAGTTGAGGTCATGAGGATGGGGCCCCATGGTGGGATTAGTGCCCTCAGAGGAGACAGAGGGCCTACTGTCTCTGCCACGTGAGAGCACAGTTAGAAGCAGCTGTCTGCAAGTCAGACAGGGGTGCTCCTGGGCAGATGCAGAGAAGGTGAAGAAGGTCGTCAGACTGGCTGTAGGGAAGGACTGACCTGAGCCAACACACACTCAGAGTTGGAAGGGAAAGCGTTGACACATGAAGGATCTCAGATGTGAGGCTAAACAGACGGTGTTGAACAGCTCAGGGGGAGAAAAAGGAGACCAGAGGCAAATAGAAGAAAGTCAGGTTAGTAGGAAGATGCGACAAAACAGAAAGGGGAACTCATGCTACCCAGATGCCTGTAATGCTGGGCGTTGTGCTGGGTGCGGGCTTTCTCATTCCACCCTCACCACAACACTGCAAGAAGACAGACAGAATCTTCCTCTCCTACATGCAAAGAAAAGGAGGCTGAAGGCTACATGCCTCAAAGAGGGAGATCCTGCTTCCACACCAGGCCTGTCTTGCCAAGCCTCTGTTCTCCCACCCTCTCCTTTCCACCCATGGTTGCTTCTAAAAGGATAGACATGTAATGTGTGCAGAAACTATGGACCACTCTCTGGGTCATAGAGAACAGCCGCTGCTAGTCACCTGGCATCCACCTTGCCCCTTTCATCCCAAGAACTTCCCTGAGGAAGAGGAAGAACAAAGGAAGACCAAAGCTCAGTTTCCCCAGTAGACTTTTGTCATCTGCTCAAGTTCAGTTCAGTTCAGTCGCTCAGTGGTGTCTGAGTCTTTGCAATCCCATGAATCGTAGCACGGGAGGTCATCTTCTCAAAGACAGAACCAAATGGAGCAGACATTTTTCTTCCCTGAAAACATCCAAGGCCAGTTACCCAGGACCTGTTCCCAGCCAAGCACCAGTGGGAAGATGGTGAAGGCATCCTCCTCACGCCTCTGTGGTCCCTCTTTCCTGCTTTCTTGACACTTCCAATGGGAAAGGGATTCCCAAAGACCAAAGGGATTTCCATCACTACCTGTTCGTAGTGATTAACAGTTGGATTTGAAAGTCATACTTCCTCAGCTTAAATCCCTGCCCTGCTACTTCTAACTTTGTGTTCCCGAGCACATGAGCCTCCTTACATTTTGTTTCCCGAGGTATAAATTGGAAATAATAATAGTACCAGCCCGGCAGGTTATTGTGAGCATTGAATGAACCATGTATTAGAATGAAGCATATGTCGGCAGAGGAAGGCAGCAAGTCTGGAACATGAAGCAAAGCGGTGGGGTGAGGGATTGAAGGGAGAGAAAGCATAGAGCCAGTGACCTCCGGTGGGTCCTCCAAACACACCCCCTGTCTTCCATGATCCTTCCTCCTCCCTCTCCACTCACGTTTTGAATGAGGCTGATAGAAATCAGTCCAGAGTTGTAGCGCAAAGGATATAGATCTAAAGTCAGGACACCACCATCGAATTTTAGGTTGTTTTTATAGATGAGGAAACTGGGGTCTGGCAGGGTGAGGGGCTTGTCCAAGGTCACACACAGCTAGTTGTTACTGAGTCCAAACTCAGACTGCTTGTCACATGATAGGCCAATAAATCGAGAGATGAGTTTTTGGGACAAAGGATAGAGATTTTATTCAGAAAGCCAGCAGACAGAGAAGATGGTAGACTGGTCTCCCAAAGAACCATCTTACCCAGTTAGAATTGAGGCCCCTCTGTAAGTGGAATCCTTTGTTCCTGCAGCTGCCCACCTCAATCTGGTCATAAAGTCATGATGTTCTTGTAAACCTCCACCAAGATACATGTTACTCTGTTCTGCAACTTTTTATATCCATATGAATGGGAAACAGTTACACCTTAAAAGCTCAGAGCCTCCATTAATGCACTGCCCAGTACACTTCAGGCTACAAGCAACATTCTTAACTTTAGCAGAAACAATAGAATACAAAGGTTTAAGTAAAAGAAACAGATAAAATATGGAGTAAGATCTGTCCTTTCCTGTTACACAGTGACTACTCCACAAGAGGCTGCCAGCTTAGAACCCACATCTGTGGACTTCCAGGCTGTTCCCCCGTCCCTTCCATATGTTGCTTGGTCTCTCACAGTAAAAGTGACAAGTAGACAATGAAGAAAAACGTTGGCCTGAATGTGATTTAAAATCGAGAGGAATATGACAGTCTAACCAGCTGTTTGCCATCACTTCTGGCAATAGGCTGTTGCATCGATAGTGCTTCAATTAAACCTGAGCAGAAGCAGCAGCTCGTTCCTGGGCATCTGGCAGGTGTCTTGTTCTTTTGGCTTCAGTTCAGTGCCACAAGAGATGGGTGCAGACTCACTGTGACCCATAGGAGCTGCAGCCTGGGCTCCCTTAGAGACCAGACCCCGAGTGGCCATCTCCACCCTGATGCTGAGAGTAAGTTATGGTCACATCGTCGTTCTCAAATCTTTCTAAACCTTTCCCTCAGAACCGACCAAAGGGAATCCCAAGAAACCACTAAAGACATGCTCAAGGAAGCTGATCCCCACTTCCTCCTGTAGATGCTACCAGGGAAACTGCATAGGTGTCCATGCAGTAGCCGAAAATGATGTGACTGCGACCCACCTGACCCCTTGACCGGGGCACAGAATTACTTGCTCTTGACTAGCTGTTGCAAGTGTCAGCTACGGATTCAATAAACATCTTAGATAGTTTACTGATCACCACGAGTCCTTGGGCAGGTTTTTTGTTTTAATTTGGGTAAATATGGGCAAGACAATCATTCGAACTAGACAATGTTTGGATCCCACACAATAACTCCTCTGCCAGCAGGTTGGAAACACTATTTTAGGATGTCCCATAATCTACCCCAAGTTCCAACAGCCCTGTGGACCCTTGTCACTGGAGTTGGCCAAGGAAATCAGTGGCTAGAATTTCAAGCAGCTGCACAGAGAAATGTTTCAGCATGGAGTTCCTTTTACCATAATATCCAGCATGAACTGTCAGTATTTACAGTCCCTTTCCCTTCTGTCCTGGTCAGGGCAGGGAACAAGAAAAATGAAAGAGAACAGGAAATTGATCTGAGAATTTTAATCAGGGCTGAGGACTGTGAAGAAAGGCTGAGCGCCGAAGAATTGATGCTTTTGAACTGTGGTGTTGGAGAAGACTCTTGAGAGTCCCTTGGACTGCAAGGAGATCCCACCAGTCCATTCTGAAGGAGATCAGCCCTGGGATTTCTTTGGAAGGAATGATGCTAAAGCTGAAACTCCAGTATTTTGGCCACCTTATGCGAAGAGTTGACTCATTGGAGAAGACTCTGATGCTGGGAGGGATTGGGGGCAGGAGGAAAAGGGGACGACAGAGGATGAGATGGCTGGATGGCATCACTGACTCGATGGATGTGAGTCTGAGTGACCTCCAGGAGTTGGTGATGGACAGGGAGGCCTGGCGTGCTGCCGTTCATGGGGTCGCAAAGAGTCAGACATGACTGAGCGACTGATCTGATCTGATCTGATCTGAGGCAGGCAGAAGGTGGGAGAAAGAGAACAGGGTCCTAACTGAGGCTTCAGAAGAACACTTCCTGTTCTGCCCCTGTTAGGGGGTCAGGAAAGGGGTCACAGCCTCCCTCTCCAGTTATTCCTAGAGTCACCACCTCTCCAAATAACCTTTCCCCATCCTTTATTTGCCCATCAACACAGACACACTCACACGTGTACACACAAACATACACACTCCCTCAGTCAGTCAGTTCAGTCACTCAGTCGTGTCTAACTCTTTGTGACCCCATGGACTGCAGCCTGCCAGCCCTCCCTGTCCATCACCAACTCCCAGAGCTTACTCAAACTCATGTCCATTGAGTCAGTGATGCCATCCAACCATCTCACCCTCTGTCATCCCCTTCTCCTCCCACCTTCAATCTTTCCCAGCATCAGTTCAGTTCAGTTCAGTCGGTCAATTGTGTCAGACTCTTTGTGACCCCATGGACTGCAGCACGCCAGGCCTCGCTATCCATCACCAACTCCCAGAGTCCACCTAAACCCATGTCCATTGAGTCAGTGATGCCATCCAACCATCTCACCCTCTGTTGTCCCCTTCTCCTCTTGCCCTCAATCTTTCCCAGCATCAAGGTCTTTTCCAATGAGTCAGCTCTCCGCATGAGGTGGCCAAAATATTGGAATTTCAGCTTCAACATCAGTCCTTCCAATAAACACCCAGGACTGATTTCTTTTAGGATGAACTGGTTGGATCTCCTTGCAGTTTAAGGGACTCTCATGAGTCTTCTCCAACACCACAGTTCAAAAGCATCAATTCTTCAGCACTCAGCTTTCTTTATAGTCCAACTCTCTCATACATGACCACTGGAAAAACCATAGCTTTGACTAGACGGACCTTTGTTGGCAAAGTAATCTCTGCTTTTGAATATGCTGTCTAGGTTGGTCATAACTTTCCTTCCAAGGAGTAAGCATCTTTTAATTTTGTGGCTGCAGTCACCATCTGCAGTGATTTTGGAGCCCAGAAAAATAAAGTCTGACACTGTTTCCTCATCTATTTGCCATGAAGTGATGGGACCGTATGCCATGATCTTCGTTTTCTGAATGTTGAGCTTTAAGCCAACTTTTTCACTCTCCTCTTTCACTTTCATCAAGAGGCTCTTTAGTTCTTCTTCACTTTCTGCCATAAGGGTGGTGTCATCTGCATATCTGAGGTTATTGATATTTCTCCTGGCAATCTTGATTCCAGCTTGTGCTTCCTGTAGCCCAGCATTTCTCATGATGTACTCTGCATATAGGTTAAATAAGTAGGGTGACAATATACGACCTTGACGTACTCCTTTTCCTATTTGGAACCAGTCTGTTGTTCCACGTCCAGTTCTAACTGTTGCTCCCTGACCTGGATACAGGTTTCTCAAGAGGCAGGTCAGGTGGTCTGGTATTCCCATCTCTTTCAGAATTTTCCACAAGTCTTCTCCAGCACCGCAGTTCAAAAGCATCAATTCTTTGGTGCTCAGCTTTCTTTATGGTCCAATTCTTACATCCATACATGACCGGGGAAAAACCACAGCTTTGACTAGATGGACCTTTGTTGACAAACACACACACTCCCTACTGACTCTAAAAGTGACTGGGCAGTTCAGGTCAAAGCACAGTTAAGCATAGCCACTTATGAGCCCTTTATCAGTCATGCCTAATTACCAAGTAGCTTATGATCCCGACACATGTAACTAATAACATGTTTGATTAGTTTTGTTGTGCTTATTTGCCGAATCCTGTTCTATGAGTTCAGCCTTCATGGTCTGGAGGACATGGCTCTAAAAGGGTAAAGTGAAGTGAAAGTGAGTCACTCAGTCGTGTCCGACTCTTTGCAACCCCATGAATTAAACAGTCTATGGAATTCTCCAGGTCAGAAATCTGGAGTGGGTAGCCCTTCCCTTCTCCAGGGGATCTTCCCAACCCAGGGATCAAATCCATGTCTCCTGAACTGCAGGCAGATTCTTTACCAGCTGAGCCACAGGGGAAGCCCCTAAAAGGGTTAGGAAAGGCTGAAACCTGGGCAGAGTCAGAGCCCAGGAACACCTGCCAGGAAACACGCAGCCAAATGAAGTTTATTCGTAGACCAAAGGGTTAAGTGCAGTTCTTGAGATAGCAAACAAGGCCAACATTTCAGAAAGCCAGTTGCTGCAGAGCAGAGAGAGGGCCGGAGAAAGGACAGAAGAGGGTGGAGACCGCTCCACACTGAGGACAGGGCAAGAGCAAACGCAGGTGAACAGGGCTGATACACCTGGTCTGCACACGCATGTTTCAGGAGCTGAAGATGGTATTAGACCCACAGGACAAACTCAGTGCATTTGAGAGGGTCTGGATATGGCAGGCGTACCTTTCAATGATCAGAACTGGAAGAAATGCATCAGTGTTCACAGCAACACTGTTCACTATAGGCAAAAGGCAGAAACATCCCCAAATGCCCATCGAGCCCTGAATGAACAAGCAAGATGTGGTCTATCCATACAATAGAATACTGTTCAGTCTTGAAAAGGAAGGAAATTCTGGCACCTAATACAACATGAATGAATCCTGAGGACAATTGTTGTTCCTGTTGTTCAGTTGCTAAGTCATGTCCAACTCTTTGCCACCCCATGGCTTCCCTGTCCTCCACTATCTCCCAGAGTTTGCTCAAATTCATGCCCATTGAGTTGGTGATGTCATCCAACCATCTCATCCTCTGTCACCCCCTTCTCCTTCTGCCCTCAATCTTTCCCAGCATCAGAATATTTTCCAATCAGTCAGCTCTTCTCATCAGGTGGTCAAAGTACTGGAGCTTCAGCTTCAGCATCAGTCCTTCTAGTGAAGAGTCAAAGTTGATTTCCTTTAGGATTGAGTGGTTTGATCTCCATACTGTCCAAGGGACTCTCAAGAGTCTTCTCCAACACCACAATTCGAAGCATCAATTCTTGGGCACTCAGCCTTCTTTATGGTCCAACTCACATCCATACATGACTCCTGGAAAAACCATAGCTTTAACTATACAGACCTTTAGTAGGCAAAGTGATGTGCTTGCTTTTTAATACACTGTCTAGTTTGTCATAACTTTCTTTCCAAGGAGCAGGCATCTTGCAGTTTCATGGCTGCAGCCACTGTCCACAGTGATTTTGGAGACCAAGAAAATAAAATCTGTCACTATTTCCACTTTTTCCCCATCTATTTGCCATGAAGTGATGGGACTGGATGCCATGATCTTAACTTTTTGAATGTTGAGTTTTTAGCCATTTTTTTCACTCTCCTCATTCACCCTCATCAAGAGACTCTTTAGATCCTCTTCCCTTTCTGCCATTAGAGCGGTATCACCTGCATATCTGAGGTTGTTCATATTTCTCCCAGCAATCTGGTTTCCCAGCTTGTGGGTCATTCAGCCCGGTATTTCACATCAAGTATTCTGCATGTACGTTAAATAAATAGATGACAACACACGTCCTTTCCCAGTTTTGAGCCAGTTTTTCCATATAAGGTTAATCAGATCAGATCAGTCGCTCAGTCGTGTCCGACTCTTTGCGACCCCATGAACCGCAGCACGCCAGGCCTCCCTGTCCATCACCAGCTCCCGGAGGTCACTCAGACTCACATCCATCGAGTCAGTGATGCCATCCAGCCATCTCATCCTCTGTCGTCCCCTTCTCCTCCTGCCCTCAATCCCTCCCAGCATCAGAGTCTTCTCCAATGAGTCAACTCTTCCCATGAGGTGGCCAAAATACTGGAATTTCAGCTTTAGCATCATTCCTTCCAAAGAAAGTCCAGGGTTGATCTCCTTCAGAATGGACTGGTTGGATCTTCTTGCAGTCCAAGGGACTCTCAAGAGTCTTCTCCAACACCACAGTTCAAAAGCATCAGTTCTTCGGCTCTCAGCCTTCTTCACAGTCCAGCTCTCACATCCATACATGACCACAGGAAAGACCATAGCCTTGACTAGGCGAACCTTTGTTGGTAAAGTAATGTCTCTGCTTTTGAATATGCTGTCTAGGTTGGTCACTTTCCTTCCAAGGAGTAAGCGTCTTTTAATTTCATGGTTGCAGTCACCATCTGCAGTGATTTTGGAGCCCAGAAAAACAAAGTCTGAAACTGTTTCCACTGTTTCTCCATCTATTTCCCATGTAGTGATGGGACCAGATGCCATGATCTTCGTTTTCTGAATGTTGAGCTTTAAGCCAACCTTTTCACTCTCCACTTTCACTCTCATCAAGAGGCTTTTTAGCCCCTCTTCACTTTCTGCCATAAGAGTGGTGTCATCTGCATATCTGAGGTTATTGATATTTCTCCCAGCAATCTTGATTCCAACTTGTGTTTCTTCCAGTCCAGCATTTCTCATGATGTACTCTGCATATAAGTTAAATAAACATGGTGACAATATGCAGCCTTGACGTACTCCTTTTCCTATTTGGAACCAGTCTGTTGTTCCATGACCAGTTCTAACTGTTGCTTCCTGACCTGCATACAGATTTCTTAAGAGGCAGATCAGGTGGTCTGGTATTCCCATCTCTTTCAGAATTTTCCATAGTTTATTGTGATCTACACAGTCAAAGGCTTTGGCATAGTCAATAAAGCAGAAATAGATGTTTTTCTGGAACTCTCTTGCTTTTTCCATGATCCAGCGGATGTTGGCAATTTGATCTCTGGTTCCTCTGCCTTTTCTAAAACCAGCTTGAACATCAGGAGCTGACTGTGACTCAGACCATGAACTCCTTATTGCCAAATTCAGACTGAAATTGAAGAAAGTAGGGAAAACTACTAGACCATTCAGGTATGACCTAAATCAAATCCCTTATGATTATACAGTGGAAGTGAGAAATAGATTTAAGGGCCTAGATCTGATAGATAGAGTGCCTGATGAACTATGGAATGAGGTTCGTGACATTGTACAGGAGACAGGGATCAAGACCAACCCCATGGAAAAGAAATGCAAAAAAGCAAAATGGCTGTCTGGGGAGGCCTTACAAATAGCTGTGAAAAGATGAGAAGCGAAAAGCAAAGGAGAAAAGGAAAGATATAAACATCTAAATGCAGAGTTCCAAAGAATAGCAAGAAGAGATAAGAAAGCCTTCTTCAATGATCATGCAAAGTGAAATAAGCCAGACATAAAAGGACAAATCCAGTGATTCCACTCATATGCTGCTGCTGCTCCTCAGTCGCTTCAGTCGTGTCCAACTCTGTGCGACCCCATAGATGGCAGCCTACCAGGCTCCCCTGTCCCTGGGATTCTCCAGGCAAGAACACTGGAGTGGGTTGCCATTTCCTTCTCCAATGCATGAAAGTGAAAAGTGAAAGCGAAGTCGCTCAGTCGTGTCCAACTCTTAGCGACCCCATGGACTGCAGCCTACCAGGCTCCTCCGTCCATGGGATTTTCCAGGCAAGAATACTGGAGTGGGGTGCCATTGCCTTCTCTGCCACTCATATGAGGTCCCACAAATAAGCATATTCCTGATGAGAAAGTAGAACAGAGGTTACCAGGGGCTGGGGAGAGGGAAACAGGGAGTTAGTGTTAGCAGAGACAGAAGTTCCATTTGGGAGAGTGAAAAAGTTCTGGAGATGGGCGTGGTGATGGCTGCACAGCAATGTGAAGGTACTTGTGTATGTGTGCTAAATTGCTTCAATCGTGCCCAACTCTCTGTGACCCCGTGGACTGTAGCCCACCAGGCTCCTCTGTCCATGGGATTCTCCAGGCAAGGACACTGGAGTGGGCTGCCAGGCCCTCCTGCAGGGGATCCTCCCGACCCAGGAATCGAATCCATATCTCCTAGATTTTGTGCAGTGGCAGGCAGGTTCTTACCACTAGAGCCACTTGGGAAGTCCATAAAAGTACTTAATTCTACACAATTGTACATTCCAGATTGTGCAATTTACACAATGGGGAAAAAAATCTAGAAGAAGGTTGGGATGTTAGGCGAGGAGACTAACAAGAGGTGAAACATTTTAAAGCTGTTCCCTGGGGGCTGGGGTTTAGGTGGAGGATGGGACATACAAGGATTCACCAAAGTGAGGAGCCTGACACCTGGAGACAGAGAAGGAATGGGGGCCAACCACGCCCAGGGGACCACATGTTCCCTCCTCATCTACAGGGAGGTTTGGCTTGTTCTTCCCATAGCCCCATCTCTGCAGCTCCTGTCCCAGTTCTAATTACAGCCACGGTGATGCCAAGATCACGGCAGAGAACACAGGCTAGATTCAGAGTCAACTGGTGAACACTCACACATAGCAAGGAAGGGACCAGACTGGGGCAGGGACGGAGTGGGAGTTTGGGATTAGCAAATGCAAACTATTAGACAGAGAATGGATGAACAAGCTCCTACTATATAACACAGGGAGCTGTATTCAATATTCAGGGATAAAACATCATGGAAAGGAATATGGAAAGGAATGTATATATGTGCATAACGGAGTAACATTGCTGTAAGGCAGAGATCAACACAACATTGTAAACCAACTATACTTCATAGTAATTTTTATTTAAAAAAGAAAGAAAGGCACCAAGCTGAACCCAAGAAATAGATACCTTTGGATATTTATCTAAGCAAATACTCCTTTTAAAAATGTCTACCCTTTGCTATCTTGAGCTGCTTGGGTTTTTTTAATTATGTTTTTATAAAAGGAAAAGAATGATGAATGATTAGCATGACATCCCAGTAGCTTCCTGTAAATGATGTAATCGATGTACACAGAAGCTCAAAGGCTGACGCCTGAAGGTCATGGCTGGACAGAGAGCCAAGCCCCAGAGGGCAGAGCTCGCTGCCCTCAGGGAATCCTCTAGGGCCCTGCTGCCAGGCTGACCCAGCACTGCATCTTGTGTCCTTCCCACGCAGTTGGCAGCTACTCTGTGGGTTTAGATGGTAAGTGGTGGGAATGATTCATCATCATCGGCCCCATCTTAATCGCACTTTAATAAAACCATACATCAGCTCCCAACAGCAACACAAGTCCTTGAAGGCATGGCAGTGCCATAGGACAAGAGCCAAGCCAGATGGCATGGATGGTTCAGGGACACCTGGGCATCAGCAGTGCCCAGTGGGAAAGGCCTAGTGGGGAGCGAGTGCCTGGAATCCACGGCCACAACCACGCCTAATCCCGTACCTCTCCCTGACAGCTCAGTCCTAGATCTAGGGCTAGAAGCCAGGTTTAGGGCTATATTCAGCCCATAAGCGCTTGATACTTTCTAAGTGTAGTGCTGGAGAAAACTCTTGAGAGTCCTTTGGACTGCAAGGAGATCAAACCAGTCAATCCTAAAGGAAATCAACCAGAATATGCATTGGAAAGATTGATGCTGAAGCTGAAGCTTCAATACTTTGGCCATCTGATGCAGAGAACTGACTCATTGGAAAAGATTCTGATGCTGGGAAAGGTTGAAGGCAGGAAAAGAAGGGGGTGACAGAGGATGAGATGGTTGGATGGCATCACCGGCTCAATGGACATGAGTGAGCAAACTCCAGGAGATAGTGAAGGACAGGGAAGCCTGGCGTGCGGCATCTGTGAGTCACAGAGTCAGACACTGAGCAACTGGACAACAGAGCGCCTGCACGGCTGTTCAGTTCAGTTCAGCTCAGCCACTCAGTCGTGTCCAACTCTCCGCGACCCCACAAACCGCAGCACGCCAGGCCTCCCTGTCCATCACCAACTCCCAGAGTCCACCCAAACCCATGTCCGTTGAGTTGGTGATGCCATCCAACCATCTTATCCTCTGCTGTCCCCTTCTCCTCCTGCCCTCAGTCTTTCCCAGCATCAGGGTCTTTTCAAATGAGTCAGCTCTTCACATCAGATGGCCAAAGTATTGGAGTTTCAGCTTCAACATCAATCCTTCCAATGAACACCCAGGACTGATCTACTTTAGGATGGACTGGTTGGATCTCCTTGCAGTCCAAGGGACTCTCAAGAGCCTTCAACATCACAGTTCAAATTCATCAATTCTTCGGCGCTCAGCTTTCTTCACAGTCCAACTCTCACATCCATACATGACCATTGGAGAAACCATAGCCTTGACTAGACAGACCTTTGTTGACAAAGTAATGTCTCTGCTTTTCAATATGCTATCTAGGTTGGTCATAACTTTCCTTCCAAGGAGTGTCTTTTAATTTCATGGCTGCAATCACAATCCATGGTGATTTTGGAGCCCAGAAAAATAAAGTTAGTCACTGTTTCCATTGTTTCCCCATCTATTTACCATGAAGTGATGGGACCAGATGCCTTGATCTTAGTTTTCTGAATGTTGAGCTTTAAGCCAACTTTTTCAATCTCCTCTTTCACTTTCATCAAGAGGTTCTTTAGTTCTTCTTCACTTTCTGCCATAAGGGTGGTGTACCTGTTGATAAAATATTGAAATGGTTCCCAGCAAATGCTATGGACTCAATGTTTTTGTCCTCCCACCCCAATCTATATGTAGAGACTAATCCCCAATGTGATGGTGCTTGAACTTTGGGACTTTGGAAGTGATTAGCTCATGAGTCTGAAGCCCTCAGGAATGGGGTTCATGATCTTATAAAGGGATAGAGAGACCCCAGCACTGTCTTTCCAAGAAGACAGCATCTGTCAACCAGGAAGAAAGACCTCGCCAGACACCCAATCTGCCAGCACCTGGGTCTTGGACTCCCAGCCCCCAGACAGTGAGACGTAGGTGTCCGTTGTTCAAGCCCCACAGTCTGTGGCACTTGAGATAGCAGCCTGAACAGTCTAAGACACCAGATGACAAATATCCACAGCACCAAGGTCCCAAAGCTCCTGGCCATCCCCGCCACCGCCTGACCTCATCTGTGCCCCAGTAAACCTTGCCACCACTAAACAAGTGCCAGGCCTGCCTGGCACAGCAGGAAGCCGGCCATCCTGCTGTGGTGGAGCCTTTCCTGATGGGTGGGTGGCCAGCTGCCCTGATAGCTATATGTTTCTAGTATCCCTGCCATCCGCACTGCTTTAATTTATATCACACAGAACAGAGCAGAACAGCCTATAAAGATGCAGAGTGGAGCAGGAAAAGTCAGTTGTGACATGTAAGTATGCTTACACAAAAATTTTCTTTCTACCCCTTAGAAAAGTCCATTTATCAGGTCCAGAAATACATGTTTTGAACAAACGCACAGTTTTTTTTATGTTTCTAGAATCAGGATGGCTTCAGGTTGTGACTTTTGTAGAAAAGCTGGGTGATGATTTACTACTGGATCCATGGCATTTGATATTCCCAAGGTCCCCATCTTCTGTCTTCGTAGAGCAATTTATAGACAATATAGGATACATGGGTGCGAGCTCAGTTGTGTCTGACTCTTTGAGACCCCATGGACGGCAGCCTGCCAGGCTCCTCTGTCCACACAATTTTCCAGGCAAGAAATACTAGAGTAGAGTGCCATTTCCTGTTTACATAATTCAAAAAAATAAATATAACTCCTTACTTTATTAGAGATATAAAAAGAAAACAATTTCTAATGCATTGATATGTGTTTCATACTTGGGCACAACTAAGCTCAAAAATAACAATAAGGTATGCTGTGCTGGCCATACGTATAATGAATGAGTCTGGACTAGGAAAAAGGGGTGGGGGGGAAGGATCAGAAGCCACTGTGACAAGTACAGAGAAACCAGAGAGAGGACACCAAAATAAAACCCAGTACAACCAGCATGCATTAAAAATAAAATAATACTAACAGATAATCTACGTTTGTAAGTAAACTGGAATTTGGTTCTAGGTAAACTGGAATTTGGTTCTAGGTTCAGAAATTATAAACAAAATTTCCACCTTTTTGAACAAACTTTGAACGTCTTGCTGACTAAGATAGCATCCTTGGACAGTAATTTCCAGGACACCCAAAGATGTTCTTGGAGCTCACCATCTGAATGCTGGTGGTGGTCCCCTCCAGGTGACAGCCGGGCATGGTCCCCCAAATTCCAAAAGAGCTGCATTGTGGATCCTTAACTAACCAATGCCATAGAGACGGAGACCTCACTCTCCTGGTGGCAAGCTTGCCTGAGTGTGTTGGGGCCATGAAAGAGCTTGGGACACATGGAAAAGTCAGCCTTTTCCCCCCACACTGGACTTTGGAAGAAAGGGAAATGAAGACTCAAAGCTGCAGGTTAGGTTTTTGGCTCAAATGGTCTGGATGGTGGTGCAGCGAGCACATGGCTAAGGTTGGCTCACGCCAGCCCTCTAGAGCCCATGGGAGTATCTCTCCCATCCTCGCATCAGGACACCACATGGGAAGCTGGGAATCAGACCCAGTGGAAGCATTTGCACCAGGGAAGGGGAGCTCTTCTTTTAAAAAAAAAAAAAAAAAAGAGTCCAGCATCTTTGTTTTTGGCCACACCACACAGCTTGTGGAGTCCTAGCACCACGGTGAGGGACTGAACCCGGGTTCAGAAGCACTGAATCCTAAGCCCTGGTCAGCTGGAGAACCGCTGAGAGCCCATGGTTATGCATGTAGCAGCACAGCCCTGCAGGAGCATCTCCCCACTGGCTTGGCCCAGAAGTCCATCCAGGTTTTTCCATTACATCTTACAGAAAAATCTAAACGAACTTCTGGGCCAACCCAACACAAATGGGTAAGACAAGAGGAGGAGGATATTCTAGGAAGCAGGGTGAATTCAGTGAATGGTGAATTCAGCTTTTGACGTCTTGAGGTTGAGAACAACGATGTTCAATGCCTAGTTAGCCCACAAGTCACCCAGGAAAACAGCAATTCTAGCTACACAATTCTCACTTTCTTCTGTCCCAGAGAATGAAGTAGCTGCCCTGGTCCAATGCTTGGAATATTGGGCACAGGAGACCCAGCCTGGATCTTTGAGACTAGCAGGGGTCTCTAGGTGCAGCTGTAGAAGGTGAGGAAGGAAAGAAAGAAGGCTGGGCTACAGATGAAGCAGATCCCACACCACTGGGAGTGGCTGTCTTCTCCAAGATCCCACTCACCTTCACTGTCGTTCAGTCACTAAGTCATGTTTGAACTTTCTTTGGCATTGCCTTTCTTTGAGATTGGAATGAAAACTGACCTTTCCCAGTCCCGTGGTCACTGCTGAGTTTTCTAAATTTGCTGGCATATTGAGTGCAGCACTTTCACAGCATCATCTTTTAGAATTTCAAATCAGATCAGATCAGATCAGTCGCTCAGTCATGTCCGACTCTGTGACCCCATGAATCGCAGCACGCCAGGCCTCCCTGTCCATCACCAACTCCCGGAGTTCACTCAAACTCACATCCATCAAGTCAGTGATGCCATCCAGCCATCTCATCCTCTGTCGTCCCCTTCTCCTCCTGCCCTCAGTCCCTCCCAGCATCAGAGTCTTCTCCAATGAGTCAACTCTTCACATGAGGTGGCCAAAGTACTGGACTTTCAGCTTTAGCATCATTCCTTCCAAAGAAATCCCAGGGCTGATCTCCTTTAGAATGGAGGGTTGGATCTCCTTGCAGTCCAAGGGACTCTCAAGAGTCTTCTCCAACACCACAGTTCAAAAACATCAATTCTTCAGCACTCAGCCTTCTTCACCATCCATACATGACCATCCATACATGACCACAGGAAAAACCATAGCCTTGACTAGATGAACCTTTGTTGGCAAAGTAATGTCTCTGCTTTTGAATATGCTATCTAGGTTGGGGGGGGGGACGACGACGGTACATAACCTTCCTTCCAAGGAGCAAGCATCTTTTAATTTCATGGCTCCAGTCACCATCTGCAGTGATTTTGGAGCCCTGAAAAATAAAGTCTGACACTGTTTCCACTGTTTCCCCATCTATTTCCCATGAGGTGATGGGACCGGATGCCATGATCTTCGTTTTCCGAATGTTGAGCTTTAAGCCAAATTTTTCACTCTCCACTTTCATTTTCATGAAGAGGCTTTTTAGTTCCTCTTCACTTTCTGCCATAAGGGTGGTGTCATCTGCATATCTGAGGTTATTGATATTTCTCCCAGAAATCTTGATTCCAACTTGTGTTTCTTGCAGTCCAGCGTTTTTCATGATGTACTCTGCATAGAAGTTAAATAAACAGGGTGACAATATACAGCCTTGACGTACTCCTTTTCCTATTTGGAACCAGTCTGTTGTTCCATGTCCAGTTCTAACTGTTGCTTCCTGAACTGCATATAGGTTTCTCAAGAGGCAGGTCAGGTGGTCTGGTATTCCCATCTCTTTCAGAATTTGCCACAGTTTATTGTGAGGATTTCAAATAGCTCAGCTGAAATCCCATCACCTCCACTAGCTTTGTTTGTAGTGATGCTTCCTAAGGCACACTTGACTTCGGACTTCAGAATGTCTGGCTTTAGGTGAGTAATCATACCATTATGGTTATCCGGGTCACTAAGGCCTTTTTGTACATTATGCATATTCCTGCCACCTCTTCTTAATCTCTTCTCCTTCTGTTGGGTCCTTACTCTTTCTGTCCTTTATTGTGCTCATCCTTGCATGAAATGTTCCCTTGGTGTCTTCAATTTTCTTGAAGAGATGTCTAGCCTTTCCCATTCTATTGTTTTTTTCTATTTCTTGGCATTGTTCCCTCTCCTTTAGGATTCTTGTTTTGTGATTAGTTTATTGTTTGTTTTCTTTCAACACTGCCCTTAAATACTGCTTAATGTAGGCGTGGTACATAGAAGGCTCTTAAAGAAGGTCTTTTGAATGATCAAATGCCCAGGTATTATGTTATCCAGAGTCCATAGATAAAGAAAGTTAAAGGTGAACAGAAGCACGTGACACTCCATCCCCTGGGCCCTGGCTGGGCCCCAGCAGCAACACCAGCAGCAAGTCTCTCTCTGGATTGATCTGGAAGCTCATGGACCACAGGACTCAGACTGGCCCCCACACCGGAGCTGCTCCTTAATGAAGTTCCCAGCAGCGCACGTTTATCACCTCCCGTGACTGGACTCCACTCAGCACTGGGAGAATATTAAGTTAAGAGGAACACATTAAACGCTGGTGTAAATTAAAAGCCAAATCATTCTATAATCAAATAGTCATTATTCCAAAAGGAATTGCTCACTGGGAACACTTATATCAGTATTTATTGCTCTATTATATTATAATGGGCTATTTAATAATAAAAAAATACATTATATTGATTAGAAGCCAGCCTTTGATTCAGACAAAATCGCAGAAGTTCTGTGTATATTTTCACCTATCCTGTAATTTATCCCCCGCTACCCTACTTTTACTGTGCCCTGGTCTGAGGAACAGTTAAGGACACATAGATGCATCAGTCTTTCTGCCAAAGAACTATATGTGCAGATGCTGTGAACCAGCTTTAAACTGGGCGTTCTTCTTGGCTGCACTTACGGAAATCGAAGATGATGCCTTCCATACACCCCTGACCTTCTGGGTTGGGAACATACCACTTCGGCTTTGATTCTGCAAGGGGGAGTCAGGGTTTTCAGGCTGCTGTGTGGTCAGGAGCAGGGCGTGAGCTGCGGGCAGCAGAACCAGGATGGAGGTGAAGGTAAGGAGGAGCAAAGAGAGGACAAAGGGTGGGAAATAACGTGGAAAGGAGAGAAGAAGAGATGGAGGAGAGGAGGGAGGGCCACAGGAAGGGAGAGCGGAAAGAGGGCGGGAGAGGCCCCGAGCCTCGGCGGAGCCCCGGTCCAGGCAGTGGGGTGCACGGGGCAGGAGAGAGCGTCCCCTCCCCCATCCCTAGCATCACTGCCTCCCCAAACCACCCCTGAGCCAGGTGCAAACCCGGCTAAGCCTGTCACGTCTTCCCCTGGGCCTTTCTGCCCTTGAGCCGGTGCAGACCATCTCTCAGCGGGTAACGTGGCCAAGGCTGGACCTAACTTGTTTTGTCAAGAGTGTAAAATCTTGCTGGCTTCCTAGATCTAATTCCATCAGCACTAGAGTGCCAAGTTCTACCATCTCCAGCAGGGAAAATCATGGCATTTCCAGAAGGTTCTTGTTCTGTAATAGCGTTGTTTCCGACAAGTCATAATACAGAGCTTTCAAAATACGTCTAAGGAAATATAGAGAAAGAGATACTTTCTAATTTAGGTAGTAATGAAAAAGAGAGAGATAAAAATATAAGAATAGAAATAACTTGCATTTATATAGAATCATGTGCCATTCAAAGTGCAGGACTAATTTCCCAAGGTCAGAGAGTAAATTATTAGAAGAAATGGAATCAGAACTCTCTCTTTCTGACTTGAAGTACTAGAGTCGTTCCTCAAGGCCAGACACTCCTATGGAATCGCTAAGTTGTCTCACGGAGAATGAATGAAACAAGGTCTTTTTTATCCCTTCCTTGACTTGTCTTGTTGAAAATATCATAAACTGACACCACATCCACCTTGGTGTCCAATGTACCTTTCTCATAGGCTCAGCTCATTCTGTTCAAAGCCATTTTCTCACCATGAGGAGATAATCGATACATTCGAGCCAGGCATGAGCACACAATCCCAGGGTCCCCTTTTGAAATTCCAATTGCCTCCCACACTTCAGGCACCAGGGACTGTGTCAGTCAGGACGCTGATGTGAACAGCACATCTCCAAAAATTAAATTAGGCGTGTTTAATGAAGGTGTCTTCCCAAAGTTGGCTGCAGGGTTCAGAGAAATCAGCAAAGGAAGATGAATTAAGCAGGATGGAGTTCTTCAGGGGGACACTAACCCTCAATCTAAGTGTAAAAGGGAGGGGTTGGTTCTCTGAATCTAGACAGAGCTGCCTCTGGAGAAAAGGGTTGTAACCTCAGGTGGAAAAATGTTTTCAATGATGATTTTTAAATTCTCAAAGCTTCAGGAGACAGAAAATTCCACTTGAATAGATATAATCAAACAATGGAAGGAAAAAGAAAAAAAGTACACAACTGTACACATTGTCAAAAGTGTATATAAGTGCTGATAAAAGAAACTCGCTGTGATGTTTAGAATTCGAAAAGAATAGATAAATACAGTGACAAGAGACAACTCTACACATGGTCAACGCTGAAATCAGACTGAATCTATTCTTTGCAGCCAAAGATGGAGAAGCTCTATGCAATCAGCACACAAGACCTGGAGCGGACTGTGGCTCAGCTCATGAGCTCCTTATAGCAAAATTCAGGCTTAAAGAAAGTGGCTAGACCATTCAGGTAAGACCTAAATCAAATCCCTTACGATTATACAATGGAGGTGACAAATAGATTCAAGGGAATAGATCTGGTGGAAAGAATGCCTGAAGAACTAGGGACAGAGGTTCATAACATTGCACATAAGGCAGTGACCAAAGCTATTCCAAAGAATAAGAAATGCAAGGCACAGTGGTTGTCTGAGGAGGAGGCTTTAGAAGCAGCTGAGGAAAGAAGAGAGGCGAAAGGAGAAGGAGAAGGGAAAGATACATACGACTCAACGCAGATTTCCAGATAGCAGCAAGGAGAGATAAGAAAGCCTTCTCAAGTGAGCAATACAAAGAAATCAAGGCAAACAGGAGAGGAGCATGGCCTACCCCTCTCCCTGCCATTGGCACATGTGCTCCAAAAAGAGGGAGTCATCTGGCCAAAAGGTCACTGTGCCTGCTGTGTTCAAGACTCCCATTCGACCAGATATTAACCGTGTTCACACCAACTTGCAGAGAAACAGCAGACAGCGCTACACTGTCCGTGAATTAGCAGGTAATCAACCCTTGCCAAGGTGTGGGGTACCAGCAGAGCTGTGGCTCAAATTCCCAGGGTTCGAGGGGGCAGGACTCACCATTCTGGCCAGAGTGCTTCTGGAAATATGTGTCGTGGGGGGCGCACGTTCGCACCCACCAAGTCCTGGCGACACTGGCACCATTGAGTGAATCCAGCAAAGCAGCGATATGTCACCTGCTCTACACTGGCTGCTTTGCCGTACCAGCACCGGTCGTGTCTGAAGGTCATCGTCCAGAGGAAGTTCCTCAACTCCCTTTGCTGGTCAAAGATACCATTGAAGGCCACAGGAAGACCAAGGAGGCTGTTTTGCTTCTGAAGAAACTTAAAGCCTGGAATGATATCAGAAAGGTTAATGCCTCTCAGCAAATGAGAGCTGGTAAAGGCAAAATGAGAAATCATCGACATATCTGGCCCAGGGGACCCTGCCTCATCTATAACAAGGACAATGGTACCATCAAGGCCTTTAGAAACATCCCTGGAATTACTCTGCTTAATAGAAGCAAGCTGAACATTTTGAAACTTGCTCCTGGTGGTCACGTGGGACGTTTCTGCATTTGGACCGAAAGGGCCGTCAGAGCTTAGATGAGCTCTGTGGCACTTGGCATCAAGCAGCCTCCCGCAAGAGAAACTATAACCTCCCCGGGCACAAGATGCTCAATACAGACCTCAGCGGGATCTTGAAGAGTCCAGAAATCCAAAGAGAGCTCCAAGCACCATGCAAGAAGATTCATCACGGAGCCCTGAAGGAAAATTCCACTGGAAAACCTGAGAATCATGTTGAAGCCCAACCCATATGCAAAGACCATACACCAGAACACCATTCTTGGACAGGCCAAGAGCCACAAAATCTGGATGGATAGGGCAGCAGCAGCACTAGAAGTGAAATCAGATGAAAAGGGGGTTCGGGCAAGAAGTCTGTGGTGGGAAAAAGTCTGTGGTGGGAAACAAAGACAGCTGTTGGTGATAAGATGTTGAAGAAGCCTTTAGTGGGAAAAAAGGCCACAGGGGCCAAGAAACCAGCAGCTGAAAAGAAGTCCACAGAAAGGACACCCACCGCAGAGGAAGAGAAGGCTGCGGCACAGACTTAATTTTGTTTGAAAGTGAAAGTGAAGTCGCTCTGTCGTGTCTGGCTCTTCGCGACCCTGTGGACTGTAGGCCACCAGGCTCCTGCGTCCATGGGATTTCCCAGCCAAGAATACTGGAGTGGGTTGCCATTTCCTTCTCCAGGGGATCTTCCCGACCCAGGGATCGAACCCGGGTCTCCCGCATTGCAGGCAGATGCTTTAACCTCTGAGCCACCAGGGAAGCCTTAATTTTGTTCATTTAAAACCAAATCATTTTGGACAGCCAATTTTGAATAGAGACCTGAACAAAGAAGCAATGAGAAACATGAAGAAGAAAAAAAAAGAAACAGAGGAAAAAGACTGGAGATCTCATCAGGAAAACTGAAGATCTCAAGAGAGCACCTCATGCAGGGATGGGCATGGTAAAGGGCAGAAACAGTAAGGACCTAAGAGAAGCAAAAGAGATTAAGAAGAGAAGAGGCAGCCAGAATACACAGAAGAGTGTTCTGTGTATTCTAGTTCTTTGAACAGAAGAACTGTACAAAAAAGCTTTAATGACCCAGATAACCAAGACCGTGTGGTCACTCATCCAAAGTCAGACATCCTGGAGTGTGAAGTCAAGTGGGCCTTAGGAAGCATCACTATGAACAAAGCTAGTGGAGGTGATAGAATTCCAGTTGAGCTATTTAAACTTTTAAAAGATGATGCTGTTCAAGTACTACACTCAGTGTGCCAGCAAATTTGGAAAACATAGCAGCAGCCATAAGACTGAAAAACGTCGATTTTCATTTTCAATCCCAAAGAAAGGCAATGCCAGAGAACATTCAAACCACCGTACAATTGCACTCTTTTCACACAATAGCAAGGTAATGCTCAAAATCCTTCGAGCTAAGCTTTAGCAGTACATGAGCCAAGAATTTCTACAGCTACAAGCTGGATTTAGAAAAGCCAGAGGAACCAGAGGTCAAATTGCCAACGTTTGTTGGATCATAGCAAAAGCAAGGGAATTCCAAAAAAAACATCTATTTCTGCTTCATTAACTATGTTAAAGCCTTTGACTTTGTGGATCAAAACAAACGTGAAATTTCTTCAAGAGATGGAAATACCAGACTACTTTACCTGCCTCCTGAGAAATCTGTATGCAGATCAAGAAGCAATGGTTAGAACCAGACATGGAAAAACAGACTGGTTCAAAATTGAGAAAGGAATACGTCAAGGCTGTATATTGTCACCTTGCTTATTTAACTTATATGCAGAGTCAGTTCAGTTCAGTAGCTCAGTCATGTCCGACTCTTTGCGACCCCATGAATGGCAGCACACCAGGCTTCCCTGTCCATCACCATCTCCCAAAGTTCATTCAAACTCACGTCCATCGAGTCAGTGATGCCATCCAGCCATCTCATCCTCTGTCGTCCCCTTTTACTCCTGCCTCCAATCCTTCCCAGCATCAGAGTCTTCTCCAATGAGTCAACTCTTCACATCAGGTGGCCAAAGTACTGGAGTTTCAGCTTTAGCATCATTCCTTCCAAAGAACATTCAGGACTGATCTCCTTTAGAATGGACTGGTTGGATCTCCTTGCAGTCCGAGAGACTCTCAAGAGTCTTCTCCAACACCACAGTTCAAAAGCATCAATTCTTCGGCGCTCAGCTTTCTTCACAGTCCAACTCTCACATCCATACATGACCAATGGAAAAACCATAGCCTTGACTAGATGGATCTTTGTTGACAAAGTAATGTCTCTGCTTTTGAATATGCTATCTAGGTTGGTCATAACTTTCCTTCCAAGGAGTAAGCGTCTTTTAATTTCATGGCCACAATCACCATCTGCAGTGATATATAGAGTACATCATGCGAAATGCCAGGCTAGATAAATCTCAAGCTGGAATTGAGATTACAGGGAGAAATATCAGCCCCTTATGCAGATGATACCACTCTAATGGCAGAAAGTAGAGAGGAACTAAGGAGCCTCTTGATGAAGGTGAAAGAGGAGAGTTGGTATAAAACTCAGCATTCAAAAAATTAAAATCATGGCATCTGGTCCCATCACTTCATGGCAAATAGAAAGGAGAAAAATGGAAACAGTGACAGATTTTACTTTCTCGGGCTCCAAAATCACTGCAGATGGTGATTACAGCTATGAAATTAAAAGATGCTTGCTCCTTGGACATAAAGCTATGACAAACCTAGCCAGCCAGCATATTAAAAAGCAGAGACATCATATTGATGACAAAGATCAGTATAGCCAAAGCTATGGTCTTTCGGAGAAGGCAATGGCACCCCACTCCAGTGCTCTTGCCTGGAAAATCCCATGGACGGAGGAGCCTGGTGGGCTGCAGTCCATGGGGTCGCTAAGAGTCAGACATGACTGAGCTACTTCACTCTCACTTTTCACTTTCATGCATTGGAGAAGGAAATGGCAACCCACTCCAGTGTTCTTGCCTGGAGAATCCCAGGGAAGAGGGAGCCTGGTGGGCTGTCATCCATGGGGTTGCACAGAGTCAGACATGACTGAAGGGACTTAGCAGCACCAGCATGGTCTTTCCAGTGGTCATGTATGGATGTGAGAGTTGGGCTATAAAGAAAGCTGAGCACTGAAGAATTGATGCTTTTGAACTGTGGTGTTGGTGAAGACTCTTAAACGTTCCTTGGACTGCAAGGAGATCCAGCCAGTCCATCCTAAAGGAAATCAGTACTGAATATTCACTGGAAAGACTGATGCGGAAGCTGAAGTTCCAATATTTTGGCAACCAGATGCAAGGAACCGAGTCATTGGAAAAGACCCTGGTGCTGGGAAAGATTGAAGGTGGGAGAAGAAGGGGATGACAGAGGATGAGTTGGTTGGATGGCATGACCAACATGATGGACATGAGTTTGAACAAACTCTGGAAGATAGTGAAGGACAGGGAAGCCTAGTGTGCTGTAGTCCATGGGACTGCAAAGAGTATGACGTGGGGACTGAGAAACAACAACAAATAATAATAAACACTGAGACGTCAAAAAAAAGAACAGATGTCTGGAAAAGGAGGCTAGGGGATCATTTACAAGCAATGCAATCTAAAGACTGTCCAGAAGAAGGGACAATGTGATCAACAGTTTTCAAGACTACCATCCCATTGCTAAGCACAATCTGATCATAGGAAAGGAGATTTCACTCTATGTTGACATATGCCATTAAACGTGATGACTGGGGGGGCGGAAAGCAAAGTAAGTAAAATCTCAAAGGTTTGATAAAACATGCTTCAAAGCTAACAATGTGGCGGCCTGGTATTGCCATGAATTTTGCTGCCATGGAGTAGCTCTATGACCCCCACGCCTATCCTGACCTCACTCAAAGTTAGTTTTGTCACCTTCAAACAAAATCGAGGAGCCAACACTCCCCTCTTCTCATCCGGCAGGTTGTCTCAGGCTTTGCTGGTATGTGAGCAAGTGCTGCCTAAATGACCAGGCCTGATGCAACCAGAGTTACTGTTACTGAGGCCACAGTGTAGGTGTTGAACAAATGCCTACCACAGTAATATTTTCAGAGTAAGCATTTGGCTATTAGTTGCTGATAGACTTTGTATTTAATCAATGTGAAGGTAACACATCAGTCTCACTAATAAGCCCATTGTGCCTGTGAACAATAGGCAAAGGCTTTATAATAACCTGCCGTTCTGATCAGGGGACATGCAGCCACAGTTTCTAAGGTAACACTCTTCACCCACAATTTAGATTCAATCAGTAATTCATCGAGGACACACATCTGCAGAGGGGTATGTATTGAGAACAAATTCTATTCTCGTAATTTCAGCCTCAACATCAAATTTTTAAAGAACCATCAGGGAAAAAACGATTATTCTTTGCAAGCGGACTACTGCCGCCTGTTTCATTTCTGCGCTAGACGTAAGGCGTCATGTGGAGGGCCGGATGCTGGGTTCCTGCCATTCACGTGGTTTAGGGTCCTTCCTGAGAGTTTCCATGGCGACTCTAACACAGCGTCTAACACATCTGTGTCTCCTTCCCCCGCCCCACGTCCCTAGGCTCAGTGCTGCATCAGAACTGAGCCCAATCTCATTGCTGGGAAATTCAGAACCTTCCAGACTTTGATTCCTCCCACTTTATCCCAACAGACAACCATGCCCTTCTGAGCTTAGCTTTTGGGGATGAGCTAGTTGACTGATTGGTGATTGGTTGGGTTACAATCAGCGATGCTATGAGGTAAGCAACAATCCCCCAAAACACTCAACACTCAACAACGTCACTGTTAAAAGGACAACAAATATATATACACACTACAGATAAAATAGGTAACTAATGAGATCCTACTGTCCAGCACAGGGAACTCCAGCTGGTGCTCTGTGGTGACCTAAGTGGGCTTCCCTGATAGCTTAGTTGGTAAAGAATCTGCCTGCATTGCAGGAGACCCCGGTTCGATTCCTGGGTTGGGAAGATCCTCTGGAGAAGGGATAGGCTACCCACTCCAGTATTCTGGACTGGAGAATTCCATCGACTGTATAGTCCATGGGGTCACAGAGTTGGACACGACTGAGCCACTTGAAGACATTAGTGGCAAGGAAATCTGAAATAGAGGGGATACATGTATACATGTGCATGATTCATTTTGTTGCACAGTAGAAACTAATACAATATTGTAAAGCAACTACACTCCCAACAAAAAAATTAATTATAATGCATGTATCAAATAAATAAATAAATGGCAACAGAAAAAGTGACCTAAATGTAATTTCCAAGAGCTTTCACGTTCAAAAGCCAACAGCCTATAAAAGCAGATTTATTTTTCCAACAACAGTAACAGATTTTGTGCATCAGCAGTTCATCAGCGGGAGGAACTATTTCCTTTGACCTTGTTCAGGACCCTGTGGAATTGGTGACAAGTCCACAAACATTGAAGCTAGGGTTTCACAGCAGCCCTGACTGCTCCCGCCCAAATGACATTGTCTCCTTCAAGCTGTTACCCCCTCAACGACAGGGGAACATTCCAAATCCAGAATCAAGTCCTGGAGAGGTGAGCCATCAGGGGCTGCAGCGAGCTTCTTCCTCTGGCCTTTCTAATCACAAGGCTCCCTTACACGAGGTCTCCAGGGGACTGACTGCTGGCATTTGAGCCCCCGTAACCCGCTCACCCTCTGAAGTTCAGCCCCCTCTCCTGTGACAGGCACCTTCAGCTCCTATTAGATTAGCATCGTCTCCATCACATCTTGCTTCCCTGTGCTTACAGCTCTACCTGCCTGGATCCACCTGCCCTCTCCTTCACCTACTGAAACCACGTGTAAATAAGTAGCTGTATTGGCTACTGTAGACTGATCCATGGTATTCTTTCCCCTTCTTAGCCACCCTCTGGACTGGGAACTACATTTCCCAGACTCCCACTCCAGGGAGGGATTCCAATTGGTTTCCTCCAACAAGGTGCTCTGGGCTTCCCTCATAGCTCAATTGATAAAGAATCCACCTGCAATTCAGGAGACCCCTGTTCAATTCCTGGGTCAGGAAGATCCCCTGAAGAAGGGGTAGGCTACCCACTCCAGTATTCTTGGGCTTCTCTTGTGGCTCAGCTGGTAAAGAATCTGCCTGCAATGTGGGAGACCTGGGTTTGATCCCTGGCTTGGGAAGATCCCCTGGAGAAGGGAAAGGCTACCCACTCCAGTATTCTGGCCTAGAGAATTCCATGGGCTATATAGTCCATGGGGTCGCAAAGAGTTGGACTCGACTGAGTGACTTTCACTTTCAGTTTTCAAGAAGGTGCACTACTGCAGAATTTGCAAGCAGAAAAAAAAAAAAAATAAAAGCCGTTATTCCCAGTGGTTTGTACTTTGCCAGGTTAACAACAGTGGTGCTTTGAGATCACTTCTCTTTGGTTCTACACTGAGGTCATTCGCAGCATGTCTGGATATCCTCACAGGAGTCTCCACTTTAATGCTATTGCAGGTGAGAATTCTAGCCATTTCTGCACTTGGAGATTTCCTGAAGATAATATCCTCACCTAATGGAAGTTTAATCTGATAATTCCCTCTACAAAGACTCTTCCCATTTTAGTTTCCAAAGAGCATCGTCCTCTGGCTGATCCTAACTGATACGGTGGAGGAAATGTTAACAATTTTAATAGACGGCTCTGGAAATGCTTGTAGGAAAAGAACAATATATGCTTGGAGGGAAAAGAAAACCTTGAGATATACCTCAAGGAGAAGGTGAGATGGCCGGGGTCAGGTGTGTGGGCTGAGTCACTTCTCTAGAAAAGCAGACGCTGGAGGAAGAGGAGAGGCAGTGGAGCTGGAACTTGGTATCTCTTCCCCAGACTTTGGGTCTTCAATGACCCAATGTTGAGGTCCTTTAATGGACCGGAACCTGGTGGTCTGGAGTCGACCGAAAAGAAAATAGAGAGAAAGAGACTGATATTCCTTGGTTTATGCAGAAAGCCAATAAAGTCGCTGGCACGGGGCTTGCTCTGTTCATGGAGGCCTCAGGCACCCTCTCGATGGGGTGAAGGCACAGAGCACCTTCTCGAGAGGGTCTTAGAAGCCCAGGCAGGAAAGTGAACTCAGAGGGCCTCTGTGCTCCAAAGAAATAGCCTGAGAGAGAGAGAGAAAGAGAAATATACGGGGACCAGAGCTCTGATGGAGCAAAGGTGTTTTAATCAACATGGTGTGGGCATATATACTGTAGTTATTCTCAGCAAAGATAAAGATTAAAATTCCAGACTTACAAACATAGACAATCCATATTAAAGAGAGAGAGAGTTATAAATAATTACTTTTACTGTATGGTTCACAAGAAGGAAGAGGGTACTTATCACCATATTGAAAAACTAATGAAGGAAATGCCTGGATCCCTCAGTCCCTGGAGAGGCTTGCCTCTCCTCTTAATTCCTGAATATTCAGGAATTAATAAAGGACAGAGGATTCCTGACAGATCCAGAACAGCACACAGGAAGCCTCTTGTTAAATGCTTCCTGACAATCCAAAGCTTCAGTGTGGCAAGCCAAGAGTCAATTCCTTGTGTGCTCAGTCATGTCCAACTCTTTACCACCCTAGGAACCATAGCCCGCCAGGTTCTTCTGTCCATCAGACTTTCCGGGCAAAAGTACTAGAGTGGGTTGCCATTTCCTCCTCCAGGGCATCTTCCTGACCCAGGAACTGAACCCACATATCCTGCATTGGCAGTCAGATACTTTACCTCTGAGCTACCAGGGAAGCCCAGATTTCTTACAGGAAGGGGTAAAGGGGTGACAAGGGGAAAGCATGGAGCTGGGGGAACCTGAGCCCTGGAGATAAGCAAGATGGTGGAGATGAATGATGAAGTGCCTTCCCTCAAGGACCACGAACCCTGCTGCAATCCCAGGCTGCTTAGGAGTCATGGCACCAACCCAGCATCTCTTTCCATCCTATTGAGGAGCCTTGCATGTGACTGAACACCCTACCCGCTGCCTAGCGTAATCTGGCCAATCGTTCCATGTTAAATGCTACGCACGGGGTGCCTCCTCCACAAGCCTTCCAGAATGATAACTCAACCCAAGAAAAATTTGGTGGAAGATGTAGTTAGAGATTTGGTGGCAGGAAACTTTTTAGTACTCATTAAAGTCAAGTTGTATAGAATCGACTCCCAAACATGGAGGAATTATCACACAGTGTAAAAAGAGATGACGTCAACCATGAAAGTACTGGTTAAAACAATAGAGACTCCAACAAACAACGCACGCTCACTGAGATGTCGCCCACCCTCGCACTCCCATGGATACCCTCACCCACGTCCAGAAGTGCCATTTGACGGTTCTGGAAATGGGTGAAAATTTCTTTCTGATGCTGCAGAATCCCTGTTGAGACTGCAAAATGTAGCTAGGTAGACGAAGGTAATCTACACCTGTCCAGGGCACCTGACTATGGTTCTGTGAGAGATTTTATATTTTTAAAAAAAGAGAGGTTACAAACTCAGATAAGTTTCAAAAGTGCTGTCTTAAAAAAAAAATTTTTTTTTTAAAGTGCTGTCTATCTCATTCTCCTTTTGCAGATTTACAATGTACATCAGCAAAATAAGGTCTGTAGAATCCAGCGACAAAAAGATCCTTTTAAATTCCATTTAATCAACAATTCATTTCTTAAAAGGTTCTATGAAACAGTGATTCAAACAAAGCCTGTTTGGGAAACTCTGCTCTAGAGAAAGTATGACCAAGGTTTTACAAATCCCGGCATGCCTGGTTATCTGTCTCTTAAAACTCCACTAAGTGTTTCTCTAGAAGAGAGACTAACCTGCAATGTTACAGAATCTGCCTCTTTCCACATATTACAGGCAGCTTCTCCTTCATCTCTAAACCAAAAAACCTGCTTTCAGACTGAATGCTTTTAAGACAGGACATCCATTCAGTTCTGTCTCTTCCCAACTCCCAAAGAGGCTGACCTTCACCTCCAGACTGTAGAGAAACTGGCCATAGAACGCAATGACAGAAGCAATGCCTTATACAGCGCCAAGGGTCAAGTACCAGTCTCAGGTCTTGGCATATCCTTATACAGCGCCAAGGGGCAAGTACCAGTCTCAGGTCTTGGCATATCTTAATCCATTTAATCCTCAGGAGACCCTGGAAGGTATACACTGCTATCTCCATTTTACAGATTGAGAGTCTAAGGCCCAGAGAAGTGAATCACTTGCCCAAAGCCATACCTACACCAAACGATCAGACAGGCTGCCTGGTTTCGTAGCCTGTAACTTGAGCATGCAGCTACTTTTCACAATTACTTCCTTTTTTTTTTTTTTTTTTTGTTTCCCTTGTGGCTCAGCTGGTAAAGAATCCACCTGCAATGTGGGAGACCTAGGTTTGACCCCTGGGTTGGGAAGATCCCCTGGAGAAAGGAAAGGCTACCCACTCCAGTATTCTGGCCTGGAGAATTCTATGAACTGTATAGTTCATGTGGTCACAAAGAGCCTGACATGTCTGAGCGACTTTCACTTTTTTTCTTTTTTTAAGGGTTTTTAAAATTATAGTTGATTTACAATGCTGTGATAATTTCACATAGACAGCAAAGTGATTCAGTTATATATATATGAACCATGAAAGTTGCTCAGTCACATATATATATAAATATGTGTGTCACATATATGTGTGTGTGTATGTGCATATACATAAATATATATATAAAAGCATATATATTTATTCTAGGCTATTGCGGTAGGAGAGAGAGATTGAACCAACTCAGCTGAAACATGGTAGGAGAGTTTTTAATCCCTGGGATGAACTAGTGGAAAAGTGCTGGAGGAAGTTAGGGAGTGGGTGGTCAATGTGATGAAGCTTCTGAGTTTGCTAATTTACAAGTTACTGTAGCTAGGCCCCTGCTCTCCCAGGGACACTGGGAAATAGGGCATTATCTTTCCAGATGATGGCATTTCAGAGGGATGGCTCCCCTGTCCTCAAGGACAGTCCTGGACTGTAAAGCTGGCAAGATGCTAGAAGATGTATGTCTCAAGGCACAGAGAAAGAATTCACAATGTTAGGTTTTCTAAGGTACTTCCCAGGTGGCGCAGTGGTGAGGAATCCATCTGCCAACGCAGGAGACACAGGACACGCAGGTTTGATCCCCGGGTGGGGAGATCCCCTGCAGAAGGACACGGCAACGCACTCCAGGAGGCTTGCCTGGGAAATCCCATGAACAGAGGGGCCTGGCAGGCTACAGTCCATGGGGTCACAAAGAGTCGGACAGGACTTAGCGCCTGAGCACACACATGCACACACACACACACACACACACACACACAGGCACACACGCACACATACACACACAAGCTAGTGTCAGACAGGACTTAGCGCCTGAGCACACACACGCGCGTGCGGGCACACACGCACACATATGCACACAAGCTAGTGTTCTAAAGTAAATGCTGTAAGGAAAGGAAGGTCAGAGGGCAAGAGTCAGGAAGAGCTCTGTCTAAAGTTTAGTCAAGCTGAAAGGAATGTGAAGGTTGTCTTGGATCACACTCTAGAATTCCTGAACCAGATCTGAGTGGACTGGGCCCAGGAATCTGTTCTTTAACAAGCTATCCAAGTGTTTCCAAAAGATGTCAACCTTCCAGGTCTTAGATATAATAGCCCAACTAACTAGAAACCTGGTGTATTAATTTGCTGAGCTTCACAAATGTCATTTTGATGAACTAGCTCCCCGATGAAATAAAGCTGGCCAGGTGGTGAATCTCAGCACTGTTCTCTCCGTGTTAACCTTATGGAGATGGCACCCAAGCTGGAATTGAGAGGAGCCTGGAATTTAGAGGAAATCCAGGGTGTTTTAGTTTACTTTGTTTCATTTCAGTTAAGAACCCACCCAAGAAAATTTACTGTCATTCAAACAGGAATTTTCTCTGGGACCCTGGAAGCCCATACTCTAGTCAAGGCGATTCTTTCTTTAATGTTCTGTATTGCTTTCAGTACATGAAGGGTATTACTTTCCCAGTGCCATGGGGAGACGTTCTTTATAGACCCAGTAAATCAGGGATAAGAACTAATTGAAACTTGCTTGCTATACCTTTGTGGGCTGAGTCTTGCAACAGGAAGGCAAACAGCCAGCAATTAAAATGCTAATACAGGGCTCACCCCAGTTGGGCGCTGCTGCCAGAACGCAATGGGCAGCTCCAGGAGAATTCATAACAGCTAGCCTGGACCAGGCTTAATTTAAAAGCCATTGATTTATCAGAGCTGCAAGCAACACTTTAAGAGATATTTTGCAAATGGAAAATAACAACAATAAAAATAACAATAATAATAATAAAAGAACTGATTGTTAAGAAGCAAACCAAATTATTCTCAATGAACTGAGTGTAGACAGCTCAGCTGTTTAGCATTTGGTGCAAACGGAGCCAGCATCTTGGGTTTAGCTCCCTCAGGCTAGCTTTTCTGGGGGCCTGGCCAATGGAAAAAGCAGCAGATGCAATATACAAAGACTTAGGACTGAAATGTTACTGAGACAAGTGAAAGCAGGTTGATCTTGTGGACATGCAATTGAACTGACCTCAGTTGAAATCATCCCACTTGAGACTTCCCTGGTATTCCAGTGGTTGAGTCTACCTTCCAATGCAGAGGTGAACAAGGAAACAGGATTTGGCCCAGATAGCTGAGGCCCCACATGCGTGCATGCTAAGTCGCTTCAGCCGTATCTGACTCGTTGCGACCCTATAGACCACAGCCTGCCAGGCTTCTCCTGGCAAGAATACTGGAGTGGGTTGCCATTTCCTTCTCCAGGGGATCTTTCTGACCTGGGGATCAAACCTGTGTCTCCTGCGGCTCCTGCGTTGCAGGCAGATTATTTACCACTGACCCAAGGGAAAGCCCTGAGGTGCATAGGAAAGGAATAAACTCAGAGAGTCCAGAAGCTTACATCTTCCCATACAAAGAATACTAAATTCCTTAACTTGGTATCTGATCTTTGATGTTCAGACTGCCTACTCCCTTTGTTTCAGACTTGTCTGTAGCCTGACTCCCCCACCTCCAGCCTCCTTGGAGCAGTTTTCTCAGAGCTGCAGGGATGCTGTCTCCTGGGCTAGGAGTCCTAAACATTCCCATCAAATAAAACAGCTCTCTACTCTCAGGTTGTGACTCGATTTCTTAGTCAACACAATGCAGAGGACGAGGCTTCAATATCCCGTCCAGGATCTAAGATTCCACAAGCCGAAGGGCAGCTAAGCCCGGATCTTGTACCTACTGCGCCCCCAAGCTCTGGAGCCTGTGTACTGCAGCTGGAGAGCCTGCACGGCAGTGAGGACCCCTTACGACGTAGCTAGGACCCAATGCAACCAAATAAATAAACAAATGAAAAAAATCACTTTCCTTGCTAGCTCTTGATTTGGGACAAGTATGACAGAGGATGAGATGGCTGGATGGCATCACCGACTCGATGGACATGGGTTTGGGTGGACTCCGGGAGCTGGTGATGGACAGCGAGGCCTGACGTGCTGCGGTTCACAGGGTCGCAAAGAGTCGGACACGACTAAGCGACTGAACTGAACTGAACACAGTAGTTGTACAGAATGACTGTTCACATAATGAACTATTATTACTAACATCATTATTAGTCTCTCCCTTCTCAGGCCTCCCACCCTCACTTGTTATGTTTTGCTGCCTTAGCTGCTGTCCCTCTGCTTTGTACCTATTTGGTTTTTTCCCCCAAAGCCGTCCATCGTGATTCCATTAGGAATCTCAGCTCCCACCTCACAGCCCATGGGCCAGTCCCATATGGCCCCACACTCAACTGTTTCCCAGGAGGAAGGTCAACCAAAAACCTTCCTCTTACTGATGGCAGCTTGCGAGCAACATTCTGAATAAACTCCAATTTAATTCAAAAACATGCATCCAGTATCCATCGTGGGTAAGGCACCAAGATGGCCACCATGGTGCTGCCCGTAGGCATTTCTTCACTTTGATATTAGATGGTCCAATAAGCAAAACAGTGCCCACACACACACACAAAGATACCCACATTCTAATCTCCAGAACCTGCAAGTATGCTGCCTTGCATGCCCAAGGGATTCTGCAGATGTAATCAACGTAAGACAGGGTCATATTGGATTAGGGCGAGCCCTGAGTCCAAAGACTGGTGGCCTCATAAGGAAAGAGATCTGGAGACAGAGACTTACACAGAAGAGGAGTCCACTTGGCAATGTGATGTAGATGTAAACTAGAGAACACCAAGGGTGGATGGTCACTTCCAGAAGCAAGAAGCAACCAGAAAGGGCCCTCCCCTAGAGCCTTCAGGGAGAGCATGGCCCTGCCAACACCTTGAACTCCAGAACTGTGAGACAATATATGTCTCTTGTCTTCAGGCACCCACTTTGCGGTGCTTTGCCATGGCCACCCTAGGAAACTAATACACTTAGCAACTCAAAGCCTTTGAGAATGAAACTCCTCTTAATAAGACAGGAAAGGTTCACTTCATTCACTCAGTCATGTCCAGCTCTTTGTGACCCCATGGACTGCAGCACGCCAGGCCTCCCTGTCCATCAACAACACCCAGAACTTTCTCAAACTTATGTCCATAGAGTCGGTCATGCCAACTAACCATCTCATCCTCTGTCATCCCCTATTCCTCCTACCTTCAATCTTTTCTCAGCGTCAGGTTCTTTTCCAATGAGTCAGTTCAGATGGCGAAAGTATTGGAGCTTCAGCTTTAGCATTAGTCCTTCCAATGAATATTCAGAACTGATTTCCTTTCTGATTGACTTGTCAATCAAAGAGGGATTCACTAGTCTCCTTGCCATCCAAGGGACTCTCCAGAGTCTTCTCCAACACCACAGTTCAAAAGCATCAAATCTTCCATGCTCAGCTTTCATTAAGATCCAACTCTCACATCAGTACATTACTACTGGTAAAACCATAGCTTTGACTAGACAGACCTTTGCCGGCAGAGTAATGTCTCTGCTTTTTAATATGCTGTCTAGGTTGGTCATGGAGAAGGCAATGGCACCCCACTCCAGTACTCTTGCCTGGAAAATCCCATGGATGGAGGAGCCTGGTAGGCTGCAGTCCATGGGGTCGCTAAGAGTCAGACATGACTGAGCGACTTCACTTTGACTTTTCACTTTCATGCACTGGAGAAGGAAATGGCAACCCACTCCAGTGTTCTTGCCTGGAGAATCCCAGGGACTGGGGAGCCTGCTGGGCTGCCGTCTATGGGGTCGCACAGAGTCGGAAACGACTGAAGCGACTTAGCAGCAGCAGCAGCAGGTTGATCATAGCTTTTCTTTCAAGGAGCAAACGTCTTTTAATTTCATGGCTGCAGTCACCATCTACAGTGATTTTGGAGCCCAAAAAAAATAAAGTCTGTCACTGATTCCCCATCTATTTGCCATGAAGTGATGGAATCAGATGCCATGATCTTAGTTTTTTGAATGTTGAGTTTTCAGCAGCTTTTTCACTCTCCTTTTTCACTTTCATCAAGAGGCTCTTCAGTTCCCCTTTTCTTTCTGCCGTAAGGGTGGTATCATCTGCATTTCTGAGGTTATTGATATTTCTCCCGGCAATCTTGATTCCACCTTGTGTTTCATCCAGTCCAGCGTTTGTCATTATGTACTCTGCATATAAGTTAAATAAGCAAGGTGTCAATATACAGCCTTAACGTACTCCTTTCCCAATTTTGAACCAGTCTGTTGTTCCGTGTCCAGTTCTAACTGTTGCTTCTTAACCTGCATACAGACTTCTCAGGAGGCAGGTAAGGTGGTCTGGTATTCCCATCTCTTTCAGAATTTTCCACAGTTTGTTGTGAATCACACAGCCAAAAGCTTTGGCTAGTCAATAAAGCAGAAATAGATGTTTTTCTGGAACTCTCTTGCTTTTTCCATGATCCAGTAGATGTTGGCAATTTGATCTCTGGTTCCTCTGCCTTTTCTAAATACAGATTGAACATCTGGAAGTTCACGGTTCACATATGGCTGAAGCCTGGCTTGGAGAATTTTGAGAATTACTTTACTAGCGTGTGAAATGAGTACAATTGTGCAGTAGTTTGAGCATTCTTTGGCTCTTTGGCATTGCCTTTCTCTGGGATTGGAATGAAAACTGACCTTTTCCAGTCCTGTGGCCACTGCTGAGTTTTCCAAATTTGCTGGCATATTGAGTGCAGCACTTTCACAGCATTATCTTTCAGGATTTGAAATAACTCAGCTGGAATTCCATCACCTCCACTAGCTTTGTTCACAGTGATGCTTCCTAAGGCCCACTTAACTTTGCACTCCAGAATGTCTGGCTCTAGGTGAGTGATCACACCACCTTGGTTATCTGAGTCATTAAGATCTTTTGTGTATAGTTCTGTGTATTCTTGCCACCTTTTCTTAATATCTTCTGCTTCTGTTAGGTCCATACCATTTCTGTCCTTTATTATGCCCCTCTTTGCATGAAATGTTCCTTTGGTATCTCTGATTTTCTTGAAGAGATCTCTAGTCTTTCCCATTCTATTGTTTTCCTCTATTTCTTTATATTGATCACTGAGGAAGTCTTTCTTATCTCTCCATGCTATTTTTTGGAACTCTCCATTCAGATGGGTATATCTTTTATTTTCTCCTTTGCCTTTAGCTTCTCTTCTTTTCTCAGCTATTTGTACAGCCTCCTCAGACAACCATTTTGCCTTTTTGCATTTCTTTTTCTTGGGAGTGGTCTTGATCACTGCTTCCCATACAATGTCACAAACCTTTGTCCATAGTCCTTCAGGCACTCTGTCTATCAGATCTAAGCCCTTGAATCTGTTTGTCACTTCCACTGTATAATCGTAAGGGATTTGATTTAGGTCATACCTGAATGGCCTAGTGGTTTTCCCCACTTGCTTCAATTTAACTCTGAATTTGGCAATAAGAAGTTCATGATCTGAGCCACAGTCAGCTCCCAGTCTTGTTTTTGCTGACTGTATAGAGCTTCTCCAAGACGGAGAAGCTTTTTGGCTGCAAAGAATATAATCAATCTGATTTTGGTGTTGACCATCTGGTGATGCCCATGAGTAGAGTCTTCTTTTGTGCTGTTGGAAGAGGGTGTTTGCTCTGACCAGTGCGTTCTCTTGGCAAAACTCTGTTAGGCTTCATTCTGCTTAATTTTGTACTCCAAGCCCAAACTTGCCTATTACTCCAGGTATCTCTTGACTTCCTACTTTTGCATTCTAGTCCCCTATGATGAAAAGGACATCTTTTTTGGTGTTAGTTCTAGAAGGCCTTGTAGGTCATCATAGAACCATTCAACTTCAGCTTCTTTGGCATTAGTGGTTGGGACATAGACTTGGATTACTGTGGTATTGAATTGCTTGCCTTGGAAATGAACAGAGATCATTCTGTCATTTTTGAGATTGCACCCAAGTACTGAATTTCCGACTCTTTTGTTTATGAGGGTTACTTCATTTCTTCTAAGGGATTCTTGCCCACAGTAGTAGATACAATGGTCACCTGAATTAAATTCACACATTCCCACCCATTTTAGTTCACTGAGCCCTAAAATGTTGGTGTTCACTCTTGCCATCTCCTGTTTGACCACTTCCAATTTACCTTGATTTATGGACCTAACATTCTAGGTTCCTATGCAATATTGTTCTTTACAGCTTTGGACTTTACATCCATCACCAGTCACATCCACAACTGGGTGTTAATAAGCTGCAGCTTATTCAGGATGAAGCCTCCAAATACAACTTCTCCATGAACTGGAAGAACAGCAGCAATATCCTATGATACCATCTCTTCTAAACTTCATATATTTCAGTGTTTACCGATAATTTATGTGTCTCCTATAGGAGTCAAGCAAATCAAGTAGTTAAATAATGGGGGGAAATCAAGGTAGACATCATCAGGAGACCTTAGCTGAACTGTTCACCAGAGCTGAGCTAATAAACTCTCCTTGCACCAAAATTCCCACTTCCAGAAGAGAACACAGAGATGTTAGTAATCCAACAAATGACCTCAGGCTAATTAAATCAATAGTCCCTGAAAATGAGATTTTTAAATGGAAGTGTTTTAAAGGCCTTAAATAAAAACTGGGATCCATTCCTACTGGGGATAACATTTGATGATAAACTCACAAGCAGAAGAGAGCAAGGGTTTTCCAGGTGGCTCAGTGGTAAAGAACCTATATGCCAATGCAGGAGACGCAACTCCCATCCCTGGGTCGGGAAGATCCCCTAGAGAAGGAAATGGCAACCTGCTCTAGTATTCTTGCCTGGGAAACCCCATGGACAGAGGAGCCTGGCAGGCTAAAGGCCATGTGGTCACAAAGAATAAGACATGGCTGAGTAAACAACAAAAGGAAAGAGTAAGAGCAGGAAACAGAGTTGTCTTCTGCTGTCTAAAAACTCAGTTCCCATTTGAACACGCCAAACTGAACACATAAAGACCCTTTTCTGTTCCATTGAACTTTCACATCCATAAATCTTCCTCTGCAGTTACTATCAACCACGCAGGAACCAACATGGAGAGCAAGGGGATTTGCCTTCCTGTGTGAAATGTGTGTGCACAGACTTCTCAAAAATTGTTAAGAATAGCTTGCTCTAAGACATCCTATCTCTACAAAAAGAAAGGAAACAATCAGAATGATTTCCCTACTGACTCTGGGCCCAGGGTCAATGCCCTTGAATGTCTCTAATCTTGAGCAAATCTCTTCACTTTCTAGACTGCCACTTATTCATAATATGGTTAATAATGATGTCTGCAGTAAGATGCCATCCTTGGATTTTAAATTGCACGATCTTACGCAAAGGCAACAAATTCCAGGGATACCAACAAGCATGCTTTTTGACACATCTCAACCTCTCTGAGATCAAGATGCCCTACAATCCCTGCTCTACAACCTCCTACTGTACAGTGTATGATCCAACAACCACTGTCTCCTGAGTGATGGTCCCAGCGTAGTTGCCATCAGTTCAGTTCACTTCAGTTGCTCAGTCATGTCCAACTCTTTGCAACCCCATGAGTTGCAGCATGCCAGGTGATGGACAGGAGTCCATTACCAACTCCCAGAGTTTACCCAAACTCATGTCCATTGAGTCAGTGATGCCATCCAACCATCTCATATGGTAGTTGCCATCACCTGTCCTCAAAACCCATCTTGACTGCTCACCTATCCTCAACTGCTATTGAGTAGCATGCATGGTCCACCCTACATGACTATTTGCTAGTTACAGTGTCTTCAAAATGATGGCATGCAGGAGGAGGAGAAGTTCATAGAACCTTGCTGGCCTTTCTGCTCAATTTTTCTGTAACCCTAAAACTAATCTAAAAGAAAGCTCTAGGGGGTTGGGGAAGTGGAGAATGGTTACTGTTCAATGGATACAGAGTTTCAGTTTTGCAAGATAAAAAGAGTTATGGAGATGGACAGTGGTGATGGTTGCGCAACAATATTAATGAACTATGAATTCCTAAGGGGCAAGAACAGCCTTTTAGACTCTGTATTTGCAGGGTCTTTCTACAGTATCTCATAACGTAAATAGTGCTCAACAAAGTTTGCTGAGTGAATGAACTAACTGACACACGTTTACTTCTATGATCACGACCATTACTTTTGAGTTTCCATGGCTGGTGCCCAGTCGCCGTCTTAGACAAATGTATCACTTGCTTTATACCATGTGTTGCATAATCACTTAGAAAAATGCTGGCAAAGGAATCATTTTTATCTCAGAGTGTCCTTCAAACTGTCTGACTTTCCATGGTTTCAGAACAGGGGTTTCCTTTTTCCATTTCCATCCATCTTTTTTGTTTTTCCATTCATCCTATAAATTTTCTCAAAACACCTGGCCCAGGGTCACCAGGTGCTGGTGGAGAATAACTGTCCCAGTCATGTATTTTCTCCCATTCAGGATTACCCTGTATCATATTTCAATAGCTGGCCAGTTTAATCATCCCTACTGTCGGGAAAGTTTGGCTTGTGGATAAATCAAAGCAGCTCTGCAACAAGAGTCAGGGACAGACTAACTTCCTGGGAAGAACTTCCCTTTGCAAATATATTGCTGTGTCGGTCATAAACAAGGTCACTAGCAGTGCCTTTCACCTTGATGAGAAATTTAAAATTTCGAAAGGAAAAATTACCCTGCAGGCAGAGGGAATCTTAGCTCATCTCACAGAGTCTTTAAAAAAAAAAAAAAATAATTCTCCATCATAAATTTGTCCTGGTTAACCCAAGAAGATCTGTGGTTTTTGATTTGTGTGACCAAACATCTTAAATCTCACTGCTAACTACAAGTCCCTAAATCTAACTGTTTTTGCTGACAAGAGAAGAAAATCTGGAAGGCCCAGACTTTGCAGACATTTTTTTTGGCTTTGGCATTCCCCACCGGTGGTTGTCAAGTGGATGCTGTCACTTTGATCACTTTGTTTGTTTGAACATGAGAATGTAAAAAAGGACAATGTACACCCCCATCCTTCCTGTGAGTCTGAGCCATAGTCAGCAGTGTATGAAGGAAAGAGACCAGCGGGTGCCAGGAGAGGTGAGGGGAAGGGCTGGGAGCGGGTTCAGGAAGTGATGGGAACCACAAACACGAGTGTGGCAGAATGTATCCTCCCAAACACCCCCAGCAGTACTTCCAGCCCCACTGCTCCTCCACAACATTGTAGGGAGCAACATTTCCCCATCAAGAAGGGAAATCTATTGACTTTGAACTTGGGAGGGACTTTGTGAATGCCTTGGCAAATAATGGTGCATGCCTGCCAAGCTATCATCAGAGACAGTCCTCTCTACTTTTCCCTCTCTCTCGTCCTCTCTCTCTCTCTCCTTCCCCCACCACCTTGCCCTTGGAACCAGCCACAATATTTATACAAAGCTCAAACCACATAGAGAGGCCACATGGAGGGTGTTTCAGACAAGAGACCAACTCCAGATTGGCCCCCAAATCCAGCATCAACTACTAAATATGTGACTGAGGGAGCCTTTAGGAGATTCCAGCCCTAGGCTTCACCAGCTGATGCTGTAGTGCGTAAACACCAGGTATCTCACCAATTCCCACACAGAACGAAGATTCATGAGAAAAATATATGTTCATTTTTTAAGTCACTAAGTTTTGGGGTGATCTGTTCCACACCCAGAGTAAATGGATCAATATGGAGGCTGGAGACCAAGATGGGCCAAAGTGACATAATTGAGCCTGACCAGGGATCGCACAGAACGAGCTGGCAGGCAAGGCCAGTTGTGGAGCAGAGCGCCAAAGCCAACACCGATTTGAAAGGTCATGAGATCAAGAAGACCTTTCTATTTCTGCACCTATGAGAAAAATCATTCTCATGATGGAAACCCATTTTCATAATCAGCAGCTGTCTCTGCAGTGGTTAAGAATATTGTTAATCCTCCAGTGTTAAGTTTTTATTGGTCATGATTACACCATTAGGCCATCATTGTACCACAGTTCTCTCTCCTAAGCTCCCAATGACATCCGCATCTACTGACCCACAGGTACCTCAAATTCAGCATGTGAGAACAAGTTCATCTCCTTACCTCGGCAACTGATATAACAAAACACTTCTGTAAGCCTCATGCTAAATTCCAATCCCAAAATTAGCAGACCTGAAAGGAAAAGGAACCACTACCAAAAAATCATCATCAAATCAAACAGACAGCAGAAAGAATGAACTTTAAACTACAAAATAATCAGAAAACAATAAAATGGCAGTAGCAAGGCTTTATCTATAAATAATTGCTTTAAACATAAATGGACTAATTCTTAATCAAAAGACATAGCATGGCAGAATGGATTTTTTACAAAGATCCAGTTATATGCTACCCGAAAGAGACTCACTTTAGGGACTTTTGTGGTGGCCCCTTGGATAAGACCCCCCACTCCCACTGCACAGGGTTCAGGTTCAATTCCCGGTCAGGGAGCTAGATCCCACAGGTCACAACTAAAGACCAAAGACCCCCAGTGCCAGACTAAGACCCAGCTCAGTCATATACATATTTTAAAAGAGAGACAGAGAGATTCGCCTTAATATTAAAGAAACACATGAAAGTAAAGGCATGGAAAAAGATGTTCAAGGCAAATGGTAACCACAAGCGAGCAGGGGTGCTATACTTAGACAAAATAGTCAAAAATTGTCACAGGGATAAAGAAGGTCATTACTGAGAGATAAAGGGGTCAATTTATCAAAAGAATGCTGCTGCTGCTGCTAAGTTGCTTCAGTCGTGTCTGACTCTGTGTGACCCCATAGACAGCAGCCCACCAGGCTCCCCCGTCCCTGGGACTCTCCAGGCAAGAACACTGGAGTGGGTTGCCATTTCCTTCTCCAATGCATGAAAGTGAAAAGTGAAAGTGAAGTCGCTCAGTCATGTCTGACTCTTCACTGCACCATGGACTGCAGCCCACCAGGCTCCTCCATCCATGAGATTTTCCAGGCAAGAGTACTGGGAGTGGGGTGCCATTGCCTTCTCCGTATCAAAAGAATATAAGATGGTAAATACATAAGCACTCAACACTGGCATATATTGCTACCAAAAGATCTATCCAAGGATATATGACAGCTTTATTTGTCAAATTCAAAAACTGGAAACATTCCAACTGAACATTAACAGTCGAGTAGATTAAAATATTCTGCTATAGCTATTCACTATAACTACACAGCACACAACAATGAAAGAAATGAACGACTCCTCCATATACAACACGGATGAATCTCACAGACAAAACAAGCAAAGATGAGAGAAAAGTGAAAATCACTGAGTCATGTCCAGCTCTGTGACCCCATGGACTATACACAAAAGATGGCGACATGCAGAAGTTGTAAACACAACGACACAACGTACAGGACCTTCGGTGACAGTAACACTGATCAGTAGCGATAGAAGTCGCAAAGCTGGTTACTTTTGGTTGAGAGATGTGCAGGAAGGAAGAGTCCTGACTTAGGAAAGCAGCCCTAGGGAACCTTCTGGAACTGTTCTCTATCTTGATCTTGTCAGTTCAGTTCAGTTAAGTCTCTCAGTTGTGTCCGACTCTTTGTGATCCCATGAACCACAGCACGCCAGGCCTCCCTGTCCATCAACAACTCCCGGAGCTCACTGAGACTCACATCCATCAAGTCAGTGATGCCATCCAGCCATCTCATCCTCTGTCGTCCCCTTCTCCTCCTGCCCTCAATCCCTCCCAGCATCAGAGTCTTCTCCAATGAGTCAACTCTTCGCATGAGGTGGCCAAAGTACTGGAGTTTCAGCTTTAGCATCATTCCTTCCAAAGAAATCCCAGGACTGATCTCCTTCAGAATGGACTGGTTGGATCTCCTTGCAGTCCAGGGGACTCTCAAGAGTCTTCTCCAACACCACAGTTCAAAAGCATCAATTCTTTGGTGCTCAGCCTTCTTCACAGTCCAGCTCTCACATCCATACATGACCACAGGAAAGACCATAGCCTTGACTAGATGGATCTTTGTTGGCAAAGTAATGTCTCTGCTTTTGAATATGCTATCTAGGTTGGTCATAACTTTCCTTCCAAGGAGTAACCATCTTTTAATTTCATGGCTACTGTCACCATCTGCAGTAATTTTGGAGCCCAGAAAAACAAAGTCTGACACTGTTTCCACTGTTTCCCCATCTATTTCCCATGTAGTGATGGGACCAGATGCCATGATCTTCGTTTTCTGAATGTTGAGCTTTAAGCCAACGTTTTCACTCTCCACTTTCACTTTCATCAAGAGGCTTTTTAGTTCCTCTTCACTTTCTGCCATAAGGGTGGTGTCATCTGCATATCTGAGGTTATTGATATTTCTCCTGGCAATCTTGATCCCAGCTTGTGCTTCCTCCAGCCCAGCATTTCTCATGATGTACTCTGCATAGAAGTTAAATAAGCAGGGTGACAATATACAGCCTTGACGAACTCCTTTTCCTATTTGGAACCAGTCTGTTGTTCCATGACCAGTTCTAACTGTTGCTTCCTGACCTGCATATAGGTTTCTCAAGAGGCAGGTCAGGTGGTCTGGTATTCCCATCTTTTTCAGAATTTTCCACAGTTTATTGTGATCCACACAGTCAAAGGCTTTGGCATAGTCAATAAAGCAGAAATAGATGTTTTTCTGGAACTCTCTTGCTTTTTCCATGATCCAACAGATGTTGGTAATTTGATCTCTAGTTCCTCTGCCTTTTCTAAAACCAACTTGAACATCTGGAAGTTGACGGTTTACATATTGCTGAAGCCTGGCTTGGAGAATTTTGAGCATTACTTTACTAGCATGTGAGATGAGTGCAATTGTGCAGTAGTTTGAGCATTCTTTGGCATTGCCTTTCTTTGGGATTGGAATGAAAACTGACATTTTCCAGTCCTGTGGCCATGGCTGAGTTTTCCAAATTTGCTGGCATATTGAGTGCAGCACTTGCACAGCATCATCTTTCAGGATTTGGAATAGCTCAACTGGAATTCCATCACCTCCACTAGCTTTGTTTGTAGTGATGCTTTCTAAGGCCCACTTGACTTCACATTCCAGGATGTCTGGCTCTAGGTCAGTGATCACACCATCATGATTATCTGGGTCGTGAAGATCTTTTTTTGTACAGTTCTTCTGTGTATTCTTGCCACCTCTTCTTAATATCTTCTGCTTCTGTTGGGTCCATACCATTTCTGTCCTTTATTGAGCCCATCTTTGCATGAAATGTTCCCTTGGTATCTCTAATTTTCTTGAAGAGATCTCTAGTCTTTCCCATTCTATTGTTTTCCTCTATTTCTTTGCATTGATCACTGAGGAAGGCTTTCTTATCTCTTCTTGCTATTCTTTGGAACTCTGCCTCCAGATGCTTATATCTTTCCTTTTCTCCTTTGCTTTTCACGTCTCTTCTTTTCACAGCTATTTGTAAGGCCTCCTCAGACAGCCATTTTGCTTTTTTTGCATTTCTTTTCCATGGGAATGGTCTTGATCCCTGTCTCCTGTACAATGTCATGAATTTCTGTCCATAGTTCATCAGGCACTCTATCTATCAGATCTTAAATCTATTTCTCACTTCCACTCTATAATCATAAGGGATTTGATTTACGTCACACCTGAATGGTCTAGTGGTTTTCCCTACTTTCTTCAATTTAAGTCTGAATTTGGCAATAAGGAGTTCATGGTCTGAGCCACAGTCAGCTCCTGGTCTTGTTTTTGTTGACTGTATAGAGCTTCTCCATCTTTGGCTGCAAAGAATATAATCAATTTGATTTCAGTGTTGACCATATGGTGATGTCCATGTGTAGAGTCTTCTCTTGTGTTGTTGGAAGAGGGTGTTTGCTATGACCAGTGCATTTTCTTGGCAAAACTCTATTTGTCTTTACCCTGCTTCATTCTGTTTTTCAAGGCCAAATTTGCCTGTGTGTTTCTTGACTTCCTACTTTTGCATTCCAGTCCCCATAATGAAAAGGACATCTTTTTTTTGGTGTTAGTTGTAAAAGGTCTTGTAGGTCTTCATAGAACTGTTCAACTTCAGCTTCTTCAGCGTTACTGGTTGGAGCATAGACTTGGATTACTGTGATATTGAATGGTTTGCCTTGGAAACGAACAGAGATCATTCTGTTGTTTTTGAAATTGCATCCAAGTACTGCATTTCGGACTCTTGTTGACCATGATGGCTACTCCATTTCTTCTAAGGGATTCCTGCCCGCAGTAGTAGACTTAGGAAAGCAGCCCTGGAAAACCTTCTGGAACTGTTCTCTATCTTGATCTTGTCAGTTCAGTTCAGTTCAGTTGCTCAGTCGTGTCCGACTCTTTGCAACCCCATGAATCGCAGCACGCCAGGCCTCCCTGTCCATCACCAACTCCCAGAGTTCACCCAAACTCATGTCCATTGAGTCAGTGATGCCATCCAGCCATCTCATCCTCTGTCGTCCCCTTCTCCTCCTGCCCTCAATCCCTCCCAGCATCAGAGTCTTTTCCAATGAGTCAACTCTTCGCATGAGGTGGCCAAAGTATTGGAGTTTCAGCTTTAGCATCATTCTTTTCAAAGAAATCCCAGGGCTGATCTCCTTCAGAATGGACTGATTGGGGAAGGTTATTTTAATATGTGTGGAGAAATGGAAGGGTCCTTCTTCATGGGAACTCAGCTGTCCACTCACCTATAAAATCTAAGCTGGAAACTTGGCAGCAACCTGATGAGACATCACAGTGCCTCTTGGTGGGAGCCTACAGCTTTTTCTGCTCATGCAAGGCAAGCCGCATTGTCAGCACTACATGTCTGTAGCCAGTGCTGTGTCCTCAGGCCTGGGGAGGGGGCTTCTCAGTGATGCTGCACTGCTCCAAGGGGCAGGAGGTCTCAAATGGCCTCGACCCAGGATGACTTCTGGCTGCTCCCTCATGTGACCCTGCTTTCTTTCTGTCCCCTTCCACCAGATGTGGGTCTTCACCAGGGCCCCAGAGGTGACAGGGTTTCCTGCAAGTCCCTGCATGGCTAAAGGATTCTGGCCTGCAAGGGAGATGGAGGAGGAGGGTCCACACTTTTCCTGCATCTCCTCCTCCTCTGGGTCTGCCCAGCGAGGGGGACTTTCTAGAGATCCTCTCTGGGTTTCCAGTCTGTCCTGGGGACACCCCAAAAGGCATGCAGAGCAGAGTCCATGAGAAGGAGCAAGTCTCCATGGCTCCCCAGGCTTGTTCTCATGCTGGCCCATGACTCGTTAGAAATTTAGGGCTTTAGCGATTCATTAGAAATTTAACTTCCTCTAACTGATCTTCCCTTGTGGTCAGTCGGTAAAGAATCTGCCTGCAGTGCACGAGACCCAGGTTCGATCCCTGGGTCGGGAAGATCCCCTGGAGAAGGAAATGGCAACCCACTCCAGTACTCTTGCCTCGAAAATTCCATAGAGAGAGGAGCCTGGCGGGCTACAGTCCACGCAATCACAAGAGTTGGACACGACTTAGCGACTAGAGAGAAAAAGAGAACTGGCCTGTACAGTGTCTGGTTGCAGACAAGTAAACAAGTGTTTACATGAGCAAGCAAACAAATGTTCACATCCCACACCTCCCAAGATGCGCAAGTATTTCCTTAGACTTCTGGTTAGTCTGCTGCCCTGTGGGTTTAGCTCATTAATGAATTCAGGAAACATTGTGGGTCGGAGATTGTTCAGCAATTAACTTTTTCGTTATAAATGTGGTAATGATGTTCTCTGTAGCTTTCTACATCCTGAGTGGAAGCTGGGAGATTTCACTGAAGACAAAAGAGTCCTCATCACAACTTATACTAGGAAAATAAATGGGAAAGTTCAGTGACCGTCAAAAAGGAAAATTTTTAATGAATTAGTTTACATCCAGACACTGGAAAACTAAACCTCAGAGAAAAAATTGAGACAATCTACATGTACTGGCAGAGAATGAGGAAGCCAAGCTATACAAGTAAATAAATAAAATAACATAAAGTCATATAGGAAGAAAAAAGAAGATTGAGCTCCAAATAAAGAAAACTGAGCACTGAAGAATTGATTCTTTTGAACTGTGGTGCTGGAGAAGACTCTTGAGAGTCCCTTGGACTCCAAGGAGATCCAACCAGTCCATTCTAAAGGAATCAGTCCTGAATATTCATTGGAAGGCCTGATGCTGAAGCTGAAACTCCAATACTTTGGCCACCTGATGCAAAGAACTGACTCATTGGAAAAGACCCTGATGCTGGGAGAGATTGAGGGCAGGAGGAGAAGGGGACCACAGAGGATGAGATGCTTGGATGGCATCATCAACTCTATGGACATGAGTCTGAGAAAACTCCAAGAGTTGGTGATGGACCGGGAAGCCTGGAGTGCTTTGGTCCATGGGGTCACAAAGAGTCAGACATGACTGAGCGACTGGACTGAACACATAGGAAGTGTGGTATAACCATTTTTAAGGGGATAAAAGAATATTGTGTATGAGTGCAGATCTGTCACTTTGTCATTTGCACAGAAGAACATGCATCAGAAAATACTCCATAACCCAGATGTGTTCTTACCTGGGAAATCCCATGGGCAGAAGGAACCTGGTGGGCTTCAGAGTCCATGGGGTCATGACTGAGTGAATACACAATAACGACAACAAAAGTGGAGTCACAGAGGAATAAACAGCCATTGGCCAACCCCTAGTCCTTGATAAGAACAATAAATTAGCAAAAAACAAAATTAAAGTACTCTATAATATTCACATAATAGTTCTACTACATCATGCTTATTTTAAAAACATATTTCTTCCAACTGTGGTTTAATACATTGGGAAGAAATTTGAGCATAATGAAAATTTTGCATTTGTTTGCTTGCAATTTTGTTCACAAGAAACATCAAGTGAATGCAGAAATCTGGCCCCAGCTTAACCAAGCACATTTCAGTTCAGTTCAGTTCAGTCGCTCAGTCATGTTTGACTCTTTGCGACCCCGTGAACTGCAGCACGCCAAGCCTCCTTATTCATCACCAACTCCCAGAGTTCACTCAAACTCATGTCCATTGAGTCAGTGACGCCATCCAGCCATCTCATCCTCTGTCATCCCCTTCTCCTCCTGCCCCCAATCCCTCCCAGAATCAGGGTCTTTGCCAATGAGTCAACTCTTCACATGAGGTGGCCAAAGTATTGGAGCTTCAGCTTTAGCATCATTCCTTCCAAAGAACACCCAAGACTGATCTCCTTTAGGATGGACTGGTTGGATCTCCCTGCAGTCCAAGGGACTCTCAAGAGTCTTCTCCAACACCACAGTTCAAAAACATCAATTCTTCAGCACTCAGCTTTCTTCACAGTCCAACTCTCACATCCATACATGACCACTGGAAAAACCATGGTAGGAACACATAAAACACACACACACACACACACACACACACACACACACACCCTTAAGACTACCAGCTCCTACAATCATCACATGTGTAGTAAGCTCCACTCACCCACATCTGGTGAACTTTCCTTCAACTTCAGATAATCCTCTTTTCACCACTTTCCAATAATTCACCAGTGGCAATCTTTCTGACATTCACATCCCCAAGCAAAATTCAGAGCATTTTGTAGGTAAAGTGCCATCTTGATTGTAGTATTGATGCATTTTCTAACCATTTACAAGTGTACAAGCCAGTTACTCTTTTTATTAGATGCTGATATTTGTTTTAACAGGTTGCTGATGAAATTTTTGAGGGTTAGTCCTCTAGCCCTGTGACTTTTAGTGCATGGTTTTGCCTGGCAAGGTCATTTTTAGGAGCATCCCTATCACATTAGGGCATAATTGATGATGATGCTGGGAATGAATTGGAGGAGCAAGGTGAAAAGAACTTTCACTTCTTATTAGACATGTCCATGTTATACAGGTAAAATCACAAGCAAGTCAAAAGAAGCTGAGAAATAAGGGACAGAGGAACAGAGCCCCCAGGAAACACTGGTCATCAGACTGTGATGTGACTGGGACACCGAGGGGTACACCATGGCAGTGCTATGATCTTAGAAAACTCCCTTGGGTTTAGAAAACGGTGTGTAAGACCATCCTCTTACCTACCCTATGATCCTGCAATCCCACTCCTGGGCATATACCCAGAGAAAACCGTAATTCAACAGGTGATGCACCCCAGTGTTCATCGGAGCACTGTTTAAAATAGCCAGGACATGGAAGCAACCTAAATGTCCATTGACCGAGGGATGGAGAAAGAAGATGTGGTACATGTATCCAATGGAATACTATTCAGCCATGAAATAATGCCATCAGCAGCAACGTGGATGAACCTAGAGATTGTCATACTGAGTGAAGTGAGTCAGACAGAGGAAAACAAATATCATATGATATCACTTATATGTGGAATCTTAAAAAAGTTACAAATGATCTCATTTACAAAGCGGAAGTAGAGTCACAGATATAGAAAATAAACATCAGGTTACCGGGGGAAAAGAAGAAAGAAAGATAAATTGGGAGATTGGGATTGGCATATACACACTATTACGTGTAACACAGATAAGTAGTAAGGACCTACTGTATATGGCACAGGGAACCCTACTCAGTGCTCTGTAATGACCCGTGTAGGAAAGGAATAGAAAGAAGAGTGCCTATATGTAGGTATAACTGAGTCACTTTGCTGCACAGCTGAAACTAACGCAACTTTAAAAATCAACTATAGTCCAATAAAAATTGATCTTTAAAAATATCCTCCCTTTAAGACACTAACAGTGCCCACCAGCACATCACAAGCTCTATGAAGACTTCAGCAAAAAACTTGTGTAACTGGATTAACCTGGCATTTCTAAAACACATATGACCATGAGACACTGTTTTGACATCCACTAATATCGATGTGATATTAATGTGACATCCATTAATGTCCCCTGGATGGAATACAACACTCAGGCCACATCAACCGGAAAATAAACTCTGCCCTCTTGTTATCCAATGAATGGATGAAACCCAGAGACTAAAACATAGGAAGAGTATATGTTTGGGTGGAAATAGGAGGATGGGAAGGAGGAGACAAAGGATGTGAAATCTGATGGAGACATTTTCAAACTGCAGGCTTGGCATCTTCACCAGCTGACTTTCCAGAGGATACTCTGGCTCTGCTGGACTGCGGAGCATCACACAAAGGAAGTTCCTGCCGACTCTGATTCAAGCTGGTGCCCACTTCACTAGGAGCACCTCTCAGCAAATTTATGACTTGGCATCACTTTACACTCGCTGTCAAATCAAAACAGCTTTTCCATTGACCTGAGAATTCTTCATCTCATCTTGTGTTCATTGCATTGACATGAGTTTTTAAAGACACACCTCCTCTGGGAGCTCAGTCTCAGACACTTTCACACACTGATGGGCCAGGATTCTTCCCAACACATTGTGAAATGATCAACCTTGATAAGAAAACTGTGAAACACAATATTTTAAAATGGAGCCTGCAGACTGAGTGACATTAGACCTAGGCTGCTGTGATATGTCAGTTTCTCAGGCCAGTCCTTACCGCCAAGAAAGTAGGTAGCATTTCTACTACTGGCAATCAGACCAGCTGGGAATGTGGTCAGCCTCTCCCGGGAGTATCCTTGTCCTGCCTGGAGAGCTGAGCTAACCAGAAGCACTAGCATTTCCAGATGCTGAAGATCTGTTTTAAAGCCTGAGAGAATGTATGAGGGAGTCTTTCTCCATGCTCTAAGCATAAAGACTTAGGGGTCTGAGTGAAACCTTCTCTCAGAGGGAAAAGCGTTCCTGTGTAGGATATTTCAGCATAAGTGCCTTCATGCCATGCCCTGCTAAGTTGCTTCAGTCGTGTCCAACTCTTTGTGACCCTATGGAGCCCACCAGGCTCCTCCATCCATGGGATTCTCCAGCAAGGATACTGGAGTGGGTTGCCATGCTCTCTTCTGGAGATCTTCTGTGGTGGCTCAGATGGTAAAGAATCTGCCTGCTGGGAAGATCCCCTGGAGGAGGGAATGCCAATCTACTGCAGTGTTCTTGCCTGGAGAATTCCGTAGACAGGGAAGCTTGGTGGGCTACAATCCATGGGTCACAAAAATGCATCAGAAATGACTAAGCCACTAACACACATAAGGACTTTCAGGCAGCCTTAACTGGGTCTGCTTTAAAAAACACATCTAACCATGAGGAAATGTTTTTTAGTCCCAAACCCAAGAATTGAAAAGTGTTAGGCACTCAGTCGTGTCTGTCTCTTTGCAACCCCACAGACTGTAGCCCACCAGGCTTCTCTGTCCACGGAATTCTCCAGGCAAGATTACTGGAGTGGGGAGCTATCACCTTCTTCGGGGGATCTTCCCAACCCGGGGATTGAACGCAGGTCTCCTGCAGGCAGATTCTTTACCAGCTGAGCCACCAGGGAAGCCCCAAGAACTGAAAGGAAAGGAAAGTCTGCACTTGGGGGCCCAATGGGAAATCAGTTAGCTGGCCAAGTAGAAAGAGGTTCTGGGGAAACTTGGCTAAGGCTGTGGAACTTCAAGGGAGCTCAGGATGTGAAAAATACAGGATTCTGGCCCCAGATGCCTGAGATGCACATGAAAGAAGTAATTTCAGTGAGTCCAGACACTTGCATCTTCCCATACATAGGTCCTTTCAGTTCAGTCTCTCAGTCACGTTTGACTCTTTGTCACCCCACAAACCGCAGCACGCCAGGCCTTCTTGCCCATCACCAACTCCTTGACTTCACCAAACTCATGCCCATTGAGTCAGTGATGCCAACCAGCCATCTCATCCTCTGTCGTTCCCTTCTTCTGCTGCCTTCAGTCTTTCCCAGCATCAAGGTCTTTTCCAGTGAGTCAGCTCTTCTCATGAGATGGTCAAAGTATTGGAGTTTCAGCTTCAACATCAGTCCTTCCAATGAACACCCAGGACTGATCTCCTTTAGGATGGACTGGTTGGATCTCCTTGCAGTCCAAGGGACTCTCAAGAGTCTTCTCCAACACCACAGTTCAAAAGCATCAATTCTTCAGTGCTCAGCTTTCTTTATAAAGAAAGTTGGACTATAGTCCAACTCACATCCATACATGACCACTGGAAAAACCATAGCCTTGACTAGATGGACCTTTGTTGACAAAGTAATGTCTCTGCTTTTGAATATGCTGTCTAGGTTGGTCATAACTTTCCTTCCAAGGAGTAAGCATCTTTTAATTTCATGGCTGCAATCACCATCTGCAGTGATTTTGGAGCCCAGAAAAGTAAGGTCAGCCACTGTTTCCCTATCTATTTGCCATGAAGTGATGGGACTGCATGCCATGATCTTAGTTTTCTGAATGTTGAGCTTTAAGCCAACTTTTTCACTCTCCTCTTTCACTTTCATCAAGAGGCTTTTTAGTTCTTCTTCACTTTCTGCCATAAGGGTGGTGTCATCTGCATATCTGAGGTTATTGATATTTCTCCTGGCAATCTTGATTCTAGCTTGTGCTTCCTCCAGCCCAGCGTTTCTCGTGATGTACTCTGCATATAAGTTAAATAAGCAGGGTGACAATATACAGCCTTGACGAACTCCTTTTCCTATTTGGAACCAGTCTGTTGTTCCATGTCCAGCTGTAATTGTTGCTTCCTGACCTGCATATAGGTTTCTCAAGAGGCAGATCAGGTGGTCTGGTATTCCCATCTCCTTCAGAATTTTCCACAGTTTATTGTGATCCACACAGTCAAAGGCTTTGGCATAGTCAATAAAGCAGAAATAGATGTTTGTTGTTTTTATTTTTTTAACTTTCATGCTTTTTTGATGATCCAGCGGATGCTGGTAATTTGATCTCTGGTTCCTCTGGCTTTTCTAAATACAGACTAAATATCTGGAAGTTCACATTTCACATATTGCTGATGCCTGGCTTGGAGAATTTTGAGCATTACTTTACTAGCATGTGAGATGAGTGCAACTACAGTCCATGGGGTCGCTAAGAGTCGAACACGACTGAGGGACTTCACTTTCACTTTTCACTTTCATGCATTGGAGAAGGAAATGGCAACCCACTTCAGTATTCTTGCCTGGAGAATCTCAGGGACAGAGGAGCCTAGTGGGCTGCCGTCTCAGGGGTCGCACAGAGTCGGACACGACTGAATCGACTCAGCAGTTGAGCATTCTTTAGCATTGCCTTTCTTTGGGATTGAAATGAAAACTGACCTTTTCCAGTCCTGTGGCCACTGCTGAGTTTTCCAAATTTGCTGGCATATTGAGTGCAGCACTTGCACAGCATCATCTTTCAGGATTTGGAATAGCGCCACTGGAATCCCATCACCTCCACTAGCTTTGTTTGTAGTGATGCTTTCTAAGGCCCACTTGACTTCACATTACAGTATGTCTGGCTCTAGGTCAGTGATCACACCATCGTGATTATCTGGGTCGTGAAGATCTTTTTGTATACAAAGAAATAGAGGAAAACAACAGAATGGGAAAGACTAGGGATCTCTTCAAGAAAATCAGAGATACCAAAGGAACATTTCATGCAAAGATGGGCTCGATAAAGGGCAGAAATGGTATGGACCTAACGGAAGCAGAAGATATTAAGAAGAGGTGGCAAGAATACACAGAAGAACTGTACAAAAAAGATCTTCACGACCCAGATAATCATGATGGTGTGATCACTGACCTAGAGCCAGACATCCTGGAATGTGAAGTCAAGTGGGCCTTAGAAAGCATCACTACGAACAAAGCTAGTGGAGGTGATGGAATTCCAGTTGAGCTATTCCAAATCCTGAAAGATGATGCTGTGAAAGTGCTGCACTCAATATGCCAGCAAATTTGGAAAACTCAGCAGTGGCCACAAGATTGGAAAAGGTCAGTTTTCATCCCAATCCCAAAGAAAGGCAATGCCAAAGAGTGCTCAAACTACCGCACAATTGCACTCATCTCACACACTAGTAAAGTCATGCTCAAAATTCTCCAAGCCAGGCTTCAGCAATATGTGAACCGTGAACTTCCTGATGTTCAAGCGGGATTTAGAAAAGGCAGAGGAACCAGAGATCAAATTGCCAACATCCGCTGGATCATGGAAAAAGCAAGAGAGTTCCAGAAAAACATCTATTTCTGCTTTATTGACTATGCCAAAGCCTTTGACTGTGTGGATCACAATAAACTGTGGAAAATTCTGAAAGAGATGGGAATACCAGACCACCTGATCTGCCTCTTGAGAAATCTGTATGCACGTCAGGAAGCAACAGTTAGAACTGGTCATGGAACAACACACTGGTTCCAAATAGGAAAAGGAGTACGTCAAGGCTGTATATTATCACCGTGCTTATTTAACTTATATGCAGAGTACATCATGAGAAATGCTGGACTGGAAGAAACACAAGTTGGAATCAAGATTGCTGGGAGAAATATCAATAACCTCAGATATGCGGATGACACCACCCTTATGGCAGAAAGTGAAGAGGAACTAAAAAGCCTCTTGATGAAAGTGAAAGTGGAGAGTGAAAAGGTTGGCTTAAAGCTCAACATTCAGAAAACGAAGATCATGGCATCTGGTCCCATCACTACATGGGAAATAGATGGAGAAACAGTGGAAACAGTGTCAGACTTTGTTTTTCTGGGCTCCAAAATCACTGCAGATGGTGACTGCAGCCATGAAATTAAAAGACGCTTCCTCCTTGGAAGGAAAGTTATGACCAACCTAGATAGCATATTCAAAAGCAGAGACATCACTTTGCCAACAAAGGTCTTTCCTGTGGTCATGTATGGATGTGAGAGCTGGACTGTGAAGAAGGCTGAGCGCTGAAGAATTAATGCTTTTGAACTGTGGTGTTGGAGAAGACTCTTGAGAGTCCCTTGGAGTGCAAGGAGATCCAACCAGTCCATTTTGAAGGAGATCAGCCCTGGGATTTCTTTGGAAGGAATGATGCTAAAGCTGAAACTCCAGTATTTTGGCCACCTCATGCGAAGAGTTGACTCATTGGAGAAGACTCTGATGCTGGGAGGGATTGAGGGCAGGAGGAGAAGGGGACGACAGAGGATGAGATGGCTGGATGGCATCACTGACTCTATGAATGTGGGTCTGAGTGACCTCCAGGAATTGTTGATAGACAGGGAGGCCTGGCGTGCTGCAGTTCATGGGGTCGCAAAGAGTCGGACACGACTGAGCGACTGATCTGATCTGATCTGATCTGATCTCTGTGTATTCTTGCTGCCTCTTCTTAATATCTTTTGCTTTTATTAGGTCCATACCATTTCTGTCCTTTATCGAGCCCATCTTGCATGAAATGTTCGCTTGGTATCTCTAATTTTCTTGAAGAGATCTCTAGTCTTTCCCATTCTACTGTTTTCCTGTATCTCTTTCCAATGATCTCTGAGGAAGGCTTTCTTATCTCTCCTTGCTATTCGTTGGAACACTGCATTCAGATGCTTATATCTTTCCTTTTCTCCTTTGTTTTTCACTTCTCTTCTTTTCACAGCTATTAGTAAGGCCTCCTCAGACAGCCATTTTGCCTTTTTGCATTTCTTTTTCTTGATGATGGTCTTGATCCCTGTCTCCTGTACAATGTCATGAACCTCCATGCATAGTTCATCAGGCACTCTAACTATGAGATCTAGTCCCTTAAATCTATTTCTCACTCCCACTGTATAATCATAAGGGATTTGATTTAGGTCTTACCAGAGTGGTCTAGTGGTTTTCCCCACTTTCTTCAATTTAAGTCTGAATTTGGCAATAAGGAGTTCATGATCTGAGCCACAGTCAGCTCCTGGTCTTGTTTTTGCTGACTGTATAGAGCTTCTCCATCTTTGGCTGCAGAGAATATAATCAATCTGATTTCAGTATTGGCCATCTGGTGATGTCCATGTATAGAGACTTCTCTTGTGTTGTTGGAAGAGGGTGTTTGTTATGACCAGAGTGTTCTCTTGGCAAAACTTTATTAACCTTTGCCCTGTTTCATTCTGTACTCCAAGGCCAAATTTGCCTGTTACTCCAGGTGTTTCTTGACTTCCTACTTTTGCATTCTCAGATCAAATCAGTCGCTCAGTCGTGTCCGACTCTTTGCGACCCCATGAATCGCAGCGCTCCAGGCCTCCCTGTCCATCACCAACTCCCAGAGTTCACTCAGACTCACATCCATCGAGTCAGTGATGCCATCCAGCCATCTCATCCTCTGTCGTCCCCTTCTCCTCCTGCCCTCAATCCCTCCCAGCATCAGAGTCTTCTCCAATGAGTCAACTCTTCCCATGAGGTGGCCAAAATATTGGAGTTTCAGCTTCAGCATCATTCCTTGCAAAGAAATCCCAGGGCTGATCTCCTTCAGAATGGACTGGTTGGATCTCCTTGCAGTCCAAGGGACTCTCAAGAGTCTTCTCCAACACCACAGTTCAAAAGCATCAATTCTTTGGTGCTCAGCCTTCTTCACAGTCCAGCTCTCACATCCATACATGACCACAGGAAAGACCATAGCCTTGACTAGGCGAACCTTTGTCAGCAAAGTAATGTCTCTGCTTTTGAATATGCTGTCTAGATTGGTCATAACTTTCCTTCCAAGGAGTAAGCGTCTTTTAATTTCATGGCTGCAGTCACCATCTGCAGTGATTTTGGAGCCCAGAAAAATAAAGTCTGACACTGTTTCCACTGTTTCCCCATCTATTTCCCATGTAGTGATGGGACCGGATGCCATGATCTTCGTTTTCTGAATGTTGAGCTTTAAGCCAACCTTTTCACTCTCCACTTTCACTTTCATCAAGAAGCTTTTTAGTTCTTCTTCACTTTCTGCCATAAGGGTGATTGCAGTCTAGTCCCCTATGTTGAAAAGGACATCTATTTTTGGTGTTAGTTCTAGAAGGACTTGTAGGTCATCAAAGAACCATTCAGCTTCAGCCTCTTCAGCATTAGTGGTTGGAGCATAGACTTGGATTACTGTGATGTTGAATGGTTTGCCTTGGAAACGAACAGAGATCATTTTGTAATTTTTGAGATTGCACCCAAGTACTACATTTCAGACTCTTTTGTTGACTATGATGGCTACTCTATTTCTTCTAAGGGATTCCTGCCCATACATAGAAAATCACTAAATTCCTTAACTTGAGATATCTGGTTTTCTTTAATTCACAAAAAGACTTTTGATGTTAAGACTCTCTGCCCTTTGTTACAAATTTCTATATAATCTGGCTGCTCCCCTTTCCTCTTCCAAGCAGTTCTTGAGACGCTGCTTCCTGAGCTTAAGTCCTAAAAATGTCCACCAAATACAACTCTCAACATTTAGGTTGTAACTATTTTTTAAATCCATAGTACCAGTTCTTATTGGAAAAAAAAAAAAATGTGATTCTCCTGTGTGCAGTTTTAAAAATTAAACCTAACCAGACAGACAGCAGGGCATAACTTGGAGAGCAAGTCAGGTGGGGAATTATTTTGGTTCTGACTTCTAAATTCAACAATGTGTCATCTGTGGATGACTACAGATATGGACCGCTGCCATCAGCAAATACTCTGAGGTCATCCCAGTCTGGGTTTGATTCCAGCTCTGCCATTTCTATGTTTGACACGCTGGGAAATTCTCACATCTTTGGAATTTAAAAAAGAAAAATTGCCCAATCTAAGAGTTGACAATTATGTTTTATTTGGCGGGCAAAACTGAGAATGTAAGCCTACAATTTAGCCTCGTGGGTAGCTCCATGGTCTGCTCCAAAGAGGAAAGGGAGGAGCCGGGGTAGTTGGGAGGTTGTGCAACAAACACCAGGTAGTTAGAACTTCAGAAGATTATTGTTAATGAAAGAAAACCAGGCATCTTAAGCAACTGAGCACTTTTTTAAGATGCAAAAGTCTGGGTTCAGTGACATCACTCCTTTGATCTGCACCTCAGCTATGGGGACCAGGATCCTGAGATTTCTCGTCCTGAGTCTCCTCAAGGTGCACCCTCAGGGGGTGACTGCACCCTGAGTTCCCTCCGGGCTGACCCTCAGGGCAGCCATAATGTGCCAGCTTGATGGCCTTGTTTACTGATACGCCTGGCGATGTTTTTTCACTGACACATCCTTTAAGCCTCAGCTTCCTTCTCTACAGAATGTAAGAGGAGCACCTTCCTCCTGGGGCTGGGGTGGGGGACGAATGGGTCATACCTGTGAGTATCTAGAGAAGGAACATTCTCAGTGGGCGTCAGTCACTGTCGGTAAGCACCCAGTTTCTGAGGGAGTGACCTGCTCTTACACACACTTTCAGTCCTTAGGAGTTTTCCAAACCGCCATTTGACTCATCCTCCAAGTTACTGTACCGTTTCCCAGAAGAAAAATAATAATAATAACATGCTCAAAACAAGAATTATTATTCTGTTTACAAAGTTCCAGAACATCATTCTAAGTGAGTTATACATATTATTTTTTAATCTCCCAAACAAGCCCAGGAGATAAGTCTCACCATTATCCTCATTTCACAGATGAGGAAACCTGAGAACAGAAATTAAATAACCTGCACAAGGTCACACAGCTAGTAAGACTCAAACCCAGACCGTCTGGCCACTGAAACCTCTCCACGTCCTCAGTGACTTTGGTTTTTTACTCTGACTGATCTATTAAATTATCCCACTCATTCTGATTTGCTTTTATTACTCAGGAGAAGGAAAAAAAAATGGACATATTATGTTCAGGCATCAGACAGACCATTAGAAAGCAGTCCATCTGTTGGTGCCTCAATCTAGGCAAGAAATAACAAAAAGAAATTCAAGAAAGGGGGAAAAAAACACTTAAAATGTTTGATTGCCAATAATTCTACATGGCTTAAGAAAGCCTCCAGCTAAAAATAATCTTTGGATCTAATCTTCAATTACAAAGGGATAAATTAACTCCCTAGAGACGGTATCAAAATTTTAAAGTATCCCCACTTGTCCATTATTTTTCAATCTGTTCAACTGAAAACAAAACAAAAACCTACAAGAAAATAAATCCAAATGTCAAACTGCTGTGAAATACAGCCACAACATGAGAGCAATGTTTCTTTCATTTAAAGATTTCGAAAAAGTGTTCCCTTTCTCACCATGCCACATCAGGACAGTGGAGGGGACACTGCGCTGTGTGGCAAAAATTAACACAGCACTGTAAATCAACTCAGTTCAGTTCAGTCGCTCAGTCGTATCTGACTCTTTGCCACCCCATGGATTGCAGCACACCAGGCTTCCCCTGTTCATCACCAACTCTTGGAGCTTGCTCAAACTCATGTCCATTGAGTCGGTGATGCCATCCAACCATCTCATCCTTTGTTTTCCTTTTTTTCCTCCTACCTTCAATCTTCCCCAGCATCAGGGTCTTTTCCAGTTAGTCTGTTCTTCCCATCAGGTGGGCAAAGTATTGGAGTTTCAGCTTCAGCATCAGTCCTTCCAATGAACACCCAGGACTGATCTCTTTTAGGATGGACTGGATGGATCTCCTTGGAAAGTTTATGGTCCAACTTTCACATCCTTACATGACTACTGGAAAAACCATAGCTTTGACTAGATGGACCTTTGTCGGCAAAGTAATGTCTCTGCTCTTTAATACACTGTATAGGTTTGTCATAGCTTTTCTTCCAAGGAGCAAATGCTTGTTAATTTCATGGCTGCAGTCACCATCTGCAGTGATTTTGGAGCCCAAGAAAATAAAGTCTCTCACTGTTTCCATTGTTTCCCTATCTACTTGCCATGAAGTGATGGCACCAGATGCCATGATCTTAGTTTTTTGAATGCTGAGTTTTAAACCAGCTTTTTCACTCTCCTCATTCACCTTTATCAAGAGGCTCTTCAGTCCTTCTTCACTTTCTGTCATAAGGGTGGTGTCTTCTGCATATCTGAGGTTATTGATATTTCTCCCAGCAATCTTGACTCCAGCTTGTGCTTCATCCAGCCTGGCATTAACATGATGTTAAATAAGCATATAAGTTAAATATATGTTAACTGCATATAAGTTAAATAAGCAGGGTGACAATATACAGCCTTGACATATACAGCTCCCTGCTTTGTTTTTGCTGACTGTATAGAGCTTCTCCATCTTTGGCTGCAAAGAATATAATCAATCTGATTTTTTTATTGACCATCTGGTGATGTCCATGTGTAGAGTCATCTCTTGTGTTGTTGGAAGAAGGTGTTCTGACAAGTGCATTCTTTTGGCAAAACTCTGTTAGCCTTTGCCCTGCTTCACTTTGTACTCCAAGGCCAAACTTGCCTGTTACTCCAGGTATCTCTTGACTTCTTAATTTTACATTCCAGTCCCCTATGATGAAAAGGACATCTTTTTTTGGTCTTAGTGTTAGAAGGCCTTGTAGGTCATCATAGAACCATTCAACTTCAGCTTCTTCAGCGTTATTGGTTGGAGCATAGACTTGGATTATTGTGATATTAATGGTTTGCCTTGGAAATGAACCGAGATCATTCTGTCATTTTTGACATTGCATCCAAGTACTACATTTCAGACTCTTTCATTGACTATGAAGGCTACTCCATTTCTTCTAAGGGATTCTTGCCCACAGTAGTAGATATAATGGCCATCTGAATTAAATTCACCCATTCCAGTCCATTTTAGTTCGCTGATTCCTAGAATGTCAACATTCACTCTTGCCATCTTCTGTTTGACCACTCCAATTTACCTCCATTTGTGGACCTAACATTCCAGGTTCCTATGCTCTTTACAGCATCAGACTTTTACTTCCCTCACCAGTCACATCCACAACTGGGTGTTGTTTTCACTTTGGCTCCATCTCTTCATTCTTTCTGGAGTTATTTCTCCACTCTTCTCCAGTAGCATATTGGGCACCTACAGACCAAGGGAGTTCATCTTTCAGTGTCCTATCTTTTTGCCTTTTCATACTGTTCATGGGATTCTCAAGGCAAGAATACTGAAGTGGTTTGCCATTCCCTGCTCCAGTGGACAACATTTTGTCAGAACTCTACACCATGACCCGTCCATCTTGGGTGGCCCTACACAGCATGGCTCATAGTTTCACCAAGTTAGACAAGGCTCATAGTTTCATTGAGTTAGATAAGGCTGTGGTCCATGTGATCAGTTTGGTTAGTTTTCTGTAACTGTGGTTTTCATTTTGTCTGCCCTCTGATGAATAAGGATAAGAGGCTTATGGAAGCTTCTAGTAAATCAACTAGACTTCAATAAAATTTTTAAAAATTTAAATAAAGAGCTGGAGTAGGAGATCTTAAGATTCCCTATATCCAGGTCAGACATCATGCAAAACTGGGCAGAATGAGGTTTTTGGAGCACACGTGCAAAGCCAAGCATTGGTCATTTTTGAGATTTGCACACAAAAACTATAAAGATGGGTCCACGCAGGGGATTAATGTGGGGAGCTAAGGAGTCGGGAGTGTGGGGAACACACAGGAACAGGCGAGGGAGAAGGGCAGGCAGGAATCAATGAATCCTAGTCCAAGATCCAAATGCAATGTCCAGAGTCCATAAAAACCAGGCGGGAGCACACAGTCATTCACTGGAAATACTTGTTAGTATTATTATGTTCTAGACACAGAGCTAGAAGATGGTGCAATCGACAAAAGCCAATGGCAGTGGTGAAGACAGCAATTTGATACGGATTCGGAAACCCTAAAGGTCACTCACTGTAAGTTCAGCCACTGAGAGAAATCAGTTCCCTCAAAAGACTAGAGCACAAGACCAGGCATGCCGTGATGGGAGAGCAAGATGGACCCCTCATGAGTGTTTTGCTGTTACTTGTCAGGCTCTGTGGTCCTTTTCCGGCCTCGTTGCTTCCACTAGGCTTTCCTTCCAGGCTGACACTTGCTGAGCTCACACAGAGCCTGCACGCTAAAGACAAACTATTGGCCCTGCATGATGCACTGGACAATGGATGGATGGAGATGTGAACTTGTAAACCAAAGAGTGAAATAACCCAGTCTAGGGAGTAAGAAGTCACCTACAGGTGAAAGTGAAAGTTGCTCAGTTGCGTTCAACTCTGTACAGTCCATGGAATTCTCCAGGCCAGAACACTGGAGTGGGTAGCTTTTCCCTTTTCCAGGGGATCTTCCCAACCCAGGGGTCAAACCTAGGTCTCCCACATTGCAGGTGGATTCTTTACCAGCTGAGCCACAAGGGAAGCCCAAGAATACTAGAGTGGGTAGCCTATCCCTTCTCCAGCAGATCTTCCAGACCCAGGAATTGAACCAGGGTCTCCTGCATTTCAGGCAATTCTTTCCCAAGTGAGCTATCAGGGAAGCCCCACCGATGGGTATCAGGATCTAGGTGGAACCAGCAGGAAGACCAATAGACTGCTGAGCTCGAGATTAATTCCTGAGACTTCGGATTCCTCAACCTTAACCAGGAAAGAATCCTTTACTACGGGGTTGCACAGAGGATTTTAAACATGGTACTAAGGTGCTTAGCAGAGTGCTTGAGTCATAGTAAAAGCCAGATGTGGTTACGGGGGACAGGGAGTAATGGTGGTGGTAGTGATCGTGATGGCAGTAGTAATAGTGGCAATGGTGCTGGTGACAGTAGAGGCAGGGCTGGGAGTAACAGTACTAGAGGCGGTAGCATTTGTGGTGGTAATACTAGTAATGGTTGCAACAGTAAGAGAGGTAGTAATAGTGGTGGTAGTAATGATAGCAGTGACACTAGTGGCAGTAATACTGAGAGTAGTGGTGGTAATGGTAGCAGTAATGGTAGTATTAGTGGTCGTAGTAATAATAGCAGTGGTGGTACTAGCAGTGACAGTAGTAATGGTAGTAGTCGTGATTGTGATAGTAATGATAGTAGTACACTAGTGTCAGTAGCACTGGTAGTAATAGTGGTGGTAGTGCTGGTAATAGTAGTAATGGTAGTAATAGCAGCAGTGGCAGCAATGGTGATGGTAGTAATGATAGTAGTGGCACTAGAGTCAGCAGTAGCAACACTGACAGTAGTGGCGGCAATGGTGGGAGTGGTAATAGTAGTGATGGTAGTATTAGTGGTCGTAGTAATAATAATAGAGGTGGTAGTAGCAGTGACAGTAGTAATGGTAGCAGTGGTGGTTGCAGTAGTAATGATAGTAGTAGCGCTAGTGTCAGTACCAGCGGTAGTAATAGTGGTGGTACTGCTGGTAATAGTAGTAATAGTAGTAATGGCAGCAGTGGCCGCAATGGTGATGGTAGCAATGATGGTAGTAATAGTAGTGGCACTAGAGTCAGCGGTAGCAATACTGACAGTAGTGGTGGCAATGGTGGGAGTGGTAATAGTAGTGATGGCAGTAACAGTACTAGTGATAGCAGTAGGTGTGCTGGTAATAGTAGTAATGGTAGTAATGGCAGCAGTGGCACTAATAGTGATGGTAGTAATGACAGCAGTGGCGCTAGAGTCAGCGGTAGCAACGCTGACAGTAGCGGTGGCAATGGTGGGAGTGGTAATAGTAGTGATGGCAGTAACAGTACTCGGGGTAGTAGCCGCGGTGGTAACAGTAGTAGCAGCGGTAGCAGCAGCAGTGGTAGTACTGGTGATGGTGGTGACGGTGGCCGTGCCTTGTCTGCACCATCTTACAGCACACCATCGCCATTGCTTCCTTGGTTTGCTTGTCTCGTGTTCTCCTGCAGTGCTCATCTACTGAGAGAGTCCGTGAGTCGATGGTTTTCTTTCCCGGGTCTCTTTCCTCAGTAGTCTTTTCTCTGCGGTCCCCACTCTGTTTCAGGTTGGGCAGCTGGGCGAGACTCTTGGGCACCCTTTAGTCCGTCAGCCAAAGACCAAGAAGCTATGAGCCCGTTCCTTCCAGGCACACTCCGACTGCAGCTTCTACTGATATTTTTTGTCCTGCTCTGAATGTAAGCACCTAGTTCACCCTCTTTTCATCACCTTCCCATGAATATTTCTCTGCATTTCTGTTTGTCGTACTCCCCACCCTCAGCCTACAGAGTTCGGCCCGTTTATTTACTTCATCCTCCAAGATGCCCCTCAAGTTCCACTGCTCCCCTCAGAAACCTCCCGAAACACCATCTGTTCATGGGCAATTCCATTCTCCCCGTCGAAAACTGACTCACCCTCCACCTCTCCCTCTCCTAGAATGGACAATGCTTCTAAGTCACTTCAGTCGTGTCCGACTCCGTGCGACCCCATAGACGGAAGCCCACCAGGCTCCGCCGTCCCTGGGATTCTCCAGGCAAGAACATTGGAGTGGGTTGCCATTTCCTTCTCCAATGCATGAAAGTGAAAAGTGAAAGTGAAGTCGCTCAGTCGTATCCGACCCTCAGCGACCCCAAGGACTGCAGCCCTCCAGGCTCCTCCATCCATGGGATTTTCCAGGCAAGAGTACTGGAGTGGGGTGCCATTGCCTTCTCCAGAATGGACAATATGGAAAGAGAAAAGAAAGGCACAAGAGGAGACAGGATGTCAGGTGAGTAGAAAGTCTTGATGAGAGGGGGCGCTGAAGTCACATGTCAGCCCGCAGGCATCACGCATGCCCCAGTCAGCTCCGCCCTCTGCTGCCTATGGCAACCCCAGGCCCCGCCCAGAGCCAGGCTCCACCCCCCACCACCCCCACCCACCTCGCCGCCCCCCGGGCTGGTCCAGCAACGTAAGAGTCTTAGGATCACATCAGAGGGATGGAGATGCTGTTGAACAGTCTGAGCACAGCTTGGCCGGGAGGGCAGGGAGTCAGGAGCCAGTGGGCCAGTGTGCGTGTGTGCGTGTGTGTGTGTGGGGGCGGGGGAGGTCATGGCTGTATGTGCGCTGTATATGTGAATGTCCAGGAAGGAAGAAGAGATAACACCTGGCCAGAAAACAGCTGTCTGAAAGCAGAGCAAACTGGTCACCGTGGTGCTGAATCGTCTCGTACTGAGTCTCACTAGTGCTCGGTCCTGGCCCCGCCTCCTTTGGAAGTGGTCTGACCCATCACCCCGTCCAGAGAAGGACCCCATGGAGCAGGCTGGAGGGGAGGGAGGGGTCTCGCCCCCTGCCTGTGCCAATAGGAAGCCTGCAGGTTAAAGACAAATTCAGAAAAGAGAAATTAAGTTTGCCTAGAGGGTGGCCTAGTGTGGGAAAGAAGGAAAACGCACGCACCACGTAAAGCGAGGTCTTTGCTCCACATCTAACACATACAGGAGTAACATTTGGACTAAGAAGTTGTATTAAATGTGGGAACATCGTCCACAGGAGGAGTCATGAAGCTTTGCCAGTCAGATGAACAACAGCCTCCTGCTGTGCAATGGGGAAGAGGAGATTGCTGTAACAAGCGTTTTTTTCCTGTTAATTCTTCTACATGAAATAATTGATAACACGTCAAGCTTTTCCTTTAAAGCATCCATCTTGTCTATGTGCCTCACAGGAAGATATTCTCAGGCTGCTCAATGTCCGCCTGCAGCAAAGCAATTATTTATTTTAACATTTGCATTTAAACCAACTGGTGTTAAAATTCATCAAGGTGGCATCGCTGATGTTACAAAACGGAGGGCGATGCTCTCCCAGCCCAGCTCTTTAAAGCAATCTATCCTGAATAATGAGATGGCCTGTGATCAACACAAGTTATACTGACTTTATCACATTTGCCATTTAGATATGATAACACCATTAACCAAAAAAAAAAAAAAATTCAGCAGCAGAGCTTTCTATCAACAGTGAAGTCAATCTCAAGCAATAGTGGGCCAAGAACATTCCCTTTGCTTTAAGGACACCTTGTCCATTTTGTTAGATTACATGGGTTTGTTTGTTTGTTTGTTTGTTTGAATTCTAAAAAAAGCAGCAATGTGCCATTTCTGCAGCGTCACTTACAACACACGAGTGAAAGAGTCTCACCCAGCACCAAGGAGCTTGAGCTGCAAGAAGCCTTCACCCTGCTTCAGCAAAGCCACTTTCTAGAACCTGCCAGGGTCCAAGAGCTCTTTATATTCAAAGGAACACTTCCTCAGTGAACTCTAATTAGTGGTGAAATATAATCCCCAGATAAGCCAAAGAGGATGACAATTTATTCTTCTAGGATTCAAATCAATACACCAGGAGCTCCCAGACAGCCTGGATTTGTATTTATTGTGCACTTGCTTCTATTTCATTTCAAAAGCAGAAGAGCCTTTTGGAGGAGGGAAGGCAACCGACTGCATGCAGCCCAGGCTATTCAGAAGGCAGTTTGGAAACCCAGCAGCTGGTGTGCTACTGTGTCAGATTAAAAACCCTCCCCGCCTGCTTCATCGGGGGCGCTCAGGGTTTGTGCATGAAGGCTCAGCATCAGAAGCTCATCAGTCCCTCACCAGCTCCAGCATCTTCTGTTTGTTCTCCAGCAACAGACCAGGGAGAACAAGACCAAGCATTTCACTAAGACCGCCGGAGTGGTTTTCTAGGCTGCAGTTATGACAGCCACAATGAGGAGATCCATGTGGGCAAAACACGCCTTGAGAGCTTTAAACTGAGTTTATGCCGTGATTTGTGTTCCTGCTTCCAAAGGTCCCTTTGGACCCTTTCACTTATAGACCCAAAGGCAGCTCAACGGCCATCAGCTCTGCTCAGTGTAGGAAGGAGAAATCCACCCAGAGCAGCAATCGCAGGATGGAATCAGAGGTACAGTGTTCCGGCTTCCCACCTGGAGCTCCTTTGCCAGAGCCAGAGCCAGAGCTAGGAAAAACAGCTGTTTCTCTAATTCAACTCATTTGGCATCTGTGATCATTAACCTTAATTTGGGCTGCTAAAATACTAACTTGAGAGTCCCTTGGACTGCAAGGAGTTCCAACCAGTCCATCCTAAAGGAGATCAGTCCTGGGTGTTCATTGGAAGGACTGATGTTGAAGCTGAAACTCCAATGCTTTGGCCACCTGATGCAAAGAGCCGACTCATTTGAAGACCCTGGTGCTGGGAAAGATTGAGGGCAGGAAGAGAAGGGGACGACAGAGGATGAGATGGTTGGATGGCATCACCAACACAATGGACATGGGTTTGGGTGGACTCTGGGAGTTGGTGATGGACAGGGAGGCCTGGCGTGCTGCGGTTCATGGGGTCACAAAGAGTCAGACATGACTGACTGAACTGAACTGAACTGAAAATACTAACATTAATTTTAAAAGTAAATACAAAACTTAGTTTTGAGTTTTCTGACAATTATAAGTATAGGTCTTTGTGACTCTGTGGAATGTAGCCCACCAGGCTCCTCTGTCCATGGGATTCTCCAGGCAAGAATACTGAAATGGGTTCTCATGCCCTCCTCCAGGGGATCTTCCTGACCCAGGGATCAAACCCACATCTCTTTTCATTTCCTGTGCTGGCAGACAGGTTCTTTACCACTAGCACCACCTAGGAAGCCATTAATAAAGAAAGAAATTTGCTAAGAGATGGTCTGAACAAGATCGCAGGATGCTATTTAATATTTTAATCAGAGTGTGTGTGTTCAGTCCCTAGGTCGTGTCTGACTATTTGCAGTTCCATAGACTGTAGCCCGCCAGGCTCCTCTGTCCATGAATCTTTTCCAGGCAAGAATGCTAGAACGGGTTACCATTTCCTCCTCCAGGGGGTCTTCCTGATCCAGGAATTGAACCCATGTCTCTGTGTCTCCTGCATCAGCAGGCAGATTTTTTACTACCTGGGAAGCCCTAATTAGAGCAATTAACATATTTATTATATGTTATATATGACATATAAGGAACATATAATAACTAACGTATCTAATTTAATAGGTCAGACCATCTAATTAACATATCTAATTTAATCAAGATTGCCAGGAGGAAAATCAAAAACCTCAGATATGTAGATAGATCAGATCAGTCGCTCAGTCGTGTCTGACTCTTTGCGACCCCATGAATCGCAGCACTCCAAGCCTCCCTGTCCATCACCAACTCCCGGAATTCACTCAGACTCACGTCCATTGAGTCAGTGATGCCATCCAGCCATCTCATCCTCTGTCATCCCCTTCTCCTCTTGCCCCCAATCCCTCCCAGCATCAGAGTCTTCTCCAATGAGTCAACTCTTCGCATGAGGTGGCCAAAGTACTGGAGTTTCAGCTTTAGCATCATTCCTTCCAAAGAAATCCCAGGGCTGATCTCCTTCAAAATGGACTGGTTGGATCTCCTTGCAGTCCAAGGGACTTTCAAAAGTCTTCTCCAACACCACAGTTCAAAAGCATCAATTCTTTGGCGCTCAGCCTTGTTCACAGTCCAGCTCTCACATCCATACATGACCACAGGAAAAACCATAGCCTTGACTAGACTGAACTTTGTTGGCAAAGTAATGTCTCTGCTTTTGAATATGCTATCTAGGTTGGTCGTAACTTTCCTTCCAAGGTACAAGCGTCTTTTAATTTCATGGCTGCACCATCTGTAGTGATTTTGGAGCCCAGAAAAAGAAAGTCTGACACTGTTTCCACTGTTTCTCCATCTATTTCCCATGAAGTGATGGGACAAGAGGCCATGATCTTCGTTTTCTGAATGTTGAGCTTTAAGCCAACTTTTTCACTCTCCACTTTCACTTTCATCAAGAGGCTTTTTAGTTCCTCTTTACTTTCTGCCATAAGGGTAGTGTCATCTGCATATCTGAGGTTATTCATATTTCTCCCGGCAATCTTGATTCCAGCTTGTGTTTCTTCCAGTCCAGCGTTTCTCATGATGTACTCTGCATATAAGTTAAAAAATCAGGGTGACAATATACAGCCTTGACGTACTCCTTTTCCTATTTGGAACCAGTCTGTTGTTCCATGTCCAGTTCTAACTGTTGCTTCCTGACCTGCATACAAATTTCTCAAGGGGCAGATCAGGTGGTCTGGTATTCCCATCTCTTTCAGAATTTTACACAGTTGATTGTGATCCACACAGTCAAAGGCTTTGGCATAGTCAATAAAGCAGAAATAGATGTTTTTCTGGAACTCTCTTGCTTTTTCAATGATCCAGCGGATGTTGGCAATTTGATCTCTGGTTCCTCTGCCTTTTCTAAAACCCGCTTGAACATCAGGAAGTTCACGGTTCACATATTGCTGAAGCCTGGCTTGGAGAATTTTGAGCATGTGAGATGAGTGCAATTGTGCGGTAGTTTGAGCATTCTTTGGCATTGCCTTTCTTTGGGATTGGAATGAAAACTGACATTTTCCAATCCTGTGGCCACTGCTGAGTTTTCCAAATTTGCTGGCATATTGAGTGCAGCATTTGCACAGCATCATCTTTCAGGATTTGGAATAGCTCAATTGGAATTCCGTCACCTCCACTAGCTTTGTTCATAGTGATGCTTTCTAAGGCCCACTTGACTTCACATTCCAGGATGTCTGGCTCTAGGTCAGTGATCACACCATCGTGATTATCTGGGTCGTGAAGATCTTTTTTGTACAGTTCTTCTGTGTATTCTTGCCACCTCTTCTTAATATCTTCTGCTTCTGTTAGGTCCATACCATTTCTGTCCTTTATTGAGCCCATCTTTGCATGAAATGTTCCTTTGGTATCTCTGATTTTCTTGAAGAGATCCCTAGTCTTTCCCATTCTGTTGTTTTCCTCTATTTCTTTGCATTGATCGCTGAAGAAGGCTTTCTTGTCTCTTCTTGCTATTCTTTGGAACTCTGCATTCAGATGTTTATATCTTTCCTTTTCTCCTTTGCTTTTCGCTTCTCTTCTTTTCACAGCTATTTGTAAGGCCTCCCCAGACAGCCATTTTGCTTTTTTGCATTTCTTTTCCATGGGGATGGTCTTGATCCCTGTCTCCTGTACAATGTCACGAACCTCATTCCATAGTTCATCAGGCACTCTGTCTATCAGATCTAGGCCCTTAAATCTATTTCTCACTTCCACTGTATAATCATAAGGGATTTGATTTAGGTCATACCTGAATGGTCTCGTGGTTTTCCCTACTTTCTTCAATTTCAGTCTGAATTTGGCAATAAGGAGTTCATGGTCTGAGGCACAGTCAGCTCCTGGTCTTGTTTTTGCTGATTGTATAGAGCTTCTCCATCTTTGGCTGCAAAGAATATAATCGATCTGATTTCCGGTGTTGACCATCTGGTGATGTCCATGTGTCGAGTCTTCTCTTGTGTTGTTGGAAGAAGGTGTTTGTTATGACTAGTGCATTGTCTTGGCAAAACTCTATTAGTCTTTGCCCTGCTTCATTCCATATTCCAAGGCCAAATTTGCCTGTTACTCTAGGTGTTTCTTGACTTCCTACTTTTGCATTCCAGTCCCCTATAATGAAAAGGACATCTTTTTTGGGTGTTAGTTCTGAAAGGTCTTGTAGGTCTTCATAGAACCGTTCAACTTCAGCTTCTTCAGCGTTACTGGTCGGGGCATAGACTTGGATTACTGTGACATTGAATGGTTAGCCTTGGAAACAAACAGAGATCATTCTGTCTTTTTTGAAATTGCATCCAAGTACTGAATTTCGGACTCTTTTGCTGACCATGATGGCCATTTCTTCTGAGGGATTCCTGCCCACAGTAGTAGATATAATGGTCCTCTGAGTTAAATTCACCCATTCCAGTCCATTTTAGTTCGCTAATTCCTAGAATGTCGACATTCACTCTGGCCATCTCTTGTTTGACCACTTCCAATTTGCCTTGATTCAAGGAACTGACATTCCAGGTTCCTATGCAATATTGTTCTTTACAGCATTGGACTTTGCTTCTATCACCAGACACATCCACAGCTGGGTATTCTTTTTGCTTTGGCTCCATCTCTTCATTCTTTCTGGAGTTATTTCTCCACTGATCTCCAGTAGCATATTGGGCCCCTACTGACCTGGGGATTTTCTCTTTCAGTATCCTATCATTTTGCCTTTTCATACGGCGGCTGTGACCAGCGCACTAAGCGCGGCCAAGAGGAGCTACCCCATGACCGAGGTCAGGGGCAGAAGCAGGGAGGACCCCATGCCCAAAGGGCAGTGGTGGGGAAGAGCTATCCCACGCCACCACACCCTGGGCCAGGGGCACAGCCAGGAGGACCAACCCCATGTGCAAGGAGGCTGTGTGGGAGCAGGAGGGCCTAGAGGTGCTATCGCATGTTCAAGGTCAGGAAGGGCGGTGGTGAGGAGATAGCCCTCGTCCAAGGTAAGGCGTGATGGCTGTGCTTTGCTGGAGCAGCCGTGAAGAGATACCCCATGCCCAAGGTAAGAGAAACCCAAGTAAGACGGTAGGTCTTGCAAGAGGGCATCAGAGGGCAAACCCACTAAAACCATATTGACAGAAAACTAGTCAATCTAATCACACTAGGACCACAGCCTTGTCTAATTCAGTGAAATTAAGCCATGCCCGTGGGGCAACCCAGGATGGGCAGGTCATGGTGGAGAGATCTGACAGGATGTGGTCCGCTGGAGAAGGGAATGGCAAACCACTTCACTATTCTTGCCTTGAGAACCCCATGAACAGTATGAACAGTATGAAAAGATATGTAGACAATACTAGTCTAATGTCAGAAAGTGAAGAGGAACTAAAGAGCCTCTTGATGAGGGTGAAGGAGGAGAATGAAAAAACTGGCTTAAAACTCAACATTCAAACAACTAAGATCACGGCATCAGGTCCCATCACTTCATGGCAAATAGAAGGGGAATACGTAGAGGCAGTGTCAGATTTTCTTTTCCTGGGCTCCAAGATCACAGTGGATGGTGACTGCAGCCATGAAATTAGAAGACACTTGCTTCCTAGAAGGAAAGCTATGACAAACTTGCATTGAAAAGCAAAGACATCACTTTGCCGACAAAAGTCCATCTAGTCAAAGCTATGGTTTTTTCCAGTAGTCATATATGGATGTGAGAGTTGGACCATAAAGAAGGCTGAGCACCAAAGAATTGATGCTTTTGGATTGTGGTGTTGTAGAAGACTCTCGAGAGTCCCTTGGACTGCAAGGGGATCCAACTAATCAATCCTAATGGAAATCAACCCTGAATACTCTTTGGAAGGACTGATGCTAAAGCTGAAGCTCTAATACTTTGGCCCCCTGACTCAAAGAGCTGACTCACTGGGAAAGGCCCTGATGCTGGGAAAGACTGACGGCAGAAGGAGAAGAGGGTGGCAGACAATGAGATGGTTAGATGGCATCACCAATTCAATGGACACAGGCTTTAGCAAACTCTGGGAAGTAGTGGAGGACAGGGAAGCCTGGCATGCTGCCGTCCACAGAGTTTTGAAGAATCGGACATGACTTAGTGACTGAACAACAGCAAATTTAATAGGACAGACTATTTTTGAGTATTATAGGAGCAGTTAAGATAGTATAAGCCAAAATCAAATTCAAATCATTGTGCGTGATCCACTCACTCATTAAAACGGAGCCTTGGAGTCTGTGTGATGAATACATGGTATTTTGCTAATCTAACTAGTGTTTTGTGCTCAGAATCACGGCCCCAGAGGAAGCAGGGAGTGAGGCTTCCAGCTGAAGAGACAGACAGCAGTCCACTGCCCTCAACATTCTGGATTTACGATGATCGTGTGAAAATCACCAATTATAGGGGCTGCATAGGGGCAGGACTTTGAGCAAAACGACATAGAAGAGATGTTAGAAAGATCTAACCCCCGACCTTAAATTGCTTACAGTCTGGTTGGGGACCTTATGCTGCCCACCCTGGCCCATCTTCTGATCCTGAAGATGTAGCTCATCTGCTTGACTTTCAAAATTATAAACTGCTCTCTTGTAGGTTTCCTGGAGTGACTCCCCCCCACCCCCCCCCGCCTGTCTCTGAATCTTTGGCTCTGGGCAATAACTCCTCGTAAAGCTTCCTGTTCTGCTGAAATTACATCCATTCCTATATTTTATGTTTATTCTTCATCTATCAGCATGCTCTTATCTGCTACGCCGGCAGTTTCCCAGTTCATCTCCCTGCTGCCTTAACCATCAGAGACTCCTACTTCTCCCCTGTCGCCTCGTTTCATAACACTTCACAGCCTTTTTCTGCAGAGGCTTGAAACCAGTGAAATTATTCAGGCAAATGGGAAATATTCATGAGGCATCCGCTTCGTGTGTGCAGAGGCACGAGGGGCCCACTCAGATCCAGGACCACCTGTCTCCCATGTCCGCAGCCCCTGGTGTTGCTGTCTCTTCCTCTGCCTGGTCCCACCCCTCCCCAAGCTCCCTGTCTTCTTCATCTCAGGCTGTGACGATGACAGAATTCCAGACTGGATGGTTAGAAACAACAGAAATGGGCTCCTCGTAGTCTGGAGGCTGGAAGTCCAAGATCAAGGCCCCAGCAGACGTGGCGTCTGGTGAGAACCTGGATTGTGGTTCATAGACGGACATCTCACTGTGTCTTCATGGGTAGGAGGGAGTTCATAGGATCTCTTTTATTAGGGCACGAATCCCATTAGTGGGGGTACCACCATCAGGACCTCCAAAGGCCCCCCTCCAAATACCATCACTCTGGGGGTTAGGTGTCAACATGAGTTTGGGTGGACATGTCATTCACTCCACAGCACCCACCTCGTCATTGTCCGCCGTGGTGTTCAGCGGTCTGCCCCTGCCCACATTCCTCCAGTAAAACCTGCTCTCGGGCAAACGCTGAATCCCATCCTTTTCTCCTCTCCCTGGGAACCCACAGCAGCTCCTCCCTTCTCTCTGTGTGGAGGGGCCAGGCGCCTGGACAGGGCAAGAACAGCCGGCCCAGCCTCTTGCACGGCCTGTCCTCACTCCCTGCTGTCAGGAGGGTACCCGCACAGAGACGTGGATGGCGACAAAGTGAGCCGTCTTTAGTCAGAAGTATGTGTGTACCAGACTCAGGTGGAAGTATACTGGACTTGAATAACAAAAAAAAAAAAAAAAGGCAGAGTTGGCTTCTAAAATGAGCACAGTTCAGTTAAGTGCCCTACATATGAACCTTCGAGTCACAAACTTTCAAAGATGCAAGAGTAGGTTCACAGGTCCAACCACGTAAGTTATTCGAATGTCTGGTGTAATCGTCACCTGTGTGCACCCTTCATAAGCAGTGGTGCTTCTGGGTACTTTACTATATAGTCCTGTGTAGAGTACAGGAGGGCAGTATCTTTGTGTCAAGCCCAGGATGTCTGGGGGCTAGTGTTTAAGTGGTAGTGATGTAGCTGGCGTGTGTGCGTGCTCAGTCGCTCCATCGTGTCTGACTTTGTGCAACCCCGTGGACTGTGGCCCGCCAGGCTCCTCTGTCCATGGGATTCTCCAGGCAAGAAAACCAGAGTGGGCTGCCAGGCCCTCCTCCAGGGGATCTTCCCTGCCCAGGGATCGAACCAGTGTCTCCTATGTTTCCTGCACTGCGGGCAGATTCTTTACTGCTGAGCTGCCGGGGCAGCAGTGCAGCTGGTACTACTGTGCTTTTCAAGGCAGTGTACTGTACGATTAAAAATGTTTTCTTTCGTGTTTCTTGTTTATGTGCTATTTATATGAAACGTATTATAAACCTACTACAGTACAATACTACATAGCTGATTCTAAGCTAACTTTGTTGGACTTATAAACAAATTGAACTTATGAACACTGTCTTGTATGTAGGGGACTTACTGTACATAAAAACCACCAATTTCCAAATGATCCTCTACAACCCCTTAAAGCAGCACCCTATTCAACATCAATGTGTCAGCTCCCAGAAAACACAGCACAGCCCTGGGCCCACCTTGGAAGAGGCCACAGGGGACTCTGTGTTTAGGGACTTGCTTGGCAGCTGCTGCAACATATGTCTTACTGTTGTTGGTCTTCAAAAACTCTTTGTAGGTCACTTATCAACCAAATTCATTTGCCTATGAGACTGGTGTCACATGTCGGAGTAGAGAGCGTTCGAGTTTCTGAGATTTCTCCCACTTACACATTTACAATTCTGGTCCTGGGTGCGGGTTTTCCCCCAGGTGCCTCTGAATCTACACACACACACACGCACACGCGCGCACACACGCACAAATGCACAGGCTTAACCAAACACCGTGCAGCTCTTGGCACTGCCAACACCTCGTGAGGCCAGGCACCAACATATCATCCCAGTGCCGTGCTGGTGACAGATCACTGTGATCCGTGGCTGACTCACAAGGCTCCCGTTAGGGGCCCTCAGCCATTGATCAAAGGCAGCTGGTCAGACAGCGAAAGGACACAACTGATCATCACACAGAATGCCTGAGACAGAATAGACAGGGGTGCAGAACTGAACGTCTGATACAGAATAGACAGGGCACAAAGATGGTGACCGTCAAGATCAAACACTGCACATGGGAGGCCTGAGACAGCCCATCACTTCCTGCCAGCGATTCCAGCAAAGCAGAAGAGCAGGCTGCTGGGTTTGTTTCCCAGGAGGCTCTGTGGGACCCCAGTTGTCAACGTCTGTGAGTGAGAATGGCCCTGGGCAGTAACTACCCAGCGAACTGACTGTGGAGACCCTATAAAGGCCTCCATGGAGGGTCCCCCGAACCACAGGGCCAAAGAGGACCCTCCAGCAAACCTTAAATGCCCTCTGTCCCAATCTGAGTCAGAAACCACAGTCTACCGCCCTCCCCCCTTCTCAGTCCTCTGATTGAAGCACTGACCTCTTCCAGAAGCACCCTCCCAGACTCACCCAGGAATAATGTTTTTCCAGCTGTGCGGGAAACCTTTAGCTGGAAAGGAACAACACACTGTATAACCAAGGCATAAGACAAAAGGGAACGGTGGGGCCTGGGGTGCCATGGAGACCCTACATGAGCAACCAAAAGTATTCCCAAAAACTGTACATGCAGTCCACAAGAAACACTCCTGGGATTTCCCCGGTGCTGCAGTGGAGGGAACACAGCTTTGACCCTGGTCTGAGAAGGTCCCACATGTCACGGAGCAGCTAAGCCTGAGCCCGCACTCTAGGGCCCATGAGCCACAACTACCGAGCCTGTGTGCCTAGACCCTGCGCTCCACAACTGAGAAGCCACCAGTAAGAGCCCACGCACCGCAACAAAGAGCCGCCCCCGCTGACTGCAACTAGAGGAAGCCCGTGGACGGCAGCGATGGCCCGGTGAGGCCAAAACCGAACAAACACTGCTGCAGGTCAGCAAGTCTAGGGCTGCATGACCTCTGGAGCCCACTGTACACAACATTTCTCAGCTCTAAGGTCGATATGAGGTAAGGTCAACCATCTCCCAAAGAAACCTGTTTTAATCGGGATATATTTGGTTGTCTGGAATCTAAATCCAAGAAGGCTTGCTCCAGAAAAGAGGATTTATTGTAGGTTGTGGGTTTCAGGGATCCCAAGAAAAGCTGAAGAAATGGAGTAGGGGCGCCTCCAGAGACCTCAGCGCAGAGCCGCGCTCTAGCAGGATGGGCAACACGGCGGATGCTGCTGCTTCCCCAGCCCTCTACCCTTAGCTCCATCTCCACATGCCCGCTTTCAGATTCCAGAGGGAAGATACCCAGGCCTGTCTTAGATTCAGTGTCCATCCCTGACCAAGCAGCCACGACCTGGTAGGGCCAGGTTTCACGGTCCAATCACAGCCATGCAGGCTTATCTCTTCACTAGACAGTGGATGAGGATTCGCAACAGAACTTCCCCCAAAATGGAAAATACCAATGTTCCCAATGATGCTTTTCCTGGCCACTGACATTTCCGATCCTTCCTTTCCAGGGCACCCTCTGGCTAGTTTCTGTCTTCTTTCTTCTGCAAGTTCATGGACTCTGTCCCTCTGCCCTTTCTCTAACTTTGGTTCCTCCCCACCCACTGAGGACATGCCCGCCCTGGGTCTCCTCTCTGCTAGGTGAGAAGCGAGCCTAAGAAGGTGAGTCCGAGGATAAGCTACCCTCCTATGACCAGGAGTGTATAGGGACACAGAGGAGCTTTGGCTCCTTGTCATTCATTCTCGGCGCATATGAGACGTCGTGGGACTTTATGAGTGCTAAATCAGTTTTATCGCCCGTATGATTTGATTGATCTTGTTAGACCTAACAAGAAATCAATTGGAAAAAATATATGTACCTTCCCGGAATGGGCTCTCCATCTTAAGGTAAAAAGAGCAATCTCACAATCACAGAGGAAGATCCAAGAAAAAATATCACCCAGCCCACGGCCCAGGGAGGAGCCTACTTTCGGACCTCCAGGGACCAGAAGGAAGTGAAGAGGGAGGCAGAGGGAAGGGATCCAGTGAGTTCAAGGATATCAGCACCAAAGGGACCTCAGAGCCTCAGAAAAGGTGAACTGTGTGCCCAGGCATCCACGAGACTCTGACTGCAGACACTCGTGAGAGTGTGTGTGCTAAGTCGCTTCAGTCGTGTCCGACTGTGTGCAACCCTATAGACTGCAGCCTGCCAGGCTCCTCTGTGCAGGGAATTCTCCAGGCAAGAATACTGGAGTGGACCACCATGCCCTACTGCGGGGGATCTGTGAGGCTGATGTGACATGCAAAGCACCCCACACAGCCCCAGGGAACTGTGGGTGCAATGCAGCCTCCTCACCTCCTCCCATCACCAGTGAGAAGGGCAAGCCCGGCATTGGCTCCATACAAAGGCAGAGTTGCTCAGTGAAAGGACCTGGGCTGCTGACCACGGCTCACCTATGGGTTCTGACCACCTAACTAGCTGTGACATCCTCGATTCTTTGCCCATAAAACGACCTTGTGCAGAACCGCCTGTGCTGTAGCAGGCAGCTCTGGCTGTTGTAAAAGAATGCCCTCAGCAGGTGGCTTAAACACAGAAGTGCATTTTCTCAGAGCTCTGGAGACTGGCAGTCCAAGATCAAGGTGCTGGACAGTTTGGATTCCAGGGAGGCTCTCCTCCTGGTTTGCACACAGCAGCCTTCTAACTGTGTCCTCACATGCTGGAAAGAAAGCAAACCCCCTCCTGTCTCTTCTTAAAAGTTACTAATACCATCTGATCAGGGCCCCACCCTTCTGAAGCATTTATCCCTACTTACTTCCATAAAGGTCCTGTCTCCCAAAACAGTGGGTGGCTGGGGCTTCAACATATGAATTACAGGTGGAACCCGATTCAGTCCATGGCAAGCGCTTAATAAAAATACAGATTCCTCTAAAAAAAATGATATAAATGAACTTGTCTACAAAATAGAAACAAGCTCACAGACTTTGAGAAGAAGCTTGTGGTTGCTGGTAGCAGGCAGGGGAGGGATAGAGGAAGGGATGGTTAAGGAGTTTGAGATGGACAGGAACACACTGCTCTATTTAAAGTGGGTAACCACCAAGGACCTACTGTACAGCACAGGGAACACTGCTCAACGTTACATGGAAGCCTGGATGTGGGGGGAGTTTGGGGGAGAATGGATACATGAGTAGGTATAGCTGAGCTCCTTGGCTGTTTACCTGAATCTATCCCAACACTGTTAATCAGCTGTGCGTCTGTGCGTGCTTAGTCGCTTCAGTCGTGGCCGACTCTCTGCAACCCTATGGACCATGGCCTGCCAGGCTCCTCTGTCCATGGGATTCTCCCACTGGAGTGGGTTGCCATTTCCTTCTCCAGTTAATTGGCTATACTCTAATACAAAATAGAAAGTTTAAAGTTTGAAAAGTAAAATAAAATGGATAACTAACAAGGACCTACTTATAGCACAGGAAATTCCACTCAGTGTTGTGTGGGAACCCGGATGGGAGGAGAGTTTCGGGGAGAATGGACACGTGTACAGGTGTGGCTGGGTCCCTTGTTTGTTTACTGAGACTATCACAGCATTGTTAATTGGTTATACTCCAATACAAAGTAAAAAGTTTGTTAAAATGCTACATGGCCAAAAAACAAAAGCATACAGATTCCTAGGCCCCCGTGAGGCCCATAGAGTCAGAGCCCACGGGGGTGAGGCCCAGGAAGCTGAATGATGAGCAAGCCTCTCTTCCCCACTTCAGGTGACGGCCCCGCACAGTTTGAGAACTGCTGGGTGCGTCACAGGCAGCCTGGGGCCACCCCGTCACTTGCTCACAGAGCAGAGGAGTCCTTTACAAGACGGACGGAATTACCAAAGAGTCCCCTGTCAGCTCCCCATTTACCAGCAGCCATATTTTTTTAAAAAATGGAAACTGTGACAGACTTTATTTTCTTGGGTTACAAAATCTGTGTGGACAGAGCCTGAGGCCATGAAATTAAAAGATGCTTGCTCCTTGGAAGAAAACCTATGACAAACCTGTGCTTAGTCAGTCATGCCCGACCCTTTGCGACCCCATGGACTGTATCCCACCAGGCACCTCTGTCCACGGGAATTCTCCAGGAAAGAATATGACAAACCTAGACATCATACTAAAAAGCAGAGATATCACTTTGCCAACAAAGGTTCATACAGTCAGCGCTATGGTTTTTCCAGTAGTCGTGTACAGATGTGAGAGTTGAACCATGAAGACGGCTGAGTGCCAAAGAACTGATGCTTTGGAACTGGAGTAGTGCCGGAGAAGACTCTTGAGAGTCCCTTGGACTGCAAGGAGATCCAACCCATCAATCCTAGAGGAAATCAGTCCTGAATATTCATTGGAAGGACTGATTCTGAACTGAAGCTCTAATACTTCGGCCACCTGATGCGAAGAGTCGACAGAAAAGACCCTGATGCTGGGAAAGATTGAAGGCAGGAGGAGAAGTGGACAACAGAGGATGAGATTATTGGCTAACATCACTGACTCAATGAACATGAGTTTGAGCAAGCTCTGGAAGATAGTGAAGGACGGGGAAGTCTGGCATCCATGGGGTAGCAAAGAGTCAGACACAACAGCAACTCAACAACAAGATCAACTTATATGGAAGGGCTCCTTATGCTGCCACCGGGGAGCCTCTGTATGTTTGAGAATAAAAGTCAAATAAAAGTCAAAGGGAGCTTTTAGAGACCTCGTCACTTCAGAGGAGAAAGGTGGGAAGAAATTAAAAGCGAGCGTGGTTCAGAGGCCAAGCCCAGGATGGCTAAACGCATTGCCAGCCTGCTCTGTGGCAGACACCCGTCACCCCACCCACCCATCCTCCAAAACTGCCGGATTTATTCAGTGTTTTTTCACCTTTAATCACTTTGGTCAGATAAGACTTTAGAAATTCATCCTTAGAGTTCAATAGGAACATTTTATGGGGGAGGAAGCAGAGAACTAAGAGATCTAGGAATTCTGATTTTAAATTCATTAGGGTCTTTAGCAGCAAAATTCACACTGAACAAATGAGAGACCAAGAATGGGAATATCTAGAGAATTCAGGGGTTATCCGTCCATAAACATTCCTGTGAAATGAGCACTCAGAGTCCTTTCGATTCTGCTGCTGCTGCTAAGTTGCTTCAGTCGTGTCGGACTCTGTGCGACCCCATAGACGGCAGCCCACCAGGCTCCCCCGTCCCTGGGATTCTCCAGGCAAGACACTGGAGTGGGTTGCCATTTCCTTCTCCAATGCATGAAAGTGAAGAGTGAAAGTGAAGTCGCTCAGTCGTATCCGACTCTTAGCAACCCTGTGGACTACAGGCTACCAGGCTCCTCTGTCCATGGGATTTTCCAGGCAGAAGTACTGGAATGGGTTGCCATTGCCTTCTCCGCCTTTCGATTCTAACAGCCCCCAAAACAGCCATGTGGATGGAGGGACTTTGGGTAGGGGAGCAGCTCCCTGGAGGACACCTCTCACGACCACCAGCCTGGGCAGACTCACCCAAGGGTCAGTAGACCCTAAGCTGTCCCAAGGGTCCCGGGCCGTGTTGGGTTGCGGAGGGGATGGGCTGGGAGGTGGGAAGAGGTGCAAGGAAAGAAGGGACAGGTTAGAGAGAGAACCTCGCTGAGATCCCTTTAAAACAATGAGATGTCAGGACACACGGGATGCCGGTGGGGAGGCACAGCGGCAGCAACTGGCATCGTTGCTGGGGGGAAGGCAGCCTGGGCAGCCACCTGGGAAGGTGATACGCGAGGTCTCAGAGAGCTCAGCCCTCTCAACCTGTGACCACACCTGCCCTGCGCCCTGTGGGTGCCCGGCTGCTACCTGGGGAGCCACCCCACTGCCTGCGCCCCAGGGGCTGTCCCCGTGCTGAGCAGACGCAGCCTGGCCGGAGAGGGGCCTGAGAGTCAGCAGCGAGGGCTCCTCCGCGGACCGACACCTGGCGGCCAAGTCAGGGCCCCCCTGACGGCAGCTAGCCCTCCTGTGAATGATGATGGCCTGGCCCTCTGCATTCCTGCCCCGCACTCCTCAGCCCCCAGTCAGCGCCAGCAGCAACCCGAACCCACCGCCTGAAGCAAGTCACACACATGCACACAATACCATCATGCACACCAGTTCACACACCAGTACACACACCAACTCACACCCCAACTCACACACCACTACACACACCAACTCACATCCCAACTCACACACCACCTACACTCACACCCCAACTCACACACCACTACACATACCAACTCACACCCCAACTCACACAGCACCTACACATACACATACATACACACCAATACACACTACCTACACACACACACACATACCAATTCACATATACACATGAACTCACATCACCTACACACACATACACACACCAACTCATATACACAGCAACTGACACACACCATCTACACACACACACCATAACACCCGCGCACACCCCAATTCAGATACCACGTGCATGCATACATGCACACACCAACTCATACACTCACACACCACCTACACACACAATACACACATACCAACTCACACATACACACCAACTCACACATTGCCTACACACAAAACATCACACACACACCAATTTACATACCACCTGCATACCCATACACACACCAACTCACACACCCACATACCCCTGACATACATACCGATTCACACACAACCTACACACACACACACAAGGCGCCTGTGGGAGTTAAACTCTGTAAAATTGGACATCACAAGTGGCCTTGGGGAAGACGGACCTCTGAAAGGCAGCCTTGGGGAAGTGCATGGAAAGGGTTTTCCACCCCACAAACAAGTTGGTATTTGCAGGTTAGAGAAGAAGGGCAACATAGATTTTTTTGGACCATTCACACAGACACAGCGAGGCTCATCCCTCTCTGAGAACAGCCTCCTGCCCCCGGGCCCTGCGGCCAGCCGGGGAGCCAGCCTCAACCCGCAGGGAGGGAGGCCACTCTGGGGCCGCCTCCTCCGTGTCCTTGGACGGGAGCTGGCCAGGCTGGTGCTGGTCCATCGCCAAGTGACTCAGCGACCAGCATTGCCTCCTGCAGGACCAGCCTCCTGTGAGGGCCCGGGAGCCAGGCCCGCCCCCCAGCACAGCCCACCTGCTCGGGGAGGCCCTGCCAGTGTGGATTTCATTTTCAGTCAATCGGCTCCATCACAGCGATCTTTTTCACCAGGCGACAATATATTTCAGGCCAGGGGTGGTCACCCATTTAGTATATTAGTGCTTTGGGTCTAAATCAGTGGCCGTGGCCTGGGCTCGGTGTGTGTTCGCTCTGCTTCAGCGGGTGATGTATTTGAGTCAGGCTGATGAATCTGGTTTAGGAGGTGATCTATTTCCATTTCCAGCCAGTAATTATGTTTTAATGTGTGATATATCCCTTTCTGGATGAGGTATATTAAACCCCTGATGACTGTAGTATTTATTTCAGCGTGTTATGTATGCATACAGCCATTCATACACATTTCCACATTTAATGCATCCGCCCTGCCATGCCATATATATTCCTGACTCCTTCTGAAGTTTCGGACTGAATGGCACCTCATAAAAACGCCACTTCATTAAGAATCAACAGGAATAAGCCAACCAGAAAAAAAAAATTTTTTTTATTGATGAAGGTTGAACAGAGAAATATCAAGTTCACGTCTCACTTCCCACAGGGGAACCAGACAATGAAATCTTTATTGGGAGATTCTGGATGTCAGGAATGCACTTCATCTTGTCAGGGGTTGTACAGCCAGGGAAAATAGATCGCCTGAGGTGAATCGTGGCCAAAGAAGCCTTCTCATCTCAGCGGCTGGGGTGCCTTTGTGTCAAATTTCCCTTCCTGAGTGGCCTCTTTGTGCCAGTAGGCCCTGCATTCCAGTCCCTCCTGGAAGCCTTTGAACACTGAGGGTTGAGCCTTCAGAATCCTCTGCTCCCCATCGCAGCCATCTTTCCCAGAGTGGATGCTGTGATGAGGTCCAAGAGGGGGGACCTGGTGGGCATGATCACGTGTGGAGGGCAGATGCTGCAGAGTTGCCCCACGGGACCCACTGGCAGTGCCTGTATCCCCATTGCACCGGGAGGCGGGAGGTGGTACCCAGGATGGCAGCTGAGGCAGCTCTGTAGCCGAGACAGGACCTGAAGGCCTCCTACTATCCGGGGCTGCAGGACACCCCACACCTAGGAGCACCAGGCAGCCACCTCCCCAACTCCCAAAACACATAAAATACACACCAGCTCCCCTCCCTCATCCCTGCGGCTCAGCAGTAAAGAATCTGCCTGCAATGCAGGAGATCCGGGTTCGATCCTTGGGTCGGGAAGATTCCCTGGAGAAGGAAATGGCTACCCACTCCAGTACCCTTGCCTGGAGAATCCCATGGACCAAGGAGCCTGGCAGGCTACAGCCCATGGGCTTTCAAAAGACCTGGCCACGACTTTAATGAAGGCTAAACCACCACCACTCCCTCTGGCAAGGCTCTCCCCAGGAAGTTCTCCAGCAATCCCCACCCTGTTGGCCTTTAACCGACAAGGAGAATGCTGCAAACACTCTCCTGGTGGGTGGGATTTTGGTCAAGATCAGGCTGATCTTTCTCGACAAACCCCATGTGATATCACTTATATGTGAGATCTCAAGACACAAATGGAAAAATCTGTGGAACAGAAACAGACTCACAAACATAGAGAACAGACCTGTAGTTGCCAAGGGGGTGAGGGGGTCGGGGAGGGATGGACTGGGCATTTGGGATCAGCAGATGCTAACTATTGTGTATAGGATGGATGAACCACACGGTCCGACTGTAGGGCACAATATCCCGGAATGAGCCATCATGGAAGAGAAGAAGAAGAAGAACATGTATGTGGGTATGAGAGTCATTTTGCTGTACAGCAGATCGTTAACATTTAATATGTTGGAATTAATACAGCATTGTAAATCAACTTTACTTCAATAAAACTTTTTCAAAATTAATCTTTTTATTCATAAAATCCATTCTAGATTTTTTTTAGAAGTAAATGAGCACTCCTGCCTCTTCCCTGGGGGACTCACCATTCCCAGATACCCTGGTCCCGCCTGTCACCAAAGAAAGATGCTGCCGTCAGCATCTCCAGAGGAATAAGGAAGGAGCTCCCGTGAAGGCCAGGGCAACACTAGGCAGCAGAGAGGGGCTCCCGGGGATGGGGAGCTGGCTGCACCCACAGGGGCCACCCCAGCCTTCATCTTTCCTTGTAGGTCTCGAGCTTTAACTTCCCGAGGTGGTGGGCTCCCTAAGCTGTGGGAAGAGATAGAAACCCCTCCTCCTTTACCCTTGGGCCCATGAGCCCAACAGCTCTTGGCTGTGGGGTTGCTTGTACATTTTAGAGTGTAGGCACCTGCCTAGCTTTTACCCACTAGATACCACTTCTGACCCAGTCACCACAACCAAAAACGTCTCCCGATGTAGCCAGATGTCCCCAGAGAGACTGTCCCCTGGATGAGAATCACTGCTTCAGGCTTATTGTTTTCAAATAGAACATAACAAAAAACTGACTTAAAAAAAATAAACATAGTATATAGTGCAGTAAGGCAGAAAGAGATATGGAATCTAGGAAGATGGTCCTGATGGACCTGTCTGCTGCTGCTAAGTCACTTCAGTCATGTCCGACTCTGTGCGACCCCACAGACGGCAGCCCACCAGGCTCCCCCGTCCCTGGGATTCTCCAGGCAAGAACACTGGAGTGGGTTGCCATTTCCTTCTCCAATGCATGAAAGTGAAAAGTGAAAGTGAAGTCACTCAGTCGTGTCCGACCCTCAGCGACCCCATGGACTGCAGCCCACCAGGCTCCTCTGTCCATGGGATTTTCCAGGCAAGAGTACTGGAGTCGGGTGCCATCGCCTAAGGGCAGCAATAGCGGTGCAGACACAGAGAACAGGCGGGTGGACGCAGTGGGCGAGGAGAGGGCGCGGCGAGTGGGGAGGGGAGCGCGGAAACGTACATACGTGAAACAGACGGCCGCGGGAATTTGCTGCGTGAGGCAGGGAGCTCGAACCTGGGGCTCTGTGACAACCGAGGGGTGGGATGGGATGGGAGGGGGAGAGAGGTTCAAGAGGGAGGGGACGTCCGTATACCTGTGGCTGATTCTTATGGATGTGTGGCAGAAACCAAAACAATATTACAAAGCAATTATTCTCCAATTAAAAATAATTTTTTTTTTAAATTTTAAAGGAGAAAAACACAGGAAGTACAGAAAATATGAACAGCATGAAAATAGCCAATCTAAAACTCTGGGTTTACATTCTAAGAACCTCATTCAAAACCTCCAAGGACTGCATGGCACCCAAACAGCTTCATTCCAGGACAGCTGCCTCCAGCTGGGTCCACACATCCTCAGGGTCCCCACCCCCAGCTGTGTCTTCTCACATAGGGCCGGCAGGTTCCACATTCATCTTGCCTTTACCATAAAGAAATGCCCACTTCCCCGTTGCTTCAAAAGTATACTAGGGAGGAGGAAGAGGCGAAGACAGAGGAAAAAGGAAGAAAAACTATTAGAGTAATTTCAAAGATTTTAAAGACATTTCAAGGACAATTTTTTCATTTCAATGACTCATCCCCTCCATCAGTTCAGTTCAGTCGCTCAGTCGTGTCCAACTCTTTGAGACCCCACGGCCTGCAGCATGTCAGGCCTCCCTGTCCATCACCAACTCCCGGAGGTCACGCAAACTCATGTCCATTGAGTCTGTGATGTCATCCAACCATCTCATACTCTGTCATCCCCTTCTCCTCCCACCATCAATCTTTCCCAGCATCAAGGTCTTTTCCAAGTAGTCAGTTCGCATCAGATAGCTAAAGTATTGGAGTTTCAGCTTCAGCATCAGTCCTTCCAATGAACATTCAGGACTGATTTCCTTTAGGATGGACTGGTCGGATATCCTCGCAGTCCAAGGGACTCTCAAGAGTCTTCTCCAACACCACAGTTCAAAAGCATCAATTCTTCGGCACTCAGCCTTCTTCACAGTCCAGCTCTCACATCTATTCATGACCACAGGAAAAACCATAGCCTTGACTAGACAGACCTGTGTCAGCAGAGTAATGTCTCTGCTTTCTAATATACTCTCTAGGTTGATCATAGCCTTTCTTTCGAGGAGCAAGCATCTTTTAATTTCATGGCTGCACTCACCATCTGCAGTGATTTTGGAGCCCAAGAAAATAAAGTCTCTCACTGTTTCCATTGTTTCCTCATCTATTTGCCATGAAATGATGGGACCAGATGCCATGATCTAAGTTTTTTGAATGTGGAGTTTTAAGCCAGCTTTTTTACTCTCCTCTTTCACTTTCATCAAGAGGCTCTTTAGTCCTTCTTCACTTTCTACCATAAGGATGGTATTATCTGCATATCTGAGGTTATTGATATTTCTCCCAACAATCTTGATTCCAGCTTGTGCTTCATCCAGCCTGGCATTTCGCATGATGTACTCTGCATATAAGTTAAATAAGCAGGGTGACAATATACAGCCTTGATGTACTCCTTCCCTGATTTGGAACCAGTCTGTTGTTCCATGTCCAGTTCTAACTGTTGCTTCTTGACCTGCATACAGATTTCTCAGGAGGCAGGTAAGGTGGTCTGGTATTCCCATCTCTTTAAGTATGTTCCACAGTTTTTTGTGATCCACACAGTCAAAGCCTTTGGTGTAGTCAGTAAAGCAATTGGCGTAAGCATTTGGCATAGTCAATAAAGCAGAAGTAGATGTTTCTCTGGAACTCTCTTGCTTTTTCTATGATCCAACTGGAGAAGGGAATGGCAAACCGTTTCACTACCACCCCCATCACCTTCACACAAATATTTTAACTTTTATACATTCAGTGTGGGCCACATGTATATTCTTCAGTGACTATGTATCAACTACATGCAACTTTGTAGCCCAATTGTTTTACTTCACCTTGTATTATAAGCATTTTCCCAGGAGGCTATGTAAGTGTTAGTTGCTTCAGTGGTGTCCGACTCTTTTGCAATCCCATGGACTGTAGCTCACCAGGTTCCTCTGTCCATGGGATTCTCCAGGCAAGAACACTAGAGTAGGTTTCCATTCCCTTATCCACAAGTTGCTTTATAGGTTTAGAATTATAAGCTGTTCATATTTGAGCAATATCTCAACAATGGTAAAAACAGGTAGGATAAGCTCAGTTTTGCTGTGTTTAGGATCAAGTCCAAACCAACCCAGTGAGGTCTATTCTGTGCTCACTCCAAGTCTATGAGGGTCCATGAGGGTCTGAGGACTGTCCAGCAGCTGTCCCCATGGATGGCCTGAACACTGTGACCTCCCATGATGACAACACCAGGGGAAGAGCCCACTAAGAAGCCCCAGCAGCTTTACCTGCTGCCCCGAGTGGCCAGGATCAGTTCCTGCCACAGGGGTGGGAAACACTTCCTGCGTAGCCAGGAGGAGGGGGAGGAGGCGCTAGAAATTCTGTGCACCCAACCTTCCGTCCATAAGGCTCCGTAGGTGAATTGTTCACCCCCATCCTGACCTTTATTTTCAAAGTGAAAAGTCGCTCAGTTGTGTCCGACTCTTTGTGATCCCAGGGACTGTAGCCCACCAGGCTTCTCTATCCATGGAATTCTCCAAGCAAGAACCCTGGAGTGGGTTCCCATTCCCTTCTCCAAAGAATCTTCCCAACCCAGGGTTTGAACCCAGGTTTCGTGCATTACAGGCAGATTCTTTACCATCTGAGCCACCAAGGAAGCCCACTTATTTCCAAAAGCAATGTTTTATGACTCAAACTGCCTAGTCTCCATAAGGACCTCTGAGTTACTTAAATCCTTGATCTCAGGTTCCACTGATCATCAGAGGTACCTGGGATGCGACTCAGAAGGTATGGAGTGTGAACCTAAGAATAAGCATTCTGAAAGTTGTTCCCTGACAGCCAGGTTAGGGACCACAGCAGTTACAGGTAATTTTCAAGGCAGTGGTGACCAATGCCTCAATTTCCAGTGATCTATGACAAGGCTTCCCAAGCCCAGAGCTCTAGGTCCTTGCTGGGAGCCTGGGAATTAATTACAAGAGGTCTACAAATCTGTGCTCAAACCAAGCTCTGATTGAATACTGAGTAAGTAGTATTGATTGTGCATACGATTTGGGGAATGGAGGTGACGCGATTGTGATTGATAAAATACAGATGCATTAAACACAATCCTGCAGATAGAGTATATTACTGACTTTATGAGTTGACTCAAGATCGACCGTATCAGTCAGAAGGGTCCCAAAAGAAAACGAATGGACACACAAAGCTGGTAACTGAGGAGTTTAACAAGAGGACTATTAACCCAGGGAAATCCAAGAAAAGATGGGGATGGTCCCCAGAGCTAGGATTGGTGGAGAATGAGGGGACAAGGGAGGGGCTGTCACCAGAACCCAAGGGGGAGACACAGGAGCAGCAGAGGGTTAGGCAGCCAGCAGCTCCACAGCGGAAGGAGCTGGAGAAATCAACACAGTGACTGTACCTTCCTCTAGGCTCCCCCCACCCTCGTGGGAAGCTAGAGAGCCGGGGACCTGGTGAGTCAGTACAGGGCAACCTCCCAGGGCTCAGAGCAGAGGTGAAGGGCAGAGAGTGCATCTGGAGAGGCAAAGAAGCCCTTTGGCACCAACACTAAACATACCACTGTTATTATGTGAGCACCTGTGGCTTCCCAGGTGGCGCTAGTGGTAAAGAACCCGCCTGCCAAAGCAGGAGACTTAAGAGACACAGGTTCGATCCCTGAGTGTGGAAGATCCCCTGGAGGAGGGCGTGGTAACCCACCCCAGTGTTCTTGCCTGGAGAATCCCATGGACAGAGGAGCCTGGCGGGCTGCAGCCCATGGGGTCACAAACAGTCGGATTCAACTTAGTGACTGAGCAGCCCAAGCAAAGACTCTAGAGGTTCATCATTGCCTGGAGAGCTCCATTTCTAGCCAAGATGTGGGGGGCGGGGGGGAGGGGTGTCTGTGTGATATGACTGTGCCAGGGAGTCCCTAAGGCTATTTTCAAACTTGACGATTCACTAAAAGGACCCATGAAACTCAGGAAAAGCCGTCATTCTTACAGTTATGGTTTATGACAAAGAAAAGGTACAGATTAAAACCAGCAATGAGAAAAGGTCATGGGTGGAGGAACCAGCCACAAGCGTGCAGGTGTGTCCCCCAGAGCAGCTACAAGTCGCTCAGTCGTGGCCCACTCTTTGTGACCCCATGGAATATACAATCCATGGAATTCTCCAGGCCAAAATACTGGAGTGGGTACCTCTCCCAGGAGATATTCCCAAACCAAGGACGGAACCCAGGTCTCCCACATTGCAGGCAGATTCTTTACCAGCTGAGCCACCAGGGAAGCCCAAGAACACTGGAGTGGGTAGCCTATCCCTTCTCCAGAGGATCTCCCCAAGCCAGGGTCTCTTGCCTTGCAGGCGGATCTTTACCAGCTGAGAGACACACAACTCCCAGCAACAATGTGTGACAACACAGCACACGGGAAGTGTTGCCGCCCAGGGAAGCTCGTCTGTGCTGCGGTGTCCAGAGATTTACCGGGGTCTGCCATGGAGTCCAGGCCACACGTCCACAGGCAAGAGACAGCGAAGGTTGCCAGGAACCACCAGCAGCCGGGAGAGAGGCCTGGGATAGGTGCTTCCTCCCAGATGCAGAGACCAGCCCTGCCCATCCCTGGATCTCCTCCGTCCAGCCTGCAGACCATGAGACTAATTCTCTTGTGTTCACCATCCTGTTCGGAGAAGGCAATGGCACCCCACTCCAGTACTCTTGCCTGAAAATCCCATGGACGGAGGAGCCTGGTAGGCTGTAGTCCATGGGGTCACAAAGAGTCGGACACGACTGAGCGACTTCACTCTCACTTTTCACTTTCATGCATTGGAGAAGGAAATGGCAACCCACTCCAGTGTTCTTGCCTGGAGAATCCCAGGGACGGGGGAGCCTGGTGGGCTGCCGTCTGTGGGGTCACACAGAGTCGGACACGACTGAAGCGACTTAGCAGCAGCAGCATCATTCCGCCCTGTCTGCAGTGCTTTCTTTGTTCAGCAGCCCTAGCAAGCCAGAACAGCTCGGGTGTCTATTGCAGAGACCCTGGGGACAGATGCTTTTTTCACATAACGTTCTTTTCCTGTATGAGTTTCCAATGGATGCTCTAACAAATCATCACAAACCGTGAGTTAAAACAGCACATGGATCTTCTCCTAGAGTTCTGGAGTCAGGAGTCAAAAACCAGGGCTGGGTCGGGACTTCCCTTGTGGTCCAGCTGTGAAGAATCTGCCTTCTTAAGAACCTGCAGGGCATACGGATTCCACCTCTGGTCAGGGAACTCAGATCGCACATGCCTTGGAGCCACTAAGCCCAAGCTCCATAGCTAGAGAGAAACCCAAGTGCCACAGCTAAGAACTGACACAGTCAAATAAATAAGATATTTTTTATAAAAACTAGGACTAGGTCAAATCAAGGTGCTGGGAAGGCCATGCCCCACCCAAGGCTCTAGGGGAGAATCTGCTTCCTTGCTTTTTCCAGCTTCAAGAGCGTCTTCCTTCTGGAATGTTCCACAGCCCCTTCTTTCCTCTCTAAGTCGAGCAGGGTAGCACCTGCTCCAGTCGTCACATTGCCCTCTTCTGCAGCCTGGTGACCTCCTTCTGACCTCTTCTTACAAGGGCGTTTGTGATTCATCCAGGGTCCACCTAGATTATCCCGGGCTTCCCCGGAGGCTCAGATGGTAAAGAATCCGCTTCCAATGCAGGAGACTTGGGTTCAATTCCTGGGTCAGGAAGAGCCCCTGGAGGAGGAAATGGCAACCCACTCCAGTATTCTTTTCCTAGAGAATCCCACGGACAGGGGACCCTGGCCAGCTACAATCTGTGGGGTTGCAAAGAGTCAAACACGACTGAGCAACTAACACACTCACACACTAGATTATCCACGATAATCGCTCCATTTTAAGATCTTAATTTAACCATATCTGTAACAACCCTTTTGCCATATAAGGCTAACATTCACAGGTTCCAGGGATGAGGGTCTGAAGATCTCTGGGGGCCATTTTTCACTTTCCTTACTTCTCTCCTGGGTCTGCAAAGAGATTTTATTATGGATTAAATACCTAAATGTAAGACCTGAACCATAAAACTTCTAGAAGGGAACATGGGCAGAACACTCGGACATAAATCATAACAATATTTTATTGGATCTGTCTCCTGAGGCAAATGAAATAAAAGCAAAAATAAACAAATGGGACTACACTGATTTTTAAATGTCAGTCTCACATTCCTGGGATAAATCCCTCTTGGCCATGATGTACTACATATTTATATATATATATATTTTTTAGATTCAAATTGCCATGTTGTGCTAAGAACATCTGAATTCATGATGGCTATTAGTTTGTGGTTTTGTGTTTTCTTGAACTGTCTTCTTCTGGTTTGGGTACCAATAGGATGCTGGATTCAGAGAGTGAGTTGGAAAGTATCCTCCTCTTCAGTTTTCTGAAAGTCTGTGTGGAATTGATATTATCAGATCAGATCAGATCAGATCAGTTGCTCAGTCGTGTCCGACTCTTTGCGACCCCATGAACTGCAGCACTCCAGGCCTCCCTGTCCATCACCAACTGCTGGAGGTCACTCAGACTCACATCCATCGAGTCAGTGATGCCATCCAGCCATCTCATCCTCTGTCGTCCCCTTCTCCTCCTGCCCCCAATTCCTCCCAGCATCAGAGTCTTCTCCAATGAGTCAACTCTTCTCATGAGGTGACCAAAATACTGGAGCTTCAGCTTTAGCATCATTCCTTCCAAAGAAATTCCAGGGCTGATCTCCTTCAGAATGGACTGGTTGGATCTCCTTGCAGTCCAAGGCACTCTCAAGAGTTTTCTCCAACACCACAGTTGAAAAGCATCAATTCTTCGGCGCTCAGCCTATCTTCCTTAAATATGCTGGAGTGGGTAGCCATTCCCTTATCCAGGAGTCTTCCCAACCCCAGGATCAAATCTGGGTCTCCTGCATTGCTGGCAGATTCTTGACCGTCTGAGCCAGCAGGGAAGCCCCACAATTTTAATAAACTTCACCAATATGTCTATAGTTTTCTTTATGTGAAGGTTTTTAACTATAAATTCAATTTTTAACAGATGCAGGGCCATTCAGTATATCTACTCCTTCTTCAGTGAGTTTTGATAGTTTGTGTTTCAAGAAATTTATCCATTTTATTTCTAAGCTGTGGAACTTTTTGGCACGATCAGTTCATAATATTCTCTCATCTTTTTTTTTAAATTTAAATTTATTTTTTTATTTGGAGGCTAATTACTTTACAATATTGTGTTGGTTTTGCCATACATCAACATGAATCCACCACGGGTGTACACATGTTCCCCATCCTGAACCCCTCTCCCACCTCCCTCCCCATCCCATCCCTCTGGGTCATCCCAGATCCGAGTGCACCAGCCCCGAGCATCCTGTATCCTGCGTCGAATCTGGACTGGCGATTCGTTTCTTATATGATATTATACATGTTTCAATGCCATTCTCCCAAATCATCCCACCCTCTCCCTCGCCCACAGAGTCCAAAAGACTTCTATACATATGTGTTTCTTTTGCTGTCTCTCATCGTTATCAGGTAGAATATTTCCCTCTCATTCCTGACACTGGTAATTTGGGCCTTATCTCTTTATTTCCCCATCAGTCTTTCAAGACATTTATCAATTTGGTTATCTTCTCCAACAACCAACTTTTGGTGTCACTGATTTTTCTCTATTATTTATCTGCCATCTAGCTCATTGATTTCTGTTCTTATCTTTCTTGTTCCCTTCATTCTGCTTAATCTGAGTTTCCTTTGCTCTTCCTTTACTAGTCTGCATGCTAGGAAAAATCACTGATAAAAATGTGACTTCTATATTATATGGAAAACAGTCTCCAGGTTGCCACTTACCCCTGGCTCTGTCATATTATACCCACATACACAAAACAAATCCCTGGCCAAGGAAGACAAAATTTGCTTTAAGGTCAGATGGAACACACTCTGTGTCTGATCATTATCAGTCTCCATCTTCAGAGAATTTGCCCTCATTCCCTACCTATAACCTCAAGTTTAGATTAACTTGAGATTCCCTTAAATGCTTGTTAGAGGAAACTGTATGTGTTGGAGTATGTTTTTGCAGAAAATCATGTCCTCTTACAGTCAGAAACAATAGTTGCCACAGAAAATTGAATTTACTTACCAACTAGCTATACTTAACCCAGTCCCTTTGACCTAACCAATCTCTTCTGAGTAAAATTGCCTCTATATGAACTGAATCAGTTCTCTTGCTAGTTCACAAACTATCTCAGATTATGGGTCCAGATCTTTCTTCTTGTGAGCTATTCAAGTAAAATTAAAATGGAAGTGTGAGCATTCATTTCAGAAAGCTACAGGAAATATATTTTCACCACATGCACCTTGCCAATGGTCCCCCAGGAGCAGGGTCTGGGTTGGATAGTAAATAGTCCTCCACTCGCAGGTTTCAAGTTTGAACTCCCCTGAAGCCCATGGCAGGGGGGTAGTGCTGGCCCACAGGAGCAGGGAGCTTCAGGGGCTGCAGCCTTGAAGTGAAGCGAAGTGAAAGTTGCTCTGTCGTGTCCGACTCTTTTCAACCCCATGGACTGTAGTCCATGGAATTCTCCAGGCCAGAATACCAGAGTGGGTAGCCTATCCCTTCTCCAGCGGGATCTTTCCGACCCAGGAATCAAAGCGGGGTCTCCTGCATTGCAGGTGGGTTCTTTACCAGCTGAGCTATAAGGGAAGCCCGCTGCAGGCTTGGGGGCTGACAATCCTCCTTGCGTGCCCTTCGCCCCTGCAGGGCCCCTCCTCCTACTGTGCCCGCCCCCAACCCCAGCTCCATGAGCTTTCACATGAGATCGGCTTCTCTCCTATTGTGCTGCCTGCCTGTCAAGAAGTCAGGAAATCTGCAAAGACCTCTGGTGCCAAGAAACTACCCAAGGTGTCTCTTTGCCAGTAAATTTGATGTGACAAAGAAATATGAGGGAGGGGGAAATCAGGTCACCTCTGCCGGCCCTGAGGGGGTCGTGGGCTCACGTGAGGAGAAGACTGGCCTCGTCTCTGCTCCGTGGGTGCATTGGAGCTGCAGGAAGTCGTGGCAGCATCTCCTTCCACGGCACCATGTATTTAAGTATAGCAGATTTAGCCTGTCCTGTTAATTTCTAGTATATAGCAAAGTGGTTCTGTTATACATATAGACACACACATTTCTTCGCATTCTTTTCTGTTACGGTTTATCACAGGGTACTGAATAGAGTTCCCCGTGCTGTACAGTCAGCCAGTCAGTTCCGTCGCTCAGTCGTGTCCAACTCTTTGCGACCCCATGGACTGCAGCACACCAGGCCTCCCTGTCCATCACCAACTCCACAGTAGCACAACCTTATGATATAGCAACTATTATTACCTCCACCTGACAAGTTAGAAAAATGAGGCACAGAGGTGAGCTAGCTTGCTAAAGATCTTTGGACTAGAAAGAAAAAGCCAGTCTACGGCCATGCCATCCTGAACACACCTGATCGCGTTTGATCTCTGAGGTAAGCGGGGTCAGGCCTGGTTAGTACTTGGATGGGCAAGGGAAAAAGCCAGACTTTTGCCCCATCCGCTCTCCAGATCCCCACCTCTTGGGGCCAAGTCTATGTGCTCTGCATTTTAATTGTCACTTAATAAATGTTACTATCACATACCATAGTGGGAAATGTTATACTGAGGTATAGGAGAAAAACAGACGAACGCACCTCGGTGCCACCTCATCTGCCGTTCCTTTTTGCAGGAAACTCTGTTGCAACAGGCGGTTTTCCAGGAACATGCCTGTCGCATAAAGCAAGGCCTGACTGTACCAGAGTTTCAGGCCCTCGGCCGCCCTACGGGCCAGGGCCAGCCGGGGCTCTGTGACAGCGACAGGCCCAGAAACACGGGACACTCGGAACAGCCAGGGGTCGGCGGACCCAGCACGCGGTGATGGAAATAAAGAGAAACCAAGCCAGTTCACAGTCAGGCTGGTTTACGAAGGTCAGCCCTCCTGTTTGTCAGAATCCCAACCTCAGAAGGTCAGCGCTTCCCGAGTCTGTCAGATGGCTGACTACCTCCTGGGGCCCTCGGGGGACAGGGGGTGGTAAGGTTTGGAAGAAAAGGTGATGGGGAGGGGCTGGAGGTGGTGAGCCCACCAGGTGGGGTCTGGGGTGGGGGTGTCGAGGCCGCTGGAGGCACAGGGTCCTGTGTGGCGAGGCTCCAGGTCCCCGCCACCATCAGTTCAGTTCAGTCGCTCAGTCCTGTCTGACTCTTTGCGACCCCATGGACTGCAGCATGCCAGGCCTCCCTGTCCATCACCAGCTCCCAGAGCTTACTCAAACTCATGTCCATCGAGTCGGTGATGCCATCCAGCCATCTCATCCTCTGTTGTCCCCTTTTCCTCTCATCTGCAATCTTTCCCAGCATCAGGGTCTTTTCCAAGGAATCAGCTCTTCGCATCAGGTGGCCAAAGTATTGGAGTTTCAGCTTCAGCATCAGTCCTTCCAATGAATATTCAGGACTGATGTCCTTTAGGAGGGACTGGTTGGATCTCCTTGCTGAACAAGGGACTCTCATTGTCATCTCTTGATTAACCCTCTTGTCATCATAACAGGCCACAAACTCACGACGCAGGTGTGATTGTGCCCAGAAAGTGTGGGGAGCCACGGACTACATTTTCAGAACGGAGGTCTGTGCCTGGTTGAAACAACACCTCCTGGCATACATGAGCACGTGAAGGCAGGCCGCACGAGTGGGAGACACGTGGACCAGCCTGGAGCCCGGTGCCTGCTCACCGGGGGCGGGTCCAGGAGTCAGGAAGAGCCCAAACCCCCAGCCCCACCCTTCCATCCCCTGCCCCACGCCTGCCCACAAAGCCCCAGGACCCACATCACCCCCAGAGGGTGGCAGGGCTCCCCCAGTCTGCCCAGCCCCACCCCCACCTCCCAGGGCTCTGCTCCAACCTCCCCTGGGCACCTGCACTCCCCACAACCCCACCCCATCTTCACCCCCTCTCCTCCCTCCCCTTCACCCCCCCATCTTCACCTCACTCCCCCTATCACACCAGGCTTAACCTCCCCCTCCCCTGCCCTTACTCCCCCCCACCCCATCCACTCACCCCTCCAGCTCTGTTCCACTCATCTCTTGCCTCTTGAGAGCATCACTGGCTCCCAGGACACCTCCCAGACCCACTGGGTTCCTCTGGGTCTTCTCCACCCCACACCCCCACTTTCAGGTCCACTTGACAGACCACCCCCTCCTTCCTGCTCCCCCCACCCACTCCGCTCCTCCCATCACACAGGCCCTCTCCCTCCGCAGAAGCCAATAGAGCAATGGAGACTCAGGGAAGCTGGTGGGCATTTTCAGGGATGTAAATCAAGTAACTAACGCAGGAGAAGGGGTGGTGGCTTTGGGGGAGGGGTCTCTGCAACCGCCCTCTGAGCACCAACCCTGGGAGACCCCCCACGATGACAGTGCATTAAGCAAGTGACTACAGCCAGACACGGGCTCAGCTCATTTTATTCCCAGCACACTTGCCAGGGAGAGAGGGGATATACAATCGAGAATCTTTGCACAAGGAAGCAGTGGGTTCTCAGAATCCCTTCAGAGGCTTCTGGTGGAAAATTCTAGAAGCATATAATTCTGAGGGAACTGCAGAGTTGTCTGAGAGCTGGTCAAGCAGCCTCACGGTCTCCCAGACTCAGTGAGCTCTTCTGATGATGGCGGGGGTCCCCCAGGGGCGATGGACCGGACGGGGCCAGCACACCCAGCCCCGCCTCCCAGGCGTCCCAGGCGGCTTATTACAGATCCAGTTCTGAGTAGATCGTCCTGAAATGCAACTCGAAACTCACACACCATCTGCAACTCAAAAACAGGAACGTTTGGACAGGACTTCATTTTTAAAACAGTTTAGATTATGCTGGCAGAAAGTTTCCAACATGAAAAGAGAAAATTTGCAAACGCATTCCTAAAGTCACGCACTGCCCTTGCCTTTGGCAACAGCTGCACCTCCGGCTCACCCCTCTCATGGAAGAAATTCCCCAGGAAGGTGCCTGCTCCTTGCTGGGTCTCCGCTGGGGAGCTGGTGGTCCAGCCCCCACCCCCTGGAGGTGTCGCGGAAGGGCTGCACTTCACTAAGCACGTGTTCAGTCAGTTCAGTTGCCCAGTCGAGTCTGACTCTTTGCGACCCCATGGACTGCAGCATACCAGGCTCCCCGTCCATCACCAACTCCCAGAGTTTACCCAAACTCATGTCCATTGAGCCGGTGATACCATCCGACCATCTCATCCTCTGTCATCCTCTTCTCCTCCCGCCTTCAATCTTTCCCAGCATCAGGGTCTTTTCCAAGGAGTCAGCTCTTCCCATCAGGTGGCCAAAGTATCGGAGTTTCAGCTTCAGCATCAGTCCTTCCAATGAACATTCAGGACTGATTTCCTTTAGGATGGACTGGTTGGATCTCCTTGCAGTCCAAGGGACTCTCAAGAGTCTTCTCCAACACCATTGTTCAAAAGCATCAATTCTTTGGCACTCAGCTTTCTTTATAGTCCAACTCTCACATCCATAGGTGACTATTGGAAAAACCATAGCGACTAGACGGACTTTGTTGACAAAGTAATGTCTCTGCTTTTTAATATGCTGTCTAGGTTGGTCATAGCTTTCCGTCCAAGGAGTAAGTGTCTTTTAATTTCATGGCTGCAGTCAGCATCTGCAGTGATTTTGTTAGAAGCGCTGATACCAGAGAAGATGTCCTTGACTCCAGACTTGACAGAAAAGGTACTTTTTATTATGGAAAGGACACACAAGAGTGATTTGAGCTGTGCTAAGGAGTGGTGGGGCCCCCAGCTCTGGAGAGAAATTAAGGTCCAGGGGAGGGACATCCTTTACGGGAGGTGGAGGGGGGAACTCCAGAGGTGTGTGATATGTGGACAGAGGCCCAGCAGTTCTGGCCACACTGCATTTGCTTGGCTCTTCTCAGGCTTATGGGTCACGATGCTGACCTGTTATAGTAACGAAATTCCGCAGGTCGCTTGCATGGTCTTGGGAAGGATGAACCTGCTGTTGCAAATTTTATGGACTTAGGCATAGATATAAACATAGACCAGGGCTTCCCAGGTGGCACTAGTGGTAAAGAATCCGCCTGCAATGCAGGAGACCTGGCTCAATCCTGGGTGGGGAAGATCCCCTAGAGAAGGAAATGGCAACCCACTCCAGTATTCTTGCCCGGAGAATCCCATGGACAGAGGAGCCTGGCGGGCTATAGTTCATGGGGTTGCAAAGAGCAGGACTGACTCAAGTGACTTGGCACACACACATAAACACGCATAAATATAAATCAAGGGACTTCCCTGGAGGTCCAGCAGTTAACAGTCCTCCTTCTGATGCAAGGGTGTGAGTTCCATCCCTGGTCAGGGACTAAGATCCCACATGGCCAAAAAAAAAATATATATATATATAGTAACAAATTCAATAAAAAGACTTTAAAAAATGGATCACATAAAAAAAAACTTTTAATTTTTTTAATTTTTTTTTTAAATAAATGAATAAACATAGACCAAGACACTGAGACACATGGGGAAAAAAGGAGAGAGGGACCTCCTCCCCTCACCAGCTGCTGGGGATCAAACTGGGTCCTCCCCAAAATGGAGCCTAACCCCCAGGACCTCACCATGTGACCTTATTTGGAAACAGGCTCTTCACAAATCAAGATAAAATGAGCTCAGGGGGAGCCCTCCTCCGAGATGGCTGGTGTGCTTATCAAAGGGGGAAATTTGAACACAGTCAGACATGCACACAAGACATGCAGACCCACATTTCCAGGAAGATGAAGACCCACGTCTGCGAGCCGAGGAGAGGGGCCTCAGGAGGAACCCACCCACCTCCACCTTGATCTGGGACTTCCTGCCCCAGAACCTGGAGACAACTCATCTGGGTTGAGCCACCCAGTCTGTACTGGTTTTTTATGGGGGGCCCAGGAGACTGATGCCCTGGAGGATAATAGGTTCTCAATAAAATGTGAAGATGAAATAAACCACGTAGTGGTAGCAATTGGGAAAATCCCCAAAGTGACGGACGACTGCAGCTGCTGTGTAATCCTTTTTCCTCCCTCCAGAGCCAGTGACACCAACAAGTTGGCAGCAAGCTCCACTAGATGCCAGCCTTCATCCAAGATAGGAATGCCTGCTTATCTCCCAGTTCCTGGCCCCGAGGAAGGAAACCCTGCCTGCATATTCTCTCTGATACGTGTACATTGGAGAAAAGAAAGCGGTATCTGGATTTCTCCAACATCGACCATCTCTGCTCTGAGAAAAGTCACAGATTAGGGAGAAATGAACCCTTGGTGTTCTGAATAAGGCAGGGAGGTTGTCCTTGGTTTTCACGTCAAGTCTCTAGTTGCTGAAAACATGACAGAAATGGAGAGACCCCCCCCCCCCCGTGTGGTGGTGTTGACAAGGGGCCAGGCTTCTGTCTGAGGCTCTCTGCTGTTGTTCCGTGTGCACCGTGGGGACAGAACTGTTCAGACGACATTGGGTCCCCACCCTCTGGGTCCCCACCTGGAAGCAGGGCCAAGACTCAGAACAAGCTGGAAACTTTCAAGCACTGCCCACGATAGAGCACAGAGGGCCCTCCGAACACGAGCCAGTTCCAAGATACACATCTTGGTGTCTTAAAATTTCTCTCTTTTTTGTGATTAAAAGCAAGGGTATGATCTGCTCCAGAGAGCGGAGGCAGCTTCAGATATGGCTCACCCTATCACCACTGCAGATGGCGACTGCAGCCGTCAAATTAACAGACGCTTACTCCTTGAAAGGAAAGTTATGACCAACCTAGACAGCATATTAAAAAACAGAGACACTACTTTGCCAACAAAGGTCCATCTAGTCAAGGCTATGGTTTTTCCAGTGGTCATGTATGGATGTGAGAGTTGGACTATAAAGAAATCTGAGCGCAGAAGACTTGATGCTTTTGAACTATGATGTTGGAGAAGACTCTTGAGAGTGCCTTGGACTGCAAGGAGATCCAACCAGTCCATTCTGAAGGAGATCAGCCCTGGGATTTCTTTGGAAGGAATGATGCTAAAGCTGAAACTCCAGTACTTTGGCCAGCTGATGTGAAGAACTGACTAATTGGAAAAGACTCTGATGCTGGGAAAGATTGAAGGCCAAAGGAGAAGGGGATGATGGAGGATGAGATGGTTGGATGGCATCACTGACTCGATGGACATGAGTTTGAGCAAGCTCTGGGAGTTGGTGATGGACAGGGAGGCCTGGAGTACTGCAGTCCATGGCATCGCAAAGAGTTGGACACGACTGAGCGACTGAACTAAACTGAACTGATCACCACGGGCACACCCTCTAGCCAGCGGTGAAGAACGTTCAAATAGCTCTAGGTCACCAAGGACAAAACCGCACCACCGAAAGGCATAAATCAGGACATGCTGTGTATACTTGAAAAGCCACAGCTCTGTACCTCAGATGTGTATGTGACATGGAAGTCCAAAGAACATGGCCCACTAAATTTTCTGACTTTCGTATTTAAAACCTGGTGTGGATTAGATGCTCTTTGGGAAGAACTCCGGTTAAAGCTGCTGGTCAATCTGGGACTCCCGTGAAGATAAATGAAAAAGACAGGAGGGGTCACAGCCCGATACCTTGGTGCGCTGGGCTCTTCTCTAGAGGAAGGTGGAGTTTGTGTTCTCAGCTCTCCCTTCAGATAAGAAGTGCTTCTTGCGGCTTCCCTGGTGGCTCAGTGGTCAGGAATCTGCCTGCGAGACACGGATTCGATCCCTGGTCCTGGAAGATCCCGGCAGCGAAGCCCGAGCAACACAACTCTTGAGCCTGTGCTTTCCAGCCCGGGAACCATGACTACTGAAGCCGTCACCCCCTAGAGCCCGTGATCAACAGCAAGAGAAGGCATCGGGACGCAGAGCCTGCCTGCCACAGCTGGAGAGGAGGCCATGTGGCTATGAAGACCTAACACAGCCAGACGAATAAAAGTATCAGCCACGGGTATGAACCAGATTTAAAGAGTGCCTCATGTAAATCAAGTTTTTCTACATCATCCTGCTGGTGGGCTGGGTGCATTGCAGCTTGCCCTCAATCCCTCCAACCGAGAACGCCAGCCCCAGCACCCCACCTGGGCACCCCTCCAAAATGTTCCACCTGACAGTGAACGCCCAGCCGAATAGCATCTGTCCACTCTCATGTCTTTTCTGAAATCCTGCAGCATTTGCAGATAGATCAGAGGCTTAGCCTTGGTTACATATTAACATACACAGTTTTCCTAGTAAGATTGCAGAATCTCAAGGGTCGAGAAGGCGCTGAACGCTTCCTTTGGGGCACCTGTGTGCTCAAGGGGAAATGGGAAGGCAGCTGCAGTTGGCCAGGGTGGTGGTGGCTGCCCTGGGGTGTAGCAAGGGAAGGACAGGCTTTCTGTGACCCAGGCTCACACGCCACAGTGCAAAGCAGGTGTTAGAAACACGGTTAGGACACGGCGCTTTCCCTGCCAGGGCATGGGTTCAATCCCTGGTCAGAGAACGAAGACTCGGCAAGGTGCACAGCACAGGAAAGGAGGGAAGGAAGGAGGGAAGAGCGGAGAGATGGAGAAGGGAGTGGACGAGGAGGCACTGCCAGCAGGCAGAGGGGAGGGACCCTCCTGCCCTCTCTCCATCCCCACCCACCACCTGTGCCCACCCCGTGATAACCGGGGGCACCACAGCAAGATACAGAGGACCCTCGTCTTTACAAACCAACACACAGCTCCTCAGTGGTGGGCCCTTACATGGAAATCCCAGGTGACTCCATTACTTTCCAGATGGTGCTAGTGGTAAAGAAGCTGCCTGCCCGTGCAGGGGACACAAAAGACCTGGGTTCGATCCCTGGATGGGGAAGATCCCCTGGAGGAGAGAATGGCAACCCACTCCAGTATTCTTGCCTGGAAAATCCCATGGACAGAGGAGCCTGGCGGGCTACAGTCCACGGGGTAACAAAAGAGTCAGATGCAACCACACACCATTAGTTCCATTTATTCATTTACGAAATCTTCTTTTAACCATTTTAAGCTAAAAATTTTCCTAAACTGCTGACTCGCCTTTGAGTCTCCTTAGTGCACACGGATCCTGTTTCATCTTTCTGGTTCAAAATCGCCATCATGTACACCAAGTCCTGTGCCCAGCTGACCTCTTGCTCACCATCGGGGTCAGTCCTACAGTCGGAGGGCAGCCCCTTCCCCCACTCCGATTTGTGGCTTCTGGTGGGCAAGATGGCAGGTAATTTGTGTGTGTGTGTGTTTGTGTGTGTGAGAGAGAGAGAGAGAAATTGTAACTCTGAGAGAAGGAATCCCCCAGACCCCCTGCCCAGCACGAGGATTTGGTGAGGTCACACCAGTTCTCCTGGGTTCAGACACTTGGTCACCCCGTCCCCAGGCAAATTCCGCAGAGTAAGGCTGCTGGGTGTGGGGCCAGCAGGGAGACGGAGCGCCCTGGACCCAGGCTTACCCTTGGCGCTGAGTTCTTGTTCCCAAAGAGCCGAAAGGGTCATATGAGCACACTCTCTCTGTCCCCCAAAGCCCAGCTGATTCATTACCACTCCCTGCAGTGATAAGTCCCTTGGACACCAGGAAGTCACAAGTCGATCCGAAAGGAAGTCAACCCTGAATAGTCATTGGAAGGACTGATGCTGAAGCTGAAACTCCAATCCTTTAGCCACCTGATGGCAAGAGCTGACACACTGGAAAAGACCCTGATGCTGGGAAAGATGGAGGGCAGGAGAATAACGGGGCAACGGAAGATGGGATGGTTAGATAGCATCACGGACTCAACAGACATGACTGTGAGCAAACTCCAGGAGATAATGGAGGACAGAGGACCCTGGCGTGCAGTCCAGGGGGTCACAAAGAGTGGGACATGACTGAGCCACTGAACAACTGTGATAAGGTTTTTCAATAACCCGGAAGGGTTAATGCATGCAATTTGTCCTCTATTCTCTTGGATTTCAGCTTGGAAGTGACCTCTGAGGATGGACAATGAGGTCAGCACTTTGAAGCCACATACGGCCCACCCCCAGCCCCCACCCCCACTCCATACCCTCCGAGGTCAGCCTGGAGCCAGAACCCACCAGCCAGAGCAGGACCAGAGCGGTCAGTGGTGCTGGGGCGCCCTCTGGTGCCCACTTCTGGAACAGGCGCTGGAAACCTGTTTCCAAGGGTCAGACGGACCGTGGCCACTGACATAAAATCACACATCTCTTAATATGCCAACAAGTATCTGTTCCATTAGCCAACACCCATAAAGAGTGCCCCCTAGAGTTAGAAGAGCAGACAGTGCCCTCTCTGGTGCCAACTGGGCACAATCAGTCCCTGCATCTTTGGGGTGATTTCTGAGGCCGAGTCCAGGTCGGGAAGAAAGATCCTGGCTGGCAATTACACCAGATACCCCAAGCCCAAGAGATGACAGAGACAGAGAGGACTGGAGGTCAGGTGTGGGTCAAGGCTCTGCAGAGAAGTAGGTCCAATAGGAGGCGTGCATGTGTATGGAGTGGGGGGGGTTCTGCGGGGGATTTATTTTAAGGAATCCCGCTCATATGATTGGAGGGACTTGGCACATCTGAGACTCAGAAGGGTGGCTGACCATCTGTGAAGTCAGTGACAGATGGTGTTACAGTCTCGACTCTGAAACCCGCAGGGCAGCTTTGCAAGCTGGCCACTCGGGCAGGACGTCTGTGTTACAGTTTAGAGGCAGAATTCCTTCTTCCCCAGAAACCCTCACATTTTGCTCTTAGAGCCCTCAACTGATGAGATGCAGCCCACCCACATTATGGAGGGCAATCTCCTTAATGTCCGTGCTCACAGATGTGACTCACATCCATGGCACACCGTCCTGGTAACGTCTAGACTAGTGTGAGGCCAGACGACTGGGCCCCAGAGCCCAGCCAAGAGGACCCATGAAACGTGCTATCACAGGCACCCTGAATCTCCCTTCCCTGCTTAGAAAGGGCTGCTCATCCAACCTGTCACTGACTTTGTGTACCCTTAGAAAAAGGCTGAGGCCGTTAGATTCTCAGTGGGGCCACTTCTGAGTCAGACGTCTTCATTGGTTTTCTTTTTTTTGATTGAAGTATAGTTGACTTACAATGTTATGTTAATTTCTGCTATACAGCAAAGTGATTCTGTTATACGTACATACACATTCTTTCTCATGTTCTTTTCCATTATGGTTTATCCCGGGATACTGAACACAGCTCCCTGTGCTCTGCAGTAGGGTTGCTGCTTTTTCTATATACTCGTCTGCATCTGCGAATCCCAGACCTCCAGTCTGCCCTTCTCCCTCCCCCATCACCTGGCCTTGGAAACCACGAGTCTGTCTCGATGTCTCTGTGTCTATTTCTGTCTCAGTTTCATTTGTATCTCATTTTAGATTCCACACATAGGTGGTGATCATACAGTGTTTGTCTTTCTCTTTCTGACTTACTTTGCTGAGGTTTTGATCATCTCTAGGTCCATCCATGGAGCTGCAAATGGCATTATTTCATTCTTTTTATATGGCTGGGTAATATTCCTCATTGGGACCACTTCTTAACAAACTATGCAGTTAATAAAGTAGATGCTTGATTGTAGAATTTAGAAGCCTTGAGGAATGTAGTAACTCCATAAGAAAGTTCTTAGAAGGTCCAAGACACATCTGGTGAGCATCTGGTTCATTCCCCTGAGCTTGGAAGTCTCCTATTCACCATTTTTAAACCCAGAAGAGACTCTTCCCTGATGTCTGAGAAAGGGGAAGCAGAGGAGGATTTACAGGAAAAATGGAAGGTAAAATCCAATAGGCACTAATAGCTTAATAAGCAGGAAGAAATTGATTTTTCCATTAGAAGCCAAAAGGCAACAAGCTCAGTAGGCCTCCGCCTGCTTATGGCCTGTGCACACGGTGTGTGTGGATGCAATGAGGCTGAACTGGTTTTGTTGAGATGGCGCAGAAGGAAATAGTACAGATCCCAACTGCCAGCCCTGATTAGAACCTCAGAGAAACATGCCACCTTCTCCTGCCACCGCATTCTGATCTTCTTGATCAAATCTGTGCACCCAGCCATCCTGGTGAGTCCTCCAACAGCCCTCCCACAAGATCTGTACGATTAGGCCACCCTTGCACATGGCCAGGGATGCCCAGTCTGGGCTGACAGGTGGTTGGGAGCCCATAAGGACATCTCTGTTTGCTTAGCTTTGTGTCTCCAACTCAAAGTCTCACTTCCTCTCTGAAGGCTTCCCCAATGACTCCTGGTGGTGCAAGCAATAAGTAAAGAACCTGCCTGCCAATGCTGGAGACCCGGGTTTGATTCCTGGGTGGGGAAGATCCCCTGAAGAAGGAAATGGCAACCCACTCCAGCATCTGTGCCTGCAGAATCCCCATGGACAGAGGAGCCTGGCGGGCTACGGTCCACGGGGTCACAAAGAGTCAGACTCGACTGGCACGACTTAGCACACAGCAACCACCAGTGCCCCCGTGATCTCTTGTTGTGTTGACCCCAGAGCCCTTGACCCATAGCCGCCTCCAGCACTTACACATGACTTATGTTATTTAGGATGTCTTGTGGACATCTCGTCTCTGCATTAGAATTACGAATGTTTAGAACAGCAGTCATATCTTACCGCCCATTATTTTGGTCAGCAAGTGTTCCGTGAATGATGCTTCTTATGCAGACATCTGCTGAACTTTAGACACCATCACAGCAGCAGCGATTGAGCAGACAGTGTACCGAGCACGTCTACACATTACCTTATTTGATTCTCCCCATATGATATGTCCCTATAACATATGTGGCTTGATTTCTCATGTTGTCAACGGGAAACTGAATCTTGTATCTTCAGTTGCGAATCGTGAAGATCTGCACAGAGCTTGTCCATCAGCTCCAGCCTTCTGAATCTGAACTCTGCTCTTTCACACCAAGCAGCAAGGACCCAATTTCCCCAGAGCTCTGGGTGGGTGGGGAGGGGTCAGCATGAAAAAGGTGGCAGCTTCCATTACATTTCGTAGACCTGGAAGTGACCAGATGTCAGCTAAGATGTGTCCCCCCCCAAGTCTTCCCCCTCAGTCTTGCTCTCCTTATCCCTCGGGGCAGAGGACGTTTGTCACTTCTGACTTCTGTCCACTATTCCAAGAACACTGGTGTGGGAAGCCTGTCCCTTCTCCAGCAGATCTTCCCGACCCAGCAATCTAACTGGGGTCTCCTGCATTACGGACAGATGTTTTACCAACTGAGTCATCAGGGAAACCCTTTCAAGAAGATAACTGTCTCAATAAGAAATTTGTGGGGGGGGGGATGGGGGGCGGGGTTGATGATGTAATTTTATTTAATACTTTATTGATTCTAGTTGATGTACAATGTTGTGTTAGTTTCAGATGTACAGCAGAGTGAGTCAGTTATGCATATACAGACATCCATTCTTCAGATTCTTTTCTCATACAGGTCATCAGAGATATTGGGTAGAGTTCCCTGTGCGACACAGTGGGCCTTATTGGTTTTCTACTTTAGGTACAGTAGCGTGTATATGTGTGTTCATCCCAAAATCCTGACCTGCCCTTCCCCTTCCCCCCACATTTCTGCTTTGGCAGCCATAATTAAAATATTTGCCTTTCAAGTGAGTTATTTCTACTAATAAAATGTAAAACTTGAATCTATCAAACTGTCATCCAAAAGCAGTGTTGCACACCGTGAGCTTACACACTGCTGTGAGCTTACACACCGCTGTGAGTTTACACACCGCTGTGAGCTTACACTGCTGTGAGCTTACACACCGCTGTGAGCTTCACCCTTACACACACCACTGTGAGCTTACACTGCTGTGAGCTTACACACCGCTGTGAGCTTACACTGCTGTGAGCTTACACTGGCACCACTGTGAGCTTACACTGCTGTGAGCTTACACACTGCTGTGAGCTTACACACGACACTGCTGTGAGCTTACACACTGCTGTGAGCTTACACTGCTGTGAGCTTACACAGCTGTGAGCTTGAGCACACTGCTGTGAGTTTACACACTGCTGTGAGCTTACACTGCTGTGAGCTTACACACTGCTGTGAGCTTACACACTGCTGTGAGCTTACACACTGCTGTGAGCTTACACACTGCTGTGAGCTTACACACTGCTGTGAGCCTACACACCGCTGTGAGCTTACACACCGCTGTGAGCTTACACTGCTGTGAGCTTACACACCGCTGTGAGCTTACACTGCTGTGAGCTTACACTGCTGTGAGCTTACACACCACTGCTGTGAGCTTACACACCGCTGTGAGCTTACACACCGCTGTGAGCTTACACTGCTGTGAGCTTACACACCGCTGTGAGCTTACACTGCTGTGAGCTTACATCCACCGCTGTGAGCTTACACTGCTGTGAGCTTACACGCTAGACACTGCTGTGAGCTTACACACTGCTGTGAGCTTACACTGCTGTGAGCTTACATACTGCTGTGAGCTTACACACTGCTGTGAGCTTACACTGCTGTGAGCTTACACACTGCTGTGAGCTTACACTGCTGTGAGCTTACACACCGCTGTGAGCTTACACTGCTGTGAGCTTACACACCTGCTGTGAGCTTACACACTGCTGTGAGCTTACACTGCTGTGAGCTGTGAGCTTACACTGCTGTGAGCTTACACACCGCTGTGAGCTTACACTGCTGTGAGCTTACACACCGCTGTGAGCTTACACACTGCTGTGAGCTTACACTGCTGTGAGCTTACACACCACTGTGAGCTTACACACCGCTGTGAGCTTACACTGCTGTGAGCTTACACACTGCTGTGAGCTTACACACTGCTGTGAGCTTACACTGCTGTGAGCTTACACGCTGCTGTGTGTCACTGAAAGTGAAAGTCGTTCAGCGTGTCCGACTCTTTGTGACCCCATGGGCTGTAGCCAGCCAGGCTCCTCTGTCCACGGGATTCTCCAGGCAAGGATGCTGGAGGGGGTTGCCACTTCCTTCTCCAGGAGATCTTCCCGACTCAGGGATCAAACCCAGGTCTCTCACATTGCAGGCAGACTCTTTACCGTCTGAGCCACCAGGGAAGTCCCGTTGTGTGTCATTATATCTCAATAAAGCTAGAAAAAAAAAAAAAAACAAAGGTAGCAAATGGGGGGTGCAGTGTCAGCTGGGCATTGTGGAGGAAGCCCTCTTGGGCTTCTCTTGACTCGCTGGCCCTGTCCTGGGGCACCCCGCCTCGCACACCCCCGCCTGCTGCCCGGCTAGACTGCAGGGTGCGACCCACAGCCACAACCGCTCTGCACCTCTTTTCGTGACGGCCCTGGTCAGGCCGATGGAGGCAAATGCTCTGCCCCACACCCCTGCCGCAGTGAAGCCATCTTCCGGCTGGTTTTGGCTCAGTGGGTAAAGAAGCTGCCTGCAGCCCAAGAGCCACAGGAGACTCAGGTTCGATCCTTGGGTTGGGAAGATCCCCTGGAGGAGGAAATGGCAACCCACTGCAGGATTCTTGCCTGGAGAATCCCCATGGACAGAGGAGCCTGGCTGACGACTTGGGGTCTCAAAGAGCCGGACACGACTGGACAAGTAAGCACACGTCTCGGAGGAGCGTGGGCCTTAGTCCCACAAGGCAGGTGTGCTTATCAGGAGAGGAGGAGAGCGGATTCTCTCTCTGGTGGGCAAGTGCTTAGGACTTGGCACTTTCTCCACCCCAGGTTCAAGCCCTGGTTGGGGAACTAAGATCCTGCAAGCCGTGTGGCACAGCCAAGAGAAGAAGGAGGGAGAGACACGGGAGAAGGCCGTGGGAAGTCAGACCCCAGAGGGCAGGCGGCCACGGGGTGATGGAGGCAGAGTTTGGAGTGATGCCACTGCAACCAAGGAAGGCGGAGGACCTGGAGCTGCCTCCAGAATACAGAAGGGGAGCCTGGCCCTGCCGGCACCTTGACCTTGGACTTGCAGCCTCCAGAACTGAACAGCAGAGGTGTCCGCTGTTTAAGCCGCCCAGTTTGTGATAGTCTGATGGCAGCAGGCCTGGCAGACTCATCCAGGAGCCTTGTTTTCATTTGGTTTGTTTGCTTTAAACAGCAGGGGGAGGGCAGGGGGGATAAGGAAGAGATCAATAGCCTAAGATTAAAATGAAGGGTCTTCTAGAAATTTCTATCACCTCATTCCTACTCTCAACTATCCAAATAAGACAATATTAGCTGTGTTGATGAAGAGTTCAAGGCCAGCAAAGAGCATCCTCCAGAAAAGTGTCCTATTTCCTCAAGTTTAGATCAAAGAAAAGAAGCATAAAGACCCACTGGTGCACTTTTAGGCCAACAGCCTGACTCTTGGGGACTAGAACTTGATGTCCACACATGCAGCATCACAGGGCGGGGGCAACCCTGAACTCAGGCCAGGGCAGGAGGCCCTATTGCCCTTGACGTCATCGATCCTTCAGCTCTGCTATGGCAGAGACGGCTCATCACTGCCCAACATCCACCCTCCTGCTTTTTAATCATGAAACACTGATTCTTAGCTAGGCCCACTCTCCTTCAGCCAAATGATCACATTTACCAGCATCCCTGGTGGCTGGCTGTTACCTTGTTCAAGCAAGCTCAGGAAAGTGTGGGACGGTGCCTCTGTGTAGGACCCTGAAAAGGGGGCACTCCCTTTCTTGTCACTTTCTTCCTCTTGCTGCCTGGAAAGCAGGTGTGTTAGCTGGAGCTCCAGCCACCACTTTGGGCTATGAGGACCGTGGCCACACTCCAGGGACTGTAGGCCAGAACACTGGGAGGAGCACGTCCCAGGGGCACTCAGGTAAACCACAGTGCCAGCTATGGACAGCCCGCCTACAGGAAAAAATACAACCTTATATATTGAAACTACTTTTGATACTTGTTTTTTGTCACAAGCAGTCAAACGAACTAGATCCTTTTATTTACAAATAAAAACTCTACTCTTTCACTAGACCAATAAATATATTGAGGGCAAAAAATAGGCTTCTACATGAAGTGTTTTAAACCAACCTCCTCTACTCCTGAAAAGCTTGTTTGTAGATAATTAGATTCATGAAATGGGAATATTTTCTTACTTGCCTGACAGGAATCATTACTCACCCTAAAGAAGTCATGGACCTACTGCAAGCAGCACAGTTGAAATTCTTTCTCTCATTTTTTCACTGCTCTAACCCTTAGTACGTCTGACACGCCAACCTAACAGTAAAATTGAGCCTCTGTCTTCAGATCACCCGGGCAGTTTCTGCTTATATCTCTTAGTCACTGGATAACATTTCCATTTCTAAAATGGTTAAAAGAATCTGATCCTATTAAAATTACAATTGAACCAAATTTGAAACTAGCGTCATCTGTCTCTTCTGACAAAGGGGACAGTGTGTGTGTTGTTGGGGGGGGGGGGTGCGGGCGGTTGGCTTTCCAGCTTTTTCCTTCCCACGTGATGGTGTCTCTTGTTCTTTCAGCTCTTTCCTTGTTCAGCTTCTTCCCACCTACTGCTTCCCGAGAGGAGCTTTTATTTTAACTGCCTCACAGCCAGAATTCAGATGCAGAGACAAAGGACGTAAATCACCATGTTTAGGATTAAACTGGTGAGGAAGCCAGGCAGAAAAAGCACTGAGGTCTGAAGAAGCCTGAAGTGAACCAGGCAATTCAACTGCCTTCTCCAGGAGATGGCAGCATGAGCCACCTGCCCAGGAGGACACGTTTCCCACGTGGTCTCGCAGCTGGCGTTCCCCATGGAACCAGGTCTGCCCGGGCAGAAGTCAGCAGTGGGGAGGAGCAGCCCCACACCAAGGCGTCATCTCCGGCAGCACAGGTGTGCAGGCTTGTGTTTCTTTTTCCGGCAGTAGCAGCAAGGATGCAGCTACGTGGTGCCGTGCGTCGGCGGTCCAGCACTTCCGCTTGGCTTCCGGGCATTTCTCCTGGTGACTGTGCGCTGGTCCTCCTGGGTTTTCTGAAACCATAAGCCCTCTTGTTCTTGTAGACTCTAACTCGGTACAGTCATTATTTTATAATAATTTTAAGTGATGACTGCAGCCATGAAATTAAAAGACACTTGCTCCTTGGAAGGAAAGTTATGACCAACCTAGATAGCATATTCAAAAGCAGAGACATCACTTTGCCAACAAAGGGTTCGTCTAGTCAAGGCTATGGTTTTTCCTGTGGTCATGTATGGATGTGAGAGTTGGACTGTGAAGAAGGCTGAGTGCTGAAGAATTGATGCTTTTGAACTGTGGTGTTGGAGAAGAGTCTTGAGAGTCCCTTGGACTGCAAGGAGATCCAACCAGTCCATTCTGAAGGAGATCAGCCCTGGGATTTCTTTGGAAGGAATGATGCTAAAGCTGAAACTCCAGTACTTTGGCCACCTCATGCGAAGAATTGACTCATTGGAAGAGACTCTGATGCTGGGAGGGATTGGGAGCAAGAGGAGAAGGGGACGACAGAAGATGAGATGGCTGGATGGCATCACTGACTTGATGGACGTGAGTCTGAGTGAACTCTGGGAGTTGGTGATGGACAGCGAGGCCTGGTGTGCTGCGATTCATGGGGTCGCAAAGAGTCAGACAAGACTGAGCGACTGATCTGATCTGATCTGATCTGATGAAAGAGAGTCGTGAAAGTATTAGTTGTGTCTGACTCTTTGCAACCCCATGAACTGTAGCCTGCCAGGCTCCTCTGTCCATGGAATTCTCCAGGTAAGAATACCAGAGTGGGTTGCCATGCCCTTCTCCAGGGGATCTTCCCGACCCAGAGCCTGAACCTGGGTCTCCTGCTTTACAGGCAGATTCTGTACCATCTGAGCCACCAGGGAAGGCCCAATACTCAATTCTATACTAAACCCATATATTGGATTGGCCAAAAAATTAGTTCAGGTTTTTCTGTAAGATCATAAGGAAAAACCCAAATGAAATTTTTCGCCCATCCAATATTATTCTTCAAGCTTTCTGCTGCTGAATATTATTTAAATTTGAAAGTCTCAAGAGCAGAAGCAAGTTTTATTTCTTAAAATCCCCTCCCAACCTAATTCTGCTGTAATAACTTATTGTGTTTTCACTGTATCCTATCTGGAGATAAACCACATGCTTTGCAAATAGAAAATGAGAATAATCTGTTCTGAAGGACAACCTCAATTTGACAAAACCCATGGCTCAGAGGGTAAAGAATCTGCCTGCAATGCAGGAAACCCTGGAGATGCAGGATCCATCCCTGGGACGGGAAGATCCCCTGGAGGAGGAAATGGCAACCCATTCCAGTTTCTTGCCTGAAAAAATCCCATGGACAGAGGAGCCTGGCAGGCTATAGTCTAAAAGGTCACAAAAAGTCAGATACGACTAAGTGACTAAGTGCACACACACACACACACACACACACACACACACACACACACACACACACTTAATAGAAGACACTTTATGGGGGAGAAAAAGACAATCTTGTGAAAGTAAAAGGTAGACAGATACTGTTTGAACTGATCAAGAGTTTATAGACACTCTTGCCTGAAATCCACGGACATGGTAGCTCTTGCTATCCTGAGCTTGCTTTAGTTCACGGACAGTCTCCCTTTGGAAGTGTTCAGTTCAGTTGCTCAGTCATGTCTGGATCTTTGCAACCCCATGGGCTGCAGCACGCCAGGCCTCCCTGTCCATCACCAACTCCCGGAGCTTGCCCAAACTCATGTCCATCGAGTCGGTGATGCCATCCGACCATCTCATCCTCTGTCCGCGTTCCCTGGGCCCCTGCCAAGTGTACCGAGTGTATGATATCCATGATGCACCCTCCCAAATGTTTTAATTCTTCACTTGATTTTGTCTGACACAAACACAAGCTTAAGCTGGAGAATCATTTGTGCTTGACCAGAACAAGACTTGGTAGAGAATCAAACCAGGTCCATCAACAGGAGTGTCCCTGTCGCAGGGCTGAGCCACAAGCCACACGTCTGCCCCACCCCGCACTCAAGTTTCCCCATAAAGCCTGAACTTAGGGACCCCCCAGCTAGGCCAGAAGGAAGAATGCTGGGCCCTGCCAGGCCGCTCTAGTTGACTGTCCCAGTGTGAGCATTCACCGGGTGCCCTCGAGAGCTCAGAATGTGTTTCCTGGCCACAGTTGTTTCTTCTGTCCTCGGCTTTGCAGGAAGACTCATGAATCAGTAAACAGCGCAGCCAGGCCCGTGGCAGACTCACCTCTGGGTGGTCTCGCCCCCTGCTCCCTGTAGAGGAATGCAGCCTGGTGATAATGGGCATCCTTACAAAGAACTGGGATTCCTCCCAGGGGCCTGTGCTCTCCCCACAAGGAGGGGTTCCCCCTCCATCAGCCCCTGCAAGGTGGGTGGGCCACGCTTCTTCCAGTTGCATCTCCACCCTCCTGCACACGGCTGCTTCCCCAGATGGCGGTGGTCCTTTGGACGCCTCTTCCTGGGAAGCTCTGGTGGGTGCTGATCACAGGGACTCCGCGCTCAGCCTGAACAGCTTGCTCCTGCCATCCTGAATTCTGAATCATTTTCACACAGGGGTCCGCATTCTGATTTCCCACAGTGGTCCTGCGACCCCTCAATGAGGGGCCTGGTGATGAAGCGCAGTTTTCCGTGTGCAGAGAAGTTTCTTCGTGAGGCCCTGCCCTCAGGAACAGAGCCCCAGGGAGAGGGGCGAGGAGCAGCAACGTCCACGGCTCAAAATAAACTTGAGAACATTGATTGCCAGCTGCTTCCTGGAGAAACAAGGCCTGAGCTGAGCCATCCACGTCTGCAAGTGTCTGGGAATGCAGGCTGGGCCGTCAGAGGTAGAGGAAGCACTTTCTCCCCTGAGCCCAGACACCCGGTCCCTTAGTGAGACGTGCTGTTCCTCTTTCCGCATGCTGATCCTTGCAGTCCTGCGGACCGAGGGCTTCTGGTCACATTTCTAACAGCTCTTCTTTCCCAGGAACTGTGCTGAGCCCTTTCCTTTCCACCCATTCCCTCTTTTAATCCTAAAGCACATGAGGTCTGCCTTACCACTCTCCTCTTACAAGTGGGGAGACTGCCTGGGTAATGTGGCAGAGTTGCCCGCGGAGACCCCAGGAGCATGGCAGACAGACACCCAGCAGCCCCAAGGAACCCAAGGCTTCAGTGTTCAGGGGTCTCGTTATGCATTAAATGGCCTCCCCACAAACCCATATGACTTTGTCCTAACCTCCAGTACCTCAGAACATGATCTTATTGGAAAATAAGCATTTTTTTGTTTTTCTCTTTTTTTTTTTTTTGGCTCACCAGCATTCAGGGTCTTAGTCCCCCAGCCTGGGATCGAACGCATGCCCCCTGCAGTGAAAGCACAAAGTCCCCACCACGGACCACCTGGGAACTTCCAGGAGACAAGTAGCTCTGATGATGTAACTCTGTGATGAGGTCATGTTGGAGCAGGGCAGCCCTTTACCTGAGATGATTAGCATCCTTATAAACAGGGGGAATGTGGGCCCCGACAGGCCCAGAGGGAGAAGCCCACAGAGACCAGGCGTCCTGCTGCTCCCAGCCCGGCCCTGCCAACATCGTGATCTTGGACCCTCGGCCTCCAGACGGTACGACAGTGCATTTCTGTTGCTTTCGGCACCCCTGCTTGTGGTCCTGTGTTGTTAGCACAGCCCCGGGAAATGGATGGAGGTCTCCCCAGCTGTCTTCTGGGTTCGCTGTGTCATCACAAGACCCCAGAGAGTTAGGGACCTCATCATACCCACCCCAAGGACCACCAGCGGCCCAGGGATGGGCAATGCTCGTGGGACCACAGAGCACAGCCGGAGCAGGGCAGGGACCAGCACTCTGGTGCAGTGGCTACATCTGGGGGTCTTTTTGCCATCACCCAAGTCTTCTATGGGAAAATGCAGTTGGTGGTAGAAACGCTTCAAAGGTTCATTGACTTAAAGTGATAGCAGCATGCAGAGCAGCATGGACTCCAGACTGGGCGGCCAGTGTGCGTGCTTTGGGGGAGGGAAGAATGTAGACTGGACCATCCACACATCACTCATAATTTCACCTTCCCATTGAAAAACTAAACGTACGACCTGACGGCCGTCAGACTGAATGTGACGGCCTGCCCCAGACCCACAACCTGCAGCAAGTGAAATAAAATTCATATTTTATGGCAAGACAAGAGCAATCTACGGAGAAGGCAATGGCACCCCACTCCAGTACTCTTGCCTGGAGAATCCCATGGGCAGAGGAGCCTGGTGGGCTACAGTCCATGGGGTCACAAAGAGTTGGACATGACTGAGCAACTTCACTTTCACTTTTCACTTTCATGCATTGGAGAAGGAAATGGCAACCCACTCCAGTGTTCTTGCGTGGAGAATCCCAGGGACGGAGGAGCCTGGTGGGCTGCCATCCATGGGGTCGCAGAGTAGGACACGACTGAAGCGACTTAGCAGCAAGAACAATCTAAACATAAACATTCTTCTCTGCCCTTAGACCTCTTCCCTCCCCCCACCACCCGACTGCTGAGCACATGTATATGCGTTATGTATGGATCAAACCTCTCCCATTGGCAGAAGCCTGCTCAGCCTAAAAGAGCAACCCTGGGACTTCCCCCATGGTCCAGTGGCTAAGACTCTGCACTCTTAATGCAGGGGCCTGGGTTCCATCCCTGAGCAGAAAACTTGATCCTACGCGCCACAGCTGAAAAGATCCTGGGCACCGCAACTAAGACCTCATACAATCAAAGCAACAACAGTAACAAAAGCCCAGGACAAAAAGAGCAACGTTCTTCCAGCATCAGCAAGACAACTCCTTAAAGGTAGCATTCCTCCTTGATCCTGTAAGGGATTCCCTGGTGGCTCAGATGGTAAAGAGTCTGCCCGCAATGTGGGAGACCCAAGTTTGACCCCTGGGTTGGGAAGATCCCCTGGAGAAGGAAATGGTAACCCACTCCAGTACTCTTACCTGGAAAATACCATGGATGGAGGCACCTAGCAGGCTACAGTCCATACAGTCACAAAGAGTTGGACACGACTGAGTTGGACACTACTGAGTGACTTCACTTTCACACTTTTGATCTTCTAAAGTGGCCACGTGACCCACCCTGATGGTGCTCAAGTCTGAATTATGTAAACTCTCAATAATACATCATTTCATGTACAGCCCTCTATCTCAAAAAACTTCTGTAAACTGTGTCTTGACTTCTAAAGAGTGGAACAGTTCTCAGAGCTTTCTGAGATGCACTTCCCAGGTTATAATCTTCAAATATGGCTTGAATAAAATGTTCCAACTCTTCCTTAGATGGACTGATTCATTTTTCATCACGTGTTAACCCAGGAGGCCAAACCTCAGGGGCAGCTTGTGGCTGTGTGGTTTAGTCGCTAAGTCATGTCTGACTCTTCAACCCTGTGGACTGTAGCCCACCAGGCTCCTCTGCCCATGGGATTTCCCAGGCAAGAATACTGGAGTGGGTTGCCATTTCCTTTTCCAGGGAATCTTCTCAGCCCAGAAATCAAACCTGGGTCTCCTGCATTGCAGGCACATTCTTTACCATCTGAGCCCCCTGGGAAGCTCAGCAACCAGCCCCAACTGGCTAGGACTCCATCGATAACAGCTTCTCTAATCTCTGCCCTCACTTCCAACTTAGGACCAACTGGGGAAAGCCTAATACACTCCCCTAACAAGTCACATAGGGAAGTCAGCGGCCCCAGGTCCCCCACGCCCACAGCCTCCACCCCAGAGCCCCCTTCCCCACGATGGAGCTGCCCCGCCAAGCACACAGGATGGCGGTGACCCCCAAGTTTCCACAGCTCTGAGTAAGCAGCCTCTTACTTACTTGGGTCTTAATTTATTTCCATATAACAAAGTTTTGTCTTCTGTACTACCAATTATTTTTCCCCAGACTAAAAGTAAAGCAGTTTCCATCTTTAATTTTCCTTTATCTTTTCCAGAAGTAAAACTACATTCTCACGAAGTAAAACAGCAGAGGGCAGGGCCGGGGGACAATCAGAGACACCTCCCCCTCATATAACAGGAAGCACCTACATAATGGAGAACTGATCACGCTCTCCAAAGTCCTGAATCAAGAAAACATCCACAAGAAAATGCCCTTTAGAAACTCCTTGCACTAACCACAAATGCGATGCCCACTACAACTATTACATTGAAAAAAAGGTTATTATCCTCTTTAAGAATATCCACCTCCCCCCTCCAAAAAAAAAAAAAAGAACATTCTCCAAAGCTCACAACTGTGACTAGAAATTAAAACAAGGAAAACTAGGACTCCCCTGGTGGTCCAGTGGTTAAGAATCCGCCCACCAATGCAGGGAACATGGATTCAATCCCGGTCCAGGAACGAAGATTTCACACACCTTGGGGAAACCAAGCCCCACAACTACTGAAGCCTGCACACCCTGAAGCCCACGCTCCCCCAAAAAAGAAGCACCCCAATGAGAAGCCCTGCCTGCAGTGCAACTAGAGAGTCGTCCCTGCTCTGGACAACTAGAGAAAGCCCACAAGCAGCAAGGAAGACCCAGGAGCCAAAAGTCAAATAAAATTTTTAAATAAAAAATAAAACTGGTGAGTTCTCATGTGAGAACAAAAGACGAGTGAGCACAGCATCACATCGCTCATATTTTTAATCATACTCTTAAAAGGAGTTTGTTTTCCCTAAAAACCAGAAACCGATGTCGCGGTGAGCACCACACTGTCGGTCCCCAGCCAGTCAGCACAGCAGGAACCACTAACATCTCTAGGTCCTTTCCCTCCAGGAGTTTTGCTCATATTTGAAAACAAATTCCAATAAGTGGAAATCATGTCCTCACGGGAAAACCGCACAAACGCAGCCTGAAGAGGGTAGCACCTGCACATGTGTGTCCTCTCAGATGAGAGTGTGAGAAATGAACCCACAGGAAGGAATGCCAAACAGCCCGTTCTGTGAGTTACAGTCCTTCTGCTAAATACCCTCTGTAACTTCCATTTTCCTTAATTTTTTTAATCACCAATGACCATCAGAAGCACAATTTTCATTTCTCTTCAGTTCATAGTAAAAAAAATAATAATAATGATTCCAAAGTTAAAAAAAAAAATAAAATCCTTTTCAGAAACCTCAATTTCTCTTCTACCAAGAGCAAGATGAGAGACGGCTCTCCATGGACAACGCCCTCTGAACACAGCTCTCCCCGGGGGATCCCAGTAGGAGGGTTCCCCAGACTCTGTCCTCTGGACCAGTGCTGCTGAGGCATTCCTATTTCAGGGACAGACACTGAACGGAAAGCAGCAAACAGTATCCTGCTCAGAAGGACACCATGCATCCCAGCATGTTAAATGCTCTCATCTCCTGGGTCGGGAAGACCCCCTGGAGAAGGGAACGGCTACCCACTCCAGAATTCTGGCCTGGGAATCCCATGGACTGTATAGTCCATGGAGTCACAAAGAGTCAGACATGACTGAGTGGCTTTCACACTTCCATTGAGCAAAGACGCATGCTTGGGTTTTTCGGGTTTTGCTTTGTCTGCGCTGGGTCTTCGCTGCTGCACACACGGGCTTCCTCTGGTCGCCGTGAGCGGGCGCTGCTCTTCACTGTGGTGTGCGGGCTTCTCACCGCAGTGGCCTCTCTTGCTACGGAGCGTGGCCTGGTGGTCGTGGTCCACCGGCTTAGTTTCCCCACGGCATGGGGGACCTTCCCAGACCAGGGATCGACCCGAGTCCCCTGCACTGGCTGGCATGTGCTTAACCACTGGACCATGAGGGAAGTCCAAAATACGCTTTCTAGAAAGAAAGAAGGAAGGAAAGAAAAGAAAGGAACATGCCTTCTCTAACACAAGGCTTCCTAAATATAACTTGAGCTTGGAACTTGGTTTTCATCTCTCTAATAAGCACCTCCAGAAGCCACAGGTCACTTATGAAAAGATCTGAGTAGTTTCTGTTGGTCTCTACAGGGTCTCTGGTTCGAGTCCCATATAATCCAGTAAGGCCAACGCTGTGCGGTGGACACAGGCTAGAATTCTGATCACATCTGTCTCTTCTCATCCTGTGTTAACAAGAGCATCTGGCGGTGAGGACGGTGGGGAGAGATGGGCTGGTTGGTCTAAAGGTCTCTCACTCTGTTATCCCCACAAATCCATCTCTGATGCTGGGGACAGAACTCCAAGTCCACTGACCATTCTGTTCATGCTGGCAACAAGCCTTCCCTGGGTACGGAACTAAATAGGTATCATTCCAGTATGTACAGTCCAAGGCTTCCTACAGCAATCCACTGGAATGGTGGAGCTTAAGATTTAAGAAAAAATACATATGCTCAGAAATGTACATCTCTTTGTGTGAGTGCGTCAGTGATGTTTTCCTCGGAGTATAATTGCTTTACAAGGCTGTGTTCTTTTCTGCTGTACAGTGAAGTTAATCAGCCATATGCATACAGGTGTATTCCCTCCCTCTGGGACGTCCCTCCCACCCACCAACACCTCGAGATTACCCCAGACCACCAAGCTGAGCTCCCTGTGCTTCATAGCAGCTTCCCACTCAGTTCAGTCACTCAGTCATGTCTGACTCTTTGCGACCCCATGGACTGCAGCACGCCAGGCTTCCCTGTCCATCACCAACTCCCGGAGCTTACTCAAACTCATGTCCATCGAGTCGGTGTCCATCCAATCATCTCATCCTCTGTCGTCCCCTTCTCCCACCAGCTATCTATAAACAAAACTCTGAACAACTATCCCAGGGTGTGGTTATTAAGTCCTATGGACATCATGATTCCATTTTCGTGTAGCTAACCTCCTAACGTGACACTGTGAAACAGGGCACCTACTTTCCTATGTCATGAATGTAACAATCTCTCAGGGCAATGACACAACTAACTTAGTAGATGCATTACTATCAGAGGCTTAGGAATCACCACCCAATCACGGAGGAAGCTCCCTCTTGGAAAGGTCACTGCTCGTAACAGCTCAGCACAAGGGCCGTCAGCTCTTTAAAAGTTACTCAACTGTAAATCAACCCAGATGTGAAGGGCGTGATACGGGAAAGTTCATAATACTATTCATCTTTGCAGTGGGGACATTTAAGTTACATATACTATTGTAATTGCATTCTTAAACTGTAATTCAGAGCTCTGTAATGATATCAGACAATAATGTTCTGATTACCTATAAAGTTTAATTTATCATAGACATAAGAGCTAATGGATAAATGTTAAAACACCCTGATTCAGCTCGAGAAAATGACTGCACAATCAAAATGCAAGTTCAGTACACTATCCTTATTAAGAGGAGATATGTCAGTGGAAAACACCAGTCGTTTGTACCTTTATTGCTCACAAACTTATTTCTCTTGATAGTTTATGTTTAATACTAATTATAGCACCTGATCTATACTGTGTTGTATCATAAATCCTTCTGTAAGAGCTCTCAAATACCACTGGCTGTGGACAAATCATAGAAGCTCTTTTTCTGCAAAAGAAAGAAAGCACAGTGCTAAGAAGAGTGAAGAACACCTGTTCCTTTTTTTTTTTAATTGGAGGATAATTGCTCTACAATGTCATGTTAGTTTCTGCTGTGGAACAACGTGAATCAGCTATAGGAGTACATATATCCCCTCCCTCTTTGAGCCTCCCTCCCACGCCCTCATCCCAGCCCTGGAGTTCACCCCAGAGCATGGAGCTGACTGTGCTGGACCGCAGCTTCCTGCTGTTTTCCATTGGTAGTCAGTGCTGCTCTCTCAACTCACCCTCCCCTCCCCTCGGGGTCCACACACCCATTCTCTACGTCTGTGTCTCTACCCCTGCCTTGGAAACAGGTTCATCTGTACCACTTTTCTATTCATATAATAGAAAACACATCCCATATGCGTGCGTTAATATACAATACTTGTAAAAACATCTACCACTTTTTAATTCAGCAGGAGAACATTTTTAGTTTTAAACATTTTTAAGTGTAAATTTAAAATTTTCAGTTTTAAAACTGAACACTGGGCTACCCTGGTGGCTAAGCGGCAAGGAATCGGGGAATCAGCCTACCAATGCAGGAGACGTGGGTTTGATCCCTGATCTGGGAAGATCCCACATGCTGCGGTGCAACTAAGCCCACAGCCACAACCACTGGGCCTGAGCTCCAGAGCCCAGGAGCCGCAACTCCTAAAGCCCGAGCGCCCTAGAGTCCGTGCTCCGCAACAAGAGAAGCCACCGCAGTGAGAGGCCCTGCACCTCAACTAGAGAGTAGACCCTGCTCTCCACTAGAGAAAAGCCTGCACAGCAGTGAGGACCCAGCACGGCCACAACAAAGAAATAGATAAATATCTTTTAAAAGACTGAAAACTAACTGCAGCCACAAAGCCGTGCAGCCTACTTCCCTAGACCACCAAGAGTCCATCCCCCACCCTCATCTGACAGCTCTGATCCCCTCCGCCCGCTGGTCTACAGGGTGAGGCACGAACATCTTGCAGCTCTTCGCAGGCAGCCTCTGCCAGACTCTGGTCTCATGAGTCAGCTTTCCCAAGAGAAGACTCCCAAGCAGCCCTCAGGTCCGGCCGACCTCCTCTTTTCTTCCTCGTCTGCTCAGTCTCCAGAGAAAAGCTACACCCCTCTGCTGAAATTTCCAGGCACACCTGCCCCAGTCTGATCACCAGATCTTCTGTTTACAGTCTTGTGACGTGTAAACAGAGAGCTTTGTTCTGGAGAGAAAGAGTAAAGTCCTGCACCCAGCCCCACCTCGAGCACCCTTACTCCATCCACACCACGTCTGTGTGTCTTGAAAGTGAAAACCGCTCGGTCATGTCGGACTCTGTGACCCCATGGACTATTGTAATTCTCCAGGCCACAATACTGGAGGGGGTGGCCTTTCCCTTCTCCAGGGGATCTTCCCAACCGAGGGATCAAACTCTGGTCTCCCACACTGCAGGCGGATTCTTTATCAGCTGAGCCACCAGGGAAGCCCAAGAAGACTGGAGTGGGTAACCTATCCCTTCTCCAGCAGATCTTCCCAACCCAGGAGTTGAACTGGGGTCTCCTGAATTGCAGGCAGATTCTTTACCAACTGAGCTATGATGGAAGCCTGGCTCATGGGCACTTAGCAAACGTGTGATGACAGAATGCGGGCCTAGCACAGTACCCAAACCCAGCAAGCACGCAACAAACAATGGCTTTTCCCGGTTTAAAAAAACAAAAACCTGAGGCAACCACACAATCTGAGAGGCGCACGGAGAGCTGGACCACAGCCTGATGCTGTTTCCTTGACAACGTCCTTGTCTCATTTTTCCAGAAACTCTCATCACTGGAGTCATCCAGTGGGATCCTGTGGTCATTGACTCCTCTGGCCCACATCACCACTTCTCACAAGGTGAGGAGACAGAAATGAACTGATGTTAACAAGGACCAGCAGCAAGCCAACAGCGATGCCAGAGTACAGAGTCAGGATTTCAGGCGGCCAGTTCTCTGCTCCTTCCCCACGTTCGGCCACACTGTCCTGAAAAGGAACACCAAGAGCCTTCCCTCAGACCCCCTTCTCATCTGATCACCACGGCCAGACAAGCTAGAAGCACAAAGAAAGACTACTCAAGGCCAAAGTGTATCTGATGGGAAGCCATTAAAAATTTATCTGCATAAGTGCTAGTGGACCCATGACTGAATTAAGTGGAGATCTGATTAATTACTGCAGCCGATCTGACCCCTTAATATTGAAAATATAACCAATGGCATATCATTTAAATTTTATTGGACACCATAAACTCTTGGGTTGGTGATTATTGATTTGTTAATAATTTATAACTGTATTTCCCTTTTATCAATTAAAAATTTTTGGAATTCTTTATGGCAAATACTATTAACATACACACACACACACACACATGTAAATGTTGTTGTTCAGTGGCCCAGTCATGTCTGACTCTTTGTGACCCCGTGGACCCCAGGCCTCCCTGTCCCTCACCAGGAGGAATATATATATATGATTGTGTGTGTGTGAGTGTGTGTGTGTGTGTGTGTGTGTGTGTGTGCACGTTCAGTTGCTCAGTCGTGTCCCACTCTTTGGGACCCCATGGACCACCAGGCCCCTCTGTCCATGGGATTTTCCAGGCAAGAATGCTGGAGTGGGCAGCCATTTCCTACTCCAAAGGATCTTCCAGACCCAGGGCTGGAACCGGGGTCTCCTGTGTCTCCTGAGTTGGCGGATGAATTCTTTACCACTAGTGCCACATGCATACACCCTCATAAGCAGAAATAATCTGTAGCATCCCAGGCTAAAAACAATGACTAGGCCTTCCCTGGTGGCTCAGTGGTAAAGAATGTATGGATGAGAGAGCTGGAAGGCTGAGTGCCAAAGAATTGATGCTTTTGAACTGTGGTGTTGGAGAAGACTCTTGAGAGTCCCTTGGACTGCAAGGAGATCCAACCAGTCCATCCTAAAGGAAATCAGTCCTGAATATTCATTGGAAGGACTGATGCTGAAGCTGAAGCTCCAATACTTTGGCCACCCGAGGGGAAGAACTGACTCATTGGAAAAGACCCTGATGCTGGGAAAGATTGATGGTGGAAGGAGAAGGGGACGACAGAGGAGGAGATGGTTGGATGGCATCACCAACTCGATGGACATGAGTTTGAGCAAGCTCTGGGAGTGGTGATGGACAAGGAGGCCTGGCATGCTGTGGCCCATGGGGTCCCAAAGAGTCGGATACGACTGAGCAACTGAACTGAACTGACTGAACTGAAGAAATGCAGGAGACGCAGGTTCGATCCCTGATCCAGGAAGATCCCACGTGCCTCGAAGCAACTAAACCTGTGAATCACAACCACTACATGTGCTCTGGAGCCCGGAAGCCACAACTACTGAAGCCCATGCACCCTGGAGCCCGTGCTTCGCAACAAGAGAGGCCACACTCTGCAACCAGAGAGTACCCCTGCTCTCCACTAGAGAAAAGCCTCAGCAGCACAGCCAAAAATAAATAATTTTTTTAAATGGATAAAACCTGAGAAATCAATCTTCAAAGAATGAACAGCTGCTTACATTTGAGACATAATACAGGGTAGAAGGAATTCATATTTTCACATTATAAAAATCCTTCCATGATATCAATATCAAAGTACAGGACTTTTCCTCTTTTTAATTAATGAGATTTATTTCCCTCCAACCAAGTAAAATTGATGTAATTGCCAATGAGAACGCCACACAATTATTTTGCCATTTAAGGATCCTGACAGTTACTTTTAAAAGAAACACTATGAAATATATTTCAACTAAGTAAAGAATTATTTAACAGATAAATATTCTTAATGAGGCTCTCTTGTGCTTTTAAATAAGCGACACGCTCAGTTAACCTCACAGCTTGTTTGGCACAACGGTGCTTTTTACAAATGAGAGAAAATGGAGGGATCATAAGCAATGAAATCACAAAACTCTGGGTGCATCCGTCAGAGATCAGCTCATGATTCAGACTAGTTACCTTGGAGGATGAACTGGTTATCACGTCCATAAAATCTGCTTATGTTTTCAAGATTCCTGGGGGGTCATTTCTTCTGCTGGGCTCTCTCACTGACCACACTGCAGAGAGTAACACAGCGGAAAGAGGTCCACTCACACACGTGTTCTACCGCATTGCACACCTACCTCTCAGGTTTACAGAATATTTACTGGAGTTACACTTTAAGAGCTGGATTTTTTTTTTTTTTTTAGTTTTTAACAGCTTTATTGAGATATAATTCACATCACATGACATAGAATTCACCCACTTAATGCATATATTAATAATTCAATGGCTTTTAATGTATTCACAGTTGTGCCATCCTCACTTCAATCAATTTTGGACACTTTGTGTGCATTTAGTCGCTCAGTCATGTCCAACTCTTTGCAACCCCATGGACTGGAGCCTGTCAGGCTCCTCCATCCATGGGCTTCTCCAGGCAAGAATACTGAAGTGGGCTGCCACCTCTAGGGAATCATCCCAGCCCAGGTATCGGACCTGAGTCTCTTGTGCCTCCTGCAATGGTGGGCAGAGTCTTTACCACTGAGCCACCTGAGAAGCTCCCTTGGAGGGTTTACTCGCCCCAGAAAGAAACCCCATTCCTATTGGTAGTTACATTTCCTCCCAACCTTCCCTACCCCTGCCCACAATCAATCACTGATCTATTTGATAGAAGAGCTAGATTGGGTGGATGGAGTTATTGTAGACAATCTTATTTTTTTAAAAAAAAAAAAAAATTATTGGAGTATAGTTGATTTATTCATACAACATTCAGTTCAGTTCAGTCGCTCAGTCATGTCCGACACTTTGCTGCCCCATGAATCGCAGCACGCCAGGCCTCCCTGTCCATCACCAACTCCCAGAGTTCACTCAGACTCACATGCATCGAGTCAGTGATGCCATCCAGCCATCTCATCCTCTGTCGTCCCCTTCTGCTCCTGCCCCCAATCCCTCCCAGCATCAGAGTCTTTTCCAATGAGTCAACTCTTCGCATGAGGTGGCCAAAGTACTGGAGTTTCAGCTTTAGCATCATTCCTTCCAAAGAAATCCTAGGGCTGATCTCCTTCAGAATGGACTGGTTGGATCTCCTTGCAGTCCAAGGGACTCTCAAGAGTCTTCTCCAACACCACAGTTCAAAAGCATCAATTCTTCGGTGCTCAGCCTTCTTCACAGTCCAACTCTCACATCCATATATGACCATAGGAAAAACCATAGCCTTGACTAGACAGACCTTTGTTGACAAAGTAATGTCTCTGCTTTTGAATACGCTACCTAGGTTGAGCTATTCCAAATCCTGAAAGATGATGCTGTGAAAGTGCTGCACTCAATATGCCAGCAAATTTGGAAAACTCAGCAGTGGCCATAAGACTGGGAAAGGTCAGTTTTCATTCCAATCCCAAAGAAAGGCAATGCCAAAGAATGCTCAAACTACCGCACAATTGCACTCATCTCACATGCTAGTAAAGTAATGCTCAAAATTCTCCAAGCCAGGCTTCAGCAATATGTGAACCGTGAACTTCCAGATGTTCAAGCTGGTTTTAGAAAAAGCAGAGGAACCAGAGATCAAATTGCCAACATCCGCTGGATCATGGAAAAAGCAAGAGAGTTCCAGAAAAACATCTATTTCTGCTTTATTGACTATGCCAAAGCCTTTGACTGTGTGGATCACAATAAACTGTGGAAAATTCTTCAAGAGATGGGAATGCCAGACCACCTGACCTGCCTCTTGAGAAATTTGTATGCAGATCAGGAAGCAACAGTTAGAACTGGACATGGAACAACAGACTGGTTCCAAACAGGAAAAGGAGTACATCAAGGCTGTATATTGTCACCCTGCTTATTTAACTTCTATGCAGCCCAATGTTCATGAGAAATGCTGGGCTGGAAGAAACACAAGCTAGAATCAAGATTGCCAGGAGAAATATCAATAATCTCAGATATGCAGATGACACCACCCTTATGGCAGAAAGTGAAGAGAAACTAAAAAGCCTCTTGATGAAAGTGAAAGTGGAGAGTGAAAAAGTTGGCTTAAAGCTCAACATTCAGAAAACTAGGATCATGGCATCCAGTTCCATCACTTCATGGGAAATAGATGGGGAAACATTGGAAACAGGGTCAGACTTTATTTTTCTGGGCTCCAAAATCACTGCAGATGGTGATTACAGCCATGAAATTAACAGATGCTTACTCTTGGAAGGAAAGTTATGACCAGCCTAGATAGCATATTCAAAAGCAGAGACATTACTTTGCCAACAAAGGTCCGTGTAGTCAAGGCTATGGTTTTTCGAGTGGTCATGTATGGATGTGAGAGTTGGACTATGAAGAAGGCTGAGCACCGAAGAATTGATGCTTTTGAACTGTGGTGTTGGAGAAGACTCTTGAGAGTCCCTTGAACTGCAAGGAGATCCAACCAGTCCATTCTGAAGGAGATCAGCCCTGGGATTACTTTGGAAGGAATGATGCTAAAGCTGAAACTCCAGTACTTTGGCCACCTCATGCGAAGAGTTGACTCATTGGAAAAGACTCTGATGCTGGGAGGGATTGAGGGCAAGAGGAGAAGGGGACGACAGAGGATGAGATGGCTGGATGGCATCACTGACTCGATGCATGTGAGTCTGAGTGACCTCCGGGAGTTGGTGATGGACAGGGAGGCCTGGCGTGCTGTGATTCATGGGGTCGCAAAGAGTCGGACACGACTGAGTGACTGATCTGATCTGATCTGATCTAGGTTGGACATAACTTTCCTTCCAAGGAGTAAGCGTCTTTTAATTTCATGGCTGCAGTCACCATCTGCAGTGATTTTGGAGCCCAAAAAAATGTCTGACACTGTTTCCACTGTTTCCCCATCTATTTCCCATGAAGTGATGGGACCGGATGCCATGATCCTAGTTTTCTGAATGTTGAGCTTTAAGCCAACTTTTTCACTCTCCACTTTCACTTTCATCAAGAGGCTTTTTAGCTTCTCTTCACTTTCTGCCATAAGGGTGGTGTCATCTGCATATCTGAGATTATTGATATTTCTCCCAGCAATCTTGATTCCAGCTTGTGCTTCTTCCAGCCCAGCGTTTCTCATGATGTACTCTGCATAGAAGTTAAATAAGCAGGGTGACAATATACAGCCTTGACATACTCCTTTTCCTATCTGGAACCAGTCTGTTGTTCCATGTCCAATTCTAACTGTTGCTTCCTGATCTGCATACAGGTTTCTCAAGAGGCAGGTCAGGTGGTCTGGTATTCCCATCTCTTTCAGAATTTTCCAGAGTTTACTGTGATCCACACAGTCAAAGGCTTTGGCATAGTCAATAAAGCAGAAATAGATGTTTTTCTGGAACTCTCTTGCTTTTTCCATGATCCAGCGGATGTTGGCAATTTGATCTCTGGTTCCTCTGCCTTTTCTAAAACCAGCTTGAGCATCAGGAAGTTCACAGTTTACGTATTGCTGAACCCTGGCTTGGGGAATTTTGAGCATTACTTTACTAGCATGTGAGATGAGTGCAATTGTGCGGTAGTTTGAGCATTCTTTGGCATTGCCTTTCTTTGGGATTGGGATGAAAACTGACCTTTTCCAGTCCTGTGGCCACTGCTGAGTTTTCCAAATTTGCTGGCATATTGAGGGCAGCACTTTCACAGCATCATCTTTTAGAATTTGAAATAGCTCCACTGGAATTCCATCACCTCCACTAGCTTTGTTCATAGTGATGCTTTCTAAGGCCCACTTGACTTCACATTCCAGGATGTCTGGCTCTAGGTCAGTGATCACACCATCGTGATTATCTGGGACGTGAAGATCTTTTTTTGTACAGTTCTTCTGGGTATTCTTGCCACCTCTTCTTGATATCTTCTGCTTCTGTCAGGTCCATACCATTTCTGTCCTTTATCGAGCCCATCTTTGCATGAAATATTCCTTTGGTATCTCTGAGTTTCTTGAAGAGATCCCTAGTCTTTCCCATTCTGTTGTTTTCCTCTATTTCTTTGCATTGATCAATGAGGAAGGCTTTCTTATCTCTTCTTGCTATTCTTTGGAACTCTGCATTCAGATGCTTGTATCTTTCCTTTTCTCCTTTGTTTTTCCCTTCTCTTCTTTTCACAGCTATTTGTAAGGCTTCCCCAGACAGCCATTTTGCTTTTTTGCATCTCTTTTCCATGGGGATGGTCATGATCCCTGTCTCTTGTACAATGTCATGAACCTCATTCCATAGTTCATCAGGTACTCTATCTATCAGATCTAGGCCCTTAAATCTATTTCTCACTTCCACTGTATAATCATAAGGGATTTGATTTAGGTCATACCTGAATGGTCTCGTGGTTTTCCCTACACTCTTCAATTTAAGTCTGAATTTGGCACTAAGGAGTTCATGGTCCAAGCCACAGTCAGCTCCTGGTCTTGTTTTTGCTGATTGTATAGAGCGTCTCCATCTTTGGCTGCAAAGAATATAATCAATCTGATTTTGGTGTTGACCATGTGTAGAGTCTTCTCTTGTGTTGTTGGAAGAGGGTGTTTGCTAGGACCAGTGCATTTTCTTGGCAAATGCACTATTAGTGCCTATAGTCTTTTAGACTTTGAGTCTTTTAATTAGACACTAAGTAGTGTCTATTAGTCTTTGCCCTGTTTCATTCTGTATTCCAAGGCCAAGTTTGCCTGTTACTCCAGGTGTTTCTTGACTTCCTACTTTTGCACTCCAGTTAGTTAACTAAACATTCAGTTAGTTTCAAGTACACAACAAAGTGAATCAGTTATACATATGCCCACTCTTTTTTAGATTCTTTTCTCACACAGGTCATTGCAGACTTCCCTTGTGGCTCAGCTGGTAAAGAATCTACCTGCAATGTGGGAGATCTGAGTTCGATCCCTGAGTTGGGAAGATCCCCTGGAGAAGGGAAAGGCTACCCCCTCCAGTGTTCTGGCCTGGAGAATCCCATGGACTGTGTAGTCCATGGGGTCTCAAAGAGTCAGACATGACTGAGCGCCTTTTGCTTCACATAGGTCACTGCCGAGCACTGGGCAGAGCTCCCTGTGCTCTCCTTCCAAACTATCTGCATTGGTCCCTCCTACGGGGAAGGCAATGGCACCCCACCCCAGTACTTTTGCCTGGAAAATCCCATGGACGGAGGAGCCTGGTAGGCTCCAGGCCATGGGGTCGCTAAGAGTCGGACACGACTGAGCGACTTCACTTTCCCTTTTCACTTTCATGCATTGGAGAAGGAAATGGCAACCCACTCCAGTATTCTTGCCTGGAGAATCCCAGGGACGGGGGAGCCTGGTGAGCTTCTGTCTATGCGGTTGCACAGAGTCGGACACGACTGAAGCGACTTAGCAGCAGCAGTATCTGTATCTTACAGAGTAGTGTGCACATGTCAATTCCAGCCTCCCAATTTGCCCCTCCCCGTCCCCCCTGGCAACCAGAACCGTTTTCCACGCCTGTCACTCTAGCTCTGTGTTGTCAATAGGTTCATTTGTACTGCTGCCTTACATTCCACATGTAAAGGATATTATCATAGAGTATTTGTCTCTGTTTTACTTCACTGAGTATGACAATCTCTAGGTCCATCCCTATTGCTGCAAATAGCAATATTTCATTCTTTTTTATGGCTGAGTAATAGTTCATTGATTATGTACCACATCTTCTTTATCCATTCACAAGCTATATTTTATATTGTTAAAAAATCTTAAAATAACAATGGTTAACATTCCACACCTCCAAGACCCAGCTTTCATCTAAGGTTACCCGAACACACAATGCTTCTCACACCCAGCCTGGAAAAAGGGATGGGGTCTTCACTTGAAAAGAACCTTCATTCAATATTTACTGGGTACCCACCACGTGCCAGGCATAGCGAGGGTCCTGGGGGCACAAACATCAGTCCCGTTTTCAGGAACCTCATTCCAGTGAGGGACAGCGGGCACAACTGGTGTTTGGGTAACTAGAGACTGACTCGATGGGGAAGGTCCGAGAAGGCTTCCCACACTGGTGATGCTGCAGCTGAGGGCAAGGGTACTCAGAAAGAAGCCCCTTCTGGGTGGATCCCTTCAGGATGCTGTGCACCAACCTGCTGCTGAAACAACGCCGTAACACCAAAGAGTAACTGTCAAATCCAAGAGTGATCAACTGAAGCATGTCTATGGAGCATGTACAGCCAACACTGAGCATCCTCACGGTGTCAGAGAGAGACAGCTCCCAGAACCAGGGGAGGAGACAGCCACTGTGAAGGAAGAGGATAGCTTTATCACATGGATGATGAGAATGATTCAGCTATATCAGCATCATGATTAAAAGAAAGGACCCAATGATGTTTAGATTCTACAACTATATACTAATACCTTTTTTAAAAGAAATGCCTTTTAAAAAATATTTGGCTGTGTTGGATCTTAGCTGCTGCAGGCTGGCTTCCTTTCAGTTGTGGCATGTGGCTCAGCAGTTGTGCCGAGCAGGCTTATGAGCTGGTCTGAGGCATGTGGGGTTTCAGTTTTCCGACCAGGAATCGAATCCATGTTTCCTGCATTGCAAGCTGGATTCTTAACCACTGGACCACCAGGGAAGTCCTGTAATATCTTTTTAAAAAGTACCTTCTTACTGAAAGTCCTAAAGGCCATTTAGTTCATGATCCTAAAATTTTCTTTTCCCCTACTCAAACGATTTTATAATTTTTTTAAATTTTTAATACAATTTTATTACAATTATGATACAAAACGCAGAGACATCACTTTGCCCGCAAAGGTCCATCTAGTCAAAGCTATGGTTTTTCCAGTAGTCATGTGTGGATGTGAGAGGTGGACCATAAAGAAGGTTTAGTGCCAAAGAACTGATGCTTTCAAATTGTGATGCTGGGGAAGACTCTTGAGAGTATCTTGGGCAGCAAGATCAAATTAGTCAATCCTAAAGGAAATCAACTCTGAATATTGACTGGAAGGACTGAAGCTGAAGCCTCAATACTTTGGTCACCTGATGTGAAGAACTGACTCATTAGAGAAGACCATGATGCTGGGAGAGGCTGAAGCAAAAGAAGTGGGCAGAGGATGGATGGTTAGATAGCATCACTGACTCAATGGATATGAATTTAAGCAAACCCCAGGAGACAGTGGAGGACAGAGGAGTCTGGTGTGCTGCAGTCCATGGGGTCGAAAACAGTCAGACACGACTCAGCGACAGAACAACAATATGATAACTACAACAATATGTAACTAATCTCAAGACACAATAATTGCTTTATAACAATAATAAAGGTTAAAATTTACTGAACACTTATCATGGTCCCGTTATTGCTCTCTTTCATCTTATTTGCCTTATACAATCCAGTCAATGCGCAAGACAAAACATATATTCACAAAGCCTTACGAATGAAAAGGAAAATAATTTAACATCTAAGCATCCTAGATCAGCAACTCCCTAGCACACATTACATACCAAGGGATTTGGATTAGAGGGGGAATGCTCACATATCAGTTACCAAATTTTAAGTAAAGCACCCCAATAATATTCTTATCATCATAAAGTTGAGATTATGTCTGCTGCTGCTGCTGCTGCTGCTGCTAAGTCACTAAGTCACTTCAGTCGTGTCTGACTCTGTGCGACCCCATGGACGGCAGCCCACCAGGCTCCTCAGTCCCTGGGATTCTCTAAGCAAGAATACTGGAGTGGGCTGCCATTTTCTTCTCCAATGCATGAAAATGAAAAGTGAAAGTGAAGTTGCTCAGTCGTATCCGACCTTCGACCCCCATGGACTGCAGCCTGGTAGGCTCCTCCGTCCATGGGATTTTCCAGGCAAGAGTACTGGCAGTGGGGTGCCACTGCCTTCTCTGGAGATTATGTCTACATCTGTCAAATAGGGTAACATGATTTCTTATGCTACCTAAAAGCTTAATGTCTGTTTAAAAAAAAAAAAAAAAACTGTTGACATTTTAGAATATGTTCTGTGAAAGTGTAAGTTCATTGAAATTTTTTTAATAGAAATCTGTTCATTGAGAGCTACAAGGCATTTTCATCATAGAAGGCTGATTTTACCCATCAACCAGTAATACCTAACTCACGATATTATGATCTTGTACTAATTCAATCTGAAAAGGTACTTACAGGCTTTCTTAAAATTACCACCATAACTCTAAGCGTTTATCCTCCTTATAGAATGACCAATGCACATTGCAAGTGGCTCAGCTGGTAAAGAATCCGCCTGCAATGCAGGAGACCTGGGTGATCCCTGGGTTGGGAAGATCCCCTGGAGAAGGGAACGGCTACCCACTCCAGTATTCTGACCTGGAGAATTCCATGGACTGTATATAGTCCATGGGGTCACAAAGATCTGGACACGACTGAGCGACTTTCACTTTCACTTTGACATACGGCATCTGGCAGGTTGATTGAAGAAACAAAAAATGATGATAACGCCAACCTACTTGGCGCCTGGCCAAGTCAAGGCAAGGTGGGAACAGAAGGAGGAGGAGACCTGGCGTGTTCACGGTGAGAGGCGCAGAGACCGGGAGGCTGGGGAGGCAAAGGGCCCACATGTGAAGATGCCAACTGATATGAAGATGGGACAGCGGAGGGGCCCCCGGGTCCCGTGGTTTCTGAGCAGAAGCAGAAGTGGTGTCAGGGGAGGTGATCCTGCCAATATGCTGGTTTGGTACATGGCACAGGGAGGGGGATGCTGCTGAAGGACACACACCCACCTGGACTTGTGACAAAGTGGTAGCTGGAAGATTCAAATAGCAGCCCTGAGCAGAGCAAACCCCAGAGGGAAAGTGGAGAAACTGTCTGGACAAAGGAAGAACCAAGTGGCCTGAGACCCTCTGCTGAAGGGTCTGGGTCACTGACCATCAGGAACAAGTAGCAGGGACCACCTACAGCCCAGGAAACCCAGATTTTACCACAATGAGCACAAAGATTCCTTTATTATCCCCGTCATCTTAACCTTAAACAATAAAACCAAATGTTTCTTTACAAATTCAGATCTTTAGAGGAAAAAAAAAAAAAAACATACTTCGTGACCTAGAAGAAATGCCATAAAATAACAGCTTAAACAGGAACATAAGTATTATATGAAGAATGGGCTAAAACTAAATCCCTTAATTTAGCAAATTACCTTTTAGGCCAGCAATCTACTCAGCAGATGTTAGAGTAGTTGCTCCAGTCTTAAAGCCATGAATTCTGAATTCCTGGGAAGGGATGGTGGAAACCACCAGGATCACCCAAGCCCCCACACTCACACAAGTTCACCCAGCACCATCCACACCACTTTGAATGACGGAGTGGTCCCTGCATCACAGGCATCCCACACCGTTTCAGGAAACTTCCTCCCCATACTTTGTGTTATCATCAAAGCCTCCACTGATGTGAAACAAATTTCAGTACTCTTTGAAAGAAGCACAGGCACCAAGGGGAAAACCCAAAGACCACCACAGCACCACAGGAAATCTTTATAAAGATTCTAAGTGCTTTTATTACAATAGTGCAAGGTAGTATTTCATCCAGCGTCACCAACAGCACACTGGCATCTTCTATAAAACAGTTCCAGAAAGTTCACACAGGAGAAGGAAAAGATACATTGTCTGTAATGATTCTCATACAATACTGCTTAGTGGTTAAACTTTATGTTGCTCAATCAAGTGTAGTCGTTTTCTAGCAAACATGTGGCAAAAACGTTTTGCTCTGCTTTACTCTGCTCGCCTACAAATTCGTCAGAACATGCCTCATGATTACAAACGCTTTATGACGACACTCCATGACACCGACATCTACGTGTGCTCGCGGTCAAGCCAGTTGTACCAAAGAACCATAAAATACAAAATGATAGGAAATATAAACATCAATTTTGTATTTCAAGTTTATAACATTTTATTTACAAAAATAGTCTGGGAGGAAGAGGCTTTACAGTCCCATATTCTGTCCTGGGCAGGGGGGTGGGGGGAGCTATTGTCACGTTCTAGGGTTTTCCCTACCTATTACTCTTAAGAGTCACAGCTGAACTCGAGAACCCAACTGTGGACTAGAAGCTTGGGTGCAGAGGAGGGCGAGGGGGGCGGGCCGAGGTGGGGCAGAGCGGTGTAGAAGGGCGGGGGCGGGGTCAAGGACGGAGGGGGGGCGGAGCAATGGGTGGGGCGGGGGGGGGGGGGGGGGGGGGGGGGGGGGGGGGGGAGGGGGGGGCGGGATGAGGGGCGGGGGGGGGGGGGGGGAGCAAGGGCGGGGGTCATGAGGGGCAGGGGTGGAGAGATGGGCGGGGCCAGGGTGAGGTGAGAGGCGGGGTGAGGGGCGAGGCGAGAGCATAGAGGAGCCGGGTTGGGGCACAGAGGAGCAGGGCAGGGGGTGGAAATGGGGCGGGATGATGGGGTGGGGCCAGGAGCACAAGTCGGAAAGGTGGGCGGGGTGAGGGCGGGGAGATGGGTGGGGTGAGCGCAAAGACGGGCGGGGCGAGGGTGGGGCGAGGGGGCGGGGCGAGGGGCGGGGCGGGGCGAGGGGCGGGACGGGCGCGCAGATGGCTTTGCGAGCTGTCCGGCGGGCGGCGCCGCATGCAATGGGACACCACGCTCGCGCTCTATGTACAGGGCCCGTCGTCTCCGGGTCTGAAGGACACTTGCGCTCAGACGACACCTCTGCGGGGGCGGTGCCCAAGCCGCCACTAAGACATGACCCCGAAGACGGGGTTGTGCCGGCAGATGCTCGGGCCGCACTCCTCGTAGTCCTTCTTGGTGTGACAGACCTGCAAGAACTCCGGCTGCGAGAGGAGCGCGCACGCGCGCCGGCAAGGGAACAGCGTCAGACAGACGACCAAGCAGAGACAACCCCGCCCGAACCGCCACCCTCTCCCCGACCTCGGCCGCGGACCTTGTGAGCCTGAACTGCCAAACGGGAGTTTTATTTCGTTTTTTAAAAAACTGCCCGCGTGTTCAGGCGCTCAATCGCATCTGCCTCTTGGCAACCCCACGGACTGTCGTCCGCCAGGCTCCTCTGTCCAAGGGATTTTTCAGGCAAGAAAACTAATTTAGCTTCTATTTAGGAACAACTGGGCAGCCCAGCGACTGATCTGATCTGATCTATGTGCTTGCTAGCCCTAAGTTAGCAATTTGTTAGCTAGTCACAAATTTGAGGAGAAAAAGCAGTAATTACTCAGAAAAATTTCTGGAATTAATGATTAATGCGACATTGTAGGTTACTTTCAGATTCACTTATCTACAATATCTGTAACCCCTAATTTGCAAGGGTATTTATGAATTAGTGGTACTAATTTGCACCACCAATGGTCATTAAAGTATTTTTTCTATCTCAGAATTAAATGTGGGGCTGTTTAGAGCCACACACAATTTTAGAGCACACACCATTTCATCTCTGGTAAAAGAGTACTAATTCAAACTCAACAGAGAACAGAGACAAAAGACAGCACGATCCAGGAAAGGACTCACAGTTGAGGCCAGCATGGAGCCTCCGAACCACACGGCGTAGCGCTGCATGTGGTGCGTTATCACCTGGACCTCCACGGGCTTGGGCTGCAAGGCAAGTGATGTGAGCTGACTGTCCTGTGCACAGGGCACCCTGACGCCTTCCCACCTGGGACCCTCCCCTCCCACTCCGCTGGCCCCACCTTCAGGCTCAACACCTCCACCCTGAAAGGAAGGTGCTCAGCCCTCCCATTGCCAAGTCCAACGACCCCCAGCCCCAGTCCCAGCCCAGGTGGTGCAGAGAACAAAGAATACAACGCAAGGGCAGGTTACCTCAATTTAAAGGCATTTTTAAGAAGTAAACACTCCATGCAACTAACCCAGCTTATTTTTTTAAACTAAGCAAATTAGATGTTTTCACATCTAGAGATAATTCTAAGGAACACTTAAGAAAGATAGTGCTAAGCAGTGTCCAACTCTTACGACCCCGTGGACTGTTGCCCGCCAGGCTCCTCTGTCCATGGGATTCTCCAGGGCATCTTCCCAACCCAGGGATTGAACCAGGTCTCCAACACTGCACACAGATTCTTCACCAACTGAGCAACATGAGAAGCCCAAGTGAAAGTGAAAGTCACTTAGTCATGTCCGACTCTTTGCGACCCCATGGACTATAGAGTCGGAGAAGGCAATGGCACCCCACTCTGGTACTCTTGCCTGGAAAACCCCATGGACGGAGGAGCCTGGAAGGCTGCAGTCCATGTAGTCGCTGAGGGTTGGACATGACTGAGCAACTTCACTTTCACTTTCATGCACTGGAGAAGGAAATGGCAACCCACTCCAGTGTTCTTGCCTGGAGAATCCCAGGGACAGGGGAGCCTGGTGGGCTGCCGCCTACGGGGTCGCACAGAGTCCGACACGACTGAAGTGACTTAGTAGTAGTAGTAGCAGTAGGACTGTAGAGTCCATGGAATTCCCTAGGCCAGAATACTGGAGTGGGTAGCCTTTCCCTTCTCCAGGGGATCTTCCCAACCCAGGAATCAAACTGGGGTCTCTGCATTGCGGGCGGACTCTTTACCACCTGAGCTATCAGGGAAACCGTGGGGCAGTAACACTTAGGTGTCCCAAAAATACTCTAAGAAATGATACCACCTTGGGGTGATCCCAGGAGGTGAGGACACGCGGGTTTGCTCCCATGGGCCCCACACCGAACCCAACCCTGTAAACCCACCAGCTGGTTAAGCGTTATGATCCTGAGGAACACAGTGGAGTGCCATGCTCATACCAGTGATGAGAGCTTAATCAGAACGTTCCAAAGGACATTAGAGTTCCTCACTGAAAAGTGATTCACTTCCTTGGGGTACTGGTCATCACAGGACATGCCTGATCTCTGACAACAGGGAAGAAACTGCTGGCAGGCGTAGAGGGCGGGGGGCTGGGGAAGAGTTGCATTGCTGCTTTGGGAGGTCCACACCTGTCCTAAATGCACAGCTGGAAGGAGTCTGGGCAACAGACCTCTGACTGTAACTTCACAGCGTGGTTAAGAAAGTGGCTCCAACTCGAGTTTACCCCTCACGGCCCAGACCAGCGCGGCATCCAGCCCCACCTGGCTGTCCGGAGGCCTCACCTTTATCCTGCCGCCGCTGAGCTCCTCGCTGAGCTTCAGCCTGGCATCCACCACCCTCTTTAAGTCTCTCTGCAGACGACGTCCAAAATCCCTGAACATTGTCGAGCCTCCCGAAAGAACGACATTCTAAAAGACACAAAACAGAGGTTTTCTCACATGAAATCACCTGCCCACAACACACTCCCCACCCACCCTTCAGTCGTCTGAGTGATACACTTCAAGCTATATGACAAGCTAATCACTGAGGCAACGTCAGCACTATCAAGGAAGAAGTATAAATCGGGGCTTCCCTGGTGGTCCAGTGGTTAAGAACCCACCTTGCAATGCAAGGGACACGGGTTCGATCCCTGGTGGGGGAGGGAGAGCCCTCGTGCCTCGAGGCAGCTAAGTCCGTGCCACAACCAGTGAGTCAGTGGGCCAGATCCCACGGGCTTGCAACGAAGACCCCACGTGTTGCAACTAAGACCCAACACAGCCAAATAAATGCATAAATTTTTTTTTTTTTTAAGTACAAACTGAGTTTTTCTCCTGTGTCACAAATTCTCTCTTGGTGCTTTTCCTCCACCATAACCAAGTAAAATCATGCTGCCTGTTCTACTTCTCAAGGGGGCAACTTCTACCACACCCCTCCCCACCCAGGCCTCTGTCTTCTCTTGACAAATCGCAAATCTGCATCTTTCTGACAACATTCTGCCCCAACATCAATGTCACCAATAATCACTGCCGCACCCTGTCATCTGTGGCAAAATCACTCAGAAACAACAGGAAGGGGCTCGGTTCCTGTCAAGAGTCAGGGGGTCACCCACCAACACTGCACCCAGTGGTGCCTGCCGCCCCTGCCAGGCGCCCCCCTCCACACGGCTGGGAGCTGAGAACACCAGAACCAAGTCTAGGACGGGTCAGATGGCAACCTTAATAGAGTAAAACAAGGGTCTTCTGAGCCCCATCTTTTTTTTTTAATTTTTAATTGGAAGATAATTGCTCTGCAATGTTGTGTTGGTTGCTGCTGTACAACACTGAATCAGCTGTAAGGATACATATACTCCCGCCCTCGTGAGGTTCCCTCCCCATCCCACCCCACCCCACCGGGGCGTTGCAGAGGACCACGACCCCCATCTTCTTGAAGACTTCTGCTAACACCTTCACACAAACTGCGTACCTGTGAGCTACTAAGAATCACAGTTTAAAAGCATTCTTGGTTATTTTGGGCATTGGCTTGTAGAATAAGCCTCACAGTACAATTCTCAACCTCATAAATTTACACTAATACAATAACTTTCACCTATTACTGCAGTTCTGTCACCTGTTCCATTAGCACTTTCTAGCATTTTTAACTCCAGTCCAGGATACAGTCGTGGGCCAGTTACTGCAATTAATTCATTCATTCATTAGAGTATGAAAAAACAAATGTTCCTTATAGTTCAGAAGCATTGCAAGATCTTCAGTTCAGTTCAGTTCATTCGCTCAGTTGTGTCCGACTCTTTGCGATCCCATGAATTGCAGCACGCCAGGCCTCCCTGTCCATCACCAACTCCCGGAGTTCACTCAAACTCATGTCCATCGAGTCGGTGATGCCATCCAGCCATCTCATCCTCTGTCGTCCCCGTTCTCCTCCTGCCCCCAATCCCTCCCAGCATCAGAGTCTTTTCTGATGAGTCAACTCTTCGCATGAGGTGCGCAAAGTACTGGAGTTTCAGCTTCAGCATCATTCCTTCCAATGAACACCCAGGACTGATCTCCTTTAGGATGGACTGGTTGGATCTCCTTGCAGTCTAAGGGACTCTCAAGAGTCTTCTCCAACACCACAGTTCAAAAGCATCAATTCTTCGGCACTCAGCTTTCTTCACAGTCCAACTCTCACATCCATACATGACCACTGGAAAAACCATAGCCTTGACTAGATGGACCTTTGTTGGCAAAGTAATAATCTCTGCTTTTTAACATGCTATCTAGGTTGGTCATAACTTTCCTTCCAAGGAGTAAGCGTCTTTTAATTTCATGGCTGCAGTCACCATCTGCAGTGATTTTGGAGCCCCCCCAAAAAAGTCTGACACTGTTTCCCCATCTATTTCCCATGAAGTGATGGGACCAGATGCCATGATCTTTGTTTTCTGAAGCTTTACGCCAACTTTTTCACTCTCGTCTTTCACTTTAAGAGGCTTTTTAGTTCCTCTTCACTTTCTGCCATAAGGGTGGTGTCATCTGCATGTAAGATTCATTCATTCATTTATACAAAACAGTGCTATGTATACATGGTTAAATTATTTTAGACAAAGTTGCCAAGATGCTTCAATAGGAAAAGAATAGTCTTTTTCAACAAATGATGGTGAATAATTAACATCCATGGAGGGGAAATGAACATTTACTATCTTACTTTACACACACAACTGAACTCAATATGGATCATAGATGTAAGGGCTAAAACATACAGAATTTCTAGAAGAAAATATTTCCTTAAAGTCTGCATAACTATGACATAGGCAGAGGAGATGACATGCTCTGCTGGCCATGTTCTCAGCCTACCTTCTCCAGCGGTAATTGGCTGGCTTCATGGAAATAAGGCTGGTTCGCTAACTAGTGTTTTATGAGCATCAGAATGTTACACAAACTTATTATTTTCAACCCAAGTGGCTATTCCGAGTTATCCTGAGAGTTTAAGCTTAGCCAATAGGCAGTGCTGGCTCTGGTCTATTATCACCTATGCTCGTTCCACTTTCAGAGTGGTGGAAGAAAAACAAAAATAGAGAAATAAGTGAAATTACCAATACGTGGATTCTGTCCATCTCATTTCAAGGGAAGCAACAGTGCTTCTCTTAATGATTTTGCACCTTAGAAACACGAACATTTAGCCTCACAGGATTCTTAATCAATTTCCACACAGAAAAGCAAGCAAATATTCTTCTAAGGGAAATCTTTCAATACGATATCACAAATAGTAAGACTTTAATACTGTAATTTAAGCCCCTCGCTCACAGGAAGGAAACATCCTCCTACGGCAGACACCAAAAGACGTGTACAGAGAGCTCTCAGCAGAAACCCAGCTCAGAGAAAGCGTTTCTAATGCCCTCCTTAACTAATACAGTCTTTGAAGTCATGAGAGAACACTGGAAGCCCCCAACCTTACTTCACTATTTGTACAGCACAGGCCAACACAAACTCTTAAAATAAGATTTTTTAACTCAGCATTTAACAGCTGAGCAAATATGTACTGAGGCTCCCTTTGGAAATCCTCATTTCACTAAGGTTCTCATCTTACGCTCTAATCCATACACACGCCCTTCCCATCTCACCCCAGCCCACGTTCCCACCTCCTCCCTGGTCTCGCCAGGTTCTTTCAGGCCCTGCTCTCCCCACGGGACGTCACTGTGTCTCAAAGGTCCTGGTGCCCCACGCTCCAGTCAAGAGGCCCCTCCTTCCCTGAGTGTGAGCAGTCAGGGGTCAGGGACTCAGGGCGCTCTGCACGCTCGTCCGTTCACGCGGCCCCACACGGCCTGAGAGCCCGCTGTTGCAGGCACAGAACCTGACCTATCGCAAGGGGGGAGGCTCAGATCGTACACCCAAATGAACGAGGGACAGTGGTGTCACAGGTTGCACACGCCAGGCAGGAAGCCCTGGAGCGGAAAGGGGAAACGGAGCATGAGGGAGGCTGAGGTGGACATGGATTGGGCTGCCCAGGATGCCTCACTGGAAGACGACGACCCAACAAGGACGTGAAGGCATAGAGGAAGCAGGTCACGGACGAGCCTGGAAGAGCTCCCTGGCAGGCGCGGCAAGGGTGGCAGGTGCAAGGGCCCTGGGGCAGAAATGTGCTCGGTGTGTCTGTGAAGCGGCCGGGAGGGAAATGAGGGAGGCTGGGGTGTGGAGAGGTGGACTCGACCCCTGTGACTGTCCTGCTGGACCCTGATATGACTTCCCAGCAGGCTCCCCAGCCCTGTCTTATCTCCCCCACGCGACTCCCAGCACAGCACCTTGGTGACCACGATAAAGCTTGTCCCCCAGTCACTACTCCTGCCCTCAACCCCCTAGACAGCTTTTTGGCTCCGGCGGGCCGGGAGCTGAAGCCCTGCCATCGGCCCCCATGGCCCTGGGCCTCTGCACAGGCTGCCCACTGCCCAACTCCAGGCCTGCCGAGCACTCAGGTCAGGGGCTGGCACCTCCCTCCAAGCACCAATCTGTGCCACTGACTCCTCTAGTAGGACCTGGGGGATGTGGTAGGCATGGCCTTTCCACTTCTGAAAGGTTTTGGGGTGGCAGGGGTGTCAGTGGAATTTACTACACACTGAATAAATGAGTGGGTTTGCTAGACCTTGCCATGCCCACTCAGACGCCATACTCTCCCTGCTCGTGTCTGCACACAGGTCTTCTTGGCCTCGGCCGCCCTGTCCTCCACCCGTGGAGGTGGCTCACCTGTCCACCTCTATCTGGACCTTCCAGGAATCAACTTCAGCTGAGGGGGACCCTCTCTCCTGTACTGCCATCATGCAGAGTCTTTATGAAGCTCTCATAAGAAGTAAAATCTCATAATGCATTCACCTACTGAAAGTCTTAGCAAGTCTGATTACTGATTTACTAAATTACAGAATTCCTCCCTTTTCCTTAACTGAGTCAATTCAAATAATAAAAAATGCATATTTCAACAACTACTTTATCAGAATAAAATGTTTTTAAAATGTAGCATTTTCTGAACTAAACCAAAACTCAGCAGTGGCCATAGGACTGGAAAAGATCAGTTTTCATTCCAATCCCAAAGAAAAGCAATGCCAAAGAATTCAAACTACCGCACAATTGCACTCATTTCACAGGTGAGCAAAGAAATGCACAAAATTTTCCAAGCCAGGCTTCAACAGTACGTGAACTTTCAGATGTTCAAGCTGGACTTAGAAAAAGCAGAGGAACCAGAGATCAAATTGCCAACATCTGTTGGATCATAGAAAAAGCAAGAGAATTCCAGGAAAACATCCACTTCTGCTTCACTGACTACGCCAAAGCCTTTGACTGTATGGATCACAGCAAACTGGAAAATTCTCAAAGAGATAGGAATACCAGACCACCTGACCTGCCTCTTGACAAATCTGTATGCAGGTCAAGAAGCAACAGTTAGAACCGGACATGGAACAACGGACTGGTTCCAAATTGGGAAAGGAGTAGGTCAAGGCTGTATATTGTCACTGTGCCTATTTAACTTATCTGCAGAGTACATCATGAGAAATGCTGGGCTAGAAGAAGCATAAGCTGGAATCAAGATTGCCAGGAGAAATATCAATAACCTCAGATATGCAGATGACACCACCCTTATGGCAGAAAGCAAAGAGGAACTAAAGAGCCTCTTCTTAATGAAAGTGAAAGAAAAGAGTGAGAAAGCTGGCACAAAACTCAACATTCAAAAACTAAGATCATGGCATCCGGTCCCATCATCTCTAGATAGGGAAACAATGGAAACAGGGAGAGACTTCATTTTCTTGGGCTCCAAAATCACTGCAGATGGTGACTGCAGCCATGAAATTAAAAGATGTTTGCTTCTTGGAAGAAAACCTAGGACCCACCTAAACAGCCTATTAAAAAGCCAAGACATTACTTTGCCAACAAAGATCCATCTAGTCGAAGCTTTGGTTTTTAAAGTAGTTATGTATGGATGTGAGAGTTGGACCATAAAGAAAGTTGGGTGCCAAAGAATTAAAGCTTTTGAACTTTGGTATTGGAGAGAAATTTCTATGCAGGTCAAGAAGCAACAGTTAGAACTGGACATGGAACAACAGACTGGTTCCAAATAGGAAAAGGAGTACGCCAAGGCTGTGTATTGTCACCATGTTTATTTAACTTATATGCAGAGTACATCATGAGAAATGCTGGACTGGAAGAAACACAAGTTGGAATCAAGATTGCTGGGAGAAATATCAATAACCTCAGATATGCAGATGATACCACCCTTATGGCAGAAAGTGAAGAGGAACTCAAAAGCCTCTTGATGAAAGTGAAAGTGGAGAGTGAAAAGGTTGGCTTAAAGCTCAACATTCAGAAAATGAAGATCGTGGCATCTGGTCCCATCACTACATGGGAAATAGATGGGGAAACAGTGGAAACAGTGTCAGACTTTTATTTTTCTGGGCTCCAAAATCACTGCAGATGGTGACTGCAGCCATGAAATTAAAAGACGCTTACTCCTTGGAAGGAAAGTTATGACCAACCTAGATAGCATATTCAAAAGCAGAGACATTACTTTGCCAACATAGTCAAGGCTATGGTGTTTCCTGTGGTCATGTATGGATGTGAGAGCTGGACTGTGAAGAAGGCTGAGTGCCAAAGAATTGATGCTTTTGAATTGTGGTGTTGGAGAAGACTCTTGAGAGTCCCTTGGACTGCAAGGAGATCCAACCAGTCCATGAATGAGATCAGCCCTGGGATTTCTTTGGAAGGAATGATGCTAAAGCTGAAACTCCAGTATTTTGGCCACTTCATGCGAAGAGTTGACTCATTGGAGAAGACTCTGATGCTGGGAGGGATTGGGGGCAGGAGGAGAAGGGGACGACAGAAGATGAGATGGCTGGATGGCATCACTGACTCGATGGATGTGAGTCTGAGTGACCTCCAGGAGTTGGTGATGGACAGGGAGGCCTGGAGTGCTGCGGTTCATGGGGTCACAAAGAGTCGGACACGACTGAGAGACTGATCTGATCTGATCTGATCTGATCGGAGAACTCTTGAGAGTCCCTTGGCATGCAAGGAGATCCAACCAGTCCATCCTAAAGGAAATCAGTCCTGAATATTTAGTACAAGGATTGATGCTGAAGCTGAAGCTCCAATCCTTTGGCCACCTGACGCAAAGAACTGACTCATTGAAAAAAGACCCTGATGCTGGGAAGGATTGAAGGCAGGAGGAGAAGGGGACAACAGAGGATGAGATGGTTGGATAGCATCACCTACTTGACAGACATGAGTTTGAGCAAGCTCTGGGAGATGGTGATGGACAGGGAAGTCTGGCGTGCTGCAGTCCATGGGGTCGCTAAGAGTTGGACACGACTGAGCCACTGATCTTAACTGAAGTAAAAACTCAAAATGCACTAACCTGCTGGAAGTCTTAGCAAGACTGATTACTGATTTACTAAGTTAAAGAATTCCTGCCTTCCCTTAACTGAGTCAAATAACAAAAATGCATATTTCAACACTTTATTGGGATAAAAATTTTTTAAACACTGCATTTTCTCTGAACTAAACCAGAACATTATGGTGTCATTTCAAATTCCTGGCCTCACTTTGAACAGTCCTAACGGCTGACCACATGCTTATTTAGCAGGTGCCGGGTGATGGTCGCTGTCCCACTAAGTAAGCCTCACACGGCGTTATGAAGCAGGCGTTCCCACACCATTTCACAGATAAAAGAGCAGGGCCGGCAGTCAAATTACAGTCCTGAGCCACACAGCGAGTAAGGTGCAGGCCTGACCGCAGAGCCCGACCTTGTGGCTATGAGGTTTAGAGACGCTAATAAAATGCCGGTAGTTAACATTCACACTGTACTGGCTACACCCAGGCGCTAGCTCCACCCTGCGCATGCGTTCTCTAAGCCAATCATCGCGAGAGTTCTGAGGGCCCGTTACGCTGATCGTACCCACCATGCTCCAGGGCAGGAGGCGGCTCCGAGAGCGCCAACCGTCACTGCACCGAAGTGACGCCGCCTGACGCCCCAGGCAGCAGGAAGAAACGCCGTGGTCTGGCTCCGGAGCCTATACTCTTACATGTTACGATACAAAAAATGACACCCCTCGAGAAACTTTCAACAAAAGCCGAAGTTCAATGTGATTCATTCTAAAGAAAATGTACAATACCAGGTGATCCTTTATCACACGGAACAAGAGTGGCGGGTAAGTTTCCAAGGTGCGAGTTTCTAGCAGTCCGCCCTCCTCAGGAAAGACGTTCCCTCAACACCCAGGTACCCCTCCCGCCAGCTCCTGTGGGATCCTGCCTGGAGGTCCTGAGGAGCTCAGAGCCCGCTGACCCACGCGAGCATCTCAGCATGTCGGAAGGCGTCCGCTCCATTCAGGCAGCAAATCCTCAGACTGGAACCTGCCCATTAAAAAGCATCACTAGTCAACAGACCACCAAGTGTGTCCTGGGAGAGAAGGAAAGCTTGCCCTGAGCTAGAAAAATATCAAAAACTTAACACGCAGGAAAACGAGTTGGATACTGAAGCAGATGAAGGGTGGAGCATTAGACACCATAAAAAAATGATGCTTCTGAAAAATGTTAATTCCTTAAGACAGTGTTCACAACACAATGCTAGGTTAATATACAAGATATGAAATGTAAATACAGCATGATATATTTACCTATCTATTTCAAGAAAAGGAGAAAGACAAAGTGATAACTGATAAGCGGTTATTACTGTTTTATTAAAGATTTTGCTACTTCTCAAATTTTCTAAATGCATTTTAATCTGGAAACAGTCATCTCTGCTCATCGGCAGAGTCTACGTTTTCCTGTGTTTTCACAGTGCTGTCCGCTGACTTGCTGAAAGGCCACGGACCCCAATCTGCACAACGCACCTTTCACTCATCTGCTTGTTGAAACCCCTGTAGTGGACTGGACTTTTCAACAGGTCCTTACTTTGCTACATAAATGTCTATTCCATGATGTGAAATAAAAAGTCTCAGTCATAATTATCTCTATAGAAGGACAGACCCTATCTTTATGCCAATAAAAAACATCCTGGCCAACATCATCATATACACTAGCCAGAGCCTGTCACCTTTTTAAGTAGAAACACAAAGTCTGTATTAATAGTAAAGTCCACTGAATATCGTATATGGGATTAAAAATAACAAAAGTTCCACTCCTGTAACATTAAGTGTATTTTGTGCTAGAGGCTCTATCCTTCATCCAGCTTGACAGATTCGCAGCACCCCCTGCCCACCATCCTGTGTACCTCAGCCAGCTTCCTCTCTAAACTGTAGACACAAAATAGCTGCATGTTTTGCTGGGATCGCAGTATTTGGGTTCCGCTCTTGGTTCAGCTGGTAAACAATCCTCCCTGCAATGCAGGAGACATGGGTTCAATTCTGGGTTGGGAAGATCCCCTGGAGAAGGGAAAGGCTACCCATTCCAGTATTCTGGCCTGGAGACTTCCATGGACTACACAGTCCATGGGGTCGCAGAGTCAGACCTGACTGACTTTCACTTCACTTCTTCACTCGTCCCTGAAGAGATCTCCATGCCAACAGGTCCCTAGAGGTTGAGAAAACCTCAGAGTGACTAGCTGCTAACAGTGGTTCTCCAGTCAGCTGCACATCAAAACCTGGGAAGCTTTTAAAATCCAAATGCCCAGAAAATTATATCAGAATCTCAGGGTGAGATCCAGACATCTGTGTACTTTACTGCTCCTGGGATGAAGCCCACAGACAGCCAGGACCAAAAACATCTTGTTTCCAGCAGCATCTGTTGCCTGGAATGACGGCCTCGTGGGGAAGTCAAGAGTCAGCTCTCACATACTAGTCCTCTCCAGACCCAACTTCCATACACTTAGAGACTAAACAGAAAAAGGGGGCATGTAAATACCCCTTTTAAAAGTTAATTTTTAAATTTTTCTTCTTTGCACAGGCTTTCTCTAGTTGCACCCAGCAGGGGCTAGTCTTCATTGCAGTGTGTGGGCGTCTCACCACGGTGGCCTCCCTTGTTATGGAGCAAGGGTTCAGTAGTTCAGGCTCGCAGGCTCAGTAGTTATGGTGCATGGGCTTAGTTGCTCTGTGGCATGTGGAATCTTCTTGGACCAGGGACCAAACTCATGTCCCTTGCATTGGCAGGCAGATTCTTATCCACTGGACCATCAGCAAAGTCCCATGAATAACCCTCTTATCTACAGGCCAGACTGAAATAAAAGATTACGACTCCTCCTTTTGTCTAAAACAATTGTTTGGCTTTTTTGAAGATTCTCAATTTTCAAAGGTACATTGTATTCTCCACCAACTTCTTCTTCTTGCCTACTAGCCTGAGGAATGTGTAAACTCAAGGCTCAAGGTCTCAGGTGTTTTCAGTAGAGCCTACAATAAGCCTTCTGCTCACTTCACCATAAAACACTCCACCTACAGTTTCTGCTACTGGACCTGGGAAACACAAGAAATCATGGCCCTACTGGGAGCAGGTGAGGCAAAGGGGAGACACCCTCCTCTGAAGCCAAGGGCAGGCCTCAGGGCCCCAGCGAGCTGCCTCAGAGCCTTCCCTGAGGGTTCCCCTATAGCCCTCTCCGCCACCAGAGCTGTCCATCTCAGCCTGTGGCAACTGGAGGGACCAGGCACGAAAGCAGAAGTCAGGAGCCCAGCCTCCTGCAGGGCTCGTGCCTGAGAGGGTAGCCCAACAGCGCTCAGCAGACAGCAGTCATGAGCTTGTGTGGATGTGAACCTGCTTCCTACTTCCTGGGGGTTTACCGAGCACTTTGGAAGGCCCATGGCAGGTGCCTGGGACACTGACAAGAGTGGGCCCAGCAAGCAGGAAGAAGCATCAGAAACAGAGAAGGGAATGACAGTAAGACTGGAGAGGAAAGACATGATCCGAAACACATGCCCACTCAGCTCTCCGGAGCATGATGCCCGTGTGTTCTGCAGAAGCACTTGTATGTAGCATGTCTCTAACCAGAAAAGGGCTTTAGAGTTACTCGTAAAATCCCACCAACCGTACATCCATGCATTTCATGAACACAGATGTCATGTGTTCTATCCACATGGATAGAACATGTGGAAGGTTCTATCTACAGCAAGCTCATGTCCACACTCACAAGAAGGAGCTGACGACAGGAAGCGTGACCACAAGTACAGAGTGCATCCAAAGAACAAGGCTGCCTACCCGAGAGCCTGTAACCTGGGGTGACAGCCTCCAGACACTACGGGCAGAGCAGTGGCCGGTGGGGGCCACAGGTCTCGGGGATAGATACCCACTCCAGTATTCTGGCCTGGAGAAGTCCACGGACTGTGTAGTGCATGGGGTCCCAAAGAGTCTGACACAACTAAGCAACTTTCACTTTTCATAGAGAACAATCAGTGGTTACCAGTAGGATCAGGGGAAGAGGCAAGACAAGGGCAGGGGATTGAGAGATACGAACTATTCTGCATAAAATAAATAAGCTACAAAGACATACTGTACAACTCAGGAAATATAGCCAGGATTTTATAATAACTACAAGTCCAAGACCAATTTGCTCCATTTAACCTAGGTCTGTCTAGTTCTGGGGCTCAGGGTCGTCCTCTATTAAGTAAGGAAGGAGCTCAGGCTACCAGGCCATCTCTAATTCCTGTAATTCTACTGAAAGTGAACTCAACTCCCTAAAGAGAAAAATCTCACCCCATCATGAACCTTCATAACTACTGGCACAAGTTTCATTTCCATTACAATGAAATGAAGGCTAAAGAGAGCACAACTGTGCTTTCACGGACATGAAGACACAGGTAATGACAGATGAGATTTAAGAAGTAGAACAAGGCATGAATTTTACTAAACTTTAATACTCTCCTCTGTCTCTAGTTTCCCTTTCTTGCACATTTTATTGGAGGAGAGAGATGTTTAATTAAGCACATGTAACAATAAAAACCAAATCCCATTGGTCTCTAAAGTCAAATTCCCTGGGGTTCTCAGTCCCTTTGCCAGATCCCCAGGTTGGAAAATCTTTCGTGGGTCCAAGAATTTCTTTGGTATAACTGTTCTGCCTCCTGAGAAATCTCTATGCAGGTCAAGAAGCAACAGTTAGAACTAGACATGGAACAGTGGACTAGTTACAAGTTGGGAAAGGAGTATGTCAAGACTATACATTGTCACCTTGTACATCATGCGGAATGCTGGGCTGGATGAAGCACAAGCTGAAATCAAGATTGCCGGGAGAAATATCAATAACCTCAGATATGCAGATGACATCACCATTATGGCAGAAAGTGAAGAGGAACTAAAGAGCCTCTTAATCAAAGTGAAAGAGAAGAGTGAAAAAGCTGGCTTAAAGCTCAACATTCAAAAAATGAACACCATGGTATCTGGTCCCATCACTTCATGGCAAATAGATGGGGAAACAATGGAAACAGTGAGAGACTTTGTTTTCTTGCAGACTTTATTTTCTTGCAAAATTACTGCAGATGGTGACTGCAGTCATGAAATTAAAAGATGCTTGCTCCTTGGAAGAAAAGCAATGACCAACCTAGACACCATATTAAAAAGCAGAGATACTATTTTGCTGACAAAAGTCCGTCTAGTAAAAGCTACGGTTTTTCCAATAGTCATGCATGGATGTGAGAGTTGGACCAAAAGAAAGCTGACCACTGAAGTGTTGATGCTTTTGAACTGTGGTGTTGGAGAAGACTCTTGACAGTCCCTTAGACTGCAAGATCAAACCAGTCCATGCTAAAGGAAACCAGTCCTGAATATTCATTGGAAAGACTGAAGCTGAAGCTGAAGCTCCAATACTTTGGCCACCTGACGCGAGGAACTAACTCACAGGAAAAGACCCTGATGCTGGGAAAGATTGAAGGCAGGAGGAGAAGGGGACAACAGAGGATGAGATGGTTGGATAGCATCACTGACTCAATGGACATGAGTTTGAGCAGGCTCTGGGAGTTGGTGATAGACAAGGAAGCCTGGTGTGCTGCAGTCCATTGGGTCGCAAATAGTCGGACATGACTGAGCACCTGAACTGAAATGAATGATAAAAATCAAATTATAATTTGTTTTACTCATAAAAAGCTGTCTACATAGGAAAATGTTCCTAAGTAGAAAATGTTCCTACATAGGAAATAATAGAAATAATATTTCCTAACTATAAAGTTTCAAAAAATTTTAAAACACAAAAAAGTAGAAAGTAAAAGTTATCCATCTCCCAACCCCAAAGATATTTTATTTTGAGTCTGGCATATATCATTCAAAGCATTTTCAAATATATATGTATGTATGTATATATACATACAAAAACTACATTTTAAGTTAAATAAATTTTACGATTTGCCTTTTCACTTAACATATACTATAATGTCTTTTCATCTGAATTTACACTGATTCACCTCATTCTTTTTGAAGACTGCACAGTACTGTATACGCCCTCGCTCCTGGGCCTGACAGTCTCCTCTAAGCTCAGCCCCCTGAGCTGAGAAGGTAAGACTCGGCAGAGGCTGCGGGCCGAGAGCATGAGGCAGAGGGCAACCACAGGTGAAGGAGGGCCAGGTGACCGCCACTTCCTGCTCTCAATATCCAGGTATCAGCAACATCTCCTTTTATCCTGTAATTACACAGACTAGCCTTTTCTCATTTCAGGTTTCAAAGCTCCCTGGTCACACAGAATTCCGGAAAACACTATCACAGGGGCATTCCAACCCGACGCTTCAGTCAGGATCTGACTTCTTTCTGGCAACAGCACATGTGGGACAAACCCAAAGACGCGTGAAGCAAGACCAGCGAATTCATGGAGAGCAGGCAGGGAAGGGCTGCCTTTATCTTTCGGTCACTATGCAGGGTTAAAATTGTCCAATTTTAAAATACAGCTGGCCAGATAAGAATAAAGATACAAGAAGACTTAAACTAAAAAGTTCTGGTTCAGATCAGATCAGTCGCTCAGTCGTGTCCGACTCTTTGCGACCCCATGAATCGCAGCACGCCAGGCCTCCCTGTCCATCAACAACTCCCGGAGCTCACTCAGACTCACATCCATCGAGTCAGTGATGCCATCCAGCCATCTCATCCTTTGTCATCCCCTTCTCCTCCTGCCCCCAATCCCTCCCAGCATCAGAGTCTTCTCCAATGAGTCAACTCTTCGCATAAGCTGGCCAAAATACTGGAGTTTCAGCTTCAGCATCATTCCTTCCAAAGAAATCCCAGGGCTGATCTCCTTCAGAACGGACTGGGTTCTGGTTAACTGAGTCCTATCTCCAAACATCTAAGTCATAGCCACTCCAAGAATAACATTTCACCAGTATGCTGGCCTTTAACAAATCCTACCAGACCGCGGTGAGACAGGAACGTCTGCACACTGATGTTAAGAACCTGTTCTTCTAAGACTGCTGGGCCTTAGGCTGTGGGATGAAACCCGAGCGCCTCCCCCAGGCTGCTGATACCTTATACAGCGGACGACGAACGTCGATGGGGCAGTTCTGTATGACTTCATCAACAACCTCCGAGATGGATTCCATGAAATCCGGGTTGGCAAACTGAATTTTGTACAAACATAAAAGAAACATTACATACTTCTCTCAATAACTTTTTTTAAAGTGACTTTAATAAATACAGAATGTACTGTAACTTTTAAAACCATCAGGCTAGAACGACCACGTCAAATATTGGTATGTCAGACGAGCCCAAGTGAGTGTGCATGGGGTGACTGACGGTGACCATCCCGGCGACACGTGTGCACTCAGTGAGGGGAAAACATCGCACAGGAGCCAAGAGCGCCCGGCCCTGCATCAGGAGACACTGGGAGTCCTTCAGTCCAAGACTGTAAATCACATGTGTGTGATGTTATGGAAACAACTAAGAACAAGTGTATCACTTATGAGTATTAATGTCATGTAAAAATTAGCCCAGGATACAAGAGAAAACACAGCCAATGAACGATCACACTGTAAACCTGAGCCAGAAGCCTGGCGGAGGTGCAAGGGGGACGGCTCGAAGGGGTGGCTTTTTAATGAAACTATGGTAACAGTCACGTCACTAAGTAAACAGTCTTCGATTCAGTTCTGTAAGTCAAATAAGGTAAAGTGTAAAAGAATTGAATTTTAAAAATTTGAAGTATGCTTTAAAGATCAAGGACACCTTTAACGAACTCAAGAAGGTAACATCCGTGTGCTCACCAGCTAATCCCTGGTCATGGTCAGTTTTGTGTCTGTTTTAAATCTATAATATCAAAGGGCACGAATGAGTGTTAAGATTGCGGTGAGGCGACACTGTGAGCCATCTGCCTGCACGAAAGGTCACACACACCTGCAAACAGGCAGCAGCGTGTAACCTACCTACCAAAAGCAAACAATTAGAAAAACAAACCAAAATACGAATACAACCCATTTTATTAAACCTTAAAATGTCATCTCTTCATTACTGAATCTGTAAGAGTTAATAATAACCCTGTGACTATAGTTAACACAGTGAGGCTTGTAATTCCTAAAGCCTGTCTAACTGATGGAAAGGCTGCTACTCAGACAGGAGCTCTAACTAGCCTGCAGCAGGAAACACGGCAGGACCCCCCGTCCGGGATTCAAAACTGGAGTTGGGATGGACCGTCACCAAGAATGGAAAGGTGACAAGCCCTCCTACGCCCACACTGATGGTCTGCCAGGATTAACTAGTTTTCCGATTACTACAAGAGGAACTCCATTTCCATTATCTTCTGTTGCTCTTAAAGCGTCTTCCTAATCACTTGTTATCTATTTTTTTCAACAGAGAGCCAGGTCTAAAGAGGGCAACAGTCAAGCAGGTGCTATAACACAGGGTGCATAACAGCTGCAGAGGGTACGGCGGGCACCCGGCGGTCCTCATGGGCAGGCGGCCCGAGAACTGCTGCCTACATACACCAGGGGGCAGCATCGCTCCACCGCACACAACGGACTTCGCTCTCAGAAAGCCCGCCTCTTTACCTCCGGGTGAAAGAAAATCTCAGGGCCCAGGAACCTTTCGTAGCCGACATCTATGACGAACTTCTTCTGGTTGATGGCGTTGATCCCCGTGTACTGTTTGATCCACTTCCGAGGATCCACGTCGTACTTGGCGAACTCCTTGACTATATCAGGGCAGATGTAGCAGTATTTCTCCTGCAGACACACGCACACAGAAGTCACCAGAGTCTGCCTCTGACCGAGACCCAGTCACCCCCAGCCCAGGGCACCCCGAAACCAGTCCTGCCCACTCATCACAACTCCAGTGCGAACGCGGTCAGGCCTCACAGACTTTTCATGACTCTTCTGGACTGTGAGCGAACCTGCTTGCTTTGCAGCTCGGCTATTCATCTCAGCCCTCCCCTGTCATATTCTGCTGCTTATCATCTGAATACTGTCTGATGGCATGTACTAAGTATCCTGTCTCCATTTCCTATCTCCTTATTCCTCATGGGGACCCACGCGGCGCCTGCCCGGGCACTCACGGCCGTCCACCCAGACCAGCAGACCTGCGCTGCAGCCCCACACTGAACACGGCCGACTTCACCCAGATGCCGAACACGGCTGATCATGGGTCATGAACCTGCTGTGCAGTCTGACATGGCAGGGCCACCAGCCCCACAACATGAACACACAGGACTCACAACAAAACACACACACACCCCTGCCCGCTGGAGCACACACTCCAGCACGGAGTCAGGAGAGGAAGCAACAACAAATAAGCAGACGACACAGCACGCCACAAGGTGCCAGGCGCCACGGACGAGAGATGCCAACGGGCAGGACAGAGCGGCCGCGCAGTGCGGCCTGAGAAGCCACTCCTGATTTTCACCCTGGCACCAGCACCAGCCTGAGACGTGCCCAGTGTCTCCCTGGCGTCTGGTGGTGCTCCCCTGGGGATCTCTGGTCAATCACCTGTCCTGAGAGCTGACCTCAGCAGAGCAGCAGGTGGCTCTTGGGTACCAGATCCTGAAACAAGCTTCCTGTGGGCAACATAGGCTGTGTTCAACACCAGGCACAGAGCTCACGCTCACCGCACATCTTAGGGCCTCGGGAGCTGGTGATGGACAGGGAGGCCTGGTGTGCTGCAGTCCATGGGGTCGCAAAGAGTCGGACATGACTGAGAGACTGAACTGAACTGAAGGTGGTTTCACAATAATAAGTTTGAAGTGTCCTAGAATCCCTGAAACAGATCCTAATGCCATCCTTGATATACTCTGTCAAATTATAAGCCCCACAACGCTGTGCTCGTTAATATCACAGTGAGTCCATACGACTGCAAGTCTGCAGACTGCAGAGAGAAACGTGATGCTGCCCTTGGAGGCCTGCTAAGTTTCTTAGGGCATCTCAACTGGTCTAAGTGACAGCATGAACACCTCAGTGATGCTGGATGGGGCGCGGCCATGTCTGCACTAAGCTCTGGACCCCCGCTGCCAGGACCGTGAGTGCCAGGCCCACCAGCCTCAGGCCTGCGGAGACCCACCCCTGTGGGGTGCAGGGGCTCCACCACCTTTCCAGGACGCCCTCACCCCAGTCTCAGGAAGGAGTGGAAAACTAACCACAGGCCAGGCAGCTGGCTAGAGGGACAGGGGTCTCTCTCAGCCCCACCTCACAGTTGAGCCACACGCTGTGCGTCCTGAACACACCAGATCCAGGGTCAGGGTCAGCACCAGGCCCCACAGGGCCCGTGACAAAGCAAAGGCCACCACGGGGACCCAGAAAGCAGCCCCCCCAGTCACCGCTCAGGGCTCCGCTCCCCCATGTCTCCAAAGGCCAGTCACGTGCACGACAGAGGGGGTGGGGAGGGGACGAGAAGAAGGCAAAGGGAGGGCAAATGGGGGAGGTTTCAGTCTAAAAGGACGCGTCCATGACCTTCCCAGAGGGAGAGGGCGGATCTGGGGTTGGGCCAGGGCTCCAAGTTCAGGTCTGAGGTGCCCCCTCCCTGGAAGCTCCTGTCCTGGACACCCAGGGCAGCGGGGGCCCCTTCTCATAGGAGCCCCGGCCCCAGAACACCTGTGCTCACCGAGGGCGGGGAAACAAAGGAGTGCTCCCATGCTCCCTTCCCTTCAAGCCCCTTACTGGGTGCTTAGCGGGGGACAGGCAGTGGGGGCTAAACTCCTGAGGCTCAGACGCCACGTGCTCTGTGAGAAGGGGAGGTGCCCAAGGCCCCCTGTCACCCCCACACTTAAATGCTTCTCCGTAAACAAAACCCTTGCTCTTCATCTGTATAATAATCACCCTTGTATTATGAAGACTTTCTTCATTTTGGCTATAATAAAAAACAGTAATTTGTCCTGATTTTCAACCTGGAAAGAAATCTTTAAAAACGGTCTGTCAGCTGCTACATACAGAGAAATACAAAGACCAGACTGATGGGCCGGGTCAAGCAGGCACTTTTAGAAAGGCCCAGTAGGACGTTTTCCTTCTCATCTTACTGATTTGATCTTAAGGCCTTCTGAAACCTTTCCAGCATGGTCATTACAGTCTAGAAACGACAGGGGGCGGGGTGGGGGGCGCCGATCAATGATCCTACCCTGGAACAGCATTAATTCACAGGGCTCAGAACCACACTCTACAGGTGCTGGAAATGCGTCTGAACGCTGGTTGACTTCACCAGACTCCTGAAGTCACTGCTGCTGCTCCCTAAGCTAGAGATGAACTTGGAGGGAGGGGAGGCAAACACGGTCAGCTAACTGAAGTTCTGAATTTTAGGCTCCTTGAAACGATGCTGGCCTGGGTCCAGTGCTCAACCCCGGCCACCACGCTGCCCTCATTAACAGCAGGAACCCCCACAACCATAAACGGATGGAGACCCACGTTCCCTCGGGGAGGGAGGAGGAAGGAAGATGAGGGCAGGATCGGGGTGGGGAGTGGCAGCAAGGGAACCCTCCAAACACACCATTTCTCTCGCCCCCAGACTGCCTGCCCCCGCCTGTTTCTACCTTGATGGCTTTGGCAGTCTCCAGCGACTGCTCCGGGGGGATCCCCGCCTCCCGCTCCCGCAGCAGCTGCTGGATGAAATAGGTGATGTCCCGCCCTGCGATGGGGATGTGCTTGATGCAGCTTCCAATCACGTAGCCTTCTGCCTAGGAAAGGAGGGAAGGAGAGTGGGAGAGGCCTGTGAGCAAGTCCAGGAGGCACGGGCTCCTGCGCTGAGTCAGCCCTGCCCGCCCAGCACCACGGCATTTCCCACAGCCACACTGTCTGCGGAGGGCTCGCTCGGGCCTGGAGCTGAGTATGGTTCCGTTAGTAGAACCTGACATTTTCATCAAGAATGTGAAAACCCTGTAAAACAGTTCATTTCCAAAAAGTACGGCTGCCAGTCAGAACAACGGATGAATCCTCCTTTTGTTCCTCTAACAAAAAGGAAAACGTTTTATTTATAAGTGTTACAGCAACTAGAAATGGACCTGTAGTGAAAAGCCAGCAATCTGGTTAGCAGGCAGGACGCAGATTCCAACAACCTGGTCTCAGTCCAGTTCCACAGGCGTGGGCTGAGGGGCCGGGGATGCTGGTAACACGTTTCAGCCTTGGCGCTCTCATCCATAATGTGGGGCAAATAGGGTGGATGTGGGTGATAGAGCCTTCGTGGGTAAGTCCAGCACCCAGCCTGTCCCGGGCAGGTAGTAAGCGCCAAAATAAGTGGTCCCCTCCACCGTACAGTGAGCGGCACCGCTCGGGGATGACTGGTCAGCCCGCCTGAGCACTGTGCCGTGGGGGACCATGCTGGGAGGGGCTGGGCCGTCCTCCGCCAGTGCCAGCAAGGAGCTGCAGCCCGGCACCCCCGCCCACTGCCCTGCGGGCACAGCCGCCACAGAAGCCAGGTGGGGCGCCTCCAGCTCGCTCCAGGGAGCTGATGGTCAGTGAGGCCAGCTTCCTCGAGTGAAGAAGGGACCCTCAGTCTCCCGTGAAGCCCTGTCTCCTGGGCCATGAGCCCCTGGGACCAAGCAGACAGAGGCGGCTCTGTGTTACAGCGTGTCAGTCCTAACAACTGTAAGCACAGATACCATCACCAGTTAAGTTGCAGGAACAAGTCCCTGAGTTCCTCTTGGGCTTTCTTCTGACGTAACTCCATCTAGCAGAGAAGCTGTGGCCTTCCCAAAGAGTCCAAGCCATTTATTAAATATTTTAAGATCGAGATAAAAGATATGAACAAATTATTAAAATAATAAAGATCAACATAAACACTCCTAAGAATATGAGCTCTCTCTGACACAAACCACTCACAATTTTTATATTCTGTGCCTTGTGTTAGTCACTCAGTCTTTGTAACCCACCAGGCTCCTCTGTCCACGGAATTCCCCGGGCAAGAATACTGGAGTGGGTTGCCTTTCCCTTCTCCACGGGATCTTCCTGACACAGGGATCAAACCCAGGTCTCCCGCACTGCAGGCGGATTCTTTACCATCTATGCTTTATATATGACACTTTCTAAAATGAATCCAACCACTGTTCAGTCAGCTTCATCACAGCATTAAATACATTAAAATGCCCCACAAAACCAACAACAGGAAAATAAATGAGTGATGCTATACCCAGAGGATGGGCTATTATGTAGTGACTATTTTTTTCACAGAATATTTAACCATACACTAGATAAACCAATATGCGAAATATAAATTTAGGATTACACTGTACAGTCAGAATACAAAATCAGACACAGAATAATCTAATCAGCTTAAAATATATGAACGTGTGTTTGAGAGCTTAGAAAGATATATAACCAAAAGCATAATGCAGTCCTCTGAGTGGGTACTACAGGTCTTTTTCTTTTTCCTTCTCTATCTGTCCAAATTTTGTTCAACAAATGTAATTTTTATAATCAGGGAAATAATGGAAATAAGAAACAGATAAAAAGCTGAACAACAGCTTTCTCTGTGCCTGAAGACCATGTAGAAGTTTTCTTTTCTTCTCTTCAACCAGATGCAAGAGGGAGGCAAAGAGCAGAACGCCGTCCAGACCTGGGTCTGCCCTGTCTCTGAGGGTATGAGCTCAGCGCTGAGGCCGGCCCTCAGCGGTAACCTCGAGGGTCTCCAACGTTGGTCCTGGCCCTCAAGAGTGGGGAGGGCTCAGGGCCCAGCAGAGGGCGCTCCGCGGGCACGGAGAAGGCTCTGCCCCATCTCTCCCACAACCCCAGGGCTGGGGACACGCTGGCAGGGGGGCAGGCGGGAGGAATGTAGCTTTATCCTCCTGACTGTGGACTGTGGACTATTGACTGTGGACACAGGAACCTTGCCCTGCAGTGAACGCTGGCCTTCCAGGAATTAAAGCTTTAGCATGTTAGTATATCACTTCTCAAATGCCTGGAATGAAATGGTGACTGTTTTTTCAATTAAAGTAAATGAATTGCTTTAAAAAAAAAAACAACCAGTTTGCACTTTTAAAAGGAGTTACACACACACGCACCCATATATGCAGAAAACACACTTGCAGTATCCATTGATAACTAGTAACAGGGTTGACTCTGAGTCTGGAGGAGGAAGATGAATCAGAGCGGGTCTGACTGTCCACTGTGCACCCCCTGCAGGCAGCTTCAATTCATCTTTAAAAGAGCAAACCAAATAATTTGCTTCCCTGGTGGCTCAGCTGGTAAAGAATCCGCCTGCAATGCGGGAGACCTGAGCTCGATCCCTGGGTTGGGAAGATCCCCCTTGGAGAAGGGAACAGATACCCACTCCAGTATTCTGGCCTGGAGAATTCTATGGACTATATAGTCCACAGGGTCACAAATAGTTGGACACGACTGAGTGACTTTCACTTTCAAATAATTAATTTAAATAATCCACTGGACTGAAAGAAAAAAAAGACAGTGTTCTCTTGAAGCCTGAATTACTAATACTTTGGAATTTAAAACCAAAAAGTGACATTGCAGAGTATTCCGCAAGCCAAAAAGAACAATCATCCCTTCAAAGTGAAAATCAGTTACGTCCAACTCTGCAACTGTATGGAGTGTAGCTCCTCTGTCCATTGGATTCTCCAAGCAAGAACACTGGGGTGCTGTGCCGTTCCATTCTCCAGGGAATCTTTCCAACCCAGGGACTGAACCTCGGTCTCCTGCATTGCAGGCTGATTCTTTACCATTTGAGCCACCAGGGAATCTCCCTGTCTTGGCTCTTAAATAAAAAGCAAGAAGTGATTCCTCTAAAGCAGGAGCTGGGTCAAGCTACCCACCTCTTGTCACACAACAAAGAGGTCATCCTGAACTACTGATACCCAAGCAGACAGTTCAGAACGTGAGCCAGGAAGACCCCCTGGTGATGTGCCACGGGATCATGCAGAGCCCAGGAGACCCCAAACCACTGCTGACATTCTGACTCCAGGAGCCTCCCGCTGCAAACACCAAACCGCCAGCACCACGGACACTGGCGCTGTCCTCCTTCTCTTGTCTCTGGGTGTAAAGCTCCTGCTACCTTTGCTGAGCACAGCCATGTCTTCTACGTGGTGTCTCAGCTCCAGAAGGGTGTTTTCCCTTTGTCTCCTTCCTCACCTTCGATCGGGTGAGGCCCACAGTGAAGCCCTGAAGATGCCGCTTACCACTGGGATGGCGTGGGTGACCCCGTCCCCGCTGTCAATGACGATCCCCGTTAACGTGCGTTCGCCCACCTGGCGCGATGTCCACGAGGCGGCCAGAGCCAGCACTGCCTACAGGGGAGACACGGAGTCCGTGAGTCTTCGGGGAGATTCTTCCCAAGGCCGTCACCTGAGGGTCCTCAGGTTCAGTCAAGCCTTCTCTTACTCGACAAGTCTGAGTAACTTCTTCCCTTCCCCACCCTCCATCTTCCCCTAAGAATGCAAATCCCAGTCCCATGGGGGACTAACTTGCAAATTCTGTAGGCTTCACCTGAGGAGTCAAGCTTTCCGCAAAATAAACCAGAGTCTTGCAAAGAAAAGCTGGTGAGGACCACCAAAGGTTGTGGCATTTGCCGTCTCCCAGATTAACTCTCTGTGTAACTCCTCCTCCTCCTTTTTCTTAGAAGTAAAGGACCAGAATATGCAGAAAATATTTTGGGAGATACTTTTTAAAACTTTATTCCCAAAAACTTAAGTTTCTTTATATAGAGTAGCAGATAAACAACAACAACCAAAACCAACAAAAACCCCACACTCAGAACAAGTAGTTCCTACAACTCATGGAGCCCAAATCCCAAAGGGGGACCCTCTAGAAACTCTTGTTTTGTTTTTCAACAGATTCTATAGCATCTTTTCTTGTTTATGATCAGAGTGAAAGAAGCCAAAAAAGAACCATTGTCTCAGGCTTGTCACCCAAATACCTTAGATGCTAATGTGTGTGAAAAGACAAAAGCTGGACAACTCCAGACCAGCAATAACAACACAGATCACAGAACATGCTCATACAGCATTTGAGTTCAAACCCAAATACTGTGTGTGTATGTGTGTGTGTGTATGTGTGTGTGTGTGAGGGTGCACAAAAGGAAGAGCACACAGCAGCCTCACAACAGGGGCCTTTAGGATCACCCTCCACTATGAGACAAGGGTACTTAAGAATCATAAACTCACTCTGCTTTTACCTGAACGGCAATGTAGAGTCCTGGGACATTAAACGATTCAAACATAATTTCTGCGAGATACTCTCGATTTTCTGGTGTATTCAGTGGCGGTTCTGTCTGTAAGAAAACATCCACTGTATGTAGCGTTCACTCAAATTTCATGTCACTACAACAGAATCGTAAAAAAGTTAACCCTAAAAGCATGATAACTAGGCTGCTGTACCATTTCCTAATTTCACAGGTAGGACACACCCAGCGAGTACTCTAAAGAAATCTGTACTTTATGAAACGGTCTTACAGCTCCTAATGTCTTAGGAGCTTTGACACAGCAGAGCAAAAACCTCTCTAAACACTTCTGCTCTTAGTAGCCACCCCCAAAACAAGAACCAGACACAGAAAAGGAAACTGTACCTTCGATAATGCAACACCCACACACCCTGAAGCTGAGGAGACCTGCGGCGAGTTGCCAAGGGCAGTAACGACCCCCACCCCCGGGGGACGTGAGAGGACACCAAGAAGGGGAAGGACCAGTAACTAAAGATGGCAGGCCAGCCACGCGGGTCTCCAGAGAAGAGCTGAAGCAGGGCGCCCCCGCGTGGAACAAGACCAGTCTGAGCAGAGAAGAGCTGAGAAGCCTCCCTCCCCAAGCCCCAGCTGCCGTGAGAGCACAGGCCACAAGGTCAGACGAGGCAGCTTTGCCATCAGCTGCGAGGCATTAAGACCCACGCAGAAGCAGCTTCGCCCAGATCCGCTTCACCCGCGCCCAGCCCAGACTCACACGCAGAGCTGTCCAGAAGAACTCCCTTCATTCCAAGGTGAGGAAAGAATTCAAAGAAACCAGCCAAAGGCCGTACAAAAACATGGCAAGAGAAAGGGAGGGAAGACAGAAAAGTAACAGGAAAAACAAACGGCAGACCAAAAACATTCACCCAGAAAAAACAGAAAAAAACGGAGCAGGTGAAAACCATGGTAAAGACATTTCAGAAAATTCAAATATCTGTTTTAAAATAACCATTATCAAAGAGGAGGAAGTATACAGGATTACAGAAAAAGAATAAATAAACCTTCTCTTTGTCATTCAGCAGTATGTTGTGAACACTTTTCCATGTCAATAAATATGGATATACATCATATATTTAAGCTGCAAAAAAAAAAAAGAAAGAAAAAAATAAATAAATAAAAACTCTCTGGGCCTTTAGGCAAAAAATCCCACATTACCCTTTGTCATAGACTGAGCTGTGTCTCCCAGAATTACTAAGCTGAAGCCCCAACCCTCGTGTGAACACATCTGGAGACGAAGCCTCTAGGGAGGGAAGAGGGGTACATGAGGTCACGGGGGAGCCCTAACTCCACAGAATTAATGTCTTTGCAAGAAAAGGAAGGCAGACCAGACAGCTCTCTTTCACATGTGCACAGAGGGAAGACCGTGGAGGACACGGAGAGGTCAGGAAGAACAGTCTCACCAGACACCAGCCCTGACAGCAACTGACTTCAGACCTGAAGCCTCCAGAACTCTGAGAGAACACGGTGGGATTTTTATCCTGCTGAGTCTGAGCAGCCCCTTCATGGCTCACACATCTGTCACGGCGAAGGCGCCTGCATAACTCAGTGAAGGGACAAGCCATGCCTGGCAGGGCGACCCAAGATGGTCACGGTCATGGTGGAGAGTTCTGACAAAACGTGGTTCACTGGAAGAGAAAATGGCAACCTACTCCAGTATTCCTAGCAGGAGAAGCTCATGAATAGTACGAAAAGGCAAAAAGATATGGCATCAGAAGATGGACTCCCCCCAGGTCGAAACGTGTCCAATATGCTACTGGGGAAGAGCGGAGAAATAGCTCCAGATACTTTGGCCACCTGATGAGAAGAGCCGACTCACTGGAAAAGACCCTGATGCTGGGAAAGCTTGAGGGCAAGAGGAGAAGGGGATGACAGAGGATGAGATGGTTGGATGGCATCACCGACTCTGTGGACATGAGTTTAGGCAAGCTCCAGGAGATAGTAAAGGACAGGGACGCCTGGCGAGCTGCAGTCCACGGCGTCACAAAGAGTCAGACACGACTTAGCGACTGAACAACAACAAATGTTCGAGCACACAGAACACCCTTAAAGCACGGAAAGTACAGCCGGTCTCGGCCATCAACACACACGCCTGTGTACCACTGGGTCACTTGAAGGGTCTTCCGGGCAGGAAGGTGTGACCACACTGCTACAGTTGTGTTGCAAAAACAAATCTTCCCTGATAGCTCAGCTGGTAAAGAATCTGCCCGCAATGCGGGAGACCTGGGTTTGATCCCTGGGTTGGGAAGATCCCCTGGAGAAGGGAAAGGTTCCAGTATTCTGGCCTGGAGAGTTCTATACAGTCCATGGAGTCACAAAGAGTTGGACACAACTGAGTGACCATCACTTTTCACTTTTAAACATATAAGCACCTGGGAGAATCTCATTCCTATGAAGCTTTCCTGAATTAACTATTAGGAGATAGGCTTTAGCCAAACAATAAAAATGCAGAAAGTACAGCCAATGACTCACAGTGAGCAATTAATCCATTTAAGATGTAAAAATAAAGATTTTTCTTTTCTGAGAATTATAGCTATAGAACAGAATGTAAACACTGTAAATTAAATCAGCAGAACCAGTATTGAGTTGAGAGATATACATGGAAAGGAGGAAAGAATAAAAAGACATTGATACCCTTGTATCATGGAATCAAAAAATAATTGTTTTATTGACAGAGTACCACATATATTAGTATATGTAACGTTATAGATGTAAATACTAGAATGTTTAGTGAAAGTGTTAGTCGTGTCCAACTCTTTGCGAGCCCATGGACTACAGCCAGGCTCCTCCATCTGTGGAATTCTCCAGGCAGGAATACTGGAGTGGGTAGCCATTCCCTTCTCCAGGGGATCTTCCTGACCCAGGGATCGAACCCCGGTCTCCTGTATTGCAGGCAATTCTTTACCCTCTTAGCCACCAGGCAAGCCCAGTGTTTAATACCAATCAGTCCAAAGCAGACGACAGAGGCAAGGAAGAGAAGGTAAGAAAATGTGGAACTGTAAACACCCAATCACTAAGCGCAGGAGGAAGCAGCCCCCCCCCCCCCCGAAGCAGCCCCCCACCTCCGCCCACAAATACAAGTAAACATGCAAAAGTATAGCTACATTAAAAAAAAGTTTTAAATACTGAGTCTTGGGACCAAAAAAGGGAAATACCAGAAAAACCCAAATCTGGATTGTGGATGAGTTACCAGCATCACATCAATGTTGATTTTCTAGTTTTGATAATTACATTGCGATTATGAAAGATTTAAGAGGGAGCTGGAGGAAGAGTATATGGAAGTAATCTGTAAAGATTTTTTTAAAACTTTCAAGTGTAACATTCTTTCAAAATATTTTAAACTGTACAAATAAAAGTAACTAAAACAATTTTTTAAAATTACTGAATTCTCAGGAAGAACTCACCCAGTAAAAATCAAAGAGAAAAATCAAACCTGAGTTTTTCAAACATGAACACACAAACAAAACACATCAAAACCAGACACCATCAGATCAGATCAGATCAGTCGCTCAGTCGTGTCCGACTCTTTGCGACCCCGAAGCACGCCAGGCCTCCCTGTCCTCACCGCTCCCGGGGTCCTCGCTGCTCCGCGTGCCTCCAGCCTCTTCCTCTTCGTCCCCTTCTCCTCCCCTCTCCCTCCCTCGTCTTCTCCTGCACTCTTCCGGGGGCCATTGTCACAGCATCTTCCCGCTTGTCTCCTTATGATCTTCTGTCGGACTCTCGGTCTTCCAATTCACATCTTCTTCGGCCTCACCTTCTTCACAGTCCACTCTCACATCCATACATACACAGGAAAGACATGCCTTGACAGGCGACCTTGTGGTAAGTAATGTCTCTCTTTTGAATATGCTTCTGGTGGTCATCTTTCCTTCCAAGGAGCAGCGTCTTTTAATTCATGCTGCAGTCACCATCTGCAGTGATTTTGGAGCCAGAAAAACAAAGTCTGACACTGTTTCCACTGTTCCCCATCTAGACACCATAGTGGGCAGCAAAACAGCTGAGCCGAGGTCACACCAGCCGGCCCAGGAGGAGAGGTCTGTGGTCGACGCCCCGCCTTCAATTTTCCTAAGTTTGGAAACTGACTTCCCCTCTCTGTGCACAATTAGCGCTGACCTCACAGGAGCCTAAACCGAGGCAGCACCTGGCTTGTGGTGAGTTATTGTTAGCAAAAGCATCAGCAAGGAGCAGTGAGAAACACGCCTACTAGCGACACAGTCTCTCGGCTATGACCACGAAACAAAAGCACATTACCCTGTCCAGGCAAAAAAACAAAGAGTGCCTCAGAGAGGCGATGTTTCTAAGATGGGAAAAAACCTGAATGCCCGTCACTAGGAACTGCCGCAACAAATGACGCCAGTCCATAAACACAACCTTCCGCAGCGATTAAAAAGCAGGGCTCTGTGGGCGCTAACACGAAGCACTCCCTCGAATGAGCTGTTAAATGAACACTCCCAAGTGTTCTTCTGTGTCAACAACTTCAATAAAAAACAAAACAAGGTGCTCGGTGGAGAGGAATGGGAGCTGCTTGAAGGGCAGAGTGTCAGATTATGAGATGGAACGTTCCAGAGACCTGTCATGGCACATGGTGAACACAGGCAACACCGCTGGACTAAACATTAACATACGGTTAAAGGGGTGCATTTCACACAATGCTTTTCATCACAATTGAGTCTAAAACCGAGATTTACATCAGTGTGTGTATCTCGTTACCACGATACAAACCATGGGGCATGCGCAGTCCCCATGCCTGCGCACTAAGCTCTTTGGTTAAGACCCAGGGAAGGCGGGGTCCTCTCAGGAACGTGTCTTCTCAGGATGCAAACCCGGGACGCAGCGCAGAGCCCAGAGGAGACCCCAGGGACTGGAAGTCCTCTGCACCCTCTGACTCCGTGCTGTGCGCTGTCTCTTCAAACAGGTCGGTCTGGCTGTCGACGAGGGGCTTTAGTTCAGACTCCTGTCTAGCAAGTAAGGCAAAGCTCAAACACAGTGCCCCAAGCAAGTTTTAATTACTGTAATTAGAATCAATATATTCCCCAGATGGGAGAGAGAACGCAATCTTAAGGAAGAAATAATAGAGGCATCAAAAGCAGACTGTAAATAAGGGATCTAAAAGTCACCCAACGACATGTAACTTATTTTAACATGCCAACCTCAAGGTGTTGAGATTAAATCTGTTTCTTCCTTAAAAAAAAAAAAAAAAACCAGCACATGGTTAGCACAGTGTTAAGACTACTATTTTAGATTTCTTTCATTTAAAGCACATGAGTAATAGCTGCATGTTCCAACAGTACTGGCTACCAAATATCTCCTTAAAGTACTTCCGATCAACCTGAAAAACACAGGTCGTTGGCGTCGTTAAATAACTGGGTAAATACGCGCAAACGCTGCGTGGGGAGGGCAGCAGGCAGGCGCTGGGCAAACGTCAGCTACACTGTCGATAACCCAACTCATGCCAGAAGAAATTATATACATTAACTACAGAGAGCTAGAAAATCTTTTCTCACCTTGAAGAGGAATGCAAGCACCTTAATAAGTACACTTGATAAACAAAGCATTTAAACTAAGTAGAGGGGAAAAAAGGATCAGGAGAAGACGAAAACAGCATGAAAAGTGTGCGCGCGAACAGCGAGTGTTTCTCGTCTCCCAGCCAAGAGCTGCCTGTTTGGTGTGAAGCAAAAACTGAGCCTATGGAAGACGTTCTCAGCAAGAAAACAGATGAAGCCAGGCTCCTGGATTCTTCCTGGGTTTGAGCTCAGTGTCAACTGGTGCTCCAAATAAATCCCAGACGGATGAAAATTATGTGTCAACATCAAAGGAGAATAGGCTTACTACATAAAAATTCACAGGTATAGAAGTTCAAAACATAATGTGCAAAGGGGGAAAAATGATAAAAACAAGTATGTGCTCTTGACAAAAGGTTGCTACCTACTATACATAAGAGTTCACAGTATAAACAAAATGTGGTACATACATACAACAAGAATATTTATCAGCCCTAAAAAGGATGGAAATTCTGATATGCTACAATGTGGCTGAACCCTGAAGACATTATACTAAGTGAAGCAAGCCAGTCACGAAAGGGCAAATGCTGTTCAAGTCTACTTGTATGAGGGCCTGGAACAGCTGCAGTCACAGAGACACAAAGGAGGATTGGGGAGCAAGGGGAGGGAAAGGGGGAGTTATTCTTTAACGGGGTCAGAGTGCCCGGCTGGAAGATGAACCAGTCCTGGAGGTGGATGGTGGCAACAGCGGCACAACAATGCGAATGCATTCCACTCACCAAACCGGACGTTCAAAAATGGTTAAAGTGGTAAATTTTACGGTATGTACATTTTACCACAAAAGAAACTTTTGTTGTTCAGTCTACCAGTCATATCTGAATGTTTGTGACTCCATGAACTGCAGCAAGTCAGGCTTCCCTGTCCTTCACTATCTCCTGGAGTTTGCTCAAACTCATGTCCACGGAGTCGGTGATGCCATCAACCATCGCATCCTGTCTTCCCCTTCTCCTCTTGCCTTAGAGCTTTCCCAGCATCAGTCTTTTCCAATGAGTTGCATCAAGTGGCCAAAGTATGAGTTGCATCAAGTGGCCAAAGTATTAGAGCTTCATCTTCAGCATCAGTCCTTCCAATGAATAATCAGGGTTGATTTCCTTTAGGATGGACTGGTTGTATCTCCTTGCATTTCAAGCAACTCTCAAGAGTCTTCTCCAACACTACAGTTCAGAAGCACCAATTCTTTGGTGTTCAGCCTTCTTTATGTTCCCCTCCTCACATCTGTACATGACTACTGGAAAAACCATAGCTTGCATTAGATGGACCTTTGTTGGCAAAATATGCTCTCTAGGTTTGTCACAGCTTTTCTTCCAAGGAGCAAGCGTCTTTTAATTTCATGGCTGCAGTCACTGTCCACAGTGATTGTGGAACTCAAGAAATAAAATGTTACTGTTTCCACTTTTTCCTCGTTTATTCGTCATGAAGTAATAGACCAGATGCCAAAATCTTTCCTGGTGCCTCAGACAGTAAAGAATCGCCTGCAGTGCAGGAGACCCGGGTTCAATCCCTGGGTTGGGCAGATCCCCGGAGAAGGGAATGGCTACCCACTCCGGTACTCTCTTGCCTGGAGAATCGCACAGACAGAGGAGCCTGGTGGGCTGGTACATGGGGTCACAAAGAGTTGGATGCAATTCGGTGACTAACACATTAAAAAAAAAAAACTTCTAGGCTAAAAAAAAAAAAGTTCATAGCAATCACAGCTATAGGAAAAGCAATATAATACTGATGTGTAAAAACGCAGCACAGGACATGAACAGGCAATTCACAAAAGAGGACAGACAACCAACACACGAAAAAAGGCTTAAAAATGGGAATTAATGTCAGATAATCAAAAACATTAATCCAATTCCGACAAGAGTTCAAATAACGTGGTCTCTTGTACACTGAAGATTTCAGTATGAAATGGTACACTGAAGATTCAAAGTTACTAATACTTCTGGACCCCAAAATCATATTAATACATAACTTTTATATTTTTAACATAAAAAGTATTCTAAATATAGAAAAAATTATGCAAAGATTACTCATATTACTTCTTATAAAACCAAGAAATTGGAAGTGAAAGTAAACACCTAAAAATAGTGTAAAAATAGTGGAAGTGCTAAACAGACAGGCAGTATTCACTGGATAGAGGATTATATAGCCACTAAAATGAGGATTAAGAAAACCTCTCCCCTCATGGGAGGAGAGGGATGGAAAACACAATATTGATGCAAAAACATATAAAAACACAGTGAAAAGATTAAGTGAAGATACGCTCAATATTAAAATGTATGTTAATGGCACAGGGGTGTGAAAAGTCCACAGATATCTTCCAAATTTTCTAATTCACACTTACAGTCCTATACTAAAAAATCTTTACAAATGTTGTGAAATCTGGAGTTACAGCTTGTGTGCAAAGTTCCACAGAATTGCCCAGTACAGCTGTCTGACGTATTTATCCAGATGGAGAGACTCACAGAGGCAGGGCAGCAAGCAGAGCTAGGGAAGTGGCCTGCTGGCTCCCAGCACAGGCGACCTCGCCACACCCGGCCAGAGTGTTAAGACGCTGAATGGGATCTTGTCTTGCCACTGTCTTCATGCCCACAGTCACGTCAGTATGGCAGGCAACGCGAGTTCCCTACCCAGCACCCAGTCTCCCTTCTGCTTTAATGACGGACCACTGATCAATCATAGGCCCACAGGAAAAGCATTTCCCAGACTTCCTTCTGGACAGGGACGGCTAAGTGAGTAAGTTCTGGCCAACAAGAAGCTAAAGCTGGTGGAAGTGGCTTCTAGGAGAGCTCCTTACAAGGCTGAAGGGAGACTCAAGTAGTAGACTCCCTTCTGCTGCTCTTAACACCTTCCTGGAATGCAGAGGTGATGACTGGAGCTGCAGCAGTCAGTCTGTGGTCATAAGGTAACCTTTGAATGGAAGCCATGTGCTAAACAGATCTCCAGTGACACAAGGAAGCTGCCCTGCTTACTACAAATGTATTTAAGAAAAATAGAAGCCTTAACTTGCTTAAACCACTGCATTTTACACTTTAATTACGTGCTACCAAACAATTCACCATCTGGGAAGAATTTACCTTAAAATCTGTATACTTCCATTTAAGGGAATGTTTTCAATATAATTAGGTTCTCCTGGTTCCCAAATTAAATTCAGCATTATTAAGGGCAAATTCTCATGGGTTCTGAGAATTGTAATCATAAATCTATTTTTTCTCAATCCTCCACTTCCTTTGTGTCCTGCTCGTAACTGTTCCTTTAGGATACCAATCTAAATGAAGCTTTCCCAAATCATTATTTATTATAAGATTTAAACTGGAGATATCAAATTCTTAATTTTTTAATCTGAAACATGATTAAAACATCACATGAACACAAGTTACACACACATTTTTATTCATTTCATCTGGCATTAATTCAAAATGAATGAATTAACCAGTACCATAAAACCAATCCACATGTCTGGATGAAGACAGCAAACTGAACACATGGGCCTAATATTGTCCACCCCCAAGACTCTCTATAACTGCAGTGAAGAAACCTTTTTAAAAGTATGAATCCTCAAGGCGGGGAGAATAGGAGAGGCGATGACAAGGCGCTGGGAGGTGGGAAGCACGTGGTCAGGGGTGGGACCACATGAACCCAGGGCCGTCCACCTCCGCTCCGATGACCACCACACTGGACAGACTGGGTCCACATCACTCTCAAGAGTCAGGAAGGGAACCACCATGGAGGATCAGGACACACACGGTCACAGGCAGCGTGAGGGGCGAGAAAGGGGGTACAGCATCGCTTCTGGGTGTGTCTGTGAGACGTCTCAGGGGCAGATGAGCAGTCAGGACCAAGTAGAGAGACAGGCCCTCACCCACGTGGTGTCTCAGGGACAGATGAGCAGTCAGGACTGAGTAGAGAGACAGGCCCTCACCCACGTGGGCGGGCATCACCCAGGCCACTGAGGACCCCATGGCAGAAACACACAAAGGAAGGGCGATTCTCTCTGAGCCGGCACATCCATCTTTCCTGCTGCTCCTGGTTCTCGGGCATGCATGCTGCTTGCTCCTCCTCCTCGACTCATATTCAAAAGTCTGCATATCTCTACAACGAGACAACTCAATTCCCACTCAAGAGCACCCCAAGGTTCTAACACACATGATTCTGTTCTGAGCTCTGGGCAAATCAGTGTTGGGAAAAGGGCGGGACTCCCATTTGCTATCTGCTCAATCCACATGCGGAGAAGGCAATGGCACCCCACTCCAGTACTCTTGCCTGGAAAATCCCATGGACGGAGAGGCCTGGTAGGCTGCAGTCCATGGGGTCGCTAAGAGTCAGACATGACTGAGCGACTTCACTTTCTCTTTTCACTTTCATGCATCGGAGGAGGAAATGGCAACCCACTCCAGGGTTCTTGCCTGGAGAATCCCAGGGACGGGGAAGCCTGGTGGGCTGCCGTCTATGGGGTCACACAGAGTCGGACACGACTGAAGTGACTTAGCATAGCATAGCATAGCATAGCAATCCACATGACCGAGAGGAGCTGAGTCTCTGAAATGTCTTGAAATACATGAGCCATGATGAGATCATTCTCACGCTATCCAGGCCTCTGGTCACCGCAGCCATAAAGAACAATTTAGGGGATGACTGAGGACCTTTAATTTAACCCTGTTGGCTTCTCTTATCCCAAGAAGCCTTCATCTGATGCCACAGTTTCATAAATGTCTTCAGCTGACTTTCAGACTTGAACATACATCTCTCTACACCAGCTTCACCCCCTGGAACTTCCCCATTAACAGAGGACTGTGGGGATGAACCTGAAAACACGTACCTCTCAGTACCCCTCAGTCACACTGTGCAATGAACTGATCTGGAAAGTCCAAAGCACAATATGTGGAACACAGGATTTTCTGACCTTTAATAAACTGGATTATTTTTGAGGGTTCATTGTAGGTACTCATTTTTGGCCAATGAACTTTTCCATGTTCATACGAAACACGCCCCATTTCTTTCAAGAACGTGTGTGTGTGTGTGTGTGCTCAGTCATGTCCAACTCCTTGTGACCGCATGGACCACAGCCCACCAGGCTCGTCTGTTCATGGCATTTCCCAGGCAAGAATACTGGAGTGGGTTGCCAGGTTGCCATTTTCTTCTCCGGTGGGGGGGGGATCCTGACTCTGGGATCAACCTCACGTGTCCTGTGTCTCCTCACTGGCGGGCAGGTTCTTTAGCCTGGGTGCTTCCCAGGCTAATGCAGACTCAAGCAGAAAAAAATTTCTTGGAGGAAATGTTGCCTGTGGGCTGTGTCCTAGCAGTGTGCATCTGCCCCACAGGCTGAGAGCAGGCATCCCCTGAGTGGAGGGAGAAGAAAGCTCTGGCAGGGAAGCTGGGGCAGACAGAAGGAAGCTGCTGGGCAGCACCTCCCCTAAAGTCCTGTCCAGCAGGTAGGTAGTTACGTGATGTGCAAGAGAAGGGGAGGGCCAAATGTGACAGGTTTGCTCTGCTGGAAAGATAAAGCCACTCAGACACACCGTCAGCTTCCTGGCTCCAATTGTTTTACATAAACCACAGTAGATGCACAGGAGAGAAAATACACATGGCCAGTAAAACACGGTACTCACCCTCGATAACTCCTAGTTGTGGTGACATAGCCAGAAAAAAAAAGATCAGAGCACCTTCAAGGACTTGCTCTAATAGATATTAAATACACAGATTCCATCGACCACTGTAATAGTCTTTGTAGTTAACATATTTTAAGGCAGATAATTCTAAAGAACAGTCCATATTTAACATTAGAGAGAACTATATAATTGGACCAGGGACCGTTTGACAATGTACTTGCATGGAAAAAATCCAAAGCTAAATTATGTAGGTTTTAATGTGCAACTTATGTTGCGTGCAATTGCTCTCCATAACGCAAGTGTTTTCTATGTGCAATTAATTTTAACTTAAAAAGAACATTTCATGGAAGGGAACATGTAATGTTGAGGAGAACAATTGGGAAAGATTCCATAACGAGAGATTTCTTTTCATTTCTCTGTCATGTTTTACCTTGTTTGAACAAGATCAATTAAGTACCACACTATCAGGGCCCATAATTCAGCTCAATTTTATTTCAGAGTAAGATTTAAATCCTGGCAAAGTAACATCTTGACTCCGTTTCCTCCACTATAAGAAGCAAAATCAGAGCCGTACGCGTACTTCAGGAGGACATCCGAGTACACAGCTGGCTTCCCACCCAAATCCATTCCTCCCCGATTTTCGGTGCCACTGGAGGCCCATTTATGGACCTGCCCTCCTGGGGCCAGGTGTCTGACGTGGTCCCCTCATCAGCCCCAGGGAGAATCTTGGTTAACCCACACCTGTGAGGGTCACTGCACTCCCCCTGCAAAGGACCAGGTCAGGCATGGATGGATGGCACAAATCTACCAGGAAGGTTTCTGGGAAGGGGTTCTTAATTTTTAGGAAGCGCTCCTACATCTGAAAGCCAACACTCCAAGAGGCGGTACAGGAACTTGGGCCGCCGTCCCGGCTGGAGGGGAACCAACACGAGAGGCCGAACCAGTGCCTAGGCTGGCCGTCGCCTCCCGTCTCTCAGCTGCTGAAGTAACCAGGCCTGGAGCGGCCTGACTCTGGCCTTCCCATTTTGTGAGACAATAAGCCCCTTCTGGTTCTAGACATTTTTGCTGAGCCTTCTGTTATTTACCGAAAAAGTACTCCGATTCATACAAACAGCTTCAGCAGGAATTTAAAGCTCCCCAAGGAAGAATGAAACTTGGACTTGAAAATCTAAGCAACTTGGAATTTACAGGGATATATTCTTGTCAGTTCCAGTCACTCACCATTAAAAAATAATGATCCTCAGGTTCAGCTCGAAGATATTTAAAAATCACTTGCTCCATGAACCTTTCCATCAGATCCCAGTCTTCAATTATCCCATGTCTTATTGGCCACTAAAGCAAGAGAAACCAAACCACGTTCGTATCAGTAAGAGCAACAGTTTAACACCCGTACTGGCCCAGGAGAGATGGAAGAGACCCAGTTATTAGAGAAAATAGGGCCTTTGCATGGAGAGAATGTTAACTTACATAAAGAAGTAACAGGCATTTTACCAGAAAGATTGTATTAGATTATTGCTTATATTCTACTCCAGCCATTTCTAAGCACAAAGAATCGTCTTAACAATGGGATAGGTAACAGATGAGAAAGTACGGCCAACCTATCATACCATTTGATCTGTGGAGTTTGTAGGGGTTTTTTTTTTTTTTAGAACAAATGTCTAGTTAAATAATTTTAGTGCTTCTTTTTCAACTGATCAATCTACAACTTTCCCCATCTGGCCAGGTATTTAGTCCACCTGCAATACCCCATGGGGGCAGACCTTGCTTCCCACGTGGTCCAGCATCCCGGGTCAGTTCTGCATCCCGGGGCTGTGTGAGTTCACCTGCTCTCCCACATCAAAAACACCTGTCAAACCAACAACAACAAAAACCTCTTTTCCAACAGAAGAATAAAATGCACTCCGCCACTCATGGGCACCGTCTCCACACAAAGCACCCCTCTGCATCGCCTGTCCTGCTGCCCTTTCCTGGCTGTGCTCTTACAGGGGGGTTTACTCTGGTGGCATCTGTGCGCTCACAGAGGGGTTTACCTTGGTGGCATACGTGGGTTTATCTATGGCTTCGTCCCCTATGAAGAAGTCCAGGTCGTCAACTCCCCTCAGGACCCTCCTCTGGGCTTGGTCGACCACCTTCGCCGACTCTCTGATGGCAATACCTGAGGGAAGACAGCACAAAGCGTCCATCACCACATATGCTCATTCCAACCATCAAGAATGGATAACATAGTCCCTATGCACGTACAAGCAAAAGTTCAATGTTAGGGTTCTATTTGGGGTCAAACGTGCTCACAGAAAAGACTATTACTGAGGAGTACGTAAAGTAATACAGAAACAAGCTGTTAGATCCCAGTATTATTTTCAGCAAGGCACAAAGGAACTTAGCTGGTCTACTTTCAAAGCTGACAAAAGCTGTATTACTAAATTTCTTAATTTCATCTGAAAAAAAAATCCCTCAAGATAGTAAATGAAATGTTCATGGACTTATCAAACAGGTGCCAAAATTTAAAAATATAGAAAGAGACAAAATGTTAAATATTTTAAGGCATAAACTGAAAAATGACTATATGCTCTCAAGTCATATTCATAAAGCTCTATGTCAGATTTAAAATACATTTTTAGTATTGTTACAAAAAACCTGACTTCTCATTAAAAGAAAATCCAAGAGTTTGCTAATATCTGACAAAAGAAAAGTACAATAATCAAACAACTGTATTATGTAAAAATATTAATGACTTTTCAGAAAAAATAAGAGCTTAACCTTGATATTTAGAAATATACTTAATAGTAAATAATCATATAAAACTTAACTCCAGAATCTAACATCTAATGTAGAAAGCCTCACAAAGATTCAATTCTCCATTTCAATTCCTAGCCCCTGGTTACATTCTGAATTCCTATAAACTCCTCTTCATCAACTTTATTCCAGAACAAATTAGTAAACACATACTGTTATTTTTAAAGGTAGACTATCTGAAATCCCCAATTTATTTATAAATGAAAAACAGCAACAAAGCTATGGGAGTGAATTTTAATCCTTTTCCTCAGAAAGGCATCTTCAAGTAACAGCCTCAAAAGCAGAAAAAAAAAAAGGACAGAAGTCACTCCACCCACCTCCTTTTCTCACCCCAACCCACTGCCACGTTGAGCCTCAAAGCTTTCAAGTTATGAAGGGTGGCACGCATCTGAAGGACCAGAACTTCCTGCGGGACACGCTGGGGACTGAGCTAGAGAAGGCACTCGGCTGAGAAGCAGTGAGCCTGTTGGGGCCGCGAGGCTGAGAAAGGGGCCAGAGGAGCCCGGAGGGCCAATGCGCACGACGGCGCCCGCAGAAACAAGCACAGCCCACCTGTGGACAGCGCACGCGCCGCCACACGGCACACGGACACGCCGTCATCCTGGCACCCGTGGCATCTCGGAGGGCCCCGCAAGCGCCCTGCCAGAGACCTCGGAGCTCCTGACCAGGCAGCGGCGCCGCGACAACCTTAACCAGGCCTGAACCTAGAAACCCACCGCCAGTCAGTATCAGAGACTGCAGACACACAAAGGCACAAAGACTCTTCAATTCACGACGCCATGGGCAATCTATCTAAAGAAAGAAAATTCACCACCTTAGAGAAAAACATGCTAAATTTCGTGAGAATGAAGCCACCGCACTCAAAAATTTACACAACAACAAAGTCAGTCTTACCCCTCCCAAAAGCTACACGTAAGTACTCTGGCCCCAAATTACAAAGGACCGATGTTTTAGCGGCCCTTCACAACAACAAAACCATAAAGTGTGCTTCTTTTAACTGTTATACAGAAGCAACCAAAGTCATGAAGAAGAGGAAAGGTGGGTACACAGAGCTTATATTCAAAATCTTTTGTTCATCCCTATGCAAAGCAAGATGTGGTCCAAACAGTCCTTGGGAACATGATGGAGAAAAGCATTTGGAAGAGTGGCTATCAGTGAGAACCTCTGAGTGTCCTTGGAGTATATATACGTGACTCGTCACAGAACACAGATCTAAGTAACCCACAGCTTTCTCCAGCGCACCAAACCTCACTACAGGACCGACTCGGGTGTAAACAGAGAGCCAAGAAGTGTGCAGCGAACACTGAGATGTAGGACAATAAATATAACAGATAACAGGGTCAACACATGCGACGAAATACCATGAGGTTGTGAAGAAGAGCCAAACGGTCCTCCATGTGTTAATCCACAAGGCTCACTAAGGCAGAGGGTCATGAGAAAAAAAAGAAAAAGCAAGGTCCAAAATGGGGTCTGTGGAATGCCACCACCTAGGCACAAACACGTCTGTGAATATTAATATTTGCTGGTGCACGTAGGGTTAACTTGGGAAGGAAGCACAAGAAACCAGAATCATTAGCTGCCCATCTCAGAGGGCAGTGGGTAGGAGAAAGTGAATTTTCACTGGACATTTTTAATACCATTTAATGTGTATGTCACATGACTGTACTGCCTATCCAGTTCAGTTCAGTTGCTCAGTCCTGTCTGACTCTTTGTGACCCGTGGACTGCAGCACGCCAGGCTTCCTTGTCCATCACCAACTCCCAGAGTTCACTCAAACTCACGTCCATCGAGTTGGTGATGCCATCCAACCATCTCATCCTCTGTCGTCCCCTCTTCCTCCCACCCTCAATCTTTCCCAGCATCAGGGTCTCTTCAAACGAGTCAGTTCTTTGCATCAGGTGGCCAAAGTATTGGAGTTTCAGCTTCAGCATCAGTCCCTCCAATGAGTATTCAGGACTGATTTCCTTTAGGATTGACTGGCTTGATCTCCTTGCAGTCCAAGGGACTCTCAAGACTCTTCTCCAGCACCACAGTTCAAAAGCATCCAAAATTCATTAAATTGGAGTTCTGCTTCTGTAAAGATGAAATAAACATACTTTTCCCTACTCCTCTCTCTAAGCACTGCTGGAATGACTGTACTTTATGTTTGAAAGAAACATAAAAATGCTGAGGGGTGAAGTGGCAGACTGGCTGGGGACCCGAGGACCAAAACAGGGGTGACTTCCTGGGTCTCCTTTGTCCCATAGACACACTGGCTGCCAGGGAAGCCAACAACCCAGAAACACCAACGGGAGCAAACAAAACTGGTCCCCAAAAGCCTGCCATCTCGAGGCTAAGAAGATGAAAGGGCAGTAGAAACATACCACTCCCTGACTCCAGTCAAACACAACAGAAAAACACACCCCCACATACAGTGTAGACATCACACGGGAGGCAGGACTCGCCCCACCCCTCCGGCTCACACTGGGGTTCCATCAGAGAAGGCCCCGTGGAAGTCAGCACTGCCACCCCCCACTCTCCCAGTGCATGGTACCTGCAGAGGCCTGCTGGGAGTGGTGGGTGCCAAACTCCTGCCCTCAATCAGCAGTAGCATGCAACCCCTCCCCAAATGATTGTCAACAAAGGCCAAGAGGAAAACCTGAACTTGAACCCCAAACTAGCATAAACAAGGGGTATTCCCCTTTTCCTGCTTGAAGCAACACCAGAAATGACTTGCTAAAAGCTAAGACTTAAGTAAGATCTGGAATCTCATAATAACCAAAATGTCCAGGTTTAAAAAAAAAAAATTTCTCACCATAGCAGGAATATCTCAAGTGAAAAAAGAAAAGATGACCCATGATGCAACACTGAGATGACACAGACAATAGAACTAGCAAACAAGAGTTTAGGAGCCACCACAGAGTGTCAAGGAGCAACTACAAGCACGTCTGAAACAAATGAAAAAGAAAAGATGATCACAGCAAAGGCAGCAAAGAAAACCACACAGAGATTTTAGAGCCAAAAAACACAATACCTGAAACAAAACCTCAGTATTGGCCCAGAAGAAGAAAAGGACGGGGAGCAAATCAATGAACTTGAAGACGTAGCAACAGAAATTGCCCAATCTGAACAACGGAGAGAAAACACACTGGAAAACAAATGAACAGGGCCTTCGGGACGTGTGGGCTGGACACAGGCAGACGCAACATTCATATGGGGCTGGGGGCAGGAGGAGAAGGGGACGACAGAGGATGAGATGGCTGGATGGCATCACTGACTCGATGGATGTGAGTCTGAGTGACCTTCGGGAGTTGGTGATGGACAGGGAGGCCTGGCGTGCTGCAGTTCATGGGATCACAAAGAGTGGGACACGCCTGAGGGACTGTACTGAACTTTCATATACCCCGAGTCCCAGACAGCAGGAAAAAGGGAGGAGGGCTGGAAAAGTATCCAAAGAAATGATCATTAAAAATTTGTCAAATCTGACCAAAAAAAAAAAAAAAAAGATAACTGAAAGAAATCTACAGATTCAAGGCTGAGTAAACTCCATAGAGGATAAACCCAAAGAAATCCACACCAAGAAACATTATAGTCAAACATCTAAAAACTAAGGACCAAACAGAAAATTCTGAAGACCTCCAGCAAATCTACCATCAGAAATCAGGGAGCTCTAAAGGAAACTGCATATTTCCAATTGCTGAGAGAAACGTCTGCTAAGAATTCTATATTCAGCAAAAATCTTCTTCAAAGATGAAGAACAAATCAAGACATTCTCAGATGAACAAAATCTAACAGAATCCGTCACCAACATATCTACTCTAAAAGAATGGCTAAAGAAAGGTCTCTTCATGGAGGAGAGATGATAAAAGCAGGAATCCTGGGACACCAAGAAGGAAGGAAAATGATGAGAAGAGCAAAAATACGGGCAATGACAACTACTTTCCTTCTCTTTTGCTTGCTAGATAGCGTTTGGCAGTTGAAGCAAAAATTGTTAACGCTGATGTGTTTCTCAATGTAAAATCTTATTATAACAGAAAGTAGGGAGGGTAAACAGACCTATCTTTATAGCAGATAAGGTTTCTACTTGTCACTAAAACTGGCAAATGTTAACACGATCAGACTAAGAAAGCCCATGTATACGTAAGAGCTAGGTGGTGGTTTCATCGCTAAGTCGTATCCGACTCCTGCAACCCCGTGGACTGCAGCCTATCAGGCTCCTCTGTCCATGGGATTCTCCAGGCAAGAATACTGGAGTGGGTTGCCATTTCCTCCTCCAGGGGATCTTCCCAACCCAGGGATCGAACTTGAATCTCCTGCATTGCAGGCAGATGATTTACCAACTGAGCTATGAGGGAAGCCCATAGAAGAGGTAGAGCAACCACTTAAAAAAAACACACACACACACAAAGAGAAGCACTCGAAAACACCCCAGATAAGTTAAAATGAGATTCTAAAACACACTCAAAGTAATCCACACGAAGTTAGGTAAAACAAAACAAAGAAATGAAAAACAGAAAGAACAAAACAGAAAAAGCACTCATCAATAATCACAATAAATGTAAGTGGTCTTTTTCTGTTGTTTTTGGTCGCACTGCACAGCTGTGGGATCCTAGTTCCCTGACCAGGGACCAAACCCAGGCCCTTGGCGATGAGAGCACGGAGTCCTAACCACTGGACCTCCAGGGAATGCATACAAATGTAAGTTGTTTAAACACACCAGCTAAAAGACAGATACCGGTCCAGTGGGTTAAAAAAAAAAGCCCTGCGCCCGGGTCCACGGCTCCCCGACCGTGACAATACACACGCACACCTGGGCTACCGCACTTGGCTTTGTTTGCTTTGCACCAGCTGAAGGCTGGGGGCAGCCCTGAGTCCAGCGAGTCTACCAGCACCACTCTTCCACACACTTCCTCACTTCATGTCTCTGTCACATTTTGGCAATTCTCACAGCATTTCAAACTCTGCTATAGCAGTTAACAGACAACAGTAATTCTAAAAAATAAAAATATTCAGTGTATTTCCCAAAAGAATGTCATATACTTTACTAAACCTTCAAAGGATAATTCCTAACTTACATAAACTGTTCCAAAGGACAGAAAAGAAAGCTAACAAACTCATTTTATAAAGCCAGTATAACTTTGATACACAAACTAGACAAAACTAGTACGAAAAAGGAAAATTATAGCCTAATCTCACTTTCAAACACTGATACAAAAATCCCAAATAAATATTTGCAGATACAATTCATGTACTTGATATTTCATAATCATGTAGGGTTTATTTCAAGAATGATAAAACACTGTTCAACATTCAAAAATATATCAGTGTAATACATCATATTAAAGTTTAAATGTCAAAACCACATAATCGTCTCAACAGATACACAAAAAGCCTTAAGATCAACATTCATTCATAATTTTTTTTTTAATTTTAAAAATCTCTTTAGTAAACTAGGAATACAAGGACACTGTATTAACCTGAAAAGGCATCTCCTCAAAAGCCTACAGCAATCGCTCTTGAAACACCAAAACCGTTCTTTTTAAATTCAAAAAGACAGAAGTACCTGCCATCCCCAAGTTCTAGTCACTGACAGGAGTCCTGGCCAGTGCAGCCAGATCAAGGGAAAAAAAAAAAAAAATGAAGTCCTCAGATTGGAAGAGACAAAATAACCATTATTTGCAGTTAATACAAGAGCTTACATAGAAAACCTAAAAAGAACCTGCAGGCAATCAGAACAAGTAAGACCGGACAGCAAGACGGTCGGATTAAACAAGTGACTTAAAGATCAGCAGCATTCCTACTGTGCTGGCAATAATTAGAGATTTTAATTTCAAAAAACATTCACAGTGAAAACATAAAGGAAGGTACCTAAAAATAAATGCAGCAAAAGCTATGTATGGGCTTTTTAATGAATACTGAAAAACACAGGAGACAGAAATAAATAATAAAATACATATACCATATTCATGGACAGGAAAATTCAATGCAGTGAGATACCAAGTTTTCCTCCAAATTAATCTACAAATTTAATGTGTCTCTAATCAAAATCGCATCATAATTTTTCATGGACTTAAACTGATTCTAAAATTTATTGATAAAGAGTAAAGTGAAAGTCGCTCAGTCATGTCTGACCAACTCTTTGTGACCCCTTGGACTACACAGTAGGTGGAATGCTCCAGGCCAGAATACTGGAGCGGGTAGCCCTTCCCTTCTCCAGGGGGTATTCCCAAACCAGGAGCTGAACCCAGGTCTCCGGCACTGCAGGCAGATTCTTTACCAGCTGGGCCACCAGGGAAGCCGGATGAAGAGTAAGGGTCTAGGAACAGCTGAGGGTATTTAAAAAAGAAAAAGGAGTAGGAACCAGACCTACCAGATATAAAGAGACAGGCCAAAGTAACAGTATTTACAACAATTTGTAAATGAATTTGGAACAGAGATAAACAAATGCACGCACGAAACAAAATACCACCAGAAGCATCCCCACCACACAAGGCGCCTCACGGGACTGGAGAGGCGCTCTGCGACAAACGGCGGCGGGGCAACTGGCCTTCCATCTGGAAAACCACGCTTCTCTCCCACACCATGCTTTTTTAAAAACTTAAAATTGCCTTAGAAGAAAACACACAAAATCTTTATGACATTGGAATACAAATGCATTTTTAATAGAAACAGGTTATAAAAAGACTGGAAAACTGTACTAGTGAAATTTTTTAAAGTGCTAGTTGTGCACGTGAATATGTCAAGTCACACGGTGTTGTTCACTTGCTAAGTCGTGCCCAGCTCTTTGCGACCCTAGGGACTGTAGCCCACCAGGCTCCGTCCATGGGATTCTCCAGACGAGGGTGCCGCAGTGGGCGCCACCTCCTTCTCCCCAGGATCTTCCGGACCCAGGGGTCCAACGTCTCCCACCACGGGCAGGTGTGTTCCTTTCCCCTGAGCCACCGTGTTCAAAATTCTTATTTAAATCAAATCTGATTTGACTGTATGTGTTTAAATCACATGTGCTGCATTATAAATTCCCTTTATTTGAATAAATGTTATAGTAAAAACATATGGTAATCCCATAGGAAAATACTTTGAGGTAATCAATTTTGCAAAAACATGATACATAGGAAATTACCATGCTTAAAACAGTGTCTCAAATTTCTCAATAAAGGCTTTAAAACTGTATCTTAAAATAAAATAATTTTAAAAAGATGTCATAAAATAGGAGAAGATATTTGCAAGACATTGGCAGTCAGAAGGTTAGGATGTGCAGAACCAGAAACTGCCGTCTGCGGCCAATGGGTGCGGAGGTCAGTACAGGCTTCCAGTCAGCACAGAAGAGCCACCCACCTGGCAACAAGCGACAAGGCTGAGGAGGTGCGCACCTGAGTGGTGACATGACCCCATTTCTCATTATGACTCCTGGGAAACCGGTACGTGCAGATGAGAGACTCACTGCAGCATTGTGTATACCAGGGGAGACCGGAAAATGCCCAGATGCTGTAGATTCCCGGATTAAGAATTCTCATCTAGATCTGCATAGAGCAACACTGATACACCTTAAAAAACATAGTACTGAGGCGTATATTTTCCCCAAAGAAAACTGCATTAAGTTATCTGCCCCATGATATCATTTTGGAAGTGTTTAAACTCACAAAACAAACGAGAAACTGTCATTGCATCCTGCATCTGAGACATGAGGATGAAGCCTGGACTGTATACAACACACAGCAGAGGAGGGACAGCGGGGAGGCCTGGAGGGGGAGGAGGGGCTGGCACTCACTCTGAGGCGCGTCTGCTTTTATGTATCTACAGGACGCAACTGTGCTCACATCTGTTCTTTCTGGGTGGTGGGTAAATGGGTCTTTGTTATATAATAATTTTTCCTTTTTTTTGGACCAAAATAAAAATTTTAAAGACATTCAAAACACAAACACATCTCTTGGCTCTGTCTCCAGTCTAGACCTTCCCCCACAGCATCACGCCTTTTCCCAGCTGCTCATGGGACCTGTACGCCTGACCCTCCACGGGACTGTCTGAAGTGTGCTCCATGTCTCCTGACCCCTCCCGCCCCTCCCACGCCCTCCTTCTACAGGTGGGATCAGCACGCACACACTCGTCTGCCTGAAACTTTTCTATCACGCTCCCTATTTCCCAACAATGTGGGGGGAAAAAAAAAGGTAGAGAAATGTTTCTTCAAACAATCAAGCAAATTCTGCACAGAAGCTCAAATACTGATAAATGAGATTCAAGCAGACCACCCTGGTGAAATAGGACAGGGCAATATGCCTCTCTCTCTAGGCTGGGACAAGGCCCCTGGAAAGTGAAGATCCTGGGATGCAAAATAAAACCACAGCTCCTTACGACGGCAGGTGGTGACAAGCGCTGGCCATTCTCCACGTTCCCAGCCAGCTCTCTGGCCACCCTCTGCCTGGGATGTGATGACCACACGTCAGGGCTTGCCTCCCCTCTGCACCCACAGAGCCAGGAAGCCCTGCCCCGGCATCTCTGCACAGCCATGCATGTATAAGAGCTCCACCGTCTCTCCCTGGAAGGCACCCTGCACTTCCACCGTGGGAGCAAAGCCTCTGTAACCAGGAACACAGTTCAGCTCCCCGGGCTGGGAGGAGCAGCCCACCAGCTGCCCAAGGTACCTGAGGTCCTCTCTCCACCTGTCCCACCACACTCCCTACAACCCAAACACCTCGTGCTGCCTCCCAGCTTCTCTACCTCTTGCAACAAATTCAGCCAGTGATGTAATTCTTCCTTGATGTCCATCTCCTTGACATTTTTCTCTCTAGCTCCTGCCACTGCTGTTCTGACGGCACCGATCTGAGAGCTTCTGGACTGAAATCCTGCTAATAGTTGACTTCAATTCCCCTCTCTATTGGTGATGACAGGTCAGTGGGGTGGCCAGCTGCATGCTGCTGACAGCCTTATTAAAGCAAAGGGTGCAAGGTCAGCCTCTTAGAGCTGCAGCACTTAAGGTAAAAACTAAGCTGCTCTGAAAAATCAGAAAGCCCAATTCCAATGTATCAATTCAGCACGGAATGATCCAATTCTGTTGTCTAGTCACTCGGTCCTGTCCAGCTCTTTACGACCCCACAGACTGTAACTTTCCAGGCTCCTCTGTCCATGGGATTCTCCAGACAAGAATACTGGAGTGGGTTGCCATTTCCTCCTCCAGGGGATCTTCCCAACCCAGGGATCAAACCCGGGTCTCCTGCGTTGGCAAGACGGATTCTTTAGCACTGAGCTACCAGGGAAGCCCTTAACCGAACCGTGTCCAGTAACACAGGGTAAATGAGGTCACAAGGGTGGGGCCTCAACTCCACAGACCGGTGTCCTTATGTGAAAGGGGGAGACACCAGAGGTCTCCCTCTCAGCCATTCGCAGAAGAAAACGGCCACGTGAGGCCACGGTGAGAGGCACCACCGCAAGCGGAGGAGAGAGGCCTCGCGGGAAACCAAGCCAGACCGCGCCCAGATCTGGGACTGCAGAGCCTCCGCTGTGCGATTCGTTTAATTTCTGTTGTTGAGACATCCGGTCTGTGGTGCTCCGTTACGGCAGCCCTAGCAAACAAATACACCAAATCACGAATTTAAGATGAGGATGGGGCAGACCAGTGATGCCAATTGTCAGGGACGCCCCATCATGGAAATCAGGTACTGAGACCTAGAAAACCAAACTCATGATCGGTAACCCAGCAAGGACGGACCTGGAATGAGGTGAGTTAGGCCTTCTCAAGGAATCTGGGTGCACTTTGTGGTGGCGTGAATACTCATCTCTGCCAAAAAGGCCTTAGTCTCCCTCGAACGACACTCGTGACGAAGCCCCTTCCCCCCGGCTCTGCAGGGCTGCCCGCCGTGCTCCACGCTGGCGCCAGAGCCTGCGACTCAAATGTCCTGAGCCCAGAACCACTGACCATTTCTAAGAGCACAACTTACCTGACGAGGGACTACATTTAGGAGGCAGAACCTCACTCCTGCCTGACATAACCCCTTCGGTCAACAGTCTCCAAACAATAACCCAGCAGTTGCACGGTTTCAGGGAAGAATTCTGCCCTGGAGACAACGACTGTGTGTAAACAGTGGGCAGGGGCGCGCTGGCCAAAAGGGGAGGGCGTTTCCTCCCCTAGCGTGCTCGAGCGACTAAGACAGGACAGGACACTTCCAAACACAGCACAGTAGTCACTGGGCCTCTCAGTTTAAAAAAAAAAAAAGTCCTTCACCAAAGGGAACAGTGTAACACAGCAGTTAGTCCACCAAAGTGCTAAACTAATAAAACTACACTTACTTAAAATTACAAATTAACCTTAAGCAACAGGCACACCTCTTTCAAACAGCTCAGACATGTATGACTGAACAGATTGTGTGACTCTATTTGGAGACAGGCTGTCTCAGGAAGTAACACAGGCCAAATGAGGGCAACAAGGTCATGAGGGCTACAGGCAACCACCCAAGCTGAAAAGGGAAAAGACAGTGAAGCCGCTCAGTCGTGACCGACTCTTTGCTGCCCTATGGACTGTGTAGCCCTCTAGGCGCCTCCATCCATGGGATTCTCCAGGCAAGAGGGTGGCCATTCCCTTCTCCAGGGGATCTTCCTGACCCAGGGACCGAACCTGGGTCTCCGGCACTGCAGGCAGGCTCTTTGCTGTCTGAGCCACCAGGGAGGCCCACCCAAGCTGAAAGGCCACTGACTGTGACAAAGGCCTGTATCACAAGACAATCAGAGGGTGGGTGTATGTTGCGGGTGGTTGGGTGGCATGAGAAGTAGGTGACGGCCACAGCCAATAGCAACTCTCTGCAGCCCGATGAGCAACTCCCCAGGAAGCAGGACAATCTTCTAAAAGGAGAGGGCAAGTAAATTAACATACCTTGAAAACCAGAATCAGAATGCTTAGAACAGTTATGAGAAACACAACCCTTTATGAACCAAGGGCAGAGCGTTACTTACATGAAGGGATAATGAACTGTGGTTCTGTGTTGCCTGCGTAGCCAAGCTTGGTATACCTAAAAGCACAAAGTCATCGACACAGGTTTAGATAATAATACTCTCCTCTGTGTTCCATTAACGTCTTTTATTACGAGCTCTCCAAGTCCTAAAATATCAAGACTCAAAACACCCCCGTGAAATTAAAAATAAAACCTTGTGGTGACTAAGAATCAAACACCAAGCTCAGATCACCTTTTTGTTAAAAGTGATCTTTAACAAAGGTAAAAGGTAAAACATGCTTGTCTCTAATGGAAAAACTGTTGCACACATATATTCATACATACATCTGTGTATCCCTACTGATTTTTAAGGTGCTTTCATACTCTTTTAACCTTTACAGGAATCCTACAAAGGAAGTAAATATTGTCCCCATTTGGCAGGTGAGAAAACGGGAGGTACTGGGAAGTTAACTGAGCTGCCCAAAGCCAAACAGCCAGTGAACGGAAGAGAGAGCCCACATCTCAACACGCGGCTATAATTCTAGGGCTGCCTCTCAGCAAAGTGTACTCACTTCGCAAACTTCGTGAACTTTTAGGGGGCTCAGGAAATTATATAATTTTCTTAAAATGTCATGGCATATGTCTAGAAAAGCTACTGCCACCTCCTGAGACTATCTGACAGAAGCGTTTCTTTATCATCTCGTTGCAGAGCGAGCCCACTTTCTGTCAAGATGCTCTGTATGATTCCAAAAGTCTTAACGAAAATGAATGCCAAAATACTACTATCTGTTCCAAAAGCACTTGCTAATCTCCTAAATATATTAAAAAAAAAAAAAAAAAAACCAAGTGGGGAGGGGGACCACCACTCGGAACCATCTGCTGGAAATGCAACCCTGGAAACACTCCTGAGCGCCCCCTTCTTAGCAGGCCCCCAGCCCCAAGGGGTCAGGTCCAGAAAGGAGGCTTCATTCTGCAGTAACGCTTACAACAAACAGAAACACTTCCTAGCCGCGCTGAAAGTCATTTTATTAATTCATCTTATTTTATGAATTATTTCAAGATGCTTGATACTCAATTTTTTAAATGTACTTTTATTCATTTATTTACTTGAAAAGTGTCAGTCACTCAGTCATGTCTGACTCTGTGCAACCCCATGGACTGCACAGCCTGCCAGGCTCCTCTGTCCATGGGATTCTCCAGGCAAGAATCCTGGAGTGGGTACATTCCCTTCTTCAGGGCATCTTCCCCACCCAGGGACCAAATATGAGTCTCCTGCACTGCAGACAGATTCTTGACCGTCCGAACCACCAGGGAGGTATTCATTTAGCTGGTTGTTTTGGGCTGTGCTGGGTCTTTGGTGCTGCGGGAGGGCCCTCTCTAGTTGCAATGAGCAGAAGCAACCCTCTGTGACAGTGCACGGGCTTCTGCTGCAGTGGCTTCTCTTGCTGCAGAGCACGGGCTTCAGCAGTTGCAGCTCACACGCTTAGCTGCCCTGCAGCCTGTGGGATCTTCCCGGAACAGGGATCAAACCTGTGTCCTCTGCATTGGCAGGCAGATTCCCATCCACTATCCCACTAGGGAAGTCCTAAATTTTCTATGTGATTAAATCATTCCACATCTTAATAAATTAATTTTATGATTTTTAAATCTACATTAACCATTTGCTAATTTTACTTTTTTTGAGCATACAGTGAATGAACAAAGTTTATGAAGACAAAAAACAAAAAAAAGGCAAGTCAACCCCACTTAAATCATGCCTGACTGCTCAGTCTCCAAGGATCTAAGGTCCTGGTATCATTGGGGAGGTGGGGCAAGGCCTGGCCTTGAGACCCATCAGGTCAGTTTCTAAAAGGCAAGACCCATCTGCAGGCACTCCCAGGTTCTACTCAGGACACAAAATAAGTGGGCATGCAAGACCTCCACTCCAGGGCTTGCCAGACCCACAAGGGATGTCCAGAGCCAACCCAGGGGGCAGGGACTTACTGAAAGGCAAGCAATATATACTGAGCTTCAAAAATCCCAGGCCATTCTCAATTGAACCATTTTTCTAGTTTATTCCAACTAACAAATATAAATAAACTGAATGATTGACCCAAGGCTAAAGAAGCCTCGAGAAGCTAACAAGCAGGCCGGGAATCACTGAAATCACTACACCCAAGTCTGTGCTTTTAACAGGTCACATGGCCCACTGCCCCCAGGCCTTCCCAAAAATTACACACCGTGTACATAAATAAGTCTGCCTTCCCACATGGATTAGAGTGTGAGTTGCAGGATGACCAGGACAGGGTCCTTTTTCTGGACTGTCTCCCACCTCTGGTATAGCCCTGACAAGTAGCAGACACTCCATAAACATCTGCTGACTTCTCACCGGGTGTAAGTAGAGGCGGTCACTGTCAAACTGCTGGGGAAGGAACCAGCATTTGAACTGGCAGGGCAGGGGGCAGTGCTGACAGTCAGAAAAACAATCTGATGGAACCAGAGAAGACCAAGTTCAGTGCAGTTGCTCAGTCATGTCCAACCCTTTGCGACCCCAAGGACTGTAGCACGCCAGGCCTCCCTGTCCATCACCAACTCCCGGAGCTTATTCAAACTCATGTCCTTCAAGTTGGTGATGCCATTCAACCATCTCCTCCTCTGTCGTCCCCTTCTGCTCCTGCCTTCAATCTTTCCCAGCATCAGGGTCTTTTCCAATGAGTCAACTCTTCCCATCAGGTGGCCAAAGTAGTGGAGTTTCAGCTTCAGCATCAGTCCTTCCAAAGAACACCCAGGACCGCTCTCCTTTAGAATGGACTGGTTGGATCCCCTTGCAGTCCAAGGGACTCTCAAGAGTCTTCTCCAACATCACAGTTCAAAAGCATCAATTCTTCAGCAATCAGTTTTCTTTATGGTCCAACTCTCATATCCATACATGATGGTAGATAAGTCAAGAGATACCTAGAATAACAGGCAAATTTGGCCTTGGAGTACAATATTAAGCAGGGCAAAGGCTAACAGAGTTTTGCCCAAAGAATACACTGGTCATAGCAAACACCCGCTTCCAACAACACAAGAGACAACTCTACACATGGATATCACCAGATAGTCAACTGATTTTATTCTTTGTAACCAAAGATGGAGAAGCTCTGTACAGTCAGCAAAACCAAGACTGGGAGCTGACTGGGGCTCAGACCATGAGCTCCTTGTTGCCAAATTCAGACTGAAATTGAAGAAAGTAGGCCAGTCAGGTATGACCGAAATCAAATCCCTCACAATTATACAGTAGAAGTGACAAATAGATTCAAGGGATTAGATCTGATAGAGTGCTTGAAAAACTACGGACAGAGGTTCATAACACTGTACAGGAGGCAGTGATCAAAACCATTCCCAAGAAAAAGAAAAGCCAAAAAGCAAAATGGCTGTCTGAGGAGGCCTTACAAATAGCTGAGAAAAGAAGTGAAAGGCAAAGGAGAAAAGGAAAGCTATACCTATTTTAATGCAGAGTTCCAAAGAATAGCAAGGAGAGAGAAGAAAGCCTTCCTCAGTGATTAATGCAAAGAAATAGAAGGAAACAATAGAATGGAAAGTCTAGAGATCTCTTCAAGAAAATTAGATACCAAGGGAACATTTCATGCAAAGATGGGCTCAATAAAGGACAGAAACACTATGGACCTAACAGAAGCAGAAGATATTAAGAAGAGGTGGCAAGAATACACAGAAGAAATATGCAAAAAAGATCTTCATGACCCAGATAACCATGATGGTGTGATCACTTACCTAGAGCCAGACATGCTGGAATCCAAAGTCATGTGGGCCTTAGGAAGCATCACTATGAACAAAGCTAGTGGAGGTGACGGAATTCCAGTTGAGCTATTTCAAACCCTATAACATGATGCTGTGAAAGTGCTGCACTCAGTATGCCAGCAAATTTGAAAAACTCAGCAGCGGCCACAGGACTGGAAAGGTCAGTTTTCATTGCAATCCCAAACAATGTTCAAACTACCATACTGTTGCACTCATCTCACACGTTAGCAAAGAAATTCACAAAATTCTCCAACAGGCTTCAACAGTACATGAACTGAGAACTTCCAGATGTGCAAGCTGGTTTTAGAAAAGGCAGAGGAACCAGAGATCAAATTGCCAACATATGTTGGATCATAGAAAAAGCAAGAGAATTCCAGAAAAACATCTACTTCTGCTTTATGGACTATGCTTACATCTTTGATTGTGTGGATCACAACAAATGTGGGAAATTCTTAAGGAGATGGGAATATTAGACCACCTTCCCTGCCTCCTAAGAAATATGTATGCAGGGCAAGAAGCAACAGTTTGTTAGAACCGGACATGGAAAAACAGACTGGTTCCAAACTGGGAAAGGAGTACATCAAGGCTGTATACTGTCACCCTGTTTATTTAACTTATATGCAAAGAAAACCAAAGACATTGCTTAATACATTAGACATTGTTTAATGAAGACAAAGACATTGTTTAATCTCTCCTTTACACTTGTGTGTGTGTGTAACAGGGTCATTTCAGAAACAAACCAACCTTGAAACAAATACAGCTGACTCTCATAAACACAGGTTTGAACTGGGCAGGTCCACTTACAAGTGGATTTATTTTCAATAAATATACATAGAAGGTCATGTCCAAGACCTGCGTTCAAGTGGAGAGCCTATCCTTACACAAACGTAAGATGACTGAAATTTAATATAAACTTAATAATGTGATAGTTTTCTTACTCCTTGTGTTACTTTCAAGGAGTCACATTATTGTACAGCATGACTCCCCTCCACACCCCAGTAACTGGAGAACCTGCAGATCGGGCTACCACTACAGGCCAGTGGTGGTGTTTAAAATACAACAGTGTTTCCAACTCTACAGGAATAAGGCTGTAATACTGTTTGCCATAAAAATTCTGTAACCATTCATTCCCCAGTGTAGAGGCTGGGCTACCAAGAAACTGTAACAGCAGTTACACCTGCCATGCATCACTCTCTGCCTCTGTGTTATCAATGCATGAGCTGCACTGTAAAGAAATCTCCATTTCTTTACATTTCGTTACCTTTTCACTTTTGATATCTACTGTTAATAACAGTGTTTTATGTAATATAATACTGATGTAGGGACTGACAGATGATTCATCTTACGTACAGATGATGTAAACTTAGCAGTATCGATAAATACAGTACACAACCGACTATAAAGCAAGCTGAGCGCCAAAGAATCAATGCTTTCGAACTGCGGTGCTGGAGAAGACTCTTGAGAGTCCCTTGGGCTGGAAGGAGATCCAACCAGTCCATCCTAAAGGAAATCAGTTCTGAAAATTCACTGGAAGGACTGAAGCTAAAACTCCAATACTTTGGCCACCTGATGCGAAGAACTGACTCCCTGGAAAAGACCCTGATGCTGGGAAAGATTGAAGGTAGGAGGAGAAGGGGATGACAGCAGATGAGATGGTTGGATGGCATCACCGACTCGACGGACATGAGTTTGAGTAAGCTCTGGGAGTTGGCGATGGACAGGGAAGCCTGGCGCGCTGCAGTCCATGGGGTCAGAGAGAGTCAGACATGACTGAACTGAACTGAACTGAAGGCTTCTGGTCAACGGAAGACTATTAGTAGTTAAGTTTGGGGAGAGTCAAAAGTTATATGTAAATTTACAACTGTGCTAGGGTCAGTGCCCCTAACCACAGTGTTGTCCAAGGGTCAGCTGTACAGAAAAATGCTAACATTTATTAAAATTAGGTGCTAAGTATCACTCACGTCTGTTATATTACTTTTTATATTTCTGAAAGGCAACAGCGTGTACTACACTGGTTGAGGCCATGCACTCTGGCACCAGACTGCCCGAGCTCAAACCCCAGCTGTCTCTCTGTGCCTCAGTTTCTCCATCTGTAAAAGCAGGGTCATAACAGAGCCCAATTCCTAGGGGTGGTGAGCTAATGCATTAAAAGTGTAAACAGAAAGAGAACAAGCATGACAGCAGTGCTCTCTATATTTTTCATCTGCCTACTACTATTTTATGTGTGATTCAGTTCAGTTCAGTCACTCAGTCATGTCCGACTCTTTGCGACCCCACAGACTGCAGCACGCCAGGCTTCCCTGTCCATCACCAACTCCCAGAGTTTATTCAAACTCATGTCCATTGAGCCGGTGATGCCATCCAACCATCTCATCCTCTGTCATCCCCTTCTCCTCCTGCCTTCAATCTTTCCCAGCATCAGGGTCTTTTCCAATGAGTCAGCTCTTTTCGCATCAGGTGGCTAAAGTATTGAGTTTCAGCTTCAGCATCAGTCCTTCCAATGAATATTCAGGATTGATTTCCTTTAGGATGGACTAAAATACTTCCTAATTTAAATTTAAAAAAAAAAAATGTTTCCAAAGCCGTTTCGTTCATATGTCCCAAACCACACCACTCAGTCTTTCTGCTGTGCCCTCTCTGAACACCACAGACACACTCATGTGTGAAGCGGAGGAGATAAAATGCACCAACGGTGACACCAAAGATACCAGGTGTCCCTCAACAGCTGTGTTTCATCCCCATCTCCAAGCTGTGTGTCCTGAAATCATGAACAGTGGCCTACTGTGGCCAAAGGTCGGGCTGGACAAACGGACACGGCCCTTTTGGGGCCCACACAACATTCCACCCTCTGCGGATGATGCCGCCACCACATGCCACGCGGCAACAGTTGCCAGGGTGTTCGGGTTCTGAAGTCACCACGCTGAGATGGCACAGCCCTCACAGGAGGCCTCTGTCACAGAGTCACATGGGTACCGGGCGGCAGCAACATGCTACAAACAATGATCTCCAAAAGCAGCACGAAGAGACCACTAACAGGTGTAGGTGCTGACCATTATGAGGTCTTCCCTCCTCACCTTCCTGGCAAAACCGAAACCTTTATTAAAAAAACACTGGCAAAAGCACAAATTATTCAGATCCCTTTATGGCAATTCAACGTCTTTATAAATTCTCCTGTGCTAATTTTGACACAGCATCAAACACACTTGAGGTTTTCTTACTTTGAGCACTCACAGTGTAAGGAACATCTTATAAGATTTTTTTCAGAGACATTCAAACTTTAAATTTCAACAAAATCTTCATCAACGCAGGTCCATATGAAACCTCAATGAGACCCTATTAAATAGAATGTTTATACATTAACAAGTGGTCCTCCTGTAGTTCTCTCTAGAAGGACACGCTTCTAAAGCTCAACATTCAGAAAAAGAAGATCATGGCATCTGGTCCCATCACTTCACGGGAAATAGATGGGCAAACAGTGGAAACAGTGTCAGACTTTATTTGTTTGGGCTCCAAAATTACTGCAGATATTGATTGCAGTCATGAAATTAAAAGACGCTTGCTCCTTGGAAGGAAAGTTATGACCAACCTAGATAGCATATACAAAAGCAGACATTACTTTGTCAACAAGATCCGTCTAGTCAAGGCTATGGTTTTTCCAGTGGTCACGTATGGATGTGAGAGTTGGACTGTGAAGAAAGCTGAGCACCGAAGAATTGATGTTTTTGAACTGTGGTGTTGGAGAAGACTCTTGAGAGTCCCTTGGACTCCAAGGAGATCCAACCAGTCCATTCTGAAGGAGATCAGCCCTGGGATTTCTTTGGAAGGAATGATGCTAAAGCTGAAACTCCAGTACGTTGGCCACCTCATGCGAAGAGTTGACTCATTATAAAAGACTCTGATGCTGGGAGGGATTGGGGGCAGGAGGAGAAGGGGACAACAGAGGATGAGATGGCTAGATAGCATCACTGACTCGATGGATGTGAGTCTGGGTGAACTCCGGGAGTTGGTGATGGACAGGGAGGCCGGGCGTGCTGCAATTCATGGGGTGGCAAAGAGTCAGACACGACTGAGCAACTGATCTGAACTGAGCTGAACAAGTGGTCTTCCTACAGTTCTCTCCTAGAAGGACAACCCAGTGTTGGACCGGCATGCCCCATTAGAGATGATCTGACAACAGCTCAGCTTCACAAAAATCATCGAGCAAAACACAGCTCTTAAAATAGGGAAGGTGTTCTAGACACCATTTATGCAAAGATACATTCCAACCAGCCTGCCGGCCAGAAACCACATAATAGGCACATAGGATACGGAGAGAGAAGGGGAGGGAAGCACGGTCCTGGTCCTCAAAACTCTCCCCTTTTTAAAATGCTCACCTGTTAGACGCAGACACGGAAAACACACTTATGACGATCAAAGGGGAAAGGGGCAGGAGGAAACATCAGGAGCTTGGGATTCGCAGATACACACGACTATACACAAAACAGAGTAACAACAGGGTCCTGCTGCACAGCATAGGGAACTATACTCAGCATCTTGTAATAATCTATACGAGAAAAGAATCTGAAAAACCACACATGTGGAACCGAATCACTTTGCTATAGACCAGAAACTAACACAACACTGTCAATCAACTCTTTTCCACGTATTCAGCCGTGTCCGACTCTTTGCGACCCCGTGGACTGTAGCCCCCCAGGCTCCTCTGCCCATGGGATTCTCCAGACAGGAATACTGCAGTGGGTTGACATTTCCTTCTCCAGGGGATCTTCCTGACCCGGGGATCGGACCCCAAGTCTCTCACATCTCCTGCATCGGCAGGCAGGTTCTTTACCACTAGCGCCACCTGAGAAGCCCTATATTTCAATTTTAAAAAAGAAAAATGTCATGTAAAAATAAATAATTTTTTAAAAAACCATATAATAAATGATGAGAATTAGATTTAAAAAAAAAAAAGGTCACCTGTCAGAAACATGATTTCAGATTGTGCTTCTCACAGTAGCATGGCCTACATTATCTGGCAGGTGAGTTTCAGATTATCTGGGAAGGCATCTGGAAAGAAAGTACCAACCCTGACTGACTGGATCACCTGGGAAGCTTCTGAAAAATGCAGATTCCCAGGGCCTGGCCCAGAGTCACAGAGAAGTCACCTGGATTTTTAAACATCCCCTTCCTTGCTCCTCACCACCCTCAGCCACGGTTCTGAAGAGCAACCAGTGCAGGAATCGCTGACTCAGCTATATATCACATGCAGTCATCTCTGAATTTTTATAAAATGCAAGCTCCCCATCCTTGTGCTCACGTTGTAACAAAAAGAGACAAGAATCAGCAACTTTCCTACCAGTAACAAGTAAGAATCCTCGCTGGATGGAAAGATGCTATTCAAAACGGCAACAACACAGAATAACATTACTCCTGAGAATGAGACATGTGACGGGAAGAACACTCCACGTACAAGGAGACAGAGACCCGCCTCACTCATACAGGAAGCGTCAACAGGTTTAAAAGAAGCAGTACATATCACCACTAAACTCAGCTAAAAATTTAATGCGAAACCATTCAAAACCTGGGCCAATACTGAAAAAGGGGATAGTATATTTTATACTGAAAATTACACTTAACTTTACAATTAAAAAAAGTTGAAGTCTCATTATAAGGAGACGTTTCATCTTGTTTATCAATACTGTAAATGCATACACCATTTTATCCAAATAGTTTTAAATGCATATACCCCACTGTCCAAATAGCACATTTCTAGGAATTTACCCCACTGAAGCACTTTTCCATGTATAAAAAGAAATGCGCAAAAAGTGTTCTCTACAGCAGTATAATAGGAAAACAACAACACCAAAACCTGCAAACACTCAAATGCCATCAATAGAGGATAAATTAAATATATCGCAATCATTCAATAAAATGCTACACAATCATCAAAAATGAAGCAGACATGGTACTGGTCGTATATAAATATACTTTGAAAATAGTTGACCCAAAAAACGAATCGGTCAACAGAGAAATGAAAGAGGAAATTAAAAAATACCTTGAGACAAATGACAAGGAAAACACAATCACACACAATCTATGAGATGCAGCAAAAGCAGTTCTTAGGGGGAAGGTTCATAGTGAAAACAGCTGCAAGACAGTACGCATTCACACTGCAGGGAGTTAAGCAGGGCCCACAGTGCAGGGTTCAAAGCACAGCCCCAGCTCTGGGACTTCAGGAAGTACAGGAATCCCTCCAGCTTCCGTTTCTTCATCAGTACAAGGTAATAACAACCCTCTGTTGTTGCTGTTCAGTTGCTCGGTCATGTCTGACTCTTCGTGACTCCATACACTGTAGCCCACCAGGCTCTCTGTCCATGGGATTTCCCAGGCAGGAATACTAGAGCGGGTAGCCATTGCCTTCTCCACGGATCATCCTGACTCAGGGATTGGACCAGCATCTCCCACACTGCAGGTGGATTCTTTACCACTGAACCACCAGGGAAGCCCAATATCAATCCCTACCTCACTGCTAAATATGACTGACGGTCTCTAGAAAATATCTCCTAATCCAAAAAGTAAAAGGATCTCATAGTCAATAGTTTCATTCAACTGCTGAATTATTTGATATATAGTCACCAACTGTATTTCTTCCATGAACTGCCAGTAAATCATTTTTCTACTGGACTTTTGGTATCATCAATTTGTGTGAACTTTTACACAAACTTTTACCACTGAGAGCTCCCTGGTGGCTCAGAGGGTAAAGTGTCTGCCTGCAACGTGGAAGACCTGGGCTCAATCGCTGGGTGGGAAGATCCCCTGGAGAAAGGGCATGGCAACCCACTCCAGTATTCTTGCCTGGAGAATCCCACGGACAGAGGTGTCTGGCAGGTTATAGGCCAAAGGGTCGCAAAGAGTCGGACACGACTGAGCGACTTCACTTTACGCACTGAGGATATAACGTCTGCTCACATGTATTACTAATTTTTCTGAATCTGTGGTTTACCTGCAATTATACATTTTCTGGAAGATAATCGTTTAAACAATTTAGATGATCAAATCTACCAATTATTTTCCTGAACAATTTCCTTTGCAGTTTCTACTCTGAAAGTCTCTCCCTACACTCATTTCCCTTCCAGCTCTGTGAACATCCGATATACCCATATATGAAGAGGTATAGCAGTCAGATTTCCCCAGCCATGTGTACATGAAGAATTAAGATTGACAACTTTCACATTAAAAGGCTTTGTTTAATGTTTATCTGAAAACTATCTTCCCAAAGGACAGCCAGCAGCCAAGCGTCATTCTCAAACACAGAAACCCTGCTTACAGACAGAGGTCTTCTCAAACACAGCGCCACCTCTGAGCATCCCGGACCTGAAGCCTCTTCTCATTCAGAAACCAGAACAGACTGAAGATACAGAAACAGAATCAAGGGCTGCCTGAGGCGGGACCAACCAAGAGTGACAGCTCTGCCTCCTGACCCAGCACGTTCCTGCACTTCCAACACGCTCACAAGGTACCTTGAAAGTCTCGCTCCCACTCCGACACCTACCCATTTCGCCTTCCACTCTATTCTCCTGTGGCCTCCAACGTCTCTGTCTGCAAACACAACACATCCTTGTTCATCTCGAACATTTTAAAAGGTCCTTGTGCGAAGCTTCTTCTGCTCCCCGTGTTAAAGGCCCCTCCACACAGCAGTAACTGCCTGCAGTGAGGAGGGCTGATCTGACCAGTGTCAACTCAACGCGCTTCCATACCTTCCTCCTACAGCCCTGTGTCTAGAGCAGAAGGTCACTTTATGTTTGAAAGCGGAAATGTCGCATCTTAAAACAGCGTTTTTAAAACTGCATCCAGGACGCAGGTTCTTTTGTGTGGGACCACTTACGAGGTCCAGTCTCAAACCCCAAATTCAACCGGAATAGCCCTACCCACTCCTAAGATGTTGTTTTTTAAAAAAAAAAAAGTGACTACATTGCCTCAGAGCATGACTTTGATAAAACTAAAATTGTTCCCAGATCTTTAGGACAGCATTCTAGATAATACACACTCAGCACACTGTATACTGCAAAAATTAATATATAATCATAACCAAGTTCTTCAAACATTCCTTGGGTTGTCATTTAGAAAATGGTAGTTTCTGTTTAGAGGACACAGTTAAATTTGTAAGTTCAAATTGATTCATTTTATCTAAATCCAATAGTCTTTTTCTTTTTCTCTATTTGGTCTGTAAATTTTACATTACCCAATATACACGTCCGCTTGTACGTGCTAAGTCACTTCAGTCGTGTCCGACTCTTTGTGACCCCGTGGACTGCACCCACCAGGCTCCTCCGTCCACGGGACTCTCTAGGCAAGAACACTGCAGTGGGTTGCTGTGCCCTCCTCCAGGGGATCTTCCTGACCCAGGGATGGAACCCACATCTCTTATGTCTCCCGCGTCGGCAGGTGGGTTCTTTACCGCTAACACCACCTTTGCTCCATGTCTGGTAAATATAATATCGTGACCTGTGGCCTCTTTATGTGTTTGGGGCATTATCAAGTGAACTCTGACTTCCAGGGTAAAACGGTGGACTAAACACGTGATCTAATTTCACTCTGCCCCGAAGCCCCACTAAAACCAAAACAAAATGATTCTTTGCAAGACAGAGAAACCACAACAACAGGGAGAAAAGAAGAGGCGGTAACTGCAGGAATCGGGCCCTGGACAGCTGAGGATCAGCGCTAACTGCCCTGGGGACGTCTGAAAACCAGCCGTGGGGAGAACGGGCCCCACACCCCTGGGACCCTGAAGAAAGGCCCCGTGACAGGCGGCTGCACAGGGCCCTGTGGATCCAGGACTGAAGGGCCCAAAACACAGGTCAAGATGAGCATGCCCCCTACCCCGCACCAGGACAGGGGGGTGCTGCTCTTCCCTGACCCCAGAGTCCCCACAAGCTGACTCTGGGAGTGCAAAGCGAGACTTGGAGCATGAAGCAAGGTCACCCGGCCTGGGCAAGTCCAGGAACCACTCTGAGAATTACCCAACTGAACACAGAAAACCCTGACAGCCGACACGTGCTCCCTGGCCCCAACCTGGCTCTCAGAACACAGACCCGGCCCTCTAGGCAGAGGGTCAGAAGTGCACTCTCCGGAGAAAGCAACCAGCTCAGGAGGAAAGACCCGAAGACCGTTAAGACAGAAGCTATTCCAACAATAATCCACTTGGGGTGGTGGTGGTTGTGGCTTAGTCACCAAGTCGTGTCCAACTCTTGCGACCCCATGGACTGTAGCCCCCCAGGCTCCTCTGTCCATGGGATTCTCCAGCCAATAAGACTGGAGTGGGATGCCATTTCCTTCTCCAGGGCATCTTCCCGACCCAGGGATCGAACCTGGGTCTCCTGAATTGACAAGGCAGATTTACCAACTGAGCTATGAGGGAAGCCACCTGTATTACCCGCCAAACCTACAGACCTGATCCATTCCATAAGGCAGGGCTTCCCTGGAGGTGCAGTGGGTAAGAACCTGTCTGCCAACGCAGGGGACACGGGTTCGATACCCGGTCTGGGAAGATTCACAAGCTGTGGAGCAACTAGAGCCGTGTGCTGAGAGCCTGTGCTCTGCAACAAGAGAAGCCGCTGCAACGAGAGGCCCTCCCACCGCAACCAGAGAGTAGCCCCCACAGCAATGAAGACCCAGCGCAACCAAAAATAAATAAACACATTTTTAATTAGTTAATTAAAAAATAAGGCAGCAGTAACTTTCATAGAACAAGAAGAAACAAGAAGCACAGTAAAGACAGGAACATCTAACATCATTCTCAGTTAAAGATGAGTAAGTGGACCGTGATGCTGGGAGAGATCGAAGGCGGGAGGAGAAGGGGACACAGAAGATGAGACAGTTGGATGGCATCACCAACTCGATGGACAGGAGTTTGAGCAGGCTCTGGGACTTGGTGATGGACAGGGAGGCCTGGCGTGCTGCAGTCCATGGGGTCACAGACACGACTGAGCGACTGAACTGAGGTGGACAAAAATAAGCAGAAGGCCTCAGTAACGTCATTAATAAGATAGCTCATACAGATATACTCAGGACTCAGAACACCCCAACAGGGAGTATACCTCTTCTGAAGTACACAAAGAAGATATGTCTTAGACTCGGTGAAATCTAAACAACAGAATATAAACAGCACTCTGAGCATAATGTAATTAAACTAGAATCAAAAACAAAATTTGAAAAGGCCCTTCTACATGAAAATTTTCAAACATACTAGTATAGAAATACTGAGTTAAGAGGGGAATTCAAAAGAAAAACACAGAAATTTCTTGAAAATGGTAACGATAAACTATACCCAAATCCTAGTGAGGGATACATACAGTTAAAGACATCAGAGCTGGGGACTCTCCTGGCAGTCCATCACCTTCCAATGCAGCAGCAGGTGTGGGTTCCATGCCTGGTGAGGAAGCTAAGATCCTACAAATCTCCCAGCCAAAGCACCAAAACGAGAAACACACACAATACTGTAACAAATGCAACAATTTAAAAAATGGCTCACATCCAAAATAAATCTTAAAGACTTCACAGCCAAATTTTCACAGCATCAAATGCCTTTTCAATACAAAGGTAAAATTAAAATGAATTTACTATCCAACTCAAAAAAAAAAAAGGAAAGCAGAGGAAATAAAAGCAGAAATAAATGAATCACAAAGACAGAAAAATAATAGAATAAGTGAACCCCAAAGCTTATCCTTTAAAAAAAAAGATCCACAACACAGCCATATTATTAGCTAAGCCCTGAAGAAAAAAGGATGGAGACAAGACAGTTAAATTCGAGTAACAAAAGGAAAACATCACCATAAAAACAGAGATTTTTGAAAATCATGGCTACTCTATACATAAATTTGAAAAATTTAGATAAAACAGAATTGTTTTTAGACAAATACAACGTAACCAAAATTGATTCGACTGGAGATGGGGCATCTAACCAGCCTCAGAAGAACTACAGAGGAGCACTGAAATTCTAACGAGACCTTAAAACTCAGATGATCCCAAAACTACTTAAACTACCCCAGAGCACAGAACAAGAAAGAAAACTTCTTCCTTTGTTTCACGAAGACAGTGTAACACTGATCCCACACGCTGACAAAGAACTCACCAGAAAACCAAACTATAATGCATACTAAGTTCCAACGGGAAAACCAAAAAAAAGTACTAACAGAATCTACCTACACATCAAAAAAGAAGGCATCATGATCAAGGGGGATTATTATGAAACACAGGAGTGCTTCAACATCAGGAAATCCACTATGTGAACTAAGAAAGAAAACCACATGTCCCATTTATGATAAAGAAACTGTGTAACACGCAACACGCATTCATGCTTTAACATTACAAAACACAGCAGTTGACAGATACTTCCTGACATATTTGGATGGCTTTCTTAGCATGTATTTGTCCGGGTGTACATATACACACAAACAGCAGCCCAAAAGCCTGCATCTTACTTATTTTACAAACACCAGAAACTATTCCACTAAAATAAGAACAAAGGATAATGCCCACTAACTCCACTCCTGGTTAACACCATTTGGAGGCAATGGCCACTGCAGCGTGTCAGGAAAACAAAGAAAGCAGAGCTCCTAAAAATGGAAAGGAAAAACAATCTCTATTTGCCCGTGACAAAATTCTCTATCTGGAAAGCCCGAAAGATGAAGGGAAAAAATTCATTCAAACAATAAAAATCATTTAGTAATTTAGTAAAGAAGCAGATAAAATAAATGCCTTTAATATGGTGAAGAAAAACAGAAAATAGAATGGAAAACGTCATTTACAATAACCAAAAAGAAAATCACATAACTGGGTGATTAACAAGAAAGCTACCTGAGGTAAACACAATATTCCTACAAGGCACAAAACAGACTTGAACTGATGGGAAGAATACACCATATTCTCTGATGGGAAGACAGTATCATAAATGTAATAGTCCTCATTAACATATGAGTTTAATGCAATCCAAATCAAAACACCATCAGCAGTTTTCCCCAGGAACTAAAAGAAGAAACTGCATGTAAAGTCCATTTGGAGAAATAATAAGGAAGAATACACTGGAAAACACTTTTTACAGAATGAGGTGGAGAAACTTCCCTGGTACTCCCGTGGTTAAGGCTGTGGGCTCCCAAAGCAGGGGGCCTGGGTTTAATTCCTGTTCAGGGAGCATCCCACATGCTCCAACTGACCCCAAGTGAAGCAACTAAGACCCAGCACAGCCAAATAAATAATTTTTTTTTTAAATGAGGTGTACGGTTGAGTCCTTTCACGGTTTACCTGAAACTACAGCAACACTGTTAACTGGCTATACCTCAGTACAGAATAAAAAGTTCAAAAAAAAAAAAAGACTAAAAAGCCCAAACAATATTACCTGACAATAATAATTTTTTACAGTGAACACAGTGATTTATTTTTCTGGATGATTTACTATCAAATAAAGTAAGAGTCATTTATACTCTTAAAAATGAGGTGGCTGGGACACCAATCCATCAGATACGAAGTCATAAAGCCTGAGGAGTTAACCTCAGTGATGCTGCCACAGAAGCAGCCAGGTTCAGGCAAATGAATCCAGAAATAACCAACTGCCTAGACAAATGCAGTACGCAGTGAACGTGGTGTCTTCAAGCGGTGTTTTGTTACACTTTTTGTTTGTCATAAATGAGGCTGAGATAAACGGGGCAACCAGAAAGAAAGAAGACAGAATTGGCTCCAACGAGGTCCATTCCTCATACTCCATCCCAGGATAAATTTCAAGTGGAACAGAGATTTATATAAAATCTGGCAATGGGGAGGGGGAACACCCATCTTAACTATGATTCAAAATCCAACAACTATAAGGAAAAGATAAATAAACCTACTGCTTTAAAAAAAAAATCTTTGCATGGCAAGACAAATGATGCAGAGGGAAAATGTATTTTCGACTTGTATCACAAAGGGCTGATGCCTCTGTGTGCAGGAAAGAGGCCTCAGACTGCTCTCTCTAACTTTTGGCCTCTAAAAAGCCTCTTGATGAAAGTGAAAGAGGAGAGTGAAAAAGTTGGCTTAAAGCTCAACATTCAGAAAACAAAGATCATGGCATCTGGTTCCATCACTTCATGGCAAATAGATGGGGAAACAGTGGAAACAATGTCAGACTTTATTTTTGAGGGGCTCCAAAATCACTGCAGATGGTGATTGCAGCCATGAAATTAAAAGACGCTTACTCCTTGGAAGGAAAGTTATGACCAACCTAGATAGCATATTGAAAAGCAGAGATATTACTTTGCCAACAAAGGTCCGTCTAGTCAAGGCTATGGTTTTTCCAGTGGTCACGTATGGATGTGAGAGTTGGACTGTGAAGAAAGCTGAGTGCCAAAGAATTGATGCTGTTGAACTGTGGTGTTGGAGAAGACTCTTGCAAGTCCCTTGGACTGCAAGGAGATCTAACCAGTCCATCTTAAAGGAGACCAGTCCTGGGTGTTCACTGGAAGGACTGATGCTAAAGCTGAAAATCTACCTCATGCGAAGAGTTAACTCATTGGAAAAGACCCTGATGCTGGGAGGGATTGGGGGTAGGAGGAGAAGGGGATGACAGAGGATGAGATGGCTGGATGGCATCACCGACAAGATGGACATGAGTTTGAGTGAACTCCGGGAGTTGGTGATGGACAGGGAGGCCTGGCATGCTGAGATTCATGGGGTCACAAAGAGTCAGACACAACTGAGCAACTAAACTGAACTGAACCTGGCCTCGGGCTGGCATTTGGGAACTTAAGATTTCAGGAGGGTTCCCATCATGCCCCAAATACAGTGGATGCTGAACACCTGCTTTCCTTCTGGGGCTGGGATTTTGGTCTGTGCCAGGCAGAAGGTGCCACAACCAGCCCCACAAGAGAAACTCTGGGCACTGAGCGTCTAAGGAGCTTCCCCCATGAACAGGGTCTCACACACGTCACACTGGATGCCAGTGACTCCACTGAGAAAGTACCCGGGATGCCCGCAGCTGGCTCCCCCAGACTCCGCCCCACGCGCCTTTCTCCTTGGCTGTTTTTGCGTTTACCTTTTCACTGTCATCCTGGGATTGTTCCTAGCAAATCTCTGAACCTGGTGGTGGCCTGTGGAACCCTCAACACACCCTAACCCACAAGGAGCTTCCAAAACTAAAGGAGCAAAAGGCCGAAGGCCTGCAGAAAAACAGGCTAGAGAAATGAAGACAGAAAACGGAAATGCAGATGTCACTTCATCACGGGGAAGGACGCTCATCTTCCCACATAATAAGAAATTCAAATTAAAATGATATCATTTCCCACCTTCCAGATTGGTAAAAAAAAAAAAAAAACTTCTTTAACTCAGCAATTACAGATGAGTCTGTAAGAAGACATAAGCACTGTCACATGTCGCTGGGGAAGACACACACTCTGGGGTGGGATCTGACACTATTCAGCAAAAGTACCTTATGATTCAGAAGTCCCACTTTCAGAAACCTGTCTCCAGAGATGCTCCAGAAAAAAAACTGCAAAAAAAGACAAGTGCACAGCACTGACTCCACTGCAGTCTTTTGATAAAAACAAAATGCTGAAAAATTGATGAGGACATGTCTCAAGATGACCAGAAACAGCCTGAATGGGGCTTGTACTGCTGGACAGCTGAAGCACGAAAACAAGGAATGGTGGTAAGAAATCATGAACCACTGAATGTAGTAAGAATCACATAACTCTTTGAAAGTCGTAACCCATACAGATGATAAGTAAAAGGGAGTTACTGGAAAGCGCACCCTTTTTGTAAAATGTTAACTAAAAAATGTAGATAATACTCGAGTTTAAAACACACACACAATTTTGCAACCATCGCTGGAATCATCCATTAGAATAAGAATACCACCACTGGATACTAAAACTGGTGGGTGAGAAGTTTTAAGGCAGAACAGGGTGTTTACACAATCTCATAACCTCACTCCAAAAAAGACATGAATTACAAAGGGGAAAATGGTAATCACACAGTGAGAAATCTAGTGGACAGCACTATATATCCAATGATCCACTTGATGAAGTTGATCAACTGCCTTAAGCCTCCAGATAAGAGGAGTTAAGTTCTAGGGAGATGGCGGACAGCACAGAGATGGTATTAGCAACACTGTATTGTTAGAGAGTTGAAAGCTGCCAAGACAAGTGCATCTCAGATCACAAGAAAAGGGTATTTACAATACAGGATGGAGGTGTCAGTAATGCAATACGGCAATCATTTCGCAATATACACACACACCAAATCAACATGCTGTAACCTTAAATTTATGCAATGTAATATGTCAATTACTTCTCAATAAAGTGATTTGATGCACTAAGAAGATCTGACATAACTTCTCTGGTACCCCTGACAAAAACGCACACCCAGTGTCTACTGTAAGCAAACACCAGACAAGTGTAAATTGAGGAGCATTATCCATAACAACTGGGAAGGCAATGGCACCCCACCCCAGTACTTTTGCCTGGAATCCCCGGAAGGGCCTGTGGCTAGTCCATGGGGTCGCTGGTCGGACACGACTGGCCCATTGGAGAGGAAATGGCAACCCACTCCAGTGTTCTTGCCTGAGAATCCGGGACGGGGCCTGGTGGGCTTCCGTCTATGGGGTCGCACGGTCGGACACGACTGAAGCGACTTAGCAGCAGCAGCAGCAGCATCCATAACAACTGGCTGCCAAAAATACCAACGTCCTGAAAGACAGAAAAAGGCTGAGGAGCTGGTCCAGGGAAACGAGACTAAAAAGACATGATGACAAGCAAACACGGTGTACGGTGCTGGATGAGGGCAGAGCGCTGAGCGTGCAGAGACACAGAGAGACCATTCACGGGATCCAGACTGCAGAGCAGATAACACTCCAGCATAAACGTTACATCTTCTGGTTCTGATCACTGGTCTGTGACTGTATGCTCTCATAAAGGATATACTGAAGTACCCTGGTATAAAAAGCAGGATGGCTGCAACTCACAAACAGTTCAGAAAGATAATAATGTATAAAGTATACAGAGAACAGTAAAGCAAATGTTAGTAGTTAGAATGCTGGATGGAGACCATATAGCATTTTTTTGGTACTCTTCTTGCAGCTTTTCAGTAGATTTGAAATTTCTGAAAATAAGTTTAAAGAATACAAAAATCTTCAAAACTACAAGTTCAGTTAGGAAAAGTGAGGCTATTCTCTGAACACTCTGCAGCCCAGTAACTCACGTAAGTGGACGAAGCTTCGTCTGTGGAGCAGGCAGAGCCGTGGTCCACGTCATCCCAGCGCCCAGAACACCTGTGCTCACCAAGATGGTCTCAGGATTTATTAGATGAGGCCAGGCTCCCAGGATGAGATTTATTTGCTATTTTTAAAAAGCACCATTTAGTAAACTGTCTACTCAATCATAAATGCCCACTACCAGTGTGAATTTTCCTTTTAGAATTTAGTACGAGAAAAAGCTTTTTCACCTGAGAAACAGGTATTTCTCTTCTTCCCCTGATGACAGGAATTACATAACTGAGGGTGACTCTCTCATAGTCTTGTCACACAGGCAGGCCAAGCTTGAGACCAAACCAGCTGCACAACAGGCCTACAGTTTAAGGTGATTTTCCAGGCCCATTCTTTTCTTCGATCCTGGTTATTTTTATCTGCATTTTATCCCTTTTTATCCTATTTTGAGTTAAAGGTCAATCCAAAATCACTTGGCTCTGCAGGAAACATAAAAAGCAGTAATATGCTTAAATAAACCTGGGCTCTTCCAGGCTCCTCCTCCTGGGGAAACACTGGACACTGGAAATGCCTGACTGACCATCACCGTTTCCACAACAGACTATGTCCATGTGAAACCCACTGGGAGGATTCCCGGCCACTATTTCTAAGTCCTGACACAACGCCTACAACAGCCTGAAGACGGTAACATAACTTGGGGCCAGAAAACAAAGATATCCTGAAGTTATACCACCACGTGAGATACCACCTACCTCAAACGGTCATAACTGAGCACCACACTTTTGATATTTATACCAAGAATGATGAGTAAGGCTCCTAGCTTACTAATGCTAACGGTATGACAAACCCTGTGGGCACATTTTACTGCTTCTACCAAGAAATGCTTTGTATTTCAACAGTTTTATGAGACCAAAACCACAAAAACCTCACGTGCAAATGTGGGGACGAAAGATTCTTTGACCAGCTGCCTTCTCTCCTGATACAACCAGACCTCAGGTGGGTGTGGGGTGAACACTAGATGGTGGGAGAAGGGGACGCATAAGGAAGCCAGTACCTGCCGGGGCAGGGGTAGGGGGGTTCCTAGCAACACTGCTTTTGGCTCAGGTTCTGGGTAGTGAAATAAGTACTGAAATAAAGAGCCCCAAAACTTCTGGTACAATGTGTATCTCTGAAAGGAACATTAACACATGCAAAGAGGCAGTTTTTTCCAGCTTGTAACCACTCCTTTTTCTGCAGCAAAAGGAAAGAACAATCCGTAGGAGATGGACTGTAGCAAATTAAGGAAGACACCCCCACAAGGTTGTCAAGGAAACTAAATCGAGTGCGTTTCTCTACAGAGAAGAATGGAGGCTAAGGTGAACGTGCCATGGAATATTCTGTGGCAAAAAACAACTAAAATCCCATCTTTAAGAGGCTAAACTTACTTCCAGGCTATTTTATTAAGCACTTCACCTACAGTGCAAGCAGGCAAGCTTGAATTTCTAAACCAAAACCTAGATGGATTCAGCGAGCACCTTCCTAAAAATGAGCCGAGGTTGAGCCACTGGAAAGGACCGGGAGATTTCCGAAGGGTATCTCTGGCATATGTCAACATCAAAAGAAGCTATCACGGCCCACAAGTAATGGGCTGGGGGCGGGGAGTGGGGGGTAGAGATAGAAACTATACTACCACCAACAGCCTTTCCCACATTTTAGATTTTTCTGTTTTTCAAAATGGAGTCTTTTTAACATTTTTAAGTGCAAAGGCAACTCTAGGCAAACTAAACCAAGACCTTAGCCTGACTGAGCCATTCAATACTGGAAAAAGACAGAATGGGCTGCAAAAAAAACATTTTTTTTTAAGATGTCAACTTGGGAGACGGTTGTAAAAACCTCCCACCAGTAAGTGATAAAGAAGCCCTATCAGCGAGGAGAAGTGGCATGCGCTTGGGGACCCAGGACGAGGGCCACTTTTGAAGAGAAGGCAGGGGCGCCGTGAGGCAGGCAGAAGGCGAGGGAACGGCAGCGGGGTGCGCAGCCGGCATCCCCGGGAGGCGGAGGGGGTCCCGGGGAGCCCCGGCCGAGCGCGGGGGAGGAGGCAGGGAGGCCACGTGTCCCCTCGGCTCCCTCCCCAGCAAGGTGAGTGAGTCAGGGGGCCCCTGGACAGGTGAGGGCCGCGACCCGGGCCCGGGGCACCCCAGGTGAGACCGGGGGGCCGGGCTGCGGGGCAGGCAGGCGCCAGGCGCGCCGGGGCCGGAGCGGGCGCCCGCGGCTCTTACCCGGTGCCGCAGTCCACCACGCAGGGAGGCAGGGAGCCCGCCATGCTCGGCCCACGCGGCCGGCCCGGGAGGCTCCCCCGATCGCCGGCCCGCTCGCCGCCCCGCGCCGCCGCCGGGCTCCCGGGAGCCTGCGCAGCGCCGCCGACCGGAGCCCGGATGCTCGCCGCCGGCCCACGTGACGCCCCGCCCACCGCCGCCTGACCAATCACTACGAGGACACGCCCTGTCCCCGCCCCCGGCCGGCCGCCATCTTTAGTGCTGGCAGCGGGGCCTCGTTGCCCGTATGTCCCACCTTGCTGCGGGAGAGGCTGTGAGCTCTTCTGACTTACCGTGTTCTTGACCCCGAAGCCTGACTCCTCATCCTTTTAAGTCTCCGCTCAGATGTCACCTTCTCAGGGAAGCTGCCCCTGCTCATCGGCTAGGTGCCCCCTCCCCCACCTGCACCTTACTATCTCAACAATCTATTGCTTTGCTTCACAATATTTGGAGCAAATTTATACCGTGTGTATATGTTTATTTGTACTCCTATCTATGGGGTCACACAGAGTCGGACACGACTGAAGGTACTTAGCAGCAGCAGCAGCAGCAGCAGGCTATAGGCTCCGCTGGATACAGCTCCTGAATGTCTTCCCACTGATGACAAGGACGCGCAGCACAATATTTGATGCATTCATGATGCTGCTGCTGCTGCTAAATCGCGTCAGTCGTGTCTGACTCTACGCTACCCCATAGACGGCAGCCCACCAGGCTCCCCCGTCCCTGGGATTCTCCTGGCATGAACACTGGAGTGGGTTGCCATTTCCCCCTCCAATGCATGAAAGTGAAAAGTGAAAGGGAAGTCGCTCAGTCGTGTCCGACTCTTAGCGACCCCATGGACTGCAGCCTACCAGGCTCCTCCGTCCATGGGATTTTCCAGGCAAGAGTACTGGAGTGGGGTGCCATTGCCTTCTCCGGGAAACACCCAAATGTTTTCTGAATAAAGAAAAAAAAAAAAAAAACTTGACGTTAGAATTTTTACACCTGTCAGAACACTGCATGCTCTCCTCTATAAAAGAAAAACCTGTGCAACAAATGCACGGACAACTTTAAGGGGTGATTGACCTTCCAATCAGGTTAACGCTACACCAGGATCATTATGGAACATATTCTCAAGTATCAAAAGTGAAGTGATGTCCAAAAGATCTTCCTGGAACCCGGACCGAAATACGCACCACTTACCAACTATGTTATGAAGGTCGAAAAGGTCCCACTTGCTTCCTCCTCCCTCCCTATCATGTATTCCTGACCTTACTTTTTAGGACTCTTCTGGAGACATAGTTCCATGCCGTTTAACTGGTATTAAAAGCATTTTTAAACTGTTTTTCCGTATGAGAAGTAGTGGTAGATTACTTGATCATGTTAGATAACCCATGGTGATTCCTTTTTTTTTTTTTTCCTTAACCTATTCAGGTCAAATAAGGCCCAGATCTAGAAAATTTTTGAGGAACCTAGAAAGAGAAGCAAAAGGTGGGAAGAAAAGAAAGGTGAGGAGCATGGAGGAAAGCCTATATAGGACCCCAGAGTAAGTGAAGTCGCTCAGTCGTGTCTGATTCTTTGCAATCCTGTGGACTGTAGCCCACCAGGCTCTTGCGCCCATGGGATTCTCCAAGCAAGAATACTGGAATGGGTTGCCATTTCCTTCTCCAGGGGATCTTCCCAACCCAAGGATCGAACCCAGGTCTCCCGCATTGCGGGCAGACGTTGTAACCTCTGAGCCACCGGGGATGCATAGCACCCCAAGGCTGGGGGCAAAGGCTCACTTGGCTCCTTTGTGATTTGCCAAAGCCCTGGCCAACCCCACTGTTCCGTGGCCCTCATCTGAATTCTGTGGGTAAACTCTAGGTTGCAGACGGTCAGCACTGCCTCCTGTTTCATTCCCTGAACACATACTTATCAAGTGCCTAGTATGAGACAGGCCCTGCATTAGACGGGGCATGAAACAGTAAGTGGGACATTTGCAGTCTTTGCCCGTAAGACTTTTTTTTTTTAATATTTATTTATTTATTTACTTGGCTGCACCGGGTCTTCTGTAGCATGCAGGATCTTTAGTTGCACAGAGTTTTAGACCCTGGACCACCAGGGAAGTCCCTCTGCCCACAAGACTTTGGAGTCTTGTGAGAGATAGCAGGAGTCTGAGCACCACAACTAGAGAGTAACTCTTGCCCTCCACGACTAGAGAAAAGCCCTCACAGCAAAGAAAACACAGCATGGCCAAAAATAAATAATTTTTTTTTAAAAAAAGCCAAACAGGGCACCTACACCTGTCTTAGGAGTCAGTGAAGCCTTCTCAAAGCAACGGTGCCTAAGCTGAAACCCAGAGGGTGGATGGAGAAACACTCGATGGTGGAGAAGGTGGGGTGGGAGGGGGTTTCTGGGACGAGGAGGCCAGAGGACCTCAAGACTCATAGATGGCCCTGTCACCTTCACCAGGGAAGAAGCCTTAGTGGGATTTGGAACTGGCTAGTAATAAAGGCTGCAGTCCATGGGGTCACGAAGAGTCAGACAAGACTGACCGACTTCACTTTCACTTTTCACTTTCCTGCATTGGAGAAGGAAATGGCAACCCACTCCAGTGTTCTTGCCTGGAGAATCCCAGGGATGGGGAAACCTGGTGGGCTGCCGTCTATGGGGTCACACAGAGTCGGACACGACTTAAGCGACTTAGCAGCAGCAGCAGCAGTAATAAAGGCGGTCCCTTTTCAGGAAGTGTCCCTTCTGCAAAGGACTTACTGGAAATGGCGACCAAGGCCAGCAGCTGGTAGCAAGCAAGACTTCCTGACTTCAAATGGGTCCTCTTGACCCCACTAACCCTTGATGTTTGAGTGAAGACGTTTTCATATGCAGGGAACAGAGACCTCTTAAGGGGGCACAGGAGCAAATTTTATTATTCCATATAAAGAAAATCCAGAAATTCCAGAGTAATTCAACCGTTGGATGACATCAGTGTGGAAGTACTAGAAACTTGACGGCCTAAAACAACAGATATTTATCATCTCACCATAGGGCAGGAGGTCAGAATTGAGATATCAGCAGGACCAGTCCTCGCAGAAGCCTCGAGGAGGAGCCCCGGTGTTCCCAGAAATCCCTGGTGTTCTCGGCTTATGGATGCATCACTCCAGGCTCTGCCTCCGTCTCAACTCCATGCTCTCCCTCTGTTTCTGCACCATCCCCTGGCATTCTCTTCCTTTTTAATATTTATTTATATGGCTGTGCCGGGCTTCCCAGGTGGCTCCGTGGTAAAGAATCCAGCTGCCAATGCAGGAGATGCAGGAGATGAGGGTTCCGTTCCTAGGTCAGGAAAATCCCCCAGAGGAGGCAATGGCAACCCACTCCAGCATTCTTGCCTGGGTAATTCTGTGGGCAAAGGAGGCTTGTGGGCTCTAGTCCGCAGGGTGGCAGAGAGTCAGAGGCGGCTGAGCACACACGCGTTTGGCTGCACAGAGTCTTAGTCAGTGCGTGCGAGATCTAGCTCCCTGATGAGGAATCAAACCAGGGCCCCTGCATTGGGAGCGTGGAATCTTAACCAGTGCACCACCAGGAAAGTTGCTGGTGTTCTCTTCTTATAAGGACCAGTCACACTGGATTAAGACCTGCCCTAATGACCTCATCTGACCTTGAGCTCATCTGTAAAGGCCTTGTTTCCAAATAAGATCCCTTTTACAGGTACTGGGGTAACTACTCCAGCATGTCTTTGGGGGAGACAGTTTAGCTCGTAATAACACCAGCTTATACCAAAAGCAGCCCCTGGTGAGGGGGATTGATGCACTTGATTAGCTTAGACTATTAAAACCACACGCCTGGGCTGTGGTTTTAATAATGGGTGTGGGGTGAGGAGCCTCATCGTGTCTTCAGAAGCATATGGTGCCCATACCCGAGGCGAATGGGATTTGATGAGCATAAAGGGAATGACTTTCCAGGTGGCGCTAGTGGTAAAGAACCCACCCGCCAATGCAGGAGACAACGGAGACGCAGGCTTGATCCGTGGGTCGGGAAGATCCCCTGGAGCGGGGATGGCAGCCCACTTCATTATTCTTGGCTGAAGCATCCTGTGAACAGAGGAGCCTGGTGGGCTACAGTCTGTAGTAGTGAAAGTGTTAGTCACTCTGTCGCGTCCAACTCTTTGCGACCCCGCGGACTGTACCCCCCAGGCTCTTCCGTCCATGGGATTCTGCAGGCAAGAGTACTGGAGTGGGCTGCAGTTTCCTTCTCCAGGTCTACAGTAGAGCGGTCCACAAAGGGTCGGACACAACTGAAGCAACTTCGCCCGCACGTGGGGAATGACAACAGTTTCCGCCTCAGTCGTCATTTTCCTGATGAAACCACATACGGTCGCTCATTCCGTGTCTTTTCACTCCTCTAGCCTCTTCCTTGCTGACCCAGCTGGAGCTCTGCCCCGTCTCTGAAGCTCTCCCTCAGCTCCCAGAAAGAATCGTGGCTCTCTCCTTTGGACTCTGAGAGCCTCCTACATCTGTCCACGTGTTCACTTATCTGATGGCATCACAACGGTTGTGCTTCCATCGCCCCTGGTACACCAGTCCGAGAGTAGAAGTATGTCTCTGATAATTTTATGTCTTTGGGTTATCGGGCACTTCTGACATTTTGTGGGCACTCAGTGAAAGGTTCTTAAATAAATGGAAGTCATCAGCAGTTGTTAAGCCTCTCAATTACACATAACATTTGTTTTTACTTGCTTTCTTATCATCATCAAAAGCAAATAAAAGCGAACCTTCCGTGTGATTTCTGTGTTAGTGTTTTCACTGTTTTTTTCTATATATCAAAGCATATTCTCTGTTATTCTTCTGAGGTCATAAACTCCTATGGATCAGAGACTGATGGCATCCCTTTTGACAAAGCCTGAAACACCCACAGAGAAACAAACCTCCCATTCTGTAAGAGGCACTTCAAGTACAAGATCTGTTAATTGCATTGCTAAGGTTTGCTCCTTCCAATATACTTTGCAAAATTCTACTCTCTCCTTATAGTGAGAGGACTTTCTAGTTGACTTCCCATGATAGAAAGAGGCTTCTCTTTACTGTGTTTCTACCCAACAATGACTTCCTACTCCTCCATCCCCCAACTCCAGAAGGGCTAGAAACGTGGGAACAGGAAGTCTTCCTGTATAGAATTCAGCATCTCTTCCATGGCAGATGACAGGACTGTCTCATAACTACTCTCCTGAGGTCCGGATAAGCCAGCACCACTCTCCAATGAACCTTTAATAAACATGTTTGATGCTGGTTACAATGCATTTTTATGCATACGAAGACAACTTAAAATAATCAGGACTTACGGAGCTTGTCAATCTAATGGAATTTAGTCAGGGCGCACTCAGACAATGTGATCTTCATTTCCTGCATTTAACTAGTCTTGCTGGGCCAAGAAGGAAAAAGAACACAAAAACGAAAGGCTATCCTGAAAAGCTGCCCAGCCAGTGGTTCTATGAATCTTAAGTTGCAAAGCTGTGGGCAGAAGGGATCAGTGTGTTCTCTGTTGCCATGAGGATGCAAATAGAGAAAGGAGTGCCCCAAAAGTAGGGCCCATTCCTTTGAAAGTAGCTGGCACACTCCTTCAAGAGGAAGGGCCTGTCATTGCACTCAATGGACCTCCCAAAGGGCTTGGCAATAGTGGGAGAAAATGATCCAAGCTAGAGCTGATTGGCCGGAGTGCGCTGAATTGATAACCGACCTAAAACCGCAAGCCTGGGAAGGAAATCGCCAGGGGCTTCCCTGGAGACTCAGATGATAAAGAATCTGCCTGCAATGCAGGAGACTCTGATTTGATCCCTGGGTTAGGAAGAGTCCCTGGAGAAGGGCATGGCAACCCACTCCTGTATTTTTGCCTGGAGAATCCCATGGACAGAGGAGCCTGGTCGGTTATAGCCCATGGTGTCACAAAGAGTTGGACACAACTGAGCAACTAACACTGACTTTATTCAGATCAATTCTGCTGCTCCTGCCTGCACCCATGGCAGTGGCTTCGACCGGAAAACCGGTCCTCCACTGCCTCCCCTCTTGCATGGTCCATTCAGTCTCTTCACATCCCTGATACCTACCCCTCTGCTTTTTTCCTCTGTCACTCTTGCTAAACTACTCCGTAGCTACCCACCAGCCAGCCTGTCTCCATGTTTTCATCTCTGAGGTGAGTTACGCTGCTAGGAGAAGCAACCTGGCAAGACCCAGGACCCCTGTCCCTCACGTCTGTCTCCTTTCCCCACAATCTTCAGCGACTCCCTCTTGTTGGAGAAGCTGATCCCAGCCCTCAGGTGGCATTCAAGGTCCTCCGTGATCTACTCCCAAATCATCTGCTTTGTTTTTTCAGTTTGGCTGCACAGTCTTCATTGTGGCACTGGGGATCTTTGTGACGTCAGGCAGGATCTTTGAGCTGGCATTCGAACTCTTAGCTGCAGCGTGTGGGATCTAGTTTCCTGACCAGGGATTGAACACAGGCCGCCTGCACCGGAGGTCTTAACCAATGGGCCAGCAGAGTAGTCCCCCAAGTCACCTTTCTAATGTCATCTCACGAGACATCTTTGACACGTCTGGGCACGACGGACGACCGACCCTCTCTATCGTCTGGTTTTCTTGCAGGCTCTGCAGTCTAGAACATTCTTCTTTGCCTACCCCATGCTCTCCACCCTTCCTGATTCCGTTCAGAGCTCACTCATCCTTCCAGTTTCGGTGCAAATCCGCTTCAGCTTCTCGTTCAGGACAGGTGCATCTTCACGTCTCTCATCAGAATCAAGCACCTACGCTGTCCTCGTCCACAGCTGAGGTCTGGAGAGATGCACTCTAATGAGGTCTTCTGTTCTGCCAAACAGTATTACAGTTTTATCTGGAACTATTTCCCAGCCACTTCTTAGGGAGAAGGCTGTCTGACAGCAGAAGCTCACAAAAGCAGTTTCAGTCCATCACACATTCAATCGTCATAATGCCAAGAGGGAGGTATTATGAAAACCTCTCTTAATCAAATAAGGAAACCAAGGCTTGTACTTTTCAATTAAGATATGTGCTTAGTCACTCAGTCCTGTCCAACTCTTTGCAACCCCATAGACTGTAGCCCACCAGGCTCCTCTGTCCATGGGATTCTCCAGGCAAGAATACTGGAGAGGGTTGTTATGCCCTTCCCCAGGGGATCTTCCCCATCCAGGGATCAAATCCAGGTCTCCTGCATTGCAGGCAGATTCTTTACCGACTGAGCCACCAGGGAAGCCAGTAAAACTTTAATCTGGTCCTGGGCACTTTTTTTAGGCCCTCTCAACAAAATAGGGAGATGCTAAATTGTTCAAAGCCAGCATTTGGTAAGCAGAGGTTCAGTGTATATTAGAGCCAGAAGGAATCTCAACATTCAGTCCTTCAGAACAATCCTGTCCTTTGAGAATTTCAAATACACTTTGAAATTTTTTGAGCTCTTCACCTTGACTGTCTTCTATTTCCAGTAACAAATGCCCAAGGACTCCCATTAGGCGATCACTGTATGTTCTCGAGACTGTGTAGCATCCAATAAAAGCCTAATCCTTCTGCCAATGGGAATGAAACTGCTGAGTAGCAGAACCGGACGCCAGGCAATCTGGACAGGACGTTCTGCCAAGAGCTTGGCCCAAATGCTTCTTGCCATTGTGCAATCTCACAAGCAACAGGTTTTGGAGGAGTTGCTTTCCCAGGGCCTCCACTTTCCTTATTGATGTTCATTCTAGAACATTTTTTAGAAGCATCACAGCACACACTCAGTTTTTAGAAGCATCACAGCACACACTTATTAATATAAGAGAATAAAGAAAGCAAGACTGTACCATTTCAACTTATCTTCACTGGATATTGACTTGGTCCCTTTGGGCAGGAGAAGATGTGCAGGGAAACTTATAGAATTTCCACCTGAGGGGCTTCCCTGGCAGCCCAGTCCAGTCCAGTTCAGTCACTAGGTCGTGTCCAACTCTTTGTGACCCCATGGACTGCAGCACACCAGGCTTCTGTGTCCATCACCAATACCCAGAGCTCACTCAAACCCATGTCCATCGAGTTGGTGATGCCATCCAACCATCTCATCCTCTGTCGTCCCCTTCTCCTCCCGCCTTCAATCTTTCCCAGCATCAGGGTCTTTTTCAATGAGTCAGTTCTTCTCATTAGGTGGCCAAAGTATTGGAGTTTCAGCTTCAGCATCAGTCCTTCCAATGAATATTCAGGACTGATCTCCTTTAGGATGGACTGGTTGGATCTCCTTGCAGTCCAAGGGACTCTCAAGAGTCCTTCTCCAACTCCACAGTTCGAAGGCATCGATTCTTGGGCGCTCAGCCGGCAGTCCAGTGGTTAAGAATCCGTGCTTCCTGAGTTCAATCCCTGGTCCGGGATGATTCCACATGCCATGGAGCAACTAAGCCTGTGCACCGCCACTGCTGAGCCCATTCTCCCAGAGCCTGTGCTTGACAAGGGAAGCCACTGCAAAGAGAAGCCCAAACACCAAAACTGGAGAATAGATCCTGCTTGGTGCAACTAGAGAAAGTCCGCACAAAGCAACTGTGACTCAGTGCAGCCAAAAATAAATACACAAAAATAAACTAAAAAAAAAAGAATCCATGCCTCCATTGCAGGAGGCACGGACGGGTTCAATCCCTGGTCAGGGAACTAGGATCCCACATGCAGGGAAGCCTAAAAATAAAATTTTTTAAAAAAAAGAGTTTCTATCTGAACAGTAACAGATAAGAAGGTGCAAAGTGAGAACCCATGCCTGCTGAATTTCTTTTCATCTGGCTGAACCTCTGGTTGCAACCATGTGTACCTGAAAACTGCACGCACCGTCACAATGTTTCCAGTCGTATCTTACTGGTTTTTGTGCTTCTTACTTATCCAGGTGCAAGATGAATTCAAAGCAGGAGTAGTTTGCAGAAAAGCATTTGCTCTCTGTGTTCCCAGTAATTATAACTGATAACAAATAGCATCAGTTAAAATAAAAATTACATCATATTCTTAATCCAGATATTTTTGGTTGTAATAGTTTGTACCAACAGAAAATGTATAAAATTAATTTTGCTTGTTTACTGACATATGTTAAGAGTCTAAATTTTGAGGTCTTTAACTGTATCCAAATCTCATCTCAGGAACTTAAATACATTTCTGCACAGGTTACTTAATGTCTCTAAGCTTTCATTGCCTAATCTATAAGGAGGGATTTTTCTGAGTTTTCAAGTTAGCTTATAAAAATACCAGGCATTATAACATGGAAACTGTTCAGTATCATTACTCTCCTGATTCTCAGAGGCTTCTTTCCCTTGATTAGTAATTCTCTTAAACTTAGACTTTTGTGGCCACATCACACAGCTCTAGTCCAGCGATTTAGGTTATAACAAGGGATAAAAAGGACTGACCTGCCCTCAGTAATGCTTAAGATTTGAGACATTTTGCATTAGTGGAGATGAGCTTTGTTGAATCATTCATGTCTCCTAACAGCTCTCCCTTGTGACCAAGGACACTTCATTGCCATGGTGCTAAAGATTTTGTGATTCAAAGCTGCTGCTGCTGCTGCTAAGTCACTTCAGTCGTGTCCGACTCTGTGCAATCTCATAGACGGCTGTCCCTGGGATTCTCCAGGCAAGAATACTGGAGTGGGTTGCCATTTCCTTCCAATGCATGAAAGTGAAAAGTGAAAGTGAAGTCATTCAGTCGTGTCCGACTCTTAGCGACCGCATGGACTGGAGCTTACCAGGCTCCTCCGTCCATGGGATTTTCCAGGCAAGAGTACTGGGGTGGAGTGCCATTGCCTTTCCCGTGATTCAAAGCTAAATAGTCTTTAATGGTGAGAAGTACAGACTTTGAAGCCAAACTCCCTCAGTTTGGATTTCAGCTCTGACTTTATGCATTTATTAGCAAGTCCCTGGTGGTTCAGTCGGTAAAGAACCCACCCACAGTGTAGTAGACCTGGGTTTGATTCCTGGGTGGGGAAGATCCCCTGGAGGGGGGCATGGCAACCCACTCCAGTATTCTTGCCTGGAGAATCCCGTGGACAGAGGAGCCTGGTGGGCTACAGTCCATGGGGTCCCAAAGAGTCGGACATGACTGAGCAACACTTGCTTGCCCTTGTATCTTTCAGATGCTGACAGTGGGCTAAGTGATTGGGGTCTAAAGATGAACACCTGTGAGGGTGAGTCGAGGAGGGGATGTGGACATGTTAGTCTTTGAACATGCTAGAGTCGAGTGGGGACAATATAGGGAGCGCCCAGGAGAGAATGATGCATTCTGATCAGGAGAGCCAGGACAAGCTCCACAGAGAAAGAGGCATTTAAAAATAAAACAGAGAAAAGTGGGAAAGGAAGAAGAGCATTTGCAAAGGCACAGAGGCTTATTTCAGGAAATGACTAGTCCAGCATAAGTCAGTGCAAGATGCAGGGACTGAGACGAAGTTAGAAGAGTTTGAAAATAAACCGAGGAAAACCCTCAGCACTATTGTGGGGCATTGTAGTTTATTCTAGACGATAAATATTCAAAGTGTTTTGGGAAGACAGTGTGTGTGTGTGTGTGTGTTCTGGTGTGCGTGTCTGGGAAAAATAGGGAGGAGGAGATGGAATGCAGGATATCAACTAGGGATACCAGTGAAGCAGTTAAAACAGAGGATCATGACGGTAATAGGGATAGAAAAGACACTGCGGTGGTAGAAATGTAGAAATAAAAGTTCTTGGGGGCCAGCTGGATTTTTAAGTGAGGAAGAGGAAGACAAAAAAAAAATCACTATATTTAGTTTGGATGGTTCCGTGCATCATGAAGCCATGAACTGAGACCAAAGATCAAAGTTCCCTTTGAGGCACTTCCTGGACATCCAGGAAAAGATGCTTGAGAAGCAGTTAGAAGTGCTGGTCGGGAGCCGAGCGAAGCGGGTACCCAGTCTTTTTTGCTCCAGTGCTGTAGAAAGGGCATCACTAACTCCCTGTTCTGTTTGGAAGGGGTGCCGTGGGTCGTTGGGCTATTCATCTTGGTCTTTGCCCATGACACAGGAATATAGAAATGTCAAGACTCTTCCTGCTGCCCCGCAAGCCTCTTCTCTCCGGTTATCTGTCTGGCTCTTTCAGCTGTCATATCTCTGGCATGCATCCCAGTTTCAATTCTTTGGTTCCATTGTCTCATAAATTTATTTGTACTTGTCAGATCATGTGTCTTGAATTTTGGCTTGGACAAGATGAGAACTTTAGTCATCAGTGATCTGTCACCCACACACTCTGTCACTGGCCTCCATATATTGCTTGTGTCCCACACAAATACATCAACAATCCCTGACTTGGTCACTGAACAAGCACGTACCCTATCAGAGGTCCCAGTTTTTACCAGAGTCAGTCTACCTTACAACTATCTTTTTTTCTAATCCAGGGGCTCTTAGAAAACAAACTGGCTTAAGGAATGCAAGAAGGGAAGAGGTGATGAAGACAACAAGATCAGCTTAAGAAAGATGTTGTTGTTCAGCCCCTCAGTTGTGTCCCGCTCTGCAACCCCATGGACTGCAGCTCACCAGGCTTCCCAGTCCTCCACTGTCTCACAGAATTTGCTCAAACTCATGTCCGTCACGTCGGTGATGCCATCCAACCATCTCGTCCTCTGCCGTCCCCTTCTCCTCCTGCCTTCAGTCTTTCCCAGAACCAGGGTCTTTTCCAATCAGTTGGCTCTTTGCATCAGGTGGCCACGGTATTGGAGCTTCAGCTTCAGCATCAGCATGATCCCAGATCAAACTTCCAAATGAAATTGGCCTGCCTCAAAGTATCTTCCATCATAAAACTATTAGGTAAGAAATCAGATGGGGCATCAATCAGCCCCATAATTCTCAAAATGGCATTGTAAGAAGGGCATCATTAACATCCCAGTGCTTTCGATGCTGGGATTGCTCTGTCTCGCTGCCTGAAACTCTAGATTCCATTTCTTCAAAACTGTAAACTGCTCTGGGAAGGTTAAGGGCTCACAGATCATCATAAATTAGCGGCTGTTTTCCTGAGCCAGCTATTGAGGAAATGGGATATTCGATGCAGGGCGCAGAAGGCAAGGGTGCAGGGAGGAAGAGGACTGTTGGTTTTTTTTAGGTTTGGGCAGCTGTCAGAGGCGCTGACTAGTTCATGACTACTGCAGGTAGAGAGTAATACTGAAGCAGAAAACCTAATTGAACTGTGGAGCAAGGGCTTAAGGCAGCTTGAGAGCTCTTGGACTCGTCCCCCCACCCTCCCCGCCCCCCGACCCAGGGAGAACAAGCCCTCGGTAGAGTAGATTGTGCCTGGCTCCATCCTCATCCTGCAAAGCCTCCGCTCTGGGATGCAAATCTAAGAGCATACATTGCCAGGGACACAATAATAGCACTTTGCGGGGGAATCAAACAGAACCTCTGGGTTTCCCAGATGGGGCAGTGGAAAAGAATCCACCTGCCAACGCAAGAGATGCGAGTTCGATCCCTGGGTCAGGAAGATCCCCCGGAGGAGGAAATGGCAACCCACTCCAGTATTCTTGCCTGGAGAATTCCACGGGCAGAGGAGCCTGGTGGGCTACAGTCCAGGGGGTCGCACAGAGTCGGACATGCCTGAGTGACTGAGCACGCACACACAAACAGAACGTCTACTATTCTGTATATGTTCTGACTCCAAACAACTGAGTGTAAGATGCACTTTTGGAACTCCGTCCATGTTTACATCGGGAGTTGCCTAATAATTAAAATAGCTAGTATTTTTAAATTTTATTTCATTGAAATATAATTCATTTTCAATATTGTGTTAATTTATACTGTACAGCAAAGTGATTCAGTTACATACATACATGCACACACATACACACACACATATGCTTTCTTTTTCATATCCTTTCCCATTATGTTTTATCACAGGGCATTTAATATTGAAAAATAGCTAACATTTTTAAAAAACTTACTAATCACTGTGCTAAATGCTTTACATGGGTAATTTTATTTAATCTCTAGGATAGGTCCAGGAGGTTGGTATTATTGTTATTACGCTCATTTTATAGACAGGAAAGCAGGCTTAGAACTAAGTGGTGGATCCAGGGTTCAGAGGCAGCAATCAGACTCCAAAACCACGCATTCCTCAGGCAAGACACTAGTGCTCAGTGACTGCTGCTGGCTTTCATTTCAGAAAGTAGAAAAGCTCGTCCATCACCACGGCAGTTCTGGGCATTATCTTCACAGGAGGCTGTGTGAGGAGCAGTTAAAGATGGAGATCTTGAGCCAAGTGGACATGGGACCAAGTTCAGGTTCTGCCACTTACAATCTGAGTTACACTGGAGAAGTTTCTCATTCTCTCTGAAACTTAATGCCTCCATCTGTAAAACAGGGGGGAACAAGTCAGCCGTACAGAAACAGTGTGAAGGTTTAATCAGCTGGTGAAACGGGGCCTGGAACTTCGTAAGCACTCAGGAAACGGTAACAGCACCCCTGCTCTGGCGGCAGGCGTGTAAGCTCGGCAGTACCTGCAAACACGCAGCAGCTAGGAAGAAACTGCAAGGGTTTCACTGAAACCGGAGTCAGCTCGTGCCTCCTGGCTCTCAGAACCCCCTCCTCACCAAGTAATATGCTGCTGCTACTGCTAAGTCGCTTCAGTCGTGTCCGACTCTGTGCGACCCCATAGACGGCAGCCCACCAGGCTCCCCCGTCCCTGGGATTCTCCAGGCAAGAACACTGGAGTGGGTTGCCATTTCCTTCTCCAATGCAGGAAAATGAAAAGTAAAAGTGAAGTCGCTCAGTCGTGTCCGACTCCCAGCGACCCCATGGACTGCGGCCCACCAGGGTCCTCCATCCATGGGATTTTCCAGGCAAGAGTACTGGGGTGGGGTGCCACTGCCTTCCCCACCAAGTAATATACAAGCAGACAAAAGATCAGAAGCATTTTCACACGGTCTTTACTAACGTCTCTGGTTTCTCACTGATTTAAAAAAAGAAAAATCCACCTGCAATACAGGAGATGTGGGAGATGCGGGGTCAGGAAGATTCCCCTGGAGGAGGAAATGGAAACCCACTCCAATATTCTTGCCTGGTAAATCCCATGGACAGTGGACCTGGTGGGCTACCGTCCACGCGGGTCACAAAACGTCGAGCACATCTGAGCGTGATCACATAGCAGTAGCCAGCCTCATGGCGATGCAGTTTTATTCATAACCCTACAGTTGACAAGAGAGAAAACTGATGTAAATTCTCAAGCTCAACTGTTTGGGCTGAGATCAGTCAATAGTTCAAAAAAAACAACCGCGTCTTGTAGTTGCCTTTGCTACTTTGACCGCCAGGGGGCATGCAAGATCTTAGTTCCCCCACCAGGGATTGAACCCATTTCCCTGCTTCAGTGGAAGCAGAGTCTTAACCACTGAACTGCCAGGAAAGTCTCATGCCTTTGCTATTTTGTCCATGGGATAGAAGGCACTGGAAAATAAGGGAGGAAACACAAAAGATAACAAGATATTCCAGAAACCTTTCCATGGATGTTTACGGTTACGTACGTGGTTTACTTGCTAAGTCGTGTCTGACTCTTGCCAGGCTCCACTGTCCATGGGATATATCAGACAAGAATATTGGAGTGGGTTGCCATTTCCTTCTCCAGGGGATCTTCCTGACCCAGGGATTGAACCTGGGTCTCCTGTATTGCGGGTGGTCTCCTACACTGTAGGCACACTCTCCCAGCTGAGCCACCGGGGAAGCCCATGGTTATATGTGCCAGTCCTAAATCACTCAGTTGACAAGCCCTGCTCCACCACTGACCAGCTCTGCTGTCTTGGACAAATTACTTAACCTCTAGTTTCAGTTTCCTCGTCTGCAACTTTGGAAATGCCCTCTTTACACAGACGGAAAAGTTAAATGGTCAGCCAGAATTTAATATCTCCTTCCACTGTTCCTCTGCACAGACTCACTGGGCTCCAGGGAAGGGGCAATGAACGGAAATCAACAGGCCCCTCCGGCAGAGAGTTTATTGCCTCTTTGGGTGAGACTGTTGCCCACGTGTAGAGGAAAATTGGGGAAGGACGTTTCTCAGGAGTGGGATCAATGGAGAGATGTGAGAGTGTTAACGAAGCTGGAGACACTTCAAGTCTACCTTGTTTGAACCTAAACTTCAAGAACCCTCTGAAGATGCATTGTCATCACTTTACAGGTGAGGGAGCCAAATTCCAGAGAGGTAAAGAAGCCGTACAAGAGCCATTTAATCTTCAAATACATGAGGTTTATGAAGGACCTTTGACACTAATTTCTCATTTTGATATTAGTCTCTCACTTAAATGCTTTCTTCTCTGCAATCACCCTGTGTTTTTTTCAGTCTTCTAACTTTATTGAAGCTTTCAATGGCTAAGTCAAGGTCTCTCTTGGTAAATGTTACGTTGCAATTGAATGTGTATGGATTATTTTCAAGTCACTTTCAAGTATCTACTGATTTCTAACATAATTCCGCAGTGATAAGAGAACAGATTCAGTATGTTCCAAAACCTTTAGACCATGACATTTTTGGACTTGCTTTATGACCCTGGTTGTTCTAGTGTCTCCTAGTCTATAGTCTATGGGGACTTGAATAGAATTTCTATCCCACTATTGTCTGAAAACTGTATAAATCTTAATTATGTTGAATCGGTTCATAGTGCTTTTCAGTTCTACTTTATCGTTCTACAACTCTGTGTATTCATTCTATTGATTTTTGAGGCTTTGATACTGAAACTCCAATTAAAAATCTTTATCTACTTAAAATGGAATTGTAATATATAATGGAACTATATGTAGCTTTGTTCTGTATTTTCCTAGTTTCCTGTCAATGTGTTATCATACTTCCAAGAGCACAAGGCTGGCGAACAACAGAGTAGGAATTTGAAGAGGTCCCTCCCATCACACACTGCACAAGCCTGGTACCTCTTAGCAAATGTATTTTTGCATTTTTTCCAGATTGGTATTTGGCATTAATAAGGAGAGGTTAAATCCAGCTATAGAGACCCAGAGTCAGCCGAGGGTACAGAGCAGAAGCCCGTCCAGGGGAACTGGTCTCCAAATGCTCGGTCATACGTTGCTCTAAGGAGACTGTGGGCTTTCCCTGTGTACATGTGTTTCTGTGTGTGCGTGTGTGTGTACACACACACGCACACACATACACACATAGTTCTATGTATATGCTACTGCATATACATAAATGAATAAAATGAATCATATTTTTAAAGAATTCTCATTCATCTATTAATGGACCAAAACAAACTGTACTTTGCGACTGTGCTCTGTGATCGTGGATTTCTCAAGATCTTGATGTAACACTGATGCAGGCATTCAAAGTCTATTATCAAATTTGGTTTCCTTCTGTGTTCATTTCACTACTAAACCCTGCCTATCTTGCTGAAAAAGATACTTCACGAAAGCTGACAAATGAATAGCTCCCTCTTTATTTGGTGGTGTGTGGGGAAGGAGAGGGCAGTGACTTCCAAGCCACATGGCTTGCAGGATCTTAGTTCCCCCAGCAGGGGTCCCTGGACCCTTGTGGGAAGCCAAGTCCTCACCCCTGGACCACCAGGGGATTCTCCTGAACAGCTAGCTCCTCTTTAAACTCAAGGATTCTTTGAAGTACTCTGGGATGAAATAACCAATGAAATGAAGTGTGGTACAATACATGTTGAGGGTCATTCCCCATCTCATTACAAAACTGTGAAGATTGTACAACTTAAGATAATATATGGTGTATGTGTGTGTGTATGTATGTATATGTGCATATTATATATATACATGTAATGAAACATTAGTTATAAAAAAAGACAAAAATAATGTCATTTGCAGCAAACTGGATGGACCTAGAGATTTTCATACTAAGTGAAAAAAGCCAAACAGATAAAGACAAATATTATATGATATCACTTATTTGTGAAAAAAAAATTTTTTTTAATGATACAACTAAACTTATTTACAAAAGAGAAATAGACTCGCAGACATAGGAAATAAACATGGCTACCAGAGGGGAAAGGAATGGGTAGAGAGAGAGAAACTAAGAGTTTGGAATTAACATATACACGCATCGGGACATAAAGCAGATTAATAAACCAGATTAACAATAAAGACCTGCTGTGTAGCACAGGGCGTATACTCAACATCTTATAATAAACTGCAACGTAAAAGATGGTGACAAAAAATATTTATGTGTGTTCAGTTCAGTTCAGTCGCTCAGTCGTATCCGACTCTTTGCGACCCCATGAATCGCAGCACGCCAGGCCTTTCTGTCCAACACCAACTCCCAGAGTTCACTCAAACTCATGTGCATCGAGTTGGTGATGCCATCCAGCCATCTCATCCTCTGTGTGGGTGTGTATAACTGAGTCACTTTGCTGTACACTTGAAACTAACACAACACTGAACATTAACCATACCTCAATAAAAAATAATAAAAATGTTAATAAATTGTAAAACAACACAGAAGAACTGTACAAAAAAGATCTTCACGACCCAGATAATCACGATGGTGTGATCACTGACCTAGAGCCAAACATCCTGGAATGTGAAGTCAAGTGGGCCTTAGAAAGCATCACTACAAACAAAGCTAGTGGAGGTGACGGAATTCCAGTGGAGCTATTCCAAATCCTAAAAGATGATGTTGTACTCAATATACCAGCAAATTTGGAAAAGTCAGCAGTGGCCACAGGACTGGAAAAGGTCAGTTTTCATCCCAATCCCAAAGAAAGGCAGTGCCAAAGAATGCTCAAACTAGAGCACAATTGCACTCATCTCACACGCTAGTAAAGTAATGCTCAAAATTCTCCAAGCCAGGCTTCAGCAATATGTGAACCGTGAACTTCCTGATGTTCAAGCTGGATTTAGAAAAGGCAGAGGAACCAGAGATCAAATTGCCAACATCTGCTGGATCGTGGAAAAAGCAAGAGAGTTCCAGAAAAACATCTATTTCTGCTTTATTGACTATGCCAAAGCCTTTGACTGTGTGGATCACAATCAACTGTGGAAAATTCTGAAAGAGATGGGAATACCAGACCACCTGATGTGCCTCTTGAGAAATCTGTATGCAGGTCAGGAAGCAACAGTTAGAACTGGTCATGGAACAACAGAAAATGAACAGGAAAAGGAGTTCATCAAGGCTGTATATTGTCACCCTGCTTATTTAACTTGTATGCAGAGTACATCATGAGAAATGCTGGACTGGAAGAAACACAAGTTGGAATCAAGATTGCTGGGAGAAATATCAATAACCTCAGATATGCAGATGATACCACCCTTATGGCAGAAAGTGAAGAGGAACTCAAAAGCCTCTTGATGAAAGTGAAAGTGGAGAGTGAAAAAGTTGGCTTAAAGCTCAACATTCAGAAAATGAAGATCATGGCATCCGGTCCCATCACTTCATGGGAAATAGATGGGGAAACAGTGGAAACAGTGTCAGACTTTATTTTTCTGGGCTCCAAAATCACTGCAGATGGTGACTGCAGCCATGAAATTAAAAGATGCTTACTCCTTGGAAGGAAAGTTATGACCAACCTAGATAGCATATTCAAAAGCAGAGACATTACTTTGCCAACAAAGGTTCGCCTAGTCAAGGCTATGGTCTTTCCTGTGGTCATGTGTGGATACGAGAGCTGGACTGTGAAGAAGGCTGAGCGCCGAAGAATTGATGCTTTTGAACTGTGGTATTGGAGAAGACTCTTGAGAGTCCCTTGGACTGCAAGGAGATCCAACCAGTCCATTCTGAAGGAGAGCAGCCCTGGGATTTCTTTGGAAGGAATGATGCTGAAGCTGAAACTCCAGTATTTTGGCCACCTCATGAGAAGAGTTGACTCATTGGAGAAGACTCTGATGCTGGGAGGGATAGGGAGCAGGAGGAGAAGGGGACGACAGAGCATGAGATGGTTGGATGGCATCACTGACTTGATGGATGTGAGTCTGAGTGACCTCCGGGAGTTGGTGATGGACAGGGAGGCCTGGAGTGCTGCAATTCATGGGGTCGCAAAGAGTCAGACACGACTGAAGGACTGATCTGATCTGAATACAATGTATAAAGCCACTTAACGCCGTGCAGGTAACCTGCCATCTTCACCAAGCGCTGAGAGCAAGGAGCCATGGAGAGGCTGTGTCAGCCCCTGGGGGTGGCCACGAGCAGCTGTAGTGCTGACCTGTGTCCACCAGGCTCTCAGATATGAGCAAAGCTTTGCTTGTGTCTTTTTATATAAAATGTATAACAGATCCAATCAGAATTCTGCTTTCCCTGCAGCCTCATGAATTTTCTTACATACCCAGCTTGGCTGTCCGAGCTCCAGGTAGGTGACAAGCCCTCAATGTGCTGTGAAGGGCCCCTGTACCAAGCCTCTGGCTTGTCACCCAGCAGGTGCCCCTGAGCAGGTGCCAAACCCCAAGCCCTGACCGCAGTGCCCCAGGTCTCGATGCCTGGCCCCCGGTTGCAGGTGTGATGGCAACTAAGCCAAGCCCTCGCCCCACCCACTGGGGAAGAGGGGGTCCCAGGGATTTATTTTGCTTCGTGTTGTTTTCTCATTAACTCAGGGGTTGCACAGAACCAAACTAAAAGGCTACAGGTGTTTGATTCTGCAATGGACCTGGCCATTTTAGAGGGAGTGCCTTGCAGCAGTAGGCTTCTCTGATGGCTCAGATGGTAAAGAATCTGCCTGCAATGCTGGAGACCTGGGTTGGGAAGATCCCCTGGAGAAGGGAAAGGCTACCCACTCCAGTATTCTGGCCTGGAGAATTCCATGGACTATATGGGGTCACAAAGAGTCAGACACGACTGAGCAACTTTAACTTTCACTTTGCAGTAATAAGTGACTGAGAAAATCATTTTCAATGTCCTCTATTGGTTTTTGAAATATGGGACCTTAAGCAAAACACATAGCCTCCGGAGATCGCTACCTCATTAGTGAGATGAAAGGGTTAGACCAGGTGATCTTCTCAAAAAAAAAAATCTTAATTGTGTGAAATAAAAAATGAGGCCAAGGACTTCCCTGGTGGTCCAGGGGCTAAGACTCCAGGGTCCCAGGGTTCAATCCCTGGTCAGGAAACTAGATCCCACATGCAGGCAACTAAGAGTTCACACGCTGTAACTAAAAGAGACCCCTCATGCCACAACTTAAAAAAAAAAAAAAAAAAAACAGACCCTGCATGCAACAGATAAGATCAAATAAATTTTAAAAAAAGTTTTTCAAAAGAGTCCAGTGCAAACTATCTCTGGAAATTTAGTATCTTTCATACATTTTATTTGCACCTTCTTCATCCTTTCTTTTAAAAAAAGCTAAGAGAAACTATTTAATACTTTTCTACAATCTTTCATCCACTGCCTTTAGTTCCAGCTGCCTTTCAGAACTTAGGATTCGGGGTTTTAGAAAGGAAACGGTGCGGGTGTAGCCCATCGGGTAACAGCAGCAGGGGCCAGAGCGCTGCTGTAATCAACCGTGTTCGCGTTTCTGCAGTGAAACACAGGAGTTCTCACACTAAGTAGGATACAGACTAAAAATAGTCTCACATTGGTTCAGGTAGGGTTTTACGGCCTAAAAGTTTGCCACGTACCAAACAAAAGACCTTCTGTTTTCAGAGCCCTTTTGAACTTCAGAACTGCCCCAGGGGATCCAGCCCTGTGGCACGTCCTCGCTCTTACTAACCCCTGTGTAATCATTGTGTGTGTGGGGTGTGATGTAAATCAACCTATTAGTAAAACCCAAATGTTTCTCAAGCTACCAGGACCTACTTGCATTATTCAGAATTTAAAGGCCAAAAACTCACTAAAATTGAAATGCCCCATACTTGTTCTTGCCTGGAGAATCCCAGGGATGGCAGAGCCTGGTGGGCTGCCGTCTATGGGGTCACACAGAGTCGGACACGACTGAAGTGACTTAGCATAGCATAGCATAGCATACTTGTTCTCAGCTCTTCCTGTAGTTAACCTCTATCATTGAAGAAAATTCAAGTTGGCCTGACAAAGAGTGTCCTTTACAAAATCAGCGTTTGAGATCTTTGCCTCTGGCTTTCTGAACATTTTCAGAATTAGAACTAAGTAGACTGGGGCTTCCCAGGCGGCATAATGGTCAAGAATCTGCCTGCTAACGCAGGAGACGCAAGAGACACAGGTTCAATTCCTGGATCGGGAAGATCCCCTGGAGAAGGGCGTGGCAACCCACTCCAACATTCTTGCCTGGAGAATCCCCATGGACAGAGGAGCCAGGTGGGCTACACCCATGGAGGTCGAAAAGAGTGAGACCCGACCGAGCGACTTTCCGCGCACACACGCCCCCATCCTTGTTCATAATGAACGTGAGCGTTAAGGTTGGGCAGGTCTGAACACAATCCTGGTAGAAGGGAACGTTTGAGCCAAGACCTGCCATTGCTTGGCTTGCTATCTGCAGGCAGTAATGAAAGCAGAAATTATGGGGCAGCGTCATCCGGAAGAAGAGGATAGGATACTTCTTGTTTATCTCTGTCCACATTTTCTTCAGGTTGCTTTTGCTCCACCTGAGCGAGATTGCTGTTGACATATTGAATTTCTGAAGGCAGTTTGCATTAATGTCATGCTAGAAACTTGGAGGATGTAAGATGCTGACGACATTAGTTATTAGGAATCAAAAGTGGGGAGAGCTGGAGCTGATAAATATACTACTGCCTGTGTATAGAAAATGAGGGCAAAGTATGTCTAGAGATTATAGGCCAGTCTACTTGATTTTTAAGTTATCTTCAGACGGATATAAAGTATATAAAGCTAGATTTGTTATTGTTTAGTCACTGAGTAATGTCCTACTCTTTGCAAGCCCACGGACTGTAGCCTTTCAGGCTCCTCCGTCCACAGGATTCTCCAGGCAAGAATACTGGAGTGGGTTGCCACACCCTTCTCCAGGGGATCTTCCCGACCCAGGAAGGGGGAGACATATGCATTTTAACTCACCATTTGTTATAATAATCTGGTCTCACAAATATTAGAAGGCAGCAGAATGAACTAGGTTAATTTTCCATCATTTTCACTGTATTTTCTCAGATCCCCTTCAAATGAAAATCCTAATGATTTTAAACTCTCACCTCACTGGCTCTTCAGATGAAGAGAAAGGAAAAGCCTTGATCAAGATGTGTAACCATCTAGGGGTCATTTATCCACCCTTCCCCTTACCTTATGCTGCTGTGACATCTAGAACAAAGATACGTACTCAGAGGCGTTACATATATATATATATGTATGTACATACATATATATATATATACTATATCGATTAGAATTTTATATATTTTATATTCATATCTGGTGATGACTATGTTACTCAAAATATAAAACTTAAATGCTTCATGAAAATCAAAATATTGCATGTCTTTTGCTTCACTACACCTAGCAATTAAAACAGTCACTCCATTGGAGAAGAAAATTAAAAGGGACTGACAAGTCTTGTTCGCATGATCGTGCTTTGTAATTGATTGATTGATTGCTGTCAGCCATTGATACCACTCTCCTGTCGGTCAATGTCTTAGGTGGATACATGGAAAATTAGAAGATTTGATTCGTTAATATGACTCCTTTACTTACAAGGGTATAAGTAAAATTCAACTAAAATAGTACAGTGTTTCCTTAATTGAAGAGGCACTATCAATTTCTGCTTTAAATTAAGTGTTTAGGAAATTTAGTGAGTAAACAAAATGATACCTGGGGACTTCCTTGGTGGTCCAGTGGCTAGGACTCTGCCCTCCCAATGCAGGGGAACCAGGTTCAATTTCTGCTCAGGGAACTAGATCCCCCATGCTACAACTAAGATCCGGACCGGCCGAATAAATAAATAAAACTTGTAAATGATACCTTCTAATTGAATAGAAAACTTAAGTGCATGTAGTGTGTGATAAATCACTTCAGTCATGTCTGATTCTTTATATATAATATAGATTCATATATATATGTATATACAAAAAATGTGGTGTATATATTAATCCCAAACTCCTAATTTATCTCCCCCTCCCTCCCGGCAGCCATGAACATGCTTTAAAAACCAGTGACACACTTGTCAAATGTTAAGCTTTTGTAACTGGTGCCTATCACTGTGCAGAAAACAAAAGAAGTGCTCAATAAACAGTTGAATAATGGATTGGTCACTACTGGCCAGCCAGCCAAGCTGCTTCAGGAAATCCTAGCAAGACACGAATGCAGCACAACTTACTCTTAAACATTTCACTGTCGACACCAGTACCAAGTTGCCGATTTTGTTTAAATTTCCAAGTCAACCTTGCAAGGAGTCTTCACAGGAGAGTCAAACACAAGATCCATCTATTCAACTGGGTCATGGGCCAAAATGGGCAGGATTAAGTCAGAGAGAAACAAGCTGCAGCTGAAGTGTGGGTGGAAGGCTATTCTTTCCACCGATAGCAGCTAACGCCAGTAGAGAAGAGACAGGAGCAACTGGCAGTCACGCAGGGGCCGTGGGAGGGGCCTCACTTAGCAGTGCGATCTTCTTCCATTAAGGTCAGCTTGGCTCTAGCTGTTGACCAGAGAGATTCTTTTCTTATATCATGGCTTTTGCTTCTTTGATTTTCCAGTTCTTAACTTTTTAAAATCAATCACCATTAAAATTCTAGCTCTCTTCTATGCTATGCTATGCTATGCTAAGTCACTTCAGTCGTGTCCGACTCTGTGTGACCCCATAGACGGCAGCCTACCAGGCTCCCCCGTCCCTGGGATTCTCCAGGCAAGAACACTGGAGTGGGTTGCCATTTCCTTCTCCAATGCATGAAAGTGAAAAGAGAAAGTGAAGTCGCTCAGTCATGTCTGACTCTCAGCGACCCCATGGACTGCAGCTCACCAGGCTCCTCTGTCCGTGGGATTTTCCAGGCAAGAGTACTGGAGTCGGGTGCCATTGCCTTCTCCAGCTCTCTTCTATGGTCATAATTAAATCAAAAGTTTTCTGTAAAAAGAAGAAGCCATAAATTTGAAACTGCTTGAGCTTCGATGTCCATTCAAAGAAAATTTCTTCCTCTTCCTTTATCATCTCTCTTCTTCACCTCATTCTTCCTAATCTTACCTCCTATTACCTCTATTTCTTAGGATCGGCCATCCAATGTAAAAAAGAATTTTCTTAAGCAATTGCTTATGATAATTAAGAGAGACTTTTAGCATAGAGAGACTTTTAGCATCAGCCTCTATCGGAAGCAGACAGAAGGCTGGGGCTCTTCTGCTAACTTACTTGACCTTGCAGGATTTCAGCGACCGGATCAACTCACACATCCTTGCTGTCAGCAGAGGAGGCTAACTGTCTCCCTGTCTACCTGAAGGGATGATTGGGAGGGCAAGCGAGATAATACCTTCAAGTTTTGATGAAATGAGAAGACTGACACAAACATCAGGTGCTCCGATGAATAATTCATGAACCAAAACACTAATATTCTCTAACCAGAGAAAATTGGTCTTGGATTTTTTTCTTTTTTAGTCTTATTAGAACATGGCCTTCACTAAAGCCTGGAAATGTAAGCGTGGCTCATTCTCAACAAGTTGTTTGCATGCAAGGCACTCAAAAGTAGAGACTTAATATGTCAACAGAGACAATGAACTCACGGGTAAAGCTTATTGTACAACATCCAAAAAAAAAAAGTTAGTACAAAAGGCTTTCAGTAATCGTCCCTGTGGAAGCCTTTGGGAAGGTGCTGATGGCTGTGGGGAATCAACAATCGTTTAACAGGATTTGATGACATCAGTGTGAGTCACGCTGGTGTGTAAACTAGCATGAGGTCATTTTAAGCTAATCAGATGGGTGGCTGGAGAAAGGTGCCATTCACTATTTATTACCTCCACCGGCAACAAAAGGACTGGATTTAGCTAATGGAAACCAAGGGCTTAATGAATCAGGCTAAATGAGGAGGGTGGTGGTAATTGTGTCATTAGGGCACTAATACTGGGAATCTGTCTACCTCTTCTATTGGCCCTAAGGCAACTCTTCCAAAGGTGATTCTATGGTCATTTAAAAAGCTTTCTGCTTTCAGCCGTAGAGCTTTTCTTATTGCAGTCCCTGAGAATTCTGGGTTATTGGGAGTCTGTTCTGGGTCACTGGGAATGTTCGTTATGGGTGTGTAAAAATGTTGGTGATGTCCATGAAATTCTCTTCCAGTGGCAGGTGTCTAATCAGTCAGTTGACGTGATGACATTAAAAAAAAAAAAAATACTAAAGGTGATTATATTGAATGGTTTCTGGAAACCTGTCTCATTTTCTTACTGTGCCATTGCGTCAGACAAGCACACACATTATTGCAATTCAAGTGAGGTGCCCTAAAAGGCAGATAAAGAGCTGTGACGGAGGTGAGAGCTGAGAATCGAGACTCTTTATCTCTGAATGGTGGGTCAGGACCTGCTCTTCAGAACAGCTCTCACAGGCACTCAAAAGACAGGCTGAAATAGGGACAAGGGGAAGAGTTAAAAGGCTAGATGACATAAGACTCTGAGAAAATTGGTATGAGGGCTGGAAGAGTAGGCTGAAAGAGGTTTTATAAGATGATATAGATAGGGTGTGGTAGTGTAGTCATTTAGTCGTGTCCAACTCTTTGCAACCCCATGGACTGTAGCCCGCCAGGCTCCTCTGTCCACGGGATTCTCCAGGCAAGAAGAGTGGAGTGGGCAACCATTCCCTTCTCCAGGGGATCTTCCTGACCTGGAGATCGAACCTGAGTCTCCTGAACTGCACGAGGATTCTTTACCTACTAAGTCACTGGGGAAGCCCCCATAGATAGAGTAGCAAAAGCAATAAAAAATTAAGAACTTCAAATTTCAGTTTGAGTATATGGGAACAAAGTGAAATAAGAAACCAAACTGAAGCGTGGGAGGAGGCATTCGGAGGAGGGGAAAAGATGACTTGGGTTTCTGGAAATGCTGTCTGAAAAGGTGCAGACACCCAGGAAGAGAGAAGATGGAAAGGCAGGGACCTAGACCCAGAAGGCAACCTGCCCGCTGCTGCGATGCTCAGACTCTGAGGGAGCAGGAGTAGGGAGGGCCCAAAACCTGGGCTACCAATTCTAGGATGCAGAGAAGGCAGACAGCAATGGGATAAAACGTGATGGGAAGCAGTGGCTCAAACTTGAGCATCAGTCAGAATCACCCCGAGGGTGTGTTCTGAGGGACTGCTGGGCCCACCTCCCAGAGTTTCAGATTTAACAGGTCTGGGGTGGTGGGTCTAAAAATTGCATTTCTAAGCAGTTTCCAGGTGTTGATCTGGGGACCACACTTTGAAAACCACCAGTGTAGAGGAAGAAGCATGAGCTTTACGTTTAGAAGGATTTGAGATCAGTTTCCAACCCCATCAAGTTATCTAACCTGTCTAAGCTTCAGTTTTCTCAAGAGGAAAGTGAAGGGAAAAAACTACTGATCTTGAACATGAAGGGTATGTATGTAACCTATTAATCAGATCAGTCGCTCAGTTGTGTCCGACTCTTTGTGACCCCATGAACTGCAGCACGCCAGGCCTCCCTGTCCATCACCAACTCCCAGAGGTCACTCAGACTCACATCCATCAAGTCAGTGATGCCATCCAGCCATCTCATCCTCTGTCGTCTCCTTCTCCTCTTACCCCCAATCCCTCCCAGCATCAGAGTCTTTTCCAATGAGTCAACTCTTCCCATCTAGTGGCCAAAGTATTGGAATTTCAGCTTTAGCATCATTCCTTCCAAAGAAATCCCAGGGCTGATCTCCTTCAGAATGGACTGATTGCATCTCCTTGCAGTCCAAGGGACTCTCAAGAGTCTTCTCCAACACCACAGTTTAAAAGCATCAATTCTTTGGCGCTCAGCCTTCTTCACAGTCCAACTCTCACGACCATCCATACACGACCACAGGAAAAACCATAGCCTTGACTAGACGAACCTTTGTTGGCAAAGTAATGTCTCTGCTTTTGAATATGCTATCTAGGTTGGTCATAACTTTCCTTCCAAGGAGTAAGCGTCTTTTAATTTCATGGCTGCAGTCACCATCTGCAGTGATTTTGGAGCCCAGAAAAAGAAAGTCTGACACTGTTTCCCCATCTATTTCCCATGAAGTGATGGGACCGGATGCCATGATCTTCATTTTCTGAATGTTGAGCTTTAAGCCAACTTTTTCACTCTCCACTTTCACTTTCATCAAGAGGCTTTTGAGTTCCTCTTCACTTTCTGCCATAAGGGTGGTGTCATCTGCATGTCTGAGGTTATTGATATTTCTCCCGGCAATCTTGATTCCAGCTTGTGCTTCTTCCAGTCCAGCGTTTCTCATGATGTACTCTGCATATAAGTTAAATAAACAGGGTGACAATATACAGCCTTGACGTACTCCTTTTCCTATTTGGAACCAGTCTGTTGTTCCATGTCCAGTTCTAACTGTTGCTTCCTGACCTGCATACAGGTTTCTCAAGAGGCAGCTCAGGTGGTCTGGTATTCCCATCTCTTGAAGAATTTTCCACAGTTTCTTGTGATCTACACAGTCAAAGGCTTTGGCATAGTCAATAAAGCAGAAATAGATGTTTTTCTGGAACTCTCTTGCTTTTTCCATGATCCAGCGGATGTTGGCAATTTGATCTCTGGTTCCTCTGCCTTTTCTAAAACCAGCTTGAACATCAGGAAGTTCACGGTTCACATATTGCTGAAGCCTGGCTTGGAGAATTTTGAGCATTACTTTACTAGTGTGTGAGATGAGTGCAATTGTGCGGTAGTTTGAGCATTCTTTGGCACTGCCTTTCTTTGGGATTGGGATGAAAACTGACCTTTTCCAGTCCTGTGGCCACTGCTGAGTTTTCAAATGTGCTGGCATATTCAGTGCAGCACTTTCACAGCATCATCTTTCAGGATTTGGAATAGCTCAACTGGAATTCCATCACCTCCACTAGCTTTGTTTGTAGTGATGTTTTCTAAGGCCCCCTTGACTTCACATTCCAGGATGTCTGGCTCTAGGTCAGTGATCACACCATCGTGATTATCTAGGTCGTGAAGATCTTTTTTGTACAGTTCTTCTGTGTATTCTTGCCACCTCTTCTTAATATCTTCTGTTTCTGTTAGGTCCATGCCATTTCTGCCCTTTATTGAGCCCATCTTTGCATGAAATGTTCCTTTGGTATCTCTGATTTTCTTGAAGAGATCCCTAGTCTTTCCCATTCTGTTGTTTTCCTCTATTTCTTTGCATTGATCACTGAAGAAGGCTTTCTTATCACTTCTTGCTATTCTTTGGAACTCTGCATTCAGATGTTTATATCTTTCCTTTTCTCCTTTGCTTTTTGCTTCTCTTCTTTTCACAGCTATTTGTAAGGCCTCCCCAGACAGCCATTTTGCTTTTTTGCATTTCTTTCCCATGGGGATGGTCTTGATCCCTGTCTCCTGTACAATGTCACGAACCTCATTCCATAGTTCATCAGGCACTCTGTCTATTAGATCTAGGCCCTTAAATCTATTTCTCACTTCCACTGTATAATCATAAGGGATTTGATTTAGGTCATACCTGAATGGTCTAGTGGTTTTCCCTACTTTCTTCAATTTAAGTCTGAATTTGGCAATAAGGAGTTCATGGTCTGAGCCACAGTCAGCTCCTGGTCTTGTTTTTGTTGACTGTATAGAGCTTCTCCATCTTTGGCTGCAAAGAATATAATCAATCTGATTTTGGTGTTGACCACCTGGTGATGTCCATGAATAGAGTCTTATTAATAGTGTCTGGCATATATGTGGTGTTCAGTATATGATCTTACAGGTAGGTAGGGAGGAGGAAGACAGAAGTGGTTGGTAGGTAAGTGGACGGTCATGTAGGGGAGCAGAAACCTGCCAGACATGGGCAGGGAGAGAGGAGATGACAAGTTGTACAAGGAAGTCTGTGATCAAAAGGAGATGTGGGGAAAAAAGGAGATGTGTCCATGGAACATCTCCGTCTACAGTGATGGTTCCCAAAGGGTCAAGGCAGGGGGAAGGAATGGACTAGCATTTTGGGACCCACAGATGCAACTATTACATACAGGATGGATAAAAAGGCCCTATTCCCTATTCCACAGGGAATTCTATCCTGTGATAAACTGTAATAGAAAAGAATATGAGAAAGAATATGTATGATGGAATCAACTTTGCTGTACAGCAGAACTTAACACAACGTTGAAAATCAACTATACTTCAATCAGTCCAGTTCAGTTCAAGTCGCTCAGTCGTGTCCGACTCTTTGCAACCCCATGAATCGCAGAATGCCAGGCCTCCCTGTCCATCACCAACTCCCAGAGGTCATTCAAACTCACGTCCATCGAGTCGGTGATGCCATCCAGCCATCTCATCCTCCGTTGTCGCCTTCTCCTCCTGCCCCCAATCCCTCCCAGCATCAGAGTCTTTTCCAATGAGTCAACTCTTCGAATGAGGTGGCCAAAGTATTGAGTTTCAGCTTTAGCATCATTCCTTCCAAAGAACACCCAGGACTGATCTCCTTTAGAATGGACTGGTTGGATCTCCTTGCAGTCCAAGGGACTCTCAGGAGTCTTCTCCAACCCCACAATTCAAAAGCATCAATTCCTTGGTGCTATATTTCAATAAAATACAATTTTTTAAAAAAGCAGATATGTCAGAATAGTAGCCTGAGCCGAAGAGTGTTCAGCCCCATATACTTCTTTACCTGATACCTAGGTTTGCCAGCCGGAGAAGGCAATGGCACCCCACTCCAGTACTCCTGCCTGGAAAATCCCATAGACAGAGGAGCCTGGAAGGCTGCGGTCCATGGGGTTGTTGAGGGTCGGACATGACTGAGCGACTTCACTTTCACTTTTCTCTTTCATGCACTGGAGAAGGAAGTGGCAGCCCACTCCATTGTTCTTGCCTGGAGAATCCCAGGGACAAGGGAGCCTGGTGGGCTGCCGTCTATGGGGTCACATGGAGTCAGACACGACTGAAGTGAGTTAGCAGCAGCAGCAGCAGGTTTGCCAGCAGGGTCACTGACTGTTTAAAGATACAGTTGGGGAGCAAGAATAAACATGGTAGCCAAACGGGGTCCAGTAAGAGATGATGGGTCCAAACTGTGACGATGCCTGGGCTTTCCTGTCCGTGTCGTCACATGACCATGGCAGGTGCACTTCAGAGGAAGACACACACTCCTTGTCTTAGGGGTTGTGGAGTAAAAGATGGGTCCAGACTACCATCACCGAGACTCTTCTCTTTTTCTGGGCAAGGCTTAGGGCACAGCAGGGTGCTGAGGACAGAGAGTCAAGGCAGGAAGTGGGGAAAAGAGAAAGGTAGCAAATTCTATTAAAAGCAGAACCAAGTACATGATTTGCAGGTCTCAGTGCAAATGGAAAAGGTGGGGACCATGATTCAGAAAGTGTTAAGAAGCTCAAGCTAGCATCAGCACGCTGAACCCAGCGTGGGACGTTCCTCAGCGTGGAGCCCTGTGGGTACCAGCCGTCATCCTATTTACAAGACCACAGTATCCCTACCCTGCCATATGTCTGCGGTACCTGGGGACTGGGTAAACAAGTAGCCTGTATTTGCGAACTCTGGAGCTCGGTTCACTGGGTCCAGGAAACTCTTAAAAAAAAAAAAAAAAAAAAAAAAACTCCAAAAGAAAGTAAATCTCTTTTCTCCCATGGATGGGTTGGCCAAAAATTCTTTTGGGTTTTTCCATCGCATCTTATAGAACCCTTCAAGTGCAAACAGGTGGCTTAGGTCTGAGGTGGGCCTCTGAAGTGTTTGGGGAAGGGGGAGGGCACGCAGAGGGTCCCCTGATACTTAAGGGCTTCTCAAGTGGCTCATCGGTAAAGAATCTGCCTGCAACACAGGAGAAGCAGGTTCCATTTCTGGGTGATCCCCTGGAGGAGGAAATGGCAACTCGCTCCGTATTCTTGCCTGGGAAATACCATGGACAGAGGAGCCTGGTGGGCTACAGTCCATAGGGTCCAAAACAGTTAGACAGGGCTGAGCACGCATGCACACACACACATACACATGAATGATACTATAAATGCTGAGAAAAGTGAATGCCTTTACCACAGCTCTGTGAACCCTACCTGCCAGCCTCAGGAAGGGATGTGAATTTGAAGACCTGGTTTGAATCTTGGTTGTGAAAATTTAAAAGTTCCTTGTTTGGGATCCAGTTTGTGATTAAACTATAAATACACACTCAAACCAACCCCGAAACCTCCATCTCCAGGTCACCACGGTTCTGTCCTCGGATGTGAAGCAGTACCTATATTAGACACTAGGAGGCAGTGTTGTCTAGTTGTCTTGTGAGGCCACATTTCAAGGGATTTTAGGAGAAGGGGACGACAGAGGATGAGATGGCTGGATGGCATCACTGACTCGATGGATGCGAGTCTGAGTGACCTCCGGGAGCTGGTGATGGACAGGGAGGCCTGGCGTGCTGCGGTTCATGGGGTCGCAAAGAGTCGGACACGACTGAGCGACTGATCTGATCTGATCTGATCTGTCTCAGGTTCCACTTGCTTAAGGATTTTGAACCCTTATTGTAAAGAGGTGAAGGGACAGACAATCACTTGTCTACTTCACAGCAATTTAAATATATTAGCTTTATGGGGGACTCTGCCAAAATGCAAAAATCCAAAGACGTCTTTGAGGGCCGGGCGCTGTTACCAACTCCACTACATAAACCCGTAAACCGCTGAACCAAAAACCTCAGGGTCAACTGCTGATTTCAAGACAGGCTGAAAGGGATTCTGGAACTGAAGAAAGTGAAAGTTGGCTGCGCAGTCGTGTCCGACTCTCTGAGACCCCATGGACTGTAGCCTGCCCTGCTCCCCTGTCCATGGGATTCTCCAGGCAAGAGTACTGGAGTGGGCTGCCATTTCCTTCTCCAGGGATCTAGCTCGACCCGGAGATCGAACCCAGGTCTCCTGCACTGCAGGCGGACTCTTTACCATCTGAACCACCGACTGAAGGGCACAGGCTTTCTACCCCACCCCGATCCCCCACAGGTAAACTTGGAAGGCGGTGTAGCCCAAGGACTGGCTTCATGATTCTCATGGCCTAAGGCTAAACATCTTTGTTGGCAAAATTAAATAGAAATGATGGGAGATGGGAGAGAGGCCGCAAAGGGAGGGGATATATGTATACCTAAGGCTGATCCATGTTGAGGTTTAACAGAAAACAACAAAATTCTGTAAAGCAATTATCCTTCAATAAAAAAATGAATTAAAAAGAAAAAAAGAAAAACTAAAAGTGATACTTTCAAGGCTGTTCATTCACCCCCACTGGGACCACAGATCCCTCCCGGTCCCACTTCCCGAAAAAGCCGGCAAGACCTGTCTTGTGGAAACATTCATCAAGTTCCCACGTGGGGATATAGAAAGAGCCGTGCACTGCTTTTGTCCATCTCCCAGGATATTTTCCTATCAGGCAATAATTCCTGTACACAAATAACTATATATAATAGCGTATTTAAGGAAATAATATACACAGTCCCTACCACATAATTTCCAGACGCAATAGCAAAAAATCCCTTCAGACAGGAGTCATCTAGTTTCACAAAAGCTTGGCCCTTGAGAAAGAAAGGCCTTTGGGTCAGAGGAAACAGCAGCAGATGAAACACAGCTCAGGTCCAAGGCCAGTGCAGGGGTGCATCTCATAGAGAGTCTAGGGAGGTGTGCGTGCGCGCAGATTCAGTGGCTCGGTCCTGACTGACTTTGCGACCCCGTGGACTGTAGCCCACCAGGCTCCTCTGTCCATGGGATTCTCCAGGCAAGAACACTGCAGTGGGTTGCCATTTCCTTCTCCAGGGGATCTTCCCGACCCAAGGATGGAAACTGAGTCTCGTGCATCTCCTACACTGGCGGGCAGGTTCTTTATCACTGAGCCACCTGGGACGCCCCTAGAGAGATGGATGGGAGCGTTATCATGAAGATGCTGAATGCCAGGTTAGAAATGCAGAGTGTAATGGTGTGAATCAAGGGCCAGCTGAGATTTTCAGAAAAGAACAACTTGAGGGACTTCTCTGATGGTCCTGTGGCTGAGCCTTCATGCTCCCAATGCAGGGGACCCAGGTTTCTTCCCTGGTCAGGGAACCAGACCCCGCATGCCATAATTAAGACCCAGCATAGCCTGATTTTTTTTTTTGTCAAATAATGATTTAATAAGTGTCTTATAGGAGGATGCGTAGAATAGAATGAAGGAAATACAAGCAAGAAAGCACTTTAAAAAAAATTACCTCCCAAATACCACTCAGACTATTTGCCCATGAATTCCCATTTCCTCTCTTCGGGCTGTGTGACCTTGGGCAAGCTAATTAACCCCTCTGAGCGTGTTGCTCATTTGTAGCTCAGGTTAATAAGATCCGATCCTCACAGTGTTGATGTGTAGATTCCCCAGCTCTTCTGTGTAAGGCACTTAGTGCTTGGCTGGCGTATCCTAAGCGCTCACTAAATACCAGCTATAATGGTACGATACAGATCATCGTATTGTGAGGAAACTGCAGCTCAAATAGATTGAAAAAGAAAAAAAAAACTAACCAGAGGTAAACCTGGGACACAAACCAAAGTCTCTGACTCAGATCCAGTGTTTTTCTTCCCTGCTCACACATTTTAAGAATTTGGGAAAGTCCTAAAATATCTCCTGCAATCTTGTGTTTTGATCTTTATGTCAAAGCACACATTCTTTCATAAATATAGATCCTGTTGAAGCTTGTTTTTCAAAATTGCGAGGAAGAAAGTTGAATTAGTTCCTGCAGTTACATGATTTCCAGTTCATAGAGATTTTATATAGCTGGGGATTTAAATTGTGTTTCGATCGAATCCATTTATTTGCATTTCAATAAGAAAACTTGATAGTATCTATAAAGTGGCCTAGTGGTAAAGAACCCACCCGCCAGTGTAGGAAACTTAAGAGACTCCAGTTCAATCCCTGGGTCGGGAAGATCCCTTGGAGGAGGGCATGGCAACCCAATCCAGTATTCTCACCTGGAGAATCCTATGCTCAGCGGAGCCTGGTGGGCTACAGTCCATGAGGTCGCAGAGTCAGACATCACTGAGAAACTGAGCACACATTATATTATAAAACATGCAATGCAATGGCATAATAAAGTTATGATAGATAAAACAAATCTTCCACAGAAGTGATTAACTCATTTTATGTAACTTCGAGCAAGCTTACTTCTCTGAAAGTTTTTCTTTGGCACGAAATGTATATAGTTATTTTAGTTCTACAATGCCCCATGAGGAATAAAGAAACTCAAAATACTGTGATCTGAGATGAATCCGGCGGTAAAGGGGCGGTTGAGGGGAAAGTCAGAGGTGTAACCAAACACAGGTTCCTCAGCTCACCACTCCACAACCAATAAATCGAGAGGCAAGCTTCGTTCGAGAAGAAAGGTGCTTTATTCGGAAAAGCCAGTGATCTGGGGAGAAGGCGGACTTGTGTCCAGAGACCAACTCCTAAGACTCTGCTCAGCCGTGCCAATTTTCAAGGCGTTATTGCTGCTGTGTTGTTTTCCGGCCACATCACACGGCTTGTGAGATCTTAGTTCCCTGACCAGGGGTCGATCCTGCATCGGAAGTGCGGAATCTTAACCACTGGGCTGCCAGGGAAGTCCCAGCCATGATAAAGAATCTCAGTTAGTCATTAAGGCTGGAGGCCAGATTCTTCATCACTTTTCCACTGCGCGCAGGCTTGCTGACTTCTCTTGATCTTCCTTGGGAATCTCTCTGGCCTGCCAGACCTACCTGTGACTGGCCGTTCTTTGCTTATGCAGTCCGTCTGTGTCCACGTGGTCCGCCTGCAAATTTCCTAAGGGAAATCTAGGGCTTGAGAGTCAGTCACTCTTTAACTACTTAATTCTTTATTCTTCTTCCTTCTAATCCAGGAAAGAAATCAACGGGTTAGGTAAGGCGCTATGTATGTGTGGTGGTACTAGTGGTAAAGAACCCGCCTGCCAATGCAGGAGCCATAAGAGACTCGAGTTTGATCCCTGGGTCGGGAAAATCCCCTGGAGAAGGAAACGGAAACCCACTCTAGTGTTCTTGCCTGGGGAATCCTATGGACAGAGGAGCCTGGTGGGCTATGACCCATAGGTTTGCGAAGAGCTGGACTTGACTGAAGCGACTCAGCACAGCACGCAATGCGGAAAAGCTGAAATCAGGAGCTAAGTTGAATTAGGCTAAGTTGCCTAATGATCTCATCTTCATGATGAAGGTCTAAGGAAAACAGCAGAGATAAACAGAAAAGGGGCAAAGGAGCTGCTTACAGAGGGTTTGAGAAGATAAATAAGAGAATTTCGCTGTCTTGAAATTCTTGCAGAACCATCCTTCGTGCAAGAGTTCAGCTCATCCTTTAAAGCCCTAGAAATCCAGGCAGGGACTTGACCATTTGAAATCTGCAGAAATTCCTCTTCGATTTTAGGTACAACTTCTGTCAATTAGAGTGCTTAAAAACGCAACTTAATATAGAATTACGTTGTCATTTGTATAAAAAAATAAAGGCGTACGTGGTGCTGGTTGAAGGAAGGGTGCTACGTGCTTGTGAACACACGTACAAAGCCCTCCTGGGACAAAACAACAGTGGTTCTATAGGGCGGAGACTGAGGTAGGGTGGAGGATTACCTGCTTTGCACACGCTCTTGTTCTGCACGTGTTTCTGTTGTTGTTTGTTTTGGCTGTGCTGCGTGACTTGCAGGATCTTAGTTCCCAACCAGGGATTGAACCTCCTTGGCAGTGAAAACATAGACTCCTGACCACTGGACAGCCAGGGAACCTGGAATGTGTTTTAGCACAGTTTAATAGTGTTTCTGACATTAACACAATAGTTCTTCTGACACTGATGGTGCTTAAGCTAAGTCTTGTCAATGAGATGATGAGAACGCTTTAAAAGGAATTCCTGCTTAGGGTAAGGCCCAGTTCGTGTCAGAGTCAGTACTTGGCCTTTGAATTTATGGATACTATGAATGAGGTCGATGAGGCAGGGAGCGGGAACCAGGGAAAGTGGGGAGCCCTTGATCGACCCCATTTCCTCCCAGGTTCCAGGATGTGTGAGGCTCTCGGATGCCCAACAGCCCAGACTCAGCGGTGGTTATGAGAGGCAGACAGGAGCCTGCAAGCCCGTGTTGATTTTTTCCTTATGGCTTTTTCCTTGAACATTTAATCCCCCTTTTAGTTTCGAATCAGCACAGTGGCAGATATTATCAACAACCATTATCCCCGTCCTGAGGTAGTTGTCAACCCAGGGAGAGAAATAGGATCAACTCTGGGGAGAGGCCGCCTGGGCTTTGCCTCTGGAGGCTGTAATTGCCTCTGTCAGGAGAGGGATACAATTCCACTTCCCTCTCTGCCTGCAGACACCAGTGTGAAATTCTCTTCCCCTGCCCTCCTCTGGGGGCTGGTCCTATGGAGAACGAGGCTGGGTCTGGACAAGGAGGAAATGAAACCCGCTGCCCCAGTTAGAAGGTCTCAGCGGATCCTTCCAGCTGCCATGGCCCGCTCCAGGTCTGCTGGCTTCCCCCTGGGCCCTGCTGACTGCCAAGGCCACCAAGCATCCTAAGCTCATGTCCACTCTGACGGGCTGGCCCTGGCCCTGTCGGTCCGATGGATTTCGCGCTGATCCCTGACTTGGCCACAATCTTTCTGAGGAGGTCACCTGCCTGGCTTGCGCCTTCAGCCTGATGCCATGTAACCCCACCCCTCCCCCAGGTGAGACATACGGTGTTGCACAACCTCGGGTCATCAAGGAAATGAAAAACAAGTTCGGTCTCTCTTGATGAAATATCTGATTCCTTTATGCTTTGCCTAAACAGAAATTTGCTTCAAGGGAAAAAATTACACATAAATGCTGAAAATGAGCTTGCTTTTGAAAAAGGAGGATGTCTGTTCAGCCTCATGGGGGGAACCATTCTTTCTATCTCCATTGTTCAGGCGAACTCTACAGTCTGTGATGAACCAGATTTTGACCTTTATCTTGTTTGGCCATCTGCCTTCTGCTTCTCAGTTATTTAGAAAGTGCTTTAATAGCATTTCTACCCATGAGTAAAGAGACAGAAAATGGGGTCTTCCTTGGTGATCCAGTGGTTAAGAATCTACCTTGAGATGCAGGGGGTGACGAGGGTTCAATTCCTCATGTGGGAATTAAAATCCCACATGCTGCAGAGCAACCAAGCCTGAGCACCGCAACTCCTGAGCCCGCAAGCCACAAGCAGAGCATCCATGCACCGTAACGGAATAGCCTACACAGTGCACGGAGGTCCTGTGTGCTGCAGCTAAGGCCTGACACAGCCAAAGGAAGGAAGAAGCACTAGAAAGACACAGAAGATGACACTCAAAAAAAGAGAAGGCCTGCTTGTTTTTGACTATTAGGTTATCCGGGAAGAATAAAATTTTACTCAGGAGTGATTTGGATATCTTCTGCAAAGGGCAGACTAGATCATGGGAAACAACCCTTTCACTGAGAACATTTTAAAAAGCTGCACCAAATGTATGAATACTTGGCTTAAAGTCATGGGAGGCGCGGCTACCTCACAGTATGGACTTAGGGGCTGAGATCCAGACAAGACTGGAACCTGGGGTGGAGCATCCACCTTTGGGCCTGCTGCTCTCCCAGGGCATTGGCTAACTCCTGAGGAAGGAACCGGAAGACTGAGAAGATAAACAGAGCTGTGAAAGCCTTGTACGGGGACCTCCCCGCTTCATACCCATCCCTGTGCCTGCAGTGAAATCCTGCACGTGGCGGGCTCAGCACAGACCCAGTGACTGGTGAGTATAGGTCACTGATACGAGCTGATCTAGCCTGCCTTCCTCCAGCATCAATAGAAAGTAAGATTTGTTTTAGGAATACATGGCAGGTCCCAGCTAAGCTCAAACTAGAGCTCAGAGTATGGAAGAAGTCATCTGGGAATTCCTGCAAGTGCCATATTGGCATGAATGGATATGAACAGAGGCCTTGATCCTGGGCTAGTGGGAGATGAAGGCTGGGGAGAAAGGGCAGAAGGAGGATAAATAGTAAGGATGGCTAGGCACAAGTCCCCATCAATATTTGATTATTTTTATTGGAGTATAATTGATTTACAATGTTATGATAGTTTCAGGTATACAGCAAAGTGAATCAGTTATACATATATGTATGTATACTCTTTTTTTAGATTATTTTGCCATATAGGTCTTGCAGAGTATTGAGTAGAGTTCCCTGTGTTATTGATCAGTCGCTAAGTTGTGTCCAACTCTTTGTGACCCCATGGACTGCAGCACGCCACACTCCCCTGTCCTTCACCATCTCCCAGAGTTTGCTCAAATTCATGTCCATTGAGTCAGTGATGCTCTCTAACCATCTCATCCTCTGCTGCCCCCTCCTTCTTTTGCTTTTAGTCTTTTCCAGCATCAGGGTCTTTTCCAATGAGTTGGCTCTTCAAATTAGGTGGCCGAGTACTGGAACTTCAGCTTCAGCATCAGTCCTTACAATGAATAGTTGGGGCTGATTTCCTTTAGGATGGACTGGTTAGATCTCCTTGCAGTCCGAGGGACTCTCAAGTCTTCTCCAACACCACAGTTGAAAAGCATCAATTCCTCAGCACTCAGCATTCTTTATGGTCCAACTCTCACATCCATACATGACTACTGGAAAAATCATAACTTTGACTAATGGGCCTTTGTCAGCAAAGTAATGTCTCTGCTTCTCAATACACTGTCTAGGTTTGTCATAGTTTTCCTTCCAAGGAGTAAGCATCTTTTAATTTCATGGCTTCAGTGGGTTCCTACTAGTAATCTATTTTATATATAGTAGTTGTCTATGTCAATCCTGATCTCCTGATTTGTACCCTTGCATCACTATTGACTAAGGGGTTAGACCCCAAAGAGGGAGAGATGTGCTCCCCAAAAGGCTCTGACTGAGAGCTGTGATGCTCTGGGGACCAGCTGACAGGTGGGAGCCCCATTCTCTATGGCCGGCACGTTTGGTCCTCGTGTGGCCACCCACGGAGGCCTGCAGGACTCAGTCAAACTCTACACTCAAAAGCAAGGCTACTAGGGTTTCCTTGCTGTCCCAGTGGCTAAGACTCCACACCCCCAATGGTTGGGGGCCCGGGTTTGATTTATATTATTTTTAAATAAACATACAAAGCGCATAACAATAAAAAACACAACAGCACCAGTAGCAAAGGCCAGGGCAAGATCCCTCAGAAGAAAGTCGAGCAGAAGGACATAACCCAACCCTGTTGGGTCCTAGAGATTTCCTGGGGAGCGAGTGGGGCTGGGGAGATACAGGAGCTGAATTATCTCAGAAGCTTGTGGGAACTGAGGCTCTTCCTGTCTGTGGTGTGGCTTCAGTTGCACCCTGAATGGGGCCTGGGACCTTTCGCACTGGATAAAAAAATACGAATTTTATTAAAGAAAAATTTTCAAACAGAGATTACTCTTTCATAAGGGTATAGAAGTTCAAGTGTTAAAGATTATCCTTTTTAATTAGGTTATTAGTTTTCATGCTATTGAGTTGTAGGAGTTCCTTACATATTTTGGAAATGTATCCCTTATCTGTTATATGGCTTATAAATATTTCCTCCCATCCCGTAGATTGACTTATCCTTTTATTGATTATTTCCTTTGCTGTGAAAAAGTTTTCTCGTTGATGGAATCCCAATGGTCTATTTTCACTTTGTTGCCTTTGCTCTGGTGTCACATCAAGAAATCATTGCCAAGACTAATGTTGTAGGGCTCTTTAAAAAAAAAATGAAGCTAAAAAGTTGAGTAGATGATTTCTAAAGACAAACAAGTGGCCAGTAAGTATAGGAAAAGATGCTCAATATCACTCATCACCAGGAAAACGCAAACTGAAACCAAAATGAGGTATTACCTCACATCTGTCAGAGTGGCCTTTATCAAAAATAAAAAGAAGAAAAAGAGATAAATGTTGGAGGAAGGGAATTCTTGTGCACTGTCAGTGGGGATGCAAAACAGTGCTGTCACTCTGGAAAACACTGCGGAGGAGCTACAAGAAATTAAAAATAGATGTATGGTCTGATCCAGTAAATCTACTTCTGCATATTTATCCAAAAGAACTGATACCAGGACCTTGAAGAGAGACCAGCACTCCAATAACTGATTAGCACAGGCATTCTGAAGACTCAAAATCGAGGCATTCTCAACAGCCAAGATGTGCGAACAACCTGAATGTCCGTGATGAATGAAATAAATGATATAATGGAATGTTATTCAGCCTTCAAAGAGATGGAAATTCTGAAAGTGTGACGAGGAGGGTAAAGCTTGAGGATGTTCCGCCAAGTGTAAGAAGCCAGTCACAGGCCACTCACATTGCACCATCCAAAACAGTCAAACTCTTAGAATCAGAGAATAGAATGGTGGGTGCGGGAGGCTATAAGAAGGGGGAAAGAGTGTATGGTGATATATATCCGATGTGAGTTTGCAAAATGAATAAATTCTAGAGCCCTGCGGGGCAGCATCGTCCCTATAGCTAACAATATTGCCTTGTACACAACATTGTTTTGTTCCTTGATCTCACTGTTAAGTGCTACCATAATAAAATTAAAAAAAATTTTTTAATCCTACTTTTTCTTCAATTCATTTTTAAGTTTCTGTTCTCAGCCAGATTCTTTTGAAATTAGAAGAGAAGATTCTATTCTCAAAGAGGCTTTAGTCTTAACCAGAGAGACAGCTAAGGAAAAAAAAAAAAAAAAAACAGCAAGGTACACTGACTGTTTAACTAGCAGTGAAACTGACAAGTGCTGTTCCTCTTGTTGCCTTTCACGTTTCAGAATTCTGATCCACCATGGCACTTGGCTTCCCAATTCCAGTTGACATCATTTTGATGTACATTTTGGGTTGATGCCTAAGGACATTTCAAAACAGTTTAGTGCTGAGCATAAGCTGAATATATTCCCAGAATTCCTGTGCTGATCAATTATTTATCCCTTACAAATGCTAGGATCAAAACTGAAAAAAATGTTCTATATTTCAGCTTAACAGGAGCTTTTGGGAGACTAGCAGGAACAAAATACTTCTGAGTGTTAAGTTGGTAAAAGTGAGCTTCCCAATCCACTTATTCTTTATCTAAACAAGGCAATTCCTTTGCCCCCAATAGTTAAAAATAAATTTTTACATTATGAAGAACTTATAATTTATATCAAATGTTTTAGTCTTTTAACATGAGAGTTATTGCGGATTTTTTAATACAACTAGTAAACATTGTGATTTTTTTGTTTTAATTCAAAAGGTAATAAAAATGCCTAATTGCCACTTTAATAGCATCTTTTGATCCATGAACTTCTCATTTTTGTATACATTCATTTTTTAATAGATTATTTTTTTTAAGAAACTTCACATTTACATAAAAATTGGGAAGACAGTACAGAGTCCGTGTGTATCTGGCCCCATCTTTCACCAATTATTATTATTATTTTTAATCTTTGAGGACATTGTGTTATATCAGATCAGATCAGATCAGTCACTCAGTCGTGTCCGACTCTTTGCGACCCCATGAACCGCAGCACGCCAGGCCTCCCTGTCCATCACCAGCTCCCGGAGGTCACTCAGACTCGCATCCATCGAGTCAGTGATGCCATCCAGCCATCTCATCCTCTGTCGTCCCCTTCTCCTCCTGCCCTCAATCCCTCCCAGCATCAGAGTCTTCTCCAATGAGTCAACTCTTCACATGAGGTGGCCAAAATACTGGAGTTTCAACTTCAGCATCATTCCTTCCAAAGAAATTCCAGGATTGATCTCCTTCAGAATGGACTGGTTGGATCTCCTTGCAGTCCAAGGGACTCTCAAGAGTCTTCTCCAACACCACACTTCAAAAGCATCAATTCTTCGGCGCTCAGCCTTCTTTACAGTCCAGCTCTCACATCCATACATGACCACAGGAAAGACCATAGCCTTGACTAGGCGAACCTTTGTTGGTAAAGTAATGTCTCTGCTTTTGAATATGCTATCTAGGTTGGTCATAACTTTCCTTCCAAGGAGTAAGCGTCTTTTAATTTCATGGCTGCAGTCACCATCTGCAGTGATTTTGGAGCCCAGAAAAACAAAGTCTGACACTGTTTCCACTGTTTCCCCATCTATTTCCCATGAAGTGATGGGACCAGATGCCATGATCTTCATTTTCTGAATGTTGAGCTTTAAGCCAACCTTTTCACTCTCCACTTTCACTTTCATCAAGAGGCTTTTTAGCCCCTCTTCACTTTCTGCCATAAGAGTCGTGTCATCTGCATATCTGAGGTTATTGATATTTCTCCCAGCAATCTTTATTCCAGCTTGTGTTTCTTCCAGTCCAGCATTTCTCATGATGTACTCTGCATATAAGTTAATACATATATTTTAATATGTATTTATTTGGCTGCGCCAGGTTTTGGTCGTGGCCTGTGAACTCAGCTGTGGCGTGCGGGATCCCGTTCCCTGAGCAGAAATGGGTCGCGGGCCCCCTGAGTTGGAATCACAGTCTCCCCCTGCACTGGAACACCAGGGAAATCCCTCCCCCTGATATTCTAGTTCTTTCATGAGTCTGGGAGAAGTTACCAATTTTCAATTTACTCAGCTTTTTTTCTTGTTGTCAGGGTAGAGTGGCGACTTACAAGAACTTGAGAAATAGGAGCTGAAACAGGAAGTCACACACGCGTTTTTAAACCTTAATCTAGGTTTTCAGGGATGCCATAAATGAAGAGTGGTGTGTGACTACAACAGGAGGGTGCTGATTTCCAGCTGTGTCCCTGGCTGTGGCTTCCAAAGAGATCACTGTTTCAGGCCTTTCCTGGCGGTCCAGTAGTTACGATTCCATGCTCCTGCTGCTGGGGCTACAGGTTCAATCCCTGGTCTGGAAACTAAGATCCCACATGCCCCATGGTGTGGCCAAAAACTTAAAAAAAAAAAAAAAAAATCAGTGTTCCTAAGGCCTAACTTCACATAGCTGAACATGAAAATCAAAGACTTGAAGCCCCTTGAGGACTCCTATCTTTTCTCTTCCTTTCAGTCATACTTAAACATTTCAAATAAAAGGTTACATTGTTACTCAGTCGCATCCAGCTCTTTGTGACCCCATGGACTATACAGTCCATGGAATTCTCCAGGCCAGAATACTGGAGTGGGTAGCCTTTCCCGTACTCCAGGGGATCTTCCCAACCCAGGGATTGAACCCAGGTCTCCCGCACCGCAGGCGAATTCTTTACCAGCAGAGCCACAGGGAAGCCCTCAAATAAAAGGGGCATGGTCAATGGAGTGTGTGCATGTGTATGTGTGTTAATTTTTTTTTTTGAGGGGGGTTGTTCAGTCACTCAGTCGTGTCTGACTCTTTGCGGCCCCATGGACTGTAGCACGCCAGGCTTCCCTGTCCTTCACTATCTCCGGGAATTTGCTCAAACTCATGACAATAGAGTCAATGATGCCATCCAACCATCTACTAGTAAAAGAAAAGCAAACTTGAATTGGTTTGGTTTATGTCACAAAACAATGAGGTCTAGATTCAGGTGAGCTGATTGCTGTGGTTCAAATAATACCACCCAGGATCCCGCTTCCTCTGTTTCTCTCTACTTTAGCAGGTCTGGGCCTGCCCCAGGCTCCATCTCCACCTCCCTGCTGGGCTTTCCCTTTGCGGTTACAGCTGCTGCCCTTGCAGAGCTCAGCCCCTCTGACCACACCACGCTCGGCCTCTTGCTTTTCTCCTGGACAATATGGTGTTCATATCTTTTTCATAACGATACATAGGGCTACCACTGTGAGTGAAATAGCCATAATTTATTAAACTAACCACCTGTTTTCAGACATTTGTATTATTTCACTTTCCCCTATCACAAGCAAAGCTCTAGGACTTATTTTTGCACCTATTTATGCAGCATTGGAAGGAAAGTTATGACCAACCTAGATAGCATATTCAAAAGCAGAGACATCACTTTGCCAACAAAGGTTCGCCTAGTCAAGGCTATGGTCTTTCCTGTGGTCATGTATGGATGTGAGAGCTGGACTGTGAAGAAGGCTGAGCGCCGAAGAATTGATGCTTTTGAAGTGTGGTGTTGGAGAAGACTCTTGAGAGTCCCTTGGACTGCAAGGAGGTCCAACCAGTCCATGCTAAAGGAGATCAGTCCTGAATATTCATTGGAAGGACTGGTGCTGAAGCTAAAACTCCAGTATTTTGGCCACCTCATGCGAAGAGTTGACTCATTGGAGAAGACTCTGATGCTGGGAGGGATTGGGAGCAGGAGGAGAAGGGGACGACAGAGGATGAGATGGCTGGATGGCATCACTGACTCGATGGATGTGAGTCTGAGTGACCTCCGAGAGCTGGTGATGGACAGGGAGGCCTGGCGTGCTGCAGTTCATGGGGTCGCAAAGAGTTGGACACGACTGAGCGACTGATCTGATCTGATTTGATGCACCTTAGCTGGTTTTTTTATTTTTAAAAGATTCGTAGGACTTCCCTCGTGGTACAGTGGATAGGAATACACCTGTCAATGCAGGGCACGTGGGTTCATTCCCTGGGCCAGGAAGATTCCATGTGTTTAGGACCAACTAAGCCCAAGTGCCACAACCGCTGAGGCCTGTGTCCCTGGAGCCTGGGCTCCGAAACGAGAGGCCACGGCAATGAGAAATCATGCATCCCAACGAAGAGCAGCCAGCTCCAGCTTGCTGCAAGTAAAGAAAAGCTCAGCAGTGAAGACCTAACACAACGAAAAATAAATAAATAATATATTAAAAAGGAAAACTCAAAAAAGTTGTTTAAAAAAAAATCTATTTGGCAGTAACGGCTATCTATTAATAGTTGCAGCATATGAGATCTAGTTCCCTGACCAGGGGTCAAACCCCGGTCCCCGGCACTAGGGAAGTCCTTTAGGTGGTATTTTCAAGGACAGATTCTTACAGGGGGATTAATAGGCCGAGGGGCATTGTTCACACTCCTCTCAACCTTCCAGAAATAAAGATTTGACAGGAGTGAACCTGTTTCATCACTCAACTTTCATTTCTCTATTTCATTCACAAATCACTAAATGCTTGGCTTAATCAAAATGTATTATGTCTATGATGATTCTGATATAATTTCATTTATAAGAGACTCATTTTTGGAGACATCTTCCTTTGGTCTTATTTTCTTTTAAATTGTCTACCCACAGGGTTATAACTTTTGGTCTCCTTGAAAATTGTACTCTTCTTAGGTGTAGGACATCTCTGGCTGGGCCCAATATTCCCTCTGAGATAATGTGGTCATTTTCCACTACTGCCTTCCCCCATGGTCAGAACGAAGATCTATATGGCAGTTCCTCTCCTTTAACATTTAAATCTGAAGAGTTTAATTTCCAACCAAGACAGTTAAGGACATATCTGACAGTCAGCTTCGAACAGAGTGATATTTCCATCAGTGAAGAGACAATTCAATCCTCTTCGTTTCTCGCACTGGTTTTACATCCATTTTGGAAAACGTGACTCATTTTCTATGGTCTGGGGGTCTCCCGACAACAAGCCTCCTGCACCCTCTTCCTCAATTCTGGTTTCCCAAATGCTTTCCACCATTTCTCTACTAGAATGTTTATTTCCTCAGCAAGTGTGTAAGTTCTGAGCAAAGAGTGCAGAGTCACACCTCACTTTTAATATATGTGATTTTTTAGAACACAGTGTACTCCCTGATTTCCTCATTTGTATTGTGAATTTTATATGCTTCATCCTCAGTGACTTCATAAGATCCATTTCTTATCCATGTATTAGTTCACTTTGTTTAGTACCCGGGGTCTGGACGTGACATATCACATACTATGGCAATATGGATTCATTCAGACCCCGCTATCTTGTCCCCTGAAATACGGGGATGAATATTGCTGCTGTTCCTGCTTCTATATCACTAGCATCTGAACTAGCCTGGACTGAAATCTGCTTCTTCCTTGCTGTATTTTCAACCTGTTACCCAAGGACTGGTTACACAAAACCACTGGTTCTAGCCTCATTCTGGGCTTTTCCCAGAAAGCATACCCAAAGTGGAGTAGAAATGCAGCAAGCTTTGCGTTTGGAGCTGTTGACTGCAAACCATCAGGTCAGTGAGAGTGGTTTTCTTTTTCTGCCAGCCATCCCTCCTCCACGATTAAAATGGTTTCCATGTTTTCACAGAGTGAAAGTAAATGTTTAGTTTTGAAGCACAAGCTTTATTACCTAATCTTTGTACATATACCTGGGCATCTGTGCACATATTTTGAAAGGTAATTATTAAGTAATGAACCTATTAAAATGAAATATGAAAGCTAGTCAGAGGAACTGCTATCAGGAATTCAGTGAGGACTAAAACCCCTGTTCTCACAGTATGATCTAAGTGCCCTGGGGAGCGCCAAGATCTTTCAGAGGTTCATGAGATCAAAACTAGTTCATAAAAGGACTAAAATGACATTTTCCTTTTCTGTGGTGTCAGTACTGGTACCGTACTCACATCACAACAGATTGGATCCAGAAGCAGGTATGCGGGACGCCCTGGTGGTCCAGTGGTTGAGAATCCGTCTTGCAATGTAGGGGACGTGGGTTTGATCCCTGGTTAGGAAACTAAGATCCTGTGTGCTGTGTAGCAACTCAGCAGAGAACAGCAACTAGAGAGTCTGTGTGCCACAGTGAAAGATCCCGCGTGGGAAACTAAGACCTAAGACAACCAAATACATAAATATTTTTAAAAAGAAGCAAGTATGAGATTCTGCCTCTCATTTGATTAAGCCAACCATTATAGAGATTTGCAAAAATGTGGACCAATGCTATTCTCCTCTCTAATTTTTTATTTTAGAAAATAGTTTTTTCTTTTTTCATAAAATACGTTGACATGTAACAGGTTGAATAAATACACATTCAAAACTTTCTTCAATTTAACTTGTAATACAGTAAATATCAACATATGTAATTCACATAATCAAGAGCTCTTTGGGATCCTTAATTTTTAAGAAGGTAAAGAGTTCCTCAGCCCCAAAATTCTGAGAGCTGTTATACTAAAATGATTATTCAAATTCAGTCTAGTTATCCTAGCTCTTCCTTTGAATAACTTTTTAGCTCACAAAGATGGGAAAATTCTATCCACTATTTCCATCCTCATCTATCATAGGTTTTTATTATAACAACTCATTCGTATATATGTATAAATATAAATGAAAAGGTAATTGTAAAAAGGGATTGGAGGCCCCATCCCATACAACCCAGAAAAGACACTGCTGCTGCTGCTGCTAAGTCGCTTCAGTCGTGTCCGACTCTGTGCGACCCTATAGATGGAAGCCCACCAGGCTCCCCCGTCTCTGGGATTCTCCAGGCAAGAACACTGGAGTGGGTTGCCATTTCCTTCTCCAATGCATGAAAGTGAAAAGTGTAAGTGAAATCACTCAGTCGTGCCTGACTCTTAGTGACCCCATGGACTGTAGCCTACCAGGCTCCTCCGTCCATGGGATTTTCCAGGCAAAAGTACTGGGGTGGGGTGCCATTGCCTTCCCCAAGAAAAGACACACATGTGAGTAAAAATCTGTCCCTGAGAAATAAAAATTTCTTCTGGTATCAGTTGAAGTGTACAGAATTCTGTGTCAAAGTAATTAAAATGTTACTTATAAAAAAAAGAGGTTAATAAGGGAGTTCCCTAGTGGTCCAGGGGTTAAGACTGCATTTTAGAGTGCAGGGGGCCCAGGTTTGACCCCTAGTCAGAGAACTAGATCCTGCAGGCCACAGCTAAGAGTGGTGCAGCCAAAGAAATTAAAAAAAGAAGAGAGAAGATAATATCCTCTTCACTTCAGTTTAGTCGCTCAGTTGTGTCCGACTCTTTGCGACCCCATGAATCGTAGCACGCCAGGCCCTCTGTCCATCACCAACTCCCAGAGGTCACTCAAACTCACGTCCCTCGAGTCGGTGATGCCATCCAGCCATCTCATCCTCTGTCGTCCCCTTCTCCTCCTGCTCCCAATCCCTCCCAGCATCAGGGTCTTTTCCAAGGAGTCAACTCTTCGCATGAGGTGGCCAAAGTATTGGAGTTTCAGCTTTAGCATCATTCCTTCCAAAGAACACCCAGGACTGATCTCCTTTAGAATGGACTGATTGGATCTCCTTGCAGTCCAAGGGACTCTCAAGAGTCTTCTCCAATATCCTCTTAGTCCATTCATAACTCCTGTTTCTCTAAAGTCACAATCTCACAGCATTTTTTTTAAACGGCTTTCTTGAAATATAACTCCTATGTCCTATAGTGTGTAGCTAGATGGCTTTTAGCATATTTAAGAATTGTGCATCCATCACATAATCAACCTTAGGATATCTCCATTACCCCAAAAGGGAATGTGGTACCCATTAGTCATCACCACTCAGCTCTCTGCATCCTTGGCAATTGCTAACCTACTTCCTGTCTCTACAGGCAACTATCCTGGACATTTCACATGAATGGGATCATGCTGTAGGTGATCCTTTGGGACTGGCTTCTTTCACTGAACATGTTTTCAAGGTGTGTTTCATGTTACATAGGTGTAACATGAATCAGTATATTGTTTATTTTTATTGCCAAATAATATTCTATTGCATGCCTATGCCACATTTTATGTATTCATTCATCAGCTGATGGATATTTGTGTGATTTCCACTTTATGGCTATTATGAAAAATGCCGCTATGAACATGAATGTACAGGTGTTTGTGTGAGCATGGGTTTTCATTTCTCTTGGGTATGGACTTGGGAGTGGCAGTGCTGGGTCAGATGGTAAGTTTCTGTTTGAGATTTTGAGAAACTGCCGGACTGTTTTGCAATGGGGCTTATCCACTCCACATTCTCACTAACAACACACCAAGATTCTAACTTCTCCAGACCCTCATCGATGCTTGTTACTTTCATTTTTTAAAATTCTAGCTGTTCTGGTGGGTGCGAAGAAGCATCTCGTTGTGACTTTGGTTTGAAATGGCCTTTTCATTGTGAAATTAAGATTGTCCAACTGGAAAATTCTAGAATCTCAGTCTTTAAACACCCAACTTCCTCAAAACTCTTCTTCTAATGGTGATGCTAATCTCAACAGCTTTCCCTCCTAAATAGTAACATTAAGTTTAGGGCAATTTTCTTTCTGTAGGGTGTCTCAATAACCCTATTAGTTCAAAGCAAGATCTAGAGAGTTCAGAAGCCCCACACACGGTCACAAACTCAATGACTTGGTTCTCTCTTCTGTGGCTCAGACAGTAAAGAACCTGCCGGCAAAGTGGGAGACCTGGGTTTGATCCCTGGGTTAGGAAGATACCCTGGAGGAGGGTATGGCAACCCACCCCAGTATTCTTGCCTGGAGAATCCCATGGACAGAGGAGCCTGGCAGGCTACAGTCCATGGGGTCACAAAGACTCAGACATGACTTAGCAACACACACACACACAACCTTCTTTGTAAGTCTGCACTCTGCAACCAGGAAGAAGACTCTCACCACTGGTCCACCAGACTGGCACCCTGATCTCAGGCTTCCAGGCCCTAGAACTATGAGAAATAGGTGTGTGTGTGTATAAGCCACATAGTTAACAGTATATTCTTATGATAGTTTGGTTAGACGAAGATACTTCCCCTTAAAGGACCCGGATGGAAATTAAGCAAAGGTTTACAAAGGAAATTGGCCTACAAAACAGGAGTAAAACAAGGCCCCAGGAAGATTCCCTTTGGAGACAGGAATACAGAGCTGAAGTTTACTGAAGACAGGTTTCTGAAGCAGTGTGGATGTTGAGAAGCCATTCTATAATGGAAGCAATGTGGGGCTTCCCTGGTGGCTCAGATGGTAAAGAATCTGCCTGCAATGCAAGAGACCCAAGTTTGATCCTGGGTCCAAAAGATCCCCTGGAGAAGGAAATGGCAACCCACTCCAGTATTCTTGTCTGGAGAATTCCATGGACAGAGGAGCCTGGTGGGCTACAGTCCATGGGGTCACGAGTTTCACATGACTGGATCACCTGACACTTTCACTTTCATTCTTCTGGACATAGAATCTATTAGGCAGTATGGTATGAAGTCAAGAGCACTGGTTTTGGGTCAATCCCAAGGTCAAAATAATCTCTAACTCTTCCCAGCTATGTGAACTTCATCCTGTAATTTGTTTCCCCTCTGCAGTCTCTTTGTCTATAAAAGAGGACATCACCATCTATCTAAGATTAGTATGTTATTACAGTCAGAGTCACAAGCTCTGGACCTGATCTACCTGGATTTGTAATCCAGCTCTGCAACTTCTCAGCTATATGACCTCGGGCAAGTTGCTTAACCTCTCTGATCCTTTGTTTATTCATCTGACGCCTACCCACAGAAGCGAGATAAAGACTAAAGGATGAAATTGTGTAAAGTGGCTGGTGTATAGTAAAGCACTCTACAATAGTTAGTGCTGTTACCTAATACTAGTATTAATATGAAATTAAATAAAGCAAAAATGGGAAAGTTGGATGATGTTAAGAGCTGGGGATATGAGGAAAGAATATCTTTTGTTGACCAACTGGGGGAACTTAGTCAAGTTAAACATATGTTTACTTTATGACCCAGCCATCCCATTCCAGTGTATATATTGCAGAACAATTCTCAGACAAGATTCATGAGGGAACAAGTGTATGAGAATGTTCATCAAAATGCTGTATGTGGGAGCAGGAGTTGGAGACATGTTATGCAGGACATGGATGAGTAAAGTGTGGTGGATACAGTGTAGTTCAGTAATGAGCGGTCAGAGAGCTACATATACAAATAAGAACAGAGACAGACCTTAAAATACAGTGTCACACACTTAAAAAGGGGGAAACCAAGTGTATTAGCTGGGATTTAACCAGGAACGCAGAAAACATTGTAAGCATTTTAAAACAGAGAGGAAATTTAATATGGGGAATTGGTTACACAGGTGAAGAAAATTTGAGACACTGACGTGAGACAGGTGAGGCAGCCTGGGTGTTCACAGCAGCAGGAAGTCATCACCACCACCCCAGGCTGGAGGGACAAGGGGATGACGTGGTGCGACCTGAGTCCAGGGACTGAGGTCACTGGGAGAAGCTGGACTCGTGGCAGGGTTCAGTTTTCAGTTCAGTCACTCAGTCGTGTCCGACTCTCTGCGACCCCATGGACTGCAGCACGCCAGGCTTCCCTGTCCATCACCAACTCCCAGAACTTATTCAAACTCATGTCCATTGAGTCAGTGATGCCATCCAACCATCTCATCCTCTGTTGTCCCCTTCTCCTCCTGCCTTCAATCTTTCCCAGCATCAGAGTCTTTTCCATGAGTCAGTTCTTCCCATCAGGTGGCCAAAGTATTGGAGTTTCAGCTTCAGCATCAGTCCTTCCAATAAATAGTCAGGACTGATTTCCTTTAGGACTGACTGGTTTGATCTCCTCGCTGTCCAAGGGACTCTCAAGAGTCTTCTCCAATACCACAGTTCAAAAGCATCAATTCTTTGGCGCTCAACTTTCTTTATAGTTCAACTCTCACATCCATACATGACTCCTGGAAAAACCATAGTTTTGACTAGACGGACCTTAGTTGGCAATGTCTTTGCTTTTTAATATCTAGGTTGTCTAGGTTGCGCATAGCTTTTTAATAGCTTTTTGATATCTAGGCTGTCTAGGTTGGTCATAGCTTTTCTTCCAAGGAGCAAGTGTCTTTTAATTTCATGGCTACAGTCACCATCTGAAGTGATTTTGGAGCCCCCCAAAATAAAGTCTCTCACTATTTCCATTGTTTCCCCATCTGCCATGAACTGATGGGATTGGATGCCATGATCTTAGTTTTCTGAATGTTGAGCTTTAAGCCAACTTTTTCACTTTCATCTTTCACTTTCATCAAGAGGCAGGGTTGTCCAGGGGGAATTGGAGCCAAGGGGGAAACACAGCTGCTGCAGGATATCCTAAGAGAGAGAGACTGAGGGACAAACACTGGACTCCCCCTTTCTCCGTCCTCCAGTCTCCCACCATGACTCCCACTGGCTTACTTCAGGCAGAAGCTGACTAGGGAACCCAGCAACGCAGCTTGCCGAGATGATTCCACCCCCATGCCCCCCGTCTCATTTCACTCCACTCCACCCTACAGTGCGTGGTGATACAAACCAGAGCAAGGAAAGAACAAGAAACGGGTATGAGAGTCAAAGATACCAGTCGGCACACAAATAGTCATGTAAACTGCAAACACCTATACATTTAGGGAAATGGCAACCCACTCCAGTACTCTTGCCTGGAAAATCCCATGGACAGCGCATGGGGTCGCTAAGAGTTGGACACAACTGAGCGACTTCACTTTCACTTTTCACTTTCATGCATTGGAGAAGGAAATGGCAACCCACTCCAGTGTTCTTGCCTGGAGAATCCCAGGGACAGAGGAGCCTGGTGGGCTGCCGTCTATGGGGTCGCGCAGAGTTGGACACGACTGCAGTGACTTAGCAGCAGCATACATTCAGGGATTTCTCTGGTGGTCCAGTGGCTAAGACTCCGTACTCCTGCAGGAGCCCTGGGTTGGATCCTTGGTCAGGGAACTAGATCCCACGTGCCGAGTCTAAAGATCCTGTGCACCACAACCAAGACCCAGTGCAGCCAAATAAATATCACAAAGACACACACAGAAAACAAGTACCTACACATTCAAAACACAGCTACTTATTTTGCAAGGAACCTACAAACTCAAGGACACATAGAAAACACACAAGAATAGCTGTCCACGCATGAAACTTCCCTGTCAATCCAGAGGTTGGAATTTTGCCTTCCAATGCAGGGGTGAGGGTTCGATCCCTGGTCTGGGAGGATTCCACATGCCACAGAGCAACGAAGCCCAACTACGGGAGCTGCAACAGAAGAAGCCACTGCAATGAGAGGCCCGTGCGCCACAACGAGAGAGTAACCCTGCTCACGAAACTAGAGAGAAGCCGGAGCACAGCAGTGAAGCCCCAGGGCTACCAAAAATAAATAAATAAATAAATAAATAATTTTTCTTTAAAAAACTTGTCCACATTAAAAAAAATTCCTAAAAAGAAATTGTTCATGTAGGAATGAGTGAGGGAGTAAGAAATGGGGCTAAAAAGGAATAACAAACAAGCAAATGAAAAGAGAGCAGGACTTTGCAGGAGCAGAAAGATACCTACTCACAAACCAGAAATTATAATTAACTAACCCCAAGTGCAATTAATCAAACTCATGTCTTTTGCACCTCCTGCCTTACAGGCGGATTCTTTACTGTCTGAGCCACCAGGGAAGTCCCGTAGTGTTACTCACTCAGTCGTGTCCCCATGGACTATAGCCCACCGGGCTCCTCTGTCCATGGGGATTCTCCGGCAAGAATACTGGAGTGGGTAGCCAATCCCTTCCTCGGGGATCTTCCTGACCCAGGGATCAAACCAGGGTCTCCTGCATCAAAGGCAGGCTCTTTACCACTTGAGCCACCAGGGAGGCCCCAACTAATGCTGAGGTGCATAAAAAGGAGGTGGAGCTGAAAATGACGGTAGGGTAAAGGAATGTCATACCCATCGGCTGCTGTTTAATTGTTAGCAGCTTAGCAGATACGTCAGTTCCCACCATCTTCTCGCTCCTTTATGAAGAATCACAGAATCTAGAGTTGTAAAAGGACTTAGATCCTCTGCATCTTCTGGAAGGAATTTAATGTGTTAGGAAGACCACAGGCTTCACAGGCTTACTGGCTGGAGGACTGTGTGCTTGCTAAACCTCTCTGAGCTTCAAAATCCTCACCTATAAAATCATGGTACAACAAATACCTTGCTAGGCAGGGCTGGAAATGATACACATAGAATGATAAGCGGATTGTCTGGGACACATCTGGCTTTCAATAAACGGGGGCTCTCCTCGAGTCCAAGGGGCTTCCCTGGTGGCTCAGTAGTAAAGAACCCGCCTGCCGAATTCAGGAGACGCAGATTCGATCTCTGAGTCGGGAAGATCCCCTGGAGGAGGAAATGGCAACCCACTCCAGTATTCTTGCCTGGAGAATCCCATGGAGAGAGGAGCCTGTTGGGCTACCATCTACGGGGTCACAAGGAGTCAGACGTGACTTAGCAACTAAAGAATAACAAATCATTGAGTCCAAATCCCTCACTTTTCAGAGAAAGAAATGGACACTACCATCTCATGGAAGCTGGAGGTGTACAGGCAGAGATCTGGTATCTCTGGAATCCCAGAGATATCTGGGATATCTGGGATCGTACAGGCAGAGCAGAGTTGATTATGGATTTAAAATATCCATATTTAAAAATCAACTTAGGGAATTCCCAGGGCTTCCCTGATAGCTCAGTTGGTAAAGAATCTGCTTGCAGTTTGGAAGACGTGGGTTCAAACCCTGGGTTGGGAAGATCCCCTGGAGAAAGGAAAGGCTACCCACTTCAGTATTCCGGCCTGGAGAATTCAAGTCGGACACAACTGAGCGACTTTCACTTTCACTTAGGGAATTCCCTGGAGATCTCGTGGTTGGGGCCCTGCACTTGCATTGCAGTGGCCCAGGTTCAATTCTTGGTCAGGGAACTAAACTCTCAAGCCACACCAAACAGCCAAAAAAAGAGAGAACTATTTAAATGGATCTCAAGTGTATATACCTAGGACTCTAACTAAAGGTAGGATTTTAGGATAAATTCTTAGAAGATTGCTGTGCGAAAAAGTTAATAAATATAGTTTTGTTCAGTTCAGTTCAATCGCTCAGTCATGTCCGACTCTTTGCGACCCCACGAACCACAGCACACCAGGCCTCCCTGTTCATCACCAACTTCCGGAGTCCACCAAACCTATGTCCATTGAGTCGGTGTTGCCATCCAACCATCTCATCCTCTGTCATCCCCTTCTGCTCCTGCCTTCAATCTTTCCCAGCATCAGGGTCTTTTCAAAGAAGTCAGCTTTCTGCATCAGATGGCCAAAGGATTGGAGTTTCAGCTTCAAAATCAGTCCTTCCAATGAACAACCAGGACTGATCTCCTTTAGGATAGACTGGTTGGATCTCCTTGCAGTTCAAGGGACACTCAAGAGTCTTCTCCAACACCACAGTTCAAAAGCATCAATTCCTTGGCTCTAAGCTTTCTTTACAGTCCAATTCTCACATCCATACATGACCACTGGAAAAACCATAGCCTTGACTAGACGGACCTTTGTTAACAAAGTAATGTCTCTACTTTTTAGTATGCTGTCTAGGTTGGTCATAACTTTCCTTCCAAGGAGTAAGCATCCTTTAATTGCATGGCTGCAATCACCATCTGCAGTGATAGTTTTGTTGGGTATTGCTAAATTCCACTTCCCCCAAAGAATGGACGTGTTTGCATTTCTACCAGAAACTTATGAGAGTGCCTTACACTTTTTTTAAAAAAAAGTAGTGATGTCTCTAGAGTAGGAAAATTGAAGTAATTTCAAAACCATGTTGTGCAAGACGCCGAACACAAGCAGGTGCACCCTTAATGGATTAAACGGGTTCAGCTGACATGTCGTCTTCATTGGGGACGGTGTGAGTACCAAGGAAAGCGTTTAGCACAGAGCAGCTATTCAATTGGAAAGCTTTCTTTTACAAATATTGATTTCCTTGTGTGTGAGGGAAGCTCTGCTTTGTAGAGAAGGGAGAGGGATGGAGGTGGGGTGACCCAGATTTGTGGCTTTCTAAACACACATCTTCATGAACAAGGTTTAATGAGATACACGCTGCTTCCCCACCAGCCACTCCCACTTCTCCTAAGAACTCTGATTGTGCTGCTGTTTACTGTTATCCACTTCGTTCCCCAGAGCCTTTCTACTTTGGAAGAATATACCTCTACCCCTAGATCTAGAAGGTCTAGGTGGGTCATGTGACTCAGGCCTTAGCTAACCAGCCCAATCTTTCTTTTGAAATTTCCTTATTTATTTTCTCCGTGCTCTGTGGCCTGCAGGATCTTAGTTCGACTAGAGAATCAAACCCGCTCTTCCTGCAGTGGAAGTGCAGGCTCTTTAACCCCTGAACTGCCAAGGAAGTCCCCTAACCAGCCCAATTTTATTTCATGATTGTGTTGATGTTTCCGGTGTGGACGCATAACACGGTGAGGACCAAGGTACAAAATATGAATCTGACAAGCGAAAAAACAAAGTAAGGGTGCGTTTGCCTAACTGATCCTCTCAATACACTAACCGTGAAGACTGTCTACCTCTGGGTCTCCATCTGCATGACCCAATAAGTCCCATTAAGTAAATCAGTAAGAGCTGGGTGTTCTATAACTGCAACCAAAACCATTCTGATTTATACAATGAGAAGCTTCAGTATTACCTACAAGAAATGTTTCATCAGATCAGATCAGATCAGTCGCTCAGTCGTGTCCGACTCTTTGCGACCCCATGAATCGCAGCACGCCAGGCCTCCCTGTCCATCACCAACTCCCAGAGGTCACTCAGACTCACATCCATCGAGTCAGTGATGCCATCCAGCCATCTCATCCTCTGTCGTCCCCTTCTCCTCCTGCCCCCAATCCCTCCCAGCATCAGAGTCTTTCCCAATGAGTCAACTCTTCCCATGAGGTGGCCAAAGTACTGGAGTTTCAGCTTTAGCATCATTCCTTCCAAAGAAATCCCAGGGCTGATCTCCTTCAGAATGGACTGGTTGGATCTCCTTGCAGTCCAAGGGACTCTCAAGAGTCTTCTCCAACACCACAGTTCAAAAGCATCAATTCTTTGGCGCTCAGCCTTCTTCACAGTCCAACTCTCACATCCATACACGACCACAGGAAAAACCATAGCCTTGACTAGATGAACCTTTGTTGGCAAAGTAATGTTTCTGCTTTTGAATATGCTATCTAGGTTGGTCATAACTTTCCTTCCAAGGAGTAAGCATCTTTTAATTTCATGGCTGCAGTCACCATCTGCAGTGATTTTGGACCACAAAAAAATAAAAGTCTGACACTGTTTCCACTGTTCCCCCATCTATTTCCCATGAAGTGATGGGACCGGATGCCATGATCTTCATTTTCTGAATGTTGAGCTTTAAGCCAACTTTTTCACTCTCCACTTTCACTTTCATCAAGAGGATTTTGAGTTCCTCTTCACTTTCTGCCATAAGGGTGGTGTCATCTGCATATCTGAGGTTATTGATATTTCTCCCAGAAATCTTGATTCCAGCTTGTGTTTCTTCCAGCCCAGGGTTTCTCATGATGTACTCTGCATATAAGTTAAATAAACAGGGTGACAATATACAGCCTTGATGAACTCCTTTTCCTATTTGGAACCAGTCTGTATTATAAGTACATGATATCCTTTAGGTTTTTTTTAAAGAACAGGTGTGTGAAAAAATACATATCTTTTTTATTAAAGTATAGCTGACTTACAGTGTTGTAAGTCAACATTGTACATTTGCTGTACAGTCAATTCTGCTGTACAGCAAAATGATATATAGATATAGATATACTTTTTAACATTCTTTTCCATTACAGTTTATCCCAAAAATATAGTTCCCTGTGCTATATAGTGAGACATTGTTGTCCAACCAGAAAGATATATATCTTTGCATGAAGCTTCTTAATTCCAGAAAACAGTTTGTCATCTTAATATTAATAGCCGATGCTACTAGTTTCTGATTCTTGCCTTTTAGAACCTAACGTGTACTAAGTCGCTTCAGTTGTGTCTGACTCTGTGCAACCCTATGGACTGTAGCCCGCCAGGCTCCTCTGTCCTTGGGATTCTCTAGGTAAGAATACTGAAGAGGGTTGCCATGCCCTCCTCCAGGAGATTTTCCCAAATCCAGGGATCAACCCTTATCTCCTACATCTCCTGCATTGGCAAACAGATTCTTTACCACTGTTGCCACCTGGGAGGTCCTTAGAAACTAAAGCGGGCGTTAATATTGGTAGTTCTAAATTTATGATCTTTCAGTCTTACAAGTTGAGAAGGCAATGGCACCCCACTCCAGTATTCTTGCCTGGAAAATCCCATGGACGGAGGAGCCTGGTGGGCTGCAGTCCATGGGGCTGCTAAGAGTCAGACACGACTGAGAGACTTCACTTTCACTTTTCACTTTCCTGCATTGGAGAAGGAAATGGCAACCCACTCCAGTGTTCTTGCCTGGAGAATCCCAGGGATGCGGGAGCCTGGTGGTCTGCCGTCTATGGGGTGGCACAGAGTCGGACACGACTGAAGCGACTTAGCAGCAGCAGCAGCAGCAGTCTTACAAGTTAGATTCAAAACTTTATTGAGAAAGTTCAATAAGTCGTGAAACATCTTTAGATCAGAGTGAAAGACATAAACACCTAGATTGGCTAAACTTTCCCACCATTTTAAAATACAGTTGCCCTACCTTTCTCAATTACGATTATATTTCTCCTCCTTCAAGCTTCTACTTTGTTCAGTCAAAACCTTTAATTTATCCTGCTACAGATTGTTTAGTGTGGGTTGTCAAGACCTAAAAAGATCCTGGGCTTTTATTCTTCCTGCAAGCTGACAAAGCAGCCTATGACAATTTCATGGATGCTGACAGGCCACACAAAAGTCCAAGTCAGACACAAAAGATTTTGTTGCTCATGGTAATAGGAGTAACCAGCAGATCAGCATTTCCTCTCACTGCTTGCCAGAGCCCCAGTAGCCATAGGGCAGTGGGGAAAAGGTGAGATATGACCAGCACATGCAGTGGGCTGCATACAGGAGAAGAATCTTCGGCTTAGGGAACCCAAATCTTTTATAATGGGCAGTATGCATGACTTTTCTCTGGTTACTCTACAAATGGCTTAGGAAATCCAGGACCTCAGTACAAAATGGGTTGTGGTTCAAGTCTATGCCATCATCAATATTATCTGAATCAGATTAAGGTTTATGGACTTGGTAAGGGAGCAAATAATATAATTTGGCACCTCGACAGTATTTGTCTATTTTCTGGAGACTCCATGTGTGGAGTGGATGGAGAGGAGGCAGAGGAGAGAAATGCTGGTAGAGGCAAATGGAGATGGTGGGAACACACCAGCTTGTTCACCTCGTCTTCAATCACAGTCCTTTAACCCCACACATGGCAACCTCATGTTAGGAAGGCGCATGTTTTCTGGCACCTTTTTCACCCTCTTTCCAAGAGGCTTTGCCTCCTAACCTCATACAGTATTCAGCTTGAAAAGAGCTGCGATAAAAATACATTTTTTTCCCATATCACAGGTCTGCAGCATTTTTGTACCTAGAGAAGTTTCAGCACTTTTTACTGTGTGGCACTCTGGACAACTCCCAGACAGGCTCATCTCTTAATCTGGCCCTAATTGCTGGAATCACGGGGAATGGAAGATCTCTACTGAATATTATTGTATTTTTGGTGGTACATTAAGTGACAATCTAAGAAAGGTAGGGACGTAGGAAAGGAATTGATATTTTGTGCAAGGTACTGTGCTAACCATTTTAAGTACATGGTTTCACTTAGTCATCATCAGTTCAGTTCAGTCACTCAGTTGTGTCCGACTCTTTGTGACCCCATGGACCGCAGCATGCCAGGCCTCCCTGTCCATCACCAACTCTCAGAGTTTACCCAAACTCATGTCCATTGAGTCGGTGATGCCATCCAGCCATCTCATCCTCTGTCGTCCCCTTCTCCTCCTGCCTTCAATCTTTCTCAGCATCAGAATCTTTTCTAATGAGTCAGCTCTATACTAATTAAGATCCAGAGAGGTAAGTAACTTATATCAGGGTAATAAGTGACAGAATCAGGTTAAAAATTCTACGTGTATCTGACATCAGAATCCATGATGAGTTCAGAAAATTCATCTTGAAATTCAGGAACATTGTAACTCAGGGAAGAGCTCTGTGCAATGAAAGAACAGTACTAATATGTGTTGAATATTGAACACCAGGCCTCCCTGTCCATCACCAACTCCCAGAGTTTACCAAAACTCATGTCCATCGACTCAGTGATGCCATCCAACCATCTCACCCTCTGTCGTCCCCTTCTCCTCCTGCCCCCAATCCCTCCCAGCATCAGGGTCTTTTCCAATGAGTCAACTCTTTGCATGAGGTGGCCAAAGTACTAGAGTTTCAGCTTCAGCATCAGTCCTTCCAATGAACACCCAGGGCTGATCTCCTTTAGGATGGACTGGTTGGATCTCCTTGCAGTCCAAGGGACTCTCAAGAGTCTTCTCCAACACCACAGTTCAAAAGCATCAATTCTTTGGTCCTCAGCTTTCTTTATGGTCCAACTCTCACATCCATATGTGACCACTGGAAAAACCATAGCCTTGACTAGATGGACCTTTGTTGGCAAAGTAATGTCCCTGCTTTTTAATATGGCATCCAGGTTGGTCATAACTTTCCTTCCAAGGAGTAAGCATCTTTTAATTTCATGGCTGCAGTCACCATCTGCAGTGATTTTGGAGCCCAAAAAAGTAAAGTCTGACACTGTTTCCCCATCTATTTCCCATGAAGTGATGGGACCGGATGTCATGATCTCCGTTTTCTGTTTCATTGATTCATTCGTGTCATATTTTAGGCTCCACATATAAGTAATATCATTGGTCTTTTTCTGTCTGACCTACTTCACTTAGTAGGATAATTTCTAGGTTCATTCCTGTTTCTGCAAATACATTATTTCATTCTTCTTCATGGCTTAGTAATCTTCTATTGTGTGTGGGGATGAATACCAAATCTTCTTTACCTGTCTGTGGACATTTAGGTGCTGCCATGTCTTGGCTATTGTGAATAGTCTGCCCCTATTATTGACTCCGCTCCCTGCTCACAGTGGAAGATGCCCTCCCCATCTAAAGCTGATTCTTATGCCCAGACCCTCCTTCCTCTTCCGGTCTAACTCCATCAACTATCCTTCCTCAGATACAGTGTCTCTAACCATTAAATGTCTACCAGCTCTTAACTATCAGCATTTAAACATGAACCAGGCTTTACCTTCTTAAAAGACTCTTCTTATATCCTATACATATGTTTCTTCTATGTAGCATGTTATTTCCTTCCTTCAGAGCCAAGTTTCTTCAAAGAACTGGCTATATTCATGGTCTTTGCTTCCTATTTCTTATTAATGTCCCAACTACTATGATGATTGAAGTGAAATGAAGTCGCTCAGTTGTGTCCAACTCTTTGAGACCCTGTGGACTGTAGCCTAACAGGCTCCTCCGTCCATGTGATTCTCCAGACAAGAATACTGGAGTGGGTTACCATTTCCTTCTCCAGAGGATCTTCCCGACCCAGGGATTGAACCTGGGTCTCCCACATCACAAGCAGACGCTTTAACCTCTGAGCCACCAGGGACGATTACAACACAGTAAAATGGGCCAAAGTAAGTGCCTCAGTTTCCTCACCAGTACAATGCAGATTATTACAATACCCACATCAGGACTGTGAGGATTAAATCAGTTATTATATATTAAAGCCCTTAGGACTGCCTGGCACTGTAAATGTTAACTATCATTACTATTATAAAATCATTTCTTAATTACACAGCTGCAAGTGTAAGGATAAGATTAAGAGAATGGAGAGTGACAACCTCAAAGTTTTGCCCAACCAAACAACAGATACAGCTGTTGGAAAGTGACTTTTTAAAGGACACATTGGAATAAATGACGTTCCTATGCTGTAAACTTCATTCAGTGAAAGTGAAAGTCCCTCAGTCCTGTCGGGACTCTTTGCGACCCCATGGTCTGTACAGTCCATGGAATTCTCCAGGCCAGAATTACTGCAGTGGGTAGCCGTTCCCTTCTCCAAGGGTATCTTCCCATCCCAGGGATCCAATTCAGACCTCTCACATTGCAGGCGGATTCTTTACCAGCTGAGCCACGAGGCAAGTCCAAGAATAACTCCACTCAGAAATGTATCTTATTCTTTGTTCTGTTCCCAGGACTCTGCACAAGGTCTGGAGAATAGCAAATACTCAATATCCATCCATTTTTCTATCATCTCATCTAATATTCATCTTAACGGATAGACATTTGATAGCAACTTATTAATAGAATTCTTCTGCCTCCAAAATGAACTCGATAGACCTGTCAGCTTGATATATTTTTAAAAATTCGTTTAAATTTAATGTACTTTTTTTCAGCATCAACCATGAACCACACGCACACGCTGCTAGTTTTACTTAACAAAAGCATATTGAAGTTTACGAGAGAGGAAAATAACCCCCTAATGGCACCCCACTCCAGTACTCCTGCCTGGAAAATCCCATGGAGGGAGGAGCCTGGTAGGCTGCAGTCCATGGGGTCGCTGAGGGTCGGACACGACTGAGCGATTTCACTTTCACTTTTCACTTTCCTGCATTGGAGAAGGAAATGGCAACCCACTCCAGTGTTCTTGCCTGGAGAATCCCAGGGACAGGGGAGCCTGGTGGGCTGCTGTCTATGGGGTCGCACAGAGTCGGACACGACTGAAGTGACTTAGCAGCAGCAGCAGCAAGCCGTCTCCTAGTCTCCTAGGAGACGGGGGTCTGACGTCAGTGAACCGGCGTGCTAGAACGCCCTACTGCGCATGCCTGCCGGCTCCCCAGCGGAGGCTGGGTGCAGTGCGCATGCTCACGCCGAGGTCAAAGGTTCAGCGTCTTTGACTGGCTGAGGGGAAGACGCCGGGAGGTAAATGGCGCTGTAGGCGGGAAGGTTGAGTGGCTGGTGCGCCGAGCCTCCGGGGAGATGTGTAGTGACTTCCATAGGGCTGAATCTGGGACGGAGGTGAGAGGCGCCGGGGTGAAATCCAGGGAGACGAGAACAGGGCCGCGGGTCGTCGCGGGAGGCCAGCGGGCGCGGGAGGCCCGGGCCCTCAGGAGAAGGAGGAGGCGCGCGGGGCCTGGACGCCGGCGACCCTGGTGCCCCGTCCCCCAAATTTGCGCCCCCCGGAGACTTGGGGCCCTCAGAGGGATCACTGCGTACACGACTGGGTGTAGAATGGCAGCTGTCTAGTCTCTAACGTTATGGGCCAAACCCGTGCACGGCAGTCACACACGGTTTGCAGGAGAGGCTAAAAAAGCAGGGTGTCGCCCGGCTGAGCGTTCATAGATTTTTCTAGAACATGGGTGTCTGAGTATGTGGCGCCACCTTCGCCTTCTGTTCTGTACGTCTTTGCTTATGGCGTCCTGCCTTCGCTATTACAATATATATCCAGCCCAAGTATCCAGGGCCACACAAGCAGTGTGAAGCCTGCAAGGATTTATTCAGGAATTGAACCAGCAAGGATCAGGCACTTCGTATGTGTTAGCCGCGGGTGAAAGAACTAGAGTCAGAAGCAGGAAACAGCTTCCGCTGTTGCAGAACTGAGAAGGAAGGCCTACGGCAAATTACAGGACCTTGGGCAACCTGGAAGACTTAACTGGGAGGAGGAGGCGACAGCTGAAGTTTCAGGGACCTTTTGAAGGTGACTTGGCAAGGAAGGGGTGACATGGAGCAGGGAGTTGGAAGTATGTGGGTTCTGCCTTTGGGCTTCCCTGATAGCTCAGTTGGTAAAGAACCCTCCTGCATTGCAGGAGACCCCAGGTTCGATTCCTTGGTCGGGAAGATCCCCTGGAGAAAGGATAGGCTACCCACTCCAGTCTTCTTGGGCTTCCCTGGTGGTTCAGTTGGTAAAGAATCTGCCTGCAATGCGGGAGACCTGGGTTGGGAAGATCCCCTGGAGAAGGGAAAGGCTACCCACTCCAGTATTATGGTCTAGAGAATTCCATGGACTGTATAGCCCATGGGGTCGCAAAGAGTCAGACACAACCGAGCGACTCTCACGTTTATGCTCCCTGATTTAGGAGAAATGCAAGTAGCTCTTTGTAGTTGAAGCCAAACAAAGCTAGTGGGGACACAGTGTTGGGAAGTCAGCCCTGAGAAGTAGGCAGTGCTGAGAAGTATGGAGGAGCTTTTATACGGAGGAGGGAGGACGGATAGCACTGCCCTAAACTGATGAGCAAGCTTTCTGCGGAGGTCCAGATAGTCTGTATTTAAGTTTTGCGGGCCATTCCGTCTGTCAGGACTACTCAACTCTGCTGTTTAATGTGAAGGCAGCCAGAGACGTGTAAACAAATGAGCGTGGCTCTGTTCCAATAAACCTTTTGTTCTTTTGGGGAATCTTATTTTTGGTGCCAAGTCTTCATTGCTGTACCAGCTTTCTGTAGTTGTGGCAAGTGGGGGCTGCTCTCTGGTTGTGGTGCGGAGGCTTCTCGTCGGGAGCGCGGCCTGTACCGCACAGCACGCTTGGACAGCTGTGGCAAGTGGGCTTTGGAGTTGTGGTCCGCAGGCTCTAGAGCACAGGCGTGATAGTTGTGGCGCGCAGGCTTGGTTGCTCCACGGCCTGTGGGGTCTTGCTGGACCAGGGATGGAATCCACGACTCCTGCATTGGCAGGCAGATTTTTTTTTTTATCACTAAGCAACCAAGGAAGTCCCAACCTTTTGTTTTTTAAACATCAAGGTTTGGTCTGCTGGCCGTAGTTTGCCAGCCTTGCTCCTTTAGAGTAGAGGCGCCGCTCCCCGTAAGAACTGCCACAGTTACAAGCTCACTGATTGAAATGATAATTTGAATCCCAGGTTAAACTCAGATGACTTTTGCAGTCAGAACAAGGCTAGCATCTAAAAACTGAGAACCCAGTACCGTCAAATCACTGAACAAAAAATTCATCATATCGTCTGCCTGCCGCAGCCGTCTGGCGATCCTCAGCAAGATTGCCTTACTAGAATTACTTTGGAGTACAGAGCGGGCGGGGGTGGGGAGGATGCTTCTTTATTCTTTTTCCTTTTTGTCAACAAAACCAACTAAACAAGCCTCTTTTTTAAGTGCTGGGCACCCTGTGGCCATTGCTTAATTTATTTGGATTCTGTTTCTTTTCTTTGTGTATTAGTCTACTACATGAACTTCTTGGAGTCCTTGTGTTGAGGAAGATAATCTGAGATCACAGACTATCTCAAGAAACTGAAATAAGCTACTTTAAATTTTTAATTCACAAGAATAGCCACATTATAAAATAGCTAACTTTCTCCCACGTCTTGTGACTAGGAGGCAAAAGACATTTCATACAGGGTCTTAAAAAAAAACACAAAAGTTGCAAAGAGGATTTTTTTTTTTTTTTTTTAAGCAGATTCCAGGGATGTACTTTCTGGTAGTCGAGAGAGCAAGTGGAAAACTTACATAGTGAGCCCTTGATTTAAAGAAGACACACCTTGGAATGCAGTTTACAGTAGATAATCTGTTGTTTACCTTCCTTTTAAACAGTAGCAATGGTATTTTTACTTTTATATTCCTCTGAACACTAGAAAAGATTTTGGCAGTATTTCGGTATCACCCACCAGTGGCCGTGTTTGCACATAGTTGGTAAGTAGTGACACACTTTGAGTTTTCTCAAAAATGCCCGTATTCGTTAAGTGTAAAAGTAACCAGTGGATAAAAAAATTCGCTGTCCAGTTTTGGTTGACATGCACAACATACTCTTTCTTCTCTTTAATTTTATTGTGATAGTTTCTATTGTATTTATTATTAAAGTAGTACATGCTTATGGCAGAAAATTCCAGTAGTACGAAGTGAGAAGTTGGAAACCTCTCCACCCCAATGATCATGTCCCAAGGGTGGTGCTAGTGGTAAAGAACCTGCCTGCCAATGAGGGTTCACTCCCCGGGTGGGAAGATCCCCTGGAGGAGGAAATGGCAACCCACTCCAGTATCCTTGCATGGAGAATCCCATGGACAGAGGAGTCTGTAGGGCTGCAGTCCATAGGGTCGCAAAAAGTTGAACGTGACTGAAGCAATTAGCATGCATACAAGGTGGATTTTTGTGAGGTTTCCCAGAAATTCTCTTTTTTTTTTTTGGTATTTGGGCTGCTCTGCTCAGCATGTGGGACGGTTTTCCAACCAGGTATTGAACCCAGGCCACCACATTGAAAGTGAAGAACACGAACCACTAGACCAATAGGGAATTCCCTGCCAGAAATGTCCTAATGTCATTGTTTTGGAGGCTGAGATGGAGAGTGCTGGATCATGATTCTAGTCTTGGCTCTGCTGGCAGCAAGCTGAGAGATTTTGTATAAGTTATTAAACCTTGGGGCTTCCTAGGTGGTGCTAGTGATAAAGAATCTGCCTACCAACTCAGGAGACCTAAGAATGGGGGTTCGATCCCCAGGTCAGGAAGATCCCCTGGAGGAGGAAACGGCAATTCACTCCAGTATTCTTGCCTGGAAAATTCCATGGACAGAGGAGCCTGGTGGGCTGCAGTCCATGGGCTGCAAAGAGTGGGACACAACTGAGCACACGTATTAAACCTTGTCTTCTAGCTGTAAAGTGAGGGGATAGATGATTTCTCAGTTCCCTGTCAGCTGTACTTCTAGAAAGTGAGTCCTTATACTTCTGCATATCCTTCCACTAAGCACAGTATTCCCTGCACAGTGAACACTTGATAAATATTTATTAATAGTATTCCTGGTTTTCTTTATTTTTTGGCTGTACTGTGCTGCACACGGGATCTTAGTTCTGTAACCAGGGATTGACCTGTGCCCTTGGCAGTGATAGTACCGAATCGTAACCATTGGTCCACCTGGAAATCCCCTGGTTTTCTTTTCTTAGAAAAGGTTCAACTCACCTGCCAAATCAACTAGCCCTGAAAATAGATGGCACTGGAGCGTCGGGCCCGTACCTGGCTGTTGCTGGCAGTCAAAGAGGCACAAGAGGGCTGGTGTGCCAAACAACACCTCCCCCCCCGACCCCCATGCCGTAACGCATAGGAGGGCCACTTTGGTGAGCTTTGAACCCTTGGACCCATGTGGAGCCATAAGAGGCAAATATTACATAAGACAAGTAGTGTTTCTTAAGTAATAATATTTGGTCTTGCAGTGATAGAACGACATCTATCCCTGTCTCTCTTTTCGTCCCTTCTTACCCAGAACAGAATCAGTGCTCCATCATTACCATTACTCCATTGTGAGTACTTTCAACTTCTTTGTCTTTTTACATCATAACCTACAAAGGCAGAGACATTACTTTGCCAACAAAGGTCCGTCTAGTCAAGGCTATGGTTTTTCCAGTAGTCATGTATGGATGTGAAAGTTGGACTATAAAGAAAGCTGAGCACTGAAGAATTGATGGCTTTGAACTGTAGTGTTGAAGAGTTGAAGAAGGACTCTTGAGAGAGTTGCAAGGAGATCCAACTAGTCCATTCTAAAGATCAGTCCTGGGTATTCATTGGAAGGACTGATGCTGAAGCTGAAACTCCAATACTTTGGCCACTCATGCGAAGAGTTGACTCATTGGAAAAGACCCTGATACTGGGAGGGATTGGGGGCAGGAGGAAAAGGGGACGACAGGATGAGATGGCTGGATGGCATCAGACTCAATGGACATGAGTTTGAGCAAGCTGCAGGGGTTGGTGAAGGACAGGGAAGCCTGGCATGCTGCAGTCCATGGGGTCACAAAGAGTCGGACACAACTGAACCGAACTGCTGTCCTGACCATGGTTAAACCCAGCTGTCTACTTCCTACTGTTTACTGTCTACCCACTCAGCTGGATATTGCTAGAGAAAATCACAACCAGGCTGACTGATTTCATTTTTAAATTTATAACCATCAACTTCAAGTGGACTCCCAATCCCACCTGTGCTTTCCTAGCTAATTCACTTTGTCTCAACAAAATACCTGTTATCAAACCCAACCTTATGCCTGAATTCCAGCCACACGTGTTCTAGTACCTTATTGATACCCACATGGATGTCTAATAGGCCTCTCACACTTAACATGTTCCTCATGATTGACTCCTGGATCCAGAGAAAATAGGAGAAGCCTTGCCCCAAACTGAACCCTTGGTGTACCACCACACATGTACACCCAGCCCCAGCCTGCTCCCTCCTCTACCTTCCCTGTCTTGTTAAATGGTGAATTAATTTTTTCTACCTTTTGCTCAAGCCAAAAACCTTGAAGTCATTCTTGAATCCACTTTTTCCTCTCATATCAGCCCACATTCATTAGTGCATTCTGTCTTCTTTACCTTCAAGGTGTTATCATGGATTTGACCACATTTCACTACCATTCCTGCAGCCATTCCTCTTCCTGGTAACCATCACCTGCTTGACTGCTCTAACCTCCTAACTGGTCTCTGCTTCACCCTGTTCACACTTCCTCTAATGTATTTTCCACGTAGTATCCACGATGCTCCATTCAAAACATAAGCAGACTCTACCGCCCAGAGCTTTCCAGAGGTTCCTGTATCATTCATAGTAGAACCTGGAATCCTGTTTCTTATATGATTTGCAAACTGTGTGATTTGTCCTTCAGCCCCACCCATAACCTCAGCTCTCCTCTCCTGCCTTTGTGATCTCTCCCACTCTCCCTCACTCTTCTTCAGACACACTGTTCTTGCTCTTCCCTGAATGTACCAGATCTGCCTCAGCCTCAGAGCCTTTGCAGTTCCTGTTGAGTCTGCCTAGATACTTCTCCCTCAGAAAGTGACACGGCTCACTTCCACACTTGCATCGTTTCTGTTCACAAGCCAACTTGTACAAGGAGGTCCTTCCTACTGTTTGTTTTTTAAGATTTAGTTTTGTTTATGGCTACACTGGGTCTTCGTGGCATTGTGCAGGCTCTCTAGTTGGGGTGAGCGGGGGCTGCTGTCTTATCAGTTGCTGCAGTGGTTTCTCCTGTTGCAGAACGTGGGCCCTAGAGTGTGCAGGCCTCAGTGGTTGCGGCTCACCGGCCCTGGAGCACAGGCTCGGTAGTTGTGGCGCACAGGCTCAGTTGTCTAGCAGCATGTGGGATCTTCTCAGGCTGAGGGTTGAACGCATGTCCCCTGCATTGGCAAGCAGATTCCTAACCACTGAGCCATCAGGGAAGTGCCCTTCCTACTATTAATCTTTATTCCACTTAACCTGTTTCTCCCTCTGAACACTTAACATCTGACATCTTACATTGTACATGTTTTGTCTTCCCACCTCCCACCACTGCCATTTAAGAATCATGATTGCAGATGTTCTCTGCTGAGTTTATTTCTTCAAGTCTCAGCATTTAGAACAGTATTGAGCTCACTGAAGGCGCTCAGTAAGTGTTCCCTAGTAACTCAGTAAAGAATACCTGTGCGATGCTGGAGACACAGGTTCGGTCCCTGGGTTAGAAAGATCCCCTGGAGAAGGAAATGGCAACCCACTCCAATATTCTTGCCTGGGAAATCCCATGGACAGAGGTGCCTGGTGGGCTGCAGTCCATGGGGTTGCAAGAGCTGGACACGACTTAGCTACTAAACAACATCTGGCTTCTGTCTCCATCTTCCACTAAGAGTGCTTTTCTCAAGGTTACCGTCAAACTTTATGTTGTCAAATGCTCATTTCTAAGCACCTGTCTTAGACTAGAAAGGCAGAAGGTGCACTTCATGCAGACAAGCTGTCAGGACCCCAGCACAGGCTGATCAGTGTGTGTCTAAAATAATCCATTAGGAAAATCCCTCCTTCCCTGGGGAAGAGAGAACAAGAGGATAGGAGAATGCACCTCACATGTTTCTCCAGCGGAGTCCCTCACAAACAGGACAGGAGGCCAGGGGAGGGAGTGTTCCTCCAGTGTTAAGCTTCTGTAGTTTTGAGTCTATGCTTTGTTGTCTCTTTCTGAGGTCTTGTGTATAGTTGATTTTTGTAAGTGAAATTTTGAAGCACAGTCTGATAATGACTTCCTAGTGAAATCTTAACTGTACATTTAATGAAATTATTAATTTGTGGAATGTCATAAATTAAAATTTAGTCTTTATTTTGCTAGAAATTAATACTGCTTAGGTACATATAGTAATTTTTCCCTGACTTTCAATAAATTTTTCTTACAGGATGATTGCTTTTTAAAACATATTAGTGAAAGGCAGCAGCTCTCAGGGAGTATACTAGAAACAATGGAATTGTACTATTTAGTGTCTGAGTAACAGCTGTCTTTTCCATGAAATTGAGACAAAAGCTTTATTGAAGAGCCAGGCCTAGTACTCTGCCCTGAAGGGCAGTTGAATTTTCTAAGTAGCAGAAGAGCCTGCTTTCATAAATGAAAAGAATTAGTCCTCTGATTTAAGGGACTCCATGATAAGGGCCAAATTTTGCATTGATCACATACGTGTTAACATAGATGCTGTTTCCTTGCCTTCCTACATGTTCCAGCTCGTCTCTCTGTGTTATGTGTTGTTTAGTCACTGAGTCGTGTCTGTCTGACTCTTTGCAGTCACATGGACTATAGCCCACCAGTCCGTGGGATTTCCCAGGCAAGAATACTGGAGTGGGTTGCCATTTCTTCTCCAGGGGACCTTCCTGACCCAGGGATCAAACCTGCGTCCTCTGCATTGACTGATGGATTCTTTATCGCCGAGCCGCCCGGCAAACCCTCTCTGTGTTGTTATAGTTACACATCTTTGCCTGCAGTGAATTTCCTCTATATATTGTATGCGCAGGCAAACTACTAAGAATTGTATTCCGTTTGTAGATGAGAGTCCAAGCCTGTTACAGGGCAGGGGGTGAATATTTGGTTTAGAGTGTAGATGGACTTTCACACTAAACTGGTTTGAAACCTTGCTGCTGGGTCCATCTGCAAACAGATTTCATCACGAAAGGTCAGGGGAAATGAGCCTTTACCCAAATGACAATTATATATGCATGTTTGCCTTAATATCATTCATTTCTGGTAATTTGATCTTTAAGCTCCCCTTCCTGCTCTAGTGTAAGCTTCTCCATAAAAATAAAATGATGCTTTAAATCATCTTTATGATACGTATTCTACTTAATAAGCATATATAATAAACATATACCTTGAAGGTATATGATCGCCTATAAAACAGACTTGTTAATGACTATTAATAACTTTAGTGATGACTAAGAATACTCATGGAGTTTTGTAGAACTTTGCATAGATTGACCAAACACAGGAAAATCTGTATAGTTTAAGGATCCTTTTACTCCAGCCTTTGCCCAGTTCTACCCACCTGTGCCCTGTTTACCTTCATCTTAACAAGCACCTACTAAGGTTGTGCCAGATGTAAAGCATTTTGGATTTGGTGGTGAGCCAAGATAGAGCCCTCTCCTTTAAGCTCTTATGTCCAGATGAGGGAGACTGGTAATGTGTTCTGAAGTATAGGAATAGCTTTCTGGAAGGAGGTGGCCCTCAAGAATGTATAGAGTTTTCATTCATTCAATAATCTGGACCTTAGAGCATTTGAGAGTATAGGGAAAGGACATTTCTCAATCAGTGAACATTTTTTATGTGCCTGAAAGAACTATATGCTGAATCTCTTTCAAAATTAAAGTAGCCTCTCACACAGATTAGAATCCACTGTCCCTTTTTAGTGCCTTCACCTACAATACTTTCTTGAATTCTTTAACCTTTTGACTCTGCCCCATTCAGTTCTTTGAGGATAGGAACTGTGTCTGTTGTATCCATGTATGCCCAGCAACTTATTCACTGGACTATTTACTGGAAATATTCAACTGGAATCTTTACCAATGGATATTTATATAATTAAGTATTACCCCCTTTGTAGTGTTGCTCCAGTGTTGATTCTGCTGTTGAAAGAAAACATCTGGGGATCCTTCTGATTTTAGGGTGTGTTACGAGAGGTGGTTGAGAGAGACCAGGTACTTGTTTAGACAGGACCTTAGATTGGTTTGACCTTCAGCTGAGGAAGTCCAGAAGTTGTCCCTGTACTCAAGTTTTTGTCCGACTCAGTGATAAAGACTTTGAGGCTTTGTAGCGCAGGGGAAGAACTCCAGGCTTTGGGAGCCAGAGATCTTGGTAAAATCCTGACTCATTTTCTCATCTGAGAAGCAGAATGATAACAAATAGAGTTAATGTAACAATTAAAAGAGATAATGTATATAAGTTATGTACCACTGATACCACAGGAAGTACAAATAGTAGTTGTTTTTAGATAGGTATTGTTATGATGATAAAACCTGGCAGATACTGATTTACAAATCAAATGCCAAAACTGTTTATTTCCAATTTTAGTGCAAGTGCCAAACATGAAGATAATGTCCTCCCTGTATTCTTTCCCAGTTAGGAAATTTGGGCTCAGAAAGGTTGCTTAGAGAATCAAGAAAAATAGTTTAATTATCTTAATAGCTGCCATCACCAAACTCTATTTGCCTGAGGTGGTCATCTTCCCTAAAGGAATTAAACTGTCCTGTCAAGCAGAACTTAGTTGGATTCCTTGTACCTTGGCTTAACTTACTTTTTGCCCTCTGAAACTCTAGGTTGATTACACCTTGCTTCTTTCAACTCCTCAAATCTGGATATCATTCACTTAAATTTATGTAATGGTCAGGTTTATGCCAAATTTTTAGGGTATTTTCTCCTTGGGTTTGGAAGATACTTCAATCCCATCAGATGACTTTTATACGATGTTGCTGCTACTGCTAAGTCACTTCAGTCGTGTCCGACTCTGTGTGACCCCATGGACGGCAGCCCACCAGGCTCCCCCGTCCCTGGGATTCTCCAGGCAAGAACACTGGAATGGGTTGCCATTTCCTTCTCCAGTGCATGAAAGTGAAAAGTGAAAGTGAAGTCACTTAGTCGTGTCCGACTCTTAGCGACCCCATGGACTGGAGCCTACCAGGATCCTCCGTCCATGGGATTTTCCAGGCAAAAGTACTGGGGTGGGGTGCCATACAATGTTAATATTGCCTATTTGTGTAAGTATTATTATGAAAAATAACAATGTTTTCCTAAACAAAAAATGTAGTGAGGAGTGAAGTTACCTGGGTTCTCATCTCTCCTTCTGTATCTAATCTATTACTATGTGTTGTTCTGGTTTAAAGTTTGTGAAGATCATCTCGGCTCTTAAAGAGTTGGAAAAGGGAGGAGTATTTTTGCACAATTGTGGATATTCTTCCTTGACAGTATACCAAAACTTGACAAGTAGTGAAGTTAATTGCATTGTAAAATATGAAATTATGTCAGTAAGCTTTTCATGTTACAATCCATTGATTTATCGTAACTTTAAACTGTCTGGGAGTGAATTTTACCCAGTGATTGGTCATTTGGAAATGGTGGTTCACTGAGTTATGTAGATCTTCCAAGTATTTACACATTTGTTAAATAACTAGCCCCCCAAAGTCATAGACTCACTTTCTTCATTTTCAATAAGATGTCTGACAGATACCGAAGTTTGTGTAATCATAATTTGTGTGTCATTCTTCAAATAAAAGTGTTTTGTGAAAAAGTATCCATCTCAGATAATCTCACAAGTGCTTTTCCTAGAGAAAACCCACTGTGTTTCGGTTTGCAGCAAAAGTGCTTTCTTTGTGTGTGAAGTTGGGGGAAGTCCCCAAGACTCTGTCTGCAGAGTTCCAGGTCCTCACCCCCTCACTCATTCAGACATTGATTGCATGTTTGGTGGTTCCCAAGGCTACCTTCAGGGTTTAGTGATTTGCTGGAAGGACTTGTAGAATACACTGAACGCTTAGTCATGCTTATAGTTTACTGCAACAAAGGTAAACATTGAAATCAGCCCAGGGAAGAGATACAGTGGGACAAAATCCAGAATTCCCAATAGGGAGCTTCCAATGGTCCTGTCCTGGTGGAGTGTGGACAGTGCTAGCTTTCCCCAGGGACAGCGAGGACAGTGTGCCGGCCGAGGAAGCTCACCTGAGCTTTGGTGTCCAGAGTCTTCATGGGGCTTTGTCATGTGGACATAGTCAGCCCACCAGTAACTGAGGTTGAGCTGCCTCCAGTCCCTCACCCCACCACTCTAGGCATCAATTTCTCTTGGAACATGTTGAATCCTTAGCAGTCTTGCGAAGGAAATACTGATTTTTTTCTTCCCTTTACCGATGAGAAACCTCAAGCCCAGAGATCTAGTGGGTCAGGTTCTGAAGTCCCAACTGTCTACTCTTAACTGTTGTAAATGGCTTCTTTTTTTTTTTTAAACTTCTGATTTATTTTTGGCTGTGCTGGGTCTTTGTTGCAGTGCACGGACTTTACCCAGTTGTGGTGAGTGGGGCTGCTCTTCACTGCAGTGCGTAGGCTTCTCTCGTTGTGGAGCACAGGCTTTAAGGCAAGCAGGCTCAGTAACTGTGCTTAGTTGCTCCATGGCATGTGGGATCTTGCCGGACCTGGGATCGAACCCATGTCTCCTACATTGGCAGGTGGATTCTTAATCACTGGACAACCAGGGGAGTCTATTCATTGCTTCTGAAAACCCCTTGCTCTAATCTACAAACCAGAGAGCAAACTCATAAAGGTAACATCCAAGATCTTCTGTGACCTGACTTCTGTTCTTTAGGACTTCGTTATGTCCTGCCTGTTTGGTGCCGTAAGCTCTGGCATTTCAGATCCTTACAGTTTACCTATACACAGCTGTTTATAACCTTTTCATCTTGGCTGATGTTGCATCTGCCAGGTATGCCTGCCTATGTGCCCTGTTCACAGATTCAAGTATTTGGAGCTTCTCAGGGAGAGTTTTTCTCCATTGTCCCTTCCCTTCCCATCCCCTCCACCAGATAAGGAGCTGGCAGTATAATGGACAGACGAAAGCTGATACCTGTATGACATGTATGATACCTGTATGACAAGTATGGTAGGCATAGTGAGAAAGATAATTATAGCAAGTAAGGAAGGTAAATACTTTGCAATTAGTTTGATTCTGTGTCCCAAACTATGCTATCAGCTTCTTTGAAGGCAGAGACTCATTTTATACCAAGAGTACGTGGTATGTAAAAAATAAAGTATATTCTGGGTAAATGAACATAACTTTTCTTCTAAATTATATTTTCTATTTCATAATTTCCTCCAAATCCTCAAAATGCTGATGTAAAAGTTTCTTACAGACTTTTGGTAAATTGTATAAATGTTGATTTTGTTATGTGTGTGTGTGTATGTTGGATTTTAAATTTTTAGATAATAAATTTTCCTTCTGTCTCTTTTTTTCCTGCCTTTGCAAGCTCCTTGCCCGACTGGAAGGTAGAAGTTCCTTGAAAGAAATAGAACCACATCTGTTTGCTGATGAAGAGTCACCTGTGCATGGTAAAAACACAATCTCAAGCCAAAATACAGTGTCATAAATTAAGTTTTATAAAACAAGTTTTTCCCCTCACGTGTATCCATATATGGGTTTCCCTGGTGGCTCAGATGGTAAAGAATCTGCCTGCAATGTGGGAGACCCAGGTTCAGCCCCTGGCTTGGTAAGATCCCCTGGAGAAGGGAAAGGCAATCCACTGCAGTGTTCTTGTCTGGGAGAATTCCATAGACAGAGGAGCCTGGTGAGCTACAGACCACGGGGTTGCAAAGAGTTGGGTATGACTGAGCAACTAACACACCCACACACAAATTCATGTATATACTCACACTTCTGGCAAGAGCCTACATAGATTAAACGTGAAATTAAAAACCGGGACAGAGATGATGACGGTACACTTTTTAGCCTTCGTTGTCTGCCAGCTGAGATGGAGCCTGGTTTACCGTCAGTAAGTCTAGAGTGTAAACATCCTCTCTTATCCCAGCTCAATAATTGTGGGAGTTTGTTACTTATTTTTTGTTTCCTTAAAAGTTTGAGGATCACAGGAAAGTTCATAGGTACTTGGTAGTTCTGTGAATATTTTTACAATAGGGAAAATGATAGCCGCTTATTCTACTAACACTTTTCTACTAGGGAGAACTTAAAAAAGAAGGTGGTGTGCTTAGATGTGTGTGTGTGTGTGTGTGTTTCTTTTCCAGTGTAATAGCTTTAAAGAGATACAATTCATGCAAGTGTACAGTTTGCACTTATGTGTCTATTGGCACAGTCAATTCTAGAACATTTTCTTCACCCCCAAAAGAAACCCATGGCTGTTGGTAGTCACTCCTCAATTCCTCTCGTATCCCTTAGCTCTAGGCACCTGTTAATCTACTTTCTGCCTCAGTGGTGTGCCTTTTCTGGACGTTTCATGTCATGGGAACTGTCCAGTATGTGGTCTTTTGTCACTGATGTTTACTTTGCTTCATATTTTCAAGATGTATCATACTGTAGCACGCATCAAGTAGTCTGTTCCTTTTTATTGATTAATGTTCTGTTGAATCCTTTCATCAGTTGATGGCCATTTGGGTTGTTTCTACTTTTTGGTTATTAAGAATAATGCTGCTATGATCATCTTGTGTGCAAGTTTTTCTCTGGAGAAATATTTTCCGTTTTCTTGGGTAATACCTACGAGAGGAGCTGCCGGGTTGTATGGTAGCTCTGTGTTTAACCTTTGGCAAAATTTCCAGGCTGTTGTATAAGTGCCTGCTGGGAAACCCACACTTCACCTGTCACCGTCAGTGAAGTGTGTACTGGTTCCAGTTTGCCCAGGTCCTGCAAACAGCTATTGTCTGTCCTTTTGATTATATAGCCTTCCCAATGAGAATGAAGTGACACCTCATTGTGGTTTTGATTTACATTTCCCTAATGGCTAATGGTGTTAAGCATCTTTGCATGTGCTTTTTGGCAATTTGTGTGTGTAATTTGGGGAAATATCAGATCTTTTGCCTATTTACAAAATTGGGCTGTCTTTTTATTACTGAGGTGTAGAGTCCTTAGGGGAAGGCAATGGCACCCCACCCCAGTACTTTTGCCTGGAAAATCCCGTGGACAGAGGAGCCTGGTAGGCTCCAGACCATGGGGTCGCTAAGAGTCAGACACGACTAAGCGACTTCACTTTCACTTTTCACTTTCATGCATTGGAGAAGGAAATGGCAACCCACTCCAGTGTTCTTGCCTGGAGAATTCCAAGGACGGGGAAGCCTGGTGGGCTGCCGTCTCTGGGGTCTCACAGAGTCGGACACAACTGAAGCGACTTAGCAGCAGCAGCAGAGTCCTTTATATATTTTACCTACAAGCCTTTAGCGACTTCACGTCACGTTTATTAAATATGTGATCTGCAGATATTTTCTATTTTGTAGTTTCTTTTCTCCGCTGAGGCACAAAGTTACTAATTTTTATGAAGTCCATCAGTTTATCGAGTTTTTCTTGCTCTTGTCTTTCGTATCAAAGCTAAGAAGCCATTGCCTAATCCAAGGTCAAAAAGATTTAGGGCTTTTGGTATTATTGTAACTGATTTCTGTTTTCATTATTTTCTGATCAGAGAACATACTTCTGTGATTTCAGTCTGTTTAAATTTATTGAGATGTGTTTTCTGGCCAAGCATATGGTCCATCCTGGAGAATGTCCCGCGTGTGCTTGAGAAGAATGTGTATTCTGCTGTAGCTGGGCCAGGCGCTTCATTGATGTCTCTTAGTTCTAGTTGGCTTTTAGTGTTGTTCAGGTATTCCTTTCCTTGCTGATCTTCTGTCTTGTTGTTCTGTCCGTTGTTGTTGGATATTTTAGTCTTTTAGTCTCCAACTATTGGTGAATTGTCTGTTTCTCGCTGTCTTGTCAGTTTTTGTGGGTTTCATGTAGTATTGGGCACGTGTATATTTATTATCATTATTATAGCTTATCAATGAGTTGACTTATTAATCATTATAAAATGTTTCTCTTTGTCATCTCACACCCTTTAAGATGGCTACTGTCATAACAAACTCACAAGTGTTGGTGAGGCAGTGAGCAGATTAGTACCATTGTGCACTATTGATGGGATCATAAAATGTTGGGATCATAAAAATGGGATCATAGTGGTGCAGCCATTATGGAAAACAGTTTGAAGGTTCTCAAAAAGTAAAATATAGAACTACCATTGTACTTCTGGGTATACAGTCAAAAAGAATCAAAAGCAGGGTATTGAATAGGTATTTATCTGCATACCTGTGTTCATAGCAGCACTATTCACAGTAATTGCTCAAAGATGAAAGCAACCCAAGTGCTCATCAGCAGATGAATGGATAAAAAAAAAAGGTGGTCTGTACATAGAATGGAATATTATTCAGCCTTCAAAGGAAAGAAATTCTGACACATGCTACAACATGGATGAATCTTGAGGACATGTTTAGTGAAATAAGCCAGTCACAAAAAGAAAAATACTTCCTAAATCCCCTGTGTTATATGGGGTATCTAAAATAGTCAGATCCATAGAAACAGAAAGTGGAATGGTGGTTTCCAGGGGCTGGGGAGGGAAGAGAGAATTGTTGTTTAATGGGTATAGATTTTCAGTTTTGTGAGGTGATAAAGTTCTGGAGATCTGCTTCACAGGTGTGTGAATGTACTTAACACTACTGAACTGCATGGTGAAGGTGGTAAATTTTATGTCTTTTACCACAATGAAAAAGAGGTCCATTGTCTCTAATAACAGTTTTTTTGTCTGAACGTATATTTTGTCTGATGATAGGCTGGCCACTTCTGGTCTCTTTGGTCACGTTTGCACAGTATTTCTTCTTCTGTTCTTTTACTACCAACCTTGTGACTTGGGGTGTAAAGTATGCCCGCTGTAGACAACCTGTGGTTGGATCATGTTTTTTTATTCCCTTTTGTCAGTCTCTGCCTTTTGTTTGGACTGTTTAATCCATTTGTTATTATTAGTTGAGATAGGGTTTATGGCTGCCATTCTGCTGTCTGTTTTTTATGTGTCTTACATCTCTTTTGTTCCCCTTTTCATCCTTTATTGTCTGCTTTTGTGTTAAATGGGCTTCATTGGTGGCTCACATGGTAAAGAATCTGCCTGAAGTTCAGGAGACCTGGGTTCGATCCCCAAGGCAGGAAGATCACTTGAAGGGCATGGCAGCCCACTCCAGTATTCTTGCCTGGAGAATTCCATGGACAGAGGAGCCTGATGGGCTGCCATCCATGAGGTTCTCAAAGAGTTGGACACAAAAAAAGTAAAGAAAAAATAGTTGGACCTGACTGAGCAACTAACACTTTTACTTTGTGTTAAATAGATATTTTCTAGTGTATCATTTTAATTCCTTGTCATTATTTTACCTTTTTTTGAGTTAGTTACCTCACGATCACCCTCAGGATTACAATCAACATCTTAATTTATAACAGTCTAGTTTGGGTTACATACAGTCTTAATTTCTATATTTTTTGTAAAAAATCTTTGCTATCATATAGTTCCATTCCTGTCCCCTTCCTCTTGCTGTTATAAATTATGTATTTATACAGTATATGCCCTTCACACTTAAATTTTTGCTTAATTAAAATCATTAAAATTACTTAATGCAGTTGTTTCTTAAATCAGATGAAAAAAATAATTACAAATGTAAAATACACATAACTCTTATATTTACCTATATAGTTATATTTACCTGTGTTCTTTATTTGCTCACTTGGAATTAAGTTACTGTCTACTTCTATCCTTTCATGCATCCTGAAGGACTCCTTTTAGTATTTCCTATAGAGCATATGTGTTAGTCAAAAAAATTCTAAACTGTCAATACTGACAAATTTTGGTCAAACATATTAGACAAAAGATTCAACTATCTTTTTATTCTCTCAGAAAGGATATTATTACGTTGAACCTTATGGAACTGACATTAAAACATGGATTCGAAGCACAGCTTATACATTTGAATGGTATGTTTATAGAAACTTTAAAAAACACCATTATGTTCAGTCACTAACAAAAAAGTTTGCTTAAAATTATGATAGGTCTTAGAGCTATAAAACTAGTTAGATAAAAAAAAATATCTGGTTAGATGAATACTCTTTAGAGCAACAGCAGACATAAAACTAGGATTATAAGGGGTATTTATCAACAACAGCACTTTAACAAAGTGTTACAGGGAAGTTCATTTTGAAGCAGTAAGAGATTGAGGGGTTACAAGCATCTCCAATACTGTTGGGAAACGTTTTCAATGCTTTTTCTGGATGGTAGTTATTCAGTACCATATGCAAACTCATTGTCTCTTCAGTACTATAGTGACTGCTCTGCAAATTCAGCACATTTGTTATATGATCGCTCAGTCGTGTCTGACCCTTTGAGACCCCATGGACTGTAGCCCATCAGGCTCCTCTGCCCATGGGATTCTCCAGGCAAGAATACCGAAGTGGGTTGCCATGCCCTCCTCCATGGGATCTTCCCAACCCAGAAATCAAACCCAGGTCTCCTGCATTGCAGGTAGATTCTTTACTGACTGAGCCACCAAGGAAGTAAATTGGTACCTAGAGGATTATTTTTTGGCTTTTCTCTCTTTTCCTTATTTTGAAGGCTCTTTAGATTCGTAAACTCACTCTGACAATCTGTTACCCAAACCCCTTACAGCATTCTATTTGTGATAGTAACTATCAAGGCCAAACCATCCAGATTTTCTGATTTAGTTTAACTTGTCAACTGTCAAACTGTAGAGGTGATTTTTTTTTTTTTTTTTTGGTTTTTGGTTTGGGTTTTTTCTTTAACTACCAGTTGTCATACTCAGTACTTTGACTGGACTGGGGCAAGATTTCTCTTAACAGCTCACAGAAACTTATGAGATAGTGTTTCAGATGCAGTTAAAAGGACCATGTCTCCCTATAGAACATTATATTTGAATATTATTTTTTATCTTATGATTAGGTAGTAAATGTTTATAAAAATAAATGAGATTTATTTCAGTTCATCAGTAAACATATTTGTAGAGAATCTAGTTCAAGAAGTTAATGATCGTATTCATCTTTAATTTCCAAGTTGGCAGATTTTACTTACCCGGTTGTTAGAAATGCCCTTTTCCCCCCAACTTTGCTACTAATCTGTAAAAGGGGAAGAGTGCTTCTACCTACCTAATAGTCTATTAGACAGCCTTAAACTTTACCTCATTTTCATTCATGCTGAACCAGGGCTCTGAAGAATCCATATTCATACCACACCGGCTGTTCCTCAGTTAATGCATGGGTTTAGAAAGCCTTGTTAGGTCTTGTAGCAGAGTGCTCTTAAAGCTTTACTCTTTTGAATTATACTGAAAAAATGTTTATGAGCACCACCCCTCTATCCAAGAAAATACTTAGCAAAGTTTTCATTTTCCCTCTGTTCTGAGAATTCCAGAAAACATCCGGAGAGGTCTCACAGTTACCCTCTCACCAATATCATGAGTTTCTAGCTCCCTGCGGAGTCCCTCCTGTGTTGCTTCAGAATATGTTACATTTCTCTTACCTTATCTTCATTTGACTCTCCAGCCACATGAAATTGATGTTGAATTTTTTCTCTTTAAACGAGCCTGCTGCTGCTGCTGCTACTAAGTCGCTTCAGTTGTGTCCGACTCTGTTCGACCCCACAGAGGGCAGCCCACCAGGCTCCCCCGTCCCTGGGATTCTCCAGGCAAGAACACTGGAGTGAGTTGCCATTTCCTTCTCCATTAAACGAGCTTAAGCCATTGTTATTTTTCTGGTTCCTCATGTATGCCTCCCTTCCTCCAGTCTGATTTCCATCCTGCTCTTACCTAAGGACAGTGACTGCTCCCTGTGGTGCTGTTTCAGACTGAGTATCTCTGTTTTTAAAGTTTGGTTCATAAAACAATGTTTATGTTAAAGATGCTTTTGCAGACTGTACATTTACTGCTGCCAGGTTACTATCCACGACAGTTGAGTGATCTGTTCCTTACCTCTCCCCTGCCAATTTTTAATTTTTAGACCTTTTCTGCTGCATTTACTATCATTTAGTACTGTTTGTATTAAATTTCTGTCTTAACTGCCTTCACGCTGACTTCTCTAGCTGTGGATGTGTCCTGAGAATTGGGTTTTGGCCTCTGTCTTAGTTTTAGGTTCACTCCCACTCCCCTAAAGAGTGTTCTGTTCTCCGTTTCTGTGTAGCTTATTCCTAAAATGCTCTCTTCAACCTCTCATTACTGTCATGAATCTTGAATCCTAGTGGCCGTAGGATATATTTATTTTTGACACCTAGAGATACATCTTAACATACCATTTTGAAAGCTAAATTCTTGTTAGAATATTTACGCGATATGTAGATTAAAAATCTCTACTCAGTTTTGTTTCTTTCTTTCTTTACATGGTACTTCCAAGCGTGTCTTTGAGAACTTTTAAGTCACTACGCTAGGTTTCCCCATACCTTCTGAGTAAGTGAAGGAGGCGGAAGACTTGATAGAAATTGTCAGCACACTTTGGCCCAGGGGCAGCTGGCGGGGGCTGAACCAGCCCTGGACCGTTGGTTCCTGTCCTGGCTTATCTCTGGTGTTGGCCCCTCATTCCACGCCTTGGTCAGTGGCCTTCACACCTGCCCACTCTGCTAACCAAAGCCGCACCCCACCTGCGCCTCCCTACCACACCAGCTCCCTTTGAAAATGCTGTATTCCAAAATTGACTTTCTGCATGGAATGAGAACTTACATTTTCATTTTTTAGATTTCTTTCAAGACATTCTTAAGAAGAAAAGAATCCAATGAAATGCATTCAAAAGATACTGTACTTTGCAATAGAGTATTCAAGTCCCCACGTTAAAGTAGTGAACAAGAAGTCTATCAAGTAAATCATCAAGAATGCCATACCATGTAAATGTAATGATGATTGATGATAAAGTTTGCTTTTCCTACCTCTTGAGTGTTGTTATTAGGATTCCCTTTTTCAGTTGGAAGGCCCTGTGGAAGTGTTGATGGCTGCTCCTCAGCCTTGTGGGCCAAGTTCCTAGGAAAAAGAGGCGCATGTGTGTGGTCTGCTTGTTTTATCTCCCCACCGCGCCTCTGCGTGGCCCGCTGCGTCCTCACAGCCACTTTGCCATTAACCTTGCTCAGCTGTGTTTTCAGCTTTCCTTCCCTATCGTTAATATTGGCTCAATGTTAATGTTCCTTCATCTAGTGATGTAGTTTATTCTCTTTCTATAATATAGGGCGATGAAAGCGTTTTATTTGGGGGCATGGGGAGGATTTCCACTTAGTTCTTCCTTAGCTATATGGTAGGAGGGAGTAACCTGAACTTCTGGATTGAACATAACTGAATATAATTTTAGTCACTATAAGAGCATCTGTGAACAATTGTTAATGTGAAGATAATTTTACTCTCTGAGGCTGAAATCTTGGGAATGGGGGCAGGGGGAATCTTTTTAATTAAAAATTTGAATTGCAAATTGTATATAAGATTATAGTGAAAATTGGCTGAAGTTTTATACTACTTAAATATGGTATGGTGGCAGATTGCTAGATTTCTTGCAGATTATTTGTGAGTGTTCCAACATACAATGGTTTGTTAGTAATAACAGGAAATAAAGTAACTGGACTCTCACACAGACCCTGTAGTTGGTTCAGAGCCTAAGAAACTGCCTTTTTAACGTGGTGTTTCCAGTTATACTGTTCAGCCATAAAGTGAATGGCAAATAAACAAGAATTGAAAAGCCCCTGTTGTGAGTGGATTTTGAAAGTCTGGCGGCAGGACAGTTTTTCCAGGTGTTTTATTTGTGCGGTCCTCAATAAACGAGGGTGACTTGAACCTGCCAAGAGAGAGATTTGAGACTTCAGAGTAGTTGACCCTGACTTATAATGCTTGGAAAATAACTCACAATGCACGTGGCATTTCAACGAAACAGTGTTGAGCAGTATTCATACAGCACAGAGCAACTAAAGGCAGTGTGGAAACGTGCAGGGTGTTTCCCCCGCGGATGCAGTTGGCACTCAGGGCCTGAGGGCTGTGGGCCGTACTGCCTCTGTGCGTGAAAATGCACAGTCAAGAGCCCTTCCACCCAGAATGCCAGCCACTTTGGGAAGCCCTTGTTAGGGAGTGTTTCACCTGCACGTAACAGAAGCCAAGCCTCATGACTTATGACGTTCTTCACCTTGGTGTGGAGGCAGGCTGTGCATGGCTGGTGTGCAGGGTTCTGTATTGTCATCCACGTCCTGGGCACCTCCAGTCTGCCTGCTCTGTCCTCCTTGGGGCCTTCCCTCCATGGTGTGTACCTGTTGTTCTTGCTGTTTCTAGATAGCTGTCACCTCCAAGAAGGGAGCAACAGAGGAGAAGTGGCGCCCGTGTCGGGACAGCACAGCTGGGAAACCCCAGCAGACGTCCACCTGTGGCTGCACTGTGCTACCTGGTGGCCTCTCTTTGCAAGGAAGACTAGGAAAATCGCTTTTAAGCTGTGCACGTTGCTTTTCCCCACAAAGTGGGGTTTTACACTTAAAGAAAAAGGAGAAAGTGGATATTGGGTAATTAACGACTAGAAATGCTGTGTACCAGTAGTCAGTATCTTTTTAAAGATGCTTGGTCTAAGGCACTGTATTTGCAGTGCTGTAAGAGCGCTTGTGAGTGTGTGAGGACCCGTCTCCAGGAGATGCCCATAGGCCCACTTCAGCCATCTCATTTTGTTTGTCAAATTTTCTTGGTGCTAATTAACAGCCAACACTTTTTTCAGAGGTGAAATGTAATGATTTATGTTTAATTTCTTTATTTGTATTTGCATATACAAATTCCTTTTGGCAAATGGGTTTAGATTTTCTTTCAAAAGAGAAAAATTTCCATAAATGTCTTTATAAAAAACATTTTTTGCAGACTTCATTTTGTATCCTGTCATTGTGCTGCTGCATTTTGACTGACATTTTAAAATTTTACACAGGTGATATTCTTGAATTTCATGGTCCAGAAGGAACAGGAAAAACAGAAATGCTTTATCATTTGACAGCACGATGTATACTTCCAAAATCGGAAGGTGGACTGGAAGTAGAAGTTGTGTTTATTGATACAGATTACCACTTTGATATGCTCCGGCTTGTTACAGTGCTTGAGCATAGACTGTCACAGAGCTCTGAAGAGATAATAAAACACTGCCTTGGGCGATTGTTTTTGGTGTACTGCAATAGTAGCACCCAGCTACTCCTCACCCTGTGCTCGCTAGAAACGATGCTCTGTAGTCGTCCCTCTGTCTGCCTTTTGATTTTGGATAGCCTGTCAGCTTTTTATTGGATAGACCGCGTCAACGGAGGAGAAAGTGTTAACTTGCAGGAGTCTACTCTGAGGAAGTGTTCTCAACTCTTGGAGAAGCTTGTAAATGAGTATCGGTTGGTTCTCTTTGCAACAACACAAAGTATAATGCAGAAAGCCTCAAACCCAGAGGAAGGGCCTTCCTGTGCCCGTAATCGCCTGAGTGACGTGGATGTGGACCATAGACCCTATCTCTGTAAGGCGTGGCAGCGGGCAGTGAAGCACAGAATACTCTTCTCCAAGCAAAATGACTCGAAAGCCGGCAACCAGTTTTCTTTAGTTTTGTGTCATTTAAAAAGTAACAATGTAAAAAAACACTTCTTTACTGTTGGCGAAAGTGGTGTTGAGTTTTGTTGATGTGTATCATAAAACAGTCTTTTGTCAGACGTTGTGCAAGTTTTAAAAAGTGTTTAATAGGTTAAAATGATTTGATTCTAAAATTTTAAACTCTAAGGGAATCTAACATAACCACATTTCTACACAGAATGGAGTTCTTAAACTGGAACCTTAGACTGTTCTATTCCTGGGTTGTTGAAGATTATTCAGAGTGATAACAATAATAGTTAAACTATATTAAGTTGTTTTAAAACTAAATAAATAAGATACACATTTCAGTCCAAATAATGGAGTTTTCTAACTTTGTGTCACATTTATGGAACTCAGTTAAATACTTGTTTAGGAAAGTTGAAACACCTTTCTGATTTTTCATATGTAACCCCTTTAAGAAGCTGTGAACTTGGAAAATGTTTCTTGGGAGCTGTTATTTCTGTAAAGAGGATGAAAGCAAGGAGCCTACCCAATCTGCCGTTCACATCCAAGACTACAGGAAGTCAGAGCATTCTGATCTGTTATACCAAATCCCAAGACGCAGCTGCATTGTGGTTGGATTTCTGTATAATTGTTAAATCACGGGGAAATGAGATACCCATTCAGAGAATTCTGTGAAGGTTGAAATTTTCATCTTTCTTGTTAAGTAACTTGTTGTTTGTTGTTGTTCAGTCACTCAGTCATGTTCAGCTGTTTGTGACCCCATGGACTGCAGCACGCCAGGCCTCCCTGTCCTTCACCATCTCCCAGAGTTTGCTCAAACTTGTGTCCATCGAGTCCGTGATGGCATCCAGCCATCTGGTCCTGTCACCCCTTTCTCCTCCTACCTTTGTTAAGTAAGAGAAATGCTAAAACTATAGTATAATTGCACGTTACTTGTGTTTTCTTACCCATTTAGAATAGGTCAGACAACCCTGAAATGAATTGAAATGTTGCCCGCTGAGAGCTGGAAAAGGCTTTATATTCCTTGGTCCAGTAATGGCCAGAAAGGAGTGCATGCATCTCCACGGCACACAAGGTAGCCTGCGGTGAAAGAGCAAGAAAGATTTAGAATCTTGATTCATAGATTCTAATCTAAGAAAGGATTGAGTCATATCAATATTTGATATTGGCCCTATCACTCATTCAACCCATATATCAGATTGCCTTATGTCACTTGTATTTTTGAGGTATCCTGTAGGAAAAGTGGAAAGAACAATGGACTTGGCTGTTCTCAAGGGTATGATCATTTAAATGTAACCTGTTAAAATTAACTGTATGTTCACTTACCTAACAGAGCTGCTCTGTAAGGGCTTAAAAGGTCATTTTCATAATGCAGGCATAGCAGATGTAGCATATGCTGTCTGTACCTGCAGCTCCTCCAGCTTTGGGGAACCTGCAGTTCCCCAAACCCAGCGACTTCTGCAAGTGTCTTCTGGACACAGCCTGCTGGGCGGCATGTGGGCCAGGCGGGGCAGTCCTTTACCAGTAAGGGCCAGTGCTTGGTAGGTTGGTAACCCTTCTCCTCACCCCTCGGTGAGAACCAAAGTGTTTCTCAGGTGGCCCCTGTAGGAGCCATCTCCTCATTATCCCAGCGTTTCTTGCCTTCCACCCTTCCCTCTCACTTCGCACTTTTATGCAGCCTCATGGGATTCTCTCCCTAAAAAACAAAATCCTTGTCTAGGGACTGCTTTTGTTGTGAGCTGGGGGGGAACCAAACTGTCGGCAGGCAATAAAAAGTTGTCAGGCTAACAGCCCTTCTAGGTGCGGTATTTGCTCTTCAGCCACATGGAATTTAAAATGATGGCATTCTAATTGTTAATCAAGTTAAATTACATTGGATCACATTACTGTCATTCACACCCACTTATGTGCCCTCGATAAATGTTATTAATTTTGATATTAATATACTTTATTACCATATTTTATCCACAGTTCCTTTTTTCATTTTATATTCTTGTGTATTTTATTACATGTAGTACATGTTACACGTAAGTTCAGTTCAGTCGTTCAGTCGTGTCTGACTCTTTGTAACCCCATGAATTGCAGAACACCAGGCCTCCCTGTCCATCACCAACTCCCGGAGTTTACTCAAACTCACGTCCATTGAGTCAGTGATGCCATCCAGCCATCTCATCCTCTATTGTCCCCTTCTCTTCCTGCCCCCAATCCCTCCCAGCATCAGGGTCTTTTCCAATGAGTCAACTCTTTCACATGAGGTGGCCAAAGTATTGGAGTTTCAGCCTTAGCATCAGTCCTTCCAGTGAGCACCCAGGACTGATCTCCTTCAGAATGGACTGGTTGGATCTCCTTGCAGTCCAAGGGACTCTCAAGAGTCTTCTCCAACACCACAGTTCAAAAGCATCAATACTTCAGCGCTTAGCTTTCTTCACAGTCCAACTCTCACATCCATACGTGACCACTGGAAAAACCATAGCCTTGACTAGACGGACCTTTGTTGGCAAAGTAATGTCTTTGCTTTATAATACGCTATCTAGGTTGGTCATAACTTTCCTTCCAAGGAGTAAGCGTCTTTTAATTTCATGGCTGCAGTCACCATCTGCAGTGATTTTGGAGCCCAAAAAAATAAAGTCTGACACTATTTCCCCATCTATTTCCCTTGAAGTGATGGGACCAGATGCCATGATCTTCGTTTCCTGAATGTTGAGCTTTAAGCCAACTTTTTCACTCTCCTCTTTCACTTTGATCAAGAAGCTTTTTAGTTCCTCTTAATCTATAAATATTTGTATGTTGGGGGAATATGTTTCTCCCCCCCGCCCCTTAAGAGTGTGTGATCAATAAGAGTGATGGTTTCTTGCTCTACTTGAGAGGACTTCTCCTTTTAGCTTTTGAGATGTGAAAATTTTGTTAGCTTCGTTATCAAGCTCTGGATGTGTGTTACACACATTTATGAAAAACTTAGCAACTCTTAGCAGGACTCTGGCCTTGACTGTGATAGGAGTTTAAATTTCTCCTCTGTATAAATGAAGTGCTAATTTCATGGACTGTTATTCACAGATTTATAACTTATTCTTCAGGAACATGATTAAAAAATAATGAACTTTTATTATTAACTTAAATTATCAATTATATATTAATGTGTCAGACCAAAGACTTAGTTATCTTAAAAAGATTTGTTATCTGACATGTTGGAAGGAATTAAGAATCCTGGTTAATAAAAAATTCTTTTAAACTAAAAATTATACCAGTGGGATTTCTTGAACACTAGAAAAATGAATACTTGTTTAAAAAAAAAATTAGAGGAAGCAGCACATCCCGAGTCCCAGATGGCAGATAACGCGATGCGGGGTAAAAGCAGGAGAGCAATGGGGGTGAGGGAGTACAGAACTTCGGGTATTGGTTCCATGTCCTTGTTTAAAAGAGAAGAGCGGTCGTAAAACAGTCCATAGGAAGGTCACTGTGAGAATCTAGTTTTCAAAAAATGTGTTTGAAAGATATTTCAGACATTCATCTGATAAATGCTATACAAAAATCCATGTACTGCTTACCTTACCACTTCCTTTCAGCTTTTAACTCTCAAATGCTGGATCATTAATGTCATTCCAGAAAACTTTGATGCAGACTACTCTTCTATATGCATTACCTAAGAATGAGGATGAAACAGACATTTTCAGATGAACAGAAACTAAGAATTTACCATAAAAATTGCCTCACTAAAGGAACTTCTAGAAGGTGGACTTCATGGAGGAAGAATGTTATCCCAAAGTCTGAAATGTAAGAAGTAATAGTGAGTAAAGAAAATAGTAAGTCCTTGAGCAAATCTAAAGAAATATTGATAGTGTAAAACAATGTCAATTTATGGAAGGAAAAAACAGTATAAACATTCTAGTTATCCCATTGCCTATAAGCCTAGTACATGTAAGGTAGGTAACTGAAATTACATCAGTCTAAATAGCTTGTATTACTCTGAAGGAAAGTAAAGATGGGCCAACTTTAGACTTAAGCTTTAACTTGACAGTTTGAAGAACTGCCTCTAAAATTAATATATGCTCCAGTAATATATGTTAAAATAAAGGGGAAAACAAAATATGACCAAACACAGGAGAAAAGCGGATAGGACGAATGAGCCCAAATACTGGGGTGTAGGTACATCCAGTTATAGATGTGCTGCACTCTTCTGTGAGAAATTTTGGGTTGTTAGACTAGATTTTTAATAATCTGCTCTGTCCTTTTTAAAGAAATGCTACTAAGGAGGTGGGTGGGAGGCTCAAGAAGGAGAGGATATATGTATATATATAGCTGATTCTGGGCTTCCCTGGTGGCTCAGCTGGTAAAGAATCTGCCTGCAGTGTGGGAGACCTGGGTTTGATCCCTGGGTTGGGAAGATCCCCTGGAGGAGGGCATGGCAGCCCACTCCATTATTCTGGCCTGGAGAATTCCGTGGGCAGAGGAGTCTGGCAGGCTGTAGTCCACGGGGTCACAAAGAGTCGGACATGGCTAAGCAACTAAGCACAGCACACAGCAAATAGTTGATTCACTTTGTTGTAGAGCAGAAACTAACAACAGTGTAAAGCGGTTTACTCCAATTAAAAAAAAAACATCTAAAACAAAAATAAAACAATAAAATGTTGAGAGCCTAAAGATGAAAAAGACTAGAAAGATATCGAAGGGAGCTCTTGGAGCTGTGAAAGCAGACTTTATAACTGTGGTAATTTCTTTTTTTAATGAAGATCACTTGCTAATGATAGAAGGTTAAGTTTATATGTCCTTTGTAAGATAACTTCAAAAACATAAAGCAGGAAATTTCAAGAACTACAAGGAGAAATCAACAATCACCATCATAGCAGATATTTTAATGTACGTGGGAGACCAATCAGTTAAAAACATTAGTTAAAGATAGAGAATCTAAGCACAAGTTCAGACTTGATCTCAATGGACATACATAGAACTCTACAGACAAAATGAGAATGCGTATCTTGAATACAAAAGGAACATTTATGAAAACTGATATGTGCTATGAGAAGACATCAGATTTCAAAGAATCAATATGGAGCTAATTTTTCTTCATTATAATGCAGTTGTCAGAAGTCAACAACAAAAAGGATAACTAGAAAGCTTCCAAATTTAGAAAAACATTTAAATTTCTAAATAGCAATTCACATAAGTTCTATTCACAATTAAACAATACTAACATACAAATCGGAGAAGGCGATGGCACCCTACTCCAGTACTCTTGCCTGGAAAATCCCATGGATGGAGGAGCCTGGTAGGCTGCAGTCCATGGGGTCGCTGAGAGTCGGACACGACTGAGCGACTTACCTTTCACTTTTCACTTTCATCCATTGGAGAAGAAAATGGCAACCCACTCCAGTTTTCTTGCCTGGACAATCCAGGGACGGGGGAGCCTGGTGGGCTGCCGTCTATGGGGTCACACGTAGTCGGACACGACTGAACTGAATTAGCAGCAATAGCAGCAGCAACATACAAATCGGAGAAGGCGATGGCACCCTACTCCAGTACTCTTGCCTGGAAAATCCCATGGATGGAGGAGCCTGGAAGGCTGCAGTCCATGGGGTCGCTGAGAGTCGGACACGACTGAGCGACTTCACTTTCACTTTTCACTTTCAGGCACTGGAGAAGGACATGGCAACCCACTCCAGTGTTCTTGCCTGGAGAATCCCCGGGACAGGGGAGCCTGGTGGGCTGCTGTCTATGGGGTTGCACAGAGTCGGACACGACTGATGTGACTTAGCAGCAGCAGCAGGTTGCTAATAACTTTCCTTCCAAGGGGCAAGCATCTTTTAACTTAATGGCTGCAGTCATCATCCGCAGTGATTTTGGAGCCCAGAACAATAAAGTCAGTCACTGTTTCCACTGTTTCCCTATCTATTTGCCATGAAGTGATGGGACCAGATGCCGTGATCTGAGTTTTCTGAATGTTGAGCTTTAAGCCAACTTTTTCACTCTCTTTTTTCACTTTCATCAAGAGGCTCTTTAGTTCTTCTTCACTTTATGCCATAAGGGTGGTGTCATCTGCATATCTGAGGTTATTGATATTTCTCCTGGCAATCTTGATTCCAGCTTGTGCTTCATCCAGCCCAGCATTTCTCATGATGTACTCTGCATATAAGTTAAACAAGCAGGGTGACAATATACAGCCTTGACGTACTCCTTTTCCTATTTGGAACCAATCTATTGTTCTATGTCCAGTTCTAACTGTTGCTTCCTGACCTGTATACAGGTTTCTCAAGAGGCAGGTCAGGTGATCTGGTATTCCTATCTCTTTCAGAATTTTCCACAGTTTATTGTGATCCACACAGTCAAAGGCTTTGGCATAGTCAGTTAAAGTAGAAATAGATGTTTTTCTGGAACTCTCTTGCTTTTTTGATGATCCAGTGGATATTGGCAATTTGATCTCTGGTTCTTCTGCCTTTTCTAAAACCAGCTTGAACATCAGGAAGTTCACGGTTCACATATTACTGAAGCCTGGCTTGGAGAATTTTGAGCATTACTTTACTGGCAGATGAGTGTAATTGTGCAGTAGTTTGAGCATTTTTTGGCATTGCCTTTATTTGGGATTGGAATGAGAACTGACCTTTTCCAGTCCTGTGGCCACTGCTGAGTTTTCCAAATTTGCTGGCATATTGAGTGTAGCACTTTCACAGCATCATCTTTAAGAATTTGAAATAGCTCAACTGGAATTCATCGCCTCCACTAGCTCTGTTCATAGTGATGCTTTCTAAGGCCTACCTGACTTCACATTCTAGTGCTTAGTTTTCTTCCATTTCATGCAAAACAACTTTGTTAGATTGTATTGTGACAGCTGTCATATGACCATGTATTAAAACAACAACAACAACAAAATTGGTGGATTTTTGTGTAGCCATTTTAAGATTGAAGATGGAAGAAACAAAGCAACATTTTTGGCATATTATGGCTTATTATTTCAAGAGAGATAAAGGCACAGCTGAAATGAAAAAAAAATTTTTTTGCTGTGTATGGAGGTGTTGTGACTGATCAAATGTGTGGTTTGCAGTTTCCTGCTGGAAATTTCTTGCTGGATGATGCTCCACAGTTGGTTAACCAGTTTGAAGTTGATAGTGGTCAAATCGAGACTTTAATTGAGAACCATTAACATTATACCACTCAAGAGAGAGCCCACATATTCAAAATATCCAAAAAAGCATTGAAAATCGTTTGCACCAGCCTGGTTGGTAATTGCTTTGATGTTTGGGTTCCACACAAGTTAAGGGAATAAAACCTTTTGACTTGTTTTTCCACATGGGATGCTCTACTTAAATGTAATGAAAATGTTCCATTTTTAAAACAAATTATGACAAGCGATTAGAAAAAAAAAAATGGATAATGTGAATGGAAGAGATCATGGAGCAGGCAAAATGACCCACCACCAACCACACCAAAGCCCAGTCTAGATCCAGGGAAGGTGATGTGGGAGTGGAAGGGAGTCCTCTATCATGAGCTCCTTCTGGAAAACCAAATGACTAATTCCAACAAGTATGCCTCCCAGTTAGACCAACGGAAAGCAGCAGTCCATGTAAAACGTCTGAAATTAGTCAATAGAAAACACATAGTCTTCCATCAGGATAGTGTAAGACCGCATGTCTCTTTGATGACCAGGCTGAAACTGTTACAGCTTGACTGGAAAGCTTGGCTGATTGCTTCCTTCCTTCCTTCCTTCATTTATTTTGGTCTTTGCAAAATTCTCTTAATGGAAAAAAATTTCAGTTCCCTGGAAGACTGTAAAAGGCACCTGGCACAATTCAAAAAGATAAAAAGCTTGGGGAAGATGGAATTATGAAGCTGCCTGGAAAATGGCAGAAGATAGGTGCACACAGTGGCGAGAGCATGTTGTTCAGTACAGTTCTTGGTGAAAATGAAAACTATGCCTCTTATTTTTACTTAAAAACTGAGAGAACTCTTTGGCCAACCACTCTTTGGCACTAAAGACAATCAACAAACAATTCAAAGAAAGGTAAATAGTATCACAGCCAAGTTGGTTTATTCCGGGAACACAAGGCAGGTCTAGCATTTGAATGTCAGTAAAGTTGGCTATGTAAACTAGATTAAGGGGGGAAAGTTATGATAACAAACAATGCAGAAAAAGTGTTTGATAGAATTCAGTTATTCCCTGATAAATCACTGTAATTTTATCACAAACATTAAAGTTTTAAAAATGTGAGTGCATAAGTAGATACAGAGAAGCTTTTAATAAAATTGAACATCTTTTCACAATATTAACTCCAGAAGATAATTTCCTTGAACTAATAAGAAGTAGCTACAAAAATCCCACTGTAAAGATTCCTATGTAGTGAAATAGTAGAAGTAGTCTCTTTAAAATCAAGAACAAGTCAAAAATGTGTACTGTCCCTTCATATATTGTACTAAAAGGGTCAGCACGATAAGGCAAGGAAAATGAATAAAAGGCTTAAGGGAGAAATAAAATTGTCATTATTGTAAGATTGTACAGTTGTGTACATGGAAATCCAAAAGCCATCTATAAAGAGATGTTAGAATTGAGTTTAACAAAATTGCTAGTTATAAGATCAACATTTAATATTTTCTGAATACCAGCAACGGGATTAGAAAAATGGAATTTTGAAAGTGTATAATATCAACTGTAACTAAAAATATACCTTAAAAATCTTACAAAAATATGCAAACCCCTTTGGGAGAAAATCACAAGGCTCACTTTCATGCATTGGAGAAGGAAATGGCAACCCATTCCAGTGTTCTTGCCTGGAGAATCCCAGGGACAGGGGAGCCTGGTGGGCTACCGTCTATGGGGTCGCACAGAGTCAGACACGACTGAAGTGACTTAGCAGCAGCAGCATACATATGGTGTACACACAAATCAATCAGGAAAAAATTAATGCATAGAAAAATAGGCAGAACATCTGGAGGCATTTCACAGAAGGCTTACCTGGTGGCTCCGACGGTAAAGTGTCTGTCTGCAGTGTGGAAGACCCGGGTTGGATCCCTGGGTCAAGAAGATCCCCTGGAGAAGGAAATGGCAACCCTCTCCAGTATTCTTGTCCGGAAAATCCTATGGACAGAGCAGCCTGGTAGGCTACAGTCCATGAGGTCACAGAGTTAGATATGACTGAGCGACTTCACTTTACTTCACAAAAGGAGAAACAGGAATAGTCAGAAAAAATATGAAATGAAGTTCAATCTCATTGGTCATTGGAAAAGCAGGTTAAGATCTTAGTAAAGTGTCATTTCATACACACCTGGATGACAGCCCTGAAGAAGGCAGGCAATACAAAGAAGTCCAGTTCGTGCCGGTGGGAATGCAGACCCACATGGAACAGCACTCAGGAAAGTAATGTAGCATTGGTTTATAAAGTTAAACACAAATCTCTAGTCTGGTATATATCCTTGCTCATGTACAGCAGAAGAGATGTATACATCTATTAGCATTGTACCAGCAAGAGCTAGAGTCAACTACAGCTTTGACTCACTGTAGAATGGGTAAGCAAATGGTAGCATCAATACTATGGAGCACTCAACAGCATTAAAAATGAATGCACTACTGCATGATACATAAACAGCAGATAAATCTTAGAAGCATCATGTTGAATTTTCTTAAAAGACTGCAGAAGAATACATTCAGCAAAATACCTTTTTTGATAGCTTTATTGAGGTATAATTCACATACCATAAAATTTACTCATTTAGAGTATACTCTGGTGGGTTTTAGTTTAATATTTAGAATTCTGCAGCTATTTAATTTTAGAAAATTTTCATCACCCTTAAAAGAAACTCCGTATCCACTGTCAGTCACTCTTCCCAGCCCCTGGCAACCACTAGTCTACTTTCTGGCTCTAGGTTTCCTATTCTGGACATTTCCTGTAAACGGAATTGCACAATCGGTGGCCTTCTTTAAGGCTCTTGTCACTTAGGATAACGTTTTCAATGTTGCAGTAAGTGTCAGTCCTTCATTACTTTTTATTGCCATATGATATTCTATTATAGAAATATATACCATTTAATTGGAGAAGGAAATGACAACCCACTCCAGTGTTCTTGCCTGGAGAATCCCAGGGATGGGGGAGCCTCGAGGGCTGCTGTCTATGGGGTAGCACAGAGTCGGACACGACTGAAGCGACTTAGCAGCAGCAGCAGCATACCATTTAAAAATTCCTTCAGTTGACTGACATTTAGGTTGCTTTCAATTTGGGGCTGCTATGAATAACACTTAGGTCAGATGGTAAAGAATATGCCTGCAGTGCAGGAGACCAGGGTTCAATCCCTGGGGTGAGAAGAGCTCCTGGTGAAGGGAGTGGTTACCCAGCCCTGTTTCCTTGCCGGAAAATCCCATGGACAGAAGAGCCTGGAAAGCTACAGTCCATGGGGTTGAAAGCGTCAAATGAGACTAATACTTTTCACTTTTCATGAATAATGCTGCCATGAACACTGGTGCGTTTATATGTGGAGATTCTTTTAAAATAAGATTCCAAGAGGGACTTCCCTGGCAGTCCAGTGGTTGGGAGTCACACATCCACTCTACGGGGCGTGGGTTCCATCCCTGGTAGGGGAAATAAGATCCTACATGTTGCGTGATATGGCGGGAGGGGGGGACACAAAAGTTCAAAGACAAAACTAAATGTGTGCTAACGTCAGAAAAACAAGGGGACAGCAAAATGAGGTTTAGGGATGTTCATAATTTTTTTTGGCAGCATCTCAGGCATGTGGGATCTTAGCTTGGCGACCAGGGATCATACCCAGCCACCACCCCCCACCCACAGTGGAAGTGTGGAGTCTGAACTGCTGGAGCGCCAGGGAAGTGCCCACTAAGGTTCATTTTTAATGCATCTCATAACTCGTGTTCATAGGTTACAGTAGTTAGAACATATACACCCAAATGCATAGGAATAGGGTGCTCAGGCCTCAGCATCCTGTGAAAGTCTGATGGTTGTATGTGGGGAGATGCTGGCCTCTAAAATCTGCAATAGATTTTGATTTCTGAGGGAGACCTGGGTTCTTCTCATTTCCCAAGTACGTTTTCCACTTTCCAGGTGTGTTCATTTCCTGAGCACTTTGAGTTCTGATGGCTAAATCAGCCTGTTTCTGGACTGCCTGCCTAGCTTTCTCTTTCACCTGTTTTACTGGTCCACAGGGTACCCCCACCCACCCAGCTTTCTAGCCTGAAAAACTGTGTTGCTATTGTCTCCTCCCCTCTCCTTGTCTTTAGGGATTTCTACTCCCCACCCCCCTTTTTTGTCATTGTATTTTGGCTTCAGGAGGAATTGGAGGTAAATGGGTATGTTCAACTGCTATTGTTACCCAGGAATTTTTGAATCTAGGTTTCTTATTGCTTGCAGCTAATGGTATCCTGATGTTATCACTAGTATTTTCACACAGAAATTTCTATGACATGATATTTAGTATTTCCTCTTATAGATGTACAATTATTTAATCATGCTTGAATATGTGAGTGCTTCCAATTTCCTGAATATTTAAAAAATAGAATTTAGAAATATATTTACTGCAATGTTATGTTATCAAATGTCTCGAGGAGGTTACTCCTGTTCTCAGTGGAGAAGAACACCAGTATCTTCACACTGACAGCAGAGAGTACTTACTTTATTTACAGTCTACACTTTATTTTCTAATTATATTCATTTGAAAAAACTCAGAAAATAATATCAAGAAATAGAGCAGTCATAATCCCACCATCCAGAGATCTCTACTATTAGTATTTGGAGTATATTCTGGACTTTTCTCTGCATATGTGTGCACATTGTGAGATAGCGTTTGACTTTTTGTTTTGCTTTGTTCTGGTTTTGTTCTTGCTCTGTGTTCTTGACAGTGTGCTGTGGACACCGTGCCACAACAGTATTGATTCAGTCATTGTCAAAGCTCTGTATACCATTGTTTGCTTAACCTACCCTATCGATGGATGTTTAGATTGTTTAAGGATGTAGGAAAAGATGCAGACATATAGCTTTGTAGTAATACACGTTTTTCCCTTAGATAAATAAAGAGACGCTGCTTGGTTAGCAGATGTTTACTTTTTGGAGTTCTTCGTCCACTATTGTACTACTGAAGGCTGTAGAAACAGCAGAGCCAGGAAGGCTCTGACAGTATTGTTTGATCTGCATCATTAATCAGTTCCTGGACTTTTAACTTGTGTGAACTAATGAATTTACACTTGGCCTACTCTGGCAAAATGTGTAATGTGTAATTTCAAACTCTTGCTAAGCTAAAGAGAGGGGCACTTGACCCTGTCTATATTCATATTTTCATAACATAAAGTTCAGATTTCAACCATGATGGGAACTGCAAAATGCTATAATTCATGTGAATGCTATTCAAAACACAAATTATTCAATAACAAATCATTCAATATTTAGGAAGTTTGCATCTGTTTCATGTAGTATGTCTAAATTAAGAATATGGGTTAATATTTAGAGTATTCTTAGCCTGATATATTACATCACATATGAAGTCTTAAGTTGACATGAATTAGCCTATATATCTTTAAATATTTGCAAAATTATATTTTATATGAGCCTGTAATAAATGACTATATTACAATTCAGAAGCTGAAAAGTGTAGTGAGAGTTGCCATGGGAACCTTAATGTGATAACCCCTTGCTTTCATTTAAATTTCATTTTTAATATTACATTAACATTTTTGCATTTAATAGATAGATATTTGAATTAATATTGAAGTACCCTCTCTAATATAAATAAAATATAAGAAATGAAAATGTGATTTTTCTTCCAGTGAACAAATGAACATATAATCCAAGATCTCGTAGAAATAACAGCACTTGAGTTTTAAATTATTGGATTTCATTCATTTATTTTGAAGTTTCTTAAAGGATCCCTTTTAAAAGATTAAGAAATATTTATGGATAACCACATAACTCATGTCTTTGACATTTCAAATACGGTTCAGAATTTTCTGAAGGCTATTTGGGGGCAATTTACTTCACGGTGCCTTGATTTATTCTGTATTTTTCAAACTCGATGACCTCAGATGCCTCTCCCACCTCAATAAATCCACATTAGTATACCAATCATTTATAGGTGGATACACTTAATCTTACTTAAAACAAAACACAGTATTACCAAATACAGATTCATCTATTTAAGTTAATTATAGATAATAAAAATCTAACTTATGCCAGAGATATAGGGTACTTTTTTATTACAAAGGAATCTTGACTGCACTAAGTAAATATTCACTCAGATTATATGTGGATTGTGTGGTTAAAGTTGAAATGAATATATAAAATTTATGGACAGCAAAATCTTTGGTTGGAAGAGTCTCTCAGGTGTCAGGAGTCTCTGGTTCTCTAATGCACTAAATTAGAGATGCACAGCCAACTAAATCTTGCTGCTACTGCTAAGTCGCTTCAGTCGTGTCCGACTCTGTGCGACCCCATAGACGGAAGCTCACCAGGCTCCCCCGTCCCTGGGATTCTCCAGGCAAGAACACTGGAGTGGGTTGCCATTTCCTTCTCCAATGCATGAAAGTGAAAAGTGAAAGTGAAGTCGCTCAGTTGTGTCCGACTCTTAGCGACCCCATGGACTAGAGCCCACCAGGATCCTCTGTCCATGGGATTTTCCAGGCAAAAGTACTGGGGTGGGGTGCCATTAAATCTTAACTCTGTGCAAATCATTTAATCTCTTGTGTATGAAACAAAAAGAGAAGTGAATTCCCTGGCAGTCCAGCAGTTAGGACTCAGCACTTTCACTGTTGCTGTGGCCCAGGGTTCAGTCCCTAGTTGGGGATCTAAGATCCCACAAACTGCACACCCAAGAGAAGAGCCATGTGAAAGGGAGGGCGGTCTGGAATAGGGCAGGAAATGACACCATCACTAGTTACAAAGCTGGAGCCAGCTACAGCAGTAGGGAGTGGATCTTGGTGTGCTTCAAGGGAATGAGTGACTGTTGGCGTTAAGATGATTCTTTCTTCTGGAGAGGAAGTGAGGGCATCTGATGCAATCTGGATACCTAAGAGGATATGAGCAGATCCAGGTGGTGCAAGTGGTTGACTGTATCATACTCTGTTCTGTACGAACCAAACTGCATGGCCATGCCTGTTTCACCCCATACCCGCTACCTGTCCCCTACACACACACACACACACACACATACACACACACACACGGAACACACACACACGGAACACACACACACGGAACACACAACGGAACACACACACACGGAACACACACACACACGGAACACATACACACGGAACACACACACCTGTCCCCACACACACACACACACACACACACACACACACGGAGCAACACCAGCAGTGGCTCATAGTTCTCTGTGGTCGTGGACCCAGTAAGAGCTGCTGCTACCACAGCCCTAGAAATCAGGGAGCACCACCCACCATCCTGACAATGAAGAGCATCTGCTATGCCTGCCAGTAACTGGAAACTGTGCTTCCCCAGTAACTGCCTGGAGAGGCCACCTAACACCACCTGGCACTTTAGGTGCCTTAATGTCTACTCAGGACTAACGATCAGGAGTTCAGGAAAGGAAGTGAGCTGCTCTATAAGTTATTTTCCGTTCCTCCCCATGAATGGACTACTCCTAGACTCAGTTCTTTATATCAACATACTGAAGACACCCTGTGAGACCAGGCTGACTCTGTTAGGATGCTGTGGCAAGCTTTATTGGTATATATACTCTGTAAGATTTTCTTAAGCATTATAATAGTTTTGTTTTAAGCAGTATTTTATGAGTTTGTTCCAGAGCTTCTCATAAGGAAAAAAAAATGTATCTTCTTAGAATTAGATCATTGTTAAATCTAAGAGATGAGACCTAAAGGTATAACCTGGAGATGAACAGGAAGACAAAAATCCTTTTTTTGTTTGATTTTTAAAATCAAAACTAGGACCATATTGACTGATAGACTTTTATAACATACTTTTTTCCCCCCTCACTTAATATTTTGTAATTTTTTTCCACATCATTAAATTTTATGATTATATTTTTAATGCCACATGATATTTCATGGTTCCATAATTTATCAACCAGTGCTCAACTGTTGGATATTTCTTTGCTTTCTCCTTTTAAACATTGTTTTGTGTTTTGGTGACATTCATGCAGATATAATCTTTGTACTGCTGTGTAATTATTTTCATAGGATAACTCCTTTGCAGTGGAAATAAATTCTAAAGGGAAGGTTGTACCAGTTTAAATTCTTAATAACTGTATATGAGGGCACTGGTTTCTTTGCACACTTGCCAACCGCAAATATTGTCTCCTGCTTTAATCTTTGTATGCTGCTCTCTGCAAAAGGGTATCTCATGTTTCTGTGCATTTCTCTGGTTATTAGCAAGGTCAAATACAGCTTTGGATGTTCATTGGCCAGTACCGTTTCTTTTGTGAATCGTCCATGATATGGGTCTGTCTTTTGTCATGTTTTTATCTCAACTTGTCACTTATCTTTGTTTATAATATCACATGTATTTTTCTACATAATTGGAGTTATTTTGAGGAAAAAAAACATAGCAACCCTTCATTTATTCACAGTCATTCCTTTTAGAGAATTTTTCAGTCAAATGTATAGTAAATCCTTCAAGGCACAACCTAAATGTTCCTTTCTCCATGAAGTCTTCCGCGACTTCATCTAATTTAGTCCTGAGTGACTCTTTCTCGCCTACATGTTTCTACATGGGCACTAATGCTTTATTCAGCCTTTCTTGTATTAAATGTGTTTGCACATCTCCCTAATCATAGCTTTTTGAAAGCAGGAACAATATTTTATTCCTATTAGCACAATTCAGGGCCCAGTAAGGTATCCTGCCCATACTATATAGTCAGTGGTGGTGGTGGTGGTTTAGTCGCTAAGTCGTGTCTGACTCTTGCGACCCCATGGACAGAGGAGCCTTGCAGGTTACAGTCCATGGGATTCTCCAGGCAATAATACTAGAGTGGGTTGCCATTTCCTTCTCCAGGAGATCTTCCCAACCCAGGAATCAAACCCAGGTCTCCTGCATTGTAGGCAGATTCTTTACCAACTGAGCTACAAGGGAAGCCCATATATTCAGTAGTGGGAGTTGAATTGATTTGTTAGCTCTTTCAATACCAACACGTTTACATTTTAAACTGTTCTTTACAGAATTTGTTTTGAATTATACATTTGTACAAACATCTATTTTTGCTTTATTGACTATGCCAAAGCCTTTGACTGTGTGGATCATAACAAACTGTGGAAAATTCTGAAGGAGATGGAAATACCAGACCACCTGACCTGGCTCTTGAGTAACCTGTATGCAGGTCAGGAAGCAACAGTTAGAACTGGACATGGAACAACAGACTGGTTCCAAATAGGAAAAGGAGTACGTCAAGGCTGTATATTGTCACCCTGCTTATTTAACTTGTATGCAGAGTACATTGTGAGAAACGCTGGGCTGGAGGAAGCACAAGTTGAAATCAAGATTGCCAGGAGAAATATCAATAACCTCAGATATGCAGATGACACCACCCTTATGGCAGAAAGTGAAGAGGAACCAAAAAGCCTCTTGATGAAAATGCAAGAGGAGAGTGAAAAAGTTGGCTTAAAGCTCAACATTCAGGAAACGAAGATCATGGCATCTGGTCCCATCACTTCATGGGAAATAGATGGGGAAACAGTGGAAACAGTGTCAGACTTTATTTTTCTGCGCTCCAAGATCACTACAGATGGTGACTGCGGCCATGAAATTAAAAGACACTCCTTGGAAGGAAAGTTATGACCAATCTAGATACAATCAACTGGAAAATTCTGAAAGAGATGGGAATACCAGACCACCTAATCTGCCTCTTTAGAAATCTGTATGCAGGTCAGGAAGCAGCAGTTAGAACTGGACATGGAACAACAGACTGGTTCCAAATAGGAAAAGGAGTACGTCAAGGCTGTATATTGTCACCCTGTTTATTTAACTTATATGCAGAGTACATCATGAGAAATGCTGGACTGGAAGAAACACAAGTTGGAATCAAGATTGCTGGGAGAAATATCAATAACCTCAGATATGCAGATGATACCACCCTTATGGCAGAAAATGAAGAGGAACTCAAAAGCCTCTTGATGAAAGTGAAAGTGGAGAGTGAAAAGGTTGGCTTAAAGCTCAACATTCAGAAAACGAAGATCATGGCATCTGGTCCCATCACTCCATGGGAAATAGATGGGGGAACAGTGGTAACAGTGTCAGACTTTGTTTTTCTGGGCTCCAAAATCACTGCAGATGGTGACTACAGCCATGAAATTAAAAGACGCTTTCTCCTTGGAAGGAAAGTTATGACCAACCTAGATAGCATATTCAAAAGCAGAGACATTGCTTTGCCAACAAAGGTCCGTCTAGTCAAGGCTATGGTTTTTCCTGTGGTCGTGTATGGATGTGAGAGCTGGACTGTGAAGAAGGCTGAGCGCCGAAGAATTGATGCTTTTGAACTGTGGTGTTGGGGAAGACCCTGATGCTGGGAGGGACTGGGGGCAAGAGGAGAAGGGGACAACAGAGGATGAGATGACTGGATGGCATCATCGACTCAATGGACATAAGTTTGATTGAATTCCGGGGCTCAGTGATGGACAGGGAGGCCTGGCATGCTGCAGTTCATGGGGTCAGAAAGAGTCGGACATGACTGAACAACTGAACTGACTGACTGACACTTTCTTTAGTAGAGTTTATTAAAAAAAACAGTTTAGGGTTTTTGATAACTGACCCTTCTATAAAGATGATGTGTAGGACTTTACTATTAGACATGGATACCTTCAGAGGTTTAGAGAGCTGCAGCCTGTAACTAAGTGGCCCTGGGTGCTTATGGGTTATGTATTCCTCTCTAAAGGCACCTCTCTGCTAATAAATCACTGTGGCCAGTACTCTCCAGATGAGAAAGGCTGTGAGAATTAACTCTAAAACTGGACTTCAGTGCCCTTTAAATTTATGTGTAGGTTGGTTCCCAACTGGGTTCCAGATCACCGAGGCTGCCATGTAGATGACCTCTGTGCTCATTAATATTCACTGGAACATATTTTTGTGAGCCGTACGTCTCTGAGTCTTGTCATTACATAAATCAAGTCATGTTACCTCAAACTGTACAGAATGAACACCGGCCCTAAGACTGTTCTTTTCTAACTGCTACAGTGTCATATGCATTAGTGAGATCTGCATGCTATTCTAGTATGATGTCGGGCCTTTGCCATTCCCTTTTGAGAGCCTCTTCCGAGTGTCAGGACAATTATTCAAAACTCAGGCTAGAGACATGAGAGGAGGTTTCTGGGTGTTCTTCCAGTGCACTGCCCAGATTGCTCCTTTAACTGTCTCTTGACAGTGTTATTTGACAACTCCATAGAAGCAGAGGTTAACATGTATATTTCTGTCTGGTTAGAGATACAGATAATTTCTGTTCAATGGGAAAGATAACCCTATAGGCTGTGGCTTGTGGCCCTGTAGGACATTAACTAATTTTGCGTCTAACTTAGTAATCTTAAGCAATACTAACATTCCTTTTTAAATTTATAAATACTTAAGCTCCTCCAATTCTAATTCAACCCCAGTCTTTTACTATTTCCCTTATTAACTGAGTTGAATAAAATCATTCACCACATGTTTATTTTATATAGGTATGATATCATCTTTTTAGCCTTTTGAAAATTATTCTCCAGCATTACTTTAGGACCCCTCATTTTTACTGTAGCTGCCAAGTAGTTTAGATTGCTCGGGAAATAATAAAATGCACTATTACTAACAAAAACAAAAGCAAGTCAGCTGGTAATCAGATCCCAGTCTGTTTTTTTTTCCCCCTCCTTCTTTCACTGTTGAATACTTTTTCTGCTTGTAACCTAGAAGAGATGGGCTAGAAAGCCGCACAGAATCATTCTTTCTGTGAATCCATCTGCTAACAACATTTGTTAAGCCCCGTGTGTGAAGAGCATGGCCCTGGAGGATGCAGTGAACTTGCAGCAAAAGCGGGGATGTTGCTGCGTGGTTTCATGTTATTGTTTTCAACTGGAGTCCTGCTTGGCCGCAGCGGGAGGGAAAATATCCACCAGGATGGTGAAATGAAGATAACATGGGAACATTTTGCCAGATAAAGAAAGAAAGCTCCATTAGCTAAATTATCATCCAAACATCCAAAAGTGATGATTTTTTTGTTGGGCTTTTTTAATTGAATGGTTAATAACAGTGAGACTAACACATTTGGTCCTTAGAATCAGATATGAGAGTCCCAAGAAAATGTTTCTTTTGGGAAAATCACTATGAGAACTATGGCTGATGGAGAATATTTTATTCCAACCAACTATCAATTCTATCATTTTATTCAACTTCGACTGAGCTTCAGTGCCCAGCTCAAATGCTGTGTGCTCTGTGAAGCTTCCCTAATCACCCAAGACCAAAGTTAACTTCTGCACACTTGTTTGTAGTCCTCGTTTGAGACTTATATACTCTCTTGACCATTATTTTTATGTGCATCTAGTTTTTCCTCTCAGTTTAGGCCATAAATTCCTGGGGAACAAGTTTTGTTTCTCACACTTTTATATCTTTCACACTGTTGGTTATATAGTGTGTGCATGCTAAGTTGCTTTAATCATGTCTAACTCTTTGAGACTCTATGGACTGTAGCCCACAATTCGCCTCTGTCCCTGGGATTCTCCAGGCGAGAATACTGGGATGGGTTTTCCAGCTTTCCTCCAAGGGATCTTCCCTACCCAGGGATCAAACTCGTGTCTCTTAATGTCTCCTGCATTGGCTTGCGAGTTCTTTACCACTAGCACCTCCTGGTTATATAGTAGCAGCTTAGTAATCAGTATCTGTTGGTGGGTTCACAAGAGAGCAGATTACTCTTAGCCAGTGTAGGCAGAAAAGTGCTATAGCCTGCCTTTTTTTCCCCTGAGATAACCAAGTTCATTGGCAAATGATACAGTTATTCCTCTGGAAGACCCTGAAGTAATGCATGCAGTCTCCTGTATGGCATTTTTAAACTCCCCACCGCCATTATTGCTGTTTTCTTTATACTGCACTGTGCTTAAACAGCCAGCTCATTGAAAGAGTCCCTGATGCTGGGAAAGACTGAGGGCAAAAGGAGAAGAGGGCATCAGACAATGAGATGGCTGGATGGCATCACCGATGCAATGGACATGAACTTGGGCAAACTTTGGGAGACGGTGAGGGACAGAGAGGCTTGGTGTGCTGTCCCCCATGGGGTCACAAGAGTCAGACACGACTGGGCGACTGAACAACAACAACAGAGCTTACAGTTGGAGTTGTGCTTATTGAGCAGAGAGCTTATGAAACTACTCTAGAATTTTCGATGCAGTATTTAAATTTGACTCATCTAATGAAGAGCAGGATGCGCACAGGGAGAACAAATCTAATTCCATATAATAAATAACATGCATTTTTACATTTGTTTAAGGGAAGCATTTATTAAAGCAGCATGCCTTGCTTTTCATGGGAGCCAGTTAGAATCTTAAAGAAGTCTAATACTGCAGAGAACTAGAGTTGAATCTAACAGAATATGTTAGACTATTTCCTATTTTAAGGACAGCCTGTCTCCCAGTAATAAAAATTAAGGATTTTAAAGAGTGCACATCCTTCGTAACACATATCCTGGCCAAAAGGTTTGTTTGGATTTTTCCTCAACATCTTACTTTTTGGCGAACTCAGTGCTTTGCTCATAGGATTCAATTAAAACTTCTTTGACCTTGAGTCATCAGGGTAAGCTGCAAGCTAACATGGGGACAGCACAAGGGGCCGCTTTATCTTATGTGAGCATGAACCCTCTTCCAAGTACTTCCTGAGTCCAGGTACGTTTTAGGGTGACTCTAAGAGCCCTGAAATAAGGCAAGAGCATTATGGCATAAAAGGATAAAACTCTTGGTATTTTTCCACCAGTGATCCTCAAACTTTACTGTATACACAGATTACCAGAGGATTTTGTTAAAATGTGGACTTTGATTTTGTGGGTCCTTTTAATAAGCTCCCAAGTGGTGCTCCTGGTGTTGGTCTGGGGCTACACGGTGATCATCATTGCCTTAGAGAATCTGGGGCTTTCAGACCCCTCATTGCTGCACTAGAATCTACCCTCTTCGTGAAGCTCTCTATCCTTTTCTTCTCTTGGTGTTCTATCCCGTAGGGCCACTGTGCCTCCTCCCTCCCAGGGATCCCTGTCATTTCACCAACATGAAATAGGACTCACTCCTTTCCTTTTTGATAATAAGCTGTTTGTGACAGGAAAATGGAACAAGATGATGAAGTGAAGTATCAGATGCTCCCAGGCAAGAATCCACCGCATCTGAGATTATCGAGACAAAATGTTGCATGTTTTACATCGTGGGCAAGGATTTGTCTCTAATCCTTAGTAGAATCTAATAGCAGTTACTGTGATGAAACTTCAAGCTGAAATTCTGTCACACAGTATGGTTTTGTTCATATGGAAAATGGGAATCCTTGGAGAATAGTAACCAGAGGATTGTTATCTGCTGGTTTTCATTTGGACAAGAACTCCAGCCATACTATACTAACATACAAAATGGAAAACATCCATGATGCCCTTTAAAATTCTGGCTTCAAATATAAATCTCAAATATTTTTTTAAAGTTCTTTTATCTTTTAAATTTCTTGGCCACACTGTGCAGGATGTGGCATCTTAGTTTCCCAGCCAGTGATTGAAACTGTGCTCCTTACATTTGGAAGCGGGAATCTTATTAACCATTGGACCACTAGGGAGTCCCCTCAAATATGTTTTAGTGTGAAATAGTGAAGAGAAGCCAACAGAATGAAAAAACAACCCTAAAGAAAAACATCTATTTCTGCTTTATTGACTATGCCAAAGCCTTTGACTGTGTGGATCACAATAAACTGTGGAAAATTCTGAAAGAGATGGGAATACCAGACCACCTGACCTGCCTCTTGAGAAACCTGTATGCAGGGCAGGAAGCAACAGTTAGAACTGGACATGGAACAACAGACTGGTTCCAAATAGGAAAAGGAGTATGTCAAGGCTGTATATTGTCACCCTGTTCATTTAACGTACATGCAGAGTATATCATGAGAAACACTGGGCTAGATGAAGCACGAGCTGGAATGAAGATTGCCGGGAGAAATATCAGTAACCTCAGATATGCAGATGACACCACCCTTATGGCAGAAAGTGAAGAAGAACTAAAGAGCCTCTTGATGCAAATGAAAGAGGAGAGTGAAAAGTTGGCTTAAAATTCAACATTCAGAAAACGAAGATCATGGCATCTGGTCCCATCACTTCATGGCAAATAGATTGGGAAACAATGGAAACAGTGACAGACTTTATTATTTGGGGCTCCAAAATCATTGCAGATGGTGACTGCAGCCATGAAATTAAAAGACGCCTTCTCTTTGGAAGAAAAATTATGATCAACCTAGACAGCATATTAAAAGCAGAGACATTACTTTGCCAACAAAGATCCACCTAGTCAAAGATATGGTTTTTCCAGTAGTCATGTATGGATGTGAGAGTTGGACTGTTAAGAACGCTGAGCACCAAAGAATTGATGCTTTTGAACTGTGGTGTTGGAGAAGACTCTTGAGAGTCCCTTGGACTGCAAGGAGATCCAACCAGTCCATCCTAAAGGAGATCAGTCCTGAATGTTCATTGGAAGGACTGATGCTGATGCTGAAGCTCCAATACTTTGGCCACCTGATGCGAAGAGTGACTCAATGGAAAAGACCCTGATGCTGGGAAAGATTGAAGGTGGGAGAAGCGGCCAGCAGAGGATGAGATGCTTGGATGGCGTCACCAACTTGATGGACATGAGTTTGAGTCAACTCCAGGAGTTAGTGATGGTCAGAGAAGCCTGGCATGCTGCAGTCTATGAGGTCACAAAGAGTCAGACATGACTGGGCACCTGAACTGAAATGAACTCAACCCACTAAGCAACCTTCTGAAAACAATTTCAGAAATTAAATAATTTATCCAAGAACAGCAACTAGTAAATTGAGTTAAATATGAAAAAAAAAGTGAGTGTTAATCACTCCATCATATCTGACTCTTTTCGATCCCATGGACTGTCGCCCGCCAGCCTCTTTGTCCATGGAATTCTCCAGGCGGGAATACTGGAGTGGGTTGCCATTTCCTTCTCCAGGGGATCTTCATGATCAGTGATCGAAGCCAGTCTCCTGCATTGCCCGAAGATTCTCTACCATCTGAGCCACCAGGGAAGCTCATTTATTTAAATCTAAGGCCTACCAGAAAAGTTGGCCGTCTACTTCTCATGGACTACAAAAGCCCTGGGCTAGACTTTTCCCCCAATACGGTGCCTGTGTTAGCACTCCTCAAATGCTGGTCTGAATTCTGTTACTGAAACGGTCTTCAGGACCGCACACCCAAAGAAGTTCCATTGCATTTCTGCTGGTATCATTGCAAAGTGAGTGCTGCTTTCCTGGCCTCTCTCAGACTCAGCTCCCACCTGTTTCTCAAGTAAAGGAGAGGCACATTTCATTTACCTAGAGGTTTTTGAAAGACTTAAATGAATTTGTTGAAGAGCTGAGTTCCCCAGATTCCATCTTTGAATGTTATGTTCACTGCCTCTGCTGTTTTGCCCCCTGAAGTTTGAGTAAATATATTTTTGAAAGGTATTAATCTAATTATGTATCCATGTTTACTTATCTGTTTATCCATCTGTTTAATTCCTATCCCTCTGTACTGAAAATAATAATCTCATACACTGAGTTATTTGGATCACATTTAGATTTTTGCATTTAATTTAGAGAGACATTTTTTTGAAGTGGTTATGATGTTTAGAGATTCAGACATTTCCTCATTTAAAGAAACCGGTTAATCAATTTTAAAAGGAAACAAAGGGAGATTTGATGCCTGGTCTTGAATATTTGAAGAACTGTTTAACACAAGAATAATTAGATAATTTATTTGCTATTAAAAATGTTACCGGGACTTCCCTGGAGGTCCAGTGGTTAAGAATCCATCTTCCAGTGGAAGGAACATGGGTTCGAACCCTGGTCAGGGACCTAAGATCCCACATGCTACGGGGCAGCTAAGCCCACACACCACAACTACTGAGCCCATGGACACAACTTCTGAGCCCACGTGCCACAACCAGAGGGAAACCCGTGTGCCGCAACAGAGAGCCCGGCTGCTGCACCTAAGCCAAAAATAAATAACTCTTTTTAAATGTGTTATCAATTGCAGGCATACTTAGGTCAAAATGACTCTTTTGGGACTTCCTTGGTGGTCCAGTGGTTAAGACTCTGGGCTTCCACCACCCAAGGGGTGCAGATTAGATCCCTGGCCCAGGTGGCCCTAGTAGTAAAGAACCCACCTGCAAACGCTGATGACTTAAGAGATGTGAATTCGATCCCTGTTTCAGGAAGATGCCCTAGACGAGAGCATGGCAACCCACTCCAGTATTTCTGCCTGAAGAATCCCATGGACAGAGCAGCCTGGTGGGCTACAGTCCCTAGTGTCGCAGAGTCAGACATGACTGTCGTGATTTTGCACACACACTGGAAACTAAGATCCCCTATGTGCATTGTGGTGCAGCCAAAAAAAAAAAGGGGGAGCAGCAGCTCTTTCCTGGTTGGAACCATGGAGGGTTCAGAAGAGAAGAAAAAGAAGGTTTTTGCTATGCCAGAAACCCTTAGGTCAAATAAAAGATTTTTGCAGAGCTTAAGATCAAGAGCTTGAGAAAGAAATCTGCCCTAAAGATGCTTTGAAAAGCAAAGAGAAAGCTTATCTATGAAAAAGTTCTATGAAAAAGCTAAGCATTATGACAGGAATACAAGCAGATGGTATCACAGGAATATAGGTAATCATATCCATTACCTGCAAAAGTTTTGAATGGCTAGGATGGCAAGAAAAGCCAGCAACATCTATGTACCCTCTGAACCCAAATTGGCGCTTGTCATAAGGATCAGAAGTATCGGTGGCATTTGCCAAAAGGTTGGAAAGTTACTGCAGCTTGTTCGCCTCTGTCAGACCTTCACTGGCACCTGTGTGAAGCTCAACAATGCTTCAATTACCATGCTGAGAACTGTGGAACCATACACTGCACGAGAGTCCCCAGACCTGCGGTCAGTAAATGAATTGATCTACAAGTGTGCTTATGGTAAAACCAACAAGAAGTGAATTGACCTGACAGGTAACACAGTGATTGCTCGATCTCTTGGCAAAGATGGCATCATCTGCATGGAGGATCAAATTCATGAGATCTGTACTATTGGAAAATGTTTCAAAGATGCATGCAACTTCCTGTGGCACTTCAAGTTGTCTTCTCCATGAGGTGGAATGAAGGAAAAGACCACCCATTTTGTAGAAGGTAGAGATGCTGGCAATCGGGAAGACCATCAACAGGCTTATTAGAAGGATGAATTAAGGTATCTACTGTGATTATTTTTGTAATCTGGTCAGTTAATAAACAAGCTGCTTTCAAATTAAAAAATTTAAATGATAAAAATAGGCAAAGGATCTGAGTGGACGTTTTTCAAAAAAACTGGCTAATAATCTCACAAAGACCTGCTCAATGTCATTATCTATCAAGGAAACGCAAGTAAAAACCACTGTGAGATGGCACTTCTCACCCTGTCGAAAAGTAGATAATCCAGATGTTGTAGAGGATGTGGAGAAAATGGAAACTGTCCATCGTAGGTGGTGGTGTAAAGTGCTGTGTCTGCCATGGAGAACACTCTGGAGTTCCTCAAAAGGTTAAGCAGGGAGTTTCTATCAGTTCAGTTGTTCAGTCAATTCCAACTCTCTGCAACCCCATGGACTGTAGCACGCCAGGCCTCCCTGTCCATCACCAACTCCTAGAGTCCACCCAAACCCCATGTCCATTGAGTCAGTGATGCCATCCAACCATTGCATCCTCTGTCCCCTTCTCCTCCTTTCCTCAGTCTTTCTCAGCATCAGGGGTCTTTTCAGATGAATCAGCTCTTTGCATCAGGTGGCCAAAGTATTGGAGTTTCAGCTTCAACATCAGTCCTTCCAATGAACACCCAGGACTGATCTCCTTTAGAATGGACTGGTTGGATCTCCTTGCAGTCCAAGGGACTCTCAAGAGTCTTCTCCAACACCACAGTTCAAAAGCATCAATTCTTCTGTGCTCAGCTTTCTTCACAGTCCAACTCTCACATCCATACATGACTACTGGAAAAACCATAGCCTTGACTAGATGGACCTTTGTTGGCAAAGTAATGGCTCTGCTTTTTAGTATGCTATCTGGGTTGGTCATAACTTTCCTGCCAAGGAGTAAGTGTCTTTTAATTTCATGGCTGCAGTCAGGACCCAGCAATTCTTTTTTTTTTTTTTTTATTCCATCTTTATTGAGGTATTATTGTACATCATTGTGCATGCGTGTGTACTCAGTCACTTTAGTCCTGTCCAACTCTTCAACTTTATGGACTGTAGCCAATCATGCTCCTGAGTCCATGGGATTATCCAGGCAAGAACACTAGAGTGGGTTGCCATGCCCTCCTTTAGGGGATCTCCTCAACCCAGGGATGGAACCTGTGTCTCCTACAGCTCCTACACCTCCTCCATCAGCTCCTGCATATTCTTTACTTCTGAGCCAATTAATGGATACAGTTTGGTGAATTTGGACATATGTATAAACCCATATTATTAATACCACAATATAGGTATTAAACATATTCATCACCTACAGAAGTTTTGCTGTGTCCATCTGTTGGATAACCATGTTATTTTTCACCAATTCACATGTTTAAACATGTGAAATCTTCAAAATAGTCCTCTTCGTTCAATCCTCTGGACACAGCAGTTCTAAGATTATTTTAATTCTAATCCTCAGAATATAAGAAACAAAAACGTATGTCCACATAAAAACTTGTACACAGGGCTCCCTTGGTGGCTCAGTGGTAGAGTCCACCTGCCAACGCAGGAGACACAGATTCCACCCCTGATCTGGGACGATCCCACATGCTGCAGAGCAACGAAGCCCGTTCACCACAACTGCCAAGCCTACAGCCCAGAACCCGTGACCGCAACTGCTGAAGCCCACGCGCCCTAGAGCCCATGCCCTGCAACAGTAGGAGCCACTGCGGTGAGAAGCCTGGGCCCCGTAACTTGAGAGCAGCCCCCACTCTCTGCAACTAGAGAAACGCCCCGGCAGTAAATGAGACTCAGCACAGCCGAACATAAAAAATACATAACTTTTTGGGGAAAAAAAGTATATGCAAATGTTTGTGTGCTGTGTGTGCTGTGCTTAGTAGCTTAAGTTGTGTCCAACTCTTTGCAACCCCATGGACTGCAGCTCGCCAAGCTGCAGTCCATGGGATTCTCCAGGCAAGAATACAGGATTGAGCTGCCATTTCCTTCTCCAGGGGATCTTCCTGACCCAGGAGTTGAACCTGAGTCTGCCTCGTCTCCTGCACTGCAGGCGGATTCTTTACCACTGAGTCACTGGGGAAGCCCACACAAATGTTTTTAGAAGCATTATTCATAATAGCCAAAAAATGGAAACAACCCATCAACTTATGAATGGATAAATAAGCTGTGGTATATCCATGTGATTTACTATTCCTTGACAATGCAAAGGAATGAACTTTTCTTGGATAGCACTGATACATGCTATAAACTGGATGGACCTTGAAAACATAGTGCTAAGTGAAAGGAGCCTGTTGCTAAAGGCTACATATTACATAATTGCCTTTGCATAAAATACCCAGAATGTGCAAATGAATGATGCTAAAGCTGAAACTCCAGTACTTTGGCCACCTCATGCAAAGAGTTGACTCATTGGAGAAGACTCTGATGCTGGGAGGGATTGGGGGCAAGAGGAGAAGGGGACGACAGAGGATGAGATGGCTGGATGGCATCACTGACTCGATGGACTTGAGTCTGAGTGAACTCCGGGAGTTGGTGATGGACAGGGAGGCCTGGTGTGCCACGATTCATGGGGTCTCAAAGAGTTGGAACACGACTGAGCGACTGATCTGATAAGATAGGAGGACTTGGTACTTTCACTGCTGAGGGCCTGGTTTTGATCCCTGGCCCAGGAATGAAGATCCTGAAAGCTGTGTGGCACAGCCAAAAAATATATATATTAGTGATTGACCTGTGGGTAGGGTGCAGGTGGGAAATGGGGAGTTACTTCCAATGGGTGTGAACTTCCTTTTTGGGTTGGTGAAAATGTAAAATTGATTTGTGGTGATAGTTGCACAACTTGGTGAATACACTAAAGTCCATTGAATTCTATACTTTATATGATTGAATGATATTTCTATAAAGCTATTGAAAAAGAAAGTAGAAGTATACCATGTGAGAATGTTTAAACAGTAGAAAGGTATTACCTAATTATTAAAGTGTTCCACTTTATACTCAAACGTGGAAGATGAGTGTTTTGCCAGGATTTCGGTTGTTTGATGTTGAAGTTGCCTTTCCAAGGATGGGGTCAGATACTCTGTCTTTATCTGAAAGCACCCAGGGCTTGGTCCCAAGTTCCCTGTGACTTTAGTGTGATATTTCTAATACTTTTTTTCTCATTAACTCCTGAGTCTACTGCTGTCTCTTACTGCATACACTGGCTTGGAAATCAAACCAGGGCTGTAAGGAAGATTTTGGGATTCTTAGAATGACAAGAGTTCAAATAAGGACAATGGAACTAAAGCAGAATAACAAGTAGCCAGCAAGTCCTGCTCTACCAAGGAAGGCGAAGTACTCCTAAGAAAGAATGTGTAGAAAGTGTTAGTCACGCAGTCGTGTTCGACTCTTTGACCCCATGGACTATAGCCCACCATTCTCCTCTGTCCATAGAATTTTCCAGGCAAGAATACTGGAGTGTGTTGCCATTTCTTTCTCCAGGGGATCTTCCCCACCCTGGGATCGAACCCTGGTCTCCCACATTGCAACCAGATTCTTTACTATCTGAGCCCCCAGGAAAGCCCAGAAGTACTCCTAAGACGGGAGCAATTGAACTACCAACTGGACTTCAGAATTCTCCACTCCACACTGAGATTGCCAGAGTTCCTAAAATCCTACAGTAGGAGAACTTCCTTTAAAAGTTAGGTAAAAATAGAATATGAACGTTTAAGATCAAGACCTCTTAGGATCTAGATTTTTATTTTAGAGTTCTTCCTTGTTAACTGCACAAAACTTAAGCATAATCAAATGTATCAAGTTTGAATGATATTCTAATTCCTAAAATAGGATTCTACTTACTAAACGGTAAAACGGTCCCGCAGTCTTGAGGTAGCAAAGGCTGTAACACCAGATACATCTGCTGATCGCTTTGTCAGCGCCTTCTCATACTCGGACTTCCAGGTAGCTCAGCAATTTCTTGGGCTTCCCAAGTGTCACAGTGGTAAAGAACTCACTCGCCAATGCAGGAGACACAAGAGACCCTGGGTTGGGAAGATCCCTGGAGTAGGAAATGGCAACCCTCTCTAGTATTCTTGTCTGGAAAATTCCATGGACAGAGGAGCTTGGTGGGTTACAGTCCACGGGGTCACAAAGAGCTGGGCACAACTGATCCACTGAGCCTGCACACACGCAGCAATTTCTGGATTATAGGAAATTTACATAATTGAAAAGAGAAGAAAAAGTAGAGGGGAGAAATTAAAAGCATCCAACTGAGATAAAGGATAAATAGGGAATGGGAAACAAAAAGGAAATAGACAAATTTAGGGGAAAAAATAGCAAAGTCAAAAGAATAGCAAAGGATGATCAATGGATTAGAAACAGAGAATCCGATTCTAGGACCAGCTCTACTGTTAGTAAATTGTGTAGTCTTGGTCACAGCCCTTCTCTTCTCCCAGGTTTATGGGCCCATATAGTGAGTGATATTGGTCTTCTTTGGGGTCAAATGAGTATGAGTTCTAAGTATTAAAAAATGAGGTTTGATTTCCTTTGCAGTTTGTCTCCTTAGTATATAGTTGTTATGAAAACACTCTCTGAAAAAAAAAATATAGTACTTAAAAAAGGTAAATTTGCCAGTCACTGACAAGCCCCATTCTCTCGATGACTCCCTGAGCCCAGTCACTGAGACCTACCTGTCACCTTCAGTGTCCTGCATGACTTCGTCCGGATTCAACAACACAAAGTCATGGGAAGAACCCCTCCTATCAGAAAGTCTTCTAAACGAAAAGTGTTGATTACCTTAGAGACATAACTGTACAGCATAACCGAGATCATCGCCCCTGGGATCTTTCTGTCTCTTTCTGTGCACTTGCCCTTGGTGGGGGGTGGGGGGTGGGGCGGGGTGGTGGTGGTGGTAGGGTGGTGCGAAGCCCTCTAGGAAGTTTAAAGATTTCTTTATAAAATGGTCACGGCATTTGAAGTCATCTCAAGTCTAAATTAAACAGCTATACAGTACTGCTTTGGGAAAATCTGAATTACTGTTTTAACAGAAATGCAGTTAATTATTAAATATGCACAGCAACTTAAACGAGTCGCTGCTGAATTGAATAAATGGATCACTTGTAATGAATCTGATTTTAAAGCAAATGAATACTCTGAAGTGCTTTAAAAGGTTGTTCTAGATTATATTTATTTGAGGTAAATAAGTTAAGAACATATAGTAATCTTTTTTAAAAAAACTAGTTTTTCTTTAATGCTTTTCAGACTTTTGCATTCAGTCCAAGAAGATCAAGAATTTGCCTCTGCACTAAGTTGGAAAATAACAGTGTAGTTATTCTCTTGTCTGATTTTCATAAGGTTTTTAAAAGAGGTATTTTATTTCTGGAGAAACAGTCACAGCTTGAATTTAGTCTTCATGTCCAATACATGGAGGAACTTTTAGTTCCTGAATACCAGATAAGCAAGGACTTTTTGTCCTGCTTGTGAAACTTACCTAAAGTAAGCTCATGAATGTATTTTCTCAGATAATACTATCCAGACTTCATTATACTATCCTTGAATTTATAATATCCTTGCAAATAAGTAAAAACTCAAAACTCCTTGTGCATATGTATGGTTCATTTTAACAAAAATTTCAATTAAGTGAAAAAATACAGTGCTGGGTTAAAAATCCTCATTTCGTTCTCATAAGAATTTAAGTAGCCTTTCTGTGATGTCTGTTTTTGAATTCGCATAGATCACAGGCTTCCTTGGGTGTCAGGACCAGATTTTAACAATCTTTGAACTCTGAGAGCCCAGCCGTGTAGTCAGTTGAAATTCTTCCCATTGAAAACCGCCATCCTCTGGTGCCCAGTCACACAATTTCAAACTGGCAAGGATCTAAAGTGAGTTTTTTCAGTAGCTACCAGTGAGAGAACTGAATCTACTTGATGCAGAACAGCTGTTTTGAGTAAATTTCAGAGGTCAGCTGAAACCCCGCACGGGGGCGGAACCCTTCCCGGGGCTCCTGCCCGCTGCGCGCTCCCGCTGCATGGGACGTCTCCAAGAAACCTCCCGCGTGAGGCTATTCCTGGCGGACACAAGTTTCTTTCAGTGGTAGACCAAAATCAAGGGGGAAAGAAGGCTCTCTTCGGGGGTCAAAAGGGAACCACGGGAGTGTTTTAATAATGTAGTTTCCCAGAAACACGGGCAGCAGGGTGGGGGTTCCCCGGGCGCGCTCGGTGAACTCTAGTAAACACGCCTACAGCTCCGCGTAGGCGCGCTCTCCAGACGGCAGTGTCTCCCTGCACCGCCTTTTCCTAATGGATTTCCATTTCATCGATCGGGACCTAGATTCTGGCTAGCAATTAGTCCTAATCAGGCAGCAGGAGTGTCTGGGGGGTTCTGCCAGCTAGCCTAATTGCTGGCAGCTGCGGAGACGCCCCACGCGCAGCTGCGGGGCACCGGCTGTTAACCCTCTGTGTCCCGGGCTCCACACGGAGGCTCGGCCCGGCAAAACTGCGGCACATGTGGGGATGGATGGGTTATCTTTATTTTGGAAAACTGCACTGAGAAGCTTGGATTACTTTATCTCCAAAGATACTTTAGGATAAGGGGTGAACTGTATAACCCTGCTCTACAGCGGAAATTCAAAGAGGGACTGAAACAAGATTTTTTAAAAGTTCTATCATGAAAATCATCAAAAATTCACAGAAGTGGAATAAGCCCATACATCCATCAAATACTACTCTACATGCTCCCATTCTTTTTCATGTATTTCCCATCTCCGTTTTTGTTTTTATTGTAGTTGCTTTTTTTGTTTTTACTTCTTAATACATGTTTATTTGAAATAAATGAGCTTTGCTCACAGTTCTTCTGTTCCTTTTTTCATAAAAGCTGCCACCTCTCTTTTCTTTACATTCTGTCCTGTTTTTTTCATGATATATATTTTAGAGGGATGACAATTTTTCTCCCCACCCACCCGCAGAAATCCCCACAACCACCTCATACAAATGGAGATGACCAAATTCTGAAAAGTGACTTCATAATGGATTTCCAACCTCTGAGCAGTAGAGACAGCACAGTCTGAAAAACAGGTGGTACAGTGACATGTCTCCAGAGATGAAGAAGGGCCCTTTTGGTTTCCAGAACAGAACAGACTTGCTCGAGAGGCCCACAGACCTCGGCAGATCACCAGAATCCACTTGCTCTTTCTGCTTGGGAGGACCGTCACTCCGCCCAGGACATCACTGCCCACCACCCTGGGCCCCTGCCCCAGCTCCTCAGTGCTCCCAGGGCTCCTCAACTGACCGGAATATTTTAAAGCAGCTCTCAGACTTCTTTTCACTTCTAAGTGCTTTAGTGTATGATTCTAATATATATGGAATATAGCCACAAAATTTACTACACTCAACAGAACAGCTAATAATTAATTCCATTGAATGTGTCTGCTTCAAGGATCTAGTCAAAGTCAAATGTGTGTAGTTGTGATTGAGGTGACCATTTGTTCTGTAGAATTCACATTCTAAATATGGTAGGTTATATCCTCAAGGTGTACTTTCACGTCTTCCCCATGTTTTCTGTAAATCCACAGTAAAATCTAGAAGCTTCATGAGAATTAGGTTTGGGTTTTTTTCCCAAGAATACTTTATAAGCGGTGCTATGAAGTTCTATAACTTCTTCCTCAGGAGGCACAAATGTCTAACTGTCCAATCTCAGTGATGTTAGGATTGACCACTGAGTCCAAATGTCGTCAACCTGATGCATCCATCACAGAGTTCTCCCATTAACTTTACCTGATAGTTTCAGCAGACATTAATAATGCTTGCCTAGAATGATTCTGTCATTTGGGGTTACTAAGTGCTGGCATTCTAATCTTTTCATTCCTTTGCCATGTATTAATATTAGCCATGATTCTTACAGAGAAGAATTTCCCCCTCATGTTTTTAAGGCAGGATAAATAGCTCGGTTCCTTTCTCTTGTATCAGATTGATTCCCTAAGCCACCTTATAATGTAACTATGAACAAAGTTTTGGATTTTTATATGTTTGATGTGTTTCAATCCAATGTAGTCCTAGTTTTTTAAATGCTTAATCATCTCAGATTTATTCAGTGGTGCTTTTCAAACTTATTCTGTACCCTTTTGATTTGTCTCTGTTAGCCTTTGAAACTTTTCTGCCCTTTGCCTGGACTAATAGTTTTCCAAGGAGCCCTGGTTGCTTTTAGTAAACTGGGAATGATGGGTATTCTGTCTAATGGATTGTCATTGCTTCTAGTCCAACACACTATGTTTAAAGAGACAAAATGAAGCTGTATTGAATTCAAGTTGGTATTAGTCTCCTACGGAGCTATACACAACTGTACTCATCTTAAACTTCCTCCTTCCTGTCCCAAAGCAACAAAAGTCTATGCTTTTGGCATCTCCAGTTCCAGGACACACGGTCAGTTCCCTCCTCACTTGCCTCCTCGGTTATCCTTACCTTCTCTATCAGCGAGTCAGGGATGGCCACTTGCTCCTCTGTCCCCTAGCTTCCCTCCCAAGCTAGCTAGAATGAATGCTCTCTGAAAGCGATAATGATTTCTACTCACTTGGGAATCCTCCATAATGCTGAGCACAGAGTAGGTTTTCAATAAACTTTTGCAGTTAATTGTCACAGATCCCAATCTGTGCTGCAAATTCTCTGCTTTACATCAATCAATCTCCTATCCAGGGACTGGGTTGGTGTTTTTTTTTTTTTTCCCCCAACACAAAAGAAGCATCATTCCACAACCATTTTATAGAGATGGAATAAAATAAAACTCTGTAATTGATTCTGCTCCAAACAAGCCATGCACTAAGGGGGAGAGACCGTGCCTCAAGGAGCTGCCGGCTTCATTACAGGCTCCACGGCAGGCCATGTGGGAGGGCAGGCAGGCTCTGTGGAAAGGGGCTGGTTAATGACCTCCCGCCCTCCTGAAGCACACTCCCGCCCGCACCTCCACGGGGCTGACAGAAACCAGTGGGGTGGGGGGATCTTCCCTCTGTTCCTTGATATTCTAGGAACAATGTATCATTAACAATTTCTTATATTTCCTAACTCCATATTTAAGGAAGATTATTTCATGGAGCCAAATAAGATGATCCCAAGATAAACCAGCTATATATCCGGAGAACCGCTGGACACCAGCTATAGATGTCCTGTGTGCGTCTTAGCAGTGGCAAGACCTCGAGAGGAGCAGATAAAATAGCACCCAGTCTTCCACCGCAAAGAGGCATGGGCCCCCAGATAGGAGTTCCAGAATTAACCTCCACTGCTGTTTCTTCATTGAGCTTCTAATCACATGCTTCACCCATTATGCTATTGATTTGTCTTTTTCCTCCTTAATTAGTAGGTGGAGTCTTTATGTTCTGTGGTTATTGTATGTCAAGGGCAAACAACCCATCAAATTAGCTTAAGAAAAGAGTGAACTCATGGACTCTCCTAATTGGGAGTCCAAGAGTAGCTCTAAACTCTGGCACAGGTGAATGCAAGGACCCAGACAATTAGGCAGAACTCTTCTGCATTTACCTTTCAGGTCTACTTATCTCTGTTGCCTTGGTTTGATCCTTCTGGAGTTAGGTTTTCTGTATGTACCCAGAAACATCGATGCCAACAGGAAAATGTTCTTCTGTAGCTCCAAAGCTTGTGCTGTGTGTGTGCTCAGTCACTTCGTGGCGCCTGACTCTGCAGCTCCGTAGTCTGTAGCCCGCTGAGACTCTAATTAACTAACGATTCAAATGTCTGAGGAGTGATGGGACAAAAGAATGGGGTCCTGAACAGCTCAACCTATGACAGACATCAGTCCTCTCAGTATGTATGTGACATGTGACCTTTCTAAGCCTCAGTTTCCTCTCCTATAAAATGGAGTGATCAAAATTGTAACCATACCCATCAATAATAATTGTAGTTAGATAATTCATATAAAACACTTAGCATAATTCCTGGCATATAGTAACCCTTGTTACTATATCTTGGCTCTTATTATCTTTTAATCATTGTATATTTTTCCTAGGTGGTCATTTTTTTATACTGCATTTTTCTATTTATATGAAGTTCTAGAACAAGAAAACATTTTTTTCTTTATAAAATAATGGTTATAATTTCCTGAGCTATACAACGTACCTTTTTGTTTTAATTTTTTAATTATTTATTTTAAATGAAACACGAATATTTTTAATGATAAAAGGTACAATTCTTGAAGAAGATAGACATCATAAACCATTACACTTGTTAATAACAAAGAAACAAAGATACATAAAGCAAAAATCAGAATAAATATGAGGGAAAAGAAAAAAATATATACTCATAGTGAGACATATTAACAATTCTCTGAGAATATCAAGTGCAGAAAAAAGAATAAGCATCTTGGATGTCATTGATAATTTAAATATAATAGATTTATATTTAGTTAATATTAATCATATCCTACACAAATACATTTAAAATTTTGTATCTCCTACATTATTAGATGTCCGTAAGACATTTAGAAAAATTGGCAAAGAGATAAGCATTACTAAATTAAAAAAAAATAGAATTCTTTTTTGTATGTGTAATTCAGTTATACATATACACTTATTTTATTTTTGAAATTATTTTCCATTATCAGTTCAGTTCAGTCGCTCAGTCATGACCTTGTAACTGAATTACATATACAAAGAAGAATTCTATTTTCTTAAATTTAGTAATGCTTATCTCTTTGCCATCATAGGTTATTATAAGACATTGACTGTAGTTCCCTGTGATAACAGTAAATTTTTGTTACTTGTTGCGTATCTATTTTTTAAATTAGAAACCTAGCAATCTATTCATACTAAATCAAACAAGTGGAATCAAAATGTCACTAATTTTTTAGTTAGGCAAAAATTCATGGTTTCCAAAACATATCAGATCAGATCAGATCAGTCGCTCAGTCGTGTCCGACTCTTTGCGACCCCATGAACCGCAGCACGCCAGGCCTCCCTGTCCATCACCAGCTCCCGGAGGTCACCCAGACTCACACCCATCAAGTCAGTGATGCCATCCAGCCATCTCATCCTCTGTCGTCCCCTTCTCCTCCTGCCCTCAATCCCTCCCAGCATCAGAGTCTTCTCCAATGAGTCAACTCTTCGCATGAGGTGGCCAAAATACTGGAGTTTCAGCTTTAGCATCATTCCTTCTAAAGAAATTCCAGGATTGATCTCCTTCAGAATGGACTGGTTGGATCTCCTTGCAGTCCAAGGGACTCTCAAGAGTCTTCTCCAACACCACAGTTCAAAAGCATCAATTCTTCGGCACTCAGCCTTCTTCACAGTCCAGCTCTCACATCCATACATGACCACAGGAAAGACCATAGCCTTGACTAGGCGAACCTTTGTTGGTAAAGTAATGTCTCTGCCTTTGAATATGCTATCTAGGTTGGTCATAACTTTCCTTCCAAGGAGTAAGCATCTTTTAATTTCATGGCTGCAGTCACCATCTGCAGTGATTTTGGAGCCCAGAAAAACAAAGTCTGACACTGTCTCCACTGTTTCCCCATCTATTTCCCATGCAGTGATGGGACCAGATGCCATGATCTTTGTTTTCTGAATGTTGAGCTTTAAGCCAACCTTTTCACTCTCCACTTTCACTTTCATCAAGAGGCTTTTTAGCCCCTCTTCACTTTCTGCCATAAGAGTGGTGTCATCTGCATATCTGAGGTTATTGATATTTCTCCCGGCAATCTTGATTCCAACTTGTGTTTCTTCCAGTCCAGCATTTCTCATGATGTACTCTGCATAGAAGTTAAATAAACATGGTGACAATATGCAGCCTTGACGTACTCCTTTTCCTATTTGGAACCAGTCTGTTGTTCCATGACCAGTTCTAACTGTTGCTTCCTGACCTGCATACAGATTTCTCAAGAGGCAGATCAGGTGGTCTGGTATTCCCATCTCTTTCAGAATTTTCCATAGTTTCTTGTGATCCACACAGTCAAAGGCTTTGGCATAGTCAATAAAGCAGAAGTAGATGTTTTTCTGGAACTCTCTTGCTTTTTCGATGATCCAGCGGATGTTGGCAATTTGATCTCTGGTTCCTCTGCCTTTTCTAAAACCAGCTTGAACATCAGGAAGTTCACGGTTCACATATTGCTGAAGCCTGGCTTGGAGAATTTTGAGCATTACTTTACTAGCGTGTGAGATGAGTGCAATTGTTCGGTAGTTTGAGCACTCCTTGGCATTGCCTTTCTTTGGGATTGGGATGAAAACTGACCTTTTCCAATCTTGTGGCCACTGCTGAGTTTTCCAAATTTGCTGGCATATTGAGTGCAGCACTTTCACAGCATCATCATTCAGGACTTGGAATAGCTCCACTGGAATTCCATCACCTCCACTAGCTTTGTTCGTAGTGATGCTTTCTAAGGCCCATTTGACTTCACATTCCAAGATGTCTGGCTCTAGGTCAGTGATCACATCATCATGATTATCTAGGTCTTGAAGCTCTTTTTTATACAGTTCTTCTGTGTATTCTTGCCACCTCTTCTTAATATCTTCTGCTTCTGTTAGGTCCACACCATCTCTGTCCTTTATTGTGCCCATCTTTGCATGAAATGTTCCTTTGGTATCTCTGATTTTCTTGAAGAGATCCCTAGTCTTTCCCATTCTGTTGTTTTCCTCTATTTCTTTGCATTGATCACTGAAGAAGGCTTTCTTATCTCTTCTTGCTATTCTTTGGAACTCTGCATTTAGATGTTTATATCTTTCCTTTTCTCCTTTGCTTTTTGCTTCTCTTCTTTTCATAGCTATTTGTAAGGCCTCCCCAGACAGCCATTTTGCTTTTTTGCATTTCTTTTCCATGGGGATGGTCTTGATCCCTGTCTCCTGTACAATGTCACGAACCTCATTCCATAGTTCATCAGGCACTCTATCTATCAGATCTAGGCCCTTAAATCTATTTCTCACTTCCACTGTATAATCATAAGGGATTTGATTTAGGTCATACCTGAATGGTCTAGTAGTTTTCCCTACTTTCTTCAATTTCAGTCTGAATTTGGCAATAAGGAGTTCATGGTCCGAGCCACAGTCAGCTCCTGGTCTTGTTTTTGCTGATTGTATAGAGCTTCTCCATCTTTGGCTGCAAAGAATATAATCGATCTGATTTCGGTGTTGACCATCTGGTGATGTCCATGTATAGAGTCTTCTCTTGTGTTGTTGGAAGAGGGTATTTGCTATGACCAGTGCATTTTCTTGGCAAAACTCTGTTAGTCTTTGCCCTGCTTCATTCCGTATTCCAAGGCCAAATTTGCCTGTTACTCCAGGTGTTTCTTGACTTCCTACTTTTGCATTCCAGTCCCCTATAATGAAAAGGACATCTTTTTTGGGTGTTAGTTCTAAAAGGTCTTGTAGGTCTTCATAGAACCTTTGAACTTCAGCTTCTTCGGCGTTACTGGTTGGGGCATAGATTTGGATTACTGTGACATTGAATGGTTTGCCTTGGAAACGAACAGAGATCATTCTGTCATTTTTGAGATTGCATCCAAGTACTGCATTTCGGACTCTTTTTTTGACCATGATGGCCACTCCATTTCTTCTGAGGGATTCCTGCCCACAGTAGTAGATATAATGGTCATCCGAGTTAAATTCACCCATTCCAGTCCATTTTAGTTCGCTAATTCCTAGAATGTCGACATTCACTCTTGCCATCTCGTGTTTGACCACTTCCAATTTGCCTTGATTCATGGACCTGACATTCCAGGTTCCTATGCAATATTGCTCTTTACAGCATCAGACTTTGCTTCTATCACCAGACACATCCACTGCTGGGTATTCTTTTTGTTTTGGCTCCATCCTTTCATTCTTTCTGGAGTTATTTCTCCACTGATCTCCAGTAACATATACATTATACATATTATTTATATATATGTATACAAAAGCTTTCCTACTATGCTTGATAAAGGCTTGAGAAAGAACATAAAAAAAAAGATGGAGAAATTGGAAAACATAAACTAAATGAAATGGGAGCACTGAATATGAAATAGGAAAAGTGAAACAAACTAGATAAAAGTAAAAGTTCCTTATATCGTCCAGTTGTTTTTAAACATGGATGCTCATTAGAAATATATCTGGAGCTCTGGCAAAAAAAAAAAAAAAAGAATACCTGGGTATTTGTATTTTTCAAAAAATTCCAAGATAATTCTTATATGCATCTGAATTTTTAAAAAGTGATTACAGGTTTTTCTGTTAAATGGTAGTTTTGATGATATAGAATTCTATCATTTTTCTGTTGACCAATCATGATTTTTTTTTTTTTAACAAGTCACTCAGTCATGTCCTCTTGCCTGGAAAATCCTATGGGCGGAGGAGCCTGGTAGGCTACAGTCCATGGGGTCGCTAAGAGTCGGACACGACTAAGCGACTTCACTTTCACTTTTCACTTTCATGCATTGGGGAAGGAAATGGCAACCCACTCCAGTGTTCTTGCCTGGAGAATCCCAGGGACGGGGGAGCCTGGTGGGCTTCCGTCTATGGGGTCGCACAGAGTCGGACACGACTGAAGCGACTTAGCAGCAGCAGCAGCAGCAGCAGTTGTGTCCGACTCTTTGTGACCCCATGGACTGTATAGCCTGCCAGGCTCCTCTGTCTGTGGAATTCTCCAGTCCAGAATACTGGAGTGGTTAGCCTTTCCCTTCTCCAGGGGATCTTCCCAGTTCAGAGATCAAACCCAGGTCTCCCGCATTGCAGGTGGATTCTTTACCATCTGAGCATACAGTGATATTAAGGGAGTAATAGGTCAGATCAGATCAGATCAGTCGCTCAGTCGTGTCCGACTTGCGACCCCATGAACCGCAGCACGCCAGGCCTCCCTGTCCATCACCAACTCCCGGAGGTCACTCAGACTCGCATCCATCGAGTCATTGATACCATCCAGCCATCTCATCCTCTGTCGTCCCCTTCACCTCTTGCCCCCAATCCGTCCCAGCATCAGAGTCTTCTCCAATGAGTCAACTCTTCGCGTGAGGTGGCCAAAATACTGGAGTTTCAGCTTTAGCATCATTCCTTCCAAAGAAATCCTAGGGCTGATCTCCTTCAGAATGGACTGGTTGGATCTCCTTGCAGTCCAAGGGACTCTCAAGAGTCTTCTCCAACACCACAGTTCAAAAGCATCAATTCTTCGGCGCTCAGCCTTCTTCACAGTCCAGCTCTCACATCCATACATGACCACAGGAAAGACCATAGCCTTGACTAGGCGAACCTTTGTTGGCAAAGTAATGTCTCTGCTTTTGAATATGCTATCTAGGTTGGTCATAACTCTCCTTCCAAGGCGTAAGCGTCTTTTAATTTCATGGCTGCAGTCACCATCTGCAGTGATTTTGGAGCCCAGAAAAATAAAGTCTGACACTGTTTCCACTGTTTCTCCATCTATTTCCCATGTAGTGATGGGACCAGATGCCATGATCTTTGTTTTCTGAATGTTGAGCTTTAAGCCAACCTTTTCACTCTCCACTTTCACTTTCATCAAGAGGCTTTTTAGCCCATCTTCACTTTCTGCCATAAGAGTGGTGTCATCTGCATATCTGAGGTTATTGATATTTCTCCCAGCAATCTTGATTCCAACTTGTGTTTCTTCCAGTCCAGCATTTCTCATGATGTACTCTGCATATAAGTTAAATAAACAGGGTAACAATATACAACCTTGACATACTCCTTTTCCTATTTGGAACCAGTCTGTTGTTCCATGACCAGTTCTAACTGTTGCTTCCTGACCTGCATACAGATTTCTCAAGAGGCAGATCAGGTGGTCTGGTATTCCCATCTCTTTCAGAATTTTCCACAGTTTCTTGTGATCTACACAGTCAAAGGCTTTGGCATAGTCAATAAAGCAGAAGTAGATGTTTTTCTGGAACTCTCTTGCTTTTTCGATGATCCAGCGGATGTTGGCAATTTGATCTCTGGTTCCTCTGCCTTTTCTAAAACCAGCTTGAACATCAGGAAGTTCACGGTTCACATATTGCTGAAGCCTGGCTTGGAGAATTTTGAGCATTACTTTACTATCGTGTGAGATGAGTGCAATTGTGCAATAGTTTGAGCATTCTTTGGCATTGCCTTTCTTTGGGATTGGGATGAAAACTGACCTTTTCCAATCTTGTGGCCACTGCTGAGTTTTCCAGATCTGCTGGCATATTGAGTGTAGCACTTTCACAGCATCATCTTTCAGGATTTGGAATAGCTCCACTGGAATTCCATCACCTCCACTAGCTTTGTTCGTAGTGTTGCTTTCTAAGGCCCACTTGACTTCACATTCCAGGATGTCTGGCTCTACGTCAGTGATCACACCATCATGATTATCTGGGTCGTGAAGCTCTTTTTTGTACAGTTCTTCTGTGTATTCTTGCCACCTCTTCTTAATATCTTCTGCTTCTGTTAGGTCCATACCATTTCTGTCCTTTATCAAGACCATCTTTGCATGAAATGTTCCTTTGGTATCTCTGATTTTCTTGAAGAAATCCCTAGTCTTTCCCATTCTGTTGTTTTCCTCTATTTCTTTGCATTGATCACTGAAGAAGGCTTTCTTATCTCTTCTTGCTATTCTTTGGAACTCTGCATTCAGATGTTTATATCTTTCCTTTTCTCCTTTGCTTTTTGCTTCTCTTCTTTTCACAGCTATTTGTAAGGCCTCCCCAGACAGCCATTTTGCTTTTTTGCATTTCTTTTCCATGGGGATGGTCTTGATCCCTGTCTCCTGTACAATGTCACGAACCTCATTCCATAGTTCATCAGGCACTCTATCTATCAGATCTAGGCCCTTAAATCTATTTCTCACTTCCACTGTATAATCATAAGGGATTTGATTTAGGTCATACCTGAATAGGTACATAATCACAATAGTAAAAGGTGTTTACCAGTCTTCACAATCAATAACCAGATGAAAAATAAATAATTACAACCGCAAGCCATGATTGGAAAATGATTAACCCAACAATATAAAATAATTACGTGTAACTTAGGCGGTCAAGCAGACTGATGTGGTAAGTGGAAGTGCATGCATGCACATGTTTCATCTGCTCAGCCAGTCTGTGTCTTTTGATTGGTGCATTTAATCCATTTACATTGAAGGTAGTTATCAATATGTATGATCCTATTGGAGAAGGAAATGGCAACCCACTCCTGTGTTCTTGCCTAGAGAATCCCAGGGACGGGGGAGCCTGGTGGGCTGCCGTCTGTGGGGTCGCACAGAGTCGGACAGGACTGAAGCGACTTAGCAGCAACAGCATGATCGTATTAGCATTTTCTTAATTGTTCTGGGTTTATTTTCTAAAGGTAGGGCTTTTCTTTCTCTGGTTTTCTGCCTAGAGAATTTCCTTTAGCATGTTGTAAAGCTGGTTTGGTGGTGCTGAATTCTTTTAACTTTTGCTTGTTGCGAAAGCTTCTCATTTCTCCATCAAATCTGAAGGAGAGTCTTGCTGGGTAGAGTATTCTTGGTTCTAAGTTTCTTCCCTTTCATCACTTTAAATATATCATGCCATTCCGTTCTGGCTTGTAGAGTTTCTGTTGAGAAATCAGTTGATAACCTGATGGGAGTTCCCTGATATGTTATTTGTCATATTTCCCTTGTTGCTTTTAATATTTTATCATTATCTTTAATTTTGGTCAGTTTGATTACTTTGTGTCTGGGTGTGTTCCTCTTTGGGTTTATCCTGGCTGGGACTCTTTGTGCTGCCTCAATTTCGCTGTTTATTTCCTTTCCCATGTTAGGGAAGTTTTCAGCTATTATTTCTTCAAGTATTTTCTCAGGTCCTTTCTGTCTTCTCCTGGGACCCCAATGATGCAAATGTTGGTGAATTTAATGTTGTCCCAGAGGTCTCTTAAGCTATCTTCATTTCTTTTCATTCTTTTTTCTAAATTGTGTTCTGCGGCAGTGATTTCTACCATTCTGTCCTCCAGGTAATTTATCTGTGCTTCCACCTCAGTTATCCTGCTACGAATTCCTTCTAGTATATATTATTCATCTCTGTTTGTTCTTTAGTTCTTATAAAGTGAAAGTGAAGTCGTTCATTTGTGTCCGACTCTTTGCGACCCCATGGACTGTAGTCTACCAGGCTCCTCTGTTCATGGGATTTTCCAGGCAAGAATACTGGAATGGGTTGCTATTTCCTTCTCTAGGAGATTTTTCTGACCCAGGGATTGAACCTGGGTCTCCCACATTGTAGGTAGATGCTGTACCATCTGAGCCAGCAGGGCAGTCCCAGTTCTTCTAGGTCTTTGGTGAACATTTCTTGCATCTTCTCTATCTTTGCCTCCATTCGTTTCCCAAGATCCTGAATCATATTCACTATCATTTTTCTGAATTCTTGTTTGGAAGGTTGCCTACCTCCACTTCATTTAGTTGTTTTTCTGGGTTTTTATCTTGTCCCTTCATCTGATTCGTAACTTTCAGCTTTTTCATGCTGATTAACTTTTTGTGATGTGGTTTTGTTTTAGTCACTGTGGGATTGTGGTTCTTCTTGCTTCTTCTGTCTACTCTCTGATGGAGGAGGCTAAGAGGCTTATGTAAGCTTCCTGATGGGAGGGACTGGTGGTGGGAAAAACTGGGTCTTGCCTTGGGCAGGGCCTTGCTCAGTAGAGCTTTAATCCAATGATCTGCTGATGGATGGGGTTGTGCTCTCTCCCTGGTAGCTTTTTGGACTGAGGTGGCCCAGCCCTGGGGCCTATGGGCTCTCTGGTCGGGTTAATGGTGACCTCCAAGAGTGTGCCAAAGGGACCTTCCTAGACAGCTGCTGCCAGTGCCCACGTCCCTGCGGTGAGCCCCTGCTGACCCACGCCTCCACAGGACACCATCTAACACTGGCAGGTAGTTTGGGTTCCGCTTCCTGTGGAGTCACTGCTTCCCTCCTCTGAATCTCGGTGCATGCAAGGTTTTGTCTGTGCCCTGCAGTCCATGGGGTCGCAAAGAGTCAGACACGACTGAGTGGCTACACTTTCACTTTCCAAGCCTGGAGTCTGTTTCCCCCAGTCCTGTGGAAGTCTTGTAGTAAAATCCTCCTGGGCTTCAGGATCAGATTCCCTGGGGATTCCCAGTTCCTTTGTCAGGTCTGCAGGCTGGAAAAGCCTGACATTGGGTTCCAAACCTTCACAACAGTGGGAGAACCTCTATGGTATTATTGCTCTCTAGTTGGTGGGTCACCCACTGGTGGGTTTGGGATTTGATTTTGTCGTGATTGTGCCCCTCCTACCATCCTGCTGTGGCCTTTTCTTTGTCTTTGGACATGGGGCATCCTTTTTGGCAGGTTCTAGCGTCCTCCTGTCCATGGTTGTTCAACAGCTAGTTGTGATTTTGTGCTCTCAGAGGAGGAGATGAGTGCACGTCCTTCTACTCCACCATCTTGAACTGGAAGTCCTCCCCCAGGTGGTCACTTGTAATGTTATTAAATATCTATCAGTAACCTCAGATATGTGGATGACACCACCCTTATGGCAGAAAGTGAAGAGGAACTCAAAAGCCTCTTGATGAAAGTGAAAGTGGAGAGTGAAAAGGTTGGCTCAAAGCTCAACATTCAGAAAACAAAGATCATGGCATCTGGTCCCATCACTACATGGGAAATAGATGGAGAAACAGTGGAAACAGTGTCAGACTTTATTTTTCTGGGCTCCAAAATCACTGCAGATGGTGACTGCAGCCATGAAATTAAAAGACGCTTACTCCTTGGAAGGAAAGTTATGACCAACCTAGATAGCATATTCAAAAGCAGAGACATCACTTTGCCAACAAAGGTTCGCCTAGTCAAGGCTATGGTCTTTCCTGTGGTCATGTATGGATGTGAGAGTTGGACTGTGAAGAAGGCTGAGCGCCGAAGAATTGATGCTTTTGAACTGTGGTGTTGGAGAAGACTCTTGAGAGTCCCTTGGACTGCAAGGAGATGCAACCAGTCCATTCTGAAGGAGATCAACCCTGGGATTTCTTTGGAAGGAATGATGCTAAAGCTGAAACTCCAGTATTTTGGCCACCTCATGCGAAGAGTTGACTCATTGGAGAAGACTCTGATGCTGGGAGGGATTGGGGGGCAAGAGGAGAAGGGGACGACAGAGGATGAGATGGCTGGATGGCATCACTGACTCGATGGATGTTAGTCTGAGTGACCTCCGGGAGTTGGTGATGGACAGGGAGGCCTGGCGTGCTGCGGTTCATGGGGTCGCAAAGAGTTGGACACGACTGAGCGACTGATCTGATCTGATGGTATCTCCCATTGAACAGAGCTTAATTATTTTTCTGTAGCAACATCTAAAAATCTTTTCTTTATGGTTTCTGAGTGGTGTCCTGCAGGAGCTGGGCCTTTCCTATACCCCCAAACAAAAAGAAAAAAAATTTTTTTCGCCGCCCTTCCCAGCCTGCTGGGTATTGTTTCCCTGACCAGGGACCCAGCCCACACCCCAGGCAGTGAAAGCACAGAGTCCTAACCATTGGGCCACCAGGAAAGTTCTTGCAGTTTTATGTTTAGTGTTTAAGTCTTACTTCATGAAACTAGTATAATGTTATATGTCAGTTATACCTCAATTTTTTAAAAAAGAGGAGGAAAAAAAAGTGCTTGAGTCCATCTTCTTTTCCCCACTAAGTTGAAATTTTGTTTTTATTATTCAAATTTAATCTTTATCAAATGCCAAGTTCCTACTGTGAACTGACTTGTTTCTGATTTCTTCTGTGTGATGCTTTATTTCTTCCTGTGCCAGTTTGCATTGTCATAGTTTTATACTAAATTTGATATTTAGGAGGATAAGTTTCCCCTGCCATCATTCCTGGTTTTTTTAAAATGTATTTTGCTGTTCTTCCACTCTCTGCTGTTCCAATTAATCTTTAGAATCAACTTATAAAGACACAACTAAAAATTAATTAGAATTTTATTTAAAATGGCATTGAATTTATGGGTCAATTTGGAAGTAATATCTTCCTAATAATGAGTCTTCCTGTTTAGAAAACAAAATAAATCGCCATTTTTTAAGGTATTCTTCATGTTCTTGAGTAAGTTTTAGAGAGTTCCTTTACAGGTAATGCCTCCAAGGTAGTACCAGTGGTAAAGAACCCACCTGCCAATGCAGAAGACTCAGGTTCAAACTGAGTCAGAAGACTCAGGTCAGGAAGATCCCCTTGAGTGGGAAATTGCAACCCACTCCAGTCATCTTCCCTGGAGGAGGGCATGGCAACCCACTTCAGTATTCTTGCCTGGAGAATCCCCGTGGACAGAGGGGCCTGGTGGGCTACAGTCCACGGAGTTGCAAAGAGTGGGATGTGACTGAGCACACATGTTACAGGTAACAGAAGTAACATCTTTATCATTATGCTTATTCAGAGATACTTTATTTTGTATTTTTTGTGGGTTTTTGTTTTGTTTTTGCAATTCTTCTTTTCCATTAGATTTTCTAATTTATTGTTATTATTTTCATGACTATTAATGTTTTTTCACTTATAACTAGCTATCATACTGTGATCTTTTTACCTGAAAATCTTAGTTTTTCAGTGGATTTCCACAGATTTTGTAAGTGGCCGATCATGTCATATCTCAATAAAGATACAGAAGTCACTTCCTCCTGTAGCTGTGGCCTCTTTTTGTTTTACAGTTGGGGTTGGTCCTGCAATGAAATAATGGCCGTAGTCATGACAAGCACTCCTGCCTTGTTCTAGCAGGGTTTTTTCAGCTTTACGTATGGCATTTGTGTTGACTTTTTTGGGGGATCAATTATCTATTCCTGGGTTTGGTGCTGTTTAGTCGCTAAGTTGTGCCTGACTCTTTGCAACCCCGTAAACTGCAGCACGCCAGGTTTCCCAGTCCTTCATTATCTCCCTGAGTTTGCTCAGTGACGCCATCCAACCATCTCATCCTCTGTTGCCCGCTTAACCTCTTGCCCTCAATCTTTCCAGCATCAGAATCTTTTCCCATGAGTTGGCTCTTCGCATCAGCTAGCTGACGTATTGGAGCTTCAGATTCAGCACTGCCGGGGTCCAGCCCCGGTGGATCCAGGGAATTCGAAGTGGGGACGGCGTTGGCAACGATCAGGAAACAATTGCTTAATTAAGTATTAATTAAAGATATAAAGAATAATAGAAATGAGGATAGCTCAGTGAGGAGGAAATTCGGTGAAGAAAGGCAGATGAAATAAGGATAGCTCAGTGAGAACATTTTGTGGAGAGAGGAGGCTGAATAATTCAGCCAGAAGGTAAGAGAAAGAATGACGTGGAGAGACCAAGTTTCGGTGAACAAGGCCCCACACTTTATTTTTCAAAGTAGTTTTTATACCTTAAGTTATGCATAGAGGATAATGGGGGAAGGGGTGGAGTCATGCAGGGACAGCAGTCCCTGAGCCAGGCTTTCAAACCTATCACACGCAAAAGTGTAGGTGAGTTACATCATCTTCTGGCCCGGAAGCCTATTAACATTTTAAGGAACTTATTTTCTCTAAAGGTGATTGTTCTAAAGTCAGGCACCACACTCCAAAAGCATTAGATAAGGTTACATTCCTATAGGGCAAAAGGTGAGGTGGGCTCAATCAAGAAAAGAATTAACTCAAGGGTCCAAAGTTACAAACATTGAGGCTACTACTTACATTTCCATTGAAAACGGACTTCTTTGGTGCAAGTACAGTTGGAATTTTCCAGGGTAATTTTACCACCCTGCTCAGTGACCTCTCTGTATTGTAAATGGATGAGGGGGACTCAGTATTGTAAATTGAGGCATGAATAACCCTGTTACTATGGTTTGGGGGGTTTTTTGGGTTTTTTTGCCTTTTTAATGTCTTTCTTTTATGTCTGAAAAATCTAACTTGTTTTCTTGGTATGATACTGTATTTTTTTTCCTTTTGCTGTCTTTATCCAGTGCTTGGAAGAGGGAACTTGTAATTTCCACTCCATATTTGTGTGACAGTATGTTATATTCAAAAAGCCCTTAAAGGAAACCTGCTATCATAGTTTACGTAAAAGCAAATGACACTAAATCTTTACTATGGAAATCAACTGTTGTAACTGTGGATTCCGGAGGGTTTGAGATACAGATGAATGTGGCTTGTAGTTGCAGAACAGTATAGTGAGGAAGAACCATCATCTATTACAGAATTTTCCAAGAGGGAATCAAAGCAGGAGGAACAAAAAGAGCAGACCTTTCATATCTAACCTATGGGCTGAAGAATTTAGTTTGAACATGGTGCTTAAGAAAGCACACAGTTGCTGATTTGCTTCAAAGCAGTGGGGGTTTTGGAGAAGGCAATGGCATCCCACTCCAGTACTCTTGCCTGGAAAATCCCATGGATGGAGGAGCCTGAAGGCTGCAGTCCATGGGGTCGCTGAGCGTCGGACACGACTGAGCGACTTCACTTTCACTTTCACTTACATTTCTATAAACCAATTATATCAATCAATACACTGCCAAGGACACAGTAGGTAAGGGATATGGAGACGTAGCTGCAAACATTGGCCCAACAAGTGAAAAATCCTTCACCAATACAATTTCTAATCAATCTTTTAACTGCTCAAAGGAATCTGTATTTAGATAGTTTAGAACATCTCATGCCTCTCAGTTGGGAGGCTCTAAACAATCACATGTGGCTGGAAAAACCTATTCAGGCAGGCTAGAGGATTTCCAAAAGGAATTTGTAGGCTGAAACACTGTCACACCCAGGAATTATTAACTGGAGCTGTAAGTTAGCTCTTTTTTCAGAGAAAGGTAGTGGGGGACAGCCCCCCTGTAAAGTCAGAGGTGTAGGTGAGAACACAAAGCAGAAAGTAGGCAGACTCCAGCTTTTTGGGGGTAGATGCTCGAGAACCTCCAGGGGGCTCCTGAGGCTCAATCTCGCCCTTGCTATTGCCGAGCCTCCTTCCTCATGACCTTTGTCATGGGCGGAGCGCTGATCCAAGCCAGCTCCTGACGCAGCACCAGTCCTTCCAATGAATATTCAGGACTGATTTCCCTTAGGATGGACTGGTTTGATCTTGCTGTCCAGGTGACTCTCAAGAGTCTTCTCCACACCACAATTCAAAAGCATCGGTTTTTCAGTGCTTAGTATTCTTTGTGGTCCAACTCTTCCATCCATACATGACTACTGGAAAAACCATAGCTTTGACTAGACGGACCTTTGTCGGCAAAGTACTGTCTCTGCTTTTAATATGCTGTCTAGGTTTGTCATAGCTTCTCTTCCAAGGAGCAAAAAAACTGTCTTTTAATTTCATGGCTGCAGTCACTGTCTGCAGTGATTTAGGAGCCCAAGAAAATGAAATCTGCTACTGTCTCCACTTTTTCCCCATCTATTTGCCCTGAAGGAAAGAGATCGGATGCTATGATTTTCATTTTTTGAATGTTGAGTTTTAAGCCAGCTTTTTCACTCTCCTTTTTCATTTTCATCAAGAGACTCTTTAGTTCTTCACTTTCTGCCATAAGGGTGGTGTCATCTGCATATCTGAGGTTATTGATATTTCTTCCAGCAATCTTGATTCCAGCTTGTCCTTCATCCAGCCCAGCATGATGCTTACTCCTTGGAAGAAAAGTTATGACCAACTTAGATAGCTTATTAAAAAGCAGAGACATTACTTTGCCAACAAAGGTCCATCTAGCCAAGGCTATGGTTTTTCCAGTGGTCATGTATGGATGTGAGAGTTCGACCATAAAGAAGGCTGAGCACCGAAGAACTGATGCTTTTGAACTGTGGTGTTGGAGAAGACTCTTGAGAGTCCCTTGGACTGCAAGGAGATCCAACCAGTCTATCCTAAAGGAGATCAGCCCTGGGTGTTCTTTGGAAGGAATGATGCTGAAGCTGAAACTCCAGTACTCTGGCCACCTCATGAGAAGAGTTGACTCGTTGGAGAAGACTCAGATGCTGGGAGGGATTGGGGGCAGGAGGAGAAGGGGACAACAGAGGATGAGATGGCTGGATGGCATCACTGACTCGATGGATGTGAGTCTGAGTGACCTCCGGGAGTTGGTGATGGACAGGGAGGCGTGGCGTGCTGCAATTCATGGGGTCACAAAGAGTTGGACACAACTTAGTGACTGAACTGAACTGAACTCTGCATATAAGTTAAATAAACAGAGTGACTATATACAGCCTTGATGTACTCCTTTCCCAATTTGGAACCAGTCCATTGTTCCATGTCCAGTTCCAACTGTTACTTCTTGACCGACATGTAGGTTTCTCAGGAGGCAGGTAAGGTGGTCTGGTATTCCCGTCTCTTTAAGAATTTTCCATAGTTTGTTCTGATCCATACAGTTAAAGGTTTTAGCAAAGTCAATGAAGCAGATGTTTTTTGGAGCTCTCTTGATTTTTTTATGATCCCGTGGATGTTGACAATTTGATCTGTGGTTCCTCTGCCTTTTCTAAATCCAGTTTGAACATCTGGAAGTTCTTGGTTCACTATGTGTTTTTCAGGAATGATTGTTGAGTCTATTGAAATACTTTTGTTTTTCTGCTTTTCTTTATTAATGCAGTGAATCAGTAGTAGATTTCACAATTTTATGTCACCCTGCATATTAATCTTTTTATTTTTGTTTTCCATTGAAGTATAATTGACATACAGTGTTATATTAATTTCAGGTGTACAACATAGCAATTCAACATTTATATACATTACAAGGTGATCACCACAATAAGCTAGTTACCATCTGTCACCATTTAAATTTGTCACAATATTGACAATATTTGCTGTTCTGTGTATTGGATCCCCTATTCTGCCTATCCTTCCACTTTACTCCTCTCTGGTATCCAGTTTATTCTCAATATCTGTGAATCTGTTTCTGTTCTGCTTTGTTAATTTGTTTTATTTATTTATATATTTTAGATTCCTTATATAAATGAAGTCATATTGTATTTACTAATCTTTTAATTGATTGGTAGATTTGATTTACTAATATTTTACTTGGCATTCTTCATCAGTTGTGTCCAACTCTTTGTGACCCCATAGACTGTAGTCCGCCAGGCTCCTCCGTCCATGGGATTTCCCAGGCAAGAATACTGGAATGGGTTGCCATTACCTTTTCCAAGGGACTCTTCCCAACCCAGTGATCAAACCTGGATCTCCTGTGTTGGCCGTGGATTCTTTACCTCTGAGCCACCTGGCAAGTCTCCTCTATGTTTGTAGCTCTCCTTTTTGTATCTTTGGCCGATTTTTTGATCAAGGTTTCACTAGGCTTGTAGAATGAATTGAAATTCTTTCTTTTTTCTATTATCTGAAACAGTTGAATACCAAAAAAAATTATAGTGTCTATAACTGTGGAAGATTTAATATAATTTACCTATTATAACATGAAACTGGCTTGGAGAATTTTGGGGAGATAAATCTGTGACCACACTTTCAATTTTTTTCTATACTTAATAGTTTATGTTTTCCTAAAATTTTTAGAAAAATCATATCTATGTTTTCAAGGTTATTAAATTTTTTAAAGATTTGATGTCTCTACTTGTCATTGCCTTGTCAAATTTTAGTATTACTAGCAATTTTTGCTTTATGATTTTTAAAGCTATGTTGCTCAATTCATGAAGAATCATTGTTATATCTTGGTAGTGAATATCTTTTGTTAGTGTAAGTGTCTGTTTTTAGTCCCAGTAATGCTTGTACATCCTGCTTTCTTTGTTTTTCCTTGTCTTTATCCACCCCTGGCTTTTCAACCTTCTTGTGGAATTTTGTTTTGGATGTACTTCTTATGAAATGCATATAAGTTTTTAAAATGCAATATAAGATTTTTTTGTATTTTAATAGAATTTAGTCTATTTAATTTTTTACTTAGTCTGTTTAAATTTTTAATGATCCTTGATGTACTTGGTCTGATTTTTAATATCTTCATGTTTTCTATTTCAGTGTATGTCTTGTAAAAAGCTTATAGCTTTCTGAGATTCTTGGTATTTTTAGGGAATTTTAATAGAATTTAATCTATTAAAATTTTTAATGATCCTTGATATGGCTGGTCTGGTTTTTAATATCTTCATGTTTTGTGTTTATCTTGCTTTTTATAGTTTTGCTTTTCTCCCTTCTGGCTTTTGCTGCATTAATCTAATTTCCTATATTCCTTTGCCCCCTCAATTTAGTAATTCTAATTCATTTTGTTTTTCTATTGGCTATATTGCTTTAGCTTGTGTTTATAGTGAAATGGAAAAACACTGTGTACAAATAAGTACTTAACAGATTCTCTTAAGCAAAATGACGGCACTGGCAGCAGCACCCGTGGAGCGATCTTCAGTCTCCCACACCCGCGTCTCTGTGCTGACAGCGTCCAAGACAAAGTCCCGAACTGTAAGGTTCCCCAGTGGACTTTCTCCTTTTGATTCTCTGGCTGCCTACTTACATGAATGCTGCTGCCTTGCTTAATGCCTCTTCACACACGTTGCCTGTGACTTTCCACATTTGGATGTTGTTCTTTGAAGTGGAATTCTCTTATCATCTGTCTTGTCATGTAGTTCACTCCATGACTGACACAGCTTATATCCACTCAAACTTAAAAGTGGAAATCATAAATAGTTTCTGAAATTCATTCAACTAGCCCTGAGTTTATGGAGCACATGAGATGGCCAGATGATGTTCTACCTCGTGTAGGTACAGGAGTAAACAGATGAAGAGGGGGCGGATTGGCAGTAAACAGATAAAGGCAAATGTGTAAACAATGTCCGAGGGTGACAAATGCTGCAGTAAAGAAGAGAGAGGTGACAGGTGATAATAAAGTTGTTTCATAAAATAAAATGAAATTTAGTTAGTTAGTTCTCTATTTTTTTGGCCAAGCCATACAACTTACGGGATCTTAGTTTCCCTACCAGGATCTAAACAGAACCTGGGGCCTCAGGTGTTAAAATACCGAGTCCCAGCCACTGAACCACCAGGGAATTCCCTGAAATTGCTGTTTTATTTTATTTTATTTATTTATTTGGCTGCACCAGGTCTTAGTTGCAGCACACAGGATCTTCACTGTGGCATGTGGAATCTATTTCCCTGAGTAGCGATCGAACTCAGGCCCCCTGTATGGGGAGCACGAAGTCTTAGTCACTGGACCACCAGGGAACTCCTGTTTTAGATAATGTGGTTAGTGAAGAACTGATGCTTTTGAACTGTGGTGCTGGAGAAGACTCTTGAGAGTCCCGTGGGCTGCAAGGAGATCCAACCAGTCCATCTTAAAGGAGGTCAGTCCTGGGTGTTCATTGCAAGGACTGATGCTGAAGCTGAAACTCCAATACTTTGGCCACCTAATGCGAAGAACTGACTCATCTGAAAAGACCCTGATGCTGGGAAAGATTGAAGGCAGGAGGAGAAGGGGATGACAGAGGATGAAATGGTTGGATGGCATCACTAACTTGATGGGCATGAATTTGAGTAAGCTCTGGGTGTTGGTGATGGACAGGGAAGCCTGGCGTGCTGCAGTCCATGGGGTGGCAGAGGACAGGACTGAGCAACTGAACTGAACTGAAGGCGTCTCTGAGGAGGTGATATTTCAGCAGAACCTTAGATGCAGTGGTGGAGAATCTTGCAAATATACGCGGAGAGAACCTTCCGGGCAGGGGAAGCAGGTAGTGCAGAGGCCAACTGGGGGGCGGTGGGGTGGGGTTCCGTGGGCTCACATGCTCCAGGAGTAGCAGGCCTTCATCAGCAAAAGTGAGGGCAGTGGGAGGTTGATGGAAAGCCTGGGGGGCCATGGTAAGGATTTGGGGACTGTACATTAGCCATAAGTAGAAGGCACTAGAGTGTGGGCCTGGGCAGTCACGTTGTCTGGCTCACGTTTTAGAAGGTCAGTCGGCTGTGGCAGAGCGTAGATGCCCAGGAGCAGGACTGGCATGGGAGCAGCTAGGAAGCAAGCTCAACAGGAAAGACGAGCAGTAGTGATCCAGACAGCTGGTGGCAGGGCAGAAAAAGAGACATCATGCACCCAGCCCCACAGACTGCAGCCCTCCAGGCTCCTCTGTCCTTGGGATTCTCCAGGCAAGAATACTGGAGTGAGTAACCATTCCCTTCTCCAGGGGATCTTCCTGACTCAGGGGTTGAATCCTAGGTCTCCTGCATTGCAGGTGGATTCTTTACTGTCTGAGCCACCAGGGAAGCCCTTGTAATATTGTGTCAAGGATTTTATGTAGAATGTGAGAGAAAAACGAACTTCAGTCAGAAATGATGCCATAGTTTTTGGGGGTTTGTTTTTTGTTGTTTTTGGTTTTGGTTCTTTTGTCTGTACCATGAGGCTTGCAGGATCTTAGTTCCCCAAACAGATCGAACCCACGCCCTCAGCAGTGAAAGCGCAGAGTCCTAACCACTGGCATGCCAGGAAATTCCTGATGCCGGGGTTTTTGATCTGAGTAAAATGATGATGATATTTACTCAGGAAAAAAAATTGACAAGGAAAAAGCTGGCTCCATGATTTTATAATTATGAAAATTTTTATTTTGGTAATCACGTGCCCAAAGAGGATGATGCAGAGAAAAACCAGAAAGCAAGATACTGAGAGCACAAAATGCGGGCCAGATTGTGGAGCTTCAGGAACTGTGGGAACGCACAATGGCACAGCCACTTTGGAAGGCAGGCAGGTTGTTCTTGAAGAGAGCTAAACACACTCTTCGCTTATGATCCAGCAGTCACACTCCTTGGGGTGCACACAAGTGAGATGAAAAGTTAAATCCACACAAAAACCTGCATGTGAGTGTGAATAGCAGCTTTGTTCTTGGAGGCAACCAAAATATCCTTCAGTGGGTGAATAAACTATGGTATGTCCATACAAAGGAGTATTATTCAGTGATAAAAGTAAATAAGTAATGAACCACAAAAAAGACATGGTGGAAGCCTGTGTGTGCACTCAGTCGTGTCTGACTCTTTGCAGCTCCAGGGACTATAGCCTCCCAGGCTCCTCTGGCAGGTGAGAATAGTCCGCTAGGCAAGAATACTGGAGCAGGTCGCCGTCTCCTTCTCCAGCAGGCCTTCCCGACCCAGGGATCCAACCCACATCTCGTGTCTCCCGCATTGGCAGGCAGGTTCTTTACCAGCAGCACCCCCTGGGAAGCCCGCATATTACCAAGTAGGAAAAAACCTATCTTAAACAGCTTCCCCATGTGTAATTTCAACTATGTGAGATTCTGGAAAAGGCAAAATTCTGGTGACCATAAAAAGATCAGTGGTTGCTAGGGATTCAGGAGGAGAGAGGGAATGCTAAGTGCCCAGAACAAAGGGGATTTTTAGGGCAGTGAAACCGTTCTGTATGAAACTGTAACAGTGGATACATGTCATTCTACACTTGGCAAACGCATAGAATGCACATCACAGAGAGTGGAGCTAATGTGAACTACAGACTTCAGTTAAAACTAAACTATGGGCTTTAGTTATTTGTTAATAATTATAAATATTGGCTCATCGAGTGTAACAAAAAGGAAAAAAAGGAAGCAGGAAGTATTATGCATCTTCTGTTAGGTTTACAACTAGCAAAAATGAGCTCACCCAGCAAAAGCCAGAGAACCTGCTTCAACCAATGCTTGGAACTTGGGAGCTGAGCAGGAAAAGGAGGTGTCATTACTCCAGGCTCCCGGGGTGGTTTACTCTCTGGCCTTTTTTAAAGATCAGTTTCAGAGTCTTTGAATCATTGTGTAAAGAAGGTCTTTTTTTTTTTTTTGGTTCAGAAAGCATCTCTTGACTTCCCTGGTGGTCCATTTGTTACGACTCCTTGCTTCGAATGGAGGGGGCACAGGTTCAATCCCTGGTTGGGGAAGTTCCTGCCTGCCACAGGGCCAATATATATATATATATATATATATATACACGCACAATGCAGAACTCAGCATCTTCACGGAGGCCAGCACCTTCATCTGTAATTCCCGTGTACTGTCCCAGGCCTTGAAGTGGCTCCCGAGTCTCAGATATCCTACTCTTCATGGAGAAGATAGGCAGCCCAGGCTCTTTCTTGCCCTGCTTTTTGGTGGTTCATCACACATAAACATCCCCCAAATATCCTGCTGATGTCAAATCTGAAAAATTATAGTGAGTGGCTTTGGGATTGTATCCTTTTTCAGAGACAGTAGATTACTCATAATCCCAGAGTCCAAATAAAATAAATTTGTTACATCACTGCTTAAAAAATAAATGTATGATATTGATTATTTCAGGTTTAACATATTAAGCTATGCAAGCAGAGCACATTATAAACAAATTGTAATTTATTATTCCCACTGTTTGAAAAACACATTCTGGTCGCACGCGATCTTTGCTTAGGGTCTTTGTGCAAGCGCAAGCTGTCAGGTCTTTACGCTGGGATTACAACCATGCTAGTGGGGATAAGGCAGACATCACTTGCTACAAGTGAACCAAATGGTTTCTAAACACCAGTGGGCAGGTTAGGCAGTGTGCAGTAGCACAAATTGCCTCCGTGAAAAGTGTTTATAGGGCTCCCCTGTTGACCCAGTGGTTAAGAAACCACCTTGCAATGCAGGGGACCCCAGTTCGGTCCCTGGTCTGGAAAATCCCATCTGCCTCGGGGCAGCTTAGCCTGTGTGCTACAACTACCGAGCCCGTGCTCTAGAGCCCACGAGCTGCAACTCCTGAGCCCGTGTGCCCCAATACCGAAGCCCGCATGCCCTAGCCGCCCTGCCCTGCAGTGAGAGACGCCATCACAATGAGAAATCCACACACCACAGCTAGAAAGTAGCCCCTGCTTGCCAAGGCTACAGGAAGGCTCAGCATAGCAATGAAGACACAGTGCAGCCCAAAATAGAAATAAATAATTTTTAAAAAGTTTTTGTAAATTAATAGGAAAAACACTCAGAAAAATGAACCCAGTATGTAAACAGACAATTCTCAGAAAGTACATAAAAAGTCATTAAAAATAATGAGACTAACTGATAAGCCAGAAATACAAATTTAAATGCTGTGGAACAGGGACTTCCTGGCCATCCACTGGTTAAGACTCTGTGCTGCCGTTGCAGGGAGTAGGGTTTAATCCCTGGTCAGGGAACTAAATTCCTGCATGCCTTGTGGCACTGCAAAAAAAAAGAAAGAAAAGAAAATTTAAAACTAAATTAAATTTAATTTAAAAAATAATAATAATATGGAACATCATTTTTAGTCAATTCAAGATGATAATTTTGGGGAGAGTGCAATTTTTCAAGCACTAGTGAAAGTGAAGTGAAAGTCAGTACAAATGTGAATAGCACTTTGGAAATCCATTTCTAGATCCTTAAAAATCCCTATCCTTTGATCTGCGAATTCCCCTTCTCAGACTATATCCAAAATATTTTTTCAACTGTAGAAAATAATATATAAAATGCTGAAGTTATTACTAATAATAGCAAATATAATTGAAAACAACCTTATTATTTAAAAATAAAAATCTGATAAATAAGCTATATATATTCATATAATGAGATATTATGCAGCCATTTAAGATGATGTGTTTTAGCTACTTTGTTTTTAATGGGTCCCCAAGTTTTCTCCCACTAGCGCCAGGTGGCAGTAGTGGTAAAGAACCCACTTGCCAATGCAGGAAACATAAGAAATGAGGGTTCGATCCCTGGGTCGAGAAGATCCCCTGGAGGAGGGCATGGCAACTCACTCCAGTATTCTTGCCTGGAGAATCCCATGGACAGAGGAGCCTGGCAGGCTACCGTCATAGGGTTACAAGAGTCGGACCCAACTGAAATGACTTAGCATGCACGCACTCACAAGTTTCTGCCATCTGCCTAACACCTAGAGTCTTCTCTAAGTTGACCATAATAAATTTAGCGTATTTTTTATTGGGGACATTTAGGTTATTTCCAAGCTTTTTTTCCATTTTAGACTACACTCAGGCAATAATTTATGTGAACATTCAGATGCACTCTAAAGACCAAGAAACACATTGAAAGATGTCTTCAAAAGCAGATCTACTCTTGGGATCCCATGCTGGGTCTCTGAGCCAGCCCCCAAGCTTGGTGAGAGCCCCAGCCTTCATCACTTCTTCCAAACCCAGAGGAAATGTTCACAGTCACTGTTAAGATCACAGCTCCCAGGACCTCACGTTTGTATCAAAACACCCATGTTTGTCTTCCCTGAAGTCTCCACAGGCAAATCTAGAAACTGCTCAGGGACAAGCATACTTGCTCCTGGGAAGAGAGGTAAATCCCTCTGAGGTGTTTGCGGGCAACTGGGCCGTGAGAGATAAGGAGCAAACTCTGAATCGTTATCTACGGAGGAACCAAAGGTACCCGAGAGTAGTCGAAGATGCAGAGGGAAATAGACAGCCCAACGGGGTTGACTGAGGGGCACCTGGGGAGGAGGCCACAGTAACACCCCGCTCCCCGGTTCCGTGCTCTTCAGTTGGTTTGGTTCTTGTGCTAGCCACTTGTTCTAGTGCCCTCCCCGGACCACCAGGGATGCTGCCCTGAACTACGAGGACCAGGGAGGGGGAGGTTACAGCTGTGGGCTTCTGGTCTCCTTGTGCTTTGTTTTGACAGAAGGACCAAAGTTGCAGCAGGAGCCTGAAGTGGCAACTTCTTAGTTTAGGAAATGCAGTGTACAAAGCTGGAAGGAAATTGTGAGCATCATCTTCACAGAGAATTTAGTGATGGGACTTGCGTGCTGAGAGGAAATATAATTTTTCCCCCCATTAATGGAGCATCCAGGTCTTGTTGGTGATGGAGGAACCACCTGGAGCATTGAATGAGATGCTTTCCTGGAGATGTCGCAGTTAGGGTTCCAGCTGTAGGTGTGGGACCGATGTGTCAAGACAGCATTACTTCTTCTGAGAAGCATGACAGGGGTGAGGGAGATGAATGCAAGAACGCGCAGAGGCACAGGGAAGTTAAAGGGCAAAGGCCAGTTTGGGGCGTAAGTGGAGCCGCTGAGCGTCTACTAGCTGCCTTTACCTGGAAAGTATCAGAGAGCTCCGCCTCCAGATGCCAGTCATGCCAAGGACCCTACAACTACCCCAGGCTATTTCAGTAGACCTACAGACCACCAATGACATGAATGTTAATATTTTATCATCCCAACTTGCACTTCTAAAAGTCCTCATTAATTTCACCAGATTAAAAACTGGCAAGCACGCTGGTGCAGATGAGAATCACAGCCTCCTTGCGGTGTCTGTGTGCCAGCTCGTCTGGGAGCCTGGGATGATTTGCCCTCCCTGTCTCAGCTCCGTAAAGGGGCTAATAATTAGCATTTGGAAGCCAAGTCACACTTCCCCCACTGGAGGCCATTTGCTGATTGTTCATTAATTAATTAACTGATTGGTTAGCAGTTCCTCTAGCACTGGCTAGTAAAGATCTTTGAGGCACTCTCCCCCTGCCCCCCACACACCCTGGTGCGAGAAGAATTTTCATAACCTCCTTGAAAGCCTTAGACGTGTGTGTGGGTGTGTGTGTCTGTGTGTGTATGTGTCTTGTGTTGTGTAGCTTGCTGTGTGTGGGTGTGTGTGTCTGTGTGTGTATGTGTCTTGTGTTGTGTAGCTTGCATAGTGCCCTGCACACCAAAAACACCTAAGCAGTGAATGGGTGGATATGTGAATAAATAGACACATGAAAATCTGTACTTTCTAGCTTTTTCCCATGTAGTAAATTTTTCTTTAAGCTTTCGTTTTAAAGAGAACTTGAAAAGTAAAAGTGTTAGTCACTCAGTCGTGTCTGACTCTTTGTGACCCCGTGGTCTGTAGCCTGCCAGGCTCCTCTGTCCATGGGATTTTCCCAGGCAAGAATACTAGAACAGGTTGCCATTTCCTTCTCCAAGGGATCTCCCCAACCCAGGGATTGAACCCGAGTCTCCTGCAGGCAGGATTCTTTACCATTTGAGTCATCAGGAAAGTCCAATATCACCCAATCTAATTTCACTTTAAATCTTAGGAAACAAGAGAATACATATGTGATTTCAGCTATTAAGAGCACAGACTAATCTATATGGGAAAAGAATCCGAAAAAGAATAGATACATGTATATGTATGCTTCCCAGGTGGCGTGGTGGTTAAGAATCCGCCTGCCAATGCAGGAGACCCAAGAGACTCAGCTTTGATCCCTGGATTCAGAAGATTCCCTGGAGTAGGAAATGACACCCACTCTGGCCTGAAAAATTGCATGGACAGAGGAGTCTGGCAGGCCACAGTCCCTGGGGGTCGCAAAGAGTCAGACACCCTGAGCGATAAGCACGTGTATACGTATCACTGAATTACTTTGCAGTATACTTGAAATGAATGCAACAGTATAAATTAATTATACGTACAACATTGTAAATTAATTATATTCCAATACAAAATAGAAAAATTAAAAAATAAAAAAGACAGGACTTTCCTGGTGGTCCAGTGGTTAAGATTCCAGTCTTCCACAGGGGGCGAGAGTTCCATCCCTGGTCAGGGAAATAAGATCCCACATGCTTCATGGCACAGCCAAAAACAAAACCACAGACTAGACTGTAAATTCAGTCTTTTTCCACTAGAGAAAGGTGCCTGGTCTACCTGCCTTGAGCCCCTGCACAAATGCTGTGTGTGCCTTCTGCCTCACCCAAGCTGGGCATACTGATGCTCCTCCAGGAAGTGTCTGGACAATGACCCAGAACAAGGGGGTGGCTGAGGGTAGGGGCAGATCATTCTCCCTGGCTCACAGGCAGCGCTGAGTGTGCGCAGAGGTGAGACTTGCCATGTACTGAAGGATTCTGTAACATTCCAGGTAATTGCAGCATCGAAATGAGAGTGGCCGCCATCTCAGGAACCCCTGTGTTTCAGAGCTAATTCAGACTGTTTTCAGACCACTTCAGAGCCTCTGGAGTTAGAATTCAATATCACTGTAATTATTTAAAACCTCCAAAATCACTGCAGATGGTGACTGCAGCCATGAAATTAAAAGACGCTTACTCCTTGGAAGGAAAGTTATGACCAACCTACATAGCATATTGAAAAGCAGAGACATTACTTTGCCAACAAAGATCCGTCTAGTCAAGGCTATGGTTTTTCAAGTACTCATGTATGGATGCATGCCAGCAAATTTGGCCTTGGAATATGGAATGAAGCAGGGCAAAGACTAATAGAGTTTTGCCAAGAAAATGCACTGGTCATAGCAAATACCCTCTTCCAACAACACAAGAGAAGACTCTATACATGGACATCACCTGATGGTCAACACCGAAATCAGATCAATTATATTCTTTGCAGCCAAAGATGGAGAAGATCTATACAATCAGCAAAAACAAGACCAGGAGCTGACTGTGGCTCAGACCATGAACTCCTTATTGCCAAATTTAGAATTATATTGAAGAAAGTAGGGAAAATCACTAGACCATTCAGGTATCAGATCAGATCAGATCAGTCGCCCAGTCGTGTCCGACTCTTTGAGACCCCATGAATCGCAGCACGCCAGGCCTCCCTGTCCATCACCAACTGCCAGAGGTCACTCAGACTCACATCCATCGAGTCAGTGATACCATCCAGCCATCTCATCCTCTGTCGTCCCCTTCTCCTCCTGCCCCCAATCCCTCCCAACATCAGAGCCTTCTCCAATGAGTCAACTCTTCGCATGAGGTGGCCAAAATACTGGAGTTTCAGCTTTAGCATCATTCCTTCCAAAGAAATCCCAGGGCTGATCTCCTTCAGAATGGACTGGTTGGATATGACCTAAATCAAATCCCTTATGATTATACAGTGGAAGTGAGAAATAGATTTAAGGGCCTAGATCTGATAGATAGAGTGCCTGATGAACTATGGAATGAGGTTCGTGACATTGTACAGGAGACAGGGATCAAGACCATCCCCATGGAAAAGAAATGCGAAAAAGCAAAATGGCTATCTAGGGAGGCTTTGCAATTAGCTGTGAAAAGAAGAGAAGCGAAAAGCAAAGGAGAAAAGGAAAGATATAAACATCTGAATGCAGAGTTCCAAAGAATAGCAAGAAGAGATAAGAAAGCCTTCTTCAGAGATCAATGCAAAGAAATAGAGGAAAACAACAGAATGGGAAGGACTAGGGATCTCTTCAAGAAAATCAGAGATACCAAGGGAACATTTCATGCAAAGATGGGCTCGATAAAGGGCAGAAATGGTATGGACCTACCAGAAGCAGAAGATATTAAGAAGAGGTGGCAAGAATACACAGAAGAACTGTACAAAAAAGAGCTTCACGACCCAGATAATCATGATGGTGTGATCACTGACCTAGAGCCAGACATCCTGGAATGTGAAGTCAAGTGGGCCTTAGAAAGCATCACTACAAACAAAGCTAGTGGAGGTGATGGAATTCCAGTGGAGCTATTCCAAATCCTGAAAGATGATACTGTGAAAGTGCTGCACTCAATATGCCAGCAAATTTGGAAAACTCAGCAGTGGCCACAGGACTGGAAAAGGTCAGTTTTCATCCCAATCCCAAAGAAAGGCAATGCCAAAGAATGCTCAAACTACCGCACAATTGCACTCATCTCACACGCTAGTAAAGTAATGCTCAAAACTCTCCAAGCCAGGCTTCAGCAATATGTGAACCGTGAACTTCCTGATGTTCAAGCTGGTTTTAGAAAAGGCAGAGGAACCACCAGAAAAGCATCTATTTCTGCTTTATTGACTATGCCAAAGCCTTTGACTGTGTGGATCACAAAAAACTGTGGAAAATTCTGAAAAAGATGGGAATACCAGACCACCTGATCTGCCTCTTGAGAAATTTGTATGCAGGTCAGGAAGCAACAGTTAGAACTGGACATGGACCAACAGACTGGTTCCAAATAGGAAAAGGAGTTCATCAAGGCTGTATATTGTCACCCTGTTTATTTAACTTATATGCAGAGTACATCATGAGAAAAGCTGGACTGGAAGAAAGACAAGTTGGAATCAAGATTGCTGGGAGAAATCTCAATAACCTCAGATATGCAGATGACACCACCCTTATGGCAGAAAGTGAAGAGGAACTAAAAAGCCTCTTGATGAAAGTGAAAGTGGAGAGTGAAAAGGTTGGCTTAAAGCTCAACATTCAGAAAACGAAGATCATGGCATCTGGTCCCATCACTTCATGGGAAATAGATGGGGAAACGGTGGAAACAGTGTCAGACTTTATTTTTCTGGGCTCCAAAATCACTGCAGATGGTGACTGCAGCCATGAAATTAAAAGACACTTACTCCTTGGAAGGAAAGTTATGACCAACCTAGATAGCATATTCAAAAGCAGAGACATTACTTTGCCAACAAAGGTTCGCCTAGTCAAGGCTATGGTCTTTCCTGTGGTCATGTATGGATGTGAGAGCTGGATGTGAAGAAGGCTGAGCGCCAAAGAATTGATGCTTTTGAACTGTGGTGTCGGAGAAGACTCTTGAGAGTCCCTTGGACTGCAAGGAGATCCAACCAGTCCATCCTGAAGGAGATCAGCCCTGGGTGTTCTTTGGAAGGAATGATGCTGAAGCTGAAACTCCAGTACTTTGGCCACCTCATGCGAAGAGTTGACTCATTGGAGAAGACTCTGATGCTGGGAGGGATTGGGGGCAGGAGGAGAAGGGGACGACAGAGGATGAGATGGCTGGATGGCGTCACCAACTCAATGGACGTGAGTTGAGTGAACTCTGGGAGATAGTAAAGGACTGGGAGGCCTGGCGTGCTGTGATTCATGGGGTCTCAAGGAGTCGGACACGACTGAGCGACTGAACTGAACTGAATTGAGGATGGAATTAATTTTAAGATGATGACTCTTCAATGAAAAAAAAAGTTAAATTCAAATTAGTTCAATCAAGTTTCCTAAAAGATTACAAGATTTAAAATTTTAAACTGTTGACCAAAATGAGGGAGTGAGGCTTGGGAACGTTTATCTTTGCTTTTCATGAGGCACAAATGGTAACCCCCTAGATTTGTATTGCACTTTCAACACTTCAGATCTTTTATCTTATTTGATTTTTGAGATGGGTACAGAAATGTCACTATCCCATATTAACAAGTAATGAACTCTAGAAATTGAAATAAGTTCATCAAGAAATCACCAACTCAGAGTTGGATAGTTAAAATGAGAAAAGACCTTAGAAATTACCTATCCCAACACCTCATTTTTGGAGAAGGAAATGGCAACCCACTCCAATATTCTTGTGTGGAAAACCCCATGGACAGGGGATTCCGGTGGGTTCTAGTCCATAGGATCACGAAGAGTCGGACATGACTGAGTGACTAACACTATACCTCATTTTAGAGATGAGGAAACAAATGTCCATCCTCTCTTTCATCTTAATATTTCTCTTGATATCACCATCTTCACAATGTATAATAAGTAACTTCCTATATCGGAGAAGGCAATGGCACCCCACTCCAGTACTCTTGCCTGGAAAATCCCATGGATGGAGGAGCCTGGTAGGCTGCAGTCCATGGGATCGCTAAGAGTCGGGCATGACTGAGTGACCACTTTCACTTTTCACTTTCATGCATTGGAGAAGGAAATGGCAACCCACTCCAGTGTTATTGCCTGGAGAATCCCAGGGACGGGGAGCCTGGTGGGTTGCCGTCTATGGGGTCGCACAGAGTCGGACACGACTGAAGCAACTTAACAGCAGCAACTTCCTATATCATTAGCAACTAACCAACCTTATATGATGCTTTGATTAAACAAAGCCTATACCATGAATTCTCATCACTCCTGTATTAAAAGATAATTTGAAAGATTATTATTTTAAAGGTATAAATTATTATTCCTGGGTGAGTCTAAAATGAACATATGTCAAAACTTTTATTTAACTAATGGGGAACCCGTAAAATGTTACAACTGACTCAAGGGATAACTCAGAGAACAGGAGATGATATAAAAATTATTTTATAGAATATGCAGAATAGATCTGTATGCAGGGCAATGATTAACTTGAGTTTCTATGGACAAGAATTATTTGCATTATTATCAGTTTTCTGCAGTTTACAAAGCTGTAAAACAGCTCAACAACAAAGAAAGGTAGCCTTTAAGCATGAGCTACACAGGATACACCCAGTAATCGTTGGAGCACATTTCAGTCTTTCAACATTTTTTCCTACATTTGTAAGAATTCAACTTGAGTACTACCAAATATTGAATAATTAAATAATAGTAATTCTATACAAAATTTTCCAGAGGGTCAAAAACGAAGGAATGTTTCCCAACTCATTCTATGAGGCCAGCATTACTCTATTACCAAAACCAGACCAAGACATTACAGAAGAAAAGCTGTCAACAAATATTCTTCATGAACATACATGTAAATATTCTTACCTGATTAAATACACCAATATATAATGAGGAAAATACATCAGGACTAGGGCGGTTTCTCCCATGAACACAAGGTTGGTGTAACATTGGAGAATCAGTTAATGCTGGGACTTCCCTTGTGGTCCAGTGGCTTAGACTCCCAAAGCAGGGGGCCCAGGTTCAACCCCTGGTCAGGGAACTAGATCCCACAGGGTGCAGCTGAGAAGTTCATATGCTGCAACTGAAAGATCCTGCCTTCTACAACTAAAGACCTACATTGTGCCACTAAGACCAACAGAGTCAAGTAAGGAAATGTTTAAAAAAGAAGCAGTAATGTAACTCACCAAATAAACAAAGTCAAGAAAAGAAATAGCATCTCAGTATTGAGATGCAGAAAAAGCATTTGACAATATTCATCATCCATTCCCAAGAAGGGTACTTGTTCAACCTGTAAAAGGGCATCTATGAAAAACATACAGTTAACATCACACTTGACTTCCCTGGTGGCTCAGATGGTAGGGAGTCTGCCTACAATATGGGAGACCTGGGTTCGATCTCTGGGTGGGAGGATCCCCTGGAGAAGAAAATGCAACCCACTCCAGGATTCTTGCCTGGAGAATCCCATGGACGGAGGAGCCTGGCAGGCTACAGTCCACGGGGTCACAAAAGAGTTGGACACGACTGAGCAACTTCACTTTCTTTCTTTCTAATGATGAGAGGCTGAGTGCTTTCCTCTGTGCTTAGGGAAAAAGCAAGTGTGTCCACTCTCATCTCTTTTTTAACAGGGTACTAGACATTGCAGTCAGGGCTGCTGCTGCTGCTGCTAGTCGCTTCAGTCGTGTCCGACTCTGTGCGACCCCATAGACAGAAGCTCACCAGCTCCCCCATCCCTGGGATTCTCCAGGCAAGAATACTGGAGTGGGTTGCCATTTCCTTCTCCAATGCATGGAAGTGAAAAGTGAAAGGGAGGCCTAAAAAAATAAAGGAAGCAGTAAAGGAAAGAGAAAATAAAGCTGTCTTGGGAGTTCCCTGGTGACCTAGGGGTTAGGACTCCACGCTTTCACTGCCATGGCCTGGATTCAATCCCTGGTCGGGGAACTGAGATTCCATAAGCCACTAGACATGGCCAACAAAAAAGCAGGGGAAAAAAAGCTATCTCTATTCATAGATGACATCATAATCTATGTAGAAAATTTGATGGAATCTACAAAAACATTAACAGAACTAGTAAGAATTTAGCAATATTTTTAAGATGCAATATTAATTTGCAAAAATCAGTATATTTCTATATGCAAACAATAAACAGTTGGAATTTGAAATTTGAAAAATTACGTTTATGATGACATCAAAACAAATGAAACAGGGATCCATCTGATGAAAAATGTGTGAGATCTGTGCACTGAGAACTGATAAAACATGGCTGAGAGGAGTCAGAGGAGGCCTAAATAAAGGGAGATGTGTGAGATCTGTACTCTGAGAACTGATAAAACAGGGCTGAAAGGGATCAGAGGAGGCCTAAATAAAGGGAGAAATATATTTATTTGGAAGATTCAATCTTGTTAGAGTCAACACAATTCCAATTGGAATCCCAGGAGGCTTTCTTTGGGTATTGACAAGCTGATTTTAAAATCCACATGGAAATGCAAACGACCTAGACTAGCTGAAACAAATTCGAAGAGGAAGTTTGAGGAACTGCATTACCTGATTTAAGACTTATTATAAAACTATGGTAATCAACACAATGTGATATCGGTGTAAAAGTAGACAAACAAATCAATAGAACAGAAGTCCAGAAATAAACCCATATGCTTATACAGACATCAGTTGATTTTCAACAAACATACAAAGGCAACTTAGATGAAGGATAATCTTTTTCACAAATGCTGCTAGAACAATTTGATATCCATATGCAAAAACAATAACTACACCCTATACCATACACGAAAGTTAACTCTGAATGTAAAACCTAAAACTTCCAGAAGAAAATCTATTGACCTTGATTTTATCAAATATTCTTAGATAGAAAACCAAAAATATAACCTACAAATGAAAAAATATATATATCTGAAAAAGGACTTCTATCCAGAACTTTCTTTAAAAATAAAAAAAAGAATAAACCCTTTTTTTTTTAACTAAAAAAACAAAAGAAAGAATCCCCTGGCATCAGTGGAGGACTCTTCTTTCATTATAAGGGCTTTTCAACTCTCAAAACTCAACAATAAGAAAGTAAACTGGAAATCCCCCCGTCCCTGGGTCTCCAGGCAAGAACACGGACTCTGTGCTTTCATTATAAGGGGCCCCATCTGGTTCAATAAACAACGGGATCCCACCCTGCACACTCTGGCAAGGCCAAAAAAAGAGAAAAAAAGAAAGAAACCAGGTATGAGAGACTCCATACCGCATGATTACATTTATGTAAATCTCTAGAGAATGCAAGCTAATCTGTAGGCATGAATCAGCTGTTACCTTGGGACACGACTAGGAGCCTGGTATGGAGCGAGGCGTGGGGAGAGGCAGAGAGATGAGTCAGAAGGGGGCGTGAGGAGACCTTGGGGTGAGGGTGTGCTCACTATCTCGTGTTGGCAGTTCACAGTATATGTCAAAATTTATCAGATTGTACCTTCAAGTGTGTGTAGTTTATTGTATGTCAGTTACACCTCGGTAAAGCTATTATGGTCTATTGGTTTTCCCTACTTTCTTCAATTTATGTCTGAATTTGGCAATAAGGAGATCATGGTCTGAGCCACAGTCAGCTCCTGGTCTTGTTTTTGCTGACTGTATAGAGCTTCTCCATCTTTGGCTGCAAAGAATATAATCAGTCTGATTTCGGTGTTGACCATCTGGTGATGTCCACGTATAGAGTCTTCTCTTGTGTTAGTGGAAGAAGGTGTTTGTTATGACCAGTGCATTTTCTTGGCAAAACTCTATTAGTCTTTGCCCTGCTTCATTCCGTATTCCAAGGCCAAATTTGCCTGTTACTCCAGGTGTTTCTTGACTTCCTACTTTTGCATTCCAGTCCCCTGTAATGAAAAGGACATCTTTTTTGGGTGTTAGTTCTAAAAGGTCTTGTAGGTCTTCATAGAACCGTTCAACTTCAGCTTCTTCAGCGTTACTGTTTGGGGCATAGATGTGGATTACTGTGATATTGAATGGTTTGCCTTGGAAACGAACAGAGATCATTCTGTCGTTTTTGAGATTGCATCCAAGTACTGCATTTCGGACTCTTTTGTTGACCATGATGGCCATTCCATTTCTTCTGAGGGATTCCAGCCTGCAGTAGTAGATATAATGGTCCTCTGAGTTAAATTCACCCATTCCAGTCCATTTGAGTTCACTGATTCCTAGAATGTCAACATTCACTCTTGCCATCTCTTGTTTGACCACTTCCAATTTGCCTTGATTCATGGACCTGACATTCCAGGTTCCTATGCAATATTGCTCTTTACAGCATCGGACTTTGCTTCTATCAACAGACATATCCACAGCTGGGTATTCTTTTTGCTTTGGCTCCATCCCTTCATTCTTTCTGGAGTTATTTCTCCACTGATCTCCAGTAGCATATTGGGCACCTACTGACCTGGGGAGTTTCTCTTTCAGTATCCTATCAATTTGCCTTTTCATACTGTTCATGGGGTTCTCAAGGCAAGAATGCTGAAGTGGTTTGCCATTCCCTTCTCCAGTGCACCACATCCTGTCAGTTCTCTCCACCATGACCTGCCCATCTTGGGTTGCCCCATAGGCATGGCTTAGTTTCATTGAGTTAGACAAGGCTGTGGTCCTAGTGTGATTAGATTGACTAGTTTTCTGTGAGTATGGTTTCAGTGTGTTTGCCCTCTGATCCCCTCTTGCAACACCTATCGTCTTACTTGGGTTTCTCTTACCTTGGGCGTGGGGTATCTCTTCCTGGCTGCTCCAGCAAAGCACAGCCATCACACCTTACCTTGACGAGGGGTCTCTCCTCACCGCCGCCCTTCCTGACCTTCAACATGGGATAGCTCTTCTAGGCCCTCCTGTGCCCGAGTAGCCACGGTTCCTTGGACGTGGGGTGAGGTTCGTGACATTGTACAGGAGACAGGGATCAAGACCATCCCCATGGAAAAGAAATGCAAAAAAGCAAAATGGCTGTCTGGGGAGGCCTTACAAATAGCTATGAAAAGAAGAGAAGGAAAAGCAAAGGAGAAAAGGAAAGATATAAACATCTGAATGCAGAGTTCCAAAGAATAGCAAGAAGAGATAAGAAAGCCTTCTTCAGCAATCAGTGCAAAGAAATAGAGGAAAACAACAGAATGGGAAAGACTAGGGATCTCTTCAAGAAAATCAGAGATACCAAAGGAACACTTCATGCAAAGATGGGCTCGATAAAGGACAGAAATGGTATGGACCTAACAGAAGCAGAAGATATTAAGAAGAGGTGGCAAGAATACACAGAAGAACTGTACAAAAAAGAGCTTCCCGACCCAGATAATCACGATGGTGTGATCACTGACCTAGAGCCAGACATCCTGGAATGTGAAGTCAAGTGGGCCTTAGAAAGCATCACTACGATCAAAGCTAGTGGAGGTGATAGAATTCCAGTTGAGCTATTCCAAATCCTGAAAGATGATGCTGTGAAAGTGCTGCACTCAATATGCCAGCAAATTTGGAAAACTCAGCAGTGGCCACAAGATTGGAAAAGGTCAGTTTTCATCCCAATCCCAAAGAAAGGCAATGCCAAAGAGTGCTCAAACTACCGCACAATTGCACTTATCTCACACGCTAGTAAAGTAATGCTCAAAATTCTCCAAGCCAGGCTTCAGCAATATGTGAACTGTGAACTTCCTGATGTTCAAGCTGGTTTTAGAAAAGGCAGAGGAACCAGAGATCAAATTGTCAACATCCGCTGGATCATGGAAAAAGCAAGAGAGTTCCAGAAAAGCATCTATTTCTGCTTTATTGACTATGCCAAAGCCTTTGACTGTGTGGATCACAATAAACTGTGGAAAATTCTGAAAGAGATGGGAATACCAGACCACCTGATCTGCCTCTTGAGAAATTTGTATGCAGGTCAGGAAGCAGCAGTTAGAACTGGACATGGACCAACAGACTGGTTCCAAATAGGAAAAGGAGTTCATCAAGGCTGTATATTGTCACCCTGTTTATTTAACTTATATGCAGAGTACATCATGAGAAAAGCTGGACTGGAAGAAGCACAAGCTGGAATCAAGATTGCTGGGAGAAATATCAATAACCTCAGATATGCAGATGACACCACCCTTATGGCAGAAAGTAAAGAGGAACTCAAAAGCCTCTTGATGAAAGTGAAAGTGGAGAGTGAAAAAGTTGGCTTAAAGCTCAACATTCAGAAAATGAAGATCATGGCATCTGGTCCCATCACTTCATGGGAAATAGATGGAGAAACAGTGGAAACAGTGTCAGACTTTATTTTTCTGGGCTCCAAAATCACTGCAGATGGTGACTGCAGCCATGAAATTAAAAGATGCTTACTCCTTGGAAGGAAAGTTATGACCAACCTAGATAGCATATTCAAAAGCAGAGACATTACTTTGCCAACAAAGGTTCGCCTAGTCAAGGCTATGGTCTTTCCTGTGGTCATGTATGGATGTGAGAGCTGGACTGTGAAGAAGGCTGAGTGCTGAAGAATGGATGCTTTTGAACTGTGGTGTTGGAGAAGACTCTTGAGAGTCCCTTGGACTGCAAGGAGATCCAACCAGTCCATTCTGAAGGAGATCAGCCCTGGGATTTCTTTGGAAGGAATGATGCTGAAGCTGAAACTCCAGTATTTTGGCCACCTCGTGCGAAGAGTTGACTCATTGGAGAAGACTCTGATGCTGGGAGGGATTGGGGGCAGGAGGAGAAGGGGACGACAGAGGATGAGATGGCTGGATGGCATCACTGACTCGATGGATGTGAGTCTGAGTGATCTCCGGCAGTTGGTGATGGATAGGGAGGCCTGACGTGCTGCGATTCATGGGGTCGCAAAGAGTCAGACATGACTGAGCAACTGATCTAATCTGATCTGATCTAATCTGAAAGCTATTATTAACTGAGACCTACCATTAGAAGGCTTCGTTGCTTTTTTGTGCAATTTAGGTTGCCACCATGGTTTGAGAAGCTTGCTTTGGAATGTTAAGATGATGTAAGAAGATAGTCCCATCCCCAAATCCCAATGTGACACATATTTCCTTATCTTTGAGACTGGATCCATGCTGCTGTCCTCCGACAAAGCGTGGAATATTCTTGGATCATCCCCTGGTACAGTCCCTACTTCAGCCTCTATGTAGCAGTGGCCCAGCACAGACTCACCTTCCACCTTGGTTTGCTGGATGTATTGAGCTACTCTAGCTACTGGGCAGGACCTCTCACCCGCCCTCATCTAAAGAGAACAATCTTCCCTGATGGAGGAAGACTGTTTTTCAGCCATTTTCAGCGAGGTCTCCAGGCAGCCACCATGGAGACAGGTCTAGGTGGGAATCAGGGTAAGACAGAGAACCCAAGCTGGGAGACTTTCTGTACTTCTTGTGCTTTGGAGGGTGGGGTGTAGCCTAGAGTACCAGTTGGAAAAGCAAAAGAATGAGCTCAACTGGATTTTTTTTTTTTTTGAAACTTGAGCCTCTTTGACATAAAATCAACCCAGAATATTTGTCACCAAGATAAAAAAGTTGGATTAACCCTACTTCCTTTCCACATGTACCTGTCAGACTTAATTGCTCTATTTAAATTTTCTTCCCTTCCACATACATTTTAACTGTGTTTTCTCATTATGAAATGGTTGGGAAACAGGTGAGAGCCACACAGTCTACATCCCGTAATTTTAAGAGAATGTAAGATGACAGCCCCATCCTCAAAGCCCAGTGCCATGTCCCTTTCCTTGTCTTTCATCTGCAACATCTGTCTACAACATTCATGAACAGAAAAAACAAAACATATATCCACATGACTAAGTCTGAGGTTATAAAAAAGTCAGCAAAGATATCTTTCAATATCCAAAAGCAGTGAAAATGAAAAGGTATTGTTACTTAGGAGAGTGGAAATGAGATCCCTGCAAAGAGTGTGCTTGGACAGCAGGAAAGTGCTTCCCTTTTATTAATGACTAGCTGCAGCCTAGTCCCTTAAAGTCGAGAAGCTTCTTCCCAGCAGCACAAGGATCTCCACCCAAAAACAGAGAACTCTGAGCATCAGGCAAATGGACTTCGTGTCCCAGTGATGAACACAATGGCATACCCCCAGGTCCAGCAGAGCACTGCTCTAAGGAAGTCACAGCAAAATGGCCAGGGCAGTGATGAACCTCAACAGCAGCAACTGCAATAAAAGCTACCATGTACCCATCACTTACTGCGGCCCAACACCATGCTGCTGCTGCTGCTAAATCGCTTCAGTCGTGTCCGACTCCGTGCGACCCCATAGACGGCAGCCCACCAGGCTCCCCCGTCCCTGGGATTCTCCAGGCAAGAACACTGGAGTGGGTTGCCATGTCCTTCCCAGTGCCTGAAAGTGAAAAGTGAAAGTGAAGTCGCACAGTCGTGTCCGACTCCTAGTGACCCCATGGACTCCAGCCGACCAGGCCCCTCCGTCCATGGGATTTTCCAGGCAACAGTACTGGAGTGGGTGCCATCGCCTTCTCCCAACAGCATGCTAACTGCTCTAAATACTCTTCTCTCCAGTCCTAGCAATCAGCAGAGGGGGCGTTGATGAAGGACGTCTCCAGCTCTCTTTACAGATGAAGAATAAGAACCGAGAAGGATTGGGATGATTTTTCTAACACTGATTCCAGAAAAGTCAAGGAAAGCGACCTGGCGTGGACAAACAATAATATTACATAGGACCTATTTTTAGAGTTGCAAGCTCTTCGGAGGCAAACGGGCATCAGCGTGACAGGAAAGCCAGTGAGATGCAAGGTAGGCGCTGTGCTGGTTTGACTTTGGGACCCTCTTGTTGTTCTTTGGAGAAGGCGATGGCACCCCACTCCACTACTCTTGCCTGGAAAATCCCACGGACGGAGGAGCCTGGTAGACTGCAGTCCATGGGGTCACTAAGAGTCGGACACGACTGTGCGACTTCCCTTGCTGCTCTTTGAAGTGTCAGTTTCTCTGCTTCTTCTTGTCTTTAATCTTTCACTTACTTATTTTTGGCTGTGCTGGTCTCTGCTGCTGCACAGGCTCTTCTCTAGTTGTGATGCTCCGGCTTCTCATTGCTGTGGCTTCTCTTTTTGCAGAACATGGGCCCTAGGGCGTGCGGGCTTCAGTAGGTACAACACGTGGACTCCGTCGTTGTAGCTCCTGGGCTCCAGAGCACAGGCTCAGTAGTTTGTGACGCTTGGGCTCAGTTGCTCCGTAGCACATGGGATCTTCCTGGATCAGGGATCAAACCCGAGTCTCCTGCTTTGGTAGGTGGATTTTTTACCCCAAAGCCACCAGCGAAGCCCTTCTGCTTGTCTTCTTGATACAGAGATATAGGCTCCATCTTCTCTCCAAATCGAAAGCCATGATAATGTACTCCCACCTCCCATATTAATTCACCAGCATATAAGGAGGACTTGCTTAAATGCTTACCGTACACTGGGCACCAAGTTACAAATATACACAAGGACAGCTCCCCAGGCTTGCTGCGACCAGAGAAGACACAAAAAGAAGCAAAGTGTCATGATGCAGTGGGATGAATAGGATGAATAAGTGGGCAGAACCTGGCATGGTGTCAGGGAAGCTTTCTAGAGGTCCAGGATCTCAGAGGAGGGGAATGCCCTAGCCGGGCCTTCTTGCTGTTTGGGGTGCTGGTGGTTCGTTCAGTTTGTGTTCAGGAGAGGTGGCTAAGGAATGGACTAAGCCAAGTGATGCAGAGCAGAGACAGCACTTAAGTACTGGAGAATGGCCGATGCTTTGTTACCAGGGGACGTTTGAGGTGGGAGCAGCAGAAACAAAGCTGGTTAAGAGCCACTCGTGAAGGACCTTCTGCGCTCTGTTAAGAAGCTCTTCTTTTTTAAAATTGTACGTGTGTGTGTGTTTCATTGACACATAGCAGTGTGTAGTTTCACATTGTATAGCAGGTGATTTATATTTCTTTTCCCTTCTAGATTATTGCAAGATATTGAGTATAGTTCCCTGTGTTATACAGTAGGTCCTGGTTTGTTATCTACATCTGATGGTGTACCTCTAGACAGTAGTGTATATATGTTAATCCCAAACTCCTGATTTATTCCTCCCCTTTCCTCTTTGGTAATCATAAGTTTGTTTTCTTTGTGAGTCAATTTCTGTTTTGTAAATAAGTTCACTTATATCACTTTTTTTAGATTTCAAACGTAAATGACCTGCTGCTAAGTCACTTCAGTCGTGTCTGACCCTGTGTGACCCCATAGATGGCAGCCCACCAGGCTCCCCCATCCCTGGGATTCTCCAGGCAAGAACACTGGAGTGGGTTGCTATTTTCTCCTCCAGTGCATGAAAGTGAAAAGTGAAAGTGAAGTCACTCAGTCAAGTCCGACTTTTCAAGACTCCATGGACTGCAGCCTACCAGGCTCCTCTGTCCATGGGATTTTCCAGGCAAGAGTACTGGAGTGGGGTGCCATTGCCTTCTCCAGTAAATGATCTATCATATGGTATTTGTCTTGCTCTGTCTCTCTGACTTCACTTAGTAGGATAACCTCCAGGTCCATCTATATTGCTACGGATGGCAAGAACTTCATTCCTTATTACGGCTGAGTAATATCCCACTGGGCTTCCCTGGTGGCTCAGATGGGAAAGAATCTGCCACAGATTGTGGGAGACCGCGGTTCAATCCCTGGGTTGGGAATTTTACCTGGAGAAGGAAATGGCAAGCCACTCCAATATTCTTGTCTGGAGAATTTCATGAACAGAGGAGCTTGGCAGGTCCATAGTGTTGCAAAGAGTCTTGGGCATGACTGAGTGACTAACACTTTCACTAATACCCCACTGTATTTATATACCATTCATTCTTCTTTATCCTTTCATTTGGCAATGGACAGTTAGATTGAAGAAGCTGTTTTCCCTTTTTTAAAAATATGTACTTACATTTGGCCACATCTGGTCTTATTTGCAGCATGTGGGGTCCTCACTGCAGCACACAGGCTCCTCTCTAATTGTGGTGTAAAGACTCAGTAGGTGCCCCATGGCATGTGGATCTTAGTCCCCCAACCAGGGATGGAACCTGAGTCCCATGCACGGCAAGGTGGATTCATAACCACAGGGCCCCCAGGGAAGTCCCAGAAGTCCTTCTCCTTGATGAGCACAGGAAGCCTTAAGAATTTTAGGCAAGGAAAAGCATTGTTTTTCTGGCTCAGTTACTAAGTCATGTCCCACTCTATGTGCCCCCATGGACTGCAGCCTGCCAGGCTCCATGGGATTCTCCAGGCAAGAATACAAGAGTAGGTTGCTGTTTCCTTCTCCAGGGGATCTTCCCAGATCAGAAATCAAACCCACGTTTCCTGCATTGGCAGGCGGACTCTTTACCACTGAGCCACCAGAGCTTTAGGCAGATGATTTTTGGTTTAAAATGATGACTCTGTTGACAGTGTAGAAAACTCCCATAAGACCACCCTCTATGTAACTGATGATGGAGGGAAAGAAGCCGGGTCTGAAGGTGGACATGGGACTTTGTTGTCACGGAGTGGGGACAAGAGTTTAAGGACTCTTTGTATTTTGGGGTCTTTGAGGGGAGAGGCAGGTCCCTGAGCCAGGGCGGACATTGGTCCACGTGTCCTGCGTCTCTGTCCACTCTCCCCACTTGGCTCACTGCAGGCCTTCCCACTCCTCTGCTTTTGGATAGTGCCATGGATGGAATAATTAACTGATTAATCACTCTGCTGAGTAAATTGCAGCTGAACGTAAACACTTTTTTTCCCTTTCTTTTTTGCCAGAGTGGGTGTGGTGCGGAGAGAAGCTTAGAGTCTGTTTCACGTTATTGTAACTGAAATTAAACATTTATGGGGTTCTCTGTGGTTGCAGAAAGGGGTTTCTCATGGACAGGCAAGTAGGTGGGGCAGAAATTAACACTCCCCATTGTCTGTCTGGGTGGCTCAGACGGAAAAGCGTCTGCCAACAGTGCAGGAGACCCGGGTTCAATCCCTAGGTTGGGAAGATCTCCTGGAGAACGAAATGGCAACCCACTCCAGTGTTCTTGCCTGGAAAATCCAATGGACGGAGGAGCCTGGTTACAATTTACAGACTACGGTCCATGGGGTCGCAGAGTGGGACAAAATTGAGCGACTTCACTTTCACTATTGTCTGTCTGAGATAAGCTTGCCTAGGGCAGCAGGATTTAAACCCTGCAGGGCAAACTTGACTGGGAAGGTTCTGGGACATTCTAGACCCTCCCAGAACCTTCCCACTCAAGAGAAGACTACAAATGTACATCCTAAGATGGTCAATACTGAAATCAGATTGATTATATCCTTTGCAGCTGAAGATGGAGAAGCTCTAGACAGTCAGCAAAAACAGGACTGGGAACTGACTGTGGCTCAGATCATGAATTCCTTATTGCAAAATTCAGACTTAAATTGAAGAGTGTAGGGAAAACCACTAGACCGTTCAGGGATGACCTAAATCAAATCCCTTACAATTGTATAGTGCAAGTGACAAACAGTTTCAAGGGATTAGATACACAGAGTGCCTGAAGAGCTATGGACAGAAGTTTGTGACATTGTACAGGAGGCAGTGATCAAAACCATCCCCAAGAAAAAGAAATGCAAAATGGCAAAATAGTTGTCTGAGGAGTTGAATAGTTGTCTTAGCTACAAATAGCTGAGAAAAGAAGAGGAGCTAAAGGCAAAGGAGAAAAGGAAAGATATTCCCATCTAAATGCAGAGTTCCAAAGAACAGCAAGGAGAGACAAGAAAGCCTTCCTCAGTGATCAATGCAAACAAATAGAGGGAAACAATAGAATGGAAAAGACTAGAAATCCCTTCAACAGAATTGGAGATTCCAAGGGAACACATCATGCAAAGATGAGCACAATAAAGGACAGAAACAGTATGGACCTAACAGAAGCAGAAGATATTAAGAAGAAGCGGCAAGAATACACAGAAGAACCATACAAAAAAGATCTTCATAACCCAGATAACCATGGTGGTGTGATCACTCACATAGAGCCAGACATCCTGGAGTGTGAAGTCAAATGGGCCTTAGGAAGCATCACAATGAACAAAGCTAGTGGAGGTGATGGAATTCCAGTTGAGCTATTTCAAATCCTAAAAGATAATACTGTGAAAGTGCTGCACCCAAAATGCCAACAAATTTGGAAAACTCAGCAGTGGCCACAGGACTGGAAAAGGTCAGGGTTCATTCCAATCCCCAAGAAAGCCAATGCCAAAGAATGTTCAAACTACCTCACAATTGCACTCATCTCACATGCTAGCAAAGTAATGCTCAAAATTCTCCAAGTGAGGCTCCAATAGTATGTAAGGCAAAAACTTCCAGATGTTCAAGATGGATTCAGAACAGGCAGAGGAACCAGAGATCTAATTGCCAACATCTGCTGGATTGTAGAAAAAGCAACAGAATTCCAGAAAAACATCTACTTCTGCTTTATTGACTATGCCAAAACCTTTGACTGTGTGGATCACAACAAACTGGAAAATTCTTGAAGAGGTGAGAATACCAGACCACCTGACCTGCCTCCTGAGAAATCTGTATGCAGATCAAGAATCAACAATTAGAACTGGACATGGAACAACACATTGGTTCCAAACTGGGAAAGGAGAACGTCAAGGCTGTTTATTTTAATGAAGGGCTTGTAAAAAAAAAAAACAAAAACATTTTTTTCCTCCCCCAAATATAACAGACTGGTTCCAAATTGGGAAAGCAGTACGTTAAGGCTGTGTACTGTCACCCTGCTTATTTAACCTAGATGCAGAGTACATCATGCAAAATCCTGGGCTGGATGAAGCACAAGCTGGAATCAAGATTTCCAGGAGAAATATCAATAGCCTCAGGTATGTAGATGACACCACCCTTCTGGCAGCAAGTGAAGAGGAACTAAAGAGCCTCTTGATGAAAGTGAAAGAGGAGAGCCAAAAGGCTGGCTTAAAACTTAGCATTCAAAAAATGAAGATCATGGCATCCGGTCCCATCACTTCATGGCAAATAGATGGGGAACCAATGAAAACAATGACAGACTTTATTTTCTTGGGCTCCAAAATCATTGCAGATGGTGATCACAGCCATGAACTTAAAAGACAATTGTTCCTTGGAAGAAAAGCTATGACCAACCTAGACAGCATATTAAAAAGCAGAGATATTACTTTGCCGACAAAAGTCCCTGTAGTCAAAGCTATGGTTTTTCCAGTAGTCATGTATGGATGTGAGAGTTGGACCATAAAGCTGAGCACCAAAGAATTGATGCTTTTGAACTGTGATGTTGGAGAACACTCTTGAGAGTCTCTTGAACTGCAAGGAGATCCAACCAGTCCATCCTAAAGGAAATCAGTCCTGAATATTCATTGGAAGGACTGATGGTGAAGCTGAAACTCCAATACTTTGTCCACCTGATGCAAAGAACTGACTCCTTGGAAAAGACCCTGATGCTGGGAAAGATTGAAGGCAGGAGGAGAAGGGGATGACAGGGGATGACAGAGGATGAGATGGTTGGATGGCATCACCAACTCAGTGGACATGAGTTTGAGCAAACTCTGGGAGTTGGCGATGGAGCAGGAAGCCTGGCGTGCTACAGTCCATGGGGTCACAAAGAGTCGGACACGACTGAGAGACTGAACTGAAGAACATCCTTGGGATAAAGGTGTTGCTTAGGTGTCTGCATTGTTTTTCTGTTTGGCCTCTGGTGGATCATGGAACCATTGAATTTTAGATCCTCTGTAGGCTGACCCTTTTTTTTTGAGGTTTCTGTGTTTATAGCTGAGAGAAATGAGGCCCAGAGGTTTACTTGCCCAGGTCACAAAGCTAATTAGTGTGAGAAAGAAGCCTAGACTCCAGATCAGCAAAAACTTCAAAGCCAAGAACAAGCTTTCTAGTATCCTAAAAGCTGCTCTGAGCTAAAAAAAAAAACAAAAAGAAAAAACAGTTTTGGTGTATGGCAGAAACCAACAACATTCTGTAAAGCGATTATTCTTCAATTTAAAAATAAATTAATAAAAGAAAGATAAGACTTCTAGTGAGCTGTGCAAATCTTCCTCCACACTCCTCATGTGCAGGGAAGAGACCCAGCCAGGACTGAGTGGCTCTGAGAACAACTGTGTCTGAGGTGAGTTTGTGCTCAGCAGTGTCGAACTCTTTGCAACCCCATGGATTGTAGCCTGCCAGGCTCCTCTGTCTGTGGGATTCTCCAGGCAAGAACACTGGAGTGGGTTGCCATTTCTTACTCCAAGGAGTCTTGGAAGCATGTCTGGAGTTAGTCAATCAGTTCAATTGCTCAGTTGTGTCTGACTCTTTGAGACCCTATGGACTGTAGCATGCCAGGCTTCCCTGTCCATCACCAACTCCCAGAGCTTACTAAAATTGATGTCCATCCAACCATCTCATCCTCTATCATCCCCTTCTCCTCCTGCCTTCAGTCTTTTCCAGCATCGGAGTCTTTTCCAAGGAGTCAGTTCTTTGCATCAGGTGGCCAAAATATTAGAGTTTCAGCTTCACCATTCAAGATTGATCTCCTTTAGGATGGACTGGTTGGATCTCCTTGCAGTCCAAGGGACTCTCAAAAGTCTTCTCCAACACTGTAGTTAAAAAGCATCAATTCTTTGGTCCTCAGCTTTCTTTATGGTCCAACTCTCACATCCATACGTGACTACTGGAAAAACCATAGCTTTGACTAGATAGACCTTTGTTGGCAAAGTAATGTGTTTGCGTTTTAATATGCTGTCTAGGTTGGTCATAGCTTTTCTTCCAAGGAGCAATTGTCTGTAAGTTCATGGCTGTGATCACTATCTGCAGTGATTTTGGAGCCTAAGAAAAGAAAATCTGTCACTATTTCCATTGGTTCCCCATATATCTGCCATGAAGTGATGGGACCGGATGCTGTGATCTTCATTTTTTGCATGTTGAGTTTTAAGCCAACTTTTTCGCTCTCCTCTTTCACTTTCATCAAGAGGCTCTTTAGTTCTTCGCTTTCTGCCGTAAGGGTGATGTCATCTGCGTATGTAAGGTTATTGATATTTCTCCTGGAAATCTTGATTCCAGCTTGTGCTTCATCCAGCCCAGGATTTTGCATGATGTACTCTGCATGTAAATTAAATAAGCAGGGTGATAGTATACAGCCTTAACGTACTGCTTTCCCAATTTGGAACCAGTCTGTTATATCTGGGGGAGGAAAAAAATGTTTTTTTTTTTTTTACAAGCCCTTCATTAAAATTTCCTTGGAAAGAGATACTAAAGTTTTTAGCAAGCAACAGATGGTAAAGAGAACTTAATTGTACATTAACCACCATTAGTAATTTAAGATGTGGAAAATGTCACTGATAATCTCTTGTTTGAAAATGCTTCCTTTAATGTTTCATTTTATTGAAAGTAAGAAATATTTACAAGGCTTTTATAGAGGTTCATTCAAAGTTTACAGTCCTCTTCTCAGCTTTGCTCCAGAGGTCTCGTGTCCTGAAGTGCAGGCTGTAGAAGCTATAGGGAGGTATTCTGCCTAAAATAAGTACAGTTGACAGAAAATCTCAAGTTATCAGAGTGAGTTTGAAAATTACTCTGCTCCTATAGGCAACTGCCAGTGTTTTGAGTAGACAGTGAAGGGATTAAAACAATATTTTAGGAAAATTTAATCTGCCTCAGTCTGTAGGATGAATTAGGTGGTGAGGGAGAGAAACTAGAAGGGAGGTGGTCTGGAGACACAGCTACAAGTGAGGGGTGGTTTTCTGCTCTCAAGAGATAACACAGGGGAATCCCCTGACCGTCAAGTGGTTAGGACTTCACTGCCGAGAGCATGAGTTCAGTCCTTGGTCAGGGAACTAAGATCCCACATGCTGCACATTGCCACCAAAAAAAAAAAAAAAAGACCCCTCATATCATAATGATTATGAGGACAGGCTTTCGAATTAAATACAGCCTCCTTCAGATCCAAGTTGTTTCCCTTGTGAATCACGTGACCTTGAATAAATTGCTTAACCTAATGCTTCAGTTTCCATGTATAAAACTGGGTAATAAAACCTCTTTCACAGGCTTATTATGAGAATATGAGAATGTGCTCTAAAAACCGGAGCCTCGTACTTGGAACATGGTATACCCTTAAATAAAGTGGAACTTTTTCTTATTGCTATAGAGTTATTTATGATATTATGTAAAAGCTTAGAAAATTCTGTTAATATTGACAACAATAACAACAAAAATATTCCCGCCTGACGATCTATTTTTTTCATATCTGCTCCTTCTCAGAAGGAAGCACAGATTCATATCGGTCTGGCCTGGCTACTGCTAACCACAGCTCCCTCAAATTTAACATGGACCCTTCTACTACCAATAGCCCAGTCCTCCCCGACTCTGCAAGTTTGTCCTGGAAAGACTGCGGCAGGTAGAGAGCACCCCGTGAGCAGGGGTCAGGCCTGGAGCCCAGACTCCTGGGAGCTCCCGGGAGAATCCTGCCTGTGCAGTGGTGCTCACAAGCAAAACTGAAGCAGGGCTTCAGGGCTGGGCTGCAGAGCTGGGCAGGAAGGATGTAACTTTTGTGGGTGGCACATCCATTCTCTTCCTGAATCTCAGCACAGTGGATGGCATACCAGAATCAACCACAGCAGCTGCAGGTCAGACATCCTATCAGCAAAAACTCTTCCCAAAGCTGAAGAAGATAGCCCTGTCTATTTCCAGCCACAGGTCGGTTTTCCAAGCATCAGGCAGTTAGAGAAAAGTGGGGGAATCAACTGAGAATCCACATATTATTAACTCATTGAAACCTAAAAATCCAGACCTTTAGCAACCTAAAGCAATGTTTCCTGGGTAAATATTCACTCAAAGTGATTCAAGTTTGCATTTATCTGTTTCGTTCTGTTTTTTGTTGTTTTTTTTTCAAGCTTGTTAGAAAACCCCTAATGTCTTACCAGAAATGTCTGCAGAGCCAGTGGAGGAGCTGTCGGGCTCCTGGACACGTAGAAAACTCACTGTATGGGCAAGAGGAATACTTGGGCCTGATGACCTCAGAACTTGGTTCACACAGTTTGTCTTAATGTGGACTCTGGGCAGTCACCCCACGCCGGCTCCCCGCAGAGAATCCCCCAGACAGGATGTAGCCTCTTTTGTGGAGTAACATGCTGGCTTTCTCAAATAATGGTTGGTGGATGCCAGGCATTATCTATGCTGTGACTACAATAGGAATCTGTAGGATGGAATCAAGCATTCATTTAGTCAACAATCAGGTATTTAGTGCAAACTGACTGCTGGAAAGGCCCAGAGAATGCAGGAATGCAAGTGCAATCTTTGCTCCTTCCCGGGGCTCAGTCTGTAAAGACAGAGACAAATAACTACAGTAGGTGAGTAAGCTATGACGGCACAGGGCCAGTGGCTGTAGATACAGACCGGAAGCCTCTGTTCTCTGCTTTTTTTGTTTAAGTGAAAGTGAAAGTCACTCAGTCGTGTCTGACTCTTTGCGACCCCATGGACTATAACAATCCATGGAATTCTCTAGGCCAGAATACTGGAGTGGGTAGCCATTCCCTTCTCCAGGGAATCTTAACAACCCAGGGTTTGAACCCAGGTCTCCCACACTGCAGGCGGATTCTTTACTAGCTGAGCCACAAGGGAAGCCCCCAGTAAACTCTTTGAGCCTCAGTTTCCTCATTTGTGAGACGGATGACACCAGCCTTATGTCAGAAAGTGAAGAGGAACTAAAAAGCCTCTTGATGAAAGTGAGAGAGGAGAGTGAAAAAGTTGGCTTAAAGCTCAACATTCAGAAAACGAAGATCATGGCATCTTGTCCCATCACTTCATGGCAAATAGATGGGTAAACAGTGGAAACACTGTCAGACTTTATTTTTGGGGGGCTCCAAAATCACTGCAGATGGTGACTGCAGCCATGAAATTAAAAGACGCTTAGTCCTTGGAAGGAAAGTTATGACCAACCTAGATAGCATATTCCAAAAGCAGAGACATTAACTTTGCCAACAAAGGTCGGTCTAGTCAAGGCTATGGTTTTTCCAGTGGTCATGTATGGATGTCAGAGTTGGACTGTGAAGAAAGCTGAGTGCCAAAGAATTGATGCTTTTGTACTGTGGTGTTGGAGAAGACTCTTGAGAGTCCCTTGGACTGCAAGTAGATCCAACCAGTCCATCCTAAAGGAGATCAGTCCTGGGTGTTCATTGGAAGGACTGATTCTGAAGCTGAAACTCCAATACTTGGGCCACCTCATGCGAAGAGTTGACTCATTGGAAAAGACCTTGATGCTGGGAGGGATTGGGGGCAGGAGGAGAAGGGGACGACAGAGGATGAGACGGCTGGATAGCATCACCAACTCAATGGACGTGAGTTTGAGTAAGCTCTGGGTGTTGGTGATGGACAGGGAGGCCTGGCGTGCTGCAATTCATGGGGTCGCAAAGAGTCAGACACGACTGAGTGACTGAACAGACCTGAACTGCACTGAACTGAATGAAATACCTAATTAGTCAAGTTACAGTGAGTTTTGAAACATGTCAAGATATGCCAGGTAACTACCATCTGTCATTTACCACAGTTCTTTTAACAAAGGAGTACAACAAGACTATACTGTCACCCTGCTTATTTAACTTATATGCAGAGTACATCATGCGAAATGTTGGACTGGATGAATCACAAGCTTCAGTCAAGATTGCCAAGAGAAATATCAATAACCTTAGATACACAGATGATACCACTCTTAATGGCAGAAAGCAAAGAAGAAGTAAATGACCCTCGCTTGATGAGAGTCAAAGAGGAAAGTGAAAAACTGGCTTAAAACTCAACATTCAAAAAATGAAGATCATGGCATCCAATCCCATCACTTGATGACAAATAGAAGGGGGGAAAGTAGAAGCAGTGACAGATTTTCTTGGGCTCCAAAATCAATGTGGATGGTGACTGCAGCCATGAAATTAAAAGACAATTGCTCCTTGGAAGAAAAGCTATGACCAACCTGGACAGCATATTAAAAAGCAGAGACATTACTTTGCCAACAAAGGTCCATCTAGTCAAGGCTATGGTTTTTCCAGCAGTCATGTATGGAAGTGAGAGTTGGACTGAGCACCAAAGAATTGATGCTTTCAAACTGTGGTGTTGGAGAAGCCTCTTGAGAGTCCCTTGGACTGCAAGGAGATCCAACCAGTCTGTCTAAAGGAAATCAATCCCGAATATTCATTGGAAGGACTGATTCTGAAGCTGAAACTCCATTACTTTGGCCATCTGATGAGGAGAGCCAACTTCTTGGAAAAGACCATGGTGCTGGGAAAGATTGAAGGCAGAAGAAGAGGGAGACAGAGGACGAGATGGCTGGATGGCCCACCGACTCAGTGGGCATGGTGCTCTTCAGTCGCTCAGTCGTGTCCTATTCTTGTGACCCCATTGACCGCAGCACGCTAGGCTTCCCTGTCCTTCACTCTCTCCTGGAGTTTGCTCAAACAACGGTGAAGTACAGGGAAGCCTGGTGTGCTGCAGTCCATGCGGTCACAGAGAATCAGACACGACTGAGCAACTGACAAGAATTTTAATGATAGCAGAATGGATGGAGGCCCCATAGAGGGAGGAGGGCTCAGAGGAACCAAAAGGGCTGAGTAGAGAAGGTAGCATTTGAAATGATTCTCAAATGAGATTTTAATCATCTCTGGTTCCTGGGCCTCTATGGAGTTCAGGTTATAGACCTTGGAGTTTGTCCAAAGCATCTGAAATTGTATTCTAAACTTTATGTTGTCTGCATATCCAGTTTTGGAGGGGCGGAGGACCCATAATTTGCAAATTACTCTTCAATGGGTTAATGACCATCTCAAAACGTTAAGAACCACCATGCTGATCTAGAAGTGTAACTAGAAGTTCGCCAGGTAGGCAATGTCGGAAAAGCCATTTCAAGCAGAACAAACAGTTCACAGAAAGCACAAATGTGAAGAGAAAGTAAAGTGCAGGCCCCCGACACCCACGTCAGAAGGTTCTTGCTCTCAGTTTAATGTTCGGTTGTCACTGCCTTGAACTCCTCGGTTTTGTGTTGTTTGTGCCATGCCATATGCGAGATCTTAGTTCCCTGACCAGGGATTGAACCCGAGCCCCCTGCGGTGGAAGGGATGAGCCTTAAGCATTTAACCACCAGGGAAGTCTGGACTTCCTGATTTTTTGACAAAAAGCCCAGTGTTTTCATTTTGCACTGGGCCTCGAAGATTATATAGCCAGTCCTGAGAGAAAACATGATATTTTCAAAGAATTCCTAATGGATGGCGTGAGATAAGGGTAAGAGGTAAGAATAGCCACATGAAGGAGCTACTATTCCAGCAAAGAGACTTAAAAATTGTTAGAAGTGTAGAGACACGGGGGGATTTAAAAAGGAAACTAGCGTGGCGTTTTACTGTCGAAAAGATCACTCTGGTGGCTTATAGAGACGGAACTGGGGGCACTGACAGCTGCAGACTGGAATCAGGAGGCAGCTACCACAGCAGGTGAGGTAAACAAGAAGAGGGCTCGAATCAGACGATGGTCACAGGAGAGAGGAGGAGGGCTGCTAGGTCGGGAGGTGGGGCCCAGTGGGGCTCAGTGGCACTCTGGATTGGGTTTAATGCAGGAGACCAGGACGACTGCTACGAACCTCACTTGAGGAGTGGATTTTCAAAGAAAATTAATTCTGTATAGGACCATGTCAGGACTTCCCTGATAGCCCAGTTGTTAAAGAATCCGCATGCAATGCAGGAGACCCTGCTTCAATTCCTGGGTGAGGAAGATCCGCTGGAGAAGGGAAAAGCTACCCACTCCAGTATTCTGGACTGGAGAACTCCATGGACTGTATAGTCCAGGGGGTCACAAAGAGTCAGGCACGACTAAGCGACTTTCCCTGGGGTGTCTTGGAGTGCCCCAGGTCAGGAAGTTTCCGTACAGCTGATGTCTAAAGGATGGAGAGGGACGGAGGGGGCTCTGAGATGGAGAGTTTTTCTCTTCCTTTTTTGCCCACGCCGTGTGGTGACCAGGGACCAAACACGGACCCCCCGTATTGAGACCGTGAAGTCTTAACCCTTGGACCACCAGGGAAAAGTCCCTGAGATGGAGAGTTCTGAGTCAGCAGCCTTGGTTGTGGAGAATGTTCGAGAGAACAACAGAGATCTGAGCCCAGAGCCCTGGCAACCGCGGTGGCGGCGAAGGGAGGGGGGCCAAGAGGGAACCCGCCTTAAAGCAGACAGGCTGAAGGGCTCCAGAGACCCCGAGGGGCAGAGGGGCCTGGCAGTCAGAGAGACCCCTTTTCAAAAGGGGAGAGCCTCCAGCTGGTCAGAGGTGACGAGAGAACAGAAAACACTCCTGAGGGCCTGGCTGTGGGTCAGACTCTGGCGATCACTGGCAAGAAAGGCTTCTGGAAAAGCCAGCCCAGGGTGAGTGGAGGGGAAGGTGAAAGCTGTGGAGACACTGAGCAGGGCCCTGCAGGGGGATGTGACCCCGAAGGGCTGAGCAGCTGGAGGAGGGAGCAGCATTTGGGGGATAAGGGTGGGCATGGGGGGCCCTGAGAGGGGAAGGGGTGAGCCAGCCCAGACCGCCTGTCCTGAGCCTGAAAGTGCAAAGTCAGACGTGGATACTTGTGGGGCAGGAAGTGGACCGAGACCACGTGGGGTGGGTCCACCTGTTTTTCTCTGTAGAAGCTGCAGAGACCCTGCAGGGCAGAGGGCCGAGGTGGGACTGGGGGCTTAGGGAAGGATGTGCCGGGTGAGCCCAAGCTCAGCCGGGACAAGAGGAAAGGTGCTGGTGGTCAACCGAGGAGCTGCTGCAGAGCCTTTTTGCAGCCTCTTTGGGCTTCCCTCATAGCTCAGTCGGTAAAGAATCCACCTGCAACCAGGAGACCCCAGTTCAATTCCTGGGTTGGGAAGATCTGCTAGAGAAGGGATAGGCTACCCGCTCCAGTCTTCTTGGGCTTCCCTGTTGGCTCAGCTGGTAAGGAATCTGCCTGCAATGTGGGAGACCTGGATTCCATCCCTGGGTTGGGGAGATCCCCTGGAGAAGGGAAAGGCTACTCCAGGGGATCCACTCCAGGCTAATGAACTCCAGGATACTGGCCTGGAGAATTCCAGGGACTGTGTAGTCCAGGGGGTCACCAAGAGTCAGACACGACCGAGCGACTTTCACTTTCACTTTGTTCTGTCTGGGCCCATCAGGTCCTCCCCACCTTCTCCAGGCTCACCAGAGCCCAGGCAGCTGTGAACTCCAGGTTCCTGCCATGGTCCACCCTCTGCTGTCCACATGTTGCACATCAGGCAGTGAGTGTCTGATCTCATCCCTTTCCTCCTCAAAACCATCCAGGGGCTTCTGCTGTCCCTGGAATAAAACGCAAAGCCTTCCCTTATGTCATTCTGAGGCCCACGAGCTCTGGTCGCTCGCCCGCCTCTCCAGGCGTGTCCACCACCTGTCCCCTCATCTGGCTCCAGCCACAGGGGCCTTCTCACCCTGCGACGCACTGCACTCTTCTCATCCCAGGACACTGGTGACTGTCCCTCCTGCTGAGAACATTCTCCCCACTGGATCTACAACGTGGCTGCTTCCTTCTCAGCAACAAATCTCCCCCTCGTAGTCATTAATACTAAAAATTATTCTACTTATGTATTTGCTTGCACACTTACTGTCTGTCTCCCCCGACCCCAAAGAATGTAAGCTCCGGGCAGGCAGGGACTCTCTTGCTTCGTTGCTGGGCTGACATTGTTGGGCACAAGACAGGCTGGAGGCGAATACCTGCTGGCTGGTGGCTGTGAGGAACAGAGAGGGGGCAGGTGGTCTGGTTGAAGCAGGAATCAGGCTTGAAAGTAGCGACGGGACTGTGTGAAGCCCTTCCTTGCAAGAGTGTATTCAGGTGTCACGTGTAGTTAAAGATGAGTAAATGAACAGGTGCCACAGTGGAAAACTAGGAAAATATTGCAGCCAAAATATGGTGAATCGCACAACTTCAGAACTGGAAAGAACCTTCAAGATGGAGTCACAATGGTCCCACCAGACAGATTAGGGAAGGGCGTTTCCCCTGGAAGGACAAGGGACACGGCCCCTTCAGGCTAGTGGTCGGCATTCCAGCCAAGGCAGGGCTCCTGTCTGTCTTGCTTTGATATTTTTTAAAATTGTTCTTTGGAAGATAACCGCTGTACAGTATTGGGCTAGTTCTGCCATACCCCACCGTGAATCAGCCACAGGTACATATATGTCCCCTCCCTCCTGAGCCCCCTCCCGTCTCCCTCCCCACCCCTCTGGATTGAGCTCCCTGTGCGGCCCCGCTGGCTCTCTAATTTACATATGGTAGCGTGTCTGTCTCCATGCTGCTCTCTCAGCGCCCCCCACCCTCCCGTGCTGTGTCCACAAGTCTGACCTCTAGCTCTGCGTCCGCACTGCTGCGCTGCAAACAGGTTCATCAGAACCATCTTTGATTTCGAACTTTAGTGGAAGCCCAGTAATCGTCTTAGAAATTAGCTGGGCTACTCAAGATTTCCCTCCACTCCTTCTGAAAGACTACAGTGATCTCTCGTTCCCATGAAATAATGGGGGGAGCTTGCCCTCCCCTTGGCATCCGTCCTGTCAGCATCAGGAGACGGTGTGTGGACAGCGGCTTCATCAGGGCTGGCCGTGGAGGCTTCTCCCCTCCTGAAATCCGTGGAGCTGAGGTACAGCCTGCTTCGGCTCCCGGTGACTGTTTCTTGTGCCAGCTCAGGTTGGGCGTCAGAGCCAGATGAAGCGAGGAGGCACTGCAGCAGATCGCTCATTCATTGTGTCACTTGTTCTCTTCTTTCTTGGCCGTATCGCGCAGCTTGTGGGGTCTTAGTTCCCTGACCAGGGATCCAACCCCAATCCCACAGCAGTGAAAGTGCTGAGTTCTAACCACTGGACCACCAGGGAAGTCCCTCCATGGCTTTCTCATGAAGCAGGAAGTGAGGCCTGCACAAGGAGAGATCTGCTTGTTTTGTAAAGTGTCTAGACTTGACCCGGAACACGGAGCTAGAAGGTCCCATGTGGCACCCAGCCAGCAGGAAGCCTGGGCTCTCCACACATTTGACTGTCCCCTCCTGCTGTCTCTTAGCAGCAGAGAGAGGGTTTGCTCAGAAGTTCTTGACCTCAGGCCTAAGAAGCCAAACAGAGGCATTTTCCCAGGAGCCTTGGGAAGGAGCACAATTCAGACCTGACTGTGGAGCCGTCAGGCAGCGAGACCCTCCCTGGCTGCACACACCCCAACCCACAGCTGTCATGACCTCAGTGGGGTCATGGAGGCGGTAGCTCTCACTCTGTAAAAACACTAACATTCTGGAAAGGCCACATACTGAGGGAGATCAGATCAGATCAGATCAGTCGCTCAGTCGTGTCCGACTCTTTGCGACCCCATGAACCGCAGCACGCCAGGCCTCCCTGTCCGTCACCAGCTCCCGGAGGTCACCCAGACTCACACCCATCAAGTCAGTGATGCCATCCAGCCATCTCATCCTCTGTCGTCCCCTTCTCCTCCTGCCCTCAATCCCTCCCAGCATCAGAGTCTTCTCCAATGAGTCAACTCTTCGCATGAGGTGGCCAAAATACTGGACTTTCAGCTTTAGCATCATTCCTTCCAAAGAAATTCCAGGGCTGATCTCCTTCAGAATGGACTGGTTGCATCTCCTTGCAGTCCAAGGGACTCTCAAGAGTCTTCTCCAACACCACAGTTCAAAAGCATCAATTCTTCGGCGCTCAGCCTTCTTCACAGTCCAGCTCTCACATCCATACATGACCACAGGAAAGACCATAGCCTTGACTAGGCGAACCTTTGTTGGTAAAGTAATGTCTCTGCTTTTGAATATGCTATCTGGGTTGGTCATAACTTTCCTTCCAAGGAGTAAGCGTCTTTTAATTTCATGGCTGCAGTCACCATCTGCAGTGGTTTTGGAGCCCAGAAAAATAAAGTCTGACACTGTTTCCACTGTTTCCCCATCTATTTCCCATGTAGTGATGGGACCAGATGCCATGATCTTCGTTTTCTGAATGTTGAGCTTTAAGCCAACCTTTTCACTCTCCACTTTCACTTTCATCAAGAGGCTTTTTAGCCCCTCTTCACTTTCTGCCATAAGAGTGGTATCATCTGCATATCTGAGGTTATTGATATTTCTCCCAGCAATCTTGATTCCAACTTGTGTTTCTTCCAGTCCAGCATTTCTCATGATGTACTCTGCATATAAGTTAAATAAACATGGTGACAATATGCAGCCTTGACGTACTCCTTTTCCTATTTGGAACCAGTCTGTTGTTCCATGACCAGTTCTAGCTGTTGCTTCCTGACCTGCATACAGATTTCTTAAGATGCAGATCAGGTGGTCTGGTATTCCCATCTCTTTCAGAATTTTTCATAGTTTATTGTGATCTACACAGTCAAAGGCTTTGGCATAATCAATAAAGCAGAAGTAGATGTTTTTCTGGAACTCTCTTGCTTTTTCCATGATCCAGCGGATGTTGGCAATTTGATCTCTGGTTCCTCTGCCTTTTCTAAAACCAGCTTGAACATCAGGAAGTTCACGGTTCACATATTGCTGAAGCCTGGCTTGGAGAATTTCAGCAATCCACGCGTGTGCACTTTTGCAGCCATCAATTATGAAGCATCCGTTGTGTGTCCAGCCCACTGCTAGACACTGGGGAACAAGTGGCTAGAAGCCTTGGCTAAGTGACTCTTCCTCTCCAAACCAATTTTGAAACCTCAAAACAATTCTCCAATCAAGGCTTATTGCACAAAAGCCCTTTTGCTAAGTTCTTAGTACACGTTGGTTTCTTGCAACCCATTCTCTTCCAAGATTCCTCTTTCTTCTTTTTGGAGATGTTGTCCATTCATTCTCTCAGAGAGGGCTTGTAGGTCATAAAACGTCTTCGTTTTGGCAGATCCAAAGATGTCCTTATTTTTCTTCTAATGTTGAACAGGAGGCTGAGAAAACGAATCTAAGATCAAAGGCAACTTCCTCAGCACTTAGCTCTACTCTTCATTATCCCCTGACAGGTGGCTGACAAGGCATCTAGTCCTTATTCTTTTGTAGGTAATCTGTCTTCCTCTGATAGCTTTGGGATTTTCTCTTTATTCCTAACTACTACATGTCCAGATGCGGAGACTTTGGTGTTTTTATTCTTCTCAAGACTCAAAGAGTTTCTTCAATATGAACATGTGTTCTGGGACATTCTGTGGTCTTTTTCTTTCTTTCTTTTTTCTTTTTTGGTTAAGAAGTGGATTTATTCAGATACAGAGAGAAGCACACTCCACAGACAAGAGTGCGGGCCATCGCAGAGGACAAGTGCAGCCCCAAAATTTGGTGTGGTTAGCTTTTATAGGCTGGGTAATTTCATATGCTAATGAGTGGGAGGGTTATTCCAACTATTGTGGGGAAGGGGCGGAGATGTCCAGGATCTGGGCCACCGCCCACTCCTTGGTGTTTGAACTGTCGGGGCACCTCTGGGTGTGTCATTTCACTTGCTGATTGAGGATCAAGGCCTAGTCTTGTCTGCCAGCGTGGGCCCATTTGATCCTCATCAGTTTATGTTGTGTCCTTGGGCCATGTCCTTTCAGAAGTTGCGCCCTGACCCTTTCCCTCCTGTTACATTCCCCCCTCGGAGATTTTACTCCCATATTCTTATGGGAAGCAGAAGGGTGAAGGTCCATCTTCTGTAATTGCTTCAAGGCTGAATAGGGGCATTGACCCTGCCTATCAGGGAGTAAACATCTCTGGAAACCTGATCAGGGGCCCAGGGGCAGGGTGGCTCCTTGTTTTAGTCCACACGGGCTGAAATCCCTACATAGCCATCATCTTGAGGTAGAACTGTTGTAACCGTTTGCTTCGTCTTCCTCTGTATCTTCTTGATGACGAAGCCTTTTTGTACCAGCACCAGTGTACAGATCAGATCAGATCAGTCGCTCAGTCGTGTCCGACTCTTTGCGACCCCATGAACTTCAGCACGCCAGGCTTCCTTGTCCATCACCAACTGCCGGAGGTCACTCAGACTCACATCCATCAAGTCAGTGATGCCATCCAGCCATCTCATCCTCTGTCGTCCCCTTCACCTCCTGCCCCCAATCCGTCCCAGCATCAGAGTCTTCTCCAATGAGTCAACTCCTCGCATGAGGTGGCCAAAATACTGGACTTTCAGCTTTAGCATCATTCCTTCCAAAGAAATTCCAGGGCTGATCTCCTTCAGAATGAACTGGTTGGATCTCCTTGCAGTCCAAGGGACTCTCAAGAGTCTTCTCCAACACTACACTTCAAAAGCATCAATTCTTCGGCGCTCGGCCTCCTTCACAGTCCAGCTCTCACATCCATACATGACCACAGGAAAGACCATAGCCTTGACTAGGCGAACCTTTGTTGGCAAAGTAATGTCTCTGCTTTTGAATATGCTATCTAGGTTGGTCATAACTTTCCTTCCAAGGAGTAAGCGTCTTTTAACTTCATGGCTGCAGTCACATCTGCAATGTACAGAAATATCTATAAATGACAAAAGACTCAAAAGGAATGGTCAAACATTTGATTACAGTGTACAATAAAGTTTGGTTACAATAATCAGAATTACAAATGATCACATTTAATATAACATACCAAATAACCCAGTTAAACATTTCTTTTTTAGATACCTCAGGAGCCCTCTAAAACATCCCAAAGTTAGTTTTTAGTCAGATAATATCATAAGTCACTGGGAGACAATGCTGCTAAGTCGCTTCAGTCGTGTCCAACTCTGTGCAATCCCAGAGACGGCAGCCCACCAGGCTCCCCGTCCCTGGGATTCTCCAGGCAAGAACACTGGAGTGGGTTGCCATTTCCTTCTCCAATGCATGAAAGGAAAAGTGAAAGTGAAGTTGCTCAGTCATGTCTGACTCTTAGTGACCCCACGGACTGCAGCCTACCGGGCTCCTTCATCCATGGGATTTTCCAGACAAGAGTACTGGAGTGGGTTGCCATTGCCTTCTCCATAAAACATATATATATATAGGTGGTCTCTAATTACTATACATATTTCATTTCAAAAGCTAATTTGTAAATTATATATTTAGAATTTGGAGACAATACTTATTCCCTAACCTAAAGATTTTTTTTTCCCTAAAGATTTCAAAAGCAAATATAATCCACTTACAGGCAAGGAAACTCACCTCAATCCGTTTGTTAAAAACAGCATTTCAAGAACACTTGGAAGGGAGAAACCAAATCCAGTCTCATCTTCAGTTCAGTTCAGTTGCTCAGTCATGTCTGACTCTTTGCCACCCCGTGGACTGCAGCACGCCGGGCCTCCCTGTCCATCACCAACTCAGAACTTGCTCAAACTCATGTCCATTGAGCCAGTGATGTAATCCAGCCATCTCATCCTGCCTTCAATCTTCCCAGCATCGGGGTCTTTTTCATTGAGTCAGTTCTTTACATCAGGTGGGCAAAGTATTGCAGTTTGAGCTTCAGTGTAGGGTAAGGGAGTTAGAGAAAGCAAAGTTCAGAAAAAGAAAGAGACCAGCACTTTACAGGAACAGATCACCTTTAATGAGGCGAGAAGGGGCAGCAGTCAGACCACTGAGCAGCTGCACTTAACAAAGAAGAGTAAGTATATATAGGCATGTATGTGGAAAGCTGTTGTTTTAAGGGACCTGTTCTTCTCCAAGGTTGTTCAGACTAGTTATCTCTTAAACGGCTGGGGCAAGGAATTTTGGAGATCGGCCAGAGGGGGGACCTACTGGGAGCTGGGCGTAATCAACTTAATATCCATTTTTGCTTTGGGTGAGAGAATTCTTTGTTTTGCATAGAATGGTGGGGACACCTGGGGGGAATTTTAACTCCAGGCTATTTTGAGCCTTATAACTTTGCTTCATTCAGCATCAGTCCTTCCAGTGAATATTCAGGACTGATCTCCTTTAGCTTTGACTGGTTGGATCTCCTTGCAGTCCAAGGGACTCTCAAGAGTCTTCTCCAACACCACAGTTCAAAAGCATCAGTTCTTCAGCACTCAACTTTCTTTATGGTCCAACTCCCACAACCATACATGACTAGATTTTAGATGCTATCCCTTCCAAGGGAGTCTCCCAACTAGTGCCCAAAAATTGTCACAAAGAAACAGCATGAAGACATCCCCAGTGGTGTTGACGACTAGTTGGAGGTGGTTTAGCTATAAGTTGGGAATAAAGGGTCAACACTTATAAGAGTTAGAGAGAGAGGAATAAAAGCAATCTTCTGAGGTTAACAGAAGAAACAGAGCGGAAATGAACAAGAACAACAACAAAAAAAATGTAGGAGGAAAACCTCAGAGCCAAAGAAAAAAGTATAATTTTGTCCTGGACCTGCTGTTGGACGTGCATAAGCGTACAGGATTGACCTGCCAGTCACAAATAAGCAGACAACAGCAGAGAGTTTTCCTCAATAAACCTGGCTTACAGGGTCCCAGGGACCTCTTCAGGACCAAGGCCTGACTCCGAACCTTTTCTTACCTTATCACCGGCTCTTTGTGGTCGCCAGCTGAAACCGTTTACCACAGACTGGGACTTGAACCCATGTGGTGGGACTTGAACCCACCCAAAACCCAGTTCGGAACTCAAACCCATGTGGTTGGGACTCAGTTCAGTTCAGTTCAGTTCCGTCGCTCAGTTGTGTCCAACTCTTTGCAACCCCGTGGACGGCAGCACGCCAGGCCTCCCTGAGACTCAAACCCAGCCAAAACCTAAGGTACCTGGTTTCAGGACCTAATGAAGCTTGGGTTCTTGATGTCTAATTGCAGAAAGAATTCAGTGAGAGACAAAGTGATAGGTAAGAAGTGGATTTATTCAGATACAGAGGGAAGCACACTCCACAGACAGAGTGTGAGCCATCGCAGAGGGCGGTACAGCCTGTGGTCTTTACTTCAGTTCTCACCTCTCCATTCTCTCCTTCTGGGATTCCTATTTAAGGAACGCTAGAACTTGTGTGTCCTTCCTCCATGATTCTTACCTTGCATATAATGTCTGCTCTTATTTTTGCTGTGATCTGAGAGAATTCTTGAATAAAATCTTCCATGTTTACTTTTCAGCCCTTATCTAATCTTTTATTTATCCTACCTACTGACTTTTAAATTTGTATTTTTTTAATTTCAAAGATATTTAATTGGCCCTCTTTTTAATAATATTTTTTATAACTTATTTTTGTTTATTGGATGTGATTCCAACCTTTCACAGACTGATGATATTAAGTATACTTGTACTCAAGGCCTCTTTCTTTGGTGTTAACTGTTTCCTGGGGTTGGAAGGTCTTGTATCTGTTGTGCAATTTTTTCTCTTTATGTGTTGATGTTCCTCAAAAGTTCAGTGACTGGCGCTAGCGTTTTCAGAGTATTTAGTCGCTCAGTCGTGTCTGACTCTTTGTGACCCCATGGACTGTAGCCCTCCAGGGTCCTCTGTCCATGGAATTTTCCAGGCAAGAATACTGGAGTAGGTAGCCATTTGCTTTTCCAGGGGATCTTCCTGACCCAGGTATCAAACCTGGGTCTTCTACATTGCGGGTGGATTCTTTACCATCTGAGCCACCAGGGAAGCCCAGCAATATCGGAGGCGGGTGTTGTCTTGAGCAGCCTGCTGCTGCTGCTGCTGCTAAGTCGCTTCAGTCATGTCCGACTCTGTGCAACCCCACAGACGGAAGCTCACCAGACTCCCCCATCCCTGGGATTCTCCAGGCAAGAATACTGGAGTGGGTTGCCATTTACTTCTCCAATGCATGAAAGTGAAAAGTGAAAGTGAAGTCGCTCAGTCGTGTCCGACCCTTAGCGATCCCATGGACTGGAGCCTACCAGGATCCTCCGTCCATGGGATTTTCCAGGCAAAAGTACTGGGGTGGGGTGCCATTGCCTTCCCCGGTCTTGAGCAGCCTAAACTTCCCTTACCCCCAGTTTGTCCTGGATGGACAGGCACTTCTTGCTTTACTTCAGCAGCTTCCCTCTGTAGTCTTAGGGATCCCTGGCCATTGCCTCAGTGAAATACTACAGCCTCCTGTCTCCTTTCCTTATTTTAGGGATCATCATAGTTTTTGGTCACAAATATTCACTTTCTCTCCAACAGTGACCATATACGTACTGATTTTTTACGTCTTTTTCCATCATTTCTGTGAATGTGAAGCAGAAAGATTTCAGTGTGTGACAAGCCACCTTCTTGAAATGGAGTCTGTCATAGGGTTTGGGTTTTCTTCATAATTGACTTTTAAGCTTGAAGAGGGAATGATCAGATATGTGTTTTAGAAAAGTTATTCAGTTGGCAACGATGAAGGACTCAAGATAAGCATGAAGTCCTCAAGCTGGAAGTTATGTCAACAGCCTGTGCCGGCAGGACCAGAAGGAACAGACTCAGCATCTATAGAAATGACAGAAGCAGGAGCCTGGTTGGGAGACGAGGGTGAGGGGGGTGTTTTGTGATAAACATCAGGTTTCAGACTTGGCCCGAAAAGTAAACAGTGACGGCATCCTCTGAGAAAGATTTATAGAAGGAAAAAGCAATGATGAGATGTGAGTTCAGTGTTTGCCATATTAGGTTTGAATTTGAGGTGTCTATAGCTTAGGCATCTGTAAGTGTCTAATTGGCAGTTGGAAGTAAGGATCTGAGCCCAAGATTGGAATCTGGGAATCTGTACCTAGATACTAATTGAAGTCCTCAATATGGAGTACATCAGGGAGGGAGAATGTGTAGTAGAGGATGTAGGCGAGAACCTTTTTTAAAAAAATATTGATTGATTGATTGATTGATTTTTGGCTGTGCTGGGTCTTCCCGGATCAGGGATGGAACTCATGTCTCCTGCCCTGGCAGACAGATTCTTAACCACTGAGCCCCCAGGGGAGCCCAGGAGAGAATCTTGGGTCACACCAACATTCAGTGTGTGAGTGAAAGAAGAGAAGGCATAAAGGCATAAAGAGAAGGTGTAGGGAGCGGAAAGTGATACTGCAGAAGTTGGGGAAGGAGGCAGGTGAGGGAGGGGGCGATCAGTGTCAGGGATGCAGAGGAAACTAGTCCAATACTAGTCCGATAAGGATTGGCAACTATGAACAAGAGCAGTTGTAGTGCATTTGGGAGAGTAAAGCCGAATTCCCGTGGACTAATTCCATAACTTTCACTAGTGGAGGAGGAAAGCGGAGAAGATACGAGCACGCAGGTCAACCACGACCTCCTCCTCAAGGCCTTTCAGACCACACAGCACTGTCACACCACTCTTGTTATCATTATCATTGTCTTTCATAAGGTAGAAAAGGAAAGGAGTGGGAGAAGGCTTTGGACAGCCTGTGAAAGGGGCCTGTATCACCCAGTGGCACACTGAGGGCCCTACTGGACTTGACGCTCAGCGGGGCAAAGAGTCCATGTGCTTTACTCTCTTTGCTTCTTTTTCTCCCGCAGGGCTCAAGAGTCCCGGAATAAGAGTGTAAAATCAGGTGGCCCCTCTTTCTTCATTTGTAAAACGCAAGTGTTAGAGTAAACGACCTTTAAGGTCCTTCCAACTTAAAAAATCTGTGATAACTCAAATATACTCAGAAAGCTAGGTATTAAAAAACTCTTTTGTTAAATGAATAACCACTTATTCATTATCTATCCTCCTGAAGTTCTGAGTTTTACACATTCTGTTTCCTCAGTAGACTCTCCCTTTATACTTGTCAGTATATTTCCCCCCAGCTTTACTGAGGTATAATTGACAATTTTCAATTGTATAAATTTAAGATATACAATGTGATGACTTGATATATACATGTGAAAAGTCACCACAATCAAGCTAATTAACATTTCCATCCCCGCACAGAGTTACCATTTCCTTCCTTCCTTTCTTTCTAAATTTTGTGATAATTAACTACAGCTCTACAATCTTAATTTCAAATAATATAACGATCTTGCACACACAGGGTTGTACATGGGTATACTTTTAAAACGTTTTCATATGCCTTCTAAGAGTTGATGCGCTTTCTTATAGTGACATATTTTCAGTTCGATTTGGCATGTTAGTCGCTCAGTCGTGTCCAATTGTCTGCAACCCCATGGACTGTAGCCCGCCAGGCTCCTCTGTCCACGGGATTTCCAAGGCAAGGATACTGGAGTGGGTTGCCATTTCCTTCTCCATGGCATTGGCATCCATGGATTTTCCTTATCCGTGGATTTGGCACAGATACACTTTATTTCTCCCCACATAGTGTAAATTCCTGAAGAGCACACTCTGGGTTTGAGCAGTTTTCCTCCAGCGTCCCCAGTGAGGACAAGAACAGTGGCCACCCGGATGACTGACACTCAGTGAAAGGAGGCTCCTCATTCAGACTCCGTTAGCAGAGGTGGTCCAGGGCCAGGGGCCCAAGACGCTGCTGTGCTGTGCAAATGGAAGGTGCTTGCAAGCCAGAGGCCTTGGCACAGGGCATGCTTAAGTGTGCAGACTGAGAGATGATATTTAACGGGGCTGCTGGAGAACAGCCTGAACCAGGCTCCTGGTTTAGAGGGAATGTATACTCAAAACATCAGGCAAATATGTATCATCCCATCATGCAGAACTCTATTTCTCAGTGTTATTGTATACCTGTGAGTGTGTGTGTGTGTGTGTGTGTATTTACATGATACAAAATGTACATAAGTCATTCTCACTGAATGAATGTTTCATTGATCCATTCATTCTTTCATTGATTTATTCACTAAACATCTATCGACATCTATAATATATAAGATACTGTGGTGCATAGGATCGCAGAGAGTCGTACATGACTGAGTGACTTAGCACACGTCCATGCGTTTGAGGGCTAAGGAGAATACAATGAATTTCATACACATCCTTCTTTCAAAAAGCAAAACGAATAGGAGGAAGAAAGATGCACTCCAGTGACCAGAATCCAGAGCAGGCCATGATATGCTTCGGAAGTTCAAACGAGGGGGAAATTCACCTTTGCTTAGGAGAGGGCCTCAAGAAGTCCTTCATAGAGGAGGGGCTGTTTGTGTTGGGCCTTGAAGGAGACAGAAGCTTTCTAAGGGCAGGGATGGACAGATGGGAAGGTATTATGGGCTATCACGGAATGGAAAACTATTGCATGGAAGAGGGTTGAGACTTCACAAGTGTCATTGTAGAGGGTAAAACTAGGACCAATGATTAAAATCATTAAATTTCAGTTTCATGTCAAACTGTTTCAGCAAATGAATACTGAGACCCTTGTGCACCAGAAGAATTTCTGCAATGGATGAAGTGTTGGACTGTTTTTCACACTGAGAAAGGTACAGGTCCATCTTAAAGGAAAAAAATTCTCACACGTCACCAGATATTACTTTATTACGGTATTATTTTAAAATAGTAAATATTAGCCTAGGTATAAACTCATGATTATAAATTTTGTGCTACACTGAAAAAAAGAAAAGGAAAGTAATCCACAAATACTAGTACAAAGCAAATAAAGTCAGGTGAGCATTTTTAATTGAATATCATAGTTGATGTTGTTTTGCTGAAACAAAATTCAAACAAGATTGTACAAGATTATATTCATACAAGATTATAGTACCAATTGCCTCTGCCTGGAGTGTCCTGGCCACTGCTGTGAGAAGTCATTTTCTCCTATGCTTCTCTCTGTTCAGACCACTCAGTGTCTCTATAGAACAGGCCGAGGCACACGGTCCATTGATGGGGCGAATCCTTCCCAGATCCAGCCCAGCTCTCCCTGAATTAATGAGCGCCCCCTTCCTGGGACCAATCAGGCAGGATTCCAGTAGAAGGTGGAGGACACTCCACCTGGATCACCTGAGGAGGGTTTTCTCATGAAGCGACCACTTAAAAGTGTGTGGGTTTGGTGGGAGGACCTCGTGGTGCCATGTGCCTGCCAGGAACGTAAGAGGGGCTGCAGGGCCTGTGGGCCCTGCGACAGGAAGGACGCAGGCAGGGCTTCAGTAGTCACTCGGCAGCGTTTATTGAGCACCTGCTGTGTGCCAGGCAGTTCCAGACTCTGCTGTCCAAGAAGAGTTCACATACTTGTTGAGAGAATAAACTAAGAGAGAAGCAAGGAAAGAATGCAGAGTGATAAGTGATCGGGAGAGAAACCAACTAGGGTGATGGGTGCAGTGACTGGGCTGTTTCAGACCAAGCGGTCATGGAGGACTTCATGGAGGAGGTGGCTGCCAGGCCTAGTTCTGGGGGAGGAGCACTTCCGGAGGAGGGAACAGCCAGGGCAAGGCTGCCTTTGGAGGGATCCCATCTCTGCCACCTGTGGTCCGTCTCCCTGCTCTCTACCACGTGCTTTCTCCCCTCTCTGCATTGAGCTTCTCCAGGTAAACCTGGCCTTGTCGTTCCAGACTGATTTTACTGTTTGTTTTCTGCCGCCCTCGGCATCTCTTCCCCTGTACTCTGTCAGGCACCTCACCTCCTCCCCACGTTACCTCCATGCCGGCCAGGCCTCTTCTAGTCTTGAGCTCTGTCTGCTAACCTTGTAACCACAGAGCGTCCTGCAGAACCATGGCGGGTATGTGTAACAGTTACGAACACAGTGATTCGGTCCATTTTAAATAATACTGTCAGATTTGATTTCTCTCTTGCTGCCATTCACCGTTACTACCCTGTCTTCCCAATTACTCACCTGTCTGCAAGGCTGCTCTCCCCATCTCCTGCTTGTAATCTGGAAAGTTCCTGCTGCAGGGTGGGTTACTTCTGGTCCAGAGGGGAACCAGAAGCAGCTTCTTTGTTTTCTAAGGTGGTCTCTAAATGTATATCTTACGTGTGGATGAAACACAAAAAGCAAGCCTGACCCAGTGTGAATGCAGAGAAGGTAGCAGGTCCTAATGAGTTGGGTGTTGGGCTTGGGCCAAACTGGGACGATGCAGGTGACGAGACAGACCCACAGTGGAAAAGGGGAAGACATAAGGGAAACAGGACAGGGCCACACAGGTGGGGAGAGTGGGAAGATGACAGATCCGTGAAGAGAGTTAGAACCTGCTGGAGAAGTCCAAACTCCAGTCTCTCTGCTCATGCTAATTGCAAGTCCAAGAAAAAGAACCTTCAGATCATCTTCCAAGTAGACTGTGTCATCTATAGATCTGACTTTCCGGCCCAGGGATAATCAATAGTATTGATAGTCCTCAGAGGCATCTAGAAAGATCATATCTATTTGAAGAATGCCATTAAATTACCGTATTTGGGCTACACACACACACATTTTAATGGCACCACCCATCCTCCAAGGACCCAGAGAGGAAGAGGGAGGAGGCCCCGGCAGATAGAAGCGTTCTGCTACTCGGTCTCTCCTCCTCGGGGGTTCAGAGCCCTGGGGAGGAGCCCAGTTGTGTGGGCAGCCCCGCAGGTTCTCCCCTAAACTGCTCTTTCTTCCCTGGCCGCGGGGAGGGCGCCCTTCTCCCAGCGGCTCTCAGCGCAGCCCCGGGCGCACCTGCTGCCTCAAGCTGTCCGGGAAGCCGCCCTCAGGCCTCCGAGTCTGTGGGCACGGGCAGCACCAAGCACACGCTGACCCTGGCAGGGGCCACCAGGAGCCCCTGACCTCCTCACCCTTCAGACAGGCTCCTGGAGCGAGTTTCGCCCCTGAGCCTCCTTTAGTCCCCGAAAGACTTAGCAGTTCAGTTCAGTTCAATTCAGTCGTGTAGGACCCTTTGCAACTCCACGAACTGCATCACTCCAGGCCTCCTTGTCCAGGGGAAGAAAATGTCTCCTCAGAAAGTGGAATTTTCTGGAGACCGCCGGTCCCCTCTAAGGGGCGTCTGCTAGAAGTGATAGAGGTCAACCTCACTGTAGGTGTCTTCACCTCTTCGGGAACGTTGGTTGAGACAGAAGCTTACCCTCGTGGGAGTCCACGATTGGGTGTGAACGCTCATGGACTCTTTTCAGGAAAATGAGGAATAATTTCTACTTACGATTCCCTCACCGGCAACTGTCCCCATTACAAGAAAATCACTGCATTCTGATGGGAGTTTTGCTTTAATGGTGAGGCCATACTATAATCGCCCTCTCAGAGACACCCCGTCCCCGGCCCTCTGCGGACAGTGACAGCAAGGCGCCCGGGGGCCCACAGAGTCCCGGGAGGGGCTTCACTTTGGAATTCTCTGCTCATGCTCGCCTTCCTATTTTTAACTAAAGGTACCTTTTATTCCTCCTACCACTACATCCTTGTGTGTAGAATTTAGGAAAAAAATATAACTCCAGTAGACTCAAAACAGAGCATTACAGTCACACCACTCTGTTCCTTCAGAGGACGCCATCATTCACAACTTGGCACAGCTCTTCACGCTCATTTCTCACTGCGTGTATTGTTTTATTCACCAAAAAGGAGGAAACAGTGGTTTGTTCTGATAACAAAACCTTGGAATTTTTTCACTTATAGCATATGTATATACTGCCATATTAACATTTCTTTTGCACGTTTTTCTATTGCTTGCCTGTTATCCCACTCCATGGAAAAGTCCTGCTTCGTTTAGTCAATCTCTCAGTGTTGAACACTTGTGATTTTTTAAAAATATGTAAGTATCTGACTGCTCCGGGTCTTCGCGGCAGCACTTGGGATCTTCAGTTGCCATGTGAGGGATCTAGGTCCTTGGAGGATGTGATGGTTTCCTGGGTGCTCAGTCGTGTCTGACTCTTTGCAACCCCGTGGACTGTGGCCCACCAGGCTCCTCTGCCCGTGGGATTCTCCAGGCAAGAGTACTGGAGTGCACTGCCATTTCCTCCTCCAGGGAGGAGGATTCCCTCCCAGGGATCCCAGGATCCCTCGGAGGATTCCCTCCCAGGGATCCCAGGATCCCTCCCAGGGATCAAACCAGTATCTCCTGCATTTGCAGGCAGATTCTTTACCACTGTCCTACCTAGGAAGTGCTTGTTCCCTAACCAGGGATCAAACCCAGTCCCCCTTGCATTGGGAGGACAGAGTCTTAGCTACTGGACTCCAGGGAAGTCCTGCTGCTGCTGCTGCTAAGTTGCTTCAGTCGTGTCTGACTTGGTGTGATCCAATAGACGGCAGCCCACCAGGCTCTGCTGTCCCTGGGATTCTCCAGGCAAGAACACTGGAGTAGGTTTTTCCTTCTCCATTGCGTGAAAGTGAAAAGTAAAAGTGAAGTCTCTCAGTCGCGTCCGACTCGTAGCGGCCCCATGGACTGCAGCCCACCAGGCTCCTCCATCCATGGGATTTTCTAGGCAAGGGTACTGGAGTACTCTCCATTGCCTTCTCTGAGGGAAGTCCTGGACACTTTTATTTTTTTTTCCTAACTGTTCCTGGGTTCTGTTTCTGTCTCAGTCATCAGCTATTCAATCTAAAACAGGTAAATGCGCCTCAGTTTCCATGTCTGTAAAGTGGGGATAACATGTAACTCACACAGTCACTGTAACAATCCCACGATTTTCTATTAATACATTCGAAGCACCCCAGCTCATGGCAAGCATTTCATAAGTGTTAGTTATTCTTTTCCCACTAAAAAATAGATGTGTAAGAGCACACTATTGGACTTCCCTGGAGGTTCAGTGGTGAAGAATCTGCCTGCCGATGCAGGACATGCAGTTTCACCCCTGCTTCGGAGAAGATCCCACACACCTTGAGACAGCTGAGCCCCTGCACCGCCAGCTACTGAGGTCTCACACTAGAGCCTGCGCTGCACCAGAGAAGCCTGCGCTGCCGCTGGAGGAGCCCTGGCTCCCGCAACAGCAGTGAAGACCCAGCGCAGCCAGAAATTTAAAATACGTATATTTTTTTTCAGAGAGCTAATTATTGAGAATAACATACCTTTACCACGTACTTTGCAATTATTTTTGCCTTGTTTTCCTTTTTTTTTTTTTAGAACTTTTCGTGATAAAATCGTAAAGGAGAGTTTCGACAAGAATAAGGAAGAAGGTTTTTAGAATGGCACTATTTCCTCCAGCTGTTACCATGACCAGTGTAATACTGTGTCTCCTGAAGGCCTTGGTCAGGACAGTGAACTCAAGTCTTAGGGGCTGGAAGGGGCACCTCACTGGTGGAGGGGGGAGGGTGCCCCTAACCTAAGTGAACTCAGCACAGTGCGAATTTTCTTGTGTTGAATTTCACCTGAGAAGAGAGTATTTACGGGACTTAGTGACTGTCTTCAGCTGCTGAAAAGGCAACGGTGTAGAAGGAAGAGGAATGGAGGTGCTTTTCTTGTTCCAAAGGGTAAAGGTTGCCAGGAAACTAGCTTAGGCCTAATCTAAAGGGGACTTTTTAACCCACCCAGGCACCCTGGCATCACTGACTCGATGGACATGAGTTTGAGCAAGCTCTGGGAGTTGGTGATGGATAGGGAAGCCTGGGGTGCTGCAGCCCATGAGGTCACAGAGTTGGACACGACTGAGCAACCAAACAACAACAACAGGCCACCTGGAGGCATCCTCCTCCCGCCAGACTCCCGGAACGCCCAGGCCCTGCTGCAGCAGTGGGTCCCCAGGACAGAAGAGGGGAGCCTGGCTTTGCTTTCGGTCATTTGTACATGGCCACATTGTCCCACGTTATTTTGCCGACAAAGGTCCCACTAGTCAAAGCTGTGGTTTTTCCAGTAGTCATGTGTGGATGTGAGGGTTGGACCATAAAGAAAGCTGAGCACTGAAGAATTGATGCTTTCAAACTGTGGTGCTGGAGAAGACTCTTGAGAGTCCTTTGGACAGCAAGGAAATCAAACCAGTCCATCCTAAAGGAAATCAGTCCTGAATAGTCATTGGACTGATGCTAAAGTTGAAACTCCAATACTTTGGCCACCTGATGTGAAGAACTGACTCACTGGAAAAGACCCTGATGCTGGGAAAGATTGCAGGCAGGAGGAGAAGGGGATGACAGAGGATGAGACGGTTGGATGGCATCACCAACTTGATGGACAAGAATTTGAGTCCAAATTTTGGTGACAGCTATGACCCTGTTTATTTCTTATTCTATTCCTGAAAATGTATGCCAAATCAAAGCAGGGGTTACCTTAGATCACATCTTGGAAAGTTTTGACAGAGCTGTCCCTGCTATATGAGAAATGGGGTGATTGGATTGGAACCCACAGAGGAGGCAATTGGGTCCAGCACTGGAGACAGGCCTGTGGGGGAGGAAATAGTGAAAACCATTTCCCACCCACCACCCCCCACCACCAAGAGACCCCTCCTTCCTTTTCATTATCACGGCCCTTCTCTAAGCTCCCTTTTCCTTCCTTTTATCTGGTGGTGGAACATTAAAACATAGTTTGGAATCGAGGAAGCAAACAACACTCCTCCAGAGCTTGAGTCCTTGGGGAGCATCCTACAAATCTAAATTGTCATCCTCTTAACCACAGTCATCGCCGTGGCCCCCCAGGGCCTCCCTTCCTCCAGTAAACAAGGGGAATCAGCCAACCCCCAAACATTTCTTGACTAATCAGAAACACTCCCAGAAAACAGTGTCTGGGAAAAGTCCACCCTCCGCCCAGGGCCTCTAGACCTGGCCTGGGTTCTCCAGCTCCTTGCCTGCTGGCCCGGCTTCCTGTCACTCACTGCCCCACGTGGCCATCTTGCCCGTGGAGAATAATTAGCCGTTGATGAGCACTGGTTGCATCTTCATCAGCTCCATTTCCAAATTCCTGTAATTTCCATCTCATCCAATTAGTATATTTTGGCCCATTCTCTTTCAGCAGCCTGGGAAGAGAGGCCTCACTCACACTGAAATAGCAGCCTCATTTCTAAGAAACCATAAGACGCTGCTGTTGGGGTGTTTGGGTCCACCCCATTTTTCCAAGGCCTGAAAAATTAACTTTAGTTAATCTAATATTCTAATTCTATACTGAAGTGGATGGCCTCTCAAGAACAAAATTACCTCAACTCAAGTTTCTTGGAACAGTATTTTGATGGAACTGTAACATTCTGGTTCTAGTCCAGATGCCAAACAGCACATGCAAGAACAGCTTTTCCCATCACCCCCAACCCGCAGCACAGGCTTGTGTTTCAATAGGGGCCCTCAGTCTTCCCAAAGTGTGAACCGCGAGACTCTGGTCCCGTGAGCTCTTCCCCAGCCACAGGGCAGGAGTTCCATTCCATTTCAGTGAGCGTCAGAAGCCTCGGCTCTGTTTAATCCAGTATGGCTCAAACTCACTTAGTGGTGGGCCCTTTTGTGAAGTCAATGCTCAGCCCACTTCCAAGCACTCAATAAACATCTGTCAGATGAATAAATGAACCTTCCACAGAATACACACCGGGAGAGGCTGCTCTAACCAAAGCATGAAATAAGACGAGAATGTTTGTTCTTTTAAAAAGGCGGGAGATATCTTCTTGGCTAGGTGGCCTGTTGTTCAGTCGCTCAGTCGTGTCCGACTCTGCCACCCCATGGACAGCAGCATGCCAGGCTTCCCTGTCCTTCACCATCTCCTAGAGTTCGCTGAAACTCATGTCCATTGAGTCGGTGATGCCATCCAACCATCTCATCCTCTGTTATCCCCTTCTCCTCCAGCCCTGCATCTTTCCCAGCATCAGGGTCTCTTCAAATGAGTCAGCTCTTCAGATCAGCTGGCCAAAGTATTGGAGTTTCAGTTTCAGCATCAGTCCTTCCAAAGAATATTCAGGATTGATCTCCTTTAGGATGGATTGGTTGCATCTCCTCACAGTCCAAGGAACTCTCAAGAGTCTTCTCCAGCACCACAGTTTGAGGGCATCAATTCTTCAGTGCTCAGCCTTTCTTATTGTCCAGCTTTCACATCCATACATGACTCCGGAAAAACCATAGCTTTGACTAGATGGACCTTGGCAGGCAAAGTGATATCTCTGCTTTTTAATATGCTGTCTAGGTTTGTTATTTCTTGTCTTCCAAGGTGGCCTGTTACCACCCCTTCAAATCACACTCTAGGCGGATGTGTGCCCCAAGTCAGCCCTGGTTAGCACAGGCTCCTCCACTAGCATGGAAGCTCCTTGACGGATGAGACCAGCTTTTCATCCTTACTCCTCTGTTTCTAGCATGAAACAGAGGGCCTGGTGGCTAGTAGGTGCTCTTAAGAAATTAATAATTCAACTAATTAGTGCTTGCTGTGTGCTATACTGTGCTAAATCTCTTCAGTCGTGTCTGACTGTGTGTGACCCTATAGTCTGTGGCCCTCCAGGCTCCTCTGTCCATGGGGTTCTCCAGGCAAGAGTACTGGAGTGAGTTGCCATGCCCTCCTCCAGGGGATCTTCCCAGCCCAGGGATCAAACCTGTTCCTCTGAAGTCTCCTGCAGGAAATAAATACACTAACAAGTAAATATCACCCTTAGTACCAGAGACTCTCCCAGCTAAGAGGGAATATCTTCTAAGGAAGCCTCAGAAGTCATCTCTTCCGGCCCTTATTCTATACTTGAAGGAACTGAGAGCCCTAGAGAATTGAGTGGTTGGCCCAAGGCTGTGCTCAGAATTAGTCATGAGGGCGCTTTATCCCTGTTCTTCCCAAATAATACCTAGCCCTGGGGTACTTATCCAGCCAGCATGGCTTGTTTTCAGCTGTACACTAATACTATACTATATCATAAAGCAGCTCCTTCAGCCAAGCAAATACTGTGTGTAGGCACTGTCATTAACCCATAATTAGAATACCAACAAGCATATTATAAACACACGTATAATAGTATTAGCTCCAAGCACAGAAATGCTCGAATGTCTGAAGGGTGTTTAATCTTGGTAGAATTGCTTTAACAACCAGGTTATGCTGGGGTTTTTCCCTTCACTATTTCTTACATTTTCTGAGAGCTTCCCCGACACACAATTTTTTTTTTTTTTTTTTGGCTCCCCATTAAGTTCTTTGAAAGCTCAGAAGAAATCACATCTATTCCCTTCTGAAATTGGCTTATTCTCCAGGGAACAGTGGGAGGTTTGTTTTGCTAGAAGAATGAATGATCCTCCACAAACTTCTGGCCTTTTGCTGGTAAAAACTGAAGAGGGATAATTGGTTTGGCCACTGGAGTATTGAATTGGTCTGCAGAGAGCCTGAGGGCCCTCTCTAACCCATCCGTTCCAATGTTCTTACTTACACAATTGCCAAATCCAGATAAATGAGAGATCAGGTGATATAACTTTAGGAGTTATAACAAATTAACCCTTATGTCCAAAAAGATTCCCTCTCTTATTTTCCCCAGTAACTAAATTCCACAATAATATTTAAATAATTTGCATTCAAGTTTTGGCCGTACCTTCCAGTCCACAAAATATCATGATGTGTGAAAGAAAGTTGGACGTTGAGGGTGGGCAAGAGCACAGCTTTAAGCCAGACACTGGAGTATGTATTCACGTTTTGCTCTTGTTAGATATGAAGCTATGGGCATGTCACATCAGCGCTCACTGCCTGAGTTGTGAGAAATGGAAATGCTATGGTGTCCACCTCATAGAAGTGTGACAACTGCAAATACAGCCATGCGTGCAAAACGATCAACACGGTTTCTGGCTCAACAAACAGTAGCTATTGTTACCCTGTTCATTATCTCTCTCCATCCCCCTATTTTGCCAAATTGAGAAAAGAAGCATTCAAAACTCCCAACTCCATCTGTAGATCAGAGGCTTCGATGGCCTCTCAACCTTAGAGTTGAACTCATTTGTCACGTATTTCCCAGCCTCGTGGACAAGCTGAGGACAAGACCTTTTGAGAAGCAGCTAAAACGTTAAAGAGTATATGGCGTGCCTGGATTGGTGAGAAGGCCACTGAAAGCAGGGGTGGGAAGCTTTCAAGACATATTTCAAAAACAAAAATCAACAGTACCAACCTTGCTCAACCTTACTGGTTTTGCTAAGGGTCTGCTCAGACTGCCTAGGATTATTTTCTAATTTTTCAAGCCAATCAAGTATCAGTTAAACTAATCCGTGATCCATTATTGAAGCAAAAAAAAAAAAATCAGTAGATGTACGACATTGAGTTTATGCCTAGAGAAGATTGCTTATCTTTCAGATTCTTTCAATTACTATTGATTAAACAAAACTAGGAGCAACACTAGTGGTAAAGAATCCACCCGCCAGTGCAGGAGACGCTAGAGACACAGGTTCAGTCCCCAGGTTGGGAAGATCCCCTGGAGAAGGAAATGGCAACCCACTCCAGGATCCGAGCCTGGGAAGTCCCACGGACACAGGAGCCTAGAGGGCTGAAGTCTGTGGGGTCGCAGAAGTTGGACACAACTTAGCAACTAAACTGCTACCAAACAGGACTAGAGCGCAGTTATTAAGTCCACTGTGTGCCAGGCACTGGGCTACCTTCTGGGAATACCAAGATGAACGTGACCTGTACCCTGCCCTCACAGATGTCAGCGCAAGCGGCGGGACAGATGATAAACGAGTCACTGCCCTGTAACAAGGTGAGCGCTGCAGAGATGGAACAAAGGAAGTGCCTTGAGAATGAAAGAGCTCCCGTCTCCTGAGCTCTCCCGGAGACGAGTGACTCTGGAGCGTGTCTAGGTGAATGAGAGACTCTTCACAATTAAGAAGGAGGAAAGTCACTACGTGTAGGAAGAGAAAGAAGAAAGACTGTCAGAACAGGCTGTGCAGCCATGATGTCTTCACCCAAGCTCTGGTGTCAGAGTGTCTCTGTGTGACCCTAACTAACTGTGTGACCTGAGGAAAATCACTAAATGTCACCTCACCTCAGTTTCTTCATCTGCAATATAGGAGCAAAAAGTATCTGCTTCATAGAGTTATTAAGAGATAGAAAGAACTCAGAGTAGAGTCTAGCCAAAGAAAACACTAACGTAAGCCATTATTATTAGCAATGTGCTGGTTTTAGTTGCTAAGTCACATCCGACTCTTTTGACCCAATGAACTGTAGCCCTCTAGGCTCCTCTGTCCATGCACGCTCCAGGCAAGAGTACCGGAGTGGGTTGTCATTTCCTTCTCTAGGGCATCTTCCCATCTCAGGGATCAGACCCACATCTCTTCTATCTCCTGAATTGCAGGCAGATTCTTTATCGCTGAGCCACCAGGAAAGACCCAGATTATTAGCAAATAAGCATGCAATATAGTCTGAAACCAGTGCATTTTACTTTGAATAAATAAGTAAAAGCAACAAGTTAAATAAGCTTTTTAAAAGTTCCATTTACTTATCTAGGCAGTCTGCATGTTTTGCTTGACTGGGCGGTACTTAATAATATTTAAATCATATGTATTTATACTAAAAAAACAAACAAACAAACCCTAGTATCTTTTGTTGTGTTGCCCATAAATCCAATCATTCCTTGAGAAGGAATCATTCCTCTGCAGTCTAATGGTTAAGACTCCCTGCTGCCAAGGCAGTGTGGGCACAGGTTCAACATCTGGTCAGGGAACTAAGATCCTGCATACCACATGGCTTGGCCAAAAGAGAAAACAAAGGAGTGAGGTGAATGGTCGTAAGGAGCCTATTCCAGCTCTAGGTCTCAGTCTTTTAATCTGCAAAATGGGAAAGTTGTACTGTTTTGTCATGGATGCTTTTTCAGCTCTAACTTTCTGTGCTCTCTTATTGCTGGCTATACTCATGATTGTAGGAATAAGGCAAGCCCCAAATTTATGGAAATTAAATATAAGTTCCAAGAGAAAAAACAGGGGAAAAGAAAGGAAAAAAACAACCCCTGAATGGTAGATTACCTTTTGATTTCTAGGGTTTTACATAAATTATTCTGTAACTACCTGTTCAGCAATTAAATATGGGATTTATTGCACTGACTTTTAACAAGTTGGAAATGGTACTGGTGAATGGATTGATTGCTGTCCTCAGTTAGCAAGCAAGGGCTGTTTGGATCACAGACTTGGGCAAAGGACCAAGGCGAGCAGCAGGAAGGCCAGTGTGCCTCCAGGAAGGAGACTGTGGGAGTGGGTCGAACCGGCTCACGTCCAGGAAGCTGCAGTCAGAGGCGAGCCGGGGCTGCGGTTCTGGCTGAGGCAGTGGTGGCTCAGAGTCCATGAGGTCACAGAAGCAAGGTGGCAGATACAGAAGGGCACGTTACCACATGTGAGCAGAACACACGAACAAGATAACAGACCCCGAACAGAAAACAAAGCCAGCTAGTGAAAAGGAAAGTCACTCAGTCAGGTCAGACTCTTTGTGACCCCATGGACTGTACAGTCTGTGGAATTCTCCAGGCCAGAATACTGCAGTGGTAGCCTTTCCCTTCTCCAGGGATCAAACCCAGGTCTCTCGCATTGCAGGCAGATTCTTTACCAGTTGAGCCACCAGGGAAGCCGAATAGAGTGGGAAACAAAAGAGAAATGGCAACTCCGAAGAAGCGCTGATTGTGAAGCACAGCCCAGGCCAGACCAGATGCTTCTTCGAGTCCTCTTGCCATGTCAGAATCATTGCAAAGCCTTTGCCAGCCGCAGGCCTATAATCAAAGCCAACAACACAATGACACCCAGACAGACAAAGTATGTGGGTTGAAAACAGGGACAGACCGTCAGTGTTTCACAGTCAAGGGTGAGGTGTCTGGTGAGATCATTTAGAAAGGGCAGCAAGCAGGACCTAGGGGGTGAGACGGCTACAGCCGAAAACAGAGCAGGCCTGGGGAATGTATGGAGGCCAAAGGAACAGGATCCAGAAGTGGGCTAGAGGCTGTGTAGATTAAGGTTTAAGTTGAAAAGCTACGACTTTAAGGGCATTCATTTATTTGTTCATTCATTATGTGCCATAAATAGCAGCTAAGCGACTTCCATGTACAAGGCATAATTAATCCAGTAGCAACACAGACCTGCATTGTCACCACGAGACACTGAGGTTCGAATTCCTTTTGACATTGGAGGATTCAGACCAAGGTGGGAAAAAAGATAATAGGAAATTATAATGTAATGTGATAAGTGTCTTAATTCAAGTTCACAAACAGGGCTCCGGTAATCTAATCCAAATCTGCAACACTCAGCTGATTCTGAAGGATGAACACTAAACGGAGTTGGTCAGACAAGGAGGCTGGTGGGAGGAGCTGGAGAGGATGGACAGAAGATTGTAAGAAAAGTGTCCTAATGTTGCGTTCGTGCAAGCTCAGTTGCTCAGTTGTGTCTGACGCTTTTTGACCCCAAGAACTATAGCCTGCCAGGCTCCTCCACCCATAGGATTTCCTAGGCAAGAATACTGGGGTGGGTTACCATTTCCTTCTTCAGTCCTAATGTTGCAGATGGCAACAGATTTCAAAGAGGAGAAGCACACATTCTAAGAACCATAAATAGAAAAGTAATAAAATTGACTCGTATTCTGTAATTAAATAATTCAACAGAAATACAAGGAGAAATAGTCAAATCTACGATTATCCTGGGAAAGTCCAACTCACCCCTCTTCAGTAATTAATAGAACTTTAAAAATCAGTGAGAATATATATAATTTGAACAACAAGATTAAGAAACTGACTAAGGGACATAAATAGAACTCTCCACTCAAAAACTAAAGAATGTATACTAGTTTGAAGCACACAGAGAATGTTTCAGTTCAGTTCACTTCAGTCGCTCAGTCGTGTCCGACTCTTTGTGACCCCATGAATCGCAGCACACCAGGCCTCCCTGTCCATCACCAACTCCCAGAGTTCCCTCAGACTCATGTCCATCGAGTCGGTGATGCCATCCACCCATCTCATCCTCTGTTGTCCCCTTATCCTCTTGCCCCCAATCCCTCCTAGCATCAGAGTCTTTTCCAATGAGTCAACTCTTCGCATGAGGTGGCCAAAGTACTGAAGTTTCAGCTTTAGCATCATTCCTTCCAAAGAAATCCCAGGGCTGATCTCCTTTAGAATGGACTGGTTGAATCTCCTTGCAGTCCAAGGGACTCTCAAGAGTCTTCTCCAAAACCACAGTTCAAAAGCATCAATTCTTCGGCGCTCAGCCTTCTTCACAGTCCAGCTCTCACATCCATACATGACCACAGGAAAAACCATAGCCTTGACTAGACGAACCTTTGTTGGCAAAGTAATGTCTCTGCTTTTGAATATGCTATCTAGGTTGGTCATAACTTTCCTTCCAAGGAGTAAGCATCTTTTAATTTCATGGCTGCAATCACCATCTGCAGTGATTTTGGAGCCCCCAAAAATAAAGTCTGACACTGTTTCCACTGTTTCCCCATCTATTTGCCATGAAGTGATGGGACCAGATGCCATGATACAATTGGTCATATCCTGCCTCATGAAGGAAGTCTCAAAAATTGTCAAATGATTGAAATAAACAGAATACTTTCTCTGAGCACAGAGCAATTATGTTAGAGATCATTAATAAAAGTTTAAATCTCTATATAGTGCAGGTTCGATCCCTAGGTTGGGAAGATCCCCTGGAGGAGGGAATGGCAACCCACTCCAGGATTCCTGCCTGGAGAATCCCACAGACAGAGGAGCCTGGTGGGCTATGGTCCATAGGGTTGCAAAGAGTCAGACACGACCAAAGCGACTTAACACCTACGCACACACACAGCACACGTATTGTATGGAAAGTTAAAAAAAATCTAAGTAATTAATGGGCTAATAAAAAGAAAGCAGTGTAAATTATAAAATACTTAACAACTGAAATGATAATGACAGTATCACATATGAGTCTAGCAAGATGCAGGGCTCCCCAGGTGGCACAGGGGCGGGGAGTCTGCCGGCCGTGCAGGAGACACGAGAAGTGAGTCTGATCCCTGGCTGGGAAGACCCCCTGGGGTAGAAAGTGGCAACTGCTCCAGTATTCTCACCTGGAAAGTTCCATGGGCAGAAGAGCCTGACAGGCTACAGTCTATGGGGCCACAAAGAGTCAGACTTGACTGAGTGAATATTTGAAAAAGGTCTATAGCCTTAAATGCTATATTAACGAGGAAAAAAGACTGAAAGTTAATGAGTTAAGCACCTATTTCGAAAGTTAGAGCAGGAATAGCAGAAAACACCAACTGAGAGGAGGAAAATAAAGAACATACATTTAATGAAATAGAAAAAAAAATGTAAAATAGAATAAATCAGTAAAGTGCAAAATTGGCCCTTTAAAAAAATTTGTTAAATTAATAAATCTCTAATGAGATTGCCCCCAAAACAGGGAAGCGGAACCACAAAATGTATTTGTAATGAAAAATGAGATGTCAATACAGATCTTGTAGACATTAGAAAGATAATGAGTATAATATATCTTTATGTAAAAGATTTGAAGTTTTTTGTGGAAAAACTGACACGAAAAGAAATAGAAAACCTGAATAAGTCCTATAACTATAAATGAAGATGAATGTGTAATTTAAAACCTTCCTCTGGAACTTCCCTGGTTCTCCAGTGGTTGAGACTCCGTGCTCCCAAAGCAGGGGGCCTGGGTTCACTCCCAGGTCAGGAACCTGGATCCCACGTGGCTCAAGTGAAAGATCTATCATGCCTCAGCTAAAGATCAAAGAACCCGCGCGCCACAGCTAAGACCTGGCACAGCTAAACAAATAAGTGTTTAAAGCAAAATACCTTCCCCCAAAGAAAATCCCAAGCTGAACTGGCCTGCCTCGTGAGTTCTAGCAACACGTAAGAAGGAAATAAAATCAGTTTTCATACAAACGCTCCCAGGTAACTGAAAAGAAAGGACATTCCTCAGCTTCACATATGAGGCTATCATAACTTTGTACGAAAACCTGTCAAGGATATTACGTGAAACAATATAGTTTAAAAGTTGCAGGGACTTCCCTGGAGGTCTGGCAGTTAAGGATCTGCCTACCAATGCAGGGGACACAGTTTCCATCCCTGATGGTAGAACTAAGATCCCACCTGCCAGGGGGCAGCTAAGCCCCAGCACCACAATCACAGAGCCCCCAAACTCTGGATCCTGAGAGCCACAGCTAGAGAGAAACCCACACACCGCAGTGAAAGATCCTGTGTGCCCGGGCCCCGAAGACAAATAAATAAGGTAAAAGTGTTAGTCGCTCAGTCCTGTCCAACTCTTATCAACCCCATGGACTATAGCCCACCTGGCTCCTCTGTCCATGGACTTCTCTAGGCAAGAATACTAGAGTGGGTAGTCATTTACTTCTCTAGGGGATCTTCCCTGATCCAGGGACTGAACCCAGGTCTCCTGCTTTGCAGGCAGATTCTTTACCATCTGAGCCACCAGGGAAGCCAATTAAAAAAAAATGTAGTTTTTAAATGCCAAATTAAATATTGCCAAAGTGATTCCAAAAATATAATGCATAAAATGTTAATACATTGTGACCAATCTGAGTGTTTACCATGAATGTAAAATTGGTTTGCTAGATCAGATCAGATCAGTCTCTCAGTCGTGTCTGACTCTTTGCGACCCCATGAATCACAGCACGCCAGGCCTCCCTGTCCATCACCAACTCCCGGACTTCACTCAGACTCACGTCCATCGAGTCAGTGATGCCATCCAGCCATCTCATCTTCTGTCATCCCCTTCTCCTCTTGCCCGAAATCCCTCCCAGCATCAGAGTCTTCTCCAATGAGTCAACTCTTCACATGAAGTGGCCAGAGTACTAGAGTTTCAGCTTTAGCATCATTCCTTCCAAAGGAATCCCAGGGCTGATCTCCTTCACAATGGACTGGTTGGATCTCCTTGCAGTCCAAGGGACTCTCAAGAGTCTTCTCCAAAACCACAGTTCAAAAGCATCAATTCTTCGGCGCTCAGCCTTCTTCACAGTCCAGCTCTCACATCCATACATGACCACAGGAAAAACCATAGCCTTGACTACACGAACCTTTGTTGACAAAGTAATGTCTCTGCTTTTGAATACGTTATCTAGGTTGGTCATAACTTTCCTTCCAAGGAGTAAGCGTCTTTTAATTTCATGAAGACCTACAATAGAACTAACACCCAAAAAAGATGTCCGTTTCATTATAGAGGACTGGAATGCAAAAGTAGGAAGTCAAGAAACACCTGGAGTAACAGGCAAATTTGGCCTTGGAATACGAAATGAAGCAGGGGAAAGACTAATAGAGTTTTGCCAAGAAAATGCACTAGTCATAACAAACACCCTCTTCCAACAACACAAGAGAAGACTCTATACATGGACATCACCAGATGGTCAACACCGAAATCAGATCGATTATATTCTTTGCAGCCAAAGATGGAGAAGCTCTATACAGTCAGCAAAAACAAGACCAGGAGCTGACTGTGGCTCAGACCATGAACTCCTTATTGCCAAGTTCAGACTTAAATTGAAGAAAGTAGGGAAAACCACTAGACCATTCAGGTATGACCTAAATCAAATCCCTTATGACTATACAGTGGAAGGGAGAAATAGATTTAAGGGCCTAGATCTGATAGATAGAGTGCCTGATGAACTATGGAATGAGGTTCGTGACATTGTACAGGAGACAGGGACAAGACCATGCCCATGGAAAAGAAATGCAAAAAAGCAAAATGGCTGTCTGGGGAGGCCTTACAAATAGCTGTGAAAAGAAGAGAAGCAAAAAGCAAAGGAGAAAAGGAAAGATATAAACATCTGAATGCAGAGTTCCAAAGAATAGCAAGAAGTGATAAGAAAGCCTTCTTCAGCGATCAATGCAAAGAGATAGAGGAAAACAACAGAGACTAGGAATCTCTTCAAGAAAATCAGAGACACCAAAGGAACATTTCATGCAAAGATGGTTTGCTAGAATACAGTGTAATTTTAGCATGCTAACAAAATAAAGGAGGAAAATTGTTTTAATCAAAGCATTAAAGTGTTTGATAAAAGTTAACCCATGCAAAGATACTTGTAGAAAATGTTTCGCTTTCCCTTTGAAATCAGAGATGAAGAAAGATGCTCGCTCTCCGCACTTGTATTCAACAATGTCCTGGAATGGGAGATGGTCTGAGGGAGCTGGAAAGACAAGAAGTTACAGTTTGAGAGTAATCCTTCTTTTTTCTTTTTATTTCTTAATTAATTAGTTTACTTATTTATTTTTGGCTGTGCTGGGTCTTTGTTGCTACGAGTGGGGCTACATACACTTCCTTGCAGTGCGCCGGCTTCTCATTGCGATGGTTTCTCTTGTTGCGGCCCACCCCCCACACACATGCCCCCAACCCCCCCCACACACATGCCCCCAACCCCCCACACACACACCCATCCCCCCAACACACACACCCACCCACACACACCCCCACCCACACACACACACCCATCCCCCCACACACCCACACACCTATCCCCCCACACACACACCCACATACACACCCCATGCACCCCACACACACACACACTCCCCAACCCCCCTCCTGTCCCCCAGGCTCTAGAGCACAGGCTCAACAGTTGCAGCTCATGGCTGTCTTGCCTTGTTGCCATGTGGGATCTTCCTGCACCAGGGATCGAACCTATGTCTCCTGCACTGGCAGGTGGATTCTTTACCGCTGAGCCACCAGGGAAACTCTCTCTTTTTTCTAACTGTATTTTTTTCTTTTTATTTATTTTTTTGGCAGTGCCACACAGCTTGCGGAATTCCAGCTTCCCTAACAGGGACTGAACCCCAGGCCCTCGGTGGTGAATGCTCAGAGTCCCAACCACAGAACTGCCAGGGAACTCCTGAATGTGGTGTTTCTGATAAGCATCTCTAGGCCCAGGGATGGCAGAGTTTAGGGGGACCACCAGAACAGGTGGCTGAGAGAGAGAGGAGATGACGGCTGTGGGAGTTCGGGGTAATGTGACTGTGGGCTGGAGTTGTATGTGGGCTATTCACACAGGCCCCAAGGTCCCTTGGGCTGGAGTTCTATACAGGTTATTCACATGGGCCCCGAAGTCCTTTGGGCTGGAGTTGTATATGGGTTATTCAAAAGGACCCTAAGGTCCCTCGGGCTGGAGTTGAATACAGGTTATTCACATGGGCCCCGAGATCCCTCCAGATGACAGGATGGGAGTGTAAGCCCATGCCAAAGCCTTCAGTGAACATGGAAGTGTGGCCAGGACTTGAGTAGATGGTACGGAGGGGGAAAGGTAACACACCCAAGTGGCACACCTTCAACAAGCTTGAGGAGTATTATACTAGGAGATCTTATAATAATTCGGAAAAGCCGGTGGGTAAGAACCAGCAGAACACCACTCTCAAGTCCTTGTTACATGGGCTTTGCATGGACAAACCACCTCCACCCACCACAGCTCTAGAGGCAGCCTGTCATTAAACAAGGAGGTGAAGGGGTTTTGCATCAGATGATGTATACAAAGCACCTTCCTGCCAAGTCTGGCTCCCGGGAAATGTTGAGTGAGTGCCAGCTAGAGGCTCTGTGGAGCTACAGGGAAGAGGGGTCATGACGAGTGTGTCTGGGAGGGGGCTTCCACCAGTGGGAGGGTGAGAATACGTTGGGGTCAGGTGCTGAGCCTCAGCGGGATGTGAGGTCTGTGGAGTCATCTGGCCTAACCCAGTTCTTGCAGGTTCAAACTCTGGGATAGCGTCTGGCAAAGTGACATTGGCTCCAGTTCTCCATGGAGCTTGTGAGGCCTGTGCGTTTAGTGGTCACCAGGTTCTATGATGACCAGTTCCAGGATATCTCTTGCATCCTTCTCGTTTCTATTTCCATTAACAACATCCCGACTCCGGCCCCCATGATTTCCATCCTGGACAACAGAGTCTCCCGGCTGTTTTTTCTGCCTCCAGGTTATTTCTTATTCACTACTTGACAGTTCATCTTCTGTCGTCTCCCTTCTCCAAGCTCTTCAGTGCTCCCCAACTAAATCCTCACTTAAGGATCAAGACCCTCTACCATGCTCTGATAATGTTTTAATTCCTGTTTCCTGTGATGTCACCAGTTCCTACTTGCCGTTCCCCAGTTCACTGTGTTCGTTTCCTCCCTGCTTTCTTTCATAGCGTTCCTCGCCCCTGGCTCTGATTTCTTCTTGTCAAAACCACCGCCCCGCCCCGTTCTCGTCAGGGTCTCTTCAGACACTAGCAAGCTCCCCCTTATCCATCACACACAGCCAGGGGTGGTGTTGAAAAGGTATAACCACTGCCACACACAGGCACCGTCCCAATCAGGACAGACTCTGGCCTGGGTAGAGGAGGGCCTCTGAGTCCCTGCCGTGCCGGAGTGCGGGGTCTCTGGGTTCCCAGGGAGGGAGCCAAGGCGGGTGGGGAGGAAAGGAGAGTGAGGTGCTCGGAGGAGCAGGATTTTGCCATTCTCACTGTGGACACAGCAGCGTGTGTGCTGTGCTTAGGCACTCAGTCGTGTCTGACTGTCTCTGACTGTGGCTGACTGTTTCTGACTGTGGACACAGCAGTGTGTGTGCCATGCTCGGTCACTCAGTCGTGGCTGACTGTTTCTGACTGTGGCTGACTATTTCTGACTGTGGACACAGCAGTTTGTGTGCCGTGCTTAGTCACTCAGTCATGTCCAACTGTTTCTGACTGTGGCTGACTGTTTCTGACTGTGGACACAGCAGTTTGTGTGCCGTGCTTAGTCGCTCAGTCATGTCTGACTGTTTCTGACTGTGGACACAGCAGCGTGTGTGCTGTGCTTAGTCACTCAGTCGTGTCTGACTGTCTCTGACTGTGGCTGACTGTTTCTGACTATGGACACAGCAGTGTGTGTGCCATGCTCGGTCACTCAGTCGTGTCTGGCTGTTTCTGACTGTGGCTGACTGTGGACACAGCAGTGTGTGTGCCATGCTCAGTCAGTCGTGTCTGACTGTTTCTGACTGCGGCTGACTGTTTCTGACTGGACACAGCAGTGTGTGTGCCATGCTCAGTCAGTCAGTCGTGTCTGACTGTTTCTGACTGCGGCTGACTGTTTCTGACTGTGGACACAGCAGTGTGTGTGCCATGCTCGGTCACTCAGTCATGTCTGACTGTTTCTGACTGTGGCTGACTGTTTCTGACTGGACACAGCAGTGTGTGTGCCATGCTCAGTCAGTCAGTCGTGTCTGACTGTTTCTCTGCGGCTGCTGTTTCTGCTGTGGACACAGCTGTGTGTGCCATGCTCGGTCACTCAGTCATGTCTGACTGTTTCTGACTCGGCTGACTGTTTCTACTGGACACAGCAGTGTGTGTGCATGCTCAGTCAGTCAGTCGTGTCTGACTGTTTCTGACTGCGGCTGACTTTTCTGACTGTGGACACAGCAGTGTGTGTGCCATGCTCGGTCACTCAGTCATGTCTGACTGTTTCTGACTGCGGCTGACTGTTTCTGACTGTGGACACAGCAGTGTGTGTGCCATGCTCGGTCACTCAGTCATGTCTGACTGTTTCTGACTGTGGCTGACTGTTTCTACTGGACACAGCAGTGTGTGTGCCATGCTCAGTCACTCGTCGTGTCTGACTGTTTCTGACTGCGGCTGACTGTTTCTGACTGGACACAGCAGTGTGTGTGCCATGCTCAGTCACTCAGTCGTGTCCAACTGTTTCTGACTGTGGCTGACTGTTTCTGACTGTGGCTGACTGTTTCTGACTGTGGCTGACTGTTTCTGACTGTGGACACAGCAGTTTGTGTGCCGTGCTTAGTCGCTCAGTCATGTCTGACTGTTTCTGACTGTGGACACAGCAGCGTGTGTGCTGTGCTTAGTCACTCAGTCGTGTCTGACTGTCTCTGACTGTGGCTGATTGTTTCTGACTATGGACACAGCAGTGTGTGTGCCATGCTCGGTCACTCAGTCGTGGCTGACTGTTTCTGACTGTGGCTGACTATTTCTGACTGTGGACACAGCAGTTTGTGTGCCGTGCTTAGTCACTCAGTCATGTCCAACTGTTTCTGACTGTGGCTGACTGTTTCTGACTGTGGACACAGCAGTTTGTGTGCCGTGCTTAGTCGCTCAGTCATGTCTGACTGTTTCTGACTGTGGACACAGCAGCGTGTGTGCTGTGCTTAGTCACTCAGTCGTGTCTGACTGTCTCTGACTGTGGCTGACTGTTTCTGACTATGGACACAGCAGTGTGTGTGCCATGCTCGGTCACTCAGTCGTGTCTGGCTGTTTCTGACTGTGGCTGACTGTGGACACAGCAGTGTGTGTGATGCTCAGTCAGTCGTGTCTGACTGTTTCTGCTGCGGCTGACTGTTTCTGACTGACACAGCAGTGTGTGTGCCATGCTCAGTCAGTCAGTCGTGTCTGACTGTTTCTGACTGCGGCTGACTGTTTCTGACTGTGGACACAGCAGTGTGTGTGCCATGCTGGTCACTCAGTCATGTCAGACTGTTTCTGACTGTGGCTGACTGTTTCTCTGGACACAGCAGTGTGTGTGCCATGCTCAGTCAGTCAGTCGTGTCTGCTTTTCTGACTGCGGCTGACTGTTTCTGACTGTGGACACAGCAGTGTGTGTGCCATGCTCGGTCACTCATCTTCTACTGTTTCTACTGCGGCTGACTTTTCTCTGACACAGCATTGTGTCCATGCTCAGTCAGTCAGTCTGTCTGACCCTCCTGACTGTGGACACAGCAGTTGTGTCCATGCTCGTCACTCAGTCTGTCTGACTGTTTCTGACTGCGGCTGACTGTTTCTGACTGTGGACACAGCAGTGTGTGTGCCATGCTCGGTCACTCAGTCATGTCTGACTGTTTCTGACTGTGGCTGACTGTTTCTGACTGGACACAGCAGTGTGTGTGCCATGCTCAGTCACTCAGTCGTGTCTGACTGTTTCTGACTGCGGCTGACTGTTTCTGACTGGACAAGCAGTGTGTGTGCCTGCTCAGTCACTCGTCGTGTCAACTGTTACTGTGGTGACTGTTCGACTGTGGCTGACTGTTTCTGACTGTGGCTGACTGTTTCTGACTGTGGACACAGCAGTTTGTGTGCCGTGCTAGTCGCTCATCATGTCTGACTGTTTCTGACTGTGGACACAGCAGCGTGTGTGCTGTGCTTAGTCACTCAGTCGTGTCTGACTGTCTCTGACTGTGGCTGATTGTTTTTGACTGTGGACACAGCAGTGTGTGTGCTGTGCTCAGTCACTCAGTCGTGTCTGACTGTTTCTGACTGTGGCTGACTGTTTCTGACTGTGGACACAGCAGTGTGTGTGCTGTGCTCAGTCACTCAGTCGTGTCTGACTGTTTCTGACTGTGGCCGACTGTTTCTGACTGTGGCCGATTGTTTCTGACTGTGGACACAGCAGTGTGTGTGCCGTGCTCAGTCACTCAGTCGTGTCTGACTGTTTCTGACTGTGGCTGACTGTTTCTGACTGTTTCTGATGTGGACACAGCAGTGTGTGTGCCATGCTCAGTCACTCAGTCGTGTCTGACTGTTTCTGACTGCGGCTGCTGTTTCTGACTGTGGACACAGCAGTGTGTGTGCCGTGCTCAGTCACTCAGTCGTGTCTGACTGTTTCTGACTGTGGCTGACTGTTTCTGACTGTGGACATAGCAGTGTGTGTGCCATGCTCAGTCACTCAGTCGTGTCTGACTGTTTCTGACTGTGGCTGACTGTTTCTGACTGTGGACACAGCAGTGTGTGTGCCGTGCTCAGTCAGTCGTGTCTGACTGTTTCTGCTGTGGCCACTGTTTCTGACTGTGGACAGAGCAGTGTGTGTGCCGTGCTCAGTCACTCAGTCGTGTCTGACTGTTTCTGATGTGGACACAGCAGTGTGTGTGCCATGCTCAGTCAGTCAGTCATGTCTGACTGTTTCTGACTGTGGCTGACTGTCTCTGACTGTGGACACAGCAGTGTGTGTGCCATGCTCAGTCACTCAGTCGTGTCTGACTGTCTCTGACTGTGGCTGACTGTTTCTGACTGTGGACACAGCAGTGTGTGTGCCGTGCTCAGTCACTCAGTCGTGTCCGACTGTTTCTAACTGTGGACGACTGTATCTGACTGTGGACACAGCAGTGCGTGTGCCATGCTTAGTTGCTCAGTTGTGTCCAACTGTTTGCGACCCCATGGATAGTAGCCTGCCATACTCCTCTGTGCATGGGATTCTCCAAGCAGTAATATTGGAGTAGGTAGCCTATCCCTTCTCCAGGGGATCTTCCCGACCCAGGAATTGAACCCAGGTCTCCTGCATTGCAGGCGGATTCCTTACCAGCTGAGCCACAGGGGAAGCCCACAGCAGTAAATACCACGGGGCGCTAGTTCCTCAGACACCTTCATGCAATCCGATTCTTTTGGCAACTTGGAATTCAGCATCTAACCCATTCTGCTTTTCGTATAAGTGGTGTCCACTCCCTCCCCCGACCCACAACAAGAGGAGAAGCTCCTTCAAGACTGCGCCCCTCATTGCTGTGCTGCTCCACGACGTCTGGCACGTCACAGACACTCAACAAACGTCTGTCCCTTGGCGACCAGCAAGCGGAAACTGTTAACTTTCAAATGTCAACAGAGTAGGGTTCCTAAGGAAAAAAAGGAAATGATAAATAATTCTTAATGAATGCCTGCCCTGTACACATTATTTCATTTCATTCTGGCAGTAAATCTAAGAGGTTGGTTTTCTTAGTCCCGTTTTACAAATGGGTAAATCAAGGCTTGGACTTATTCAGCTGGTCCAGGACCACCCAGCTGGAAGGGGCAGACGGAGATGGCCATCCTGTTTGTCTTTAAGCTCATTGTCTCTTTTTCAGAACTTGGTGGGCAGTTTTGTTTATTCTATGGTTCAAATCAGAAATTATATGGACTTTACATTATTAATCTGGAGGCTTTTTTCAAAATGTGCTTTCAAAATTTAAAAAAAATATGTCTCTTACTGGACTGGTAACCTAAATGAGCCTTAATAATAGATTCTATGGAAAGATCCCTTGTGTTCAGTCTTTTCAATTACTTAACCACCATCTTCTCTTTCACCAACTCAGTTACATTTGATAGAGTTCTTTTGAGAGAGATCTCTTTCTGAATCTTTGCAAAAGGCAGAATTTCAGCACAGACAAAAAGTATAAAGGGAAACCATTTTAATTTTTTAATTCGGGCCATTATTAGCTCCCCCTTGCATCAGCTTCTTCTAATTACGCAGAAGTGCACACATCTGACAGAGTGCCTGGCCCTGACTCATGACTTACTAATGAGATCATATTTTTCATTACAATTTCAAAATCCCATCAATCTTTTCTTAATTATTTTTAAGTGAATTTGCTGCTTTAGAAAGGGAAAGGGCGCATGTGGCCCTAGCAAGAACTAGAAAAGTTTCATGCGATTTCAATTTCAGAAACTTTGTTGGCAAGAAGGCCTGTAACCATTGCCAATGTTAATAAATCAGATTTTGATGTCTAGGAACGGGTTTAATGCCATGTACCGCTCCCCCCTCAACCCCCCATATACCAGAACTCACTCTCAGGCTCAGTGAATCAGACCTTCAAGCACTGCCACAGCAAAGCTCCTTCCAAGCATCTCTGCCAACACGTATCCTAGTCATGGGTACAGCCGGGGGAACGCTCACAGAGCCTGACAGTGGATACTAGCTGTAACGCAGACTCGGGCTCCTGGGCACCAGCTCTGCCGGACTTCACCCTTTAGCTGCCAGACGTGAAGAATCTCCCGGAGGGGTCTGGAGGGGGCCAGACCAGATGGATTTTTGAGAAGGTGTGGGTCGCAGCAGCAGCTATTTTAACCACTGCTGAAGGGGTATTTGAATAATTTAATATGCAGTGTGGTTCAGGCGCCTACCAGGGCCTGGCAGCCCAGGCCCCTCAGCAGAGACTGCCCTGAAACCTGGAACCGGGGGCCGCTTTCCAGGCATGTTATTCCGCCACGTCCAACACTCCGGATGGGCCTTCATTAACAGTGGCAGTCTGGAAACTGCCCCCAGCTATCCTCTACCCCTTTGCGTTTCGTCAGCTGCCATGTAAGCTGGTCCTCTGCTTCTAGTCCTCACCCAGCGTATTCAGCAAATACCCACTTGTCTGAGGTTTGCCTAAGTGAGGGGAAAACCCAAGGTGGCCAGGGAATCTCCTCTTCCTTATGAGTTTTCATATGTTCCCCCGTGAGACCTAGGGCCTCAGAAATGAAACTCCAGTTGTCTGATTACAAATTTAAAAGGTCTAATTTTAAAAAGTATATATTTTTAATGTAAAGAGATGTTTGTTGTCAGTGCCATGTGATATAGCCCTGGGAGGCTTAAACCCCTTGAAAAGGTGACTGAAGGAGGACATGAACACTCTGGATGGGAAGGGGCCCCATGGTCGTGAGTTCCCAGCGGGTCGCCCCTTGGTTCAGGCAGAGAGGACACCTTCCTCCATCCAGGACAGTGTCCCCCAGGCCTGACCGGCTGCTCTTCTCCCATCTGCTCCAACAGCAGTCCTTTGCCTTTAACAGGAGCAGTTTTCCTTTTATTATCACTCGTATTTTTGGCCGTGGCAGGTCTCCCTTGCTGTGCGTGGACTGTCTCTAGTCGCCATGAGCGAGAGACCCTCTGTAGTTGCGGTGCGCCCGTGTCTCGGGGCGGGGGCTTCTCTTGCCGAGGGGCACAGGCTGTAGGCGCTTGGGCTTCAGTAGTTGTGGTGGGTAGCTTTAGTTTGTCCGCGGCATGTGGAGATCTTCCCAGATCAGGCATCGCACCGTGTCCCCCGCATTGCAAGGCGAATTCTGAACCACTGGGCCACCAGGGAAGCCCCAGTATTCTTTCTTAAGCGTGTCCTTCTCATCTACGGGATTTCATGCCTAGGCTGCCTCACTCCCGCCCCACTCTGTGCTCAGTACTCTTTTGAGAAGTGTCCTGGTCCGGTAGGGGCCAGAGCCCTAACAAAGATGCCGGCCAGGGTTCCGCTGGGGAGGAGTATGACCGAAGACCCCCAGTGACGTCAGGGCCATCCCTTCAGACTCCAGTGCCCAGCCAGCCTCCAAGTCTTTCCTGCCCCCGATCCAGGCACTGTAATAGCTAAGTCAGCTGGAAAAGAAATGGGGAAGAAAGACTAAAGGAAAGCAGCGCGTAGGGGCCGCCGGGGCCAGGAAGGGGAGCGCGGCAGCAGAGCACAAAGGAGCCTTGTGCTGGGCTCCGCGCCGCGGGGGACTTGGCGCCCCATCAGCTGAGCCCGCGGTGGTGCGTGTTCTCTGCAGGGAGATCCTGGGATCCCAGCTGAATAAAGGAGGGCTTGGGGTGGGGGGTGGGGGTGCGGGGGGAGCTGTCAGGAGGGTCAGGGGCCAGACAGAGGAGAGAGCGGGCCGAGCAGAGAGAGGGCTGAGGCACAGAGCCCCTATCTCTGCTCCCTCACCACCGGGGGGTTAGCCAGGGTCCCACCAGGTTGACAGCTGTCTACAGGAAGAGCAGTTTTCCCAATGACTCCTCCACGAGTGTGAAAAGCGTGTTCTTGAAGGAAGGAGGGGAAAGGGAAAGGAACTTGGCCTCCGTTGCCACCATGGTCCATTGTGAAGCCATGACCGCGGGGCTTAAACATCCTTTGAATGAATGTATAAGGAACGGAGGAAGACCACGGAAGAAAGGACGGTGGGAGGTGGGGGTGTCAGCTGTAGGGATTGTTTCTTACTTCGTGAATAGCAGCACCTCCTCAGCTTCCTGGTTTGGGGACCGGCTGCCTGTCTTCCTCCTGCTCATTTCTTGGGGAGATAATGTAGAGCCAGGACTGTCCTCTGAAAGGGACAGTAATTGTTCAGAACAAAATTTACTGAGGAATCAGGAGAATCTGGGAGTCCAAGGTCCAGGTAGGCTTCGAACCTGAGCTCCCCTCACTTGTGAAAGGCTCCTCAGCCCCTCACCTGGGGGGGGGGGGCAGGTGCGTGGGGTCACAGCCAGCCTACCCTGCCTTTTCCAAGGAAAAACCCAGTTCATCCTGGACCAATGATTTGCCCCCAAGTTGGGGGAGGGGAAGACTGGGACAAGCCCCGAAAAAGAAGTGTTAAGAGAAGGAAAGAGCTGGCACTGGTAAATGGAGAAAGGTTCCAGCAGCTTAATCCATCTTGAACAGAATCATTAATCAGGTGCAAAACTCCTAAAAGGAGCAAAATTAGGACCAGCGCCTTCCAAGGGCAGCCTGCCAATTTCCCCCGCTCGCGTTTTCATTTCCAGATCCTTAGTGTCTTTGTATCAGGGCTGGTCCCAGCCAGCCCAGTCAGGAGCCACCTGTTCCTGTCCCCTCCCACCTCCCTGACCTCGGAAGTGAGAGGAGAAATGATGGGAAACCCAGACAGCTGCTATAAACTCCTCCCCCACAAAACAAGCCACCCGATTCTAGGAACTGGGCCAGTCCCTGGCAGATGAGTTACTCTCTGTGAAAAATGCTTCTGTAAGCACATTAACTCTTTCCTTCACTGAGTTACTCTCTTGTTTAATAGAAGACACAGTCAGGGCTGGAAGGGACATCATAGATTCAAACCTTGCCCTTCCCTTCCCCATGTCTGCCCAAGGTCATGACATGGATTATCTGCAGAGTCACGGCAGCCAACCTCCAAAGTTGTCCTGAGTGATTCCTGCCACCCAGGGTCCACAGTCTTGGAGTCTCCTCTCAGAGTGAATAGGGCTGCCCCGTGAAATTGATAAAACACTGCAGAAGTGACCATGTGTGACTTCCAAGGCTAGATCATAAAAGACATGCAGATCTCTCTCCTCTCTGGATTGAGAGTGGGAAAGCCAGCTGTCATGTCTCAAGGATGCTCAAGCAGCGCTGTGGCAAGAGGTGAACCTGAGACTTGCCTCCAACAGCCAGCACCAACCTCTCAGCTAGTCAGGGGAGCTGCCTGGGAAGACCCTTCAGCCCCAGTCAAACCTTCAGATGAGTGCAGCCCCAAGTTATATATCCTGAGGTCTTGATCCAGAGCCACCCAGCTGGACTCTGCTGACCCACTGAAACTCCTGGCTTAAGTTAATAAGTGTTTATTGTAGTATCAAAGAGAAATATAGTTGGACATTCATTAAAGGCGACAAGTGAGATTGCATGCAGACCACTGCAGCAGGGGAGCAAGATAAACAACTCAGCTCCACTCTGTGCAGACAGGGTTTTCAGGAAAGAAGGAGAGAGGAGGAATTATCAAGGGCTTAGGCAGAGTCAGAGAAGTAGAAACTTACAAAAAGTGGGAAAGGGGCTGTTTTCTGAGAAATGTTAGGCAAGGTACTAGGTGTTGGGTGAAGGCAAACCTCACACAGAAAATTCTTTCAGCAACCTGAGCTTTCCCAGGCCGAAACTCGGGAGGGCTGGGGCTCAGGCCAAGGGCACAGTCGTTATAAACCGGGCTTGTATTTGTTCCACTGTCAGTGTGAGGAGCTGGTTTTGTGCCAAACTGTGCCAAGGTTTTGCTGTTCTCATGGGTCATACCTGAGATCTGGTCAAAAAGTCTCAGAGACGCCTGACTGAAGTCAGTCAAGGAGGGAGTCTTTGTCATTAATTCTCACCACTGTGAGTTCTGGGAGAGTTTGGTCTGCAGCAATAGACGATTCTACCCATGAAAGATGCAAAGCCAGATTTCCAGGGCCCATGTTGTGTGCTTCCGCCCAAACGTGCAAGACAGTTGGGAATTATCACCTTTACATATACCCATTCTCATAATCACTCAGGGCCCAGTAGATTATCCAATACATTTCTTAACCTGACAGCCCTCATAGTGTCCTTCCTCACAGTGGACACTCCCCAGATGAAACCCCCAAGTCGGTGCGTATTCCTGTGAGTGGCATGCAAGAGTCCTCAAAGCCAACACATAACCAACTTGCTGAGCACTGCCTTGTGTCGTGCAGGTGCTAATGGTGCAGAAATGCACATCCCTACCCCCAGTGATCAGCATTCTGGAACCCCGTGAAAACTTCCCCTTTAGACGAGGTTTCAGAGTAGGAATCAGGGTCTGCCAAATGCAATGTGAGTTTATCCATTGAACTATTTTGTCCCAGCTTAGCCAAGGGGCCCTCAAGGAAACACTGGCAGCCAGAAACGCTTACTTACTAACCTCATGTTTTAACTGTGGGGCAGAACAGAGGCCAGCACCATCATAATCATACACAATTGAGACATGAGGTGTTCACAACACAGACACCAAGTGGACTTCATCTTTTTTCCTTTATTTTTAATTTTTGGTTGGCCTGGGCCTCCGTTGCTGTGCAGGCTTCCTCTAGTTGCGGTCAGCGGGAGCTACTCTCTAGTTTCGGCACTTGGGCTTCTCACTCAGTGCGAGTGGCTTCTCTAGATGTGGAGCGTAGGCTCTAGGCATGTGGGCTCAGTAGTTGTGGTTCCTGGGCTCTAGAGCACAGACTCAATAGCTGTGGCACACGGGCTTGGTGGCATGTGGGATCTTCCTGGATCAGGGATCAAACCTGTGTCTCCTGTCTGGCAGGTGGTTTCTTCACCACTGAGCCACCAGGGAAGCCCTATCTTCTTTCTTAAGTGAAGACATTGCAGACAGGTGTGTACCTGCCTTTAGGACCAGTTGACTATCCATCCTTAAGCGTCCACATTCAGGGTGGAATGATACTCAGGGTGGCTACTACTGCAGCTTGAGAAGGCAGGTCCTCACCAAGACAGAGCAAGAGCCATTTCCTCTGGGGAGCCTGCTTTGGCCTCTTCGAGCAGAATTAAGCGTCCACTCCTCCGAGCTTCAGGTCCTTGTCATACCTCCTCATCTCCGGTCGACTGAACATCTGGTTTCAAGGACTCTGTTGTCCACCCTGGTGCCTAGAATAGCGACTGGTAGATAGTAAGCCCTTAACAGTAAGTATATATAGTGAATGAATAGGATGAGTGAATGAATAACAAAACACGTACAGTCTGACAGCCAGTCATCCTTGAAGTAAATTCTAAATAAGTAGGCAGCCTCAAGGACAGGTTATCAGAGAGATGGTCTAAAACTCAGGTCTAAGACCATTCCTTAAATTTGGACTGTGTTTTCCCAAAGGAAAAATGTAGTAAAACTGGGAAACATGACGGTCAACCCACTAGTTGTGTTAACCCACAGTGTACCCTGATGCTGGAAAAGATCGAGGGCAGGAGGAAAAGGGGGCAACAGAAGATGAGATGGATGAATGGCATCACCGACTCAATGGACATGAATTTGAGCAAACTCCAGGAGATAGTGAAGGACAGGTAAGCCTGGCATGCTGCAGTCCTTGGGGTCACAGAGTTGGACGCGACCTCACGATTGAACAACAAATAAAAACCATGTATTTGAAAGTGCGCTGTGTCAACAACACATAATTTCCACTTTTAGTCCAGGTTCTGAACAACAGGTACTTACAGATGAACTCCATTCATTTATTAGTTAATTTAGCAAAAATAAGAAGGCATCAATTATTCATCAGATCAGATCAGATTAGTCGCTCAGTCATGTCCGACTCTTTGCGACCCCATGAATTGCAGCACGCCAGGCCTCCCTGTCCATCACCAACTCCTGGAGGTCACTCAGACTCACATTCATCGAGTCAGTGATGCCATCCAGCCATCTCATCCTCTGTCGTCCCCTTCTCCTCCTGCCCTCAATCCCTCCCAGCATCAGAGTCTTCTCCAATGAGTCAACTCTTCGCATGAGGTGGCCAAAATACTGGAGTTTCAGCTTTAGCATCATTCCTTCCAAAGAAATCCCAGGGCTGATCTCCTTCAGAATGGACTGGTTGCATCTCCTTGCAGTCCAAGGGACTCTCAAGAGTCTTTTCCAACACCACAGCTCAAAAGCATCAATTCTTCGGTGCTCAGCCTTCTTCACAGTCCAGCTCTCACATCCATACATGACCACAGGAAAGACCATAGCCTTGACTAGGCGAACCTTTGTTGGCAAAGTAATGTCTCTGCTTTTGAATATGCTATCTAGGTTGGTCATAACTTTCCTTCCAAGGAGTAAGCGTCTTTTAATTTCATGGCTGCAGTCACCATCTGCAGTGATTTTGGAGCCCAGAAAAATAAAGTCTGACACTGTTTCCCCATCTATTTCCCATGTAGTGATGGGACCAGATGCCATGATCTTCGTTTTCTGAATGTTGAGCTTGAAGCCAACCTTTTCACTCTCCACTTTCACTTTCATCAAGAGGCTTTTGAGTTCCTCTTCACTTTCTGCCATAAGGGTGGTGTCATCTGCATATCTGAGGATATTGCTATTTCTCCCAGCAATCTTGATTCCAACTTGTGTTTCTTCCAGTCCAGCACTTCTCATGATGTACTCTGCATATAAGTTAAATAAACATGGTGACAATATACAGCCTTGACGTACTCCTTTTCCTATTTGGAACCAGTCTGTTGTTCCATGACCAGTTCTAACTGTTGCTTCCTGATCTGCATACAGATTTCTCAAGAGGCAGATCAGGTGGTCTGGTATTCCCATCTCTTTCAGAATTGTCCACAGTTTATTGTGATCTACACAGTCAAAGGCTTTGGCATAGTCAATAAAGCAGAAATAGATGCTTTTCTGGAACTCTCTTGCTTTTTCCATGATCCAGCGGATGTTGGCAATTTGATCTCTGGTTCCTCTGCCTTTTCTAAAACCAGCTTGAACATCAGGAAGTTCACGGTTCACATATTGCTGAAGCCTGGCTTGGAGAATTTTGAGCATTACTTTACTAGCGTGTGAGATGAGTGCAATTGTGCGGTAGTTTGAACATTCTTTGGCATTGCCTTTCTTTGGGATTGGGATGAAAACTGACCTTTTCCAATCTTGTGGCCACTGCTGAGTTTTCCAAATTTGCTGGCATATTGAGTGTAGCACTTTCACAGCATCATCTTTCAGGATTTGGAATAGCTCCACTGGAATTCCATCACCTCCACTAGCTTTGTTTGTATTGATGCTTTCTAAGGCCCACTTGACTTCACATTCCAGGATGTCTGGCTCTAGGTCAGTGATCACACCATCATGATTATCTGGGTCGTGAAGCTCTTTTTTGTACAGTTCTTCTGTGTATTCTTGCCACCTCTTCTTAATATCTTCTGCTTCTGTTAGGTCCATACCATTTCTGTCCTTTATTGAGCCCATCTTTGCATGAAATGTTCCTTTGGTATCTCTGATTTTCTTGAAGAGATCCCTAGTCCTTCCCATTCTGTTGTTTTCCTCTATTTCTTTGCATTGATTGCTGAAGAAGGCTTTCTTATCTCTTCTTGCTATTCTTTGGAACTCTGCATTCAGATGTTTATATCTTTCTTTTTCTCCTTTGCTTTTCGCTTCTCTTCTTTTCATAGCTATTTGTAAGGCCTCCCCAGACAGCCATTTTGCTTTTTTGCATTTCTTTTCCATGGGGATGGTCATGATCCCTGTCTCCTGCACAATGTCATGAACCTCATTCCATAGTTCATCAGGCACTCTATCAGATCTAGGCCCTTAAATCTATTTCTCACTTCCACTGTATAATCATAAGGGATTTGATTTAGGTCATACCTGAATGGTCTAGTGGTTTTCCCTACTTTCTTCAATTTCAGTCTGAATTTGGCAATAAGGAGTTCATGGTCTGAGCCACAGTCAGCTCCTGGTCTTGTTTTTGCTGATTGTATAGAGCTTCTCCATCTTTGGCTGCAAAGAACATAATCGATCTGATTTCGGTGTTGACCATCTGGTGATGTCCATGTATAGAGTCTTCTCTTGTGTTGTTGGAAGAGGGTATTTGCTATGACCAGGGTCTAAGATGTTCAAGCTGGTTTTAAAAAAGGCAGAGGAACCAGAGATCAAATTGCCAACATCTGCTGGATCATCGAAAAAGCAAGAGAGTTCCAGAAAAACATCTATTTCTGCTTTATTCACTATGCCAAAGCCTTTAACTGCATGGATCACAATGAACTGTGGAAAATTCTGAAAGAGATGGGAATACCAGACCACCTGATCTGCCTCTTGAGAAACGTATATGCAGGTCAGGAAGCAACAGTTAGAACTGGTCATGGAACAACAGACTGGTTCCAAATAGGAAAAGGAGTACGTCAAGGCTGTACATTGTCACCCTGCTTATTTAACTTATATGCAGAGTACATCATGAGAAACGCTGGACTGGAAGAAACACAAGCTGGAATCAAGATTGTTGGGAGAAATATCAATAACCTCAGATATGCAGATGACGCCACCCTTATGGCAGAAAGTGAAGAGGAACTCAAAAGCCTCTTGATGAAAGTGAAAGGAGAGTGAAAAAGTTGGCTTAAAGCTCAACATTCAGAAAACGAAGATCATGGCATCTGGTCCCATCACTACATGGGAAATAGATGGGGAAACAGTGGAAACAGTGTCAGACTTTATTTTTCTGGGCTCCAAAATCACTGCAGATGGTGACTGCAGCCATGAAATTAAAAGACGCTTACTCCTTGGAAGGAAAGTTATGACCAACCTAGATAGCATATTCAAAAGCAGAGACATTACTTTGCCAACAAAGGTCTGTCTAGTCAAGGCTATGGTTTTTCCAGGGGTCATGTATGGATGTGAGAGCTGGTCTGTGAAGAAAGCTGAGTGCCGAAGAATTGATGCTTTTGAACTGTGGTGTTGGAGAAGACTCTTGAGAGTCCCTTGGACTGCAAGGAGATCCAACCAGTCCATCCTAAAGGAGATCAGTCCTGGGTGTTCATTGGAAGGACTGATGCTGAAGCTGAAACTCCAATATTTTGGCCACCTCATGTGAAGGGTGGACTCATTGGAAAAGGCCCTGATGCTGGGAGGGATTGAGGGCAGGAGGAGGAGGGCACAACAGAGGATGAGATGGCTGGATGGCATCACTGACTCGATGGACATGAGTTTGAGTGAACTCTGGGAGTTGGTGATGGACAGGGAGGCCTGGCGTGCTGTGATTCATGGGATCACATAGAGTCGGACACAACTGAGCAACTGAACTGAACTGAAGGGATAGGTGGTGGCGACTGAGAGGTGAAAAGCAAAGCTCTACCCCAAGGTAAAGCTTTACCCCACTGTCCACTGGGGAGAACCCAGGTGTCAAACAGAGCATGAGGGTGAGCATGGGGTGCCCCAAGCAGAGAGACCCTTGAGCCTGAGTGTCAGGAAAGTTTTCCTGGAGAAGACACTTGAAGCTTAAGAAAAGCAGGCAGAGGAAACAGTATTTTAAAAGACACAGGTAAAAGAGAGTTCAAGATTTACAACAACTTAAGAGTCAACAGATCTGGGTTTCCTGTAATGCCTCTATGCTTTCCAGCTGTGCTGGCTTAGCACTCCCAAATTCACTTTCTCCTCTGTAAGGTGGGTGACCTCAACCTCAAAGGGGTGTGAGTGCTTGAGCCAACATGGTGCGTGGAAATGCTTGGACTGCTCCTGACACAAGCTGTGCGCCTGGTGGGCTGCAGGACAGGAACGGCATACGGACCATCCTCTGGGCAAAGGGCCACCCCGTTGCACAGGACTCAGGGCAGCGGAGGCCAGGTTGGTGCCTAGAGTGATCAACGTCACGGGAAGAAAGGCACTCAGGCAGAACTGGCAGGCGGCAGATAGGAAAGGAGACTCGGAAATGGAAAAACCTGGACGGTTTCACCTGGACGGTGAAAATAAGCGAGCTATGAGCCCATTGCCTGAAAAAGGAAGCCGGGAAAACAGAGGAAGGTTCTGTGCATTTTGGTCCAAAACCCAAACCAGAGGCACCAAGGAAACTACTATTCTAGCTGCTTCTAATTTCAACTTTCCTGCACCTTTATTTTAGGTGCAAATTACCCAAGTGAATGGCAATTTTTCTCAGAGCTATAGATAATATGCCAGAAGTGGAAGAATTAAACTTTGAAGACGAAAGATTTAATTAATTTTTAAGATTCCCAAATGGGCTTTTAAAAATGAAATGGCTCAAAAGTACATTTACATCACAGTCAGATCTCAAAAAAAAAAAAAAAGTGGATTATAGAGGGTGCTTGCCTGTCTGCAGCTCATTGTTTGGAGTCAGGCTTAGCCTCGCATCCAAGAACTGTAAAATTCACTATTAGCTGCTTTGGTCACTTTCTTAAAAATGAAAATGTCCAGTTCCACTGTGAAAACAAGGGTACATGGATGTGTGTGTATATATATATAGGCAGAGACATCACTTTACCAACAAAGGTTCGCCTAGTCAAGGCTATGGTCTTTCCTGTGGTCATGTATGGATGTGAGAGCTGGACTGTGAGGAAGGCTGAACGCCGAAGAATTGATGCTTTTGAACTGTGATGTTGGAGAAGACTCTTGAGAGTCCCTTGGACTGCAAGAAGATCCAACCAGTCCATTCTGAAGGAGATCAATCCTGGAATTTCTTTGGAAGGAATGATGCTAAAGCTGAAACTCCAGTATTTTGGCCACCTCATGCGAAGAGTTGACTCATTGGAGAAGACTCTGATGCTGGGAGGGATTGAGGGCAGGAGGAGAAGGGGACGACAGAGGATGAGATGGCTGGATGGCATCACTGACTCAATGGATGCGAGTCTGAGTGACCTCCGGGAGCTGGTGATGGACAGGGAGGCCTGGCGTGCTGCAGTTCATGGGGTCGGAAAGAGTCGGACACGACTGAGCGACTGATCTGATCTGATCTGATATAATTGGTACAGGATGGCCAATTGGTTGGATGGCATCAATGACTCAAAGGACATGAGTTTGAGCAAGCTCTTGGAGATGGTGGAGGACAGTGAAGCCTGGTGTGCTGTACAGTTCATGGGGTTGCAAAGAGTCAGAGATGTTAACAGCAGGTTAACATGACCAAGCCATCACAGTTTCTCCCGTATGAACTGGGGACAGTAACTGTCCCTACTCCAGAGAGTTGCTATGAGGAGTAACAGCATGCAGTAACTATGAGTAACAGCATGCAGTAACTATGAGCAACAATGATAATAAAACTAGGAGAGGGCAACGGCACCCCACTCCAGTACTCTTGCCTGGAGAATCCCATGGACAGAGAAGCCTGGTAGACTACAGTCCATGGGATCGCAGAGTCGGGCTCGACTGAGCGACTTCACTTCACTTTTGTCAGTCTTGCCTCGGAAGTATCTCCTGAATCCAGTGTGCTTGGCTTGGGTCCCTGGGGGAAGGGGTGGTCCAGAGAGCTCTGTAGGGCATCCCCAGGCCAGTACGTCACTCTCATACTAAGACGGTGTTTGTTCTTTCCATCCTCACTCCCTCCCAAGTGTGCGGCAGAGCCTTCCAGAGGTAGCATGGCAGGAGGTATTGCAGCAGATCAAATGAGAAGCGGACAAGGATTCTACTGTTTCCTAATAAGCCAGGCATTGAAGAGATTTATGAAAATATAAAATAAGGTCACTTGTCACTAAATTTTGCTTTGTTTGGGAAAATACAGCCATTACTTTTCATAAAAATTAACTTACTAGGGACTTCCCTGGTGCTCCAGTGGCCAAGACCCAATGCAGGGGGTACGAGTTCATTCTCGGGTCAGGGAACTAGATCCCATGTAGGACAATTAAGATCCGAAACAGAAGGAAGAGAGGACCTTTAAAAAAAAAAAAAAATTAACTCTGTAATGGATTTATTGTTGTTCATTTGAAATCAGTTAGAAAGAAAGTGAAAGTGAAAATGAAGTAGCTCAGTCGTGTCCGACTGTTAGCGACCCGTGGACTGTGGCCCACCAGGCTCCTCCGTCCATGGGAATCCCCAGGCAAGAGTACTGGAGTGGGGTGCCATTTCCTTCTCCAGGGGATCTTCCCGACCCAGGGATTGAACCAGTTCTCCTGCATTACAAGCAGATGCTTTATAACGATCTAGTTTTTTTTTTTGGGGGGGGGGCTTAATTTCTAACTTGATAAATTGTGATCACTAAAATCCACATAAACAAAAGTCATTAAGGGTCTCCGTAAGCATGACCAGATAAAGGGGGCCGAGCCCTGCCATGTTGTCCACTGCCTCCACCCTCAGTCCGTGCGGTCACCACCTCCCCAGCGCGCCCCACCTAAGGTCTACTCTGATCCCCTCACCCCCACCCTCCAGAAACATCTAAGGAGCTACTTTGAACCAGACATGGTGTTAGGCAAAGGAAATGCAAACAGCCGCAGTCTCTCCCTCCTGGATCTCACGCGAGAAATAGTACAGGCAAAAGCAAGTCAAACAGATAAAAGCATTGCAAAGTGGAATACGTGTCCCCACCTCCATCAGCACAGTCCCTTGCCATGGCTGCCCTGTTCTTATCCCTTGTCCTCAATGACCACAACCCAGAGTGCCTCCATCTCTCTGGTGTCCACTCCTGTAACTTCTTCTCAAGGCACACTAACCTCCACATCTCCTTTTGGGCAGTAACGAAAAAACACCATGAAATAAGCCTCCACCAAAAAACTCGGCTGCGGATATGGGGAGGCGTTGTAGAGGGCAGCCTGGAGTGTTCGGGCCCTCCTAGGAAAAGATGGTGCTGGGCCGGCTCCGCTGGAGCACTATGCCCTCTCCACCCTCTAAATGAAGGTATTTTTTTTGACTGAAGTATATTTGATTTACAAGGTTGTGTTAGTTTCAGGTGGACAGCAAAGTAATTCAGTTATAGATATATATGTAACTATTTTTTTTTCAGATTCTTTTCCATTATCAGTGCAGTTCAGTTCAGTCGCTCAGTCGTGTCCAACTCTTTGCGACCCCATGAACCGCAGCATGCCAGGCCTCCCTGTCCATCACCAACTCCCAAGAATTTACTCAAGCTCATGTCCATTGAGTCGGTGATGCCATCCAACCATTTCATCCCCCGTTGTCCCCTTCTCCTGCCCTCAATCTTTCCCACCATCAGGGTCTTTTCAAATGAGTCAGCTCTTCGCATTAGGTGGCCAAAGTATTGGAACTTCAGCTTCAACATCAGTCCTTGCAATGAAAACCCAGGACTGATCTCCTTTAGGATGGACTGGTTGGATCTCCTTGCAGTCCAAGGGACTCTTAAGAGCCTTTTCCAACACCATAGTTCAAAAGCATCAATTCTTCGGTGCTCAGCTTTCTTTATAGTCCAACTCTCACATCCATACATGACCACTGGAAAAACCATAGCCTTGACTAGATGGACCTTTGTTGACAAAGTTAATGTCTCTGCTTTTTAATATACTGTCTAGGTTTGTCATAACTTTCTTTCCAAGGAGCAAGCGTCTTTTAATTTCATAGCTGCAATCATCATCTGCAGTGATTTTGGAGCCCAAGAAAATAAAGTCTGACAGTGTTTCCACTGTTTCCCCATCTATTTGCCATGAAGTGATGGGACTGGATGCCATGATCTTAGTTTTCTTTTTTTTTTTTAACTTTTTTAAAAAAACTTTTATTTTGTATTGGGGTATAGCAGATTAACAGACAGTACTGTGATAGTTTCGGGTGGACAGCAAAGGGACTCAGCCATACACACACGTGTTCATTCTCCCCCCAAACCCCCTCCCATCCGGACTGCACACGGCACTGAGCAGAGTTGCATGTGCTATACAGTGGGTCCTTGTTGCTTATCCTTTTTTTTTCTTTTTTTTTTTAACATTTATTTATTTTAATTGGAGGCTAATTACTTTACAGTATTGTAGTGGTTTTGCCATACATTGACATGAATCCACCACGGGTGTGTTCCCCATCCTGAAACCCCCTCCCACCTCCCTCCCCATCCAATCCTTCTGGGTCATCCCAATGCACCAGCCCCAAGCACCCTGTCTCATGCATCGAACCTGGACTGGCGACCCATTTCACATATGATAATATACATGTTTCAATGCCATTCTCCCAAATCATCCCACCCTCTCCCTCTCCCACAGAGTCCAAAAGACTGTTCTACACATCTGTGTCTCTTTTGCTGTCTTGCATACAGGGTTATGATCTTAGTTTTCTGAATGTTGAGCTTTAAGCCAACCTTTTCACTCTCCTCTTTCACTTTCATCAAGAGGCTTTTTAGTTCTTCTTCACTTTCTGCCATAAGGGTGGTGTCATCTGCATATCTGAGGTTATTGATATTTCGCCCAGTAATCTTGATTCCAGCTTGTGCTTCTTCTAGCCCAGCGTCTCTCATGTTGTACTCTGCATATAAGTTAAATAAGCACGGTAGCAATATAGATTATTACAAAATATTGAGTACAGTTCCCTGGGATATACAGTAGGTTCTTGTTGCTTACTTATTTTATATATAGTAATTTATGTCTATTAATCCCAAACTCCTAATTTACCCCTCCTTCAATTTCCGCTTTGGTAACCAGTCCATCCTAAAGGAGATCAGTCCTGGGTGTTCATTGGAAGGACTGATGCTGAAGCTGAAACTCCAATATTTTGGCCACCTCATGTGAAGTGTCAGAGAAGGCAATGGCACCCCACTCCAGTACTCCTGCCTGGAAAGTCCCATGGACGGAGGAGCCTGGAAGGCTGCAGTCCATGGGGTCGCTGAGGGTCGGACACGACTGAGCAACTTCACTTTCACTTTTCACTTTCATGCATTGGAGAAGGAAATGGCAACCCACTCCAGTGTTCTTGCCTGGAGAATCCCAGGGACGGGGGAGCCTGGTGGGCTGCCGTCTATGGGGTCACACAAAGTTGCACACGACTGAAGTGACTTAGCAGTAGCAGCCTGTGAAGGGTTGACTCATTGGAAAAGGCCCTGATGCTGGGAGGGATTGGGGGCAGGAGGAGGAGGGGACGACAGAGGATGAGATGGCTGGATGGCATCACCAACTCGATGGACGTGAATCTGAGTGAACTCCGGGAGTTGGTGATGGACAGGGAGGCCTGGCGTGCTGTGGTTCATGGGGTCGCAAAGAGTCAGACATGACTGAGCAACTGAACTGAACTGAACCATAAGTTTGTTTTCTAGCTCTGTGGTGGATCTATTTCTGTTTTGTATATAAATGTATTTGTATCCTTTTTTTTGTCCCACTTGTAAGAAGCATTACACACTACTTGTCTTTGTTTGGCTTATTTCACTTAGTAAGCTAATCTCTAGGTCCATCCATGTTGCTGCATATGGCGTTACGTCATTCTTTTTAATAGCTGAGTTATATTTCATTGTGTATATCTCCTACATCTTCTTTACCCATTCATCTGTTGATGGATATTTAGGTTGCTTCCAGCAGGTGTTTATTTGACTTTGAGATTTTAAGGGAATGATTAGGCTGTTGAGACTCCGGATCCCTCCTGCCCGGGTGTGAATCTCAACTTTACCCCTTGCAAGCTGTGTGAGCTTGGCCAAGCTCCTTCACTCTCCCTGCCTTCGTTTTCTCATCTGTAAACTTGGAGCAACTACAGAATCTTTCTGAGTGGGTTGTTGCTAAGATTAAATTAGGTAGTAAAAGAAAAATTATTTAAGACATTACTTGCCACACAGTAATGACAATTTATCATCATCATTAGGACAATGTCCTCCCAAAAAAGAAAACAAAATTTTACACACACAAATATGTATTTGCCTCTGTCCTAAATTCCACCTAAAACTATAATCTATATGTTTATTACAGTTATACACTGGTTACCTTCAACTTTGATAATATCCTCTCATATATATTTTAAATATCTTTCCTTTTTATTTTGCCTTAAGTATAGATATGAAGTTATCCAAAGTAGGGACAAGATGAAAATCTTCAAAATTCTTGTTGACCCTCTGTATTTTTTTTTTTAAATTATTATATGTACTTGGTAACTCAAGAATTTTTGCTTTGGTTTGAAATTTTTAATTCAAAATAACATAAATTCACCCATTCTTTTTTTATAATTTATTTACTTTTTAATTGAAGGATAACTGCTTTACAGAATTGTGTTGGTTTCTGCCAAGCATCAACATGAGTCAGCCACGGTCCACCCATTATTACTGTAGGCAATTCAAACCAACACAAGCCTACAGAAAAAAAAAAAAAAAAGGCTGTCCTTTCTGTTCCTCCCCTTTGCCCTATCCCCACCCCAGAGTTAGTAGCATCCTCACCGAGGGTGACTTGCCATCCACTTTCTGTGTCCCCACATGTAGAGAGTTTAGCTTTTTTCCTATACACAAAATTATCTGCATACTGATCTTTCAACTTGCTTTTTCCACTTAATATATCATAAACAGCCTTTCATATCAGGACCTGGTGGGCTGGTAGATACTACTGCTCTAACTAAACCCTTTGATTCATAGACATCTGTTTCCAGTTGTTGTTATTGTAGGCAAATGCTGCCGTGAACATGCTTGTACATGGCTATGTACATGTGCATCACTCTGATTTACATCTTACTTATTTGCACGCTCCTTACTACTAAAAAGGCTTTTTTACAGCTAAAAATCATTTTCTAAATTGAATCCAAATCTAAAAGATGCCACTTGTGATCTTAGATAACAAGTTGGGGGAAATCAATTGAATGTCAGGAAATTCATAAATGAATTAAGCGGAAATGCTAATCTGGAGAGGGTAAAGCAGATGGGGCTGTGTAATGCGGGATCCAAAGTTTTCTGGAGACACTTATGTTTGAATCAGAAGATGCAGCATGAGCTTTCTTGGCAGCAGAAATTGAAAGCAAAGTGATGTTAAATTGATTTTTCCCCCCAAACAATTACTCCCACCAAATTATCCTTTGTCATTCTATTTTTAAGTAGCAACAAGAATGTTGTACACATTTCCCATAAGCGAATGTTATTTAGTGAAGTTTTTATTTATGCACGTTCGTGTATGCTAAGTCGCTTCCCAACTCTGTGGGACCCCATGGACTGCAGCCTGCCAGGCTCCTCTGTCCATGAGGATTCTCCAGGCAAGAATACTGGAGTTGGTCGCCATGCCCTCCTCCAGGGGAATCTTCCCGACCCAGGGATCGAACCAACTGTCTCCTAGGTTTCCTACCTTGGCAGGTGGGTTCTTTACCACTCGTGCCACCTGGGAGTCCTTATTTATGCACATTTTCCTTTTGAATAAATAGTTTCATACTTTTCCTCTCTCTTCATTACTAATGTTACTAGAAGCTGATGAGAACCTTGCCCTGTCCTCCACACTGACCAAATTAGGAAAAGGGATAAAATCAGCCACACGTGTTACTCCCCACAGGAAGATACACACCCATTAAAAGTCTATCCAAAAAAACAAACAAACAGAGTCTATCCAAAGGCATATAGAAGAGACCCAGTCAAACAGGGCCCTTCCACTCCCAAACTCTATAAAGAGATGTTTGGTAGAGACATCGCCCTAATGGGAATTCCTTCCAAGAGTCAGTAAAGCCAGGGTGTGAAGCAAAGACAGTACTCTGGGGATGCACAGTAAATCCTGGAAGGATGACTGGGGATGGTGTCAGGGAGGGGCAATGGGAGGGAGACGCGAGAGAAACCCAGCTAACAGTCAAACGGGATTTTAATACCAAGGCGGGACTACTGCCTTCTTTCCCTGTTACACTTTTTCTCCGGTTAAATCATCTGTCACTTGCCACCATCCTCCCCACAGTGACTGCCTCTGCTCACGCCTAGAGGTCCCCAGGTGACATCCGTGCCCTGGGACCTGCTCCACCCCTTTCAAATCACACAGTTGGGCATCCAGTCATGACTGACTCCTGTTCTCAAGGTCTTCCCTTCCTTAAGACTGTGGCCCTCGCAGTGGCCAACCTCAGGCACCTCCAAGCCAAGCTCATCCAGTGTGATCACAGCTGGACGCCTTCAGGGTCTCTCCTGTCTGAAGTCTGGGTCTTTGCAGGGCACCTGCAGCAAAGACCTCCTCTGTGTCAAAATCTTGTTGTTCAGTCTCTCAGTGGTCCAATTCTTTGTGACCCCATGGACTACAGCAAACCAGGCTTCCCTGTCCTTCACCAACTCCCGGAGTTTACCCAAACTCATGTCCATTCAGTCAGTGATGCCATCCAACCATCTCATCCTCTGTTGTCTCCTTCTCCTCCTGCCCTCAATCTTTCCCAGCATCAGGGTCTTTTCCAATGAGTCAGCTCTTCACATCAGGTGGCCAAAGTATCGGAGCTTCAGCTTCAACATCAGTCCTTCCAGTGAACACTCAGGACTGATCTTCTTTAGGATGGTCTGGTTGGATCTCCTCGCAGTCCAAGGGACTCTCAAGAGTCTTCTCCAACACCACAGTTCAAAAGCATCAATTCTTCAGTACTCAGCTTTCTTTATAGTCCAACCCTCACATGACTACTAGAAAAACCATAGCCTTGACTAGACTGACCTTTGTTGGCAAAGTAATGTCTCTGCTTTTGAATATGCTGTCTAGGTTGGTCATAGCTTTCTTTCCAAGGAGTAAGTGTCTTTTAATTTCAGGACTGCAGTCACCATCTGCAGTGATTTTTTGGAGCCCAAAGAAATAAGGTCTGCCACTGTTTCCACTGTTTCCCCATCTATTTGCCATGAAGTGAAGGGACTGGATGCCGTGATCTTAGTTTTTTGAAAGTCACTCAGTCGTGTCTGACTCTTTGCGACCCCATGGACTGTATAGTCCATGGAATTCTCTAGGCCAGAATACTGAAGTGGGTAGCCTTTCCCTTCTCCAGGGGATCTTCCCAACCCAGGGATTGAACTCAGGTCTCCTGCATTGCAGGCGGATTCTTTACCAGCTGAGCCACAGGGAAGCCCAAGAATACTGGAGTGGGTAGCCTATCCCTTCTCCAGGGGATCTTTCCAACCCAAGAATCAAACCGGGGACTCTGCATTGCAGGCAGATTCTTTAACAGCTGAGCTACAAGTGAAGCCCATCTCCCTGAGTTTGCTCAAACTCACGTCTGTTGAGTCGGTGACACCATCCAACCATCTCATCCTCTCTCACCCCCTTCTCCTCCTGCCCTCAATCTTTCCCTGAATCAGAGTTGGAATCTTAGTTAAGTGTAAACTCAGTGGTACTAAACCATGGCTCCTTTTCCTTGTCCCACAGTTATTATGATAAGGACACTCTCCTAAGGCAAACGCGGTGCTGGGGTCATGCTGGGGGTGTACTGCCCACCTCAGCAGCCTGCAAGAGCAAACTGGTATGGGGTCAAGTGTTCTGCAAGCAGGGGGTATCATCCTGGTAGCCAGAAATCAGCCGTGGCATGTGGTGTTTACCTCAGAAATCATTAAAGAGGGCTCCCTTGGTTGCTCAGTGGATAAGAATCCCAAGTGCCAATGCAGGGGACACGGATTTAATCCCTGGTCTGGGAAGATCCCATAGGCCGCAGAGCACCTAAGCCCATGCACCACAGCTACTGAGCCTGTGCTCTAAAGGCCAGAAGCCACAACTCCTGAAGCCCGAGCACCCTAGAGCCTGTGATCTGCAACAAGAGAAGCCACCGCAGCGAGAAGGCCACGCACCACAGGATCCCAGAAAAGCCTGCGCAGATACAAAGACCCAACACAGCCAAAAATAAATAAACAAAAGTTTTTAAAATAAAAAGAATAAAGGAAGCCTTAAAAAAAGAAATCAAAGACTACAAATCAGAAAGAAAAGAAAATGCATTCCAAGGAGTTCCCTCACAGTCCAGTCATCAGGACTTTCACTGCCTGAGGGCCTGGGTTCCACCTCTGGTCAGTGAACTAAGATGCCACAAGCCTCGTGGGGTGGCAAAAAAAAAAGAAAGAAAGCATTCCAGAGAGCTATTTATTTAAAATCATCAGCAGATCACAGGTTATGTCTACGTCACTGAGATGACTCTCTGAACTCGCTTCTCACTGATAACTGCAGTCACCCTGGAAACGCATATGGGCCCTGGGGGAGTTGGTAATCCTTTTGAGGCTGTATTTTCAAAGAGCCAACCCGCTTTGGGTGAAATCAGCTAGAAGCGAGCGAGGAGGGGTGGGCTCTGAAGGGGGGTGCTATAAAGCTCTGGCAGATTCCTGGCCGACTCTCGCACCTGCCCACAGAGCTCTCCTTTCGCACAGGTGACCAGGATCTTCACCTCATGCCAGGCTGCGAACCCGCAGAAGGAACGTGGTGTGCTTCCAAGCTAATTACGGAAGGCAGAAGCTGGGGCAGGCTCCAAACCAGCCCGTCCGGTTTCAGTTAACCCCACAGGCCAGGACAGAAGCCCTGGGCCTCCTAAACTGATACCTCACATGGTTTTGATGTGTCTGTTTCTGCTTCATTGAAAAAATTTTTTTTAATTTATTTCCTTGAGTGTGTCAGGTCTGAGCTGTGTCATTTGGGATCTTTCGTTGTCATGCACGGACTCACCAGTCGTGGCGTGGGGTCAGCAGTTGAAGCCTGCCGGCTCAGTAGCTCTGCGGCATGTGGGATCCCCGTTCCCCGACCAGGGATCAGAACCTCCACCGCTGCATTGGAAGGTGAATTCTCAACCACTGCACCACCAGGGAAGGACCTGGAGAAATTTTTTTTTTAGTTGTTTTAGGCAGGGAGAAAAAGAAACAAAGAAACTACAAGCGGGGACAGAGTGCCAGCTGGACTAGAATGAGACATAAATGTTTTGGCTGCCTGTTCTGAATTTCTGGGCTGTCCTGGTGGCTCAGCTGGTAAAGAATCCACCTGCAATGCGGGAGCCCTGGGTTTGATCCCTGGGTTGGGAAGATCCCCTGGAGAAGGGAAAGGCTACCCACTCTAGTCTTCTGGCCTGGAGAATTCCGTGGACTGTATAGTCCATGGGGTCACAAAGAGTCAGACACGACTGAGTGACTTTTGCTTTCGAACTTCTATCTCTTGTGCACATGCTTTTTTTTTTTTATGTTTATTTATTTTTAATTGATTGATGATTGCTTTACAATATTGGTTTGATTTCTGTCATACATCAACATGAATGAAACATAGGTATACATATGTCCCCTCCCTCTTGAAGCTCAGGGAACTCAAACTAGGGCTCTGTAATAACCTAAAGGGGTGGGATTGGACGGGGCAGGGTAGGGGTGCATGGGGAGGGAGACTCAAGAGGCTCGGGACACACTTTTAAGAGCAGCTGAATGGAGGATGGTAGGGATGTAGGCTCAGCTTCCAGCCTGGGTTGGACCCCACTCCGCCCCCTGGGGCGGGCTTCTCACTCTCCATCTGCCTCAATTTCCTTATCTGTAAAATGGAGACGACAATAACACCTGATTTCACAGCCTCACTGTGAAGATTATAGAACCAATCCCACAAAAGGCTGGCTGCAGAGGCACACAGCAGGGGCAGTGATACGAGGCCCCTGGCTCCAAAGGGCCTCCACACTCGGGGTGAATGCTCTGGGTCATCTTTTTGAAATTCTTAGTAATTTCATCTTCAGAATTTCTTTTTTAATTTAAAAAAAAAAAAAAGTTTCTGGTGGCCAGGCTGCACAGCTTGTACTTAGTTCCCTAACGAGGGACTGAACCTAGACCCTTGGCATTGAAAGCTCAAAGTCCAGGGAGTTCCCAAGTGGCTGGAATTTCTGTTTTTACCGTGAAGTCTCGTGGAACAGGAACAAGGCCAGGGCTGCCCTCCCTGGTGGTTGTTGCCGGCCTGTCTTCCAGGGAAGGTTCCCAAGCCCCTGCTCCAGTGCCCCTCCAGCAGCCAGGGTGTGTGCCCCACTATGTCTGGGACCAGGGCCCACTCCTGACCCAGGCGCCCAGCGTGTCCAGGTGCCAAGGCTGCAAAGCCCTGGGGGGTCGCCTGTCTGCCAGGGATTGGGTGTAGCTGCCCTGTCCCCAGCCAGGGCGACACTTTGGTTTGGCAGCTGGTCGGAGGGGGATTCAGCTGCTGGGAGAAGTGGAGGTGGACCCTAACAGTTGGGACAGGGCTCCTGGGCACTGGAGGCTCTACTCCCCCTCAGGAGAACGGTCTTAGATAGAAAACGGAAATCAGCAGGACAGGCTGACCACACAAGAAAGCACCCATGCTCGGTGTATCAGTGCCTTTCACGGCGCTCTCCCTGCTGGTTGAGCAAGGGGCTCCATGTTTTCATTCTGTGCTGGATCCCGAGAATCCTGCGGCCAGTCCTGCTGAGAACCAGCCCTGGCACACAGTATGGCACGATGAGAGTTAGCTGTCATAATAATTATTCAACTCCGTGTGTTCTGCGTGGAGTCATGTGTCTCGCAGGCCTTTTTCCTGTCCTGGCATAGAAAGGTTAGAAAGAAAGGAAGAGAGAGCGCTAAGTCGTGTCCAACTCTTGCGATCCCATGAACTATAGACTGCGAGGCTCCTCTGTCCATGGGGTTCTCCAGGCAAGAAGACTGGAGTGGGTTGCCATGTCCTCCTCCAGGGCATCTTCCAGGCCCAGGGATCGAACCCAGGCCTCCCGCATTGCAGGTAGATGCTTTTACCAACTGAGCTATGAGGGAAGCCCCAAAAGGTTAGGGGCCATGTGTATTCAGGGTTCCCCCGGGGCCTCATACAGCCCCCTCCCACTGATACGGACACCCCCTCCCCAGTAACAAAAGATGACGTCCATCACGGAGATGAGTTTTCTCGTTGATTCTGACAGGTTAAACCACCACGTCTGTCAAAGCAGGCAAGCACTAAAGCCCTATTGATGTCTAAAGGGGAGGTGGGGAAGGGGTCGTCTGTCTACCTGGATCTGGAGAGACCCACCACCCAGGAGCCCTTTAAAAGGAAACTGGGCTCCAAGTGAGACACCGTGGACACTAAATGCGTCCGAGCTGGAGCACAGGATGAGGCTCAGCTGCACGCCGCTCCTTGGCCTTGACCGTCACCCAGCCTCAGTGCTCATCAGAAATGGTGAGGGCAAATGCGCTGTCACAGTGGGATTTCTGACTTCATTGTAACACCGGCGCTGTTTCCCCCTGACCCCGTCACCAACTCGGTGTGTGTGAACCCACCAGGTCACTAAGGACAAGAACACTTATGGAAATTACAACGTCGGTCCCTCAGGGTGTGTTTCTCTACGTCTTCTGATTTTTTAAAAATTGGGTGTATGTCATTCTTCCAGTGTAAACATTCCCTTTAAAAGCTTTACGTCTTCAGATGTTCCCCAGTGTTTATTTATCTGAGAGTTTCAGTTGAAGTTCCTAGTGGCGATTTTATTTTGATTTAGTCTCCTTTGCCAATCCTGTAATAGTACAGCTGCCGTTTTTCTAAACATTCATGGTGAGAAGGGTAATTTACTGAAAAATATCAAGGGTTTTAGAGACAGGCTGAGCTTTTCCACGGATTAGGAACTTGATGAATGTGTCAGGAAAGTAGAGATAAAGACACCTGCTTGTAGCAGGGAAGGTGAGGGTCAGCTGCAAGGGAGTAAGCACCCCCAACAGTAGATAGAGGTTTATTTCTCTCTCAGGTAGAAGCCCAGGTAGGCAGCTAAGGCAGGTGTGGTGTTTGGGACACCGACTTCTACCAGTTTCTCTGCTGAGCATCACCAAGTTGGCCTCATGTGCCCACGCTGGCTGCTTCAGCTCCTGCCTTCTCCTCTGCCCGCTGGTTAGAAGCAAGGAAGTTTCTAGAAGCTGCATACACTAGATGTAAGAGGAGCTGAGCTGGGAATTCCCTGGTGTTAGGACTCCATGCTTTCACTGCTCAGGGTATGGGTTCAATCCCTGGTCAGGGAACTAAGACCCAGCAAGCCACATGGTGTGGCTTTTTTTTTTTTTTTTTTTTTTTAAGAGGGGCTAAGCAATGTAGTTTCACAACCTTGTGTCCAGCAAAAAGTCAGGGATACTGTTGCTAAAAAAGAGAGGGGTGGGGTGGGGTAGGAAGGATGAATTAGGAGTTTGGATTTGAGTCTTTTTTAGTTTATGTTTTTCCTACACACTACTCTATATAAAATAGATAAACGACAAGGCCCTACTGTCTAGCACACAGAAGTATAGTCAACATCTTATAATAACCTATAGTGGGAAAGAATCTGGAAAAGAATAGATATATGTAAGTGTGTGTGACTGAACACTGCTGCACAACTGAAACCAACACACTTTTGTAAATCAGCTGTGCTTCAACAAAAAGTTGTTTTGAAAAAAAGAAAAAGGATAGGAATGCAGATATTGGGAAGAACTCATTTAGATTATATCTGTAAAATGCCACTGCAGTGCTACATACAAAGAGAGCTGTAGAACACCGACCTTTGTGATCATCACTGCATGTACTTCTCCTGACCTGAAACAGACCATGGAAGCTGGACAGGAAGCCAGCTGTCCTTCTTACGTTCGTGCCTTTCAACACACCGTGTCATCGTCTCTCACAGTTTTTCAAAGTTCTCTTTTATGCTAGTGTTTTTTTGTTTTGTTTTGTTTTTTGGAGGGGGCTGGATAGTGGCACTGTTCTGGGTCTTAGTTGTGGCCTGTGGGATCTGGTTCCCTGACCAGGGACCAAGCCTGGGCCCCCGACACTGGGAGCTCAGAGTCCCACTCCCCGGACCACCAGAGAACTCCGTCTTTTACACTAGCTGTATGCATCTTTATTATCGGGGGCCCCAGTGCTTCAGGCTTCCCAGCTGGCTCGGTGATAAGAAATCCACCTGCCAGTGCTGGAGACAGAGGATACGCAGGTTCGATCCCTGGGTGGGGAAGATCCCCTGGAGGAGGGCATGGCACCCCACTGCAGTACTCTTGCCCGGAGAGTCCCATGGACAGAGGAGCCTGGTGGACTAGAGTCCACGGGGTCACGGAGTCGGACACGACTGAGCACGCACATATGCTCTGTTCTTCAGCAGCGCCCAGATTTATGTGAATTTCTTGTTTCTTTGGCTTGGGGTTCATCGTGCTTCTTGGATCTGTGGGATTAGAGTTTTCATCAAATTCAGAAAATTGGGGGCCATTATTTCTTCAAATTTTTTTGTTGTCCCTTCCTCTCTTCCCTCTACTTGGGAATTCTACTTCCAGGGATGTTAGGCCACTTGAAGCTGTCCAGGTTACTGACGTTCTGTTCATCTCTTAAAGACTCCTTGCTCGTTGGGTCTTACTTGGATTGTTTCTATCGTCTTCGAGTTCACTCATCTTTTCTCCAGTGGTGTCTACGCGGTTTATTCTGTCCAGTGTGCTTTTCATCACAGATGCTGTAGCTTTCATCTCTCCACCTTTGAGTCTTTTAAAACTTCTTTTCTGTCTCTCCTAGCAATGCTTTCGTTGTCCTCAGCCTTCTGCATATAGAATCTGATGCAGTAGCTGTTTTAACCTGCTTGTCTACTGGCATCCGTGTTGTCACGGTCGGTGATTTCCCCTCACTCCTGGCCATTTTATCCTGTTCTTTGTATGCCTGGTAATTCTTTATTACAGGCTAAACATTTTGGAGTTTACCTTCTTGGTGCTGGATATTCTTTTTTTTTTTTTTAATATGCTTATCTTCTGGGACACAGGTCAGTTATTGCGGAATGGTTTGATCCTCCCCGGGGCTTTATCAGATAGGACCAGAGCAGCCCGTAGCCTCAGGCAGATTTTTCTCTGCTTCTGAGGCAGTCTCTGGCTTCTTTATCTGATGCCCCGCTGGCATGAGGTTTTTCTCCAAGGCTGGGGGAAACACCGCCTGTTACTGGGCCAGGATTCCTCTGCCTGCTCCTTTCAGGGAGTCCTCCCCTCGGCCTCGGGCAGTTGTCTCACCCACAAGCTCTGGTCAGGGAGGGACTCTGCAGATCCCTGCAAGTCCGGCTCTGGGGGCCGGTTCCCTCTGACACACACACACACACACACCCCCCAGCACTCTGTCAAAACTCTGTCTTGGCTTCTCTGGACTCCCAGCTCTCTACATCCTCAGGGTCCAGAGAGAGACCCCCAATTCCCCAGCCCCTGGGTACAGCAGTGCTCACAGCAAGCTCTCTGGACACCCGAACACCAGCCCCACTTGCCTGCATCCTGGAGATCGCTTCCCAGAGCCCTCCTGACATGACAGCAGGCACTCTGGGCTTCATGCTTGCAGCAGTCCCCCTCAGATGCCCAGTGCACCCTTTCTGTGCCCACCTGTACACTCACCCTCTAGCAGTGGCTGCCATGCCATCCAGGATCTCTTCTCCTTGCCTGGAGACTGTGACTAGACTTGGCCCAGGTGCTCCCTGAACTTCTCAGCCATCCAGTGGGTTATAACCACACCTTCTTCAACGAGGTCCGAGGCCCCCTTCCAAGTTGGTCCTTTAGAGCAGGGTCCCCCACCTCTGGAGTGCAGACTGGTACCTCCTGTCAGATCAGCGGCAGCATTGAAGTTATACTGAAACCACCCCTGGTGCCTGGGAAAATTGTCTTCCACGAAATCAGTCCTTGATGCCGCAAAAGGTTGGGGACTGCTGCTTTCAGACTTCTTCTAGAACTTTCTTCCCATCTTGACAATTTACTCGCCTATCTTGACTTATCCTTTACGTGAAACTTTCCCCGCTGAAGTTATTGTGTGGTTTCTGGCTCTGGATGGACCTAGATTGCTAGAGACACTAATTTTTTCCTAAGCCATTCTTGAACCTGGCATCATTGCTGAATTTCTCATTAGTTCCAATAGCTTGTTGATTTTGCTGGCTTTTTAATAGGTGACTGCATCATCTCAGATAGTGACAATCCTGACACTCCTCTTTCTCTTCTGATAATTCTTTCATCCAGTTCCACTTCTGTTGTGTTGGCCAGCGTCTCCAATACTATGTCCAGTGCTGGAGACGATGGACAGCTTGGATCCGTGTCATGTTCCCTTAGAGGAATACGCCTAGAGAATTCCCTGGCAGTCCAGTGGTTAGGACTCTGTGCTTTCACTGCTGGGGTCCCAGGTTCAACCCCTGGTCAGGAACTAACATCCTATAAACTACAGTGCAGCAGCAAAAAAAAAAAAAAAAAGTAAAAATTATCTATCACCTAGGATATCTGCTACAGATTTTTGGTACCAGGTTAAGGAAGTTTCTTTCTAGTCCTAATAGTTTAATAATTTTTAAAATCACAAATGGATGTTAAATTTTTTCACATGCTTTTTCTGGAGCTTTTGAGATAATCCTGAGGACTTTCTCCTTTAGACTACTGCAAACTTATTGATAGATATTCCTCTAATTGAGAGAAAGACAAGGGGTACAATAAAGTGTGGAGGAGATCCCAGTTAATATTTTAAACTACTGTCTTCTAATCCATAGCCGTAGCATCTAGAAAGTATTATCCTATGCAAAAAGAAAGAGGTTCTGGGAAACTCCCTGGCGTTCCAGTGGTTGGGACCCTGAACTTCCATTGCCAAAGGTCAGGTTCAATCCCTGGTCCAGTAACTAAGATCCTACAAGGTATGCCACGCAGCCAAATTAAAAAAAAAAAAAAAAGTTCTGCTTTATTTAGTATTTACCCCTGCTTTAAGATTTGACTCTTGATTATAAAATATCAACTTTAAATAGTCTTTATTTCAAAACAGTCTCAACCATACAGAATAGAATTATAGGTAACACTTTGAAGTTAAGATGATCTTTTTTCTAGAATAATACTCAACAATTTTGGAATTTTTCTTTTTTAATCAAAAAGTCGTGATTACAAAAGTAAGACATACTTACTGCATGAAAACAGAGGCCATTGTCAAGGTACAAGGTGAAAACGGAAAGTCTCCAACCTCCTCTTTCTTCTCTCATTCCAGTTAACAAGGCTGGTTTATAAGTCAGAACTTGGGGAACCTTTTTTACTATGCCAGTTTAACAGTATTACCCATCAATTTTCTGAAAACCAAATAGATATTATAGCAAAGAATATATATCTGATAAAAGTCAGGAAAGCTCCAATGGTAATCCTTTCTTAAAAATGCTAAAGTGTCATCATCTCTGTTGAGCTCATATTCTTATATGATAGCAATAGCCCAGAGGAAGATAAGGAGGAGAAAATTACTTTTTTCAGTCCCACAAAATCCTGAAGAAACAGAGTGGTACCCTGCGTGGGCATGAAAAATGACAGCGTTCCCCAGGGTGGGGGCAGAGGGGGCACCTAGAGCAAAGGGATAAACTGAGGGGAAATTCAACAGGCCCCGGAGCCCTCCTGTATCAACCCTCCATGGAATGAGTTCACTATTCTGTTTGAAATATCATGATGTCCCCAAACTTTACACCGACTCCAATTCTGATGCATTTATGAAGAACACTTTCAAAGCCAACAGTAAATAATTTAGGATTGGCTGACACTTTGGGTTTACCCCTGCTGCTGTAAACACTGCTTTAAGAACAAAGCCAAGATCTGTCAGTGAAGGTCCTGGAAAGTGTCAACCCCATTATAAACACTCAGATAAATGTTAAACCACAGCAGCAGCAACAAACAATGGCCCGTGAGCCTTTGCTCCACAGCCTTTAATTAATGATGGAACAGTAGTAGCTTTGAGCAGGGGTGTGAGGCAAAGGGTTTGGGAAACATGCTGGAGTTCCCATTAGTCTTCATCACCCAGCTCCCTTCCTGTCATGTTCAAAAAGAGGATCGAAAAACACTTGGAAAGAAAGCCAAAAATATAGGAGCATGTTTGAAAGACTCCCAGATTGTGGTGGAGGATGCACAATATCAGGGGGGTTTTCTAGGTTGTTTTTTTTTTTTTTTTTGGAATTCCCTGGTGGTCCAGTGGTTAGATCTCTGCACTTTCACTCCTGAGGGCCAAGGTTCAATCACTGTCAGAGAACTAAGACCCTGCACGCTGCAAAGGTGCAGCCAGTATATATATATATAAGTAAGTGAAGTCGCTCCGTTGTGTCCGACTCTTTGCGACCCCGTGGACTGTAGCCCACCAGGCTTCTCCGTCCATGGGATTCTCCAGGCAAGAATACTGGAGTGGGTTACCATTTCCTTCTCCAGGGGATCTTCCTGACCCAGGGATCAAACCCAGGTCTCCTGCATTGGAGGCAGATGCTTTAACCTCTGAGCCACCGGGAAGATGCTATATATATATAAATAATTCTGACTGTAGTGCAGAGAAGATTGGAAGAATAAGTGGAGCCTCAAATAGTCAAAGATTGAGGCTGCAGCTGTGACTTGAACAGGTGGCAGTGATATTTTCTGTAGATAAGCTCAGTTGCCCCTGGAAGAGGGCATGGCAACCCACTCCAGTATTCTTCCTGGGGAATCCCATGGACAGAGGAGCCTGGCGGGCTACAGTCGGGCTACATAGACGGGGTCGCAAAGAGTCGAATAGAACTGAAGCAACTTAAAAGGCATGCGTGGAAGCTCAGTGGCATCTCCCGTTCTGTGTTCTTCTGCACTGTTCACATCTCTGTTTCTTCTCTACCCCTCGAGCCTGGGTGGGCAGTGGGATTGCTTCAATTATTGCAATATGGGGGGAAGGGACACTGTGCCAGCTATGGGCAAAGACTTTAGCTGGCCTGGCAACTGCCACCTCTTGCCTTTTGGGATATTGCTTTTGGCATTCGGTCACAGTAGAGTGAGAAGCCCAGGTCCCATGGAGAAAGCACACGGGAGACTCCACTGACAGACCCAGCCAAGCTCCCTGAGAGAGCCCTGGTTTAGACCAGCCCCAGACAACTGTAGCCCAAGCCACTGCCTGAGCAGTTCTGAGCAGAGCCACCCTGCTGAGCCCAGTCCACCCACCAGCCATGCGAGATGCCAGCTGTGCTGGTTTACGAGGGATGCTCCTGCTAGCAAACTGGGCACTTATACAACAGAAACGTCTTGTCTTGTAGTAGTTCTGGGAACAAGGGGTCTGAACCAAGACATCAGCAGCACAAACCCTCCTGAGGCTGTGAGCGAGGATCTGCTCTAGCCGTCTCTCCTTGGCCTACAGATGACCGTCTTCTCACTCTGGCTCTTCCGTCCTTCTGCACAGCTCTGTGTCCCAATGACCCCTTTTTAACAGGACACCGGTTGTATTGGATGGGGGCCCACTTTAATGACCTCGGTGTAGCTCGATTACCTCTATTAAAGGCCTTATTTCCAAATCAGATCACATTCTGAGGTACTGAGGCTGAGGACTTCAGCATAGGAGTCTGCTGCTGCTGCTGCTACTAAGTCACTTCAATCTGAGGGACACATAATGATGATAAATTGCTCTTTAGAACTCTCCAGTTTTGAGGTGGTTTGCTGTGCTCAAAAGGTAACCAGGACAGGTGGTTCTGGAGATGGAAGCACACACTTCAGGAGACGTTAAATATCCCTAAAACGGGTGGGATGGGAAGGGAGGTGGGAGGGATGTTCAAGTGGGAAGGGACATGGGTTTGTAAACCTATGGCTGATTCACTTCAGTTTGGTAGAAGCCGAAACAATATTGTAAAGCAATTATCCTTCAATTAAAAATAAATTAAAAAAGTTTTTTAATCCCCAAAATGTGGTCATTGTGTTGGAGGTGAAGAAGACACTACAGATTTCCTACGCAGCTTTCATCCTTCTTTCTCATTACTATACCATTGCTGGCTTCAAGGCCTCATTTTTGGACTTCTCTGGTGGTAGAGTGGATAGGAATCCGCCCGCCGATGCAGGGGACATGGGTTTGATGCTCGGTCCAGGAAAATTCCACACGCCTTGGAGCAACTGTGCCCCTGCACCATGACTACTGACCTGCACTCGAGGGCCTGCGAGCTGCAACCACTGCAGCCCGCACTCCCTGCAGCCCGAGCTCTGCAACAGAAGACGCCACCGCAATGAGAAGCCGGTGCACAGCAAGGAAGAGTAACCGCTGCTTGACGCAGCTGGAGAAGGCCTGTGTGCAGCAAGGGAGACCCAGCACAGCCAAAATCAATTACTTTTTACAAAAGACCTTGGACTTCCCTGGTGGCTCAATGGATAACAATATGCCTGCCAATGTAGGGAACTGGGTTGGATCCCTGGTCTGGGAAGATCCCACATGCCCCGGAGCAGTTAAGCCCATGGGCCACAACTACTGAACCCAAGTGCTGCAACTCCTGAAGCCCGTGCCCGCCTAGAGCCTGTGCTCCACAGTAAGAGAAACCCAGGAATTCTCTGGTGGGCCAGTGGCTGACTCTGCGCTCCCAATGCAGGGGGCCCAGGTTTATCCCCTGGTCAGGGAACTAGATCCCACATATTGCAACGAAGACCCAGCGCAGCCAAATAAAAATAAATATTTAAAAAATAAAAATAAGAGAAGCCCCCCCACTTGTTGCAACTAGAAAAAGCCCATGCAAAGCAATGAAGACCCAGCAAGGCCCAAAATAAATAAATAAAAAGACCCCATTCTTCCCTTCTGGTTTTGTCTTCACTAAATTCTGTCCCGATTTGCCTCTTAAAAGAAGAATCCTAAATAAGCTAGGGGAATCACAGTAATTACATTTGGTGATGGGGTTAAGGCATGTGGCTCAATGCTGAGAGAGAAACGTGCTAAAGGGGCTTCTGGGGAAAGTTTCTTGTCTCTTAAATGGGACACAATGAAACAATCATATACCTTTTCTCCCTCTGGATCTTCCTGTGTAAGGGTGTGATGCCTGGAGGGAGCCAGGCAGTAACCTGAGGACGGCAGGAAAGAACGACAAGCCGCTCCCAGGTTCTTGGTGACACTGGAGTCACTGCATGGACCACCCTGGAGTCAGCCCAGCTCACAACTTCTCTTTATGAGACTCTACATCCTATTGTTGTTTAAGCTTTTTTGAGTCGAGTCATCTCTCACCTATGGTTTACAGTTGTCCGTCAAATAGATAATTAACTATTTAGGAGCTCCGAAGTTTGAGATGGAAGGAGAAAATTTCTGGTCATTTAAACATGAATGGAGTTGGGCACCAGCAGACACAGGAGACTCAGGTTCGAGCCTTGTGTGGGAAGATCCCCTGGAGGAGGAAATGGCAACCCACTCCAGTATTCCTGCCTGAAAAATCCCATGGGTAAAGGAGCCTGGCAGGCTACAGTCCAAAGGGTCACAAAGAGTGGGACACCACTGAGCGACTGAGCACATGCAGGTATATGAACAGGAACAAGGGCAAATTGCAAAAGAAAATACACAAGGGCTATGTATGGAAAGTTTCCGTTCATTTACCTAATAAATATTGATAGAGTGCCTAGTATATACCAAGCACTTTTCTAGGCTCTGGGAATAAAGCAATGACTGAAAGAATGCAGAAATCCCCATTGCCATGGAGCTTCATTCTAGCATTGGTATTTAGTGGGGGAAATACACGGAGAAGGAAATGGTAACCCACTCCAGTACTCTTGCCTGGAGAATCCCAGGGATGGAGGAGCCTGGTTGGCTGCCATCTATGGGGTTGCACAGAGTTTGACATGACTGAAGCGACTTAGCAGCAGCAGCAGCAACAGGGGGAAACACATGAGCACAATGTCTAGTGTAGACTGGGGAAAAAAACACACAACGTGAAAGTCGAGAACTATGTTTTTTTTGTGGACACACCTGAGGACGTTAGCCTAGGATGCGGCCTCTCAGGTAGCTCTGAAGTCCTGCTCCACAGAGGCAAGGCAGGAGCCAGAATGGGGAGGAGCTTTTGCCACAAACACCAGGCAGTCGGAACTTCAGAAGATTACTGTGAATTCAAGAAAAGCAAGCATCTCAAGTTAAGGAATTTAAGCACTTTTCTATGCATGGGAAGTTGCAAAAGTCTGGGCTCACTGAAATCATCCCTTTGATCTGCACCTCAGCTCTCTGGGGCCAGGGTCCTGTGCTTTCTCATCTGACGTCTCCTCCAGGTGCACCCTCGGGGGTGGCTGCAGTGGCCGGTGGCTTGATCAGCCATCATCACGGAGACAAGATGGCGGGCATCGTGTCTCCATCCTGAGTTCCCTTGGGGCTCGGCTCACCGTCCGGGCAGCTGGAATGTGATGGCCGCAACATCCTTATTTACTGGTGTAGCAGGCAGGATTTTTTTTTCCACTCACACTAGAAAATGCTTAACCTCAACCATTATTGCACACTCTGCTGCTCAAACAGGTTGGACTTTTTTTGCGACCCCAAGGACTGTAGCCCTTCAGGCTCCTCTGTCCGTGGGATTTTTCCAGGCAAGAATACCGGAGTAGGTTTTCTTCTCCAAGGCATCTTCCTAATCCAGGGATCAAACCCATGTCTCCTGCATTGCAGGCAGATTCTTTACCACTTAGCCACCAAGGAAGTCCCTTATAATTAAAGAGGTACAAATAACACATATTTATACTCACTTACCAACCTGACAAAAATATAAGATCTTGACAGTACCTGGCACTGGCGGCAGGGTGGTGAACTCTCGTCCACAGCTGGTGGAACTACAGCCTCATGCAATATTATGGAAGATCAGCTGGGTACGGTTATCAGAATTGTGCCAGGATGTTCATTTTCACAATAAAACCCTGGACCGCCAGCAAGGTATCTGGCAACACAGCGCTGGCTAGACAACTTCTGTGTGGTCCATCTATACCATAAAACACACTTGTATATGCAAATCAGAAGCACTTAAAGATATATTATTAAATGAATAGCACAAAATGCAAAAGAGCATGATCTGTTTGTATAACAATTTTTAAACATTATAGAAATTTATTATAATAATTTAATATATATTACACTAATTATTTATTATAATAAATGTTAATATGCCTTAAAGTTTTGTGGGGGTTTTTTTCCCCCCAAGAAGGAATAGTAAGAGGATGCTCCTAGCCTTTACCCATTAGGGACAGGAAGTCCCGGTCATTGACGTTGCTTTTTAACTGTAGCAGACCCTGTGGATTGGTTCCCTCGTGGCATTCTAGCCCCGCCCCATTGCCTTCCCCTCCTGTAGTGCTGGGAGGGCAGGAATGCTCCTGTCCTTAGATTCTCTTGCAGCGAGGCTGGTCTTGTCGTCTGCGAATGTTTGACCCAGGAAAGAAAAGACTGAGATAGTCATTCAGAAGGGACTCACGGGAACGCGCTGCGGGCACCTCCCTGTTTTCCCTAATCAGCCGCCTGCGGAAGAAGGCCTGACCTTGGCTCCCAGGGTGACTTCCGGCCCTCATCTGGATTACGGCTACATAGGATCCCTGGGGAGGGGGCGAGGCAGCTGGATCCTCCACTGCATCTGGATCCTCCACTGCATCTGGATCCCCCACCGCCCACCGCTCCCACCTGAGATGTGTCAGCCACAGAGGCCAATACCCAGATAGATGCCTCTTGCACAGAGAATACTGGAATGAAAGTTGTGCAGTTGAAGTGGCTATGGTTTATTTGAAAGAACCAATGACCAGATTGCTCAGGAAGTTCAGCATCTCCGGGAAAGCAACAGGATCACAGTCAGTCATCCTGGAATGAAGCCAGCGCTCCAGGAGCTGGAGCCACAAGCCTGCCACCCACGACTTTGCAAGAAGATTCTGAGCTTCAGAACCCTACACCTACTAAACACAGCTGATTGTTTTTAGTGTCAGTAAGGAGTTACAGATTGCGACTCCCAGACACGTTTTTCAATGAGGCATCTGTCCTAGAGAGGATGTAGAGTTATGGGTCTTTCCAAATTCATGGAGGGGTGGGGAATGGACATTTCCGGACTCAGTTGCACAAAGATGGACTCAACAAATATCTATCTGACTTGAAACAAGAGAAATACTACCTTGCACCTGCAGCTTTAACACCAGATCTGTCCAGTAGCCAGATGAAAATCCTGAGACCAAAGCCCAGTGCTGGGGACGGCAAAGGAGGCGGTCAGAGCAGTTTGGAGCTTGGTGACACCCTGGATGGGCCGCACCAGATCCTGCAGCTCTCCCCTGAACCTGTCACTGCGGGAGAGAAACAGACCTCTCTGCTTCAGACATGCTGGTCTGGTTTTCTGTCGCTTGCAGCCAGGCTTGTTCCTAAAGGCCACTCGAAGTTTTCTGTCTGCCTCTCCAGGTCCAGGTTCAGGCCTTGTCTTCTGCAGGGTCCCAGGAGGAGGATCCGTCTGGACTGGAACAACACAGGCTCCCTTGCCCTCCAGCTTCTGCTTGGGCTCAGCCCACAAATTCTACTGCCCAGAGTTTGTGCTGTTAAATACTTGGAAGGTCCACCAAGATCTATTTACAAAGATGGTCTCTTCAGAATTGTTTAAAATGGCAAAATGCTGGAAACTGCTTAAATGTGCTTTAATCAGGGGACTAAGTTAAATAAAATATCGTGTTGCCTACATTGGAACACTTTGCTGGAATTAAAAAACAGATAGCTCTGGGGGCGCTGAAATGGAAAGTTCTCTAAGATTTTCTATGTACATTTTGGTTTTGGTGGCACCAGTATTAGCTGCCACACACAGGATCTTTAACTGTGGCATGTGGGATCTGGCTCCCCAGCTGGGAATCAAACCCAGGTCCCCTGCGTTGGGAGCACGGAGTCTTAGCCATTAGAGCGCCAGGGAATTCCTCCAGGATAGATTTTAAATGAAAAAAAAAAAAAAGTGTAGCATGAGCCAATTTATGTAAGTAAATAGGAGCATATATGAACTTTTTTTTTTTTTTCAGAAAAAAATAATAAGAAACTGTGGTTACCACTTTGAAATACTTAAGTATTCTTGCCAAGTTTGTGTTACTACTTTAATTTTTATGACTATGTTTCTGAAATGTCAATGGGGCCAGTTAAGGACCCTCTCATCCTTGGTTCCCCAGAAAGTAGAGCCCAAACCACAGTCTTAGTGCTCCTGCTTTAATAGACAATGTAACCCCAGGAAGGTGGAAGGGAGGGGCCCCAGAGAAAGCCAGGCAGGAAGAGAGCCAGGGTCCACACGTGCTATCACACTGAGCAGTAAGCACAATGGATTGTTCGTCCCACAGAACGTTCTCTGAAAAGCTACATAGTCCACATCACAGGACAACGTGTCCATGGCAGAAAGGGGGTAGGATTTATTGACTGAGTCCAGCCTCCCTCCTTCAGGGCTACGCGGGTGCATCTGGTACTGAGCCAGGCCACCGGGCAGCCTGGACCAGGAGCCCCTAGGATGGAGGCTGGGAGGTACTGGGAGGGTACAAAGGTGATCAGGGCCTTGCAGGCCTGGTTGTAGGATCAGGAGCAGGAAGCAGACGGGTCAGGAGGATGAGACGCAGCACAGAGGGGTCTAATGTGTGGATCTTCTTTCATTGTCTTTTTTTTTCGGCCGGGCCAAGGCTTACAGGATCTTACTTTGAGGACCGGGGATCTGTATTAGCTTCTGAAGGCCATCTTAACAAACAATCACAAACAGGGCCACTTAAGCTCCATAGGAAGCCTGCAGGGTTTGTCCCGCCTGGGGTCCCAAGGGACAGCCGGTTTCCCACCCTGCTCCTGACTCCCGGTGGTTGCTAGCAGCCCTGGCCTCGTCTGCAGGCGAGGAATTCCAGCCCCTGGTCTGTCTGCTCACGGCAGCCTTTTCCTGTCTGTGTGTGTGTCTGTCTCTGCGTCTCTTGTGAGGATGCCAGTCATACTGGATTAGGGCTCACCCTGTTCCAGAATGACCTCATCTGAATTTGACTAACTACGTCTGCCTTGACCTTGTTTGCAAACAAGGTCACCTTCTGAGGTTCTGGGAAGGACATGAAATTGGGGGGCGGGGAGCCACTATTCAACACAGTTCAATGTTTATGTATTTTTAGAACTAAGCAACATTATTTTAAAACTGAAATTAAAAGAATGTTATCAAAATCTGCACGCATGCTCAGTCCCTCAGTCGCGTCCTACTCTTTGTGACCCCATGAACTGTAGCCCGCCAGGCTCCTCTGTCCATGGGATTTCCCAGGCGAGAATACTGGAGTGGGTGGCTGTGCCTTTCTCCAGGGGATCTTCCTGACCCAGGGGTCAAACCTGCGTCTCCTGCATTGCAGTTGGGTTCCTTACCACTGAGCCACCTGGGAAGCCCGCTACTAAAACACTCATCTCTCAGAAAGAAATGTGTGTTGGATGCGAGGATGATTTATCTGCTTTTGCTGTCACCACACTGCTCACCTGGACCACTTTCATCTGTTTGAATGGACACAAACTCCCTTTCTCTTTATCACCCACGTATAAGCCCCGTTGTCAAAGTTCTATGAATGGCTTTGTTGTGGTTCAGTTGCTAAGTCCCCTACTAATTTCTGCCAATATTTTGTTTCTAATGTTTCAGACAAAAATTAGTTTACTTAATGGAGTTGGAAAAATAGTTCAGAAAAAAAGTCCTAGAAGCAGTAACTTAGACCGGTGGTTCTCGAAATGTGGCCTCTAGACCGGCAGCCGCGGCACCCCAGAATGGGTGACAATGCAGATTCAGAAGCACCAAAACCCAGTGAACTGGAAAATCTAGTAGAACAAGCCCTCCAGGGAACTGGGATGCACGTGCGGGTCAGAGACCCATCGGCCTAGACCAGCTACATACTACATACACCACTGTAGGACCACGATTAAAGCTGGGGAACTCTTCACTTAAAATTTTGACTTCTTTCCATCCAATATGAAAACCATTTGCAACATGATATATGTTTCTGCCAGAGCAGAAAGTTCTCAGCAGAAAGTTTTCCAGTTTTTGGTTTCAGGACAATTTGCCCGGTTAAAAATTACTGAGTCCCCGAGGAGATTTGTTTATGTAAGTTATATTTACCAACATTGGAAATTAAAATTGAGAAAAATTTAATTCCTTAGCTTATTAACTCATTTTAAAGGAACAATAATAAACCCCTGGCATGTTAATTTAAATAACACATTTTATGAAAAATAACATTTTCCCAAACAAGAAAACCTTGAGTTAGGATGGCATTGTTTTACAGTTTTGTAAATCTTTTTGATATCTGGTTTAATAGAAGACAGCTGGGTCCTGATATCTGCATTCAATCTACTGCAGTATGATGTTTGGGGTTGAATTGTAGGAAGAAAATCTGGCCTCACACAGAACATAGTTAGAAAAGAGAGGACCTCACAGACCCCCTGAAAGGGTCTCCAGGACCCCAGGGATCCTCTGACCACACACTGAGAATGGCTGTGCTCCAGAGGGTACATCTTAATGAAAGTGGGACAATGGTGGGAAACGAAAAGATTCCCTCTGAGAGCTTTGAACTAATAACTGCTTACAATTCAGTCATTTTCATGATACCTCAGTTGGAGGTTGAAAAATTCTCTACTTGTCAATTCTTCCCCATTTCGCACAGGATAAAATATGAATACATAATAAAATTAAATAAAGGGCTAAATTTATCATTTAAAATATAGTTGTTGGTATTTAATGGAGAAACTATATCTAATCATTTCCCTGAGAATTAAAAGTATGAATAAATGTGTATTAAATTTTTCTCTAATCTGTAAATTGGTAGATAAGACAAAATTCAAACATAAACTGATTCACAACATTTTTAAAATACATAACTCAAATAATAAAAGTAATAAAATTATAAGACTAAACAGGATAAAGATCAAAAAGGCAATTTCTTCAGCAGATAAGGAAACTACTTCACCAAGGCACAAATACTTGACCAATTGAATTTAAAAATTAACTGAAACTCAGCTTATTTAAAAACAATTTGCTTAATAGGGACTTCCTTGGCAGTCCAGTGGTTAGGACTCAAAAATTTCACCACAAAGGGCTTGGATTCAATCCCTGGTTTGGGAACTAGGATCCCACAAGCCACATGGCCAAGAATATATATATGTATTATTTCACTGCATAAAGGCAGAATTGCACAAAGGCTAGAGCCGATGGAGAAAATCTTAGAGAGTTTTATGAGATGTTATGAGATTAATTTTGAACTCAATAAAAACAATAGCTGACATTTAGTGGTGCCAGGAATCTTACATAGGGCATATTATTCAATTTTCACAAGAGAGAAAGTAATATAAGTCTTGGTCAGTTCAAGCTGCTCAAACAAAGTCCCATAGTTGTTGGTGTTCAGTAGCTAAGTCATGTCCGCCTCTTTGTGACCCCACGGACTGTAGCACGCCAGCCTCCTCTGTCCTTCACTATTGCCCAGAGTTTGCTCAAATTCATGTCCATTGAGTTGGTGATGCTATATAACCATCTTATCCTCTGTCCCCCGCTTCTCCTCCTGCCTTCAATCTTTCCCAGAATCAAGGTCTTTTCCAATGAGTCTGCCCTTCACATCAAGTGTCCAAAGTCTTGGAGCTTCAGCTTCAGCATCAGTCCTTCCAGTGAATATTCAGGGTCGATTTCCTTTAGGATTGACTGATTCAATCTCCTTGCTTGCTCTCAAGAGTCTTCTCCAGCACCACAATTTCAAAGCATCAATTTTTTGGCTTCTTTATAGTCCAACTTTCACATCCGGACATGACCACTGGAAAAACCATGGCTTTGACTAGACAGACCTTGTCAGCCAAGTGATGTTTCTACTTTTTAATATGCTGTACCAGACTGATTAGTACCATAGACTAATTAGCTTAGCTGGTTCTGGAAGCTGGAAGTCTGAGATCAGGTGCCAGCATGGTCCAGTCCTTAGGAGGGACTCTCCCAGGTTATGAATGGTAGTGATATCCTCACAGGGCAGAAAGAGAGTGAGAGAGCTCCCTGGAAGTCCCTTTTGTAATCCCATTCATCAGGGTTCCACCCTCAGGATCTAATCACCTCCCAAGGGCTCCACTTCCTAACACTACCACATTAAGGTAAGGATTTCAACACATGAATCTGAGGGGTGGGGACACAAACATTCAGTCCATAAGAATATAGAGATATATTTACCCCATTTTTCTAATCAGAGAAATAAATGTAAATAAGTTTAAGCAACTTCCCTTACAGTCACAGAGTCTGAAAGTGAGGGAGACATGTCCCTCTGACTTCCAGATCCATACTGTGGACAGCACTGCCTCTCAACCAAGTGTTTGTTCAATTTCATATGTTTTTAAAACTGTTTATTTGATTTATTTCTTTGGCTGGGCCAGGTCTTAGTTCTGACACTCAGGATCTTTTAGTTGTGGCATGCGAACTCTCAGTTGCAGCATGCAGGGTCTAGTTCCCTGGCCAGAGACCGAACCTGGGCCCCCTGCTTTGGGGTTTCTCACTGCGGTGGCTTTTCTTGTTGCAGAGCACGGGCTCTAGGTACACAGGTTCAGTAGTCATGACTTAGTTGCCAGGGAAGTCCCACTTGGGGAACTTTAAAAAATGCCGATGGCTGGATCTCATCTCTAGAGATCCCGATATAACCCATCCTGGGTCGTAGGGTCTTGGTTACGGCGCACAGGATCTTTCCTTATGGCTCTTGGGTTTTCTCTAGCTGCAGTGATCTGGCTCCAGGGTTTAGTTGCCTGGAGGCTGGCTTTCCAGGTGGCTCAGGGTAAAGAATCCACCTGCCAATGCAGGAGGTGCAGGAGACACAGGCTCGATCCCTGGGTTGGGAAGATCCCCTGGAGGAGAATTTCCCAGATACTTGTCTGGGAAATCCCAAAGACAGAGAAACCTGGTGGGCTACAATGCATGGGGGTGTAAAAAGCCTGTTCATGACTGAGCACACACGCATGCACCCACATGTGGGATCTTAGTAACCTGACCAGGGGTTAAGCCCACGTCTCCAACACTGGAAGGCAGATTCTTAACCCCTGGACTACCACGGAAGTCCCTCGTGCATTTTTTCAATAAGATCTGCCCCCATGCCATCTGGTATGCCGCCTACTGAGAACCTAGGTAACCAGAAATGTCAGTCCAGTCATGAACAGAAGTCGGGAACACAGGATATATTGGTTTGGGAGAAAACAGAAAGCCCTTCTGGGTTCAGTGAGTCAAAGGAGTGGGAGCATTTAGAGGTAGAAGAGCCCAGGCAGTGTTGCAATTGCAGACGGGGAGTGGTTCAGAAGGTTAAATTAGACACATAGATTTAAGAATTCACTGGGTAGAGGTGCTACTTGAAAACAGCTGCCCTGGATATTGTTTGAAAGTAGGCTGGGCATTTGGCAAACAGCAATGGCAAACCACTCCAGTACTCTCGCCTGGAAAATCCCATGGACGGAGGAGCCTGGTAGGCTGCAGTCCATGGGGTTGCTAAGAGTCAGACACGACTGAGCGACTTCACTTTCACTTTTCACTTTCTTACATTGGAGAAGGAAATGGCAGCCCACTCCAGTGTTCTTTCTTGGAGAATCCCAGGGACGGGGGAGCCTGGTGGGCTGCTGTCTCTGGGGTCGTGTAGAGTCGGACATGACTGAAGCAACGTAGCAGCAAGTAAATTACAAAATTGTCCTGGGAGACAGAGAGAGACAAAGATGGGCTAGTGCTAGAACCTGAGGAATATCCGTATGGTGGGACTCAAGAAAGCAGACCATTTTAATGTTTAACACTTGAACGAACTCTCTCCCTCCATTTTTTCTTTTTCTCCTTTCTCCTTTTGAGGATTTGTATGTTACGGAAAGTAAGAAGTGCTGAGTTAACACACTTAGATAATTAAATTCCCAACCTGACTCACTTTGGCCTCTATCCTGGGTTGGCTTTCCCCAACATTACACCCATCCTTTGGAAAAAAAGAGGAAGAAGAAGACAACTCTTCACTATAGGTATGGAGTTGACTGTAGAGAGTGCCAGGTACACTGGCCAGGGTAGGCTGGAATTCAGCTGAAACTAATTAACCTCTCAGACGGCCAGTGAAAAGAAATCCAGCAAGGCCCAGAGCTTGGTTGTGGAGACCAGAATTCACTTCTGTTTGGGAAAACGCTGGCCTGTATGTCTTTGGTCAGCCGTACAGTCATGGCACAGATCTGGGTTGCCAGAGGCCTCTCCCCTCCTCTTCAGGTAATTCTCCTGTGACTGTGTTGGAGGGCGTGGCCAGAGGTGTGGCCTCAGGCCCACCCTGTCAAAACTTTTACACAGTGAATTCTTCAGGAGCAATTAATTTTATTGATTTTCTGGTTGGGGAGTTTCTGAGGGGAGCAGGTTCTGGAGGGGCGTAGAATCTTCAACCATGGAGAAAGAGGTCTACTTGCCACCTCTTCGCCCTCCAAGGAGGCAAAGGAGCAACTTTTGGTACCTCGGGGTCTTAAAAGCCACTTCTGTCTACGCAATAACTGTGAGTGAAGACAGTCATGGCTAAAAAGAGACAAACAAGCGAAAAAAAAAAAAAAAACCACACACTTAAATAAATCGGTTTTCCCAAGGGCTGACCTGGGTGCAGCCATGAAAAGCACCCTGAAGGATGTCAGGATCTCATCCATGTGTCGTCCAAAGGCACATGTGTGCCCCAGTTCTCTGGGATGCAAGTAACAGGGCTGAGATTTCCATGGTGGCTCATACTGACACAGAATTAATTCATCTGGATTAAATTTGTTATAAGATTTAAAAACACTATGATCTTGTTTTAGCATCCCCACCCTTACTTTAGCCCAGAGAAGTTGGTAGGGCAGGTCCTGGTGGAACCTCACCCTTTTAAAGAAGAAACCTAGATGTGGGAAGTGCTGAGCGATTAGCCCAAGGTCACACAGCTAGTTATAGCCAAGTCGGAACTGGAGGACAGATTCCTGGGATCTCAGCAATGAACACTTGTCATATACTTGCTTATTCAACATCACCATCTATTAATTAACTGATAAGCCAACTTGGAGCAGATTCTCTTTCCTACCCAGTCAGAGCCTATTTTGAATGAAATAGAGAACCAATTCAAGAGAGCTCTGGCTTACTGAATCCTTACATTAATTGTCTAACCTAAGTTTTGAAATATTTGATATATTTGTTATTAACCTTGCTCAGTAAATGTCCTGCATTGTGACTGGAACACTAAAAAAGTCCTCTGACCCTTTTACTCACCAAAATGGGGACAGCTATAGTACACAGAACCTTTCCCTTGCTGCCCAAGGGTGTCAGACTTCTGCTTTGCTGGGGGGTGGGGGGCAGGGCCCCTGTGTCATGAATCCCCCATGCTTAAGCCAGTGAACATCAACAAGTCAATGAATAAACACTATAAATACAGACTGGTTTAAACGCTTTGTTAAAAGTGCTCTGACGAAGAATAAGAGGCAACTTATTTTCCCCAGAGAGGACTGGGTGTAATTTCTTTACAAAAGAAGGTGATGAAGAGATAATTATGGTGCAGACTTCGAAGCTGCAGAAGGAGATGGGCGAGTGTTGAGACAAGCCATTTCTATCAGCTTTGGCTGCCGTACTGGCCTAAACAACATTCATTTTCTCACAGCTGCAGAGTCTGGGAAATCCAGAATCAAGGTGCCCACTGACTTGGTTTCTGGCTTTCTGGCTCCTGGCTTTCCAAAGGCTGCCTCCTTGCTGTGTCCTCACACGGCAGGAAGAGAGGGGGCTCCCAGGTGTCTCTTCTCAGAAGGACACTAATCCTGTCGGATCAGGGTTCTACTCCATGACCTCATTTTCCTTAGATCAGATCAGATCAGATCAGTCGCTCAGTCGTGTCCGACTCTTTGCGACCCCATGAACTGCAGCATGCCAGGCCTCCCTGTCCATCACCAACTCCCGGAGGTCACTCAGACTCACATCCATCGAGTCGGTGATGCCATCCAGCCATCTCATCCTCTATTGTCCCCTTCTCCTCCTGCCCCCAATCCCTCCCAGCATCAGAGTCTTCTCTAATGAGTCAACACTTCGCATGAGGTGGCCAAAATACTGGAGTTTCAGCTTTAGCATCATTCCTTCCAAAGAAATTCCAGGATTGATCGCCTTCAGAATGGACTGGTTGGATCTCCTTGCAGTCCAAGGGACTCTCAAGAGTCTTCTCCAACACCACAGTTCAAAAGCATCAATTCTTCGGCGCTCAGCCTTCTTCACAGTCCAGCTCTCACATCCATACATGACCACAGGAAAAACCATAGCCTTGACTAGGCGAACCTTTGTTGGCAAAGTAATGTCTCTGCTTTTCAATATGCTATCTAGGTTGGTCATAACTTTCCTTCCAAGGAGTAAGCGTCTTTTAATTTCATGGCTGCAGTCCTTAGTTACCTCCTGAAGGCCCTGTCTCAAGATGCATCACACTGGAGGCTAGGGCTTCAGCTTATGAATTAGAGTAGATATAGGTCAGTCCATGCATGGGCTTGCCAGCTGGGTCAGTGGTAGAGAATCTGCTTGCAATGCAGGAAACCCAGGTTCAATCCCCGAGTCGGGAAGATTCCCAGGAGAAGGCAATGGAGATCCACTCCAGTATTCTTGCCCGGGAAATCCCATGGACAGAGGAGCCTGAGGTGCTACAGTCCACGGGGTCGCAGAGTTGGGCACGACCGAGCAACTGGGCACTGAGCGTGGTTTAGTCATTTAAGCATCAGTTAAGCTTTCTGCACCTCAGGGCTGTAGCAACATATCAATCCTATGAGGCCTACATAACAAGCACAGTAGACAAGAGTGTCAGAGTTGACCCAATGCCATTTGCTTAAGCTGACTGATTTCCTCTGAGTTTATACTAACTGATACGCGTGCCAGGCAGTTTTTTTTCTTTTTTTTAATTTTTGAAGCTTTGCTTTAATCCAACTAAGCAATTTAATATTGAAACAAGGAAGAGATTGTTGCTTGCACATGCAGGTTTTTTTCTACTGAGGCCAAATATGGTGATATTATTCATTATATGTACCCTTACCTTTTCCAAAAGGGACGACAGCCTGCTACAGAACAGAATGGAGAATTCTTGGGCTCAAATTCAAAATTCTTTTACTGCAGGAAAGGCCAAGTCAGGCTGGAGTTTGTCTTGTTGCTTATCAGTGCTCTACTTGTCCTTGTTTTTGCTTTCACCTTCTTGAGACTCCACTTCATCTTTCATTACAGACAACATAAGAAATGTGCCAGGACCCAGGGTGCTACAGGGCATTTTCACGTGGCTGTGAGTTCTTCGAGTGCAGTTGCTGGTGGGTGGTATATATGTATTTTCTAGGAGATCCCCAAGTAGGCAGGATGCAGTTCCTATCAGATCAGATCAGATCAGTCGCTCAGTCGTGTCCCACTCTTTGCGACCCCATGAATCGCAGCACGCCAGGCCTCCCTGTCCATCACCAACTCCCAGAGTTCACTCAGACTCACATCCATCGAGTCAGTGATGCCATCCAGCCATCTCATCCTCTGTCGTCCCCTTCTCCTCCTGCCCCCAATCCCTCCCAGCATCAGAGTCTTTTCCAATAAGTCAACTCTTCACATGAGGTGGTCAAAGTACTGGAGTTTCAGCTTTGGCATCATTCCTTCCAAAGAAATCCCAAGGCTGATCTCCTTCAGAATGGACTGGTTGGATCTCCTTGCAGTCCAAGGGACTCTCAAGAGTCTTCTCCAACACCACAGTTCAAAAGCATCAATTCTTCGGCGCTCAGCCTTCTTCACAGTCCAGCTCTCACATCCATACATGACCACAGGAAAAACCATAGCCTTGACTAGGCAAACCTTTGTTGGCAAAGTAATGTCTCTGCTTTTGAATATGCTATCCAGGTTGGTCATAACTTTCCTTCCAAGGTGTAAGTGTCTTTTAATTTTATGGCTGCAGTCACCATCTGCAGTGATTTTGGAGCCCAGAAAAATAAAGTCTGACACTGATTCCACTGTTTCTCCATCTATTTCCCATGTAGTGATGGGACCAGATGCCATGATCTTCGTTTTCTGAATGTTGAGCTTTAAGCCAACCTTTTCACTCTCCACTTTCACTTTCATCAAGAGGCTTTTTAGCCCGTCTTCACTTTCTGCCATAAGGGTGGTGTCATCTGCATATCTGAGGATATTGATATTTCTCCTAGCAATCTTGATTCCAACTTGTGTTTCTTCCAGTCCAGCATTTCTCATGATGTACTCTGCATATAAGTTAAATAAACAGGGTGACAATATACAGCCTTGGCGTACTCCTTTTCCTATTTGGAACCAGTCTGTTGTTCCATGACCAGTTCTAACTGTTGCTTCCTGACCTGCATACAGATTTCTCAAGAGGCAGATCAGGTGGTCTGGTATTCCCATCTCTTTCAGACTTTTCCACAGTTTCTTGTGATCTACACAGTCAAAGGCTTTGGCATAGTCAATAAAGCAGAAATAGATGTTTTTCTGGAACTCTCTTGCTTTTTCCATGATCCAGCGGATGTTGGCAATTTGGTCTCTGGTTCCTCTGCCTTTTCTAAAACCAGCTTGAACATCAGGAAGTTCATGGTTCACATATTGCTGAAGCCTGGCCTGGAGAATTTTGAGCATTACTTTACTAACGTGTGAGATGAGTGCAATTGTGTGGTAGTTTGAGCATTCTTTGGCATTGCCTTTCTTTGGGATTGGGATGAAAACTGACCTTTTCCAATCTTGTGGCCACTGCTGAGTTTTCCAAATTTGCTGGCATATTGAGTGTAGCACTTTTACAGCATCATCTTTCAGGATTTGTAATAGCTCCACTGGAATTCCATCACCTCCACTAGCTTTGTTCGTAGTGATGCTTTCTAAGGCCCACTTGACTTCACATTCCAGGATGTCTGGCTCTAGGTCAGTGATCACACCATCATGATTATCTGGGTCATGAAGCTCTTTTTTGTACAGTTCTTCTGTGTATTCTTGCCACCTCTTCTTAATATCTTCTGCTTCTGTTAGGTCCATACCATTTCTGTCCTTTATCCAGCCCATCTTTGCATGAAATGTTCCTTTGGTATCTCGGATTTTCTTGAAGAGATCCCTAGTCTTTCCCATTCTGTTGTTTTCCTCTATTTCTTTGCATTGATCGCTGAAGAAGGCTTTCTTATCTCTTCTTGCTATTCTTTGGAACTCTGCATTCAGATGTTTATATCTTTCCTTTTCTCCTTTGCTTTTCGCATGGCAAATAGATGGGGATACAGTGACAGACTTTGTTTTTTGGGGCTCCAAAATCACTGCAGATGGTGACTGCAGGCATGAAATTAAAAGACACTTGCTCCTTGGAAGAAAAGCTATGACCAACCTAGACAGCATATTAAAAAACAGAGACATTACTTTGCCAACAAAGGTCCATCTAGTCAAAGCTATGATGTTTCCAGTAGTCATGTATGGATGTGAGAGTTGGATTATAAAGAAAGCTGAGTGCTGAAGAACTGATACTTTTGAACTGTGGTATTGGAGAAGATTCTTGAGAGTCCCTTGGACTGCAAGGAGATCCAACCAGTCAATCCTAAAGGATATCAGTCCTGAATATTCATTGGAAGGACTCATGCTGAAGCTGAAACTCCAATACCTTGGCCACTGTATGTGAAGAATTGACTCACTGGAAAAGCCCCTGATGCTTGGAAAGATTGAAAGCGGAGGAGAAGGGGCTGACAGAGGAGGAGTTGGTTGGATGGCATCACCTACTGGATGGACATGAGTTTGAGCAAGCTCTGGGAGTTGGTGATGGACAGGGAAGTCTGGCATGCTGCAGTCCATGGGGTCACTCAGAGTGTGACAGGACTGACTGAACTGAACTGAATCCAGTCTGAGTAGTGTCCTTATAAGAAGAGATTCAGACAGGTACAGGGGAACAGCCATATGTGGACACATCAAAAAGTTTGTCACCCACAAGTCCATGAGAGAGACCACAGATGAAGCAAAGCCTGCAATGTCTTGATCCCAGTCTTCTAGCTTACAGAATTCTGAGAAAATAAACATCTGCTTTTTATGCCACTCAACTTGTGGTACCTCATTATGGCAACCGTAGCAAGCTGAAATAACTTCTTAGATGCTCTGGATCACATACGAATCCTTCTTAAAGGACCTGGGGGCCAATAGGCTCCAAGAGCTGCAGTAAGGGGACACGTTATATGCCATCCTTCTCTGCTCAGAGCTGGCATCACAGGTGAGACATGAGTGGGCGTGTACTGTAGGTTTATGTTCCAGCCCTGGGAGGAGATTCTGCTTGGTCATCCATCCTTTCTGGCCCGGTCCCCTGAGATGCCTGGAGAACACTTCTGAAATCTGGAGATGGTAACCTCTGTCAAAACAGGATAACATGTTTCATTTCTTTTATGCAACTAAAACTCAGTAGGTCCATTCTTCTCAGCTTGATTTTTAACTTTTGCCCCTAGTTGTTATTTTATCTTCTCTTGTTTATATAAGTACTTTATGATCACTAGAAAATTTTTTGGAAATCCAGAGCAGTACTTGGAGAAGGAAATGGCAACCCACTCCGGTATCCTTGCCTGGAAAATCCCGTGGACAGAGGTGCCTGGCAGGCTACAGTCCATGGGATCGCTGAGTCGGACACGACTGAGCCACTAACACACACAGACCACTACTATTTTGACAAGTTTTCTTCTAGCCTTTTATTTGTTTATTTATTTTAGTTCTACCAGTTTACTGCTACCAGCCCATCTCCCTCCACCTCATGCACATGTGCTCAGTGATGTAACCCCACGGACTGCAGCCCGCCAGGCTCCTCTGTCCATGGACTTTTCCAGGCAAGAATACTGGAGTTGGTTGCCATTTCCTTCACCATCTTCTAGCCTTTTTAATATGTAGATAGAATCATATCTCTGTATATGCATACATAATTTTATTAATTCGTATGTGGCGGCGCCGGGTCTTCGTGGCCTCTCGGGCCTTCTCTCGTTGCAGTGAGCAGGGCTGCTCCCAGCTGCAGTGCCTCGGCCCGTCAGTGCAGTGGCTTCTCTTGTCTTGGGGCACGGGCTCTGGGACCCGTGGACTTCAGAAGCTGCCGCGCGCGGGCTCAGTAGTTGTGGCTCCCAGACTCCGGAGCACAGGCTCCAGTGCGGCCGCCTTAGTCGTCCCTGGGCAGGTGGATCTTCCTGGATCAGGCACTGAACCCCTGTCTCCTGCATTGGCAGGCGGATCCTTTACCACTGAGCCACCAGCAAAACCTGATAGAACACCTTAATCAATTAAAAATCTGAAATAGTATTTTCACTCCTAAAAATGTGTGTGTGTGTTTGGTTTTTTCCTGGCCTCACCTTGAGACTTGGTGGAACTTAGTTCCCCAACCAGGGATTGAACCGAGGCCCTTGGCAGTGAAAGCATGGAGACCTAACCACTGGACCGCCAGGGACTTTCCCTCAGTATGTTTTTGTAGATAATTTTATTTTCGGCTGTTTCTTCATCTGATACGGCATTGAGCCCTCTTATTAACATGTTCACGAATGTTCTATTATATGAAAGTGTGCATTCTATGTGCTCTTTCCCCCAATGGTGTATCTGGACTCTACCCGAATGTAACTCTGCTCACGTGGTCTCCTTCACACTCCCAGCAATCGTCAAACACATAATCCGTGTGGACACAAACTTGGGTCCTCTTCTGGTGTGCTGCCGTTACTACTGGACTTGCTGCTTTTGATGACGGTGTTGTCATGGTTGGAAAGGGCAGGCAGTGGCTTTATACGTCCTTAGTGCTGCCCGTCTTATGTCTCTGTCTCTTCCTTTTACATCTGTTGCCCCAGTCTTGGCTGATTCTCCCTCTTCGCTGCCCTAGAAAAGGAATATTTCTTGCCGAGGTGAGAGGTCTGATGTCAACAGGAAGACACACAGACCATGACAAGAAAAGCCCCAAGAGAGGGCAAGAAACTCCAATACTTTGACCACTTGATGCAAAGAACCGACTCATTGGAAAACAAACCCCTGATGCTGGGAGAGATTGAAGGCGGGAGGAGAAGGGGAAGACAGAGGATGAGATGGTTGGATGGCATCACTGACTCGAGGGACATGAGTTTGAGTAAGCTCCGGGAGTTGGTGATGGACAGGGAGGCCTGGCATGCTGCAGTCCATGGGGTCACAGAGAGTCGGACACGACAGAGTGACTGAACTGAACTGAAGCTACAGGAAACTAGAGTACTCACCTCATGTCTGGGTCTTAGAGGGTTCAAGGCAGCTTCAAGAGGACAAGGAAGATGAAGCAGCAAATGCGAAACTAAAATAGAATGACAAGGAATTCTCTGTGGTCCAGTGGTTAGGACCCCGAGCTTCCACTGCTGAGGGCCCGGGTTTAATCTCTGATCAGGGAACTAAAATCCTACAAGTCACGTGGCATGGCCAAAACTAGATGATTCAGATAAAACCCTTAGAACAATGCCCAGCACAGGGTCACTGCTCAGTAATGTCGAGGCATTGTTGTCATTGTCATCATCGTTATTCTGTAGCCTTCGGGGGATCCCTTCTTGCACAGACTTTCATAATTGACTACTGTTCCTGGATTCTACCAGTCAAGACATTCACTGAAATTCGTTTGAACCAAGGCAGTGACTTTGCAAGCAGAAAGCATAGCATACACACACAAAAAAATTATTTCCATTTTTAATTAAAAATTTAACTTGACACAACCAAATGTTTCCACATGCCAGGGCCTGATAAAGGGCATCATGAGATGCAACCAGTTGCCGTATATAATTCCACTAACGTTTCATTTCTGAGCTTATTATGTTTACTCAGAGCAAAAACCTAGGATCATCTCTTCTCCCGAAGTTTACCTTCTCCCTGTGATGAAGACTTTCACAGTTTTACATACCTAGAGCAGGTATTCCAAACACTCGTTCCTCCAGTGGTCAGGTGGCTAAACTGATGGCACCGAGCCGAGGGCACAGCATGTTGTGTATGTGGGCTAAGTTGCTTCAGTCGCCTTCGGCTCTGCGACCCCGTGGACTGTAGTCCACCAGGCTCCTCTGTCCATGGGATTCTCCAGGCAAGAATACTGGAATGGGTTTTCATGCCCTCCTCCACGGGATATTCGCAACCCAGGACTGAACATGCGTTTGTACGTCTCCTGCACTGGCAGGTGGGTTCTTTACCACTAGCACCACCCTGGAAGCCCATAGCATGCATACCCCGACTGAAGGGGGAAGCAGCTAGTCAGCCAGAGCACCATGTAACCAGGGAAGAAATGAGCCGTATAAGTCTAATTGTCAAGAGAAGCTACAATTCTGTATATTCATCTGAAGTCTCCCATTTAAAAAAAAACACCTTGGGACACTAATTTTAAAATCTCTAAATATCCTGAGAGGCAAGCAAAACACCTCTGCAGACCACAGGTTTGCAACCTTTAACTCAAGGCGTGTTGGCTCCCGATTCATAGACTCTTTTAACTCTTCTGGTCCGAGATGAATTCCCAACCACAAAGCCTAGGCTGAGCTGACCTGAGGACGTCTTTGTTGTTGTTCTTCAGTTGCTCAATCGTGTCCGACTCTTTTTGACTCCATAGACTACAGCACACCAGGCTCCCCTGTCCTTCACCATCTCCTGGAGTTTGTTCAAACGCACGTTCATTGAGTTGGTGATGCCTATCCAACCATCTCATCCTCTGTTGTCCCCTTCTCCTGCCCTCAACCTTTCCCAGCATCGGGGTCTTTTCCAATGAGTCGGCTCCTCACATCAGGTGGGCAAAGTACTGGAGCTTCAGCTTCAGCAGCAGTCCTTTCAATGCATATTCAGGGTTGATTTCCTTTAGGATTGACTAATTTGATCTCCTTGCAGTCCAAGGGACTCTCAAGAGTCTTCTCCAGCACCGCAATTCGAAAGCATCAATTGTTCAGTCAGCCTTCTTTTTGGTCCAGCCCTCACATCTGTACCTGACTAGAGGATGTCTTTACCCTGTGGGAAAGCCATGCTCCTTCCTTCTCAATAGAAGAGGTTGCCTACTCTTTCCTTCTGGTCCCAGAAATGCACTCAGTGCTCATTCACTCAGTCACGCCCGACTCTTGTGACCTGGGCTGTAGCCCACCAGACTCCTCTGTCCTTTGGATTCTCCAGGCAAGAATACTGGAGTAGGGTGCCATGCCCTCTTCCAGGGGATTTTCCTGACCCGGGAATCAAACCAGCATCTCCTGCATTTGCAGGTGGATTCTTTACCCACAGAGTCACCTGGGAAACCCATGAAATGCACTATCAACTGAGAAATAAAGCTGTTCCAAGACATTTGGGTAGGGAATTATAAAAATCCTCCATACAGGAGGGAATTACACATGCAGTGTTTAGGCAAAACAGTAACTCCATTTATAAAGGTAATTAATTTTCCCAATCTATTCCAAAAGGATTTGCTAGCAAGGGGTACAACAGAAGAAATAATTAAGACAGAATGTTTTTAATTTTCATATTTGAGGAGAGAAATGGACAGAGTTAGCTTGCTTATGAAATTAAAACTTTAAAAAATGTGGCTGCTGCTGCTGCTCCTAAGTCGCTTCAATCGTGTCCGACTCTATGCAACCCCATAGACGGCAGCCTACCAGGCTCCCCCATCCCTGGGATTCTCCAGGCAAGAACACTGGAGTGGGTTGCCATTTCCTTCTCCAATGCATGAAAGTGAAAAGTGAAAACGAAGTCGCTCAGTCGTATCTGACTCTTAGCGACCCCGTGGACTGCAGCATACCAGGTTCCTCCATCCATGGAATTTTCCAGGCAAGAGTCCTGGAATGAGGTGCCATTGCCTTCACCAATAAATGTGACACATCTTATTAAAAAACTCATTTTAGGAAATGCTGTTTTTAACCCTTTGTTAAAGGAGTGAAAGGAAGTGAAAGTCAGTCCTGTCAGACTCTTTGTGACCCTGTGGACTATACAGACCATGCACTTCTCCAGGCCGTGGCGTGGGTAGCCTTTCCCTTCTCCGGGAGCTTCCCAGAAATCAAATCCAGGTCTCTCACATTGCAGGCGGATTCTTTACCAGCCGAGCCACAAGGGAAGCCCAAGAATGTTGGAGCAGGTAGCCTGTCTCTTCTCCAGCGGATCTTCCCGACCCAGGAATCAAACCTGAGTCTCCTGAGTTGCAGGCAGATTCTTTACCAACTGAGCTGTCAGGGAAGCCCATGATAGGAGTTAAAGTATACCCTAAAGCAGCAAGATGACTGTTTTAATACTGTACTTGTTTAAACTGAGAAATCTCTAATTTTACTCATTAATGTGACACTTAGTTCTAGTGGCTAAATGCAACATGCAAGTTGTGTGTGTGCATGCTGTGCTAAGTCGCTCAGGCGTGTCTAACTCTGCCTCCCCATGGACTGTCCACCAGGCTCCTCTGTCCATGGGATTTCCCAGGCAAGAATACTGGAGTGGGTTGCCATTTCCTCCTCCATGGGATCTTCCTGATCCAGGGATCAAACCCGAGGCTCCTGTGGCTCCTGTATTACAGGCAGATTCTTTACCGCTGAGCCACGAGGGAAGCCCCAGTTTTGTATAAGGATGTACATTTCATTCTCATATTTTCAGTGGCGATTTTCAGTAGATTGTCCTGTGGTTTATTTGTTGAAGAAAAACACAGTTTTATTGTCTTCTTAGTGAGTGGTCACTCAGTTGTGTCTGACTCTTTGTGACCCAATGGGCTATATAGCCCGCCAAGCTCCTCTGTGCATGGAATTTTCCTGGCAAAAATTTAAGAGTGGGTTGCCTACTCTAGAGGATCTTCCTTACCCAGGGTTAGAACCCTAGTTGCATGTGTCTCCTGCTTTGGCAGGTGGATTTTTTACCACTGTGCCACGTGGAAAGCCCCTTCTTAGAGAGTATTAACTGTAAAAATGTGACGTGCTAAGTTGCCTCAGACAATAATGAAATCTAAGAGGTCTTTTTATTGTTAGATTTTTACTTTATCTTATTATTCATTCAGTCAGTCATTAATTATTTTAGCTGTACTGCATGGCTTGCAGGATCCTAGTTCCCCCGAAGGGATGGAACCTGAAGCCCTGCAGTGAAAGCTCCAAGTCCTAACCACTAGACCAGGGAATTCCCAGATTTTAATTTTGTAAAAGTTGGACGTCTTGACCAACCCTTTATTATCTTATATTATAGGATAATAAATACCATATTTCTTCAGCCTAATTAATGATCAAGCTCATGTACGTTGAACTTAAAGGACATTTTAGTTTTAAGGGTTTTTTTTGTTTTTTTGACTTTGTCCATAGTTTTCTTTCTTGGTGACCATGATACATGTAAAAATGTACATGTGTAATTCTGTACACGGATGACATAGTAGATTGTTTTATTTTTCCAGTGTGTTACCTAATATGTGTTTAATTCACGGCTGAACTTTAAAAGGAAAAAAATTATTTTACTGATGAAATATGCACTTCGTAAAGTAATAAAAAGAATGTTTGAGCACGATGCTTCACCTGTAAATACACGCGAATGTTAGCACACGCCTGTATATACTCAAGAAATATTTGTTCAAAGAAATATGAATGGAAAGGAAATGTTTTTCCCTTTGTTCCATTTCACAGTAATATTGCAAAGAAACACTTCAAATAACTGCTGTGTCAAAAATTTAAATTTCCTGTTCAAATGTTAACGTTTTCAATCTACATTTCACCCTGAGCTCACATACAGTTTGGGAAAGGAGCAGAGGAGTTGGGCACCGTCAGTTCAAATAATGCACCACCTTGTTTAGGGGAGAAATTAACCTAATTTGAATGGCCAAGTAAGTAGTAAAAATTAAACAAAGACGTTCTGTCCATTCAATACAAAACTCAGCAAAACTGGCATCGAGGGACATCATGAAGGGACTTAACATACGAGCCAAAGTATTGCTTAATTAAGACTGTGCATCAACATCCATTTTGAAGACCTTAAAAAAGACGGATATAGCTGTCTTCTGGATCCGTATTGAAGAGAAGTGTACTTATGGTCTAAGCAGGAGACACACAGGGGCATAAATCCTACGTGATGATGTTGGAGCCGGTGTATGATCCCCGACCGGGACCAGTGCTGACTTCTACGTGAGGCTTTTATTTCATTGCATTCGTCTGGGAACAGTCTAAGCACTACGTGTCCAGGTGACGCGGGGAGCAGCGTCTGGACGACCGACCAACCACAGGGCCGGGACAGGGGACAGTGAGCGCTTCCCTGTTATGCCCGCCGGGACACAAAGCGCCGTCCTCGGCCTGCCGCCCAGTCAGCCCGCGGGCGTGTTGCCCGCGGCACAGCGAGGGGAACCCGGTTTCCCTCCCGGTGGACACCGGTGAACACCGGTGAGCGAGGACGAAAGGCCGCGAGGCTCAGGGCGGCGGCGCCGGGCCCGCTCCGCGCGCGCCCCGTCGGGACCGGGCGGGGTCCCCACAGCCGCCCGCAGCCGCCCACCGCACCCGGCGGCGGCGGCGGCGGCGGCGGCGGGGTCTCTGAAAGCGGTGCGCGCGGGATCCCTCCGCCGCCCGCGGGTCCTTCCGCGCCAAGTAGTGCGCGGCCGACCGGCTTCCACAAACGCGGGCCCCTCGGTCGGGCGCCGTGAGGGCGGCGGGGCTGAGGCGTGACGGGGGCAGGGTTCTCAACTCGGCGCGCCCGTTCGGGAGACACACGTTTCGAATTGAGGAGCCGCGGCGGTGGGCCCGGATCCTCGGGGAGCGACCATGCGGACAGGCGCCTGGGAGCGGCGGGAGGCCGTGGGGCCTGGGAGGCAGGTGTCCCGGCCGGCCGCCCCGCCCCCACCGCCGGCCGGAAGAGGAAGCAGCCAGGCCGGGCCCCGCGGGGCCACCCGCCGGGCCTCGCGGGGCGGCGGAGGGGGCGGGGGGAGGATGCCCTGGCTCGGGGAGGCGCGTGACCTAGTTCGTCCCCGAGTGGATTTGACAGGCTGTCAGCCCGGCTCCCCGCCCCCACCGCCTTCCGGGTCCTTCTCCCTCCGCTCCCCTCCTCCCCCCACCGCTGGCGCTTGGCCGGGCGGCCGCCGGCGCGCCGCGGCTCAGCCGCCCATTGGTCCTCTCGGCCCCCCCACCCCGCGAGCGCCCCGCCTTCGCCCCTGGCTCGGATTCCCATTCGCCCAGGGCCCCGCCCCCTCCCCTACTCCTTTTCCATTGGCCCTCAAGCGGCACCGGCGCCCGCCCCCACGCTGAGTCGTCCTCCCATTGGCTCCATGCGTGCGGCCCCGCCCCGTTCCGCTCCGGTTCGCCCTTCCATTGGCCTCGGGCCCGCCGCCCCGCCCCCTCTGCGGCGGCCTCACAACCCCCCCTCCCCCCACTTTCGGGGAGCCGAGCCGGGGAAGGCCCCTCAGCTCGTGGCTCCTGCGGGCGTCTTCAGTCGCCAGCGTCCCTCCCGCCCCCTTTCCGCTCCTGTCCCTCGCCTCTTCTCTCCCAGTATCTAACGTCTCCACTATGTCTTTCTCCCCGCCTCGCTTCCGTCGTCCGGGAGCCCGAGCCGGGAGCACCCCACCCTCCTGCCCCGCCTACCCTGGGGCTCCGCGTCCAGCGCTGCCCGCGCGCTCGCCTCCTGCCCCTTTCCTCCTTTGCGTCGCTTCGCATTTTTCCTTTCTTTGCTGAAATCTCTTGCCCACTCCAGGCTTCCTCCTGGGGTCCAGTTCGTTAGGTCTTCACCGCGCCCCTTTTTTCCGCCCCACGCCTCCATTCCCTCGTCCCCTCCCCGGTTTCACCGCCCTCCCACCCTGCCTTCTCCTGAACTCAACGTACAGGGGAGAGGCAGGGATAAACAGAAATAGCGTTGAGATGGTTATTGCTTTGCGTCTTTGAAACGGAAAATGAACTGAAACGCCCAAATCCATACAGCCCTGGGATCGACATTGAGTTCTTAAAGGACCATGTGAGACCAGAATGACAAACTTGATTAGCAGCAACATAACCAGTTATTTTTCCTTGAGGAATCTACTGTTAATATCGGTTGTTTATGCAATATGGTCATCTGACAGTTTAAGGGGTGTGTGTGTTTAATTTGTGCCAGTTTTCCTAAGTGTCTGCTTTTGTCTGTAAGGATGAATTGTCTGAAAGAGCTGAGGGTTGGAGCAAATCCCCACACAAGTCTTTTGCTTTCCTGCAGGAGAACCCTTGATTATTCAAATGAGGACACTCCAGTAGCTTTCCCAAGCTTATGAAAGAGGGCGGTTGATATAAAACTTAAACCCAAGTCAGACTCCAGCGGTGCATGGAGAGATTCCATCAGACTGGTGCGTCTAACGCCCGTTCCACCTGTCACAGAGGGTCTTTACAAAGCTCCTACAGTGGCCTCCAAGGTTCTGCCTTAGACGATTCTGGCTGCCTCTCCGGCCTCTGGTTACTGCACCCCAATAACAATGACCACCTAGGGCTTCTTGCCACAGGGCCTTTGCACTTGCTGCTGTTTCCTCATGTCACCCCAGGAGGCACTTCTGACCCTGTATCTAGCGTGATCAGTTACTGCCATATCACCCAGTTATTTCCTTCAGAGTATAAGCACGGTCTGAAATCATCTTGTTTACTTACCTGTCTGGCCCCCTGGACACAGGTGCGATTTTGGTGTTTTTCCAGAGCTGTATCTCCAGGGCACAAAGTAGGCACTCTGTAAATCCTTGATGAATAAATATGAATGGAACATTAGCTATGGTCAATTGAACTAACCGAACTGTCCTTCTCATCGGGTTCCACCAGCGTTGTATAGACACACCTGTAAGTGAGTGAACTGGAAAACAGCTCTTCTGTTGGTAGCTATTCTGTGTTTCTTTGTGTGCTTTATTTCTGGCTGTTCTTTGACAAGGAGAGTGAGAGACAAGGCCTGTGGCCCCGAGGCCACCCACTTCCCCCCTCTCTCCAGCTGTCACAGTGTGTGCTCACCACCTCGCTCTCACCCTGACCCCAGGTGGGCAGATAGTTGGCTGGCAGCACCTTCCTCCTCCAAGGCAGTCTCAGAGGCGCTTTGCTTGGCTGAGGGCTCGAGTGGGGGAAGGGAAGGAGTCAGTGTTGCCATGAGGCTCTGCTGGACAGCTGGGGCCCTGTCCTGGGTTCAGCCTTAGGCAGGAAAGCAAAATAGGAAGACGTCCCTTCTAGTTTCCCCTTCCTTTGTCTCCCTCAGACATACTGCTGGGGTTCCGTTCAGCAGGGAGCTCTCTGGACCCCTGCACAGGGTTGCATCCTCTACCTGCTTAGGCCCAGAGGACCCCGGGTAGGTTGCTGGAAAGATGAAATCTAGTCCTAACTGCCTCAGACAGGCAGTGTGAGTCTGGCCAAGTTTAGTAACTCCCTGGTTCTCAGTGACTTCATCGTTCTTTGCCTGTTGTTTGCTCATAGTTTTAGAGATACAGACATCTCAGGGAAACTGTCAGCCCAAAGGACAGTCCTGCGGCTTCCCCTCAGGGCACAAAGAGGCTGCTGGTTCCTAATTTAGGTTCACTAGGAGACAGTGCACTTCCCCTCTTGCATTCCAGGCCAGAATCCTCCAGTTCACTCTGCTTGGACCGCCTGGCCCAGGCCTTAGACTAGTGACTGACCAGGAGAAAGGAAATCCTTGATCAGGTTAAACTAACCAGCCAACCAGAGCATATCCTTAAAGCAAGGGTGGGGTCACTTCCTGATAAGTGAGTGTAGAACTGAAATCTACATACTTTTAGATACTGGGGTGCTGAACAGGGGTGTTGATAGGTGTTCTGCAGTGCTCCTGTAAGTAATTAGCTCAGGGCCGGCTAGTAAACGTTACCCACTGCTGTTGTCGGCAAAGACCAGGCTGTGTGGGAGAAAATTCACATTCATCTCAGATCACTAATCCACCACTAACCACTAGCTTTGTGACATCAGACAAATGATGGAAATCGTACCATTTTACAAGTGGAAGAGGACTTAGGTGTCATAGGTTCAAGACTTCACTGGGAAGACTTGGAAACTGACCCCACCGCCCCCGCCCTGAAGATTAGTTTGGGTCTCAGTGTCTGTGTCTGTGAAGTGGGTCTGATTATATTGGTTCTGGCTAATCTCACAGTCTCTAAGTGGATCAGATGAGCTAATGTTTCTATAAAGGGCTCAGTGTTGGGTGCTCAAGTTGTGTCCAACTCTTTGCGACTCCATGGACTATAGCCCACCAGACTCCTCTGTCCATGGAGTTATCCAGGCAAGAAGACTCGAGTGGGATGCCATTTCCTTCTCCAGTAATGGGCTCAGGAAAGAAATAAGAATGCTGTTCTTATGCAAGACATTTTATTATTAATGTAGTAATAACACGTTAGTAAGAGGAGAACTAAAGAGGAGAAAGGGAGAGTATATGCAAAAGATATACTTACTTGCCTCAAAGAGATGAATATTAATACTTACAAATGAGGAAGGGGTGTGTCTGGTTAGGTGAAGTGGGGGAGGTGTGAGGTGTGGACTGCTGTTCCCTTAGGGAGTGGCATAGGGAGTGGCTGTTAGGGTGGGGAGGGCTGGTGAGGTAGTTGGTTATAAACTGAAGTTATCTCTCCTGGAGTGACTTTTGAGAAGAGGAAGGTCATTCACTCAGGAGGACAAATCTAGATTTCAAGGTAATTTTACATTTCTGTAGATCAGGTCCTCTGCTAAATTGATGCCAAGACAGGACTGTCATGCAAGAGACTGATAGGAGGAAATATTCACAAGGGAAGGAAGGGGACAGAGTTGGAGGGGACAGAGATCTGACCCCTGGGAGGGGGAGGCAGAGCTGGTCAAGTAGATCAGCAGGTCTCTGCTTGCAGGGCGGCTTTGAGATGGCTTTGAGACTGGCCCGAGTGCCAGTCCCTCTGAGGAGCCAGGTTCCCTTTGAGGAGTGTGCTGGTGGACTGCAAGGATGGTGAGGAGGCGCTTAGTTCCTCTGCCTGGAGCAGGAGATGGGAGTTGGGTGTTTACACAGCCCCACACCATCCAGGAGGTTTACAAACAGCTTCCTTCCTTCACTCACTCCATCGGCTGATCGTCTACCCAGTGTCATGAGTCAGTGGCTGTAGCAAGAGATGCATGTGACTCATGTCTTTTCTAGTTATCTTCTGTCTACTTTCTAATATCTCTAAAGGAAAAGTTTGCCTGATTGAGATTCCTAGCCTGTTGGCCAAGTTAATTCCTGGTATCTGGGTAGTTCTTAACACTGAGTTGGCACTAAATAAATGTTCAAGTTGCGATACTGAATCCAAATGTCCCTCACTCTTACTTGAAATATAAAGAGCCACATTTACTTCTAGAACTCTCCACAGTTTACTATGAAGAATGAAGAAAATTTTGGGCTGTCAGCACTTCTAGAAACCCATTATTTAGTTAAGTTCAAAATAAGAGAGTTCAGTAGAAGAAAAACTTTATGAAAGTAAAATGCTGAAGAGATCAGAAGAGAGTGGAAGAAAGAAGAGAAATTCAAGGAAAAATTTTTTTTGGCCACTTGGCTTGTGGGATCTTAGTTTCCAGACCAGGGATAGCACCCAGGCCCTTAACAGTGAAAGTACAGAGTCCTAACCACTGAACCACCAGGGAACTTCCAAAGAAGGAGAAATATAATTTGTGAAAAGGAAATCCAGATCTTGGGGAGAAAATAGGGTATCATGTTTCTAAAACTGCCAGGAAAAAAAAAAAAAAAAAAAAACAGGCAAAGAACATTAATTACTTGTTGTAATGAGAGCCCATCAAAACTGATGGAGAAGTAGAAACCATGGGCAAAAGAAATGCAGAACTGGTTGCTTCAGGGTTTGAAATAAACCAAGTGAAAAGACAACACAGAAAATAAAATGTTGGCAGGAGGAGAAAAGCAATTATATCTAATGAATTTGTAACAGAAAAATGGAGTAAAATGAAAATATTTTCTCTGAATAAATATTGTATTACTATTTCTGTATTTCAAATCACTGATGGTATTCTCATTCTCTACTGCTTAGTGCCTATCATCGTATAGGGCAAAATAAACATTTGCACAGAAATAGGAAAGCATCATTTCAAACTGCGACATTAACACCTCAGTCTCTATGGATGGACCTCTGTGGTGTGATGCTGAACATCTGAATACAGACTTTAAATTTCAAAGAAAAGCTCACACAACTCAATAGCAAAAAACAAACAATGTAATTGTAAAATGGACAGAAGAGCTGAACATTTTTTTCTAAGAAGACATACCAATGCCAACATTTGAGTACACGAAAAGGTGTTCAACGACACTAATCATCAGAGAAATGTAAATCAGAATCAGAATGGGGAGGAGAGGGATGAACTGGGAGACTGGAATTGACATATACTCACTACTATATATAAAATAGATAACTCACTGCTCACTCACTACCATATATACAATAGATAACTGATAAGAACCTACTGTATAGCATAGGGAACCTTACTCAACACTCTGTAATGGCCTATATGGGAAAATAATCTTAAAATGGATAAATGGATATACATAACTGATATACTTTGTTGTACACCTAAAGCTAACACAACATTGTAAATCAACTATACTCCAATAAAAATTTTAAAGAGAAAATCATCATGGGCTATCACCTCCCACCTGTCTATCATCAAAGAGACAGGGACTTGCCTGGTGGTCCAGTGGTTAAGGATACGCCTTACAGCTCTTGGGCTTGGACCTAGTTTGTCGCAACATGGTGAAACGCACCAAGGAGGTCAGAATCGTGGGCAAATACGGAACCCGTCCCAGTGCCTCCCTCCGGAAAATGGGGAGGAAAATTGAAATCAGCCAGCACGTGGACTACACCTGCTCCTTCTGTGGCAAAACCAAAATGCCAAGATGTGCTGGGGGCGTTTGGCTCTGTGTTTCCTGCGTGAGAACAGTAGCTGGTGGCGCCTGGACGTGCAGCTCCACCTCTGCTAGCACTGGCGAGCTGCTGTCAGAGACTGGAGGAGCTGAAGGGCCGGTAGGAGCGTCACCATCTGTAATAAATGGGTTAATTTGTGTAACAACAACAGAAAAGAAAGTGCCTTACAATGCAGAGGCCTTGGGTTCAATCCCTGGTCGGGGAATTAAGGTCCCATATACTGCAGGGCAACTAAACCTGTGCAGCAAAGTTCCCATGGGCCTCAACTAAGACCCGATGCAGCCAAATAAATAAACACATTAAAAAGAAAAAACAAAAACATAACCATGTGTGGCGATACATGTTAGCTAATCGTTGGTGATTGTTTCACAACACATACCTATGTCAAATCATTCTGTCATATAGCTAAAACTAGTACATTGATTATATCTCAGATCAGATCAGATCAGATCAGTCGCTCAGTCGTGTCCGACTCTTTGCGACCCCATGAACCGCAGCACGCCAGGCCTCCCTGTCCATCACCAGCTCCCGGAGGTCACTCAGACTCGCATCCATCGAGTCAGTGATGCCATCCAGCCATCTCATCCTCTGTCGTCCCCTTCTCCTCCTGCCCTCAATCCCTCCCAGCATCAGAGTCTTCTCCAATGAGTCAACTCTTCGCATGAGGTGGCCAAAATACTGGAGCAAGGCTAAATTTCAGTAACATCTGGGTATATTTCGAAATGTTTTCTATTTAAGTTTCAGAAATTATAGGATGTGCAGATTTTTCTCAGGTTAAAATCTAATGTAGGAAAAATATTCAGGTCTTTTTGTAAACTTTTTCACATGAGACAATATTGCAATGGATTATTTCACCTTCTGTAAACAAATTGTATTAATAAAATTGAGGGAGAAGGAGGTTTTCAATCAAAATGAATGTAGGAATGAAATGTGAAGCGCGTAGTATTTGGCATCTAAACAGGCAAGACAGGGACTGGCCTGCAGATCTCGCTGCTGGGGGTTAAGGGGCGGGGATGCTGGGCCAGAGCTTGGGGTGCTTCCCTGGAGAGCAAGCTCAGGCATGCAGCCACAGTGGGGGTCTCTGCAGCGCTAGTTTCTGGAGTCAGTGGGCACAGGAGACAATACTGGGGTAACTACAGGGTAAAGATGTGTTTTAAAATGTGTAATGATCTGGATATGAAAACGTTTTCTGTTGTGCATTCAGTGAAGTTCAGAGAGGCTCTCGCCAGAATCCACCGCTCCTTTCTGATGCATTCATTCAGTGAGAAGAAAACTTATGGGGATAGCCATGATTTTGTTTTTAACCTGTGTGATGAATGAAAACGGCATCTCAACTCTGTCCTTTGATACAGACAGACTGCCACTGTAGTCTCTTAGCTTCATAGTAACCGGAGGCAAACTCTGTTAGTGCTAGAGTGTCTGAATGCCGCATTTGGTCTTTCCATGTGTAGAAAGTTTGAATTTCCAAGCCCCGAACTCAATGTGTTGAAAAGGTTTCTATAATTAAATGATCTTAAAGTTTCTTTTTCCTGCTCTGTTTCTCCCTGTGGGTAGAATATTTCATTTAGTTAATCCCAGATAAATTTAGTCCCTTCATGGTTATTCTTGATCAGTCTTCAATTTTTTTTTTAATTGTAGTTGATTTACAATATTGTGTTAATTTCTGCTGTACAGCAAAGTGATTCAGTTATACATACATATATATATTATTTTCCAGAATGGTTTATCACAGGATATTGAATATGGTTTCCTGTGCTATACAGTAGGGCCTTGTTGTTTATCCATTCTGTATATAATAGTTTGCATCTGCTAATCCCAAACTCCCAATGTATCCTTCTCCCACCCACCACCCCGCCCCACTTGGCAACCACAAGTCTGGTCTCTGTGTCTGTGAGTCTATTTCTGTATATATATAATTGTGTGTATGTCTATGTGTGTATGTCTGTCTGTCTAGCGGAAAGGAGATGGTAATGTTACAGTATGATTTCTCCCCAAGTAAATTATCAAAAAAATCACTTGTGTATCAAAGTTAGGGCATTTAAAAGATACTAAGTTACATTATTTGACTTATATATGTCTTGAATCTATAACTAAAACGTTCTCTGTGAGCAAGAGCCATCTTTATTTTATTTTGCAAAATGAATATGGCTTTTTGCCTAATTTAGAAAACACTAATTGTACATTTTCCAAGGGCCATTTTGAGACATAGTTTCTTCATAATCATAGGGGTTATGTCTATGAAAACAACAGAGGAATTTGATTGGGGCAATAAAATAATGAATAAGAGAATGGATTTTCCACTTCTATTTACTGTGTTGCTGCTGCTGCTGCTGCTAAGTCGCTTCAGTCGTGTCCGACTCTGTGCGACCCCATAGACGGAAGCTCACCAGGCTCCCCTGTCCCTGGGATTCTCCAGGCAAGAGTACTGGAGTGGGTTGCCATTTCCTTCTCCAATGCATGAAAGTGAAAAGTGAAAGTGAAGTCGCTCATGGACTGGAGCCTACCAGGCTCCTCCATCCATGGGATTTTCCAGGCAAAAGTACTGGGGTGGGGTGCCATTTCTGACGCTCAATTGTGTCTCCAGCAGCTGAGCGATAACAAGCTTCTTTCTCCTAAGTTTGTTTTGATGATTGAATAAAATGAGTACAAAGTGCTTTTGAACTGCTTTACAAAGTTAACTATCATCATCACTATGATTATGGAATTTGAGACTCTATGAGAACAATATGGAACCTGAGGGCAGGGGAGAAACGTGACAGCACTTACTTATATTTGCTAAGATTTAATAATGAAGACAAACAAGGACAGACCCACTCATGGAGGATGTTGTATAGATCTGAAGTTTGTAATAGTGAGTCTAGTTCTAGTACATTTTCATCCACCATCCTTTGTTCACTAACAGAGTCTCAGGATTTCATTTTCGGGTTTCAAAGAATCTTTGCCTGCTGTAAGACAGTTGTTTCTTGAGTTTGGTTTTCTCTCCAAATGTTTAACCCTTTTTTTGATTCCAAGAGACTGCAGCCTCCCATCGCCTCACTTCTGCCCCAACATGCTGCTCTCTTCCCAGAGGCAGAGAAACTCAGATGGCTAAGTGGGAAAGGCTTTGGGTAACACGCTTTGGCTCTACTCAAACCCCTCTTTATTTTCCAGGGATACCTGGTCATGGGCTTCCCTGGAGGCTCAGACAGTAAAGAATCCGCCTCGAAATGCGGGAGACCTGGGTTCAATCCCTGGGTTGGGAAGATCCCCTGGAGGAGGGTGTGACAACCCACTCCAGTAATCTTGCCTGGAGAATCCCATGGACAGAAGAGCCTGGAGGGTTAGCGTCCATGGGGATGCAAAGAGTTGGACATGACTGAGCGACTAAGCACAGCACAGCACCTCGTCATAATCACAGCCGGGCCAGGACACCCTGGTGCGGCGTGCTCCCCACTGCTCCTCTCCTACTCCAGAGCTGTGTGTGGGTCTAAGGAGTGTGTTCTTATCTTTTGTTATACATGCCAAGGATGCTTTTTAAAAATAGTATTGCCTCCCACCTCATTTTTTTTTCTTTTATATTGATTTTTTTTGCCTTAATATTTTCCCTTTTCCCAAATAATCACAAAAGAAATGAGTGGTCACTCCTTTAAACTGAAACTGATGTTCTCAGATTGTTAAAGTGACATCTGGATAGAAATTCACATATATTAGAATTCATGCAGGAATACTCAAAATAGTTGAGAAGAGATACCTGCCTTTTTTTTTTTTTTTTTTAACATTCCCCAAACCCAGTTACTCAATTTAAGAATCTTTAATGGAATTGAATCTTGCTTTTCTTGGAGGGAAGGAACAGAACCTGATGGAGAGAAACAGGAAACGAAAAAAGCCAAGAATCTGAAAGGAAGTAAATCAAGAAGAAGGACTCTGCTTGTGGTTCTTTATATGTTGTTTTTATCTAAAGAAATGGACTCAAATAGCACCAAGCTTGGACGCAACACAAGGCAAGCATTCATTTTTTGGGGTGGCAGCGCCCTTCTTAGTGACCCCACTTTATTAAGGATGTTGCCACTTATTTGTTCCAAGGGCTCCCTTTTTCTTGCAGGGGACGGGCACTCCTCTTCTTGGGTTCAGGATTCGGGTCCTGCGGACATGAGGGACTTTTCTTGGCCAAGACAACGTCATCAACAGTCAGGAGCTGTTGAACCACGTCAGCCACGGCTTGAAGTCCTTGAGCTTTGGCCCTCAGGGTGTCCCACACTTCTTCCTGGGCCACATTTATTATCCCCTCGACCCCCACTCCTATGAGGAAGTTTCCAGCCTGGTGAGCTCCGTTCATTTCTGCCATCACGTCGGGGACAGCTAAGCCTGCGTTCTCTGCCAAGGTTTCCGGAAGAGACTGCAGGGCCTGGGCGAACGCCAGGAAGGTGGGGCCGTTGGGCCCTTCCAGTTTGGTCCCTTTCTCAGACAGCATCTTCGCCAGGGCCATCTCTGTGGCCCCAGCTCCGGGGAGCAGTCTGGGGTCCTGGCACAGCTGGAAGTAGGCATCAATGCCGCTGTAGGCGGCCTGCTCGGCCCCCCGCAGCCCACCGGCGGTGGCCCCCCTGAGGACCAAGGTGAGGGCAGGGGGTGCCTGGACTCTCCCACTCAAACACCACGGCCAAAGTTTCTCCCAGCTCCTGCCCGTACACCCTCTGACACTTGCCTGGCTCCAGTGGAGGAACGAGGTAAGGTGTCAGAGGGGTGCTCAGCACCTCGCTCAGATAAACCATCTCCCGCCGGGACGCGACCTGGATCACCATGAGGCCGTACTTGTCCGCGTGCGCGAGGGTCTTCTCGTCGATGTCCCCCGAGACCACCACCACGTTAGCCGCAGCGGCCAGCTGGGCCACCTGCTTTTCTATCAGATTCTCGCTGCCTTTCAGGAACCAGATCAGGTCATCGGGGCTGGAGAGCCGGGCGGTGGCTGGAGCAAGGGGGCGGGCGGGCCCGAAGTCGCAGGCCAAGAGAGCCACGCGGGCACCACTGAGCACCATGGTCACCTGGCCACAGGGTTTGCCCGGCAGAGCCAGGCCGGGCAGCAGGCACGAGTCCTCCTGCCGCGCGCCGGGTAGCACGCATACGCCCACGCGCTCCGGCCGGAAGCTGCCGTCCAGCTCCCGCGTGGCCCAGCACGCATGTGCCACCAGCCCGGCCAGGTGGTCTGTGCTCCAGAGCCCGTGCGTGTTCATGACCGAGCTCAGCGCCCAGACCGGGTCCTCCAGGGGCCCCAGCGCGCGGACAGCCAGCGACGGCAGCAGGACCAGCGTCTCCGCGGCCACCGCCGCGTAGGCCTCGCGGAGCTGGGCGCGCGGCAGGCCGGCCCGCAGCAGGCGCTCAGCCTGTGCCAGCAGCGCCTGGGCCAGGAGGACCACGAAAGCCGCGCCGTCGCCGCTCTGCTCTGCCTGGCCCTGCGCCGCCTCCCGTAGCAGCTGGGCCGCCGGATGCTCCAGCTCCAGCGCCCGCAGGATGGCCGCAGCGTGCCCCGTGAGCACAGTGTCGCCTTTGGCGGTGACCAGGAGCTTCTGCCGCCCCAGGGGCCCGTAGCAGGGCCGCAGGATTCGGGCCAAGGTGTCTGCCGCGGCCAGGCTGCTCAGTAGGTGCTTCTCCTCGGCCGGCAGCCGCTCGGGCAGCTCCGGTGCAGTTGGAGGCGCTCTGCGGTCCATGGCATGCGCGGGGACCCAGCGGGCCGCACACACGCGCTAGAACAGCCGCGAGGCGCCCAGAGAGGCGATCTTTGAAGCCTCTCCAGGGGTCAGAGGGATAAGCAGTCTCTGGAAAAGCAGGCACAAGGGTAATCTTCTGAGACCTCAGCCCTAAAACCACCCCCACCCCCCGAGTTATCTGCAAAGGGACGAGCCTGCGGGGCCTCTGGGGCTTGTGTGCTGAAACAGATCTTACCTCGATTAAGTCACAGAGTGGCACAAGGAACCAGGCAGGGAATGAGGTCACAGAAGGACGGCCCATGAGTTGGGAGGCTCTGGGGCAGGCGGCCGTCAGGCCTGTTGTCCAGCAGAGAAAGGACACTGGTGCCCGCGGCCCCGGAGTTTCTTTTAAACTTTCAAGACAACAGATGAGGACAGAGAAGAGAAAACCAAAGGAAAACACCCACTCTCTTCAAATTCTGGGTGATGCTGTGGCTCCTGTTGTTTGGTTGGTTGGGGGTTGGTTGGTTTGTTTTGAGAAGGAAACAGTTTTGTCTACTTTTTGTGCAGTACTCTGTAACCCTAACCACCTCAGTTACCTGTGTGCCCAGGCCTCTTTGGCTCCCTTATCCTCATCAGGTTCCTTAAGGTGTCTGCTGGCCTGTTTGTCTTTCAAGCTGCAGGAGTGAGAACCTGCCCAGCACAGGACAAGTCTTCCCAATGACAGTGACTGACCTGGCAAAGGCAGGTCAAGACAAGGGAGGGCAAGAGGCCAACAGCCTGCAGACGGAGTAATAGACATGGACGCAGAGGAGTGAGAGAGAAGGGGAAGGCTACCCGTAAAGCAGAGTGAGCACTGCGGGGCCTGCCGCCCTCCCCCTCTGCCCTTAGAATTGAGCTCCCTGCTTCCGACCTCCCTCTCTTCCTTCTTCTGCTCCTTCCTTTCTGCATGTGGCACCTACTGGAGTAATGATTGCTTCGTTTTTAGTCTGTGTAACAAATTTACGAGCATCCAGCTCATAGTTCAGTGTACTGGGGACACAAAGATGGCAGGCACGTGAGACCAGTGAGGCAAAGAGACTGGTACCAAGTGGGTACAACTTCCTTAGGTGTTGCAGCACTAGCTGGCGGTGATGAACCTAGCTGTTACGATTAGGGAAAGACCTGTGCCATCCGGGGAACCTAAAAAGAAATGACACAAACGAACTTATTCACAAAACAGAAACAGAGCACAGACAGAGAAGAATTCCGGGTTACCAGCCGGGAGGAGGGAGGGAAGGCGTCGTTAAGGAGTTTGGTATAGACATGTACACACTGCTTTATTTAAAATGGATCACCTTCAAGGTCCTACTGTACAGCACAGGGAACTCTGCTCAGTGTGATGTGGCAGCCTGGGTGGGAGGGGAGTTTGGAGGAGAATGGGTATGTCTGGCTGAGTGCCTTGGCTGTCCGCCTGAAACTATCACAATATCAGCCATGCTCGGATATAAAATAATTTAAAAAAAGATTAGGGAAAGAGAGCAAAGTCATTTTTCATTTGGAAAAAGTGTTTTTACTTCATTTAATGGCAAATGAAAAAAAGGAAAAGTTCTAAAAAATAGAACTCTGAAACTGATTATACCAGGCAGGATTGGTGATAGTTTGGTGAGTTGTTTTAATATTTCCACAGACAAGTGGATAGTAATAAAAGGAAAAGGATGTCACATGAACGTTAAATATAATTAAAGCTAAAAAAAAGATAAATTTGGAGAAAAACTTTTTCTTTGAAAAGCAACTTGATTCCTTTTGTAAAAATAATAGCCATTCATCACACAACTTGAAAAACAACAAAGAAAGTAAACCTTATTTGGAATTCCAGCCCAGAGACAGTATTTGTTTATATTTTGGTGAACATTATTACTTTATGCACATATGTATATACTGATTGTTGTGGATTTACACAGTTTTACATAAGTGGGTTACATGATACATATTGTATATGCTTGACTGTAATAATTTTCCCCTTGATATTTTCTTGGATGAGAAGTCTTAGGACATAACATGTTCTCAGAAGACCGTGGGCAACTATTTTACCTTTTTAGATTTTAGAGACTCCATTAGAAAAGGTGTGATCCTCCACGCCCCAGTAACGCTGAGAAGAGTGTCACGTAACGAATGCTGGCTATAGGGGGCAAAGATGACTTGCTTGTTTCCTTATAGCAAAGTAAAATGTAAAGACCAACAAAATGTAGCAAAGTATTGGTGTATACTTGTATACCTTGATATAAATAGTTTCTTTTTTAAACTTAAATACTCCTATAAGGGATCATCCTGGAGAAATATCAGTAACCTCAGATATGCAGATGACACCACCCTTATGGCAGAATGTAAAGAGGAACTAAAAAGCCTCTTGATGAAAGTGAAAGAGGAGAGTGAAAAAGTTGGCTTAAAGCTCAACATACAGAAAACTAGGATCATGGCATCCTGTCCCATCACTTGATGGGAAATAGATGGGGAAACAGTGGAAACAGTGTCAGACTTTATTTTTTGGGGGTCCAGAATCACGGTAGATGGTGATTGCAGCCATGAAATTAAAAGACGCTTACTTCTTGGAAGGAAAGTTATGACCAACCTAGATAGCAAACTAAAAAGCAGAGACATTACTTTGCCAACAAAGGTCCATCTAGTCAAAGCTATGGTTTTCCCAGTGGTTGTGTATGGATGTGAGAGTTGGACTGTGAAGAAAGCTGAGCTCGAAGAATTGATGCTTTTGAACTGTGGTGTTGGAGAAGACTCTTGAGAGTCTCTTGGACTGCAAGGAGATCCCACCAGTCCGTTCTAAAGGAGATCAACCCTGGGATTTCTTTGGAAGGATGATGCTAAAGCTGAAACTCCAGTATTTTGGCCACCTCATGCGAAGAGTTGACTCATTGGAAAAGACTCTGATGCTGGGAGGGATTGGGGGCAGGAGGAAAAGGGGACGACAGAGGATGAGATAGCTGGATAGTATCACTGATTCGATGGACGTGAGTTTGAGTGAACTCCGGGAGATGGCGATGGACAGGGAAGGGAGGCCTGGCATGCTGCGATTCATGGAGTCGCAGAGTTGGATACGACTGAGTGACTGAACTGAACTGAACTGAAGGGATCATCTTAGCTGTATTTCTTAAAAGTAACATTTTCCCATTTATTTTGCTTATTCAGCCACTCTCTTGGGCCTCTGCTGAGTCATAGGAGTAGATGGTGAACAAGGCAGACATGAGGGGTGGTCTCCTGTGGACTTAGGCTGGGATGCAGACAGCTAAGGGGGCCATTCATTACCAGCCAGGAGAGCTGTGATGGGGAGAGCACAGGTATTGTAGAAGCATCGAGGGGAACTGCAACTTTCATTATGGAGAGAATGGTGGTCAGGGTGAGGTGAAGTCTAAAGAGGGCTGAAGGGCTTCCCAGGTGGCTGAGCGATAATCTGCCTGCCGATGCAGGAGACCTGGGGTTGATCCCTGGGCCAGAAAGATCCCCTGGAGGAGGAAATGGCAACCTGCTCCAGTATTCTTGTCTAGGAAATCCCAGGGACAGAGGAGCCTGGCGGGCAGGCTACAGTCCCGCAAAAGAGTTGCAAAAGAGTCTGACTAAAACAACAACAGAAAGCTGAAGGGGGCGGGGGGGGGGCAGGAGCGGGAGTGGTGGTAAAGAAGTGGGAATTGGGCAAGGGCTGGCGGGGTGGGAGGGGCTGGGACAGCCTGGTGAGGTTTGGAGCCCGCCAAAATAGTCCTGAAGACTGGAGTTCGTGGTGTGGCGTGCGAAAGGAAGAACAGCACTTTGGCTGGAGGGTGGCAGGGACTCCTGAGGGCCTAGTGAGCCATGCTGAGGAATTTAGAATTCAACTTGAAGGCTGATGCAGGGCTGTAATTCCATGTCCATATTTATTTTTGGTTGTGCTGGGTCTTTGTTGCTGCGCGGGCTTTTCTCTGGTTGGGGCGATTGAGGGCCACTTTTTCTTGCAGTGCCTGGGCTTCTCCCCGGTGTGGCCTCTCCTTGCGGAGCACAGGCTCTAGGGCACATGGACTTTAGTTGTAGCGCGAGAGCTCAGTAGCTGTGGTGGGTGGGCTCAGCTGTTCTACCGCATGTGGGATCTTTCCAGACCAGGGATGGAACCTGTGTCTCCTGTGTTGGCAGGTGGATTCTTAACCACTGAGCCACCAAGGAAGCTCTGAACTGAAATTTTTTGATATAGTTCTACACAGATCAAACTAACCACGGAACTACTGAATCTCAACTTTGTTACTATGTAGACACCATTGTTGTTAAATTCACTTTGATTTTATTTATTTGGATAAGTTGATACCATGTAAAATAATGTAAACAACTTTGTGTGCATCAAGAAGAGCTTGCGGTTGACTCATATACAGATTTCTAACAATATACACTGTGATCTGCTAAGATGGGTAGGCATCAATATAGGCTGTTTGGTGGTTATACTGGGTTGAATATTCCCACCCCACCCCTGCCCTCCAGCATTCACTGCTGCTGCTGCTGCTAAGTCGCTTCAGTCGTGTCCGACTCTGTGCGACCCCATAGACGGAAGCTCAACAGGGTCCCCCGTCCCTGGGATTCTCCAGGCAAGAATACTGGAGTGGGTTGCCATTTCCCCAGCATTCACATTCTCTCCCAAAACCTCAGCATGTGACCTCATTTGGAAGTAGGATTGTTGTGGATATAATTATTAATTAAGATGAGGTCATACTGGTGGAGAGTATTCCTTACAAGAAGAGAAGACACACACACAGGGGAGCACCACACGGGAGGACAGGCACTCAGGGAAGATGCCACGTGATGATGGAGGCAGGTGGGAGAGGTGCATCCGCAGCTGAGGGACGCCAAGGACTGCTTGTCACGTCCACATCCCCCCGACACTTCCCAGAGCCCATCACGAAGAACCAGCCCTGCCGACACCTTGGTTTTGCACTTCTAGCCACTGAGACTGTGAGAGAAAACATTTCTGTTGTTTTAAGCTGCCTATTTGCGGTCGCTTTTTGCAGTAGCCATAGGAAGCTAGTAACAGTAGTCGTGGGTATTGCTGCAGCAAGGAACCTGTGTATACTGGATGGGCCTGTCTGCTGCCTTCTCCCATTCCTGCCCTTCCCCCACATCCCCAGATGCATTTCTTTTAAAACTATGGTCTTGTACACAGTAAATATTTAATCTATTTATGTGTTTTCCCATGTTTATTTTTCAGTTGCCTGCCACCCTTTTTGTGGTTGTCTTGTTCAGTAGTGCCAGGTTTAAAGTATAGAACCCTAGAGGGCAAGATGCCTATCTCTGTAAAATGAGCTCTGCTGCTGCTGCTGCGTCGCTTCAGTCGTGTCCGACTCTGCGCGACCCCATAGACGGCAGCCCACCAGGCTCCGCGGTCCCTGGGATTCTCCAGGCAAGAACACTGGAGTGGGTTGCCATTTCCTTCAAAATGAGCTCTAGACCATCTCAACCTCTGATACACAAGTTATTTCTGAACGTGATTATTTATTTCCTTCTCAGTTTCTTCCCTTAATTTTTCCACCACACAGGTACATGTACACAGGTACATTATTGAAATAACTTATGTAATACAATATGAATTTTTAGATTTAAAAATGCACTATGGACTAAATATGAACTTATAGTGGCTGAAATTCTTTTAAAAACATTTTTCCCCTCCACTGAAAAATAAAGGACCAAAAAAGACAGCAATTATTGCAACTTTTAAAAGTGCAACTTTAATAGTAAAAATATGAATAGAAATTTTATAAGATCTAGAATTTACATTTTAGTGGTCTTTTTACACAATCATAAAAGTTTGGTTCCTAAAACCTTGAGGAATTTAAGACTATGGGAATACAAAAAGAGAGGGATACCATTTAGTAGTGAACTTATGGGAAAGCCTCATAAATACTTTTATGTTCACTGAAACAAAGTGATAAAGACTGCTCTGTAAAGAAAGACATATCAATGACATTTTACAGGCCTTCAATTAGTAAGAAAGTCTACTGTACCATGAATTTTTATTTGGTCATTTGTATGTTAGACTCTTTGAGAATCTCCTTGTGCTTATAGGAGTTTCATGAGATGTTGCTTTTTCTTTTTTGCAGATAACAACCCTCACTCCCCATCCACATTTTGAACATCTACTATGTATTTGTGATTAGACTACATCTGCTCTGGAAGACTGATACAGAAAAAATGTAAGAAGGGCAAGTCCAGCCCTTTAGAGTTAATTGCTGTTAACACTGTTGCATACCTACCATATTTTTAAGGTGCCTATTTAACATGTGTACTTATTAGAAAGAAGACATTCTATTTTTTTTTTTTTTTTGCATTTGGTCCTCCCAGGTGCTTGGGAGGACCTTTTCTGGTTTTATAATTTTGAGGAACCTACCTTAGCTACCTGCCTCCTGGATTTTTGCCACTGTGGTCTGAAAGCTGTGTGATTTGGATGACAGAGACGGAAAAAACTTTGAAAGACCTTTATTTATGTTGAGTAAGTATTCCTTGAATACTTCCTCTGCATCCCGGGTTATGTTTTGCCTGCTCTGCCCTCAATAAGTTCAAGCTGATGAGCCTCCCATCAGTCCTGTTAAAATAGCTCCCAGCCACCTGTCTGCTCACAGCAGCCAAAAGAATGGAGATTTAACATCGGGTTTACCTTCATCATCTTCTGTCTTTCTAGAAGCACAGCCTCTGTTTCTACCCTTCCATTTATCCTACCCACTTTTCTCTTCCTAGTCTCTAGGTGTTTCCTTTTAAAACTGTCTCCAGCAGGAGTGACTTGCAATTTGCACATTTCTGACCCTTTATTTCTCCAAAGAGCTGACAAGTATACTGAAGTAAATTGCCCTGATGTAGAATTTTGTGCATATGAAACACACAGTTGGAAATGACTCTTCTCAATGCAGTACGTAACGAAGATAAACATTTGGATCGATAATCCAATTTTTGAAAGTATGTTTGTAATGTACAGAAAATGAAAAAGCGTGAGTAATAATAAGCATTAAATATATAACTTCTTACATTTATCATTACTCATGTATATGTTGTATTTCTATATACAAAGTCAGACACTTAAAGTTTGTATTTACCAAGCCAGCGTCTCCTCAGTCTCAAATTGTAAATTTATTAAACGTGGAAAAGCCAGAAGGAACCAAACCCTGAAGGAATTCAAATTCTTACTGTAATCCTCATTTCAAAAAACTGCTTTAGTCAGGACAGGCTCTGGAAATCAAACTGTATTTGCCCAAATAAGAAAACACAATTGAAAGTTTATATTCTGGCTACTGGGGAGGAAGTGAAGGCAAACGACGAAGCAGGAAAAACGGCATATTATTCGTACCTTACACTAGAACTGTGTTGTGAAAACTGATGAAAATCCTGAGAATGTCTTGGGTGTCCGGCCTAGAGTGTGTGCCTGGAAAATGAGAGTTTGCCCCTGTGCTTTCGCAAACGGTTGGTTGCTAGTTCTTAGTATTTTGTCCCCATTCAAATCTACGATCTTTCTACTCCACTAGTGAACGGGAAGTCAGGCTCACACGAACACCTTGTCCCAGGGTTGATCCCTGTTGGAATAGGAAGCCCAGGATCCCACTCACATCTGTAACTCTCCTTTCTGAGTAAGTGTCCATTTCAGGTTTCTGACCCTCAGCCCCGTTTTTCTTTCATCCTTTTCACGTATTCTAAGAGGCAGCTTACAACTCCTTCGATTTTTGTCCCCGCATCGCATCTCACCCAACGTTCAAATCGAGTTCTCTGTGTGTTCTGTGTTTTTTTTTACTGGTTTATTATGTCTTTCAGCCTTTTTATTCCTCAGAATGCCATCTTTTTGTCTGACAGCTTTATAAACCCTTTCAGGATCATTTTGAAAACGACGTGGCAATAACGAAAGTACCCCTGGAATAGGATTAGAACGAAGTTGCACTCCATTTCTTTCTCTCCACAGACGCGCATTAAAAAAACGAAAGAACGCTGAACGTGCGCCCGGCACAGTCCCTCCGGGCCGGTCCCCCCGCGCCCCGCCGAGGGTGGGGCGGGGCGGGGTGGGGCGGGGGGCGCCGAAGGGGGAGCCCGGGCCGGCCGCGCGCCGGGGCGCGACCATCTCGCACCCACCCGCCCTCCCGTCCGCGGCTGTGTGGCGGGGTGGGGGCGCCGAGCGCCTCCGGAGCGGGGACGCGGCCCTGCCCCCGTCCTCGCCCTGCCTCCGCGCGCTCCCCGGGACCCCGATCCCGGACTCCCTCCTCCGCAGTTTGGCGTTCTCCCGGGGCCGGGGCCGGAGCCGGAGCCGCGGCGCAGCCGGGGCCGCCGCGTCAGAGGAGGAGGGAGCGGGGGGCGGGGGAGGGGGCGGTGAGGTCAGCGGCGGCGGCGCGTCCGCGGGCGGCGCATGCGCGGAGCAAGCCCCCCCCCCCCCCCCCGTGAGTGGCAGCGGCGGCGCGCGGGGGGCGGTGGGGTGGGGGAAGGGGAGGGGGCGGGGGCGGCGCGGCGGCCGTGTGTGGGCGAGACCGGCGGCGAGTTTGAGAGGGCTGAGGTGCGGGGGCGCTCGGGGCAGACCTGGCGGCGGCCCTCGCGCGACGGCCCCGGTCGAGTGTGTGTGTGTCTGTGTGTGCGTGTGTGTGGCACACGCACACCCGCAAAACTTCCTCCTTCCCAGCCCCGGAGGGCGGGCGCGGGCGCTGAGGGGCCGGCGCTCTAGCGCAGCCCGGAACCCACAACAACAACTGGAGCAGCTGTCAAAACTTCGCCGCCGCCGCCGCCCCGCCCGACGCGGCTCGCGCAGGGGAGGGGCCGCCGGCGGGGGGCGCGACCCCCGCCCGCCCTGGGGGCCGCTGCTCCCCGAGCCGCTGCCCCTTTCTCCTCCCCGCCGCGGGCGGAGACCCCCGGGGCCGGCCGCCCCCCGCCCCTACCCCTCAGGGGCCCCGCCCCGCCCGGCACCGCCCGCGCCCGCGCCCGCTCCCGCACCGCCCGGCGCCCGCCCGCCGGCCCCGCCCGCGCTCCCCGCCCCGGCCCGGCCCGGCCCCTCCCTCCCGCCCGCCGCCCCGCCCGCCGCCCCCCGCCCGGCCCCTGCGCGCCGAGGTGCGCGCGCCCGCGCGTATGTGTGTGAGTGCGTGTCCTGCTCGCTCCATGTTGCCGCCTCTCCCGGTACCTGCTGCTGCTGCTGCTCCCGGGGCTGCGGGAAATGCGAGAGGCTGAGCCGGGGAGGAGGAACCCGAGCAGCAGCGGCGGCGGCGGCGGCGGCGGCGGCGGGAGGAGCCCCCCAGGAGGAGGACCGGGATCCATGTGTCTTTCCTGGTGACTAGGATGTCGTCGGAGGAGGACAAGAGCGCGGAGCAGCCGCAGCCGCCGCCACCACCCCCCGAGGAGCCCGGAGCCCCGGCCCCGAGCCCCGCAGCCGCAGACAAAAGACCTCGGGGCCGGCCTCGCAAAGATGGCGCTTCCCCTTTCCAGAGAGCCAGAAAGAAGTAAGTTGAGTGTGAGGGAGCCAGGCCGGGAGCCAGCGGCGGCGGCGGCGGCCGGCCCGGAGCTGTCACCGGCGCGCCCCGGGCCCCGCCGCCCCCGCGCGCCCCCGGCCGCCCCCGCGGGGTGGGGGTGGGGCCCCGCCGGCCGCGCGGCTCCGGGCCCGGGGGCGCCCGCCCGCCCCGCGCCCCGCGAGGCTGCGCCCGGCCTCCCGCGGGCGCCCCGCACCGCCCTCCGCGGCCGGGCCCCCGACGGCCCGCGCCGCCGCCACACTTTACTTTTTTTTTAGTTTGGGCCCCGGCGCCGCGGTTTCTGGGGCTTCTGTGTTCGGAGAAATTTCTCGTAGCCGCCGCTGGGCCTCGCCGGCTCGTTGGCCATCTCAGCCCGAGGCGCAGCTGGGGAGGCGCGGGGCCCGCCTCGCGGTCGGCACCCCCGGGCGCTCGCCGAGCTGTCAAAACGCCGGGGCCAGGTGGTCCCCGGGCCGGCCGGCGGGCGGCGAGCCGCGGCCGGGCCGGGTTGCTTTTGTCAGCCGGCCGCGGCTTTAACTTTGCTCGCCTCCCCACCCCCGCCAGCCTCGGGCTCCGGGGCTTCACCGGCGCGTCGGGAAGCCTCACGGCCGCTCCCCCCCCCGCCCGGCCCGCACCGCCCGGCCCGGGCCGCTCAAACTCCGTGTGGTGGCCGCGCGGGCACCGCGAGCGCCAAGTTTTTGGAAACGTCGCTCCCAACCGCCCGCCGAGCGTGGGGAGCACGTTGGTGCAGCTCCGGACGGATGGAAACCGCGACCGAACTCGCCTCGAGGAGCCGCCTCCGAGCCGTGAGCGGGGCCGGAGCGGCTCTCGGGTGCTTCGGAGCCAGCACCCCGGGGCTGGGCAGCGCCGGTTTTCGGTTGTTAGAAATGCCTTTTTGCAGCATGGTTCTCGGACAGCTTTGCCCGTGGAATCCAGAAAGCCGTTTCGTACCTGGCAGTCGCCGAGCGCTCGTGGCTCTCGAGGGTGCAGAGCAGGTCCGTGGCCGCCCTCGGAGTTGTAGAATGGCTTGGGTGCTTACTCATTTCATTATATGGTCGTCTCCTGCTGGTGCAAGGGTGCAGCGGTCGCCGCGGAGAGCAGCTCACTTACGGATTCTCTGGGTTTTTGTTCTAGTTTGCCTTTTTTTTTCCTTCGGATGGGGTGCATTCGTTTAGCAATAGCATTGTTAACGTTTGGTGATACATAGTAAAAATAGGAGTGTGAACCCAGGCAGAGAACAGGGTTGTGGGAGCCCCATGAAGCCCTGGACTGGGGATATGCTCCTTCTTGCTTTGCTGTCCTTATACTGTGAAAGCGATTCAGGGCCTTCGACTTGCCTCCATATTTTATGGCCAGCTCTTACCTAGCTGTGACAAATCGCGAGGGAAACAAGTACAGGACGTGTACAGTATTGCATTTGCTCCTTTGTGATACAAAGTTGGGGGTTACTGTATCACTCGCCTTGTAGTGTCTGATACAAAATGCCATTGTTATTCCTGTATTAACAAATCTGGAGAAGGGAGGTGCAGGTTTAAGTAATTTTAAACTTCTTTGCCACTTTTTTGGTATCCTTTAAAGCAACACAGAGGAAGCCACAGTAGGGTTTCAACTTCATTACTTCCCATTTTCACTATTTCATTTTTTGTGAACATTAATTTTGGATTATTATATGTTTTAGACTTGTTTTTAAATTTTTACTCTAGAAAGAGTAGATCTATCAGTATTGTTCTCACCCTGCGCATGCAAGTGTGTGTGTGTATGTGTACGTGTACACTTCCCCTGAAATTGCAATGAGCTCATTTGTATTAGTGCAGCTCCTGAGTACACCGGGAGAAAGGTTGGTTTAGGGTATTGTCACTTTATTTAATTTTTATCGCTTATATTATGAAGGAGAAGGTAGCCCTTTGAGAGATTAAAACTTTTCTACAGAATGACAGTAATACATCAATATAAAAGTCTCAACACTTTGGAAGATATTTAGAACAATTTTAAATCTTGAGAGTTTTCTTCTTTAGATTTGGAAGCTGGCAAGGTAGTCCTTACAGGTAATTAAGTCTAGTGGTAACTTGGATGGCTTCAAACTTTTTAGTGAATTCTTTAAAATTAGGTGTGTCTTTTGAAGAAGGAAATAGACTTTCCACTTGTTTTGGAAACATGTAAATGGAAGCTAACATCTGAAATGGGAGGCAAGGAGAGGGGTTTTCAATTGTGTAAATCCATCCTGTACTAAGATACATGCAGAAAAGACCATGTAGTTACCTGGGTAGTGCAGACCATGAAAGTGAAACCGATGTGTAACAAATGTAAATTAGGTTTGTAAATATTAAAATTAGGTGGAATTGCAAATAATTACCTCAGAAATGAAAATTAGTATCTTTGTGGAATGCAGTGGAGATGATCGTGTTTAAATTGTCAGTGATATTTAGATGATCAGTAAGTGGGTTGTTTTACCCTAGAGAAGATGCCTTATGGCAGTATTTTTTAAAAGTAGGTTGGCGTATTTGTTTTGGATTAAAAGAAAAAGCTAACTATGGACTAATAAATACACATTCTTTTGAGTTTAAATTTTAAATAATAATTAGGTAAATATTTCTTGTTTTATAGTGTTAGATCATTTTTATGTTTTAATCACGTTTGAAAAGCATATGCGGTTACTGATTTTACAGCAACTGTTGTTACTTTAAAATTATGTATACAGGACTTCCCTAGTGGTCCAGTGGGTAAGACCCCAAGCTTCCAGGGCAGGGGCCCAGGTTCGATCCCAGGCCAAGGAACTAGATCCCACATGCCAGAACTAAGAGTTTGCACGCTGCAACTAAATCCCAATGCAGCTAAATAAATTAGAAATGCATATATGTTTACAACCTAAAATCAAGAAATTTGAACTGAAGCTATTAATCTTAGAGGCAGAGTTTGAAAATTGGGTATGAAAACAGGGAAATACTAAGTAGGACGGTCAGGCCTGCACGTGTCTAAAAGTTCTTTTGCGCAGTAGGGACTGTCTGTCACTTGGTCGTTATCAGAGGTGCAGGTCTTCCCGTTGGTGCGGAAGCTCTTGCTGTTGGGCAGGCATGACCAGTGCCTGGAGTTATTTTTTTTAAGGTTAAGGAAACTCTTCCTGAAGCTTCGGTTGGTTCTTTTCTTCCTGAGAATATATATTCGCATTACTCTGTTGGGAAGCCAAGGAAGCATTCCACCCTGTTTCTTACCAAGTCAGTAAAGTTGATGTTCAGCGTGGGGGTGGGTATGGGGATGGCACAGAAGCAGCAGGTGGCGGGGATAGGATTTCTGAGGCTCTATCCTTGACCTTTTCTGAATAAACTCCTTTTACCCTGAACCAGGTTTCTTTTCAGAGGTCAGTGTTATTAGAAAGTCACCTTGAGCATTATTGCAGAAAAAGGGAGGCAGGACCAGTGATGTCTTCCGAGGAACCAGCAAACATGGCGGTGCTGCCTGGGACTGCTGCTGTCCTGTGTTTGTGAGCACATTTCCCCTGCCCCTCAGAGTTTTCATTTCTGTGGCTGTGAACTTGAAATCAGCAGATGAAAACAAACAGAAAACTGCACTGTATTATAATATATGCAGTTTTATAAAACAGCAGTTTATAGTTGAGGGATACCCCTGTTTGTGCTTTTTGAGATGATGCAAATTTGTAACTTTTATGATAGTTATTCTTTTTCTTATTTTTCACAAAATTAGATATGTGGGAATTTTCAGTAGTTACTGGTCTCTAGCACTTAATGGGCACTGAGATGCTTTAATCTACCTGAAGAGCTGATCCTGGAGTGGCAGCCTCTCTCCTCACTGAGGTGGGCTCGTTAGCTTGCTGTCGCACTGCTGTTGGTCGTCTTCATGGAATTTCTTGTCTTTCAGAATGCGTTTTTAGTCTAAAATACAAGTTATATATAATATTATTAATATGTAAACTTGGTCAACATGGATTTCCAGGTAAATTTAAAAGTTTTAAAACAATCTGCTTTCTCATTTTACAGATAGTGGTTTAGTACATTTTCTCATTGTCAGTTAATTCTGCCATGCCAGATATGTGGTCACTTTGCAGGGTGACAAGACACACTCCTCTAACTCTCCTTCTCCTTCACCTTTTTGCGAAACTGCATATTATTTATTCCCCAGCCCAGAGTCAGATTCCCTCTGGGCAGAGAGCGATTGTCCAACCTTATATTCTTGAGGCATTTGTGGTTATGACTGAGGGGCTTCAATGAAACGTCACTGACCTTCCAAAATGGAAACAATCAGTTTTTAGTTAATAGAGAACTTCAGATGCTCTCACCTAGTGAGGGGGTGCGTGAAACCCTTGACAGCATTCGACATAGTTCTTAATCTGTGAGACATTGGGACTGAATATAATTTTTAGCTGATACAGAATAAACTTTCCAAACTCTGTGTGTGTCCCTCTCATCCTCCCTCCCTCTCTTTTATAAAAAAAATAGTTTTGGCCCGTCTTTAAATTTCAACAAGCAGATTAATCCCTTCCTCCTCTATTTTAACAGTTTCTGTATCGTGTTTGTGCTGCAGTGTTTATTTTCAGAACTTCTTGGCAGTGTAAATTCAAAAGTTGTGGAGTGAAATAGGCATGATTTTTTTTTTCTTCTGTTTGGTGATGGCCTGCATATAAATGTATACTTGTGGTTAGTGTGAATATTCAGTAGAAAGATTAATTTTGAATTTGTAATTGGCAATGTCAATCTCTCCATTTGCAGAATTTAGAGGACTTAAGAACACAGGTTAAGAGAAGGAGCAATGACACAGCTCTTTTTGCACTTTCTCTAGAAAAAGCTTCATGTAAAAGACAGGAAAATTGTTTGACTTTGCTTCTTCTATTAATTTAGTAATAGTAACTTTTGTATGATGCACAAATGTGGCAACTGTTTGAGAAATGCTTTTCTGTAACTTTTAAAATATGACACCTTATTCAGAGAGCATGTAAGTGCCAAATGTATGCTGGGAGGGACAGTCAAATCTGGAAGAAGGTTTACTGTGGCCCAAAGGGTCCCCAGAAATGTGGAGGAAGCAGTGCATGAATTATACTTTGAAGAGTCAGTAACATTTAGCTAAATTGAGTGAGAAGAAAGTTGAGAGGGTGTTCCGGGTCAGCAGAGTGAATAAAATTATTGAGGGAAGTGTAAAAGGTGCTTTCTTGGTGGGGTGTGACTGGAACAGAGGCTTAATGTGGGGTTTGGGGCCAACCTGTGATGGTCCTTGAATGCAGGGCTAATGAGTTTGGGCTTTATATAGTCCAGGCGTTATAAACTTTACAGGGACCAAGTAGGTAATTTAAATGAGTTGCATGCAGCTTGTAAGCTCCAGAATGACAGCTGACATCTTTGAGGCCTTAAGTTGGGGAGAAAATGATGAGTAAAAACAGTCTGAAGAGTCCTAGGGGTCTTTGTGCCTTGCTTAGGAGACGTTGAGAGACAGTTCTGGCTGATGGCTGGCACATGAGACTGTGAGATGTTGCTAGATACTCTGGTTTTTCAACAAAGGCTGAAAACTTGGATCTTCATGAGAAATCTCTTGACTTCTAAGTATTTTCGATTAAGATCTAAAATGTTATTTGGAGCTATACCTTGTGGGCTAGGTTTAATCTGTAGACCACCAGTGGACAAGTTTTTCACCTTTGCGTTATGCCTGGACTATTTTATTTTTAAATTGAAAGTTTTAAAAGTAGATGTCTGCAGTCTTCCTGAGGACAAGAATGGCTATTAGATTATTCTGTATTCTGCGCCCATCTTACAGTTGAATGTAGGCACTCTGATGCCCGATGATGTCTGGCATAGATGTCTACCAGATAGGAATGTTTAGAGTATTGGAGGATTTGGGAGTAGAGTTTAGATTAGGATGTGTGTATATTCAATTGTGTCCGACTCTTTGCGACCCATGGACTGTAGCCTGCCAAACTCCTCTGTCCATAGGGTTTTCCAGGCAGAAATACTGGAGTGGGTAGCTATTTTCTCCTTCAGGGGATCTTTCTGATCCAGGGATCGACCCTCCTCTCCTGCATTGGCAGGCGATTCTTTACTACTGAACTACCTGGTAATCAATCCCTAGTGTGATTTACTTGAGATCACTGAGACTGTGGAGAATGTGTGGAAAATAGTAAAAGGCTTAGAATGCTTCCTTACCCTTAGGAGATGGGGGGAAAAGGTCAAGAAAGCCTATAAAGATGAGGAATGAGATCAGAATATATTCGCAGTAGAAATGGGCCAGTATATACATGCAGACATGCTCATGACAGCAGAGGAAGGTAGAAAGCTAGTAGAGGAGAGTCGGCAAGAAAAAAACGCCCATCCGTGATCCGCCACGCAGTTCTGATTTTAAACCGTTTTTCTTTTAAATTGAAGTATAATTAATTTACAGTGTTGCATAGTTTCAGGTGTACAGCAGAGTGGTTTAGTTGTGTGTGTGTGTATGCTTTTTTTAGATTCTTTTTTGTTATAGGCTGTTAAAAATACTGAATATAGTTCTAGATCCTTGTTTATACATTGTTATGTATATATTACATAACAATGTAATTGTTTTGTATTTTATACATAGCAGTATGTACATTGTATCCCAAACCTCTAATTTGTCACCCCACCTCCCCAATTCCCTTTGGTAACCATAAATTTGTTTTCTATGTCTGTGAGTCTATTTCTGTTTTTTAAAAAAGTTCATTTATATTATTTTTTTTAGATTCCACATTTGAGTGTTATCACGATACCTTTGGCAGTATGATCATCTGTGTGTCCGTCCGTGTTGCTGCAGACGGCTTTATTTTGTTGCTTTTTGTGGCTGAGCAGTAGTGCACTGTGTATGTGCCACATCTTTGTCATCCACTCATTTGTTGCACATTTAAGTTGCTTCCATGCTTTGCTTACTGTAAACAGTGCTGCTGTGAACACTGGGGTGCATGTGTCTTTCCAGGTTAGTTTTCTCCAGATATATGTCCCAGAGTGGGATTGCGGGATCGTATATCGTATAATTTTTGTCTGGACAGAGAGTGGGTACCAAAATGGAAGTATATCTGGGATACATTTGTTGACTTGAGGAAAACTTTTCTCAAGAGTTGTAAAGCAGTAAGTTTATTACAAACTCTGTTTTGTAAAAAGCATACAAACACCAACTATGTGTGTATTTCCTGTACAGAAAATGATTTGGAAGGCTATGTAATGAATATTAATACATATACTCTCATATGTACATCTGTGCAATATTTAAAAAGCCAATACATTTAAAATCATAATCTCTTTTTAGAAATGAGAAAAGTAAGTTCTTGGGATATTACTGGTTCTAGAACTAAGGTCACCTGAGTTCAAATCCAGGTTCTGCTACTTGTTAACTCTTTGTCGTTGGGAAGTAACTCTTCTGTGCCTTTGTTGCCTCATTTGCAAAGTGGTCTTCCTACCACATCTAGTTTAGGATTATTGTGAGTTTATGTATGTGTAGAATTCAAACTGTGTCTGGCACACAGGAAATGCTAGCCTGAGGTGCTATTATAAGAATTTGCTCTTAGTGTTACGGCTCCTGTCATCAGTGGTCATCAAGTGTTACTGTGACATCATTGAATATTATTGGCTGACACGTGATGAGGTACCAGACTCACTCCAAAACCACCGTGGTGTCAAAAATAAGGTAGTAGTTACATCAGGGGGAGGCCGGCGATAAAGAGTGCCCTTCTACACAGCTCTCCCTGATAAAGAGAAAATACAAAAAACTTAATCGGTAGAAATCTCTATAGAATGTTTTTTATTATAAATAACACATGAAAAACAACCAGAACAACTTCTTAGAAGCTATGTATATATAAAAATATATACATAGTAAGTAATGTTATTACAAAATCATTAGAAAACTTTTTATTACGCTAACTTGTGAATGTTGTCATAGTGGTCTTTTTATTTTACATCTCTACTGACCATGGTTTTATTAGTAGGTCTCCCTAAATGAGATGAATTACTAGGTGGTTTTAAAATGATTTCTTATGTCTTTTTAGACTGAATCACTTTTAATCTTTACACCTCAGTGTATGTAGTCCATTTACATTAGTAACAATATAGTTGATTGTCAGTGGTGAAGTTTGTGTGGTTTGGTTCTTAAGTGTTCTAGTGGAGCCTAGCAAAAAAATCGTTTGATTTCCTGATCTTTGGGATCCTAATGACATGCAGATGTGTTTGGAGTAAGCACCTGGTTGCATGTGAAATAGCAAGATGCAACATATGAAAGAATAACCGTATTTTTTACCTTGGAACTCTCATCAGTGAATTGTTCTACTAGGGTCGGAGCATTTGCTTAGTTACGGCCGAGTTTTTCTCCTGTTAGACTCAGGTACTTGAAGAGTTATAACTCAATCTCCTAGCTGAGTTCAGCCCCTCATCATCTTGCTTGTTGAATCTAGCTTCAAAACTGACTCTCCTGAGATGAGCAGAGGAACCAGTCAGCTGAGCCCTGCCCGGACTGCAAAATTACAAATGAATAAAATGGTTGTTGTTTTAATCTGTTAGACTTTATGGTGGTTTGTTACATAGCAGTATAGGATGGAAGCAGATGACTTTGTGGAGTCAGAGACTCAAGAATAAAAAAATACTTGAGATACAAATGATAAAAATTATTATTGTTTTTCAGCTTTTACTGAGATACTTTAAAAATTTATTAAAATTTATTTTTAATTGAAGGATAATTGCTTTGAAATTTTTATTGGTTTCTGCTGTGCAACCATCTTGAGTTGGTCATAATTGAGATAGTTAAGTGAGGTTGCTCTCTACCTTATGCTCCTCATTTCACTAGGGTGTTTTGAGGTAGAGATGGATTTTTATTACTGAGAAATTTAAATGGTGTTTAAAAATATAGTTGTCACAGTGTAGATTGGAATAGAGAGAAATACTAACCTTCTCTTTATGCCAATGCAGAATATTTGGAGTGTGCTGAGGTAACGAACAGTCCCAGTTCTTAGTGTATTCAGGCAGCAGAGGTTTATTTCTTGCCGAGGCCACACACTGATCATGGGCTGGCTTGGGAGCTTTCCTCTCCAGCATCTCCAGCCAGGTGTGGGAACACAGGACCTCTGCCTTTTGTAATTGCCAAGACAGGAGAAGAACACAGCAGGGTGTGCTGACGCTCAGAGACTCTCCAGAAGGGGCACTTGTTGGACCCAGAAAGTTACATGGTAGCGTCTAACTTCAAGGGGGTAAGGAAATGAAATCCTGTCGTATTTCTGGAGAGAGAACTGGAATACTTGGTGAAGAGCCCTGGTAAATACCACACAGAGTAACATTTAACTTAGTCTGAAATTACTTTTTTTTTTTAACTGCACTGAGAGGCATGCAGGATCTTAGCTCCCCAAAGAGGTCGAATCTTGCAGTGGAAGCTTGGAGTCCTACCTACTGGACTGCCAGGGACTCCCCCCAAAATTCAGATTTGACCTTGGAGTATGTTATGTTACCTATAGTTGAATCTGACCATCTAGTGGACTGTTGTATTACAGCATATTGAGGGGTGTGTTTAATAGTACTATAAATATAAAACAACATTCTGTAGAGATAGAAATAAAATAGGAAGCATGGGACTTGGGCTCTTGATTCCTTTTTTCTTTACTGTACTTCATGCTGTCTGCCTTTCTCCCACCCGCATGACGGGAGTGTTACTTGCTCTGTCGTGTCTGACTCTTGGTGACCCCGTGGACCAAAGCCTGCCAGGCTCCTCTGTCCACAAGATTTCCCCAGACAAGAATACTGGAGTGGGTTGCCATTCCCTTCTCCAGGGGATCTTCCCAACCCAGGGATCGAACCTTGGTCTCCTGCATTGCAGACGGATTCTTTGCTGTTTGGGCCACCAGGGAAGCCTACATGACAGAACAGAAAGAATCAAGTAATAAAACCTCTGTGTAACGTTAGTGAGGTTATAGGTGAATTAGAATCTTTTCCTCTCAAAGTAAGTTTTTAAAGCATGCATGTTATTTTCAGCCAGGGTTCCTTTGTCTGTGTGGTTTCTGTTATTCACTCAAGGAAGATGTTACTGAGCACCTGCTGTGCACTGGAGGGACCAACATACGATGTGGTCCCTACCCGCATTTCACTTTGCCAGCTGGAATGCAGGATGACAGACGCTGCAGTGGAGCATTGCGTGTAGTGCTGCGAAGCTTCGAGAAGGAAGAAGTTTAAGGCAGGGGCCTGAAAAAATACATCTTCTGAGTTGAGTCTTGAAGAACAGAAGCAAACTTGACTGAAGAGGACAGGCAGGTGAGGAACAGTTACTCAGTGGTTGCTTCAGGTTAGGCATTTCTGTACCAGAGAAGTTATCTCCTTTGAAACTTAAAAGTTACATCAGTGGAATCATTAGTTCCAGTTTTACAAATGAATGAGCTAAATTGCAGGAAGATCACATAGTTGGTAAGTCACTGAGTCAGGATTTAAATCCAGATTTGTCTGCCTCTGGTTTTTGCTGTTTAAGAAACTCCAGTCCAACTTTCACCTATAAGGTGAATAAAGTCTGAGGTTCTAAGGTGTTCAACATGATTTCTATAATTGATAACACTGTGTTATATAATTGAAATTTGCCAAGAGAGTAGAAGGGAAATAATGTGTGTTGCACATTATTATTGCAATATATGTGTTGCAAACACATATATAATGTGAGGTAATGGATGTGTTAACTAATGGATGGGAGGAATCCTTTCACAGTGGATATGTATATCAAATCATCAATGATATCTTACGATTTTATTTGTCAATTATAGCTCCAAGAAAGCTGGAAAAAAATGTTTACCAAAGAAAGAAAAGGAAACTCCAGCCCATTTTGTGAGTAAATGAGGAAGGGAAAGTAAATTGGGAAGTTTGACTTTTTACCATAGGCAACAGGGTGCCATTGACAGTGGCTACGGATGAAAAGCCTTGTGTCTTTGTTAGAAAACTAGCCTTGCCAGTGACACAGCTGGGAAAGATGGTATGGAGGAAGTGTAGGTTCCCCATTTGTGCTGTTATACAGGACCCAAATGAGAACTCAGAGTGATTTACCATACTGTTTTTTTTCTCTTCCAGTTTGGCTAGGGTATCATTGACATACAGCCTTGTATAATTTTAAGGTGTGCATAGCAGAGTAATATGACTTAATGTACATCATAAAATGATTGCTACAATAAGTTTAGTGAACATTCGTCATCTTATACAGATAAAAAAGGCAAAAGATTTTTTCCTCGTCATCGATGAGAACATGTAGGATTTTTTCAGTACTTTCGTATACAACATACAGGAGTGTGGTATTAGTCATGTTTTCCCTTCCGTGCGTTGTTCAGCAGCTTTTTGTGGCCCCATGGACTGTAGCCCACCTGACCCCCGTCCATTGGTTTTCCCTGGCAACAATACCGCAGTGGATTGTCGTTTCCTCCTCCAGGGGAGCTTCCAGATTCAGGGATCAAACCTGCATCTCCTGCATTGACAGGTGGATTCTTTACCGCTGAGCAACGAGGGAAGCCCCATTACGTCCTTAGTACTTAATTATTTTGAGTGGAGGTTAGTACCTTTGGACTACCTTCCTCCAGTTCCCCTCCCCCTGCCCCCACCACTGATAACCACAAATGTGATCTCTTTTTCTTTGAGTTTGTCTATTTGTTTTTGAGGTATAATTGACCTTCCATACTATTTTCCATTGAGAAATAGTACTTGCCTAGCTTCCATTTTCAGATTATCCAGCCCCAGAGCTAGAAATAGCCTCAAAATCATCTATTCTAGTATCTTCAATTTGTGTTTTAAAAGTTAGAGTGCCGTGAGAAAAGTTTAACACCTACATTGTTCTTTTAATTTTTTAAAAAATTTATTGATTTGGCTGTGTCAGGTCTCACTGGTGGCGTACGGGATCTTTGTTGCGTCAAGTGGTACCTTGTGTTGAGGCGCACGGGCTCTACGTGTGACTCAGACTCAGCAGCTGCGGCTCTCGGGCTCCAGAGCACGCAGGCTTCAGTGCTTACATATGGTGCGAGGTAAGGTCTAAGTTAGTTAGTTTGCGTGTGAAAGTACAATTATTCTGAGACAGTTTGTTGAAAAGAATATCCTTTCCTTATTGAGTTGTCATGGCCCCTTTGTTGAAAATCACTTGATTATAAATGTATGGGTTTATTTCTGCTGTACTGCAGGCAGATTCTTCACCATGAACCATCAGGGAAGCCTGGATTCTATTCTGTTCCCTTGATCTTTTTGCTAATCATTATGCCACTCCAGTACTCCTGCCTGGAGAATCCCATGGACTGAGGAGCCTGGTGGGCTGCAGTCCATGGGGTCGCTAAGAGTCAGACACGACTGAGCGACTTCACTCTCACTTTTCACTTTCATGCATTGGAGAAGGAAATGGCAACCCACTGCAGTGTTCTTGCCTGGGAAATCCCTTGGACAGAGGAGCCTGATGGGCTGCAGTCCATGGGGTCAAAAAGAAATGGACATGACTTGGTGACTAAACAACAGCAGTTTCTTCCAGCGCTATTCTATAATTTTCAGTGTGCAGATCTTGTGCTTTTTTTGTTTGTTTAAATTTATTCCTAAGTATTCAAGGCTGTTATAAAAGGAATTTTTTGAGTTTTATTTACAGATTATTGCTAGGAATACGTTTTTTAAAAGCTAGGCTGACTTTATTTAGGGAGGACCCTGCAGTGGTGGGCTTTGCGGTAGGAGAGATCGGCCCCAGCTCCTGAAACGTCGTTTACGTCTGTGTGTGTGTTGTGTGTTTTGTTGTCTTGCTGCGTTTAATTAGTTTCAGTGTGTTTTGGTAGGTTCTTGAGAATGTTCTACATTCTAACAGGTATCTTTTAACTGGTCAGATGCTTACGTTAAAAATCCCGGACCCAAGTTTTTATCCTGGCCAAAATGTCTTTCACGTTCCTCTTCCAACACTTGTGGCACTTAAGGTCTTTCTTGACTTGAGTGATCTGTCTGTGTAACTGGCAGCCAAGCAGAGATATGTCTTTTGACAGCAAAATCATTTTTCTTGCTGACTAAGGTGGGGCTTAAACAGAAAGACCAGGAGCTAGAAGTAGGAAGTGTGCACACAAGCAGACAGCCATATTTCATTTTGAGGAGTTTTACAGTCTTCGAACAGAGCCACAGTGTAGCTTTCGGTAGATGACTTCTTGGTGCTTTAGTTGTTTCATCTGCTAAATGGGATAAGACCAACTTCACTGAGTTGCAAGAATTTAAATAATAAACTAATGTGTGTGGTGTTTGGTATACCAATCACTTTTAATGTTGGTAAATTTTATTAGCATTAAATAGATAGAGATTAAACAAGGATTAAGAAAGGAAAACAGCTTAACTGATCTGAGTTCATCAGAGTGTGGGTGCAATTAAATCTTGGGTGGTTCTTAATTTGTTTTGGGGACTTCCCAGGTAGATCAGTGGTAAAGAACCTGCCTATCATTGCAGGAGACATAGGAGATGTGGGTTCGATTCTTGGGTTGGGAAAATCTGCTGTAGAAGGAAATGGCAGCCTATTCCAGTGTTCTTGTCTGGGAAATCCAATGGACAGAGGAGCCTAGCAGGCTGCAGTTCATGGGGTGGCAAAGAGTTGGACAGAGTTTAGCAACCAAACAACAATCTTATTTTGGGTTACAGATTCCTTTGGGTATATCCTTACTTTCCACAGAAGGATGCATTCATGAATGTAGGTATATACATTTTATAAAGTTTAAGGAGGAGAGTTCAGGACCCCCTGAAGCTTATTTGAAACCTTTTTGGGGCTCATAGCCTCCAGAGTAAGAGCCTCTCCTCTGCAGAGCACGGGCTCAGTAGTTGTGGCACAGGGGCTGAGTTGTTCTGCGGCATGTGGGATCCTCCTGGATCAGGGATCGAACTCGAGTCTCCTGCATTGGCAGGCAGATTCTTTGTCAGTGAGCCACCAGGGAGTCTGAGATGGAGGTTCTTCCTCACAACTGACTTTTGGAAGGGAATAGTTCAGGAAGTAAAGACAGCATTCGTGATTTTTTCTTAGGGGAAGTCACTTGATGTTGACATTCAAGGGAAGGTTCTCTTACAAGTATTCAGATTTCAGGGGACAGTGGGTAATGTGCATTCCAGAGCGTGTATCCTGATCGTACCCAGGGAAGCATGTTGAAATACACGTGAGTGGAAGTGAGGTTGTTACAGGCATAGCCTTAAACTGCCCCAATTTATTTTAAGTGGATTTCCACAAACTTCAGTACTTCAGATGTAACTAATAAGAAAGCGCTCATGACAAGCCTTATGTTAATACTGGGGTGGAGAACTGCTGTGGGGTTCTGCAGCTTAGCCAGGACACAGCGGAGGGAGGTGACGGATCCCACTGTGAGCTGGTTGAAGGTGGAGCCTCTGGTTTTTCAAAGTTATATCCCCAGTAAACAGTGCAAAGTTTTGGGTAGTTTTATGTTTATGTTTTTGTTGTTGTTTTTTAAAGAGTGAGGAAGGTTGGTAATAAACCAATAAACCAAGCTGTAGCTCTTTATCCCTCAGTAACAAATTTTTATCAGAGATTATTCTCTTTCTGTTGCTGGCTTCATTTCTCTTTTGTTTGTCTTTATCAAACAGCCCATTTACTGGCCTCTGAGTGGCTCTTTACTCTTCCAGTTAACCCTTCTTTTTGAACCACTGTATCTTTTATTTTATCCTTCTTGAGGCAGGGAGAAATCCCTCTAGAAGTGGCTGGGCTGTGGAAGCCCTGCAGTGGTGCAGTGTTGGTGACAAGTGTCCTGAGAGTCTCGATACCATGCTTGACGCAGTGCTGCCATTGGAAACTGATGCTGGATAAAGAACTTAACAGTCATGTCAAGGTCTGTTTGTTTGCCTTTTAATCTGTTTCCTTTTGGCTGTGCTGTGTCTCTGTTGCGGCATGGGCGCGGCATGGGCTTTTCTCTGGTCGTGGCGAGCAGGGCTGCTGTCTAGTTGAGGGGCACAGGCTGCTTATTGCAGTGTCTTCTCTTGTTGTGCAGCACAGGATCTAAGTACTCAGGCTTCAGTAGTCACAGCTTGTGGACTCAGTAGGTGCTGCTCCCGCGCTTAGTTGCTCTGAGGCATGTGTGATCTTCCCGGACCAGGGATGGAACCCGGCCTCCTGCATCAGCAGGCAGATTCTTGACCACTGAGCCGCCAGGAAAGCCCCATTTCAAGTTTTAAAAAAGGGTTTTTAGGCTGTCTTTATTGCCAGAATTTCATGTTGGATGTGTGTTTATGAGATCTCATTATAGTTCTTAATGCTGTATTTTTGAATCCTAATACAGAGTTCATAATAATTAAAAAAAATATTTTTTATTGGCTTCGCTGGGTCTTCGTTGCTCTGTGCAAGCTTTTTCCAGCCGCAGTGAGTGGGAGCCGCTCTCTGGTTGGGATGGGAGGTCTTCCCATTGAGGTGGCTTCTCTGGTTGCAGAGCACAGACTTCAGGGTGCCTTGTATTGCGAGGTGGATTCGTAACCACTGGACTGTCAAGGAAACCCCTATGATAACTTTTACCTGCCTGTATTATTAAGAGGCTCCTGTCAAAGTAGGCCTTTTCTTTGGAATAAAGGGCATTGTGGTGATAGTGTGATAGGTTGGAACTAACTTGAGCTTTGGTTAAAATACAATTTGTTTAGTTTAAAATTAGCATGATGGGGATTATATTATGATATATGTAATTCTTTTCTAAAATTTTTGAAGTCTTAACTAGATTATCTTCTTACTTACCAAAACATGTAGAAACATTGTCTTTTTTAGTTTGAGCTTGAATTTCTTCTGCTGTCATTATATGAATTATGAATTTCTAATTGTAGAAATGTGTTATTTCTTAAATTTTGTCATTTAAATTTTAAGTGTGGAATAGGGAGAAAGTATGGAGTACATGGAGAAAAAGAAAAGTTCACTCCTTTTCATACCACTCCAACATAGACACTAATTTTGATGTTTTCTTTCCAAGTTTTTTCATATGCATATTTTGTTTTCATTGTATTAATCACTGTATACATAGGATTTTATAGCTTACTTTCCTCCTTAACATGTAAAAGAAAATTTTCATGTTGTCAATCTTTATAACCTTTTTTTGAAAGGTGCTTAATTTTCCATTGAGTTGACTTCTCTGGTAGCTCAGATGGTAAAGAATCTGCTTCCAATGCAGGAGACTTGGGTTTGATCCCTGGATTGGGAAGATCCCCTTGAGTAGGAATTAGCAACCCATTTCTGTATTCTTGCCTGAAAAATTCCATGGACAGAGGAGCCTGGTAGGCTACAGTCCTTGGGGTCGCAAAGAGTTATAAACAACTGAGCGACCCAGCACACGCATTATTGCTTTACGGATAATTGCTATGTTAGTTTCTGCTGTTCATCTCTGACTTCTCTTCATATTATTGTTACTGTTGCTTATTATGCCATTTAAAGTGCTCGGCAGCATTTTTGTAGGTAAAATCCTTTTTATATTTTGGATTGTATTTATAAGATAGATTTTCACAAGCAGGATTACTAATTTAAAAAAAGCATTTTATGTTTCTTTATATCTATTTCCCAGAGAAGACAATGGCACCCCTCCAGTACTCTTGCCTGGAAAATCCCATGGACAGAGGAGCCTGGTAGGCTGCAGTCCATGGGGTTGCTAAGAGTCCCACATGACAGAGCGACTTCACTTTCACTTTTCACCTTCATGCATTGGAGAAGGGAATGGCAACCCACTCCAGTATTCTTGCCTGGAGAATCCCAGGGATGGGGGAGCCTGGTGGGCTGCTGTCTATGGGGTCGCACAGAGTCAGACATGACTGAAGTGACTTAGCATACCATACCTATTTTTAAAGGTGCTGCTGCTGCTGCTAAGTCGCTTCAGTCGTGTCCGACTCTGTGCGACCCCATAGACGGAAGCCCACCAGGCTCCCCCGTCCCTGGGATTCTCCAGGCAAGAACACTGGAGTGGGTTGCCATTTCCTTCTCCAATGCATGAAAGCGAGAAGTGAAAGTGAAGTCGCTCAGTCATGTCCGACTCTTAGCGACCCCATGGACTGGAGCCTACCAGGCTCCTCCGTCCATGGGATTTTCCAGGCAAAAGTACTGGGGTGGGGTGCCATTGCCTTCCCCGTTTTAAAGGTGAGGGGGCTCTAATGTCTAACTGCTGGATCTCAAGTTCTGGCTCTATCACTTTCTAGATAATGGACTTAGTAAAACCAGTCAATCAACAGGAAAACCAGGAAATTAACCCTGAATATTCATTGGAAGGACTGATGCTGAAACTGAAGCTACAGTACTTCGGCCACCTGATATGAAGAGCCAACTTATTGGAAAAGACCCTGATGCTGGGAAAGATTGAGGGCAAGAGGAGAAGAGGGTGGCAGAGGGTGAGATGGTTGGATGGCATCATTGATTCAATGGACATGAATTTGAGCAAACTTTGGGAGATGGTGGAAGACAGGGGAGCCTGGTGTGCTGCGGTCCATGGGGTTGCAAAGAGTCCGATACAACTTAGTGACTGAACAACAAGCTGTTTAATCTGTTTGTTTACGCATCTGTGAATAGGGACGATGATCAAATCCCTGTCATAGGATTTTTGCGAGCAGTAATGATGGTACATGTTCAGAAAGCCTATTTAGAACAGTGCCTTTTAACTCAATAAGTTTCTACTTAAATGTGAACTCTTCCTTATTTTAAAACGCTTCTCAAAAGGGATGAATTAAATTATAGTGTTGACAGCAATGTGTGTTAGGACAGGTATCATTGAATCTTTGTCATGTGTGGTATACTGAACCCTTTATACAAACCTTTTTATTTCTTCGTTTAATAATTGAGAAACATTAAGTACTTTTTTTTGCTTACTTGATTAGTAGGACTACTGGGCATTTCTGAATTTTATTACTTATATTTCTTGTGTATTGTTCAATCATGTTTTGTCCATAGTTTATTGGTTGAGGATGTTCTTAATGTTTTACATGTTATTTTATGTATTTATTTTTGTAAAGTTAATTTTCCTTAGTTTGCCGCATGTGGAATCTAGTTCTCTGACCAGGGTTGAACCTGTTGTTCAGTCTCTCAGTCGTGTCTGACTCTTTGTGACCCTGTGGACTGCAACACACCAGGCTTCCCTGTCCTTCACCATCTTCCGGAGCTTGCTCAAACTCATGTCCATTCAGTCGGTGATGCCATCCAACCATCATACCCTCTGCCACCCGCTTCTCATACTCTCAGTCTTTCCCAGCATCAGGGTCTTTTCTGATGGGTCAGATCTTCTCAGCAGGTGGCCAGAGTTTTGGAGCTTCAGCTTCAGCATCAACCGTTCCAATGAATATTCAGGACTGATCTCCTTTAGGATGGACTGGTTGGATCTCCTTGCAGCCCAAGGGGCTCTCAAGAGTCTTCTCCAACACCGCAGTTCAAAAGCATCAGTTCTTTGGTGCTCAGCCTTCTTTAAGATCCAACTCTCACATCCATACGTGACTACTGGAAAAACCATAGCTTTGACTAGATGGACCTTTGTTGGCAAAGTAATGTCTCTCTGCTTTTTATACATTGTCTAGGTTCGTGATAACTTTTCTTTCAAGGAACAATGTCTTTTAATTTCATGGCTGCAGGCACCATCTGCAGTGATTTTGGAGTCCAAGAAAATAAAGTCTGTCACTGTTCCCATTGTTTCCCCATCTATTTGCCATGAAATGATGGGACTGGATGCCATGACCTTTGTTTTTTGAATGTTGAGTTTTGGGCCAGTTTTTTTCACTCTTCTCTTTTGCCTTCATTAAGAGTCTCTTTAGTTCTTCTTCACTTTCTGCCCTAAGGGTGGTGTCATTTGCATATCTGAGGTTATTGATATTTCTCCCTGCAATCTTGATTCCAGCTTGTGCTTTGTCCAGCCCAGCATTTCTCATGATGTACTCTGCATATAAGTTAAATAAGCAGGGTGACAACATGCAGCCTTGATGTATTCCTTTTCCAACTTGGAACAAGTCCGTTGTTCCATGTCCAGTTCTAACTGTTCTTGACCGTCATACAGATTTCTCAGGAGGCAGATCAGGTGGTCTGGTATTCCTATCTCTTAAAGAGTTTTCCACAGTTTGTTGTGATCCACACAGTCAAAGGCTTTAGCGTAGCAATGAAGTAGAAATAGGTGTTTTTCTAGAATTCTTTTGCCGTTTTTATGATCCAGTGAATGTTGGCAATTTTATCTCTGGCTCCTCTGCCTTTTCTGATTGCAGCTTGAACATCTGGACATCCTCAGCTCATGTACTATTGAAGCCGGGCTTGAAGAACTTTGCATGTGAAATGAATGCAATTGTGCAGTAGTTTGTTCATTCTGTGGCCTTGCCCTTCTTTGGAATTGGAATGAAAACTGACTTTTTCTAGTCCTGAGGCCACTGCTGAGTTTTCCAAATTTGCTGGCATGTTGAGTGCAGCACTTTCATAGCATCATTTTTTAGGATTTGCAGTAATTCAGTTGGAATTCTGTCGTCTCCACTAGCTTTGTTCTTAGTGATGCTTCCTAAGACCCACTTGACTTCACACTCCAAGATGCTTTGGGAGCACAGAGTCTTAACCACTGGAAAAGCACGAAGTTCCTGTTTTTAATGCTATTAATTTCAATTCTTTATATTACATATCTTGAGACATTTCCATTAAGTGTTTTGGCTGCTTTGGCTATATAGAAAATCATCTTCTGTGTAGTTAGTTTTCTGTCTTTTAATGCATTATGGTTTTATTCAAGTCATTGTAGAAGGAGTGAATTAAAAAATTTTGTGGGTTAGGATAACAGCACCTTAGGATTTTTGACTTTTTGGAAAGTTAAACATTTCATTTATTGTCCTTCCTGTTCAGTCTTATTCTCTACCTCATTAGTAGGGCACAGTAATTGGGAGGAGAAACTAAGTTTGAATTATGGTGATGTTCTTTTTTTTTTTTTTTTTAATAACCTAGGATTAGTAATGAGTTCGTCTTTTATGAAGAAGTTAACTTATTTTGCAGTCTTAATGAAAAATGATTAAATACATTACATAAATACAGAGTGGTTCTCTGTACCGCCACACAGTCCTGTTTCCTGTGAGTCTCACTGCTTTTTCCCCTCAGTATTTGTATTGGCAGTTGCTGTAGAACAGCTACATGCACTGTGCCTATAGCTTGCTTTGTGGGCATTTATGATTTCAGGGGAAGTAGTGGGGAAGCCAGGGCAAATACAAAGTGGACGAGGGGAAGCGCTAAGTTAATTAAAGGTAGTGGTGCTTGGTTAATCTACTGCTACCAAGATTCTGTGCGGCATCTTAAGAGTTTGTGCCTTGGTGGAAGGCCATGAAACTAAAAATGATTAAGTGAAAGAAATCTGTTAACTGATAGATAATAGGAGTTATTTGGGACTTCCCAGGTGGCTCAGATGGTAAAGTGTCTGCCTACAATGTGGGAGACCTGGGTTCTATCCCTGGGTCAGGAAGATCCTCTGGAGGAGGGAATGGCAACCCACTCCAGTACTCTTGCCTGGAAAATCCCATGAACAGGAGGAGCACGGTAGGCTACAGTCCATGGGGTCGCAAAGAGTGTTTCCCCAAATACATTATTTTTATTAAATCTTATTGAGTAGTTTTCACCACTGACCAGTCTTTGTGCTTCATATCCATTTTCTAAAAGATGTTTGTAAATTTAATTAGGATAAAAATCTTGAGATGAAATGTGTAGAATTTTATCCATATTTGAACCTTCATTGCAGTGGAATAAAAATAGAAACTTTTGCAAGTGTCTTCAAAAACCATTTCAAGTAAATCCAAGGTTCATTATGGATAATCCTTTGGAATGATGTTATTTAACTTGGTGATAATGAAAGGATAGACTTCTATTGTTTTGGTTGTTTTCTTCTGACCAAAAAACCTAGTCTGTCTGTGTATGCACAAGCATCAGTCATGTGATCAGTATTTTTATAGAAGGGCTGCTTTCTTGGTTGGGTAACTCCTTTAATTTTATCATTCTGCATTTTAGTGGGATTACTATAACTTTGTAGATTTGGAGAATATTGCATGGAAGATGATGGTCTATCTGTAATCAGTGTTCTGACTTGGTAAGATTTCACAAGATACCAGATCTGGGGGAAAAATTTTTTCTTGACCTGGCTTTTATGGAAACAAAGTTAAGAACTTGATTCCTATTTCCTGCTCTCCACCCACATGTTGACCGTCTTTAAAATATTTGTTTATTTAAAAATAGGCATTCTTTAGTAACCAAGACCTCTGTTAGGTCATAATTTAAGCTAGTTTATTAAAACAACAGCCGTAGGCTGAGGTTACATAATGTTTCTTTTTATTTGTTCAGTGCCAGGAGTAGAAAATATTTGGCCGGTTTCCTAGAAGATTAGAAAGTTTGAGGAGGAAAAGTAGAACTGTTTGTTTTTGAGGAGGAGGGTAATTGTTTGTAATTATAGATGCTTGTTTTGAGGCTTGAAAAAGGTTGTTTTTAAAAAAAACCTTATATTAAAAACATATTAAACACCTATAAATAAAAGGAGTAAGAAGAAATTGTCAAAGTGTGGTTGGAGCATTTTAAGTAGACTTGTTTCATGAAAACTTCTTTGTTAAATGGGGGGGAAATGGCTCTGGTTTGGGTGACTGATGTGTGAAGCCCAAAAATGATGCACATTTTTGGTAGACTTCTAAGACTGTTTTAGGTTGCTAATATTTCAGCGTTGACCAGATAGAATTTGGAGATGTACCTGTAGGGTTAACATAATGTTTTAACGTTGTTAAAATGCAAAATATGTCTGTTACCCTGTGTTTCATATGCTGAACTTCTAACAAAATTTCATTAAATAATATAAAACAATAAAATGGACTTGTTGGTTTGTTGGAAATGAAGCGGTAGAGGGGGATGTTCCTGTGAACGGGTAGCAAAGAGTTAACGTTAGGGACTTTCTCTGTTGGCTGTCTCCAGTAAGGTTCCCGGTCTAGGCTTTCAAGAAATCCATCCCACCTTTTTGAGGCGCCTGCTACGCGCGGATCTACTTTCTCTACTCGAGAGCCTTTTCCTCCACCTACCCCCACCCCCTCCCCTTTCTTGTAGGATCCGCGAGTGTGTGTCGTGTGTTGTGTGTCTGTGTGTGTGTGTGTGTGTGTGTGTGTGTGTGTGTTGTGGTGAGTGTGTGTGGCGGGAGAGCCTCAGAGCGGTAGGAGAAGTTGCAAGAAAGAACGTTAATGCTCATTTACTGTGTGTGTGTTTGTGTGTGGCCGGATGCTGCCCGGGGTAGGGTTGGCAGGGCTCGATGGGAGCCACGGAGCCTCCTGTACTGAATAGAGCTGCCAAAGGGTGGATGGTGGAGCGCAAAGTGTTCTCATCAAGGAGTGTTGGATCTGGGAGGGTAATATGGCTGATTCGAGCAGTTTTCTATGACGTTTTGAATACAGAAATTTAAATAACAGTAAAAAGAGTCAGAACCCCAAATACCCCAAGGGCAAAAAAGTTCTGTTTCTTTTCAGAGGGTGGTATTTTTGCATCTGGTTCCGGAGGGTGACTTGGCTTGGATTGTTCCTGTAAAAAATAAACAAAGGGAAAACTAACAGAAGCATTGTGGTTCTCTGTGACGGGTTTAACTGTATTAAAGCATTACGGTGATGGCACACTTATTGAGATGTGTGGTTTTCTCGTGGCTTCGAATCTGGGTTAATAAGGAAAGAACAGATCTCACAAGTTTCATATTCTGGGTTTGGAATTTGCTTGGGCGGAGAGTGATGGGAATAAAGTAGCATCTCTAACAGCCTTCTTTGGTTGTCTAAATTTTTCACTTAATTTTTTCAGTAGTTTGACTAGCTCTTACAGAGTAAATCAGCATTTAGATTCCAATTCTGTGGAAGTCGTGTATGTATGTAAGACTACATATACTTCTGTAAAATATTTAAATGGAAAATATGAATTTGACACATTTTGAGATGTTTATACAATTTAAAAACTCTGAAAAAACACTTGGACTCAAGTATTCCATAGCAGGTTTGAGAATCTTCAGGACATTTTTTTGTGAGTATTTAGTGACCACTTTAATTAAAAAAGAAAAAAAAAGTAAAATCTTTAGTCCCTTCACCAACATCTTAACATTTCTTCTGGTTATCTAATCTAATTAGATTAGAAGAAGAGGAGGGGGGTAAAAACTCCAAACTGTTTTGTAGCTATTGTGTTTTAGAGAACTTGTTTCAAGCTGAGAGAAAAACAGTTTGTAGATTTAAATATTTTAAATGACATATTCCTTTTTTGTTAACTAAAGCTATGATAGTATACGGTTAATTGTATTATGTTACAATTGACTCATATTAGACTACTTTTTCTGAAATATTTAATACTTAATAATACTTATATATTATATTTAATATATTTAACCTCAGCTGATATTAGTTACATCTTTTTTTTTTTTTTTTTTTACAACATTGTATGTGTTAAGTATGATAAACCCTCTCTTCTGGAATAATTTTTTATTATATATTAAAGCTGCTGCACTGCTTAGTTTATAAGTAGAATTTTTTCTTTTTTTTTTTTTAAACCCAGGGCATAAAATCCTGCCTGATCACTTTTCTAAAAGTAAAGTTAAATGATACTAAAAATACATGTCATATTTTTTCTAAGGCCTATTGCTTTGGAAACAGTGTATTTTAATAAAATTAGTTTGAATTTTAACTGTTTGGTAGTGTGTGTTTCAGAATAAACAGTTGCTGCTTCCTGTGTTAAATGTTACATTTATCACAAAATCATGATGGTTATAGTTGTGTAGTTTCTTTATGCACACGTTTAGACCTATATGCAAAACATAAAATAAATACAAGATTGATACAGCAGAGTCCCTTCTCAGCTACCCAATACCTAAAGAACACCGCATTGTTTTTTTCTTCGCTTCATTTTAGTGACAACAGAGATGCAATTTCTCTCAAGTGTCACCGTATGCAGTAGCTTCCTATACTTCGGTTTGAGAGGAGCTGGGTAAATTATTTTTTAGCGTTGCTTAGCTGTCTGTTGTATTTCATGGGCAGTGGAAGCATGCCTGTGACTGAGATGCAGCGTGGTGTGTGAGCTGCTCATCTCGAGTCAGCACAGGCAGTTGGCTCTTAGTGCTGGAGTGGGGTGTGAACTGTTCTGCCGACAAACAAGTGCACTCATTTATGCTGTTTAATTGACATTGATGACGCTGTGCTGTTACAGAAAAGTCTCGTCCTCATGTGGAAACGCCTTCACAGTGTAATTTGTATTATGAAGAAGCTAATGTCAGTCTGTTTTTACATGTTTTATTTATTTTTTAAAAAGCTGTGTCTTGAGTATTGTTAAACAAACGGTAAACTCCATAGACTGAAGTAATGCTGCCATTCCTTACAAAAGAGAAGCCCTGTCCTTTAACAGCAGTAAAAAGAGAAAAAACAAGAACCCCAGAAAACAAGAGCCCCCTTTTTTTAATCTGAGAAGATTAATGGCTTATTTAACATTTTCCTGTAGCCATTTTTGATACCTCCAATCTTTCATCATGGGTTGGAATTGAGTGTGTTTCCCTTAGAATTTGTTCTTATCTCTGTATTTGGTCCTGCTGTCAACCTGTTACTCTATAGTTTTGCATAAACATTCTTTTTTTTAAGTAAGTTGTCTGTTTTGAATAGTAATAAATGATAACTTGCTCCTTTTTGCATGTTCCCTTTTCCTGAAAGATTAAAAATAAATAATGAAATAAACTATATTATTGAAAAGTAAAAAGGACAAAGGAAAAGATGGAATAAAAACTGAAGTAAATTTAGGTCTGATGAATTTGGAATGCTGTTGTATATACAGCTAACACCAGTAGAACCTAAAGCAATCTAGAAAAATAAGTGTTAAAGATGCACTTTCCATATTTATGGTAAAATAATTATTAAAATTGAGAAACTGGGAAAATGTGGATGTTTCGGCTTGGTTGACATGTAGCAAAATTAAACCTTTAGTTGTATTTTACTTCGATATGGAGTGATAGTCCAGTAATTTTGATGATAATAACATATATACATCCTGTAACTTGAATTATTAGATTGTCTACAAATACCTCTAAAGATAGTGGTAAAGTTTTTAAAAAATACTTAACATGGCACTTAGAAATATTTGGAAGTTTTATTTGTTACATTACAAGGAAAAATGTAGGCAGGATGTGTTACTAATTGTGTTTTCAAGAAGAGATTAGTATTCATTGGTTTTTTTTTCCCCTTAAGTCCATTGAAAAATTTTAGAAAGTAACATATGTGCATCACTGAAAGAAGCAGAGTAGTCTAAATGCTTGTAGTAAAAGTCAGCAGCCCTTCCTGACTCCTTAGTGCAGTTCTCCAAAGGAACTTGAAGTTATTTCCTTGTGTGGTTTTGTTATGACTAAATAATAGGCTTATTTTATGATTTATCAATTTTGGATTGATTTAAGCTCTGATAAATGAGGACTTCGTTCTTTTTGTTTGTTTGTTTTTATAGTTACCTAGTAGGTGTATCAATTTTAATTTCTCTGTTCTCTTTGTAATATATGTAATATGATAGCCTTTTTCTTCATGTTTATATAGATTGTTTATCTTGATTTCCCAGCAAGCTGTTATACTACTTCTGAAGCTGTTACTGCTGTTTATTTTCACATTTCCTTTTTTCTTTATGCCATTATGTCTGTCATTTCTGCTTTGGATTCTCAAGGTTGAGAATGTTTGTATTCTGTTCTGTTCTTCCTTATACTTTACTTTGCCTCTGACTTATTTAATAGTAGGGAATTGATGAATAGTTTCTACATTATTGTGGTGGTCTAAATATTGTTCATAGCAGAGACAAGGAGAATACAATTACATTTCCTATATTGGCCCTTGGTTTGTCTGTAATGACCATTTTTCTTGTATTAGTTGTTACTATTCTTCCCGGTTACCCTCTTTCCACATAGTTCTTACGACCGTTACTTTGAGTACCTTTGCTCCTGAGGGAAGGCTGCTTCTAGTCCTTTAGCCTGGACTAGGTGTTACTTCGGGGAAGGCGATGGCACCCCACCCCAGTACTTTTGCCTGGAAAATCCCATGGACGGAGGATCCTGGTAGGCTCCAGTCCATGGGGTCGCTAAGAGTCGGACACGACTGAGCGACTTCACTTTTACTTTTCACTTTCATGCATTGGGGAAGGAAATGGCAACCCACTCCACTGTTCTTGCCTGGAGAATCCCAGGGACGGGGGAGCCTGGTGGGCTTCCTTCTATGGGGTCGCCCAGAGTCGGACACGACTGAAGCGACTTAGCAGTAGCAGCAGGTGTTACTTAGACTTGTTAACTTGTTGGTTTTGGTGCCGGTGGCTGGGGTAGGGGCACAGGGGCTTGTTTCACTGCTTTTGCAGTTTGACTCTGCTTATTGGGAATACGGAATGAAGCAGGGCAAAGACTAATAGAGTTTTGCCAAGAAAATGCACTGGTCATAGCAAATACCCTCTTCCAACAACACAAGAGAAGACTCTATACATGGACATCACCAGATGGTCAACACCGAAATCAGATCGATTATATTCTTTGCAGCCAAAGATGGAGAAGCTCTATACAATCAGCAAAAACAAGACCAGGAGCTGACTGTGGCTCAGACCATGAACTCCTTATTGCCAAATTCAGACTGAAATTGAAGAAAGTAGAGAAAACTACTAGACCATTCAGGTATGACCTAAATCAAATCCCTTTTGATTATACAGTGGAAGTGAGAAATAGATTTAAGGGCCTAGATCTGATAGATAGAGTGCCTGATGAACTATGGAATGAGGTTCGTGACATTGTACAGGAGACAGGGATCAAGACCATCCCCATGGAAAAGAAATGCAAAAAAGCAAAATGGCTGTCTGGGGAGGCCTTACAAATAGCCGTGAAAAGAAGAGAAGCGAAAAGCAAAGGAGAAAAGGAAAGATATAAACATCTGAATGCAGAGTTCCAAACATCTGAATGCAGAGTTCCAAAGAATAGCAAGAAGAGATAAGAAAGCCTTCTTCAGCGATCAATGCAAAGAAATAGAGGAAAACAACAGAATGGGAAAGACTAGGGATCTCTTCAAGAAAATCAGATATACCAAAGGAACATTTCATGCAAAGATGGGCACAATAAAGGACAGAGATGGTGTGGATCTAACAGAAGCAGAAGATATCAAGAAGAGGTGGCAAGAATACACAGAAGAACTGTACAAAAAAGAGCTTCAAGACCCAGATAATCATGATGATGTGATCACTGACCTAGAGCCAGACATCTTGGAATGTGAAGTCAAATGGGCCTTAGAAAGCATCACTACAAACAAAGCTAGTGGAGGTGATGGAATTCCGGTGGAGCTATTCCAAATCCTGAATGATGATGCTGTGAAAGTGCTACACTCAATATGCCAGCAAATTTGGAAAACTCAGCAGTGGCCACAAGATTGGAAAAGGTCAGTTTTCATCCCAATCCCAAAGAAAGGCAATGCCAAAGAATGCTCAAACTACCACACAATTGCACTCATCTCACACGCTAGTAAAGTAATGCTCAAAATTCTCCAAGCCAGGCTTCAGCAATATGTGAACCATGAACTTCCTGACGTTCAAGCTGGTTTTAGAAAAGGCAGAGGAACCAGAGATCAAATTGCCAACATCCGCTGGATCATGGAAAAAGCAAGAGAGTTCCAGAAAAACATCTATTTCTGCTTTATTGACTATGCCAAAGCCTTTGACTGTGTGGATCACAATAAACTATGGAAAATTCTGAAAGAGATGGGAATACCAGACCACCTGATCTGCCTCTTAAGAAATCTGTATGCAGGTCAGGAAGCAACAGTTAGAACTGGTCATGGAACAACAGACTGGTTCCAAATAGGAAAAGGAGTACGTCAAGGCTGTATATTGTCACCATGTTTATTTAACTTATATGCAGAGTACATCATGAGAAGTGCTGGACTGGAAGAAACACAAGTTGGAATCAAGATTGCTGGGAGAAATATCAATAACCTCAGATATGCAGATGACACCACCCTTATGGCAGAAAGTGAAGAGGAACTCAAAAGCCTCTTGATGAAAGTGAAAGTGGAGAGTGAAAAGGTTGGCTTAAAGCTCAACATTCAGAAAACGAAGATCATGGCATCTGGTCCCATCACTGCATGGGAAATAGATGGGGAAACAGTGGAAACAGTGTCAGACTTTGTTTTTCTGGGCTCCAAGATCACTGCAGATGGTGACTGCAGCCATGAAATTAAAAGACGCTTACTCCTTGGAAGGAAAGTTATGACCAACCTAGATAGCATATTCAAAAGCAGAGACATCACTTTGCCAACAAAGGTTCGCCTAGTCAAGGCTATGGTCTTTCCTGTGGTCATGTATGGATGTGAGAGCTGGACTGTGAAGAAGGCTGAGCGCCGAAGAATTGATGCTTTTGAACTGTGGTGTTGGAGAAGACTCTTGAGAGTCCCTTGGACTGCAAGAAGATCCAACCAGTCCATTCTGAAGGAGATCAATCCTGGAATTTCTTTAGAAGGAATGATGCTCAAGCTGAAACTCCAGTATTTTGGCCACCTCATGCGAAGAGTTGACTCATTGGAGAAGACTCTGATGCTGGGAGGGATTGAGGGCAGGAGGAGAAGGGGACGACAGAGGATGAGATGGCTGGATGGCATCACTGACTCGATGGATGCGAGTCTGAGTGACCTCCGGGAGCTGGTGATGGACAGGGAGGCCTGGCGTGCTGCGGTTCATGGGGTCGCAAAGAGTCGGACACGACTGAGCGACTGATCTGATCTGATTGGGTCTTTATTGTTTGAGTTTCTTCCCTGTCTCAATGCAGTATACCCCCATAGAAATCTCTAGAAAGAATGTGTGGACAATACATTTTTGAATCCTGGCATATCTAGAAAAGTCTTCATTAACGCTTACAGTTGACTGTTGTTATTTTTACTCAAGCCAAGCTTAGTTGAAAGTTATTTTCCCTCAGAGCTTTGAAGACATTGCTCCATTGTCGTTTAGCGTCCACTGTTGTTGTTGAGGAGAAGTCTGATACAGTGTGATTCTGGTTCCTTTGTGGATGATGTGTTTTGTCTTCCTCCATGGAAGCTCTTTAGAGCTTTCTTTTAGTGCTTTTTAAATACAAACTTCTCAAAAGATGTTTAGAGGTGGTTCTTTTGCATTACTATTAAACTGAAGACTCATGTTTTTTAGTTCTTGAAAATTCTCTTACTACTGCTTCGATTCTCTTTATAATTTCATTTAGTTGGTTACTGGGCTTTGTGGATTCATAGTCCCTCCTGCCCCCATTCTTTTGTCTTTTTGTTTTATTCTTCTGGGCATTTCCTCTATTTTATTCTCAGACTCTTTTACTTTTATTTTGGCAGTCATATTTTATTTTTTGAAACTTATAGTCAGTGTTTTTTAAACAATATGTGGCGTTCATATTTTCAAGATTCCCCCATCCCACGCCTAGCATTCTTTTTCCATTTTTATGGATTCATAATCTTTGTTAATGTCTTTGAAAACATTAATAATTAATTTGCTAAAGCTGATCCTCCCTCTTAATCTGTTTGCTTTAGGGTAATTGTTGTTGTTTATCTTGGTTTCATGTATGTTGTAGGCTTTTTAATCAGACATCTCATTCTTATCAGTTATTATTTAAGAACTAGTAGAAAGGCTTACAGTGAGTCCTTCGTGGGAATTAATGGTTAGCTTGAAGCTTGTATCCTTTGTATTCTAACGTTTAGGAGTCCATTGTTTTACCCTAAAGTGTCTCACCAGTTTCCTTTCCCAGCCCATGATTTCTTTCCTTTAGAAAAAAATCTCTCCATTTAATTTTATTTGTTAAATGATGATTCTTTTTCCTAAAAAAATTTTAAAACCATTTCAATGATTTTTGATTAAAGGAAGTTCAGTTCAGTTGCTCAGCTGTGTCTGACTCTTTGTGACCCCATGGACTGCAGCTCACCAGGCCTCCCTGTCCATCACCAACTCTCGGAGTTTACTCAAAACACATGTCCATTGAGTCAGTGATGCCATCCAACCATCTCATCCTTTGTTGTCCCCTTCTTCTCCTGCCTTCAGTCTTTTCCAGAATCAGGGTCTTAATCAAATGAGTCAGTTCTTTGCATCAGGTGGCCAAAATATTGGAGTTTCAGCTTCAGCATCAGTCCTTCCAATGAATATTCAGGACTGATTTCCTTTAGGATGAACTGGTTGGATCTCCTTGCAGTCCAAGGGACTTGGAAGTCTTGAGAAGACTCTCAAGAGTCTTCTCCAACACCACAGTTCAAAAGCATCAGTTCTTCAGTGCTCAGCTTTCTTTATAGTCCAACTCCCATCCATACATGACTACTGGAAAAACCATTGCTTTCACTAGACAGACCTTTGTGAGCAAGTAATGTCTCTGCTTTTTAATAGGCTGTCTAGGTTGGTCATAACTTTTCTTCTAAGGAGCAAGTGTCTTTTCATTTCATAGCTGCAGTCACCATCTGCAGTGATTTTGGAGCCCCCGAAAATATAATCTGCCATTGTTTCACCATTATTTGCCATGATGTTAGTTTTCTGAATGTTAAGTTTTAAGCCAACTTTTTCACTCTTCTCTTTCACTTTCATCAAGAGGCTCTTTAGTTCTTTATTTTCTATCAAAAGGGTGATGTCATCTGAGTATCTGAGGTTATTGGTATTTCTCCCAGCAGTCTTGATTCCAGCTTGTGCTTCATCCAGCCTGTATTCTGCATGTAAGTTAAATAAGCAGGGTGACAATATGCAGCCTTGATGTACTCCTTTCCAGATTTGGAACCAGTCTATTGTTTCATGTCTGGTTCTAATTGTTGCTTCTTGGCTTGCACACAGATTTCTCAGGAGGCAGGTTGAGTGGTCTGGTATTCCCATCTCTTGAAGAATTTTCCAGTTTGTTGTGATTCACACAGTCAGAGACTTTGGCATAGTCAATAAAGCAGAAGTAGATGTTTTTCTGGAACTTTCCTGCTTTTTTGATGATCCAACGGATGTTGGCAATTTGATCTCTGGTTCCTTTGCCTTTTCTAAAACCAGCTTGAACATCAGGAAGTTCACGGTTCATGTATTGCTGAAGCCTGGCTTGGAGAATTTTGAGCATTCCTTTGCTAGCGTGTGAGATAAGTGCAGTTGTACAGTAGTTTGCGCATTTTTTGGCATTGCTTCTCTTTAGGATTGGAATGAAAACTGACCTTTTCCAGTCCTGTGGCCACTGCTGAGTTTTCCAAATTTGTTGGCGTTTTGAGTGCGGCACTTTCACAGCATCATCTTTCAGGATTTGAAATAGCTCCACTGGAATTCCATCACCTTCTCTAGCTTGTTCATAATGATGCTTCCTAAGGCCCGCTTGAATTCGTGTTTCAGGATATCTGGCTCTAGGTGAGTGATCACACCACTGTGGTTATCTGGAACATGAAGATCTTTTTTGTATAGTTCTTCTATGTGTTCTTGCCATCTCTTCTTAAAATCTTCTGCTTCTGTTAGGTCCATACCATTTCTGTCCTTTACTAAGCTCATGTTTGCATAAAATGTTTCCTTGGTATCTTTATTGTCTTGAAGAGATCTCTGGTCTTTCCCATTCTATTGTTTTTCTCTGTTTCTTTGCAGTGATCACTTGAAGAAGGCTTTCTTATCTCTCCTTGCTGTTCTTTTGAACTCTGCATTCAAGTGGGTTTATCTTTCATTTACTCCTTTGCCTTTCGTTTCTCTTCCTTTTCAGCTATTTGTAAGGCTTCCTCAGACAACCATTTTGCCTTTTTGCATTTCTTTGTCATGGGAATGGTCTTAATCAGTGCCTCCTGTACAATATCATGAACCTCTGTCCATAGTTCTTCAGGCACTCTATCAGATCTAGCCCCTTAAATCTATTTCTCACTTTCACTGTATAATCATAAGGGATTTGATTTAGGTCATACCTGAATGGTCTAGTGATTTCCCTTACTTTCTTCAGTTTAAGTCTGAATTTGGCAATAAGGAATTGATGATCTTGGAGAAGGCAATGGTAACCCACTATAGTACTCTTGCCTGGAAATTCCCATGGATGGTGGATTCTGGTGGGCTGCTGTCTATGGGGTCGCACAAAGTTGGACACGACTGAAGTGACTTAGCAGCAGCAGCAGCAGTTCATGATCTGAGCCACAGTCCACTCCTGGTCTTGTTTTGCTGACTGTATAGAGCTTCTCCATCTTCATCTTCAAAGAATATAATCTATCTGATTTTGGTATTGACCATTTGGTGATGTCCATATGTAGAGTGTTCTCTTGTGTTGCCGGAAGAGGGTGTTTGCTATGACCAGCATGTTCTCTTGGCAAAACTCTTACTAGCTTTTGCCCTGCTTCGTTCCGTTTTCCAATCTCAAGTTTGCCTGTTATTCCAGGTATTTCTTGACTCCCTTCTTTTGCATTCCAGTCCCCTATAATGAAAAGGATGTCTTTTTTGGGTATTAGTTCTAGAAGGTCATGTAGGTCTTCTTAGAGCCATTCAACTTCAGCTTCTTCAGCGTTACTGGTTGGGGCATAGACTTGGATTACTGTGATATTGAATGGTTTGCCTTGGAAATGAACAAAGATCTTTCTGTTGTTTCTGAGATTGCATGAAGTACTGCATTTCAGACTCTTGTTGACTATGATGGCTACTCCATTTCTTCTAAGGGATTCTTGCCACAGTAGTAGATATAATGGTCATCTGAGTTAAATTCACCCATTCCAGTCCATTTTAGTTCGCTGATTCCTAATATGTCGACGTTCACTCTTGCCATCTCCTGTTTGATCACTTCCAATTTGCCTTGATTCACGGACCTAATATTCCAGGTTTCTATGCAGTATTGCTCTTAGCAGCATCAGACCTTGCTTCTATCACCAGTCATATCCACAGCTGGATGTTGTTTTTACTTTGGCTCCATCCCTTCATTCTTTCTGGAGTTATTTCTCCACTGATCTCCAGCAGCATATTGGGCACCTACCAACCTGGGGAGTTCATCTTTCAGTGTCCTATCTTTTTGCCTTTTCATACTATTCATGGAGTTCTCTAGGCCAGAATACTGAAGTGGTTTGCCATTCCCTTGTGCAGTGGACCATGTTTTGCCGGACCTCTCCACCATAAGCTGTCCGTCTTGAGTGGCCCCACGCAGCATGGCTCATGTTGAAGGAAGACAGCGTGTGTATGTTTGATCTGCTGTTTGAACCAGAGAGGATTCTTCAGCTTTTAAGCTGGACTCAACCAAAATCTAATAAAGATTCAGATGTGTGTTTATCCCTCGTTTCAGAATGAGTTAGGTTTTAGAATAATTGGGTATAAGTGTTCTGGGTGTTGAGAAAAGAGATTACCCACTTTGTGTATTGGGCCTCTTATAGCAGGTGGATGAAAAGGAGTTATGAATATGCATAATACAAAGGAGTTATGAATATGCTTCCCAGGTGGCGCTAGTGGTAAAGAATCCACCTGCTTATACAGGAGACACAAGAGACATGGGTTTGATCCCTGGGTCGGAAAGCTCCCTTGAAGGAGGGCATGGCAAACCACTCCAGTATCCTTGACTGGAGAATCCCATGGACAGAGGAACCTGGCGGACTACAGTCCATGGGATCGCAGAGAGTCGGGCACGAGTGAGTGCCTCAGCACACACATATGCATCAGATCAGAGATCAGATCAGTCGCTCAGTCGTGTCCGACTCTTTGCGACCCCATGAACCGCAGCACGCCAGGCCTCCCTGTCCATCACCAGCTCCCGGAGGTCACTCAGACTCGCATCCATCAAGTCGGTGATGCCATCCAGCCATCTCATCCTCTGTCGTCCCCTTCTCCTCCTGCCCTCAATCCCTCCCAGCATCAGAGTCTTCTCCAATGAGTCAACTCTTCGCATGAGGTGGCCAAAATACTGGAGTTTCAGCTTTAGCATCATTCCTTCCAAAGAAATTCCAGGATTGATCTCCTTCAGAATGGACTGGTTGGATCTTCTTGCAGTCCAAGGGACTCTCAAGAGTCTTCTCCAACACCACAGTTCAAAAGCATCAATTCTTCGGCGTTCAGCCTTCCTCACAGTCCAGCTCTCACATCCATACATGACCACAGGAAAGACCATAGCCTTGACTAGGCGAACCTTTGTTGGTAAAGTAATGTCTCTGCTTTTGAATATGCTATCTAGGTTGGTCATAACTTTCCTTCCAAGGAGTAAGCGTCTTTTAATTTCATGGCTGCAGTCACCATCTGCAGTGATTTTGGAGCCCAGAAAAACAAAGTCTGACACTGTTTCCACTGTTTCCCCATCTATTTCCCATGCAGTGATGGGACCAGATGCCATGATCTTCGTTTTCTGAATGTTGAGCTTTAAGCCAACCCTTTCACTCTCCACTTTCACTTTCATCAAGAGGCTTTTTAGCCCCTCTTCACTTTCTGCCATAAGAGTCGTGTCATCTGCATATCTGAGGTTATTGATATTTCTCCCAGCAATCTTGATTCCAACTTGTGTTTCTTCCAGTCCAGCATTTCTCATGATGTACTCTGCATATAAGTTAAATAAACATGGTGACAATATGCAGCCTTGACGTACTCCTTTTCCTATTTGGAACCAGTCTGTTGTTCCATGACCAGTTCTAACTGTTGCTTCCTGACCTGCATACAGATTTCTTAAGAGGCAGATCAGGTGGTCTGGTATTCCCATCTCTTTCAGAATTTTCCATAGTTTATTGTGATCCACACAGTCAAAGGCTTTGGCATAGTCAATAAAGCAGAAATAGATGTTTTTCTGGAACTCTCTTGCTTTTTCCATGATCCAGCGGATGTTGGCAATTTGATCTCTGGTTCCTCTGCCTTTTCGAAAACCAGTTTGAACATCAGGAAGTTCACGGTTCACATATTGCTGAAGCCTGGCTTGGAGAATTTTGAGCATTACTTTACTAGCGTGTGAGATGAGTGCAATTGTTCGGTAGTTTGAGCACTCCTTGGCATTGCCTTTCTTTGGGATTGGGATGAAAACTGACCTTTTCCAGTCCTGTGGCCACTGCTGAGTTTTCCAAATTTGCTGACATATTGAGTGCAGCACTTTAACAGCATCATCTTTCAGGACTTGGAATAGTTCCACTGGAATTCCATCACCTCCACTAGCTTTGTTCGTAGTGATGCTTTCTAAGGCCCATTTGACTTCACATTCCAAGATGTCTGGCTCTAGGTCAGTGATCACATCATCACGATTGTCTAGGTCTTGAAGCTCTTTTTTGTACAGTTCTTCTGTGTATTCTTGCCACCTCTTCTTAATATGTGTGTGTATATATGGTCTTCCTAGGTGGCGCTCGTGGTATAGAATCTGCCTGTCAGTGAAAGAGATGCAGGAGACGTGGATTCGATCCCTGGGTCGGGAAGATTCCCTGGAGGAGGGCATGGCAACCCACTCCAGTATTTTTGCCGAGAATCCCATGGACAGAGGAGCCTGGTGGACTGCAGCCTATAGAGTCACAAAGATTTGGAATGACTGAAGCAACCTAGCATACATTCATGCATGATCCATGCTGTTGAAAATATTCAGATAGCTTAGGAGAGTATACTTAATTAAACATTGTAAGACTTTCTTTCCCTGTCTTCAACCCCATATTTCAAAGAGAATTATTGTGAATTCAGTCTTATATCCTTTCTGATTATTGCTCTGCGAACATGTTTTCTATTTTTACATAATGTGCTTACACTAACTTTCACACAGATGGGATCATTTTGTGTGTATGCTCTGTGATTTTCTTCTGTCACTTAACAGTTTATCTTGGACATTTTTCCATTTTAGCATCTGTACATCAATATCATTCTTTTAAAAAACTGCACGGTATTCATCTAGCCAATATGAACGGAATGCTTGCTTATGCCAGGGAGTGTTCTCGATTCTTAGGATTCAGTGGCAGGCAAAGGAGACCAAGCTTTCTCTCTCATTGGGTGAATACTTCCTTTCCTTGTAATTAATTTCAGGCAGTGAGAAGTACCACGAAGAACATAAAATTGTGGTATTGGTGTTGAGAGGGTGTCCTGATGGTTCTGAGAGACAGTAATGCGTGTGGTGAGGTTGTTGGGAAGGTCTCATTGAAGTGATGATACTAAAATAGACCCAGGTGACATGGAGGCAGTTGAGAGAAAGTTCAGAAGCACCTGGGTCATCGTGAAGCCTTCCAAACAAGAGTGAGCTTATGATACTCAGGGGACTCTTCTGTCTCTCAAAATGAAAGACTAGTGTTACTGGACATTGAGGAGAGCTTAGGAGATAGTGTCTGAGAGGCAGGCAGGAGCCTGATCACTTGATGCCTTGCTGGCCATGGTGGGGAGTAGGAATTTAATTCTCAGGGCAGTGGAAGCATTCAGTTCAGTTCAGTTCAGTTGTTCAGTCATGTCCGACTCTTTGCGACCCCATGAATCGCAGCACGCCAGGCCTCCCTGTCCATCACCAACTCCCAGAGTTCACTCAGACTCATATCCATCGAGTCGGTGATGCCATCCAGCCATCTCATCCTCTGTCGTCCCCTTCTCCTCCTGCCCCCAATCCCTCCCACCATCAGTCTTGTCCAATGAGTCAGCTTTTCGCATGAGGTGGCCAAAGTACTGGAGTTTCAGCTTGAGCATCATTCCTTCCAAAGAAACCCCAGGGCTGATCTCCTTCAGAATGGACTGGTTGGATCTCCTTGCGGTCCAAGGGACTCTCAAGAGTCTTCTCCAACACCACAGTTCAAAAGCATCAATTCTTCGGCGCTCAGCCTTCTTCACAGTCCAGCTCTCACATCCATACATGACCACAGGAAAAACCATAGCCTTGACTAGACGGACCTTTGTTGGCAAAGTAATGTCTCTGCTTTTGAATATGCTGTCTAGGTTGGTCATAACTTTCCTTCCAAGGAGTAAGCGTCTTTTAATTTCATGGCTGCAGTCACCATCTGCAGTGATTTTGGAGCCCCCCAAAATAAAGTCTGACACTGTTTCCATTGTTTCCCCATCTATTTCCCATGAAATGATGGGACCAGATGCCCTGATCTTCGTTTTCTGAATGTTGAGCTTTAAGCCAACTTTTTCACTCTCTTCCTTCACTTTCATCAAGAGGCTTTTTAGTTCCTCTTCCTTTTCTGCCATAAGGGTGGTGTCATCTGCATATCTGAGATTATTGATATTTCTCCCGGCAATCTTGATTCGAGCTTGTGCTTCTTCCAGCCCAGCGTTTCTCATGATGTACTCTGCATACAAGTTAAATAAACAGGGTGATAATATACAGCCTTGGCGTACTCCTTTTCCTATTTGGAACCAGTCTGTTGTTCCATGACCAGTTCTAACTGTTGCTTCCTGACCTGCATACAGATTTCTCAAGAGGCAGGTCAGGTGGTCTGGTATTCCCATTTCTTTCAGAATTTTCCACAGTTGATTGTGATCCACACAGTTAAAGGCTTTGGCATAGTCAATAAAGCAGAAATAGATGTTTTTCTGGAACTCTCTTGCTTTTTTGATGATCCAGTGGATGTTGGCAATTTGATCTCTGGTTCCTCTGCCTTTTCTAAAACCAGCTTGAACATCAGGAAGTTCACGGTTCACATATTGCTGAAGCCTGGCTTGGAGAGTTTTGAGCATGACTTTACTAGCGTGTAGATGAGTGTAATTGTGCGGTAGTTTGAGCATTCTTTGGCATTGCCTTTCTTTGGGATTGGAATGAAAACTGACGTTTTCCAGTTCTGTGGTCACTGCTGAGTTTTCCAAATTTGCTGGCATATTGAGTGCAGCACTTTCACACCATCATCTTTCAGGATTTGAAATAGCTCCACTGGAATTCCATCACCTCCACTAGCTTTGTTCCTAGTGATGCTTTCTAAGGCCCACTTGACTTCACATTCCAGGATGTCTGGCTCTAGGTCAGTGATCACACCATCGTGATTCTCTGGGTCGTGAAGCTCTTTTTTGTACAGTTCTTCTGTGTATTCTTGCCACCTCTTCCTAATATCTTCTGCTTCTGTTAGGCCCATACCATTTCTGTCCTTTATCAAGCCCATCTTTGCATGAAATGTTCCCTTGGTATCTCTAGTTTTCTTGAAGAGATCCCTAGTCTTTCCCATTCTGTTGTTTTCCTCTATGTCTTTGCATTGATCGCTGAAGAAGGCTTTCTTATCTCTTCTTGTTATTCTTTGGAACTCTGCCTTCAGATGCTTATATCTTTCCTTTTCTCCTTTGCTTTTCGCTTCTCTTCTTTTCACAGCTATTTGTAAGGCCTCCCGAGACAGCCATTTTGCTTTTTTGCATTTCTTTTCCATGGGGATGGTCTTGATCCCTGTCTCCTGTACATTGTCATGAATCTCATTCCATAGTTCATCAGGCACTCTTATCTATCAGATCTAGGCCCTTAAATCTATTTCTCACTTCCACTGTATAATCATAAGGGATTTGATTTAGGTCATACCTGAATGGTCTAGTGGTTTTCCCTACTTTCTTCAATATAAGTCTGAATTTGGTAATAAGGGGTTTATGATCTGCTCCACAGTCAGCTCCTGGTCTTGTTTTTGTTGATGGTATAGAGCTTCTCCATCTTTGGCTGCAAAGACTATAATCAATCTGATTTTGGTGTTGACCATCTGGTGATGTCCATGTATAGAATCTTCTCTTGTGTGGAAGCATTGGAGGGCTTTAAATCAACAAACTGAACTGAACTGAAATCAACAAAACTATTGAAGTAATCGCGGCAGGTATGGCTTAGGGTAGGCTTTTGACAGAGGAGAAAGGTGATTAGGTTTCATATGTGCTTTTGTGTTTTGAAAGCTACAGTGATAAGGTCTGCTAAAGGATTTGATGAGAGGGATATGGGAAGAAGTAGCAAAACTCTGGTCTAGATTTTTGTCTTCAGCAGCTGAGGTGGACAGTAGTGTCATTTAGCTTAGAAAGCCTAGTGGAGAAACTTTTTTTAAAAAAACTGTATTGGAGCACTCTAATTTACTTAACCATTCCCTTATTGATTGCCATTTAGTTGATTGCCAGTTTTATTGTTATCTTTGTAGCAAACGTCCTTGTATTTTGTGTAGTTTTATCAGTACTTGTTGGCATATTTTAGAAGGTACATTTCTAGATGTAGAGTTCTCTTATTAAAGAATACTTGTGTTTCAGATTTTGGTAGCTGTTGACCAGTTGCCCTCCAAGAATAGGTATTGGTTTTGACTCTCACACCAGAGTCTTTTCGGCTGCATCCTCGCCGGCAACTCATGGTGGGGGTGAAGATGGGGTCAGATGGGGGCACATAGCATGCAGTTCTGAAAATGGGGATGGTAGTTCTAATAGAATGTTCCTTCACTAAGTCACTTAAGCAGCGTGTTTCCAGAATGAAAATCATTGGCGCACAACTTTTTCTTTCTGGTATCCCTGAGGTCATAACGCGTCTCTGGCCTTTGTTTCTTCCAACTGGTCATACAGTTGTTGGTCAGTTCTTCTAATTTTGTTGACGTTTATGAAGACCTTCATCATAATTATGATAATGATGAAAATAAAAACTGTTGATTGTTTAATGTATCCTGACCTAAGTATGTCGCATGTGCTATATTAATCTATTGAATCATCCCTGGTAATCTAAATTTTATTATATCTCCATTTTTTTCAGTGGAGAAAATTGAGACAAAGGACTTCTACCAATCTTTGATTGTCTTTTCATTTTTATCATCTCCTTCTGTCCAAGTGTTTCTTTCTGGTAAGGGTGCAGTGCCACTTGAATTCCTTTTTCAGGCTGTAGGAGTCAGAGCCCAAATGCAAAGAGAATGGCAGACAAGAGGCAGGGGAAGAGTGCATGCGCAGTGGAACGCCCGGCTTGGGAGAAGCTCTGCTTGCTGGGGGCCAGGCTGCCCGGGTTCAGATTGTAGCCTTACAGCTTAGTAACTGCTTGATTTGAGGCTGATCATTGATCTTCTTTCTGTTTCAGTTTCATCAACTTTAAAATGGGAGAGCAATAGTACATATTTTGTGGGGTTGTAGTGGGTAATAAATAACACATGTAAAAGTGGATAGCAGGCGGGTGGGGCAGAGAAGCCACTGTTTCTTCCCTGGTGGCTCAGACGGGGTAGAGAAAGTACTTCATCAGAGTTAACTGTTTTTGCGTCACTGGTCAGGCGTGAACAGTCCTGTCTCACATTTAGAACAGGGGTGAAAATATGGGCAGTGCAATATCACAGTCTTAAGAATTACATGTTTATGTGTAAAATTAAAAAATACTAAATACCACTTGTGTTTACTGAGTCTTGTTGGCTTGGGATATCCATGTATTACGGGCTTTTATGTTTTTCTGGGTGGCATTATTTCATGGTTATTCAAATTTGCATGTTTAACGATTGAGTGTATTTGGCACTGTGTTAGTCGCTGAATCCTGTCTGACTCTCTGGGACCCCTTGAACTGTAGCCCGCCAGGCTCCACTGTCCATGGGATTCTCCAGGAAGGAATACTAGAGTGGATAGCCATTTCCTGCTCCCCGGGAATCTTCCTTACCCAGAGATTGGACCCAGGTCTCCTGCATTGCAGGCAGATTCTTTACTGTCTGAGCCACTAGGGAAGCCCGTATTTGTTATTAGCATTTCTTTCTTTTTGGCCAGTTATCTACCTATGCCGTGTATTAGGTGCCTTTTGGCTTCAAATAACAAAACTTTAAAATGGCCGAAATGAGTCAGGTTTCACCTCATGTAACCAGATGTTACATGAGTCCAGATATTATTCAGTAGCTCAGTAAGACTGTGAAGGACCCAGAGACTGTCCCCTTTCCTGCCTACCCTCTTCTGCACTGCATAGTTTGTGGGGTCTTCGTTCCCTGGCCAGGGATTGAACCCCAGGCAGTGAAAGTGCAGAGTCCTCTAACTACTGAACCACTCGGGAAGTCCCCTCTCCTGTTTTTTAAAACCTTCAGCCTCTTGTTGACAGTTGCTAGATTAATTCACTTAAATAATTATTGAACACTTGGAGTTCACCAGGCAGTAATTTGTGAATATGGAAAATCATAGCAGTGATCAAAACTGACCACAGTTACTGCCCTCAGAAAGCTTACATTTAAACAAAAAGGAGACGGGGGAGGACTTCCCTGGTGGTCCAGTGGTTCAGACTCCATGCTCCCAACATAGGGGACCTAGGTTCTGTCCCTGGTCGGAGTATTAAGATCTCACGTGCTGTGTGGCATAGCCAAAAGATTATTAAAAAAAGGAAAGCTTTCATTTTGGAGGTGAGGAGGCAGGGAGGTAAGCTGTAAAGTATGTCACAAGATGTTGAGTGTTACGGAGAAGAATAAAGCAGCGATGGCGGCGGGGCGGGGCCAGGTGGGGTTGTTGTAATGCAGAGATGACATTTGACTGGAGTCTCAGAGGTAGTAAGGGTGCCCGGGCCGAGGTACAGGGAGGTGGGAAACTGGTGTGCTGGTGCCTTCAGAGGCCCGGAAGGGGGCCCCAAGGGAGCTGAGCCGTGGCTGGTAGACCGTGGTGAGAGCTGCGGGCCTTTGTTCCGGCTGAGATGAGACACACTCAGGGCTTCTGAGCGAGGCCTGACTTCTGACGAGCACTTGGAAAGGGTCCTGCTGGCTGCTGTGTTGAGACTGGGGTGGAGGTCATGAAGGCTGAAGCAGGCGTGGTGGTTGTGAGAATACTGCAGGCAGCCAGGTGAGAGGTATTTTGGAAAAAAGAAGGCAAGATAAGTGACTCTGCACCTGTATTGAGGGTTGAGTTGAAAGGGTTTGCTGAGGAGTCTGTGTGAGGTGCGAGCAGGAGAGAGGTATGTTCCTGTTTCCCGTAGTCCACTGACCACAGCCACCAAGACGGGGTCTATCTGTTCATGTTCGTCTATTTTATTTGGAACAAAAACCTGTCCTGGACACCCTCAGAGGACTTCCCCTTGGATCCTGTAGGCTGTGATTGTTTGTGTACTCTTGTAGGTGTAGGTGAGGCCAGGATAGCCAGCATCTGCTCCTTTGAGGCTTTATGATAGGAGGCGGCTTCTGACAGGAAGAACAAGTTGGCGAGGAAGGAGGGGGTGGCTGCTGGCTGGATAACGGTAGTGATGTAGGTATGTCACTGTCCACTTTTCTGTTGGGTTGGCCATTGTTTAAAATATTTTTTTGGAAAATGACTTGTAAATAGTCTTCGCATGTTAAGACAATAAGTTCTTGTAATAATAGATTGTAGATATTTTTAAGCCATATTTTTTATTTCGTTCATTTATATTTTCAATATTTTGCAATAGATTTCATCAGTCACCTCCTTTAAATGTATACTGAGTTAGCTGTTCTGTTTTTAGCTGGAGGATAATTGCTTTACAATGTTGTGTTGGTTTCTGCCATACATCAGCAGAAATCAGCCGCAGGTATACACATGTCCCCGCCCTCTTAAACCTCCCCCAACCCCCCACCCCATTGCACCCCTCTTGGCTGTCACGGAGGCCAGGCTGAGCCCCCTGTGTTACACAGCAGCCTCCCGCCAGCTCTCTGTTTTAGGCATGGAAATGTATGTGTTTCAGTGCAGTTCTCTCAGTTCACCCGCCTCTCCTTCCCCGACTGCGTCCTCAGTTCTGTTCTGTGTGTCTGTCTCTATTCCTGGCCTGCAAATTGGTTCATCAATACTGTTATCAGTTCCATGTTGCACATTAATATACAATATTTGTTTTTCTCTTTCTGACTTCACTCAGTATAACAGGCTCTAGGTTCATACACCCCACTAGAACTTACTCAAGTTCGTTCCTTTTTATCAAGCCATATATTTTGATGAGACTTCTGACCCTGAGATCAGTTTTCTGATTTTGAAATAAATGAATCCTTTGAAAGTTACAGGTGGGGGCAGGTGAATGCAGGGGCTGATGCATAATTTATCGTTTTTCCTGCTCTAGGTACAAGTGGCTTTCCAACCTGAACGCCGCTAGTCATTCTTTATAGAACTATCATTGTGGTCTTGTAAAGGCGGCTGCTGTGTGGAGGGGGACATCAGAACCACCCCAATTCCTCCGTGCCCCTTAGATCTGTCTGTTCTCCCTGCCTCCTGGCTACGGAACGGTGCAGCTTCAGCCAAGGCACATCCTCTATTAAGATTTTCTTCTCGCAGTTTCTCCCTGCTTCTCTCCCAGTGGTCCCTGTCTACTGACCTATCCTTCCCTCCCTCACTCCCTTCTCAGCAAGGCTGATAACCGGCTAATTATCTAACAAGAGATTTTTGTTTTATTGTGCGACTGCTTGTTCATCCTTCAGTTTCAGCCCGAGAGGCAGCGTGTTCTTTCTCTTCAGACACAGCAGGGTTTCTGAGCTTCAGCTCCACTCACTCTTGCTAGTGGTGTGGCCCAGACAGCTTCATAGGACAGCTCTTTCAGTGTGGGGCTGGGGTGGCGTTCCCGTAAGGAACCATGTAGTTGCTGCTTCCTGGGGCTGCACAGTTTGCGTTCTGATGTGACAAGTTATTGAGACTCTGAGCTTTCAATGAGGCCATGAATGTGGAATTCTAAGAACCTTGCATTTAAGAGATTAAGGGCAAATCATGAACAACTCCATAGTCCTCTGTGTTTGCCTTTGACTAAGGTAGATTACTAATGACCAACCGAGTTGTAAGTGGGAAGCAGGATCACTGTGAAGTAGTGTGAGCTATTGTGGAAAGATACATTATAAAAAGCTCTATTTTCTCCCCTCTTAACTACACACTTCATTGTTAGAAAAAGAAATTGTGAGTATGAGTTTGGATCATTTCCACAGTTCATCTGGTACTCTGAGACTTTCGGGGTGGGGGGTACAGATAGGTGAGGTACATTTGCAGTTTTTGTATGATAACTTATCACGGCATAGCCAAGAGAGAGAATTCAGTGCAGGCAAGTGGAAACATATTTAGTTTTCCTTTTCCAGGGTGTTCACTTTAACATTCCCGTCCCCTATAATGAAAAGGACATCTTTTTTGGGTGTTAGTTCTAAAAGGTCTTGTAGGTCTTCATAGAACCGTTCAACTTCAGCTTCTTCGGCGTTACTGGTTGGGGCATAGACTTGGATTACTGTGACATTGAATGGTTTGCCTTGGAAACGAACAGAGATAATTCTGTCGTTTTTGAGATTGCATCCAAGTACTGCATTTCGGACTCTTTTTGTTGACCATGATGGCCACTCCATTTCTTCTGAGGGATTCCTGCCCACAGTAGTAAATATAATGGTCCTCTGAGTTAAATTCACCCATTCCAGTCCATTTTAGTTCGCTAATTCCTAGAATGTCGACATTCACTCTTGCCATCTCTTGTTTGACCACTTCCAATTTGCCTTGATTCATGGACCTGACATTCCAAGTTCCTATGCAATATTGCTCTTTACAGCATCGGACTTTGCTTCTATCACCAGACACATCTACAGCTGGGTATTCTTTCTGCTTTGATTCCATCCCTTCATTCTTTCTGGAGTTATTTCAAGAAACACCTGGAGTAACAGGCAAATTTGGCCTTGGAATACGGAATGAAGCAGGGCAAAGACTAACAGAGTTTTGCCAAGAAAATGCACTGGTCATAGCAAATACCCTCTTCCAACAACACAAGAGAAGACTCTATATATGGACATCACCAGATGGTCAACACCGAAATCAGATCGATTATATTCTTTGCAGCCAAAGATGGAGAAGCTCTATACAATCAGCAAAAACAAGACCAGGAGCTGACTGTGGCTCGGACCATGAACTCCTTATTGCCAAATTCAGGCTTAAATTGAAGAAAGTAGGGAAAACCACTAGACCATTCAGGTATGACCTAAATCAAATCCCTTATGATTATACAGTGGAAGTGAGAAATAGATTTAAGGGCCTAGATCTGATAGAGTGCCTGATGAACTATGGAATGAGGTTCGTGACATTGTACAGGAGACAGGGATCAAGACCATCCCCATGGAAAAGAAATGCAAAAAAGCAAAATGGCTGTCTGGGGAGGCCTTGCAAATAGCTGTGAAAAGAAGAGAAGCGAAAAGCAAAGGAGAAAAGGAAGGATATAAACATCTGAATGCAGAGTTCCAAAGAATAGCAAGAAGAGATAAGAAAGCCTTCTTCAGCGATCAATGCAAAGAAATAGAGGAAAACAACAGAATGGGAAAGACTGAGGATCTCTTCAAGAAAATCAGATATACCAAAGGAACATTTCATGCAAAAATGGGCTCGATAAAGGACAGAAATGGTATGGACCTAACGGAAGCAGAAGATATTAAGAAGAGGTGGCAAGAATACACAGAAGAACTGTACAAAAAAGAGCTTCACGACCCAGATAATCATGATGATGTGATCACTGACCTAGAGCCAGACATCCTGGAATGTGAAGTCAAGTGGGCCTTAGAAAGCATCACTAGGAACAAAGCTAGTGGAGGTGATGGAATTCCAGTGGAGCTATTCCAAATCCTGAAAGATGATGCTGTGAAAGTGCTGCACTCAATATGCCAGCAAATTTGGAAAACTCAGCAGTGACCACAGGACTGGAAAAGGTCAGTTTTCATCCCAATCCCAAAGAAAGGCAATGCCAAAGAATGCTCAAACTACCGCACAATTGCACTTATCTCACACGCTAGTAAAGTAATGCTCAAAATTCTCCAAGCCAGGCTTCAGCAATATGTGAACCGTGAACTTCCTGATGTTCAAGCTGGTTTTAGAAAAGGCAGAGGAACCAGAGATCAAATTGCCAACATCTGCTGGATCATCAAAAAAGCAAGAGAGTTCCAGAAAAACATCTATTTCTGCTTTATTGACTATGCCAAAGCCTTTGACTGTGTGGATCACAAAAAACTGTGGAAAATTCTGAGAGAGATGGGAATACCAGACCACCTGACCTGCCTCTTGAGAAATCTGTATGCAGGTCAGGAAGCAACAGTTAGAACTGGTCATGGAACAACAGACTGGTTCCAAATAGGAAAAGGAGTACGTCAAGGCTGTATATTGTCACCATGTTTATTTAACTTATATGCAGAGTACATCATGAGAAATGCTGGACTGGAAGAAACACAAGCTGGAATCAAGATTGCCGGGAGAAATATCAATAATCTCAGATATGCAGATGATACCACCCTTATGGCAGAAAGTGAAGAGGAACTCAAAAGCCTCTTGATGAAAGTGAAAGTGGAGAGTGAAAAGGTTGGCTTAAAGCTCAACATTCAGAAAACGAACATCATGGCATCTGGTCCCATCACTACATGAGAAATAGATGGAGAAACAGTGGAAACAGTGTCAGACTTTATTTTTCTGGGCTCCAAAATCACTGCAGATGGTGACTGCAGCCATGAAATTAAGAGACGCTTACTCCTTGGAAGGAAAGTTATGACCAACCTAGATAGCATATTCAAAAGCAGAGACATTACTTTGCCAACAAAGGTTCGCCTAGTCAAGGCTATGGTCTTTCCTGTGGTCATGTATGGATGTGAGAGCTGGACTGTGAAGAAGGCTGAGCGCCGAAGAATTGATGCTTTTGAACTGTGGTGTTGGAGAAGACTCTTGAGAGTCCCTTGGACTGCAAGGAGATCCAACCGGTCCATTCTGAAGGAGATCAGCCCTGGGATTTCTTTGGAAGGAATGATGCTAAAGCTGAAACTCCAGTATTTTGGCCACCTCATGCGAAGAGTTGACTCATTGGAGAAGACTCTGATGCTGGGAGGGATTGGGGGCAGGAGGAGAAGGGGACGACAGAGGATGAGATGGCTGGATGGCATCACTGACTCAATGAATGTGAGTCTGAGTGACCTCTGAGAGCTGGTGATGGACAGGGAGGCCTAGCGTGCTGCAGTTCATGGGGTCGCAGAGAGTCGGACACGACTGAGCGACTGATCTGATCTGATCTGATCACTTTAACATACTTTTGGCAGGGTATTAGAATAAGTTCCAAGTTCTGTACTTAGAAACAAGAGATCCTGAAGGAGTCACTGGTTTACTTTGTGGTGGTGGTGGTGTTCAGTTCCTCAGGAGTGTTCAGCTCTTTGCAGCCCTGTGGACTGTGGCACTCCAGGTTTCTCTGTCCTTCACCATCTCCTGGAGCTTGCTCAGGGTCATGTCCATTGAATCAGTGATGCCATCTAAACATCTCATCTGCTGTGGCCCCTTCTCCTGCCCTCAGTCTTTCCCTGCATCAGGGCTTTTTCCAGTGAGTTGGCTCTTTAGCTGACCAGAATATTGGAGCTTCAGCATCAGTCCTTCCACTGAATATTCAGGGTTGGTTTTCTTTAGGAAATTTCCCTTAGGATTGACTAGCTTGATCTCTTTGCAGTCCACGGGGCTCTCAAGAGTCTTCTCCAGACCACAGTTCTGAAGCATCAAGTCTTTGGCCTTCTTTATGGTCCCAACTCCCACGTCTGCACCTGACTACTGGAAACACCATAGCTTTGACTGTCTGGACCTTTGTTGGCAAGAGGTATTATTTTATATCCCATAATTCAAATAGAGTTAACACACCATTACAGTAGTTGGGAAGTTAGGATTTTAGGGCTCAAAATAAATACACATTTACTTATGTACTTTTTTATGCGGAATATTTTTTTGGGGAAGGAAGGTTTAAGTTTAGATTTACAATTTAGTGTGTGTTAAGTACAGTGTATTCTGATCAAAATTTGCCTAAAGGAATGTTTTTCTAGGAAGTGCATATAGTCATAATTAAGATTGTTTCATTCTTAATGAAGTTACATCTTAAAGCAAGAGAAGGCAATGCAGTCTTCTCATTGTATTAGCCCTGTGTTATACTTTGACTTTGGAGAAGGAAGTGGCAACCCACTCCAGTACTCTTGCCTGGAAAATCCCATAGACAGAGGAGCCTGGTAGGCTAGTCTATGGGGTCGCAAAGAGTCGGACACGACTGAGCGACTTTACTCACTTACTCACTCATACTTTGACTTATAGCCTCGTAGCCTTAGATTTGTAAGGTGATCACTAACCACCTGTCAGTGTGCACATCTGTGAAGACTCTGAGGTTAGATGAGTGACTCTTTGCTGAGAAGGATGGGGGAGTTTTGTGCTGGTGGATGTCTGGGCAGAAGGAACAACGTAAGGATTGGGGGCACAGACCTGGGAAATTGCTTGGCCTGTTTGTGAAGTTTCTGTGTTAATAAAAATACAATGTACTGTATATCATAGTTCCCACATTCAATTTAACCACAACTGATCATACACTGTGGCTCTAAAGCAGTTGTGTCCAAACTTACATTTGAATCCTGCCTACATTAGTAAGAATTTGAATCCATGGTGTCAGCATCTATATCCTTTCTATTTTTTCTTTTCAGAATAAACAGTATATAACTATCACAATCTTTATTGGTTTTGTCACCAAGTGTGTCTTTCGTTTTTTCCTTGTGATCTTAACACGGGTTGCTAATTTTTAGGAGATCTGAACGTCACATTCCTTGTTAATCTTAAGTTCTAGAATTTTCAGGCCCACAATTAGGAAGGCCACATCGTGTGCACTCTCTGCTTTGGAGGCCACTACTGTGAAAGGCTGTCGTATAAAGAATATTCAGAACGTTTGTTTTTCTGCTTTGAATGCTAAGTAATAGGTAGTGTATATGAGTGGGACAGAGTGAGTGATGAGTGCAGTCTGTGCATCCTAAAGAGGCCATTGGAGAAATCAGAGTATTGATGAAATAAAAAATTTGAGTTCTGGGTCTCCTTAACTCTGTGAAGGTTGTAAATGAATATTCATGTTTCTTTAACATTTATTTAGTATCCACTGTGTGCCAGGCATTCTTCCAAGCAATTTCATATATGTTACTTAATCCACAACCCTTTTACTGATGAGGAATCCAACTTGTTAATTTATGGAAGTAGAAAAAAGTCAGAATTCTTCCAGGACTTTGACTCAAAGCTCTTTGTTTTTCCTTTTCTACTATAGCTATTTGGAGGAGCTTTAAAATCTAGTTGATGAGATAGGAAAAAATAGACATGCAACACGGTATCAAAGAGGAAGTTCTAAGTCCTTGGAATAGTGCCTGTTTTTTGGGTCAGAGCTCCATCTATTAAAATGCATACAGCAGATGTTTAATAAATATCCTTTAAGTATTGAGGAGCTCTTAGTATCAAGCACTGTGCTGTTTCCAGGCTATGTGGAGTGGAGTCCAGACTTCCACTTCCTGACTGTGTGATCTTGGCCAATTACGCTCTGAGCCTGAGTTTCCTTATTTGAAAAACGGGGCACTCGATCTCAGCTGCCCTGAGTAGTTATGAAAATTAAATGATAACGTATTAAGATGCCTAACTCATGGAGTCTGGTGTACGATACCTAGCTTGTGTGATGACGTTTAATGCCTCTGCAAGAAGGTTCTGTGCCCTACTGTAACTGTTGGTTCTCTAGTCTCCATCAAAGTGTTTAACAACAGTGGGCTCTTCCAGTTTCTACCTCCACCAGTTCCTTTTTGAGCTGGTAAAAAATTAAAACAAACAAACCTTATTTTAACATAGTATATTGTTATGTTTCAGATGATAAACAGTAAAATAAACTGTAGCTTTTGTGGTCAGTGTATGGTAAATTCTGATGTTCAGGATATTCGATTATGTCATTTAATTTAGTAATTGCTTTTTTGGGAAAGTGAAGTTGCTCAGTTGTGTCCAACTCTGTGATCCCATGGACTGTAGCCTACCATGCTCCTCCTTCCATGGGATTCTTCAGGCAGTATTCCTGGAGTGGGTTTCCATTTCCTTCTCCAAGGGATCTTCCTGACCCAGGGATCGAATCCAGGTCTCCTGCATTGCAGGCAGACACTTTACCGTCTAAGCCACCAGGAAAGCTTTTTTAGGAGAGGGGGGATAAATACAGACCAATGTGAAAAAGAAAATAAAAACACCCACAATCCCACTGTTCACACAATCCTTGTTGGCTTAAAAAAGTTCCATGTACATGGTTGGAAATTTAAATCTATAAACCAGAAGTCCCCTCTATTAGCTTGGGTGTCACAACAAAAACAGCACAGACTGGTGGCTTAAACAGCAGAAACTTATCTTTAGTACCCAACACGAAGGCGTCTGCAGGTTTAGCTTCTCCTGCGGCCTCTCTCCTTGGCCTGTGGCTGGCCGCCTTCTCCCTGCGTCCTTGTTGGGCCGGCCCGCGTGTGGTCTGTGTCTTGGCTCCTTCTCCTGAAACGGCATCCGCCATGCTGGGTGAGGGCCCGCCCTGACACCTGACTGTAACCCGGTCACCTCCTTAAAGGCCGTGTCTCCCAATACAGTTACACTGTGCCGTCTGGAGGTGGGGCCTCAACATGTGACTTGGCGGGGACAGAGTTCAGCTCATACCTGCCCTATCCTTAAAACCACTAATAGCTTTTATTTCTATATTTCCAGAAAAAGTTCCTTTTCATATCTGTGGGCATATGAATTTAAGTGACTAGGAGTAATTGGTTTCTGTGAGCTCAGTGTGGGCAGTATACATAGGAACGAAAAATTGCTGTAGGGTTGTCCAAGTTGGGGAAGTGAACTTATGTGGAATCAGACCTGATGGCATATTGTTGTGTGTATGTGTGTTGTATCTGTGAGTTTGTGTATGTAAATACCAATATATTAAAGCCTCTTCAGTGTAAAATTGACCAGTTTCATATTTGTCTTAAGTCCTTGATATGCTAAAACTGTGTGTGTGAATTTATAAATTCGATTTGTCCGTTCAGTTTTTATTGAGCACTATTACTACGCTGGGCCCTCTGTTAGTCGTGGGGAGTATGCAGAGTCATAAGATGAGATCCCCGCCCAGAAGCCGTGAAGTTGGGTGAAGGGGCCAGGGTAGAGAGACACGTGGAGCTGTGTGCAGACTTCAGAGTCCTGTCTACAGGACAGGAGAGGAGGAGCTTGTTGCCTCCGGAGGCTTATACAGTGCTTTCTGGAGGAGGTGGTAACTGAAGCTTGTACGGTGTGTCCAAAGAGTATTTCAGGCAGAGGGGCTAGCACATGGAAAGGCAGAGTTTTGAAGAGGATGGTCAGAGGCTAAATACAGTGAAAATACAGCCTGGAGAGGAGTAACAGTGGGTGAGGCTGAACTGGTGGCTTCAGTTGCATCCTGAAGGGTCTTTTATGCTCGGTCTCTTTTTTTTTTTTTTCAAGAGCTGTATCTGTCTGTAAGGCTTGCTGTTTGCAATCCTTGAAGGATGAAAGGAGGAAAGTGGCGTTGTATTTGCATTTTCAAAGTGACAATCTGGCCTTGGGATAAAGGATAAGCGGAGGGGGATGGGAAATGGTTGGGTTGTTGGCAGGTGAGAGGGGAGTGGAAGTGGAAGTGGAAGGCACTCAGTCATGCCCGACTCTGCGATCCGTGGACTGTCCATGGGATTCTCCAGGCCAGAACACCGTAGCCGTTCCCTTCTCCAGGGGTTCTTCCCAACCGAGGGATTGAGCCTGGGTCTCCCACACTGCAGGCGGATTCTTTTCCAGCTGAGCCCCCAGGGAAGAGGGGGAATGATTGCCTGAAAGAAGACAGTTCAGGGGATGACAGAGGCAGCCGGCAGGTTGGAAAGAGGTTTCACAGGTGGGATTAATAGGACTTCCTTAGGAAAGGAAGAAAACTGAAATGATTGAAGTTTCTAGGTGGACGGAACAAACTTGGGTAAGAAGCCAGATGATGACTGAGTTTTGGATCTTTGGAATCGGAAGTACTTTTATCCCGTTCAGGCACAGATGCTCCCTGGGAATTCGGATGCATGGGTAGTGGGGTGTGGACTGGAGCGGAGGCTCCCTGTGAAGGTGTGAGCTGAGGCAGAAGAACCTGTCTAGTGAAGAGCAGTGGCTGGGACTGTATCCCAGGGCCCGTTAGCATTTTCACCGGTGGTCAGGAGGAAGCGTCGTGACATGGCCAGAGAAGCCGAGTGAGTGAGCTCTCTGGGGGACGCTGTGTGCTGTCCGGTGCCAGGGGTTTGAGGAGTCACTGGGCGGGGAAGGCAAAGACGACTGCGAGAGTGTCTGATAGATTTAGGTTGGACAGTCCGTCTGAAGTCACTCAGCAGTGGGCTTGTTAACCAGATCACAGGAAGGTCTGTGGGGAATTGGAGACGAGACACAATAGGCATGAAATAATTGATGGGGCTTTCCAAAGAAGGTGAAGTATATGGTATCCAAGAGGGGGAAGCGGGGCTCAGGAATTAGGGACATTTAGGAGTAGGTGAGCCTATGGTGGGGGAGACAGTGGCAGGAGTGGTGGAGGTGGGCAGAGGTTGCAGATGCACAACAGGAGGGTGTTTTGGAAGGGTTGACTTGGCACCCACAGCTCAGGGAAGGGTGGGTACCTCAGCATTGCACTCATTTGGTTCTTAAAATGGTGCTACTGTGAATGTTTTATCTTTCTTTATTCCTCCTCTACTAAGTGGTTATCTTATAATGTCTTGACTGTGAGTTGGAATATCCTCATTTGTCTCAGGAAAAAGATGTATTCTGGTATTGGGAAGGAGTTGTTTTTTTTTTTTTTTTTTCTTTCTAGTGATACTTAAGTAGGCGAAGTTGAGTTAGTGAGTCTGTCACATAGCACTGAGATACGTTTCTGGTGCTGGGGAGAGGAATCCATTTAGCACGCAAGTGAGCATGTTCCTGGGGAAGAAGGTGGCTCTAGAAGTTTCCTAAGACCCTTGCAGCACAGCAGGAGACTGGGTGGCTTAAAGTGACAGGAACTGATTGCTGGTGCTGGGCCTCCCTTTGGTTTCTGGGAGTGGCTGGCAGTCCCTGGGGTTCCTTGACTTCACAAGGTCTTCTCCTGTTATCTCTCTCTGTGTCCGAACTTCTCTCCTGCATGTACACTGGCCTTACTAGACTTAGGGTGCATCTTACTCCAGTGTGACCTGGTCTTAACTTGATGACATCTGCAAATAAGGTCATATTCCTTGGTTCCAGGCAGACGTGAATTCTGGGGACACCATTCAACCAAATACAGTAGTTTTAGAAATGAATTTCTAATGTGAAATTTCATGCATCAACTAAAGTTGTGTAGAGGGTTTTCCTAATGGAATTATTAAGGCAGGACATTAGAATTGTTTTAACCTATTTAGGGCTTAAGTCTCTCTGATTATATGTTTTTAGTATTGTAAACCAATTCAGATGAAATCCTGTAAATCTAAATCTGAATGATAAATGCAAACTTCCCCAAATTTGTTATTTTTAAGTGTAGTGAAAATGAAAATGTTAGTTGCTCTGTCTTGTCTGACTATTTGCGACCACATGGACTGTAGCCTGTCAGACTACTCTGTCTATGGGATTATTTTAGGCAAGAATACTGGAGTGGGTTGCCATTCCCTTCTCCAGGGGATCTTCCCAATTCAGGGATTGAACCTGGGTTTCCCACACTGTGGGCAGATTCTTTAGTGTCTGAGCCACCAGGGAAACCCTTTTTGTGTGTAACAATGCCTTTATTATCAAGGAGATAATATTTTCTGAAAAGTAAAAGAAATGCAAAAAAGCAAAATGGTTGTCTAAGGAGGCCTTACAGATAGCTGAGAAAAGAAGAGAAGCTAAAGGCAAAGAAGAAAAGGAAAGATATATCCACTTGAATGCAGAGTTCCAAGGAATAGCAAGGAGAGATAAAGCCTTTCTCAGTGATCAGTACAAAGAAATAGAGGAAAACAATAGAATGGGAAAGACTAGAGATCTCTTCAAGAAAATTAGAGATACCAAGGGAACATTTCATACATAAAAGGGGCACAATAAAGGACAAAAATGGTATGGACCTAACAGAAGCAGAAGATACTAAGAAGAGGTGGCAAGAATACACAGAAGATCTTCATGACCCAGATAACCACAACGTATCACTATGAACAAAGCTAGTAGAGGTGATGGAATTCCAGTTGAGCTCTTTCAAATCCTAAAAGATGATGCTGTGAAAGTGCTGTACTCAATATGTCAGCAAAATTGGAAAACTCAGCAGTGGCCACAGGACTGGAAAAGATCAGTTTTCATTCCAATCCCAAAGAAAGGTAATGCCAAAGAATGCGCAAACGACCACACAGTTACACTCATCTCACATGCTAGCAAAGGAATGCTCAAAATTCTTCAAGCCAGGCTTCAACAGTACGTGAACCATTAACTTCCAGATGTTCAAGCTAGTTTTAGAAAAGGCAGAGGAACCAGAGATCAAATTGCCAACATCTGTTGGATCATCAAAAAAGCAAGAGAGTTCCAGAAAAACATCTGCTTTATTGACTATGCCAAAGCCTTTATGTGGGTCACAACACACTGTGGAAAATTCTTGAAGAGATGTGAATACCAGACTACCTGACCTACCTCATGAGAAATCTGTATGCAGATCAAGAAGCAACAGTTAGAACTGGACGTGGAACAACAGACTGGTTCCAAATCTGGAAAGGAGTACACTAAGGCTGTATATCGTCACCCTGCTTATTTAACTTATATGCAGAGTACATCATATGAAATGCTGGAATGGATGAAGCACAAGCTGGAATCAAAATTGCTGGGAGAAATAGCAATATCCTCAGATATGCAGATGACACCACACTTATGGCAGAAAGTGAAGAGGAACTAAAGAGCCTCTTGATGAAAATGAAAGAGGAAAGTGAAAAAGCTGGCTTAAAACTCAACATTCAGAAAACTAAGATTATGGCATCCAGTCCCATCACTTCATGGCAAATAGATGGGGAAACAATGGAGACAGTGAGAGAAGTTATTTTTTTGGGCTCCAAAATCACTGCAGGTGATGGCTGCAGCCATGAAATTAAGAGTCTTGCTCCTTGGAAGAAAAGCTATGACCAACCTAGACAGCATATTAAAAAGCAGAGTCATTACTTTGTCAACAAAGCTCTGTCTAGTCAAAGCTATGGTTTTTCTAGTAATGTATGCAATGTGAAAGTTGGACTGAAAGCTGAGCGCCGAAGAATTGATGCTTTTGAACTATGGTGTTGGAGAAGACTCTTGAGAGTCCCTTGGACTGCAAGATCAAACCAGTCCATCCTAAAGGAAATCAGTCCTCAATATTCATTGGAAGGACTGATGTTGAAGCTGAAACTCCAATACTTTGGCCACCTAATGTGAAGAACTGGCTCATTGAAAAAGATCCTGATGCTGGGAAAGATTGAAGCAGGAGAAGGAGATGACAGAAGATGAGATGGTTGGATGGTATCACTGACTTGATGGACATGAGTTTGAGCAAGCTTTGAGAGTTGGTGATGGACAGGGAAGCCTGGCATTCTTCAGTTCATCAGATCAGATCAGATCAGTCGCTCAGTCGTGTCCGACTCTTTGCGACCCCATGAACTGCAGCACGCCAGGCCTCCCTATCCATCACCAGCTCTCGGAGGTCACTCAGACTCACATTCATCGAGTCAGTGATGCCATCCAGACTCACATTCATCGAGTCAGTGATGCCATCTAGCCATCTCATCCTCTGTCGTCCCCTTCTCCTCCTGCCCTCAATCCCTCCCAGCATCAGAGTCTTCTCCAATGAGTCAACTCTTCGCATGAGGTGGCCAAAATACTGGAGTTTCAGCTTGAGCATCATTCCCTCCAAAGAAATCCCAGGTCTGATCTCCTTCAGAATGGACTGGTTGGATCTCCTTGCAGTCCAAGGGACTCTCAAGAGTCTTCTCCAACACCACAGTTCAAAAGCATCAATTCTTCGGCACTCAGCCTTCTTCACAGTCCAGCTCTCACATCCATACATGACCACAGGAAAGACCATAGCCTTGACTAGGCGAACCTTTGTTGGCAAAGTGATGTCTCTGCTTTTGAATATGCTATCTAGGTTGTATATTGTCACCATGTTTATTTAACTTATATGCAGAGTACATCATGAGAAATGCTGGACTGGAGGAAACACAAGCTGGAATCAAGATTGCTGGGAGAAATATCAATAACCTCAGATATGCAGATGATACCACCCTTATGGCAGAAGGAACTCAAAAGCCTCTTGATGAAAGTGAAAGTGGAGAGTGAAAAGGTTGGCTTAAAGCTCAACATTCAGAAAACGAAGATCATGGCATCTGGTCCCATCACTACATGGGAAATAGATGGAGAAACAGTGGAAACAGTGTCAGACTTTATTTTTCTGGGCTCCAAAATCGCTGCAGATGGTGACTGCAGCCATGAAATTAAGAGACGCTTACTCCTTGGAAGGAAGGTTATGAGCGACTGAACTGAATATTTTCTGATGAGAAAATGATGAGAAGATGGTTGTAAATGTTTACTGTTGGATTTCCCTCTGACCCTCTAAAGACCAGACTGGTTTGTGAAAAAACAAACTTTTAATCCCAAATATAGTAGTAAATATAATAGTAAAAACAACTTGACTAGTCTGGGTTGATAGATGCAACTGAAGATGCAACTCTTCAGGTGATGGTGAAAAGAAATTTACTAGTGTGGGTAAATTCTAACTGAAATCTAATAACAAAAGTAGAAATCACTCATTTAAATATGCCTATTTGTGTATCTGTGTGTGTATTTAAATATATTAAAAGAGATTTACTGAGATGTGTAAGCAAACATATATATATCCACATATATGAGTAAGATTGATCACATGATATATTCTTTATAAAGGGCAACATTTTTTTTTTCTCCAACCTAAATGCATCACTCTATATATAGTGATAGTGTGGGATTTGGGGAGTTTGACCACTTTACTGTAAATCATAGATACGTCTTTAGTATTTTGTATTCTAAAAGTTCACATGCTCGTCATAAATTCAAACTCTTAAGAAGAGGTATAAATAACAAGCTCAGGTCTACTCCCCAGAAATAATCACTAGACACTTCCTTGTGTTTCTTTCCAGATGTTTTTCATTTGTGGGTAAGAAATGGATGTGTGTAGGGAAAAAAAATTTAAAAAGACACAGGTATATATATACTTGTTGAAAACAAACCCAATTATGCTGTAAACTTGCTTCTTTTGCTTAACAGTATATCTTGTACATCGTTTTATAGGTACATGTTGACTATTAATATGGGTCCAATTCAGTGACTAAGGATGGAAATAATTCCCATTTACTTAATCTGTTTTTTAACATTATTCTTATTAAATCATGTTGTATAATTGTCAGTCAACAGGGACGGCTCAGGTAAAATCTAATAGAAAAGGTTGGATTAAAATTGTAAATTTGTACTGTATATGGCTGTTTGTAGGGGTAAGGCAATGTGGTCTTTTTAATGTACATGATCTTATAAAAATATCTTTTTCTAATGTCCCTTGTCTGTTGTAAAACCCCTTAAACTTTTGGTAGCTGATTTCTGTCTTTTTGCTTTAAGGTAGCACTATTCTGTAGTTATTTTCCTGAGAGATTAAAGTGATTTATTTTTTAAAGGAATACATAAAAAAATTCTGTATTAATTGTGTTCATTGTAAGTTAGAAATCCTGGTTCCTCTTACTGTTCTTATGATCTTAGAAGATGCTTAAGAGCCTGAGCTCTGTGTTAATCCAGTGCTGGTTCAAATCCTGGATGAACCACTTAATAATTACTTGTGTGACCAGGGTCCCCTCCATGCTTCAGTTTTCCCATCCGTAAAATGAGGAGTGATGATTGTTGTGATGGGTCCGTAAAAAGTATTATGTTAGTTGAAGTTATGTCAGTTGCCATAACAGATAAACCCTGAAATCTCAGGGGCTTAAGAAAATAGTAGTTTATTCTCCTGGGACTTGAGTTAATCTCATCTCTGATGTCTTCTGCACAGGATTTCCAAGATTGCCCTGGGCATTGATGTCCACCTGGCAGATGGGGGAGGGAGACATGCAGGATTGTGTGGGGGACTTGGGTGTTGGGCCTGTGAGTAGTGAAGAGGTCTCTAGCACGTTTGCCCACATGTCCTTGTCAGGATCTCAGACATACGGCAGGGAGGTTGGGAAGGTGTAGCCGAAGCTGCTTGCCCAGGGGGACAGGGAAGTGGGTTTAAGTGCATTTGGTGATAGTCAGCCAGTCTGGGGTGATAGTCATTCAGCCTGGAAGATGGTGAAAAAGTAGTTAACGCAAGTCTCTTTACCTCTTGGGGGTCTGTAAGGGGAGGGTGGTGATGCAGAGGGGAACAGAGCATTTGTTGAGAACTGCCATGAAGCACTATTTTAGGAGAACTCTATATTATAACCGTATTCATTCACTTCATTCTTTAAAAAGTCCTCTAAAGACTACTATTATCTTTTTTTTTTTTTTTAACATCCAAGGAAACTAAGGCACAGGCAGAGGCATGCATGGAGTTGGGATTTGAATTCTAGCAGTGTTCACTTCAGGGTGTGTGCTTTTAACACTCTGCTGAAAGTCTGGTGCAAACACAGCTCCGTTTAACCCCTGCATGTGGCTGTGTCCTGAATCTTCCTTCTCTTGGTGTCTTGTCTTCTGCAAAGATATTCTTTGTGCCAAAATAATCTCTTTCAAATTGCTGCCACTTCCGTCCGTGATGTTCTTCCTCCCCTCCACTTGTCTTGATATTCAGTAGTCACTCCTTTTCTCTTTCCACCTTCTTCTTTTTTTAAAAAAAATTTCTTTTGGTCATTTTAAAAGTCTGTATTGAATTTGTTAGATGAAGAATCTGCCTGCAATGTGGGAGACCTGGGTTCAATCCCTGGGTTGGGAAGATCCCCTGGAGAAGGGAAAGGCTACCCACTGCAGTATTCTGGCCTGGAGAATCCCATGGTTTGTGTAGTGCATGGGGTCGCAAAGAGTCAGACACGACTAAGCAACTTTCAGTTAACAAAAAAACCAAAAAACAAACCAGTTTGTTTGAGTCAGGAGCTGAATAAGGCCCTCACATTGTGATTGATTCTTTTTTACTCTGTAGGTTGCTGCCTGCTTTTTTCCCCTGCAATGTATTTGTTGAAGAAACAGCTTACTTGCCCCGTGGAGTATCCTACTTGTCTGGATTTTGCTGATTGTAGGTTTAACATATCTCTCTAGTCTCTGTATTTGCAATTTCAAGTTCAGCCCCTGAGCAGTGTTGGAGTCAGGGCGCCTGTCCCCTGCACAGTTGTAATTCTGCCTAAGTTTAAAGTGAGCCCACCGTATCTGTGGCCCTGCGTCCACAGACTTGTCCTGCTATAGATTGTGTACTTGGGCAGGACCTATTCACTGGTAAACCCCGTGTGCACGTGGACCTGCCCAGCTCCGACCTTTGTGGTCAGCTGTAAGTAGCTGGAGCTTAGAGGCTTGATCAGATTCAGGGTCAAGTAAATATTTCCCGTGGCTGCTGCTTGGGGTGCGTTCTTTTCACCTGGAGGAATGTGCGATCTGCTTGTCTGTCTGTGACACTGGCGGCTATTGAGGGCCAGTGTCCGGGTCTGATTTATGCACTAGGTTGTCAGGTGGTGATGCTATGATTCTGTTATGCCTTCATTTTATTAGCCAGAATGCCTTTTTTTTTTTTTTTTTTAAATAAAGGGACAAGTCCCCCACACCTCTTACTTGGTTGTCTAGTGTAACAGTTTATATAGGAAAGGCAGGACAAATGTTTGATTCTTTCTCTTTCTCTACCAGTTGGTGGCGCACTCAGTTGGTTCATAAGCATTTCCGAATTGTGCTAAATATGCTTTTTTTATTCTTATTTTCTTACGTTTAAGTCATCACAGAAAAGTATCTGAAAACCGACAGAGGCAAGATCGCACCCGAGTCCCTGTCTGGCGGTGGGCCAGTGCAGGGCCAGTGCGGTGCCACCGAGGTGGTGTGGGGCACACGCTGGGGGGCTCAGCGGGCAGGTTGGGGAAGGCTCTGTGCTTGCTCTTGAGCTGCATTTGAAGGCTGAGTAGCAGTTCACTTCTGGAGGAGGTGACCGCTCTCCAGGCAAAGGAGCTGTGTGTGCAAAGGCTTGGGAGGCAGGTGTGTTTGTTAAACGTGGGGATCTCGTGTGGTTGGAGCCAAGCGTGCTGGACGTAGGAGGGTCAGGAGAGGAGGCCGTGGAGGTGGTGGGGATGGTCAGTCCGTTAAGGAAGAGTTGTGACTTCACTCTGAAGGCGGTGGAGAGCCTCTGAAAGGTTCTTATGCAGGCAGTGACAGAAACGCAACTTCGGGGGTCACCCTGGCAGCCTGTGCAGAGCGACGCGCGCGCCCTTCTCTGAACGGCTGACACAGACTCGGTGGGTTCTCTCTCAGTGTTGCTCCATGTTCCTCTTCCCCAGTAAACCTACACACCCCTGCCTCAGGCCTCCTCCTCAAGTCCTGGCTGTTGGTCTTCTCAGGGCTTGGGCCCTGGACAAGGCTAGAAACGAGGCTGTCTGGGAAAAAACAAAGTGTACTGTTTAAGGAGTCACTGCTGCTATGCAGGCAGCCCAGCTCCGGGCGCGCGAGTTGGGAGAGGAGCGATGACAGTGACGGGGGTGACGATCGGGCCTGGACTGTGGTGCGGGTGACCCCTGCAGCCTGCTGCCCCCCGCAGGAAACGGGTGTGCTGGGGAAGGGAAGGGGCTTGCTCAGGGCTGCGCTCTAGCAAGAGGCGGAGGGGGAGAGCCTGAGCCTTCCCCACAGGTTGTGGCTTTGTGACACCCTTCTTGTCTGTGCGCTGTGCCTTAGCACACCAGCAGCCACCCCCAGCCTGTGTCGTCTGCTCCCTCCCCTCCTGAGGTTTCCAGGCCCCTACTCCATCCCCTTAGTCTTGTGTCTGGAGAGCCTTTGCTGGGAGTCTGACCCGGAGCTGCCATCCCAGGGCAAAGGGAGAAGCCCAGTGTGGCTGAGGATACAGGTTGATCCGAGAACTGAGGGGGCGGGGTAGGGGGTGTTTTAGCATTCCTACCGAGAAAATTTTTTCGCATCCATACATTAAAGCAAAGTTTCTTAGGTTTTGTAGGGCTGCCATTCAACTATTAGGTAGTTGAGTTTAAAATGTGTAGAAAAAAATTAACATGCCTAAATTATAGATATTTATCAACAAAAGAAAATAAAAACGCCCTACTACTTAAGCTTTACAAACAGTGGTATATATATATTTTACATACACATACAAACTATCTCTGTGTATATACATGTATGTGACACATTTAGAAAAAATAGAAAATAAACCACCAAGAACTAACTCATCAATAAATTCAGTAATGTTGCAGGATACAGAATTAATGAGCAGGAATCTGCTCTTCTGTACACTTTTATAGCAAACTATCAGAAAGAAAAAATAATTCCATTTATAGTTGAATCAAAGAGAATAAAATACCTTGAATAAATCTTAACTAAGTAGGTTGCAGGGAGAAATATCAGTAACCTCAGATATGCAGGTGACACCAACCTTATGGCACAAAGTGAAGAGGAACTAAAAAGCCTCTTGATGAAAGTGAAAGAGGAGAGTGAAAAAATTGGTTTAAAGCTCAATATTCAGAAAGCTAAGATCATTTCATGGGAAATAGATGGAGAAACAGTGGAAACAGTGTCAGACTTTATTTTTCTGGGCTCCAAAATCACTGCAGATGGTGACTGCAGCCATGAAATTAAAAGACGCTTACTTCTAGGAAGGAAAGTTATGACCAACCTAGACAGCGTATTCAAAAGCAGAGACGTTACTTTGCCAACAAAGGTCTGTCTAGTCAAGGCTATGGTTTTTCCAGTGGTCCTGTATGGATATGAGAGTTGGACTGTGAAGAAAGCTGAGTGCTGAAGAATTGATGCTTTTGAACTGTGGTGTTGGAGAAGACTCTTGAGAGTCCCTTGGACTGCAAGGAGATCCAACCAGTCAATTCTAAAGGAGATCAGTCCTGGGTGTTCTGTGGAAGGAATGATGCTAAAGCTGAAGCTCCAGTACTTTGGCCACCTCATTGCCAAGAATTGACTCATTCATTGGAGAAGACTCTGATGCTGGGAGGGATTGAGGGCAAGAGGAGAAGGGGACGACAGAGGATGAGATGATGGATGGCATCACCGACTCAATGGACGTGAGTCTGAGTGACCTCCGGGAGTTGGTGATGGACAGGGAGGCCTGGTGTGCTGCGATTTATGGGGTTACAAAGAGTCGGACACGACTGAGCGACTGAACTGAACTGAAGGAGGTGAAAGATTTGTACTCTGAAAACAAGACAGTGTTGAAAGAAATTGAAGACAATGTTAATGGAAAGATATACAGTGTTTTTCATGGATTGAAAGAGTTAAAATTATTAAAGTGACCATACTACCCAAGGGAATCTTTGCAATCCCTATCAAAATACCAATGGCATTTTCCATAGAACTAGAACAAATCTAACATTTTTATGGAAACAAAAGACCCCAAATAGAACCGTCTGGAGAAATTAGAAAAAATCAGGAGGTATCATGCTGCTTGATTTCAAACTATGTTACAGAGCTGCAGTAATCAGAAACAGTATGGTCCTGGCACAAAAACAGATCAGTGAAACAAAATGAGCCCAGAAGCAAACTGCACTGTTTGTGGTCAGTTAATCTACAACAACAAAGGAGGCAGGGATATGCAGTGAGGAAAAGACAGCCTCTTCAGTAAGTGGTGTTGGGGAAAACTGGACAGCTGCTTGCAAAAGAATCAAACTGGATTACTTTCTCATAACATTTTCAAGCACACACACACACGCGCACACACACACACACACAATAAATATAAAAACTCAGAATGGATCGAAGACCTGAAAACAAAACTTCTAGAAGAAAACATAGTCAGTATGTTCTTTGACATTTCTATTAGCAGTATTTTTTGTGCATGTCTTCTCTAGGCAAGGGAAGCAAAAGCAGTATAAGCACATGACAGCACTCAGACTAAGAAGCTTTTGCCCAGTGAAGGGGACCATCAAAGAAGCAGCAGGGCCGCCTGGTGAACGGGGAGGTGCTGCAAAAGGGCTGTCTGAAGCGGTTAGTGCACAAATACACGAAGAACTTATACAACTCAATGTCAAACAACCCAAGTCAAAAATGGGCAGAGGAACTGAATAGACGTTTTCCCAAAGAAGATGTGCAGATGGCCAGTAGATGAAAAGATGCTCATTGTCACTGAATCATCATGGAAGTGCAAATCAGAACTACCAGAAGTATCTCCTCACACCTGCCAGAATGGCTCTTATCAAACAGACAACAAAGAAGAAGCGTTGGTGAGGACGTGGAGCAGCGGGAGCACCGGACACTGTGGATGGGCATGCAGTTTGGTGCAGTCACTGTGGAAAACAGTATGGGGGTTCCTCAGAAAATGAAAGAACTATCATACAGTCCAGGAGTCCCACTCCTGGATATTTGTCTGAAGGAAACGGAAACACTAACTTTCAAAGATACACGCACCCCTGTGCTATGCTATGCTAAGTCACTTCAGTCGTGTCTGACTCTGTGTGACCCCATAGACAGCAGCCCAGCAGGCCTCCCCGTCCCTGGGATTCTCCAGGCAAGAACACTGGAGTGGATTGCCATTTCCTTCTCCAATGCATGAAAGTGAAAAGAGAAAGTGAAGTCGCACCCCTATCTATGTTCATAACAGCACTGCTTGCAGAAGTCAGAAGATACGGAGGCTCCCTAAATGCCCATCAGTGATGGATGAAGAAGATGTAGTATATATACACACAATAGAACATTACTCAGTCAAGAACAAGAAGGAAATCTCGACATTTGCAGCAACATCGATGGACCTAGGGGGTATTACACTAATGATGAATAAGTCAGAGAAAGACAAATAGCATATGATTTCACTTATATGTGGAATCTAAAAAAAAAAAAGGACCAAACATAACAAAACTGAAACAGAGTCATAGCAGGATAAGCAGGTGGTTGCCAGAGGGGAGGAGAGAGACAGGGGAGTGAGTGAGAGAGATGGAGAGGTGCAAACTCCCAGTTTTAAACTAAATGAGTCACAGGCATGAAATATATATTGTGGGGAATACAGTCCATAATTATGTAATACCTTTGATGACAGATCGTAAGTAGACTTTTGGTGGTAATCGTTTTGAAATGTACAAAAACATTGAATCATGTTGTGTAACAGGAAGTAAAAATGTTGTAGGTCAATTATACTTCAAACACATTTGTAGAAGATTTTTTTATTGGAGGTGGGGAATAGGAGTGGGGAATTGGGTGAAGGAAGTCAAAAGGTACAAATTTCTCATTTATAATAAGATTAGAAATGTAATGTTCAACATGATGAAGATAATCACTGCTATATATAAAAGTTGTTAAGAGAATAAATCCTGAGTTCTCATCACAAGAAAAAGAGTTGTCTTTTTTTACCTGTACAGAATGATGAATGTTTGCTAACTTGAAGCAGTCATTTCATGATGTATGTAAGTTAAATCACGCTGTACACTTTAAACTTACACAGTGCTGTATGTCGATGATGTATGGATAAAACTGGAAGAAACAAAAGAGCATTGAAGATTGGTTTGGGAATGTAAGTAAATACCCCGCCTGTCCCCCATTCAGCTGCCAGATGAATCGATCCCAATCTTAGCTGCGTGTAAAAGAGAACTAGTGAAAACGGCCCAAGAACCACCGATCTGGGGTGAGATGAGGCAGGTGGTAGAGATCAGGTGTTTGAGGATTGTTTATAAAGGTGGTAAATTTTGTCTCCCTAGTGGTCTAGTGGCTCTGGATCTGGCTTGCAGTGTAGGGAGCACTGGTTCCACCCCTGGTCCAGGCAGATGCCACGTGCTGCAGGGAAGCTAAGGCCTAGAGCCCGTGTGCTGCAACAGGAGAAGCCACTGCAGCTAGAAGCCTGCGCGCCGCAACCAGAAAGGAGCCCCCATCTGCTGCAGTGAGCGCCCCGCAGCTAGAGAGAGCCCTCGCGTAGCAACAGAGACCCAGCACAAAAAGAAAGAAATGTTAAAAGAGAAAAGGTCACAAATAAAAAGTATGGTAAATTTGAAGGGTAAGTTAAGTTCAGAGGTGGGGAAGTTGAACAGGGGGTGTTTTGAATCAGAACCGTGAGCCAAGGGGGCTGTGGGTAGATCAAGATTCCCAGTAAATGGATCCCTTATTGCTGTGCCTAGTTGAAAGCTTATCTGTTAACTGAATGAAGCTCACGTGGCTTTTGGTTTCTCTGATCTGGATAGGTGGTTTTGTGCCTCAGTAACTCATTTTGCTGAAAAAGACCATTCCTGAGGGGAGCAGTGGGGAAAAGAATTGAAAAGGTGGATCCAGGCCAGCTGAAACAGTCCTTGAATGCCAAGCTTCGGGAACTGGGTTTTTATTTGGTATGCTGTAAACCATTTTAAGCAGGTGAGAAGTGCAGTGTTACTGAGTCAGATAGCTAAGTATGGTGGGACGCACTGAGAGTGCCAAGAGCTCCAGAGAAGACGTCCCATGAGGTGGCACTGAGGAGGGCACAGGGCACGGGAGGGGATCCACTGCCAGGAGAGGCATCGTGTGGAAAGAGGTGGCAGGTGGTGGTGATTTGCTGACATAGGGACTGGGAAGGAAAGGGGGAATCAGACTTTAAGCAGAGCTTTTAGCCTAAATTGTGAGAATCGTTGTCAGGAAGACTATTTTATTTCTAAAAGGTATTCTGGAATAAGTGCAGCTTAACCCAACCTTGAGATTCATGGTATGTTTGGTTTCACTTGCTACATTATTAAAATGGTGTTGTGCATTTAAGATATTTTAAGGCCTCTGTTGTAGAATAGTAACTGCAGAAAAGGAAAGGAACAAGCAGTGATAGGAAGAGGGAGCAGTGTACCCTCGTCCCAGGCAGGGCTCCTCGTGCTTGGCTGGATCCTTATGGGGGCTGTGTGCGCACTGAGGGGTGTGTGTACACTGAGAGGTATGTGCGCACTGGGGGCTGTGTGTGCACTGAGGGGTGTGTGCATTGGGGGCTGTGTGCCCACTGAGGGGTGTGTGTGCACTGGGGGCTGTGTGCGCACTGAGGGGTGTGTTTGTACTGGGGGCTGTGTGTGCACTAGAGGATGTGTGTGCACTGAGGGGTGTGTGTACTGAGGGCTGTGTACACACTGGGGCCTGTGTGCACACTGAGGGGTGTGTGCGCACTGAGGGGTGTGTGCACTGAGAGATGTGTGCACTGGGGGCTGTGTGTGCACTGAGGGATGTGTGTGCATTGGGGGCTATGTGCCCACTGAGGGGTGTGTGTGCACTGGGGGCTGTGTGCGCACTGAGGGATGTGTTTGCATTGGGGGCTGTGTGTGCACTAGGGGATGTGTGCGCACTGAGGGGTGTGTGTACTGAGGGCTGTGTGCACACTGGGGGCTATGTGCAGACTGAGGGGTGTGTGCATTGGGGGCTGTGTGTGCATGGGGGCTGTGTGTGCACTAGGGGATGTGTGCGCACTGAGGGCTGTGTGCACACTGCGGTGTGTGCACACTGGGGGCTATGTGCACACTGGGGGCTATGTGCACACTGAGGGGTGTGTGCATTGGGGGCTGTGTGCCCACTGAGGGCTGTGTGTGCACTGGGGGCTGTGTGTGTACTAGGGGATGTGTGCACACTGAGGGGTGTGTGTACTGAGGGCTGTGTGCACACTGTGGCCTATGTGCACACTGAGGGGTGTGTACATTGGGGGCTGTGTGCCCACTAAGGGGTGTGTGCACGCACTGGGGGCTGTGTGTGCACTAGGGGATGTGTGCGCACTGAGGGGTGTGTGTATTGAGGGCTATGTGCACACTGGGGCCTATGTGCGCACTGAAGGATGTGTGCACTGGGGGCTGTGTATGTGCTGGGGTGTGTGCGCACTGGGGGCTGTGTGTGCTGGAGGGTGTGTGTGTGCTGGGGAGTGTGTGTGCACTGAGGGGTGTGTGTGCACTGGTGGCAGTGTGCACACTGAGGGATGTGTGCGCACTGGGGGCTGTGTGCGTGCTGAGGGGTTTGTGTGCACTGAGGGGTGTGTGCGTACTGGGGACTGTGTACACGCTGAGGGGTGTGTGTGCACTGGGGGCTGATGTGCCCTGAAGGGTGTTAGCACCCTGGAGCCCACCCCCTCCATGTCTTCAGACATGTATAGCAGGCCTTGGCGTAGGAGGGGCAAAAGCTGTCCCTTCCCCTAGTTGAGAATCAGAATCACTAGACAGAAATATTGGCATGCCCTGAGCAGTGAGTGTCCAGCACAGAGCTGGCTCTCAAATATTTGTTGAAGAAATGAATGATCATATTTTGGCTTTGAATTAAAACTCCAGAACTCGAGGTGCTTTACCACAGAGCAGGAGGTCCGACGAGCAGCTCTTCCACGTCTCGTCCTCTCACCTGGGTTATTAAACTGATGGGATTTTCCCCCTTAGGTATAGTTGGTTCTGACCCTTACTTGCTGTAGAACTCTCCGAGCCTCTCTGCTGCCATTTGCTCAGATTTCCCAGCTTGGCCCTCAGGCCCGCTCCATGTCCTGGGTCCATCTTGCCTGTCAACCTTCGTTGGCTCTCTTCTTGCGCCCCCTCCAGCCGTGCCTGCGGCCTGGACTCCTCCCCTCCCCTCTGCTTTCACCCCTTTCCACTGTCTGCAGTCTTGCCTGCCCTTCTTCGTGAGGTCTTCGCTAATCATGAAGCGGCTTCTGGTCTCTCAGGTGGACTAGTTGCTCTCATGGTGCTTTGCTTCCTCGTGTGCACACCCCTTCAGTCTGATGGATGTCTCTGTTCAGACTTGCGTCTCCGTCTGCATGGTATTGTCGTATGCTCTGTGTTGATTGAGGTAGAGACCAGATGTCTTGTCTGGGATATTGTAGGAGGGACTTATTCATTGAGGAGCAAGTTGAACATATCCTGCTGATACTACTTTAGATATGCTTTTGGTCATAGTTATTATCAAGTAGTAAACAAGTGTTTCTAAAACCCTTTATAATTTTAAACACATGAATAAGTAGACATATTTTCCTGCCAAACCTATGCTCCCATTGCCTTGCTGTTGTTTGTCATTGCCTTGTGGTCAGTCAGTCGTGTTTCCTCTAGGCTGTTGTTCCTCTCCCCTCTGCTCCCTGCCCCTCCGTTTTGAAACAGGTTTTAAGATTTCAAATGATCAGTAAATACTTTGGTATGTGACTTCTGTGAAATATTGAACATGACTTCTGTAAACTGGTTCAACTGAAGTAACATGCGGATGGAGTTTAGAAACTGCTCAAAAAGTGGCCTTGAAAGCAGTTTGGTGGGTGGTGTGAGGGTCCTATTAGAGGGGCGGAGTGGAGGTAGGCATGGTGTGGGTTCTGTCCAGAAACTGGGCCTTGAAGGCCAGAAGAAGTCAGGAGAGGTTCTTTTTTCTGTCTTCTCTTCCTCTCTTTTCTTCCCACCTGTCTTCCGCACGGCATACAGATCTTGGTTACCTGTCCTCTAAGTCTCAGCCATTGGATTGCCAGAGAAGTCCCAGGAGATTTCTTTGAAGCAGGAGAAAACGGAATAACTTTATGCATCTAATTTTTTTTTTTTTTATATCTTGTAAGTTTTTAAAGGAAATAGAGTTTGTATTATTTCATAGAAGTTGAGAAAGAGCACAGAAAGTTAAAGATGCAATCCCTGAAAAAACCCCAGGACTTCTGACTTACTTAACACACCAAAGAAAATATTTACTTCAGAGTGAAGAAAATACTGGAACTTGAATTTCTTAATTGGTTTGTGTGGTTCATAATTATTGTTTCACATTAACTGGTTAAGGAACTTGAGACTGAGGACTAGATAACCCAGGTATATACAGATGTAAATCTAGAATTGGATACAAAAATGAATAAACATCTGGATATCTTCTTTGAACAAAGAAAGGTTCTGGTAGGTTCTGGACAGGGCAGGAAGCCCAAAAGAACAGTGTCTGCCTTACAGAGTGTACAGTCTAGGTACAAAACAAAAAGTCAAAAGAAAAAAAAAATGAGTTAATTAACAAATCGCAGTTTAATAATAAAGAATGGCATGTGTAAAAGAGATGTCGAGTAGGACATAATTAATGGTACTAAGTTGAATAGGCCTTGAGGGAAGAAGAGATTTATAGTCAAGGATATTTTAGAAGTCTGTAATTAAGGATTGGAGGAATCTGCAATATTCAGAGTGGAAGGAGATTGCAAATTAGCTTTTTAAGTTGTGAAATTTCATATTCTTCTAAATGTAATTTTATTTATAATTAATGTAGTTTAAAAAATAACAAATATTTTTATACCTATCTTACAGACTGGGGAAAAGAATATTCCTCAGTATTCTCTGAAGTTCCCTAAAAGCCTCTCCCTGATCATACCCCTTGTTCTCCTACAGAGTAATCATTCTGAAGTTTGTTTTTAATATTTTCTCAGTTCTCTTTTAAAGTTTTAAAAAACCACATGTGTGTGTCTCTCCATATGCTTTGGAGAAGGAAATGGCAGCCCACTCCAGTATTCTTGCCTGGGAAATCCCATGGCCAGAGGAGACTGGCAGGCCACAAGTCCATGGGGTCATGATAACTGCATATCTGAGGTTATTGATATTTCTCCTGGCAGTCTTGGTTCCAGCTTGTACTTCATGCAGCCCAGCATTTTGAATGATGTACTCTGCATATAAGTTAAATAAGCAGGGTGACAGTATACAGCCTTGACATCAGTTTAGTCGCTCAGGTGTGTCAGACTCTTTGCTACCCCATGGACCCCAGCACGCCAGGCCTCCCTGTCCATCACCAATTCCTGGAGCTTGCTCAAACTCATGTCCATTGAGTCGGTGATGCCATCCAGGCATCTCATCCTCTGTCGTCGCCTTCTCCTCCTGCCTTCGATCTTTCCTAGCGTCAGGGTGTTTTCCAGTGAGTCAGTTCTTCGCATCAGGTGGCCAAAGGATTGGAGCTTCAGCTTCATCCTCAAGATGAAGCCTTGACACAGTCTTTTCCCAGTTTTGAACCAATCCATTGTTCCATGTCCAGTTAACAATTGCTTCTTGACTCTCATATAGGTTTCTCAGAAGGCAGGTAAGGTGGTCTGGTATTCCCATCTCTTTAAGAGTTTTCTAGTTTGTTGTGATCCACACAGTCAACCAACCACTTTAGCGTAGTAATGAAACAGAACTAGAGTTTTTTTTTGGAGTTCCCTTGCTTGTTTCTATGATCCAGTGGATGTTGGCAATTTGATCTCTGGTTCCTTTGCCTTTTGCCTCCTTACCATTCCCTCTTACATCTCAGATTTTCCTTCTGGGACAATTTTTCTTCTTTCTCAAACTTTAGAGATTAATTGGTTGGTGTCTTTAGGTGGTATAAATATCTGTTTGTTTTTCTAAAAAATTGTCCTTTGTTTTAAATTAATGTATTTTTTATTGAAGGATAATTGCTGTACAGAATTTTGTTGTTTTCTGTCAAACCTAAACATGAATCTTTGAAAGATAGTTTTACTTCTGTGTAATGTTTTGTGTATGTGTTTGGTCACAACTTAAAATACATTTCTTACATTTCTAAAATATATTTCTCAATCCAGCTTGTACATCTGGAAAGTCTCTGTTTACGTACTGTTGAAGCCTAACTTGAAGGATTTTGAACATAACCTTACTAGCATTTGCAGTGAGCTCAATTGTACGATAGTTTGAACATTCTTTGGCATTGTCCTTCTTTGGAATTGAAATGAAAACTGACCCTTTCCCAGTCCTGTGGGCAGTGCTGACTTTTCCAAATTTTCTGGTGTATTGCATGCAGCACTTTAACAGCATCCACTTTTAGGATGTAACTGTAGATCAGACGTTAATATTAGTTTGCTTTAACTCAGTCAGCATTTGTTTAGAAATAGTGAGATGTTCCCTCTTTTTTTCTCCTTAGCTTTCCCTCTATATCTCAGATTTTCCTTCTTTGTCACTTTTCCTTCTTACTAAGACTTTAGCAGTTAATTGGTTGGTGTCTTGAGTGGTATAAGAATCTGTTTTGTTTTTCTAAAAAATTGTCCTCTTTGAAAGATAGTTTTACTTCTTTGTAGTGTTTTATGTATATGCTTGGTCATAATTTAAAATAACATTTCTTACTCTTAATCATGAGTAAAAACCATGCCAGTGCCTCTTAAGCTATGTACACAGGTCACTTTACTGGGTAATACAGAGTATTTTTTTAAATGATCCACACTCCAATCAGAGTCTAAAAGTTTCTATTTCTATAGTTTCTTGCCACTTCTTGGTATTATTGGATTTAAAACATTTTTCCAATATAGTAGGTGAGAAGTATCTTTTAATACTGTTTTAGATTTCTTTCTTTTTTTTTTTTTTTTGATTATCTGTAAAATTGAATTAAAGCTCAACATTCAAAAAATGGAGATCATGGCATCTGGTCATTGTATTTCATGGCAAATAGATGGGGAAAAAAGTGAAAACAGTGTCAGATTTCATTTTCCTGGGCTCCAAAATCAATGATGACGGTGACTGCGGCCATGAAATTAATAGACGGTTGCACCTTGGAGGAAAAGCTATGACAGGCCTAGATAGCACGTTAAAACGCAGAGACATCACTTTGCTGACAAAGGTTTGTCTAGTCAAAGCTATGGTTTTTTCAGCAGTATGTACAGATGGGAGAGCTGAACCATAAAGAAGACTCAACACTGAAGAATTGATGCTTTTGAACTGTGGTGTTGGAGAAGATTCTTGAGAGTCCCTTGGACTTCAAAGAGATCAAGCCTGTCAGTCCTAAAGGAAATCAAACCTGAATATTTATTGGAAGGACTGAAGCTGAAGCACAGATACTTTGGGCACCTGATGTGAAGAACTGACTCGTTAGAATAGACCCTGATGCTGGGAAAGAGTGAGGGCAAGATGAAAAGGGGACAACAGGATGAGATGGTTGGATGGCGTCACCAACTGAATGGACGAGTTTGAGCAAACTTATGCACATTTATATGCACTTAAAAAATTCAAGGACTTGTGTATTCTGTAATGTATCTTTTCCTCATGGAACTGTGTCTCAGAGACCTTAGAGAGCTTTCTCTTTTAGCACAAATAAGAAGTCCAGATACATTGTGTTATTGTTGTGTTGTTTGTGATTGTGCTCAGGCGCTCAGTCGTGTCCAGTCCTCTGAGACCCCATAGACTGTAGCCCCCCCAGGCTTCTCCGTCTGTGGGATTTTCCAGGCAAGAATACTAGCATGGGTTGCCATTTCCTTCTCCAGGAGATCTTCCTGACGCAGGGATTGAACCCGCATCTCCTGGATTGGCAGGTGGATTCTTCACCACTGAGCCTCCTGGGAAGTCTTTGTAGTGATCAGAAAGTGCCAGTCTTTAAGTGGGCAGAATGTGCTTTATTTAAATATTCCCTTGATCAGCTTTGAAGTTGCTTATGCTGTAGTGGACATGTCTGTTCTCTGTATATGTATGCAGTGAGGTAGGTTCTGCAGGTGGAGCTGACAGATCAGGTGCTGTGCGTATCCTCTGTTTCCATCGATGTTGGTGAATGGCCGTCCAGGGTGTGTTGGACTATGTACATCCCTGCTGGCTGTTGTGAGCGAGCATTTGTCTCTGTTGCACTCCACGGTCACTAGATATTGTCAGTATTCTTCACTTTCCACCTCAGTGTTTGATTTCCTTGATTGCTTGGTGAGGTTGAACACTTCATCATATTTTAGAGGTCAGTTTGTTTTGTCTATGAATTGCTTGTTTGTATTTGTTGTCTCTTTTCCTGTTGGGTTTATCTGTCAATTTCCTTGGTTCTTCCATTATGTCCATAGGTAAAGTTTTATTGTATTTCTCATTAAAGTGATTCCTAGTAACTTGATTGTTATTACATCTCCTTTCATTATGTTCAAGTTGATTATTGCTGCTGTTTGTTCAGCATGAGGTATAAGAAAGTCATTGATATTTTTTATTATGTTACTATGCTGACCAGTCTTATAGAAAACTGGTAGCTTTTCAGTTGCTTAACTTGTGTTTTCTAAGTAAGATGTTGGTGATGTTGTCTATCAGCGATGACAGTTTTGTCTATTCTCTTGTGATGTTAAACCTTCTTTCTCTTTATGTACCTTAATGACATAACATTTAGCATTAGGTTACATGGCTTTCCTTTTAAAGTTTGACTCTGTGTGAAATTTTATTTTTCTGTTCATTGGGAAACAGGACTGTAACTTGCGTATCTTTAGAATGGTTAGGTAGTTGTCTCAGTTCTAGTTATTAAATTCCTGTTTCCCTCCTGAGCTGTAGAACCATTGTTAACTCATTTAGCAAAGCATGCATTGAGTGCCTGTAAAACGTCTGGTGCTGATAGGTGTGGCGGGTGCGGTAGAGACTGAAATTCCAGCCATGGTGATGGTTGCATTCTATCTTAAGAGACAGGTGAGCTGCTAGAGATGGTGATAGAGCAGTGCCTCTCACGTACTAAATGCTCAGTAAAGGTTAGTTGTATGATTCCCAGTTGTAATGGTAACAAGAACAGTGCTGACTCTAGGCTGTTAGCAGTTGTAATTCCTGAGAAGTTGGTAAGTTTGGAATACCCATCTCTCCTGCCCTCAGAAAACAGTTTTCTCATGAAAGCTTTCATCAGATGGGATGACAGAAAGTGAAGAAGCAGTCACCCTCTCCTCACCCCCTTTCTTTGAGAAGTGCAAATCCTCTTTGGATTTGTTTTGGTTGGTGAAAACAGATACTAATGTCAGCCTCTTATAAAAGCAGCATAAACTGAACTTTGGAGAAGTGAGGGACGTGTGTGTGTCTTGAAGGTGCGCTGACGGTATTAGCTGACATGACGCGTGGGAATGAGACAAGGCCCTGAGTCGTGGGGCTAGGTTTCTCAGCCCCAGATGCCACTGCTGACGGAGGCGGGGAGCATTGGAAAAGCAAGTTTCCAAGGGTAGGGTACCGAGTCATGTGTGTGTTTTTGACGTGTTAACGTAGAGATGCTGCTGAGTAGGCAGATACTGAATTGTGATTGAGGAGACGATGGCACCCCACTCCAGTACTCTTGCCTGGAAAATCCCATGGATGGAGGAGCTTGGTAGGCTGCAGTCCATGGGGTCGCTAAGAGTCGGACACGACTGAGCGACTTCACTTTCACTTTCATGCATTGGAGAAGGAAATGGCAACCTACTCCAGTGTTCTTGCCTGGAGAATCCCAGGGACAGGGGAGCCTGGTGGGCTGCTGATCTATGGGGTTGCACAGAGTTGGACACGACTGAAGCAACTTAGCAGCAGCAACAGAGAGGTAGGCAGTGGAGGGATGCAGGAGTTACCAGTGTTTATAGAGAGACTGCGCCATGAACCTGTGCAGAGGATTCAGTAACGGAGCCCCGGACACTCGACCATTGCGGGGTCGGTAAAGCGCAAGAGGAGCCAGCAGAGGAAGTGAGAAGGAGCGCCCGGTGTGGTAGGGGAATCTCAGGAGAGTGTTGTGTCCAAGGACCTGGGGAGAAAACGGCCCCTGGTCTCATGGGTGTCTGACGGGTGGAGAACTGGCATGTCGTAGGTCCTTGGCAGTTAGATAACTCAGGGATCTAACCAAGACATTGTTGAATGTGACAGGAGCCCAGTCAGCTATTCGAGAATGACAGGCACAGTCCAGGCGAACCCAGCTGTCTGTCAGCCTGTTCTTCGGTGACTCTGATCCAGGCCCTTCAATGGGATGAGGGGAAGGACGATCCGTCTGAAGGGCGGACCTGGGTCCGGAGCGCTCAAGGAGTGCTGCTCTCAGGACCAGGAGAGGATGTGGTGTCAGGGGAGGGTTTCTTTTTTTTCCTTTGTTTTTTAAAGAAGACTGTGTTACTACAGTCCATTTGTATGCTGCTCGGACTTCTTTTTCTGGGGAAGGGTTGGTCATTCAGGAGAGGAAGGGAGTCAGGGCAGGTGCAGAGTCCACGAACAGGAAAGAGAACGTGATCCTGAGCACAGGCAGAGGGATGGGTGTCAACAGGGAGACCGGATGGTGTGTTTAGCGGGAGGGAATGAGGAGTCTACAGGGCAGCTTTCAGGGAAGTTGCTGGCTTGGTCGGAGGAGGATAGGAAACTCTCAGACCAGCTCTGTCCCCAGTGAAGTACCAAGCCGATTCTGTCAAGGGTGTAGAATGAAGAGTCTTCAATTGTTTGAAGACAAAAAAGTATGAAATAAGTAAGGAAATGGGAGAGTGAACCGAGCCAAGCGCTGATTGCTGGGCAGTGAGGGGCTTCCGGAGGGGCGAGGTTGGGAGTGCAGACTGAAGGCAGTGACCTGGGCCTTCAGCAGACCCTGAAGCCAGAGCAGACGCAAGGTTTGCTTTCATCAGTATTGAGCTTTTACCAGGCAAATTTAAGGGAATGAAATAAACGGAGGAAGTATTGAGGATCAGAGCATTAGACCTGCTGATCATGGGTTTCAAGCTGGGAAAGGAGGTGATAAAGGCCCCGGATAGGAGAGGGTCACAGGGAACAGGCATTGGAGGCGCTTTACATTTAATCCTCATGGTAGTCCTGTGAGGTGGTTCTTTTAAACCATTTTACTGATGAGGAAAGTGAGGCACCAAGTTTAAGCCCCTCACACATGGCGGTGCAGCTGGTAGTTAGCCTTGTGATCCAGGCAGGCTGGCTCTGCAATCTGTGCTTGTAACCGCTGTATTACTGCTGCCTCTGAGCTGGTTTCCCTCTTAGTTCAGCTGGTAGAGAATCCGCCTGCAGTGCAGGTGATCCCGGTTCGATTCCTGGGTTAGGAAGATTGCCTGGAGAAGGGAAAGGCTACCCACTCCAGTATTCTGGCCTGGAAAATTCCGTGGACTGTATAGTCCAAGAGGTTGCAAAGAGTCAGACATGACTGAGCGCCCTTCACTGAGCTGGGTGGTGAGACGCTGGTAGGGGAGATGAACCAACAGATGCTGTCCAGTTGAGCACCTGTTGGAGTGAGGGCCTCGAGGGTGTAAGCTCCTGTGGACATGGGTGTAAATCTGAGATAAAGAGGGAACATCTCACTATCTCTAAACAAACACTGACTGAGTTAAAGCAAACTAATATTAATGTCTGATCTACAGTTACATCCTAAAAGTGGATGCTGTTAAAGTGCTACATGCAATATGCCAGAAAACTCAGCACTGCCCACAGGACTGGGAAAGGTCAGTTTTCATTCCAATCCCAAATTCCTATTTAAATTCCTGCTTTCAGCCTCTTTTTTTTTTTTTTGAGTGTGTCAGTCAGTGTCCTGTCCAGTGGAGTGAAATCTGAGATGCTTGAGGAGAGGTGGCCTTGAAGTGTTTTTCCTTTGCCCATTTTGATGGCTTGGAGAAGGCAATGGCACCCCACTCCAGTACTCTTGCCTGGAAAATCCCATGGACAGAGGAGCTTGGTAGGCTGCAGTCCATGGGGTCGCTAAGAGTCGGACATGACTGAGCGACTTCACTTTCTCTTTTCACTTTCATGCATTGGAGAAGGAAATGGCAACCCACTCCAGTGTTCTTGCCTGGAGAATCCCAGGGACGGGGGAGCCTGGTGGGCTGCCGTCTATGGGGTCACACAGAGTCGGACACTATTGAAGTAACTTAGCATAGCATAGCATAGCATAGCATTTTGATGGCTGAGCAGTGGGGTTTGGTAGCAGATACAGGCACTGGCCCAAGGTAGCAAGCTTCCCTACCCTCAACAGGTTTTGTTGTTGTTGTTTTAATGGAAGTTTAGGGCAAACCAGTAGTTTTATAGACCTCAGCAGGGGGAGTTTGTGGATCTTTTTCCCAGTATGTTGACCTCACTACAGTTTAGCTCTGACCAGTTGAGTGACTTTGGGTAACCTATTTAACCTTTCTTAATTTCAATTTGGGGCTTCGTAGATGGCTTAGTGGTAAAGAATCTGCCTGCCAGTGCAGGAGATGGAGGAGACACTGATTCAGTCCCTGGGTCAGGAAGATCCCCTGGAGGAGGACATGGCAACCCACTACAATATTCTTGCCCGAAGAATCCCATAGACAGAGGAGCCTGGTGGGCTGCAGTCCACGGGGTTGCACAGAGTCGGACACGATTGACAGATTGAATTTGCTTATCTGTAAAATGGGGGCCGTAGTGCCTACTTCAGCAGAGTAGTTATGAGGATTCCATGAGAATAATGTACTTTAAGGATTTTTTTTTGTTTTTGCTTCATGTATTTTGAAGTTCTATTGTTAGATTTACATACACATTTGGAATTATTTGTTGTTGGGAATAAGTATTGCATGGGATACCCTTCTTTATCCTTGTCATTTTATTTGAAATGACATACTGCTTTGTATGGTACTAACATATCCATTTCAGCTTAATTTCGGTTAGTGTTGTATGATCTATCTGTTTCCTTAAATGTGTCGTCATTTGATTTCAGCTTCAAGTAGACAGCATGTAGTTGGGGCATGTTTTTTAAAATTGATTCTCACACCACCTCTGTGTTTTGATTGGCGTGTCTAGGCCACGTATGTTTTGAAAGTTAAAGTGAAAGTTAAGTCGCTCAGTCGTGTCTGACTCTTTGCCACCCTGTGGACTGTAAGCCCGCCAGGCTCCTCGGTCCATGGGATTCTCCAGGCAAGAATACTGGAGTGGGTTGCCATTTCCTTCTCCAGGGGATCTTCCCAACCCAGGGATTGAACCCAGGTCTCCCACATTGCAGGCAGACACTTTTACCTCTGAGCCTTTGTGCTCTTGTTGGAGAAGACTCTTGAGAGGCCCTTAGACTGCAAGGAGATCCAACCAGTCCATTCTAAAAAGAGATCAGTCCTGGGTGTTCTTTGGAAGGAATGATGCTAAAGCTCAAACTCCAATACTTTGGCCACCTCATGCGAAGAGTTGACTCGTTGGAAAAGACCCTGATGCTGGGAGGGATTGGGGGCAGGAGGAGAAGGGGACGACAGAGAATGAGATGGCTGGATGGCATCGCCGACTCAGTGGATGTGACTATGTGTGAACTCCGGGAGTTGGTGATGGACAGGGAGGCCTGGCGTGCTGCAGTTCATGGGGTTGCAAAGAGTTGGACACGACTGAGCAACTGAACTGAATTGAACTGAGGGCCATCATTGATTTTTTAATTTCTACTGAGTCTTTTATTTTGGTTTTGTAATTTTTTCTTTCTAAAATTTCCTCTTGGTTCTTCTTTATGTCTTTTCATTATTTGCTTATACTTTCTATTTTAAGCTCTAAGTGTTCAGAATTGCTCATACGAACATTTTATAATAGCTGCCTGAAAGTGTTCATAATTCCAACCTCTGTCATTTTATCATTAGCCTCTTGTATTTTTTCGGGGGATTTGATTTTATTGTAGTTCTTTGAGTATCAATTAATTTTGGATTGTTTCCTGAATGTCTTAGATATTATAAGACGATGGATTTTAGAAACATCTTATGGAGAAGGTTGGTAATTTTGATTTAACAGGCACTGAGCCTGGGTAGGTACAAGTTGCAGGTTACAGCCAGCCTTTTGTGGGCTGCAGTGAGGTCAGTTTAGTTTTCAAAGCCTCTTGCGGGACCGTTTCTGTTTGTACTGTGTGTGCAGTACCAAGTCACCCCTGTGGGACCTGTTAGCTCAGCTCGCAAAGGTGTTCTTACACTAATTCGGATCAGGCCCACCCACGGGCGGGTTGTGGTCAGTTCAGGCAAGCTCTCTTCTTTTTCTGCACCTCAGCACTGAGTTCTGGGTTTCAGACTTCTTTTAGTTCAGGCCAGGGGATACGGGAGAGGTAAAATAGTAGTAAACTTAGTGATACTTTGGTGAATTTTGGTGTCTGTTTCTGAACAAACTGCTGTTACAAGTTTTTAAGGCAACTCAAATGGTTGTTTCATGAATTATTTACATTCAGTGGGAGAAAAAAGTTTGGCATATGTTTCTCCAACTTATTTAGAGGAGCCCCTTGATATCTTTTGTTTGGAGTTTTTAAAGTGAAAAATAGGCTGTAATTTTATTTTCTTTCATTACCCTTGTTTTGACTTGGTATGTATGACAGTTGTAATATCTGCAAAAAATGGGTGGAAGAGTGTTCTTTTTTTATCTTATGGGACAGGCCTATGTCTATAATGGATATTAGTTTTATGTAATGTCTTTGATTTTTGCTGTCAGTGGCATGCCAGCCTCATAGAATGAGTTAGAAAGTGTTCTGTTCTTATTCGTTATTTACAAAAGATAGTGTAGGTTAATATTATTTCTTAAAAGTTTGATAGAATTCATCAGTAAAGCCATCAGGGATTGGATTTTCTTTTTGTGAAGGTTTTTACTTACACATTCAATCTTTAAAATATGTGATTGGGTTACTCAGATTCTCTGTTCTTAAGTCATATTTGGTAATTTGTGCCTTCCAAGGATTTTGCTCCATTTCATCTGAGTTGCTGTTTTAGTGACAAAATTGTTTGTAATAGAATATCATCATCCTTTTAACGTGTGTAGTCTCTCTAGTGATGACCCTCTGCTTTCAAATTTTTTATTGGTAATTTGTGAGGCTTTTTAAATTTTTATTGATCATTTTTGTTGGTTAGTCATCTGTTCTTTCAAAGAACTATCTTTTGTTTTCAGTTAAACTTGTGGTTTTATGTCATCAATTTCTGCTCTTTATTATTTCTTCCCTTCTACTTATTACAGTCTTGATTTTCATTTTTTAATTTCTTTTAAGAGGAAACCTATGTTACTATTATGTAACTTAAGTTTTTATAACTTTTTTTTTTTTACTGTTTTTTTATTGAGGTATAATCTATGTACACTATTTCAGAAGTGTCAGGTGTATGACATAATAGTTGTCAGTGATTTGCAGTTATTAAAGGTTATATTACTGTTTATAAATGGAGTAATAAAACCTTATATGTTATAAAATAATTATTATAAAATATTGATTATATTTCCTGTGTTGTACTATATATCCTTATAGCTTATTTATTTTATACAAAATAGTTTATACCTCTTAATTCCTTACCCCTATCTTGCCCCTGATCTTACTATTTAAAATTGTAAATTTCCATTCACTGCTTACCCGAATGTTACAAATTTTGAAATGCTGTGTTTTCCTTTTCATTTGGCTCAAGCTATTTTCTGATTTTCCTGATCATTTCTTTCTGGACTAGTGGTTGTTGCTATTTCTCCCATCAGTCTTGATTCCAGCTTGTGCTTCATCCAGCCTGGCATTTCGCATGATGCACTCTATACATATTAGTTAAGTAAGCAGGGTGACAATATACAGCTCTGACTACTCCTTTCCTGATTTGGAACCCGTCTGAACTTGGGGTCATGCACCTGAAAGGAGTAGGTGGTGTGCTGTCCTTTGGAAGGGTGTTCTTTAACTGTCAGTTCAGTCCATGTGGTTGGTGAAGTGAAGTCTCGTCTCTCAGTTGTGCCCGACTCTTTGCGACCCCCTGGACAGTAGCCTACACCAGGCTCCTCCGTCCATGGCGTTTTCTAGGCAAGAGTACTGGAGTGGGTTGCCATTTCCTTCTCCAGGGGATCTCCCCGACCCAGGGGTGTGGTTGGTAGTATTAAATCTTGCATCTCTTTACTGAGCTTTGTGTCTCCCTATATCAGTTATTGAGCAGAGGGTTGTGCCAACAAGGTGTAATTGTGGCTTTAAACATCTCTCCTTTCATGTTTTGAAACTTTGCTGTGGAGTGCATGCAGTTTTAGGATTGTATCTCCTTGATGAAGATTCTTGCTGTCTTCATTTAATCTGACAAGTTTTGCCTTTTAATTGTTGGGTTGAGACCATTTACCCTTAAATAATTCCTGATGTGGAGGGACTAGCTCTACTCGCGCTTTGTTTTGTATTTGTCCCTTCTCTCCCATTTTCTGCCTTGTTTCCTTCTCTTCATTTCCTCTCTTTTTTGGGTTAATTGAATATATTTTTAGGATTCCGTTTTTGTTTCCCTTGGACTAATGAACTGACCGTGTGTGTTTACAAAGGATTTAGGATTTACATTGCAGTGTTCACTCTTCAGAGGGTGTCTCAGTTTTACCACTTCAGATACAGTATAAAACCCGTATGTCAGCATACTTTTACCCTCCTGTGTTTTGAACTATTTTTTCTATACATTTAAATTTTCTACATATTTTGAAACCCACAATAAGTTATTATTTTTGCTTTGAACAGTGAGTTAATTTTTAAAGAGGTTTAAGTATAAAAGTCTTTCATAAATTTACTCACATACCATTTACATCACTCTTTATTCTTTTGCATACAGGAATTTTGGTCTAGATATTTATTGATGGAGTATTATTTTCCTTTTGTCTGAAGAATTTCCTGAACATAAAATGAAGGTTTCTTTTAACTTGTTTAGCATTTGTTTATTTTTTGTTTTATTTTTTTCTGTTTTTCTTTATTTGGCTACGTCAGATCTTAGTTGTGACACACAGGATCTTGGTTGCGTCGTTGAGGATCTTCTGTTGCGCTGGCCTAGCTTCTCTGGTTGTGGAGCATGGACTTCGTTGCCCCACTGCATATGGGATCCTCGTTCCCTGACCAAGGATCAAACCTGCGTACCCTGCATCGCAAAGTGGATTCTTAGGCACTGGTACACCAGGGAGGTCCTACTATTATTTTTGAAGGATGCTTTTTTTTGTATGTTTTATTCAAGGGTTTATGGGTTTCCCCCCCGTATAATTTTCTTCCAAGCACAGATGAAAAGGTTGCAGTCATTATTTTTGTTACTCTATAAACAGTATGTCTTTTGAGGGGAGTTGCTTTTACGAATTTCTTTTTCTTGCTGTTTGTCAGCAGATTGTTACGTGCCTTACTGGAGCGGGTTGGGGTGGGTGGGTGGGGGTGTGTGTGTGTGTGTGTGTGTGTGTGCGTGCGTGTGTGCGGGTGGCTGTGTGTGTTAGGGATTTTGTTGTGCTTCTTGTGTCTGTGTTTTGTTTTGTTTATTTCTTTTTATTTATTTGGCTGTGCTGGGTTTTACTTGGCTTCCCTGTTGGCTCAGACAGTAAAGCAGGTTTTTGCTCGGCAGCATGTGGGATGTAGTTCCCTTGACCATGGATCTAACCTGGGCTCCCTGCGTCGGGAGCACAGAGTCTCAGCCACCAGGTCGCCATAGAAGTCCCTGTGGGTTTTTTTTTTTTTTCTAATTTGTAAGATTTTGTTGCTATTATTTCTCTAAATATTTTTCCCATTCCCTTCCCTCCTAGTCAAGCTTCACACATATTAGACTGGTTGTTACTGTCCCAGAGGGCACTGCATGTAGCTGTGTTTGTCTTTTTTTCACTTTGTCCTTTATTTGGGGAAAGTTTTTGTTTTGCTATGTTTTGAAGGTCAGTCGTCTTTCTTTTGCAGTTGCTAATCAGATGTTAATCTTTCAACGTGAAGTTTTCATATGATGTCATCTTTTGGTGTTAGCCTTTATCATCTTCCATTTCTCTTCTTTTTTCGTGTTTTCCATATTCAGTAAGCATGAGGCATAGTGATAATAGCTGGTTTAATATCCATGCTTATCTGTCTGTCATCTCTGCTTTCTGTTTCTATTCCTTGGTTTTTCTTCTGGTTATGTCTTTTTTTTTTTCCTTTCTGGCCACCAGTTGAACTAATTGTGGGCCATTCTGATTCTGTTGTTACTCTTCAGCTCTTTTAAGGCTGGTCTAGAATAGTGTTTGTTCTAGGCTTCATGTAGCCCTCGTTCGAAAGGTGTGCTCCAAATGCGTTCTGTGTAGTCCCTGAGGTCTTAGCACTCTGGCCAGAGGGAGCATGACCGATTCCTGGCTCAGTGTGAGCTCTGGGACTCGTCCATGTTGCATCTTTTCTCTGTTGGTCCTTGCCTTGGAAGCAGCTCCTGTTCAGCCTTGTGAGGTTCTACACCACAATGGTACAGTTTGGTATTCAGAGTGAAACTGCATAAGGGCACTCTTATGCAGATTTCTGGAGCTTTTTCTCTGCTGCCTTGTGTTGTGTACTCTGCTCCACAACTTCTGATTTCTCTGTGCTCATTTCAGCACAGTCGCCAGCCTTGAGTTCCCTCTGGTGCTGCAGATCATAAATTAACCCCATGCAGGAAGCCTCTGTAAGGGTGGGGTTCACCTTTTTTGTTTCCCAGGGATTACAGTTCTCTCCCTGCCTGTCGTCCAGTGTCTTATAATACTATTTGTTCTGCTTCGTCTGTTTATGAGTGAGTGAGTGCTTAATAGCTCAGTCGTGTCTGACTCTTTGTGACCCCATGGACTGTAGCCCACCATGCTCCTCCATCCATGGGATTCTCCAGGCAAGAGTCCTGGAGTCCCCATTCCCTCCTCCAGGGGATCTCCCCACCTAGGGATTGAACCCAGGGCTCCCGCATCAGCAGGCGGAAGCTTTACCGTCTGAGCCCCCAGGTTGTTTTAGAAATTCAAATTAGTTTTTTTAAATTAGTTTTAATTTTTATAAGATTAACAAGAAACACTGAATTTTGGAAAATTTTCTCAAATAGAGTTAGTTTTATTATTTTACTTCATATTTCTCTGCAGCAAAATGAAACAAGGAAAAGTAAGATGAAAAGGTTATGAGATACAAAGGAAAAAGAGAAGAGAGAAAAACTAAATAAAGATTAAAATAAATAATCTTTGTGTTATCGTTTGTAATTAGACTGTTTAAAACCAAAACCAAGAACATGTGAGTGCGCTGCGAAAATCTATGCATCTATTTTGCCATTTAAATTTGGAAATTGCCAACTGCTGTGGGTTTGACAATATGACCTTTATGTTTCGCATTCAGAAAAATCAAATTCCTGATGTTGATACATTGATCCATTGACAGAAGCAGTAGTATTCTGATGGATTGATGAATGTAAAAAGCATGTTTTCAGTGGTGCCAAAAATCAAGAATGGAAGAAATAAATAGAAGCAGGAAGAAAAGCAAGGCAAAAATTAAAATTTATTTTTTAGGAGTAAATACCACGGTTCAGGGGCTTCCCTGGAGGCTGACTGGTGTAAAGAATCTGCCTGCCAATACAGGAGATGTGAGTTTGATCCCTGGATCAGGAAGATCCCCTGGAGTAGGAAATGGCAACCCACACCAGTATTCTTGTCTGGGAAATCACACAGACAGAGGAGCCTGGTGGGCTACAGTCCATGGGGTCACAAAGAGTCGGACATGGCTTAGCAACTACCACCTGATGCAGACAACCAACACGCTGAGATACTAACAAGATAAAACAAGTTTGACATAAAGCCAGTTGTGCTCCAAACTTATAACTAGAGATGGCGAGGATAGTGGCGAGAGAAACTTAGAACAGGGCATTGGCCTGGAAGATCAGGGTTAGCCAGCAAAGCCATGTGTCTTTGCGTGTTTTCAGCAATGAGTGGACACAGTTATGAAGAACATGAAGGAAAGATTAAATGTAAATTTTATTTTACTTCCATAATCTCGCTTGAATTAATTTCTTATTCTCTTCCCCGCTATAGTAGTCATGTTGGGATTATTTCAAGAGTTTCCTGTCTCCCTGTATCCAGTCATTATATTGGTCTGCGGGTTTCTAATCAAATGAATCACCACCCCCACCTTTAAAAAATATTCTTAGTCTGCCTGTCTCCTCGCAGCTCCTCTCAGCCAGTCTGCTCCGGCAGTGTGTCCCTGCTGCCCTGCCAGCTCTTCTCTTAAGAATTTAGCATTTGCTGTTTCTTCTGCTGCAGCACTCTTTGACCAGATATCTGCCTGGTTTGGTTCCTGTTCTGCTTCACATCTGTACTCAAGTGTCTCCTTACTCAGATGAATTTTATTTCGCGAAGTTTATTTTGTAAATGTAAAAGAGTCGGACACGACTGAGTGACTGATTTTATAAATGTATTTAAACAGATAGCCAGTCCTTCATTCTTTGCCTTTTTTCCCCTAGTATTTTTTTGCGTTTTATTTGTTTTCAAGAATAAAAAAATATATCTTCCTACTAGAGTGTAATTTGGAGAAGGCAGGGATTTTGTTTTCTTTATCCAGTGTTTTAACAGAACCAGACACAAAGAGGGTTGATGGAGTTGTCTAATGTGGCTTGTTAAATGTATTGTCTAAATACTTGCTTAAAATGCTTTTAGTGTTTTCATCTATCGGTTTCTGAGAGTGAGATGTTAAAATCGCCCGTAATGATTGTGAAACTAGCAGTTTCTTTCTATTGCTCTTTGTATGTTTGTTTTATGTAATTTGAAGTTCTGTTAAGTTACACTGCTGAATTACTTTTATCGTTAAATAATGGCAGCATTAAGTTTTAAGCCATTTATATTTGCTGTGTTAACTCATATTTATATTTATTATTTTCTATTTACCAGGTATTTTTTTTTCTTCTGGTCTGCCTGCTGTTGGACTGATCAAACCTTCGTTCCTCTGTTCCTTTTTTACTTTGTTTTAAGTTAAACATAACAAGTTGCCTTAATAAATTCTAAAGATAATTATTCTCTCCCTTTCCCCATGAACAGTAAAATCAGCCTTAGCCTTAATACCCCATTCCCAAAATTTTTGTCATCTTACTCTGCCTCTTTCCCCTCTTATGAATGATGGTGTTTTCACTGCTTGACTCGGTGTGTTATATTGGCAGATTTCTAATATTAATATTCTGATTATTGGTATTTTATTTAGATTTTTTTCATCCACAGTCTTTGGATATGTTAGGGCTTTGGTTCAGGTATCCTTTGTTAATTTTGGGGAGGGTGAGGATGACTTTAGACAGTTCATAGTAGTTTGTTTATCAAATATTTCAACTTTGATTACTTTAACTTAAAAGATTTATACTTTTCCTTTATTAGTTTTGATGGATTTATTTCCTTTAAAAAGTAAAATTTAAATGGGTTTCCTGTTGTTTAAAACAGCCTTTCGCTTAATTTTTTTGATATTTTCTTTATTTCTTAATTGTTTTCGACTCAGTATTTTTCAAATAAATAGTTCATTTGTGCTTTTTCTTTTTAAGTAATGAAATAATTTAAAGCTCTGAAATTATCTGAATACTGATTTATCAGTTGTTGTTTTTTTCTTTATGTGTTTAAATTTTTTTTTTGACTCATTTATGAGACATCAAAGACGTTAAAGGCCTTAGTTTTTTTAAATTGTATTGGTTAAAAAAATACTACTTTACCATGATTCTTAACATTTATTTGACTTTACTGAAGTGTTTATAAGTTAAAAATCCATCACACTTCTAGTGTGATTAAATTATGTTTAACGGAGGGTTTTTTTGGGGTGGGGCATGGTTTGCAGGGGTATGCCTCACTTTCTCCTTAAGGAGTAAAATTTTAGAAATAGAGATCACAGATGTCACTCCCTGATTTCATTAGATCTAGAGGTATAACCTGGTGTGTGCACTTTGAAAAGAGCCACTTAGGCAGTTAAGCGCCACTGCTGTAAACAGGTAGTCATCTCAAGGTCTGGTAGAAGAGGGGAAAGCCTCGTCTGAGGGGTATGTGAAGAAGTGAGTTACGATGACATGGACATAGTAGTGTGGGCCTGCCCCCGTGTTTGGGTGTAAGGAGCAGCTGAATCGGTGGGGAAAGCAGCTATGAAGTGTGGCATTTACTATTGACACCGTGAAATGAAGGGAGGATTTGCCTACATCATTTCATTCTGTGTACCTTTCACTTGTGTTTCATTTTGAGTAGAATTCTAAGTCTTCAAACGTACCGTTTAATTATATGTGTTTATTCTTGGTCTGCAGGCCTCGAAGCAGAGGAAAAACCGCAGCGGAAGATGAGGACAGCATGGATGGACTGGAGAGCGCAGAGACGGAAAATACTGTGGAAACAGGTGCCAGAGCTTAACTAGCAAGTTTAAAATTTACTCAGTCCTTTGCACAAGCAGCGTTTGGCTGTCCACTGAGTTCTAAGGTGTCCATGTGCTGAAGTAGTTTGACAAGTAACAAAGTGAAAAAACTGAGTTTTCTTTCTTTTTTTCCCGAAAAGCTCTTGGTAGAAATCATTTAAACTCTGTATAGAAATATTTTATTAAAGCAAAATTAAAACTGGAATAAACATAATTCTAGGCCATTTGCGTGACAAGTCCCGGTAAATTTCTGGCTGATGAACCATCTGGTGTTTATTTATTGTGTTAGTATTTTGGTGAGGGAAAAAGTACATTTCATTAGCTAATAATACTGTGAACTGCTGGGTTAAGCCAGACCAAATGCTTTCTTGTCTCCTGGACTTTTGGGTGCCTTAAGGAAGCTAATGTGTTTTTGCATCTGCAAGAGGAAGGTAGAGCAAGTTGCCAAGGTAGTTTTCCAAAATTCACCCTGAGTTAGTGATTTAACGGGCTGTCAAAGGGAGTAGGTTTCATATCATGTTCAGAGGTTTGTCTAAGCGAGGTGGCCTCTCATTGTGCTTACAGTTGTTGGATAGACTGTAGACACAGTTGATAGGTTTCTTCTCTGAAGTTGGATGGCATCTCCTTGATGCTTAAAGGAGAAAATTAGAGAAAATACAGAGAAAATTAGGAATTGCTAAGTCTTTTAAAATATTGTTTTCCATGAAATACTTTTGGTTATCTGATGTGTTCCTGTTATATGCCTGTAATTCTTGAAAAGCCTTCAGAAGTCCAGCAGTTCTCATTGCTTTTCCCTTAGGGTCTAGTTAAGTAGACAGACCAGGGAGAAGCTGGAGGTTCAGAATGCTTCTCCTTACATTTTACCCCTTTGGTGCACATTCATTACCATGTTAATATTTTATACTTGGATTTATTTCAGTTCCCCATAGCTTGTTTTTCATAGTTTTTCCTCTTAATTTTAATTTTTTCTGCACTTTGTGCTGTTACTATCGTGTCAAAAGTGACTTGTACTTTTGAGTGACATTTATCATTAAGTAGACATCCCTCTAAGCCGGTGCGCTGACTGCCCGCAGTCCCGGCTCCACCATCTCCCCGTCTGTGTTGTCCTCAGAAGACTCAGCGCCTCCCTGTCGGTTATCCTCTTCTTCCCCCGTCATCCATTCTCACAATCTATTCAATACCCAGAATAGTGGCGCCTTCCTTTCCTCAGCAGCCCTCTCCCCAGCCCACGTGAGCCACTCATTCCTTTATTTATCAGGCTGCGCTAGGCCTTCATCATGGCACTTGGAGACTTCTCTTCGCCCTGTGGAGCTTGGGCTCCAGAGAGTGCAGGCTCAGGAGTTGGGGCACGTAGGCTTAGCTGTCCAGCGGCATGTGGGATCTTAGTACCCTGACCAGGGATTGAACCTGGGTCCCCTGCCTTGTAAGGCAGATTTCTCAACCACTGGACCACCTGGGAAGTCCCAGCCTCTCTTTCTTATGGCCATACTTTAGTCTTTAGTATTGTATCATTTACTAGGACAATTGCTGTTTCACTTCCAAAGTCTCAGTTTCAAGTCTAACTCTTCTTTTACCAGCTGTATATCCACATCATGATAACCCTTCAGCCATAGTGACTTGTCCAACTTAAGGATCTTACCCATGGGGTTTGTCAGCCTCTTTTTCTCATTCAGATTCTGTCATCCATTGTGGTAGTCTCTCTCTCATGCACCTGGAACTCCGTTGCCATCTTCCCACTGTTATGGTTTCATAACAAAACTCAGACTCTGCATTACAGCAGCCAGAGTGACTGGAGAAAACCTCAACCTCCAGTGGGTCATGGTTGACTTTACACTCATACCACTATACCTAGAGTTCTCCCACCCATTATCATGGATCATCCTTTATCTACCTTCTCTTCTTTCAGACTTTTGACACCTCATGTTCCATTTTTCAGTTGATGATCTTATTTCAATGAAAAAAAAAAAATAGAAGCAATCAGGAAAGAAGTTCCACAGTTATCCACCATCAGATCTTCTTTGCTGCTCTCATCTCTACCCCTCTGATTATCAGCCCTCCTGTTAAAATGGGATAAAGAGTCTCTGGGGTTTCTACAGCCAGCTCCTCTGCCTGTGTCCCTCGTTCTGTCCCCCTTGCCCCTTCAGTCTTCCTTGGTTTCCAACATCTTGAGCTCCCTCACTCAGAGAGTTATTTCCATTAGTGTTAAGCATTTGCTACACTTTTTTTTTTTTTTAACTTTTTATTTTACATTGGCGTATAGGTGATTAAAAATGTTAGGTTAGTTTCAGGTGTACCACACAGTGATTCAGTTATACCCATACGTGTATCTGCTCTTTTTCAAACTCTTTTCCTGTTTAGGTTGTCGGACGATGCTGAGTGGTGCTCCCTGTGCTGCACAGCAGGTCCTTGCTGGTCACCCAGTTTAAATATAGCCTGCATAGTGTCACCTTCTCAAACAAAAGCACCTTCTCGTGATCGGATGTCGCTTTCAGTCACTGTATTGCCTCTGTGCTCATCTTCACAGCAGAACCTCTTGAAAGCATTGTCTGCACTTAGGGTTCAGTTCAGTTGCTTAGTTGTGTCCGACTGTTTGTGACCCCGTGGACTGCAGCACACCAGGCCTCCCTGTCCATCACCAACTCCCAGAGTTTACTTAAATACATATCCATTGAGTCGGTGATGCCATCCAATCATCTCATCCTCTGTCATGCCCTTCTCCTCCCACCTTCAATCTTTCCCAGCATCAGGGTCTTTTCCAATGAATCAGCTCTTCCCATCAGGTGGCCAGAGTATTGGAGTTTAAGCTTCAGCATCAGTCCTTCCAATGAATATTCAGGATTGTATGGTAGCTGCTTATTTTTGACCATTTTCTCATGAACCTGCTACAGGCAAGCTTTCTTCCTCTCACTCTACTAAAACTGTTTTGGTTTCATGTTGCCAGAACCACCGTTGAGTCTGTTCCCTTAAGTATTCAGTCTCACTTCATGCCGCTAACAGTTTCAGGAGTGAAAGTCTCTCTCTTTTTAATTTGACTTTTAGGATGCCACATTCTCTTGTTCTTTCCTATCTCACTGGTCTCTTCCTTTCTGTTTTGCTTATCTTCTCACAGATTAGGTGGTCTCATTCAGTTTAGTTGCTATAACTACTGTCTGTGTGCTGGTGACTCTTTAAGAGTTATATTGTCAGCTCTTTTCTTACTTTGAACGCAACCAGTGTCTTCACCTTAGTTCTTAACATCTCCTCTTAGATGTCCCCAGTGGATCTCTAGCTTAATATGTCTTCTGTGCAACCATTGGTTGTTCCCAAACCTTCTCCTCCTCCAGGGTTCCTGCCTCAGTAAATGACATCATGTACGATTCAGGCTAAAAAACGTGGAACCTGTTGGAAAATGCTTCGGGCTGTACCTTAGTAATGCGTCCTGATTTCAGACAGCTTTCGTCTCCTCACTGTGGTCACTCCAGAACTCGGATCACCACTGTTTGTGTGAATTGCTGCCAAGTTACCAGCTGGTCTCACTGTCACCCACTGTAGTTTTGTTCTCCATGTAGTGGCAGAGTGAGCTCCTAATACCCCAAGTAAGGACTTCCCTGGTGGTCCAGTGGCTCAGACTCCGAGCTTCCAATGCAGGGGTCCTGAGTTCAGTTCCTAGTCAGGGACCTAGATCCCACATAACACAGTTAAGATCAGCCAAACAAATAAATGGGACTGTGCATTCAAATAAATTAATTAATTAATTAAAAAAAAAGACAAACCCAAGAGTCTTTTACTCTCCTTCTGTCAGCTCTCCAAGGCCTCCACTGACACTTAAAACCCTAAGTCCACTTGCGATCTTCATGCTCTTCTGACCTCGCCACCTGTCCAGCCGCATCTCCTGTCTTGCCCTTGCTCTCCGGGCTCCAGCCCTTTCTCAGGCACTTTTTGTCTCCTTAGCTCAGCGCCTTTCCCCCAGACCCTCATGGGACTTACTGCCTGACTTTAGCCAACTCTCTGCTCGGTGCTCCCTTGTCAGAGAGGCCTTTCCTGCCCAGCCTGTCAAAAAGCAGCCCTTGTTGAGCTCCGTTCTCTTCTCCTGCTTTACCTTTCCTCCTGGTTCCTGGTGTTTACAGGTAAGGCATTGCATTACATACTTGCACATCGTGTGCCTTGGGTCCTAGAACGTGAGCTTCCTGAGGTTAGGGGTTTGTCTCCTTCGTGGGCTTGTCCCCAGCACCTCGGACACGTCACACACACTGTGGGCATCACTAAGCAGTAGTGCCTTCCTGTATTTTTCTTACGTGTTTCCTGAGGTACTGCTGTTCTTTGAACATCACCACATAAGTAAGATTTTGGCATTTAATTTTTTCTTACCTGAGGAGTCCACGAATAGACTATCTTTTCTTACTATCTTCTGTGAGATTTCAGTGCAAATAAAAATATACTGAAAGGATTTAACAGGAGGAGGATGATACATCAGATCAGATCAGTCACTCAGTCGTGTCCGACTCTTTGCGACCCCATGAACCGCAGCTCGCCAGGCCTCCCTGTCCATCACCAGCTCCCGGAGGTCACTCAGACTCGCATCCATCGAGTCAGTGATGCCATCCAGCCATCTCATCCTCTGTCGTCCCCTTCTCCTCCTGCCCTCAATCCCTCCCAGCATCAGAGTCTTCTCCAATGAGTCAACTCTTCGCATGAGGTGGCCAAAATACTGGAGTTTCAGCTTTAGCATCATTCCTTCTAAAGAAATTCCAGGATTGATCTCCTTCAGAATGGACTGGTTGGATCTTCTCGCAGTCCAAGGGACTCTCAAGAGTCTTCTCCAACACCACAGTTCAAAAGCATCAATTCTTCGGCGCTCAGCCTTCTTCACAGTCCAGCTCTCACATCCATACATGACCACAGGAAAGACCATAGCCTTGACTAGGCGAACCTTTGTTGGCAAAGTGATGTCTCTGCTTTTGAATATGCTATCTAGGTTGGTCATAACTTTCCTTCCAAGGAGTAAGCGTCTTTTAATTTCATGGCTGCAGTCACCATCTGCAGTGATTTTGGAGCCCAGAAAAACAAAGTCTGACACTGTTTCCACTGTTTCCCCATCTATTTCCCATGCAGTGATGGGACCAGATGCCATGATCTTCGTTTTCTGAATGTTGAGCTTTAAGCCAACCTTTTCACTCTCCACTTTCACTTTCATCAAGAGGCTTTTTAGCCCCTCTTCACTTTCTGCCATAAGAGTCGTGTCATCTGCATATCTGAGGTTATTGATATTTCTCCCGGCAATCTTGATTCCAACTTGTGTTTCTTCCAGTCCAGCATTTCTCATGATGTACTCTGCATATAAGTTAAATAAACATGGTGACAATATGCAGCCTTGACGTACTCCTTTTCCTATTTGGAACCAGTCTGTTGTTCCATGACCAGTTCTAACTGTTGCTTCCTGACCTGCATACAGATTTCTTAAGAGGCAGATCAGGTGGTCTGGTATTCCCATCTCTTTCAGAATTTTCCATAGTTTATTGTGATCCACACAGTCAAAGGCTTTGGCATAGTCAATAAAGCAGAAATAGATGTTTTTCTGGAATTCTCTTGCTTTTTCCATGATCCAGCAGATGTTAGCAATTTGATCTCTGATTCCTCTGCCTTTTCTAAAACCAGCTTGAACATCAGGAAGTTCACGGTTCACATATTGCTGAAGCCTGGCTTGGAGAATTTTGAGCATTACTTTACTAGCGTGTGAGATGAGTGCAATTGTGCGGTAGTTTGAGCACTCCTTGGCATTGCCTTTCTTTGGGATTGGGATGAAAACTGACCTTTTCCAATCTTGTGGCCACTGCTGAGTTTTCCAAATTTGCTGGCATATTGAGTGTAGTACTTTCACAGCATCATCATTCAGGACTTGGAATAGCTCCACTGGAATTCCATCACCTCCACTAGCTTTGTTTGTAGTGATGCTTTCTAAGGCCCATTTGACTTCACATTCCAAGATGTCTGGCTCTAGGTCAGTGATCACATCATCATGATTATCTGGGTCTTGAAGCTCTTTTTTGTACAGTTCTTCTGTGTATTCTTGCCACCTCTTCTTTCTTCTGCTTCTGTTAGGTCCACACCATCTCTGTCCTTTATTGTGCCCATCTTTGCATGAAATGTTCCTTTGGTATCTCTGATTTTCTTGAAGAGATCCCTAGTCTTTCCCATTCTGTTGTTTTCCTCTATTTCTTTGCATTGATCACTGAAGAAGGCTTTCTTATCTCTTCTTGCTATTCTTTGGAACTCTGCATTCAGATGTTTATATCTTTCCTTTTCTCCTTTGCTTTTCGCTTCTCTTCTTTTCACAGCTATTTGTAAGGCCTCCCGAGACAGCCATTTTGCTTTTTTGCATTTCTTTTCCATGGGGATGGTCTTGATCCCTGTCTCCTGTACAATGTCACGAACCTCATTCCATAGTTCATCAGGCACTCTATCTATCAGATCTAGGCCCTTAAATCTATTTCTCACCTCCACTGTATAATCATAAGGGATTTGATTTAGGTCATACCTGAATGGTCTAGTAGTTTTCCCTACTTTCTTCAATTTCAGTCTGAATTTGGCAATAAGGAGTTCATGGTCCGAGCCACAGTCAGCTCCTGGTCTTATTTTTGCTGATTGTATAGAGCTTCTCCATCTTTGGCTGCAAAGAATATAATCGATCTGATTTCGGTGTTGACCATCTGGTGATGTCCATGTATAGAGTCTTCTCTTGTGTTGTTGGAAGAGGGTATTTGCTATGACCAGTGCATTTTCTTGGCAAAACTCTATTAGTCTTTGCCCTGCTTCATTCCGTATTCCAAGGCCAAATTTGCCTGTTACTCCAGGTGTTTCTTGACTTCCTACTTTTGCATTCCAGTCCCCTATAATGAAAAGGACATCTTTTTTGGGTGTTAGTTCTAAAAGGTCTTGTAGGTCTTCATAGAACCGTTCAACTTCAGCTTCTTCGGCGTTACTGGTTGGGGCATAGACTTGGATTACTGTGACATTGAATGGTTTGCCTTGGAAACGAACAGAGATCATTCTATCGTTTTTGAGATTGCATCCAAGTACTGCATTTCGGACTCTTTTGTTGACCATGATGGCCACTCCATTTCTTCTGAGGGATTCCTGCCCACAGTAGTAGATATAATGGTCATCCGAGTTAAATTCACCCATTCCAGTCCATTTTAGTTCGCTAATTCCTAGAATGTCAACATTCACTCTTGCCATCTCTTGTTTGACCACTTCCAATTTGCCTTGATTCATGGACCTGACATTCCAGGTTCCTATGCAATACTGCTCTTTACAGCATCGTACTTTGCTTCTATCACCAGACACATCCACAGCTGGGTATTCTTTTTGTTTTGGTTCCATCCTTTCATTCTTTCTGGAGTTATTTCTCCACTGATTTCCAGTAGCATATTGGGCCCCTACTGACCTGGGGAGTTTCTCTTTCAGTATCCTATCATTTTGTCTTTTCATACTGTTCATGGGGTTCTCAAGGCAAGAATACTGAAGTGGTTTGCCATTCCCTTCTCCAGCGGACCACACCCTGTCATATCTCTCCACCATGACCCGCCCATCCCAGGTTGCCCCTCGGGTATGGCTTAATCTCATTGAGTTAGACAAGGGTGTGGTCCTTGTGTGATTAGATTGACTAGTTATCTGTGAGAATGGTTTTAGTGTATGATATATATATATCATACTGTCCTTCTGTATGAAAGTTAAATAAAGCCAAACGTCTCAGTCTTTGCTCTGTCTTTGTGCTTGGGGAGACCTTTGTCCAGCTCCTTTAGTGCACACACAGAGCAAGAAGAATAGTAAAGAAAAGGATAAAGAACAATTGTTAAAATCACCAACCTGCAAGCAAAGAGAAGAAAGAGTTCCATAAATCTCTAGTCAATTTAAAAGCCCATTCCGGTTGACTGCAGGGCTTCAGCATCTCTGCACATTTCCGCTTCCAGGCCCAAGATTTATTGGAAGGTCTCTTACCCTGTAAACTGTGTGCCTTGATACATTTTTTAAAAAAATGATTTGTAGTAATTTAACATTGTTTATTAACAGTGTTTATTCTTTAGGATATGTGTGTGTGTGAGGGGTAGGTGGTGGGAATGAGTCTTACACAAGTGGTCATTGGGAAGGTAGCGAGAGTCCTCACAGTTTTTATGGGGAAAACATTCCCTCTTTGTCGCTGGCGATGTTGCCAGTTCTCTGTGCATTTTTCTTTATAAATAAAATCCACTTGAATGAAGTGCTAGTTACTTGAGAGAAATTCCACTTTTTTTTTTTTTTAAAGAATCATTATATAATCAGGGCTTTGCAGACTTGTTTTAGTTAATTATAATTGGTTAATTATGATTTAGCTAATTATAATTAAAGTTTGTTTTTTTTTTTAACTGCTTACATTGTCTCAGTGTGGCTAGTGGGAACCCATTTTTATCTGGCATTTGAGTTCTTTTTAATGTCATCTCAATGTTTCAAAGCTATTGTTTGCTGGGAAAAGTATTTTTCAGGCCCATCTTCGATATTCTCTGGGCTTCTGGATATGAATTCGACTATTCCATCAGGACTCGTAGTTCTTTTTGCTGGAGAATAGTATAAGAGATGAAAAGTCTAGGCTCTCAGGGTGCACACCTATTTCTGCTGAGAGTTAGTTATGTTGTCCATTAGTCATTACGGAGACGCGAGGCTGTCTTTCAGTTCAGTTCAGTTCAGTTGCTCAGTCGTGTCCGACTCTTTGCAACCCCATGAATCGCAGCACGCCAGGCCTCCCTGTCCATCACCAACTCCCGGAGGTCACTCAGACTCACATCCATCGAGTCAGTGATGCCATCCAGCCATCTCACCTTTCTCCTCCTGCCCCCAATCCCTCCCAGCATCAGAGTCTTTTCCAGTGAGTCAACTCTTTACATGAGGTGGCCAAAGTATTGGAGTTTCAACTTTAGCATCATTCCTTCCAGAGAACACCCAGGGCTAATCTCCTTCAGAGTGGACTGGTTGGATCTCCTTGCAGTCCAGGGGACTCTCAGGAGTCTTGGAGGCTGTCCATGTGCTTGTGAATTGCAGTTCCCATTGATAGTTTCAGTTTGTCTCTAGCGTAATTCTAAATAGCCTTTACTCTTACAGCAGATACAGGTTCACTGTGGTTCTGTAACAGTTATGGGGTTGGAGTGGAAGGCACGGTTACTTCCTGTTTGCTTCCTGCCCCCCTGCCCCCCACAGCTGCCCATCTCTCACCTCCCCTCCAGCACTGGCACATTCGTTCCGATTGACCACGCTGCGATGCCGCCCCCTTTCACCTTCAGCCCCTGGTTCACATTAGTGTTCACTCTTAGGTTTGCACACTCTGGATTTGGGAAAATGTATAATATGCTGATATGTGTCTGTCAGTAAGGTAACAAATAGATACCGTCACTGTCCTAAAAGTCCTCCCTGCTTCCCCTGTTCATCCTTTCCTCCCCTTTCCGCCCTGGCAACCATTGTTCTTCTTCCTGTCTCTGTAGCTTTGTCTTTTCCAAAATGTCATATAATTGGAATCATACAATATGTAGTGTTTTCAGGTTAGCTTGTTTCACATAGTAGTGTACATTTAAGTTCTTTTCGTGCTTAAAAACACATTTCTTTTTATTGCTGAATAATTTTTTGTTGTATGTATGTACAGCAGTTTATCTGTTCACCTTCTGAAGTACATCTTGGGTGATTCCAGGTTTTCACAGTTTTGAATAAAGCTACTATAAACATTTGTGTACAGTTTTTGTGTAGACATAAGTTTTCGACTCCTTTGGGTAAATACCAAGGAGGATGATTGCTGGATTGAATGGTGAGAATTAAGAGTTCTTCATATATTTTGGGTAACAGTCCTTCATAAGATACGTCTTTTGCTAATATTTTGTTTAGTCTCTGGCTTTTCTTTATATATCTATTGGCTGGTAGTGTTTTCTGCAGAGCAGAAATTTTAAATTTTAATCAAATCTGATCTGTCATTTCTCTCGTTACCATGCTTTTGATGTTGTATCTAAAATGTCATTGCTGAACCCAAGCTCATCTGGATTTCCTTCTGTGGTGGTCTGAACCATTGGACTGCAGGGAGTCCACCTTGTGTACTCATTTTAGGATCACTTGGTTGATATCCACAAAATAACTTGATGGATTTTGATTACGATTGCATTGAGTTTATAGATCAAATTGGGGACAACTGACATCTTGGTAATGCTGAGTTTTATAGTGACTGAACCGAACATGGAAGTTCTGTAGTTTTTGAAGATCCTGTGCGTATTTTGGAGAAGGCAATGGCACCCCATTCTAGTACTCCTGCCTAGAAAATCCCATGGACGGAGGAGCCTGGTAGGCTGCAGTCCATGGGGTCGCTGAGGGTTGGGCACGACTGAGCGACTTCACTTTCACTTTTTCGCTTTCATGCATTGGAGAAGGAAATGGCAACCCACTCCAGTGTTCTTGCCTGGAGAATCCCAGGGACGGGGGAGCCTGGTGGGCTGCCGTCTATGGGGTCGCACAGAGTCGGACATGACTGAAGTGACAGCAGCAGCAGCAGCAGTGTGTATTTTGTTGGCTTTATACAGAATTATTTTTTGGGGGGAGTGCTAATGTGAATTTTTTAATTTATTCCCAATTTCACTTGTTCATTGCTGGTGTATAGGAAAGTGTTTTACTTTTGTATATTAACCTTGTATCCAGAGACCTTGCTTGATTCTTCCAGATTTTCTATATAGGCAGTCATGATGTCTTTGAACAGAAGATACTTTTTTATTTCTTCCTTCTAAATCAGTGTGTCTTTGATTTTTTTTCAAGTCTTGTTGCAGTAGCTGGAACTTAAAGATGATGTTCAGAAGGAGTTGTTCCTGATCTTAGTGGGAAAGCTTTAGTCTCTCACCACAAAACATGGTGTTGATGTAGGTTTTTTGTTAGGAATTCTTTGTCAAATTGAGGAAGTTCCTCTGTATTAACTAATAGTTTATTGAAAGTTGTTTCATTGGTGTTTAAAATCATGAATGTGATTTTTGTCAGATGTTTTTTCTGCATCTATTGATATGATCATGTGACTTTTCTATTTTAGCCTAGTGATGTAATAGATTACATTTATTGATCTTCAAATGTTGAACCAGCCTTGTGTACCTGGGATAAATCCCACTTGGTTGTAGTGTATAATTCTTTATATACATTTTTAGATTTAATTGATTAAAATTTTGTTGAGGGCTTTTTGCCTCAGTGTTCATGAGAGCTATTGATCTGTCAGTTTTGGTTTTGTTTTTTTTTTTTTTTCCTTTTTTTGATGTCTATTTTTGGTGTTACGGTAGTGCTGGCCTCACAGAATAAGTTGGGAAATAGTCCATCTGCTGCTGTCTTTCGGAAGAGATTGTAGAGCATTGGTATAATATCTTCCTTGAGTGTTTCGTGGAATTCACCCGTGAACCCGTTTGTGCCCGGTGCTTTCTATTTTAGAAGTTTATTCATTATTGATTCAGTTTCTTTATCAGATGTAGGCCCATTCAGATTGTTTCTTTTAGTGATGCTTTTGCTTTGCTTTGAAAGTCACTCAGTCGTGTCTGACTCTTTGCGACTCCATGGACTATACAGTCCATGTAATTCTCCAGGTCAGAATACTGGAGTGGGTGGCCATTCCCTTCTCCAGGGGATCTTTCCAACCCAGGGATTGAACTGAGGTCTCCTGCATTCCAGGTGGATTCTTTACCAGCTGAGCCGCTAGAGTGTTGGCAAATTGTGTCTTTAAAGGAACTGGCCCATTTCATTTAGTTTTCAGATTTGTGGGCATAGGTTTGTTCATAGTATTCCTTTAGTATCCTTTTAATGCCCATGGGACCTAGTGGTGGCCCCTCTTTAATTTCTGATGTTAGTAATTTCATCCTCTCTCTTCTTTTCTTAACCTGGCTAGACTTATCAATTTTATTAAGCTTTGCAAAGAAGCAGCACTTGGTTTCACTAATTTTTTCCCCCTCTTTGATTTCCTATTATCAATTTCATTGGTTTCTGCTCTAATTTGTATTATTTCTTTTCTTCTGCTTTGTTTTGTAATTAAGTTGCTCTTCTTTTTCTAGTTTCATAAAGTGGAGGCTTAGTTCATCGGTTTTTAGGTCCTCCTTTGTTTGTTATGTATACATTCAGTGCTGCCAATATCCCTTCTTCTGTTGGTGCTGAGAGCAGGCATTCTATGACTTCTATCATTTTAAATTTGTTTCAAGGTACAGAAACAAATTTATTTGGTCTGTTGGTAGAGTTTCCATCTGAGCTGTGGAAGAATGTGTATCCTGCTGCTGTTGCATGAAGTAGTCCATGACATCCAGCTGATGGATGGTGGTGTAGAGGTCCGGTGTCTTACAGATGTTCTGTTTGCTGGATCCCTTTTTGACAGGTGGCTATTAATGTCCCTGTGCATGATAGTGGGTTCTTAGATCTGCCCTTCTAGTTCTGTCAGTTTGTGCCTCGTGTATTTTGACCTCTGTTGTGAGGTGCAGCGGCACCCCACTCCAGTACTCTTGCCTGGAAAACCCCATGGATGAAGGAGCCTGGTATGCTGCAGTCCACGGGATCGCTGAGGGTCAGACACGACTCAGTGACTTCACTTTCACTTTTCACTTTAATGCATTGGAGAAGGAAATGGCAACCCACTCCAGTGTTCTTGCCTGGAGAATCCCAGGGACGGGGGAGCCTGGTGGGCTGCCGTCTATGGGGTTGTACAGAGTTGGACACAACTGAAGTGACTTAGCAGCAGCAGTGAGGTGCATATGTGTTAAGAATTGTTATGTGCTATTGGAGAATTGATGTATCATACATACATATAGTTACATAATGTTCCTTTTTATTCTTGATAAGTTAACTTACTATGAAATCTGTTGTGTCTGAAATCAAGTCAATATAGCTCCCCCCTCCCCCCTTTTTTTTGAAATCTGGTATCTACTCTCTTAACAAGTTTTCAGTGTTCAATATTACAGTATTATTAACTATAGTCATGATTGCTGGTGCATAGATCCCCATACGTATTCATTCTGTATAACTGCAACCTCCTACCCAGTGGCCAACAGCTCCCTGTTTTCTCCACCCCCAGCCACTGGTAACAACTGTCCTTCTCTCTGTCCAGCTTTATATTTTTTATTAGAATTCTGACTTAGATTGTTAGTTTTTCTAAGTTGCAGAGTTTTCAAAGTCCACTGGAGGCAGCTTTTCCCCAGTTGTCCTTGGAACATCAGTGCTGTTCTCAAGAATCTGAAGAGTTGGTGAGCATTGGCTTGAACCCTTCCTTCCATATTTTGATTAACACATGGTTAAATGACGTCTTTAAGACTGTGTCATTAACAGTTTTATCCAGTGCTTTTAGTTCATAGTAAATGTCAGTCTTGCCTAGGGGACCTCATTTTTCATGATGAAAGAACATAATTAAAATAGGTTGTGCTTGTATCTTGGCATTCTCTCAGTATAGACCAATCTCTCAATTATCCAAGTCTTTTTCTAAGAATCACCTCAACTCTTTGTGAGTACCCACTCCAACTTCCTTTTCAGAAATTCTGCCTTGATCATTAGACTTCACTAAGCCTGTTTCTCTGGAGTTTCTGTGTAGCCAGAACTGTCTGTACAATAATTCTTTGTGGAGACATTTTTAATGGATATTGTGTTTTACCTGAAAGTCTAGACATGATACTTAATTAATCTTTATGTTTGAATGAGTTTAGCAGATCTAGCGGAGAAGACAGTGGCACCCCACTCCAGTACTCTTGCCTGGCAAATCCCATGGATGGAGGAGCCTGGTGGGCTGCAGTCCATGGGGTCGCTGAGTCAGACATGACAGCGACTTGACTTTCACTTTTCACTTTCATGCATTGGAGAAGGAAATAGCAACCCACTCCTATGTTCTTGCCTGGAGAATCCCAGGGACGGGGGAGCCTGGTGGGCTGCTGTCTATGGGGTCGCAGAGTTGGATATGACTGACGCGACTTAGCAGCAGCAGTAGTGGCGGCAACAGATCTAGAGGTAAAACTCAGTAAAAGCCCCAAGAAGGGGAGCTGTTATAAATGACACACACAGAAAAGGGTATTCTTGGTTGCTAAGTTGTGTCCCAACTCTTTTTGACCCCATGGATTTTATCCTGCCAGGCTCCTCTGTTCATGGGATTTTCCAGGCAAGAATACTGGAGTGGGTTGCCATTTCCTCCCCCAATGGATCTTCCTGACCCAGGGATAGAACCTGTGTCTCCTGCCTTAGCAGGTGGATTCTTTACCACTGTACCACCTGGGATCCACTCCCCCGCCCCCCCCCCCCCAAAAAAAAGCAGCACAAACTGGCCTCAAATTGTACATTACTGATATATGAAAATATAATTTATTTTTGTGTGTTTGATTGGTATTAAACTTATTTGTTACATAGTAACTGTAAGGAACTTTTGTGGATGTTGTTTCCAACTTATGATGTAGATGTTTGATTATTGTTATTACTTTTTTTTTTTCTTTAGTAATTACTAAACCAAAAGGGGGAAAAGGTATTGAAGGTTGGTGTTTTTTTTTAACATGATTTCTAGTGCTTTCCCTGGGTTTGAATATTATAATTCTTATTTTATAAACAGTGTTTGATTGTAATTTTGGTCTCATCTTTGACTTTTTGAAATTTTTAATTGGAGGATAATTGCTTTACAATACTTCGTTAGTTTCTGCTGTGTATCAACATGAATTGGGCGTAGGCATACATATGTCCCCTCCCTCTTGAAGTGTGCATCTCCTCTTTCACTTGTATGCTATTTAAGAGAGTTTAAAACATTTCCAGGTGTTCCTGTGGATTTTATCCTTGTTTTATTACTTTTCATTTCTAACTGTTGTATTGGTTTGGTACTCTTTTTATGCTTTGGAATTTGAGGTTTCTTGCCATATTCATGAGCTTTGAAAATTTTTCAGCTATTATATATTCAAATACTGTTTTTGTACCATTCTTTCTTTCTTCTACTTGAAGGTTCATTAGACTGATTTACTGTGTTTGGAGTCATTTACCCTCTGTTTTTGAGTTTTTATACTTTTGTCCCTGTATCCTTTATTCTAGACAGATCTTACAGTTTTCTTACCCCTTTTAGCTATCTAACCTCTTATTAAATGTATCAATTAAGTCCATGTGTTTGTTTGTTTGTTTTGGCTGCTCCAGGCTTAAGTTGGGGCATGTGGGATCTAGTTCTTTGACCACATATTGAACCCAGGCACCCTGCATTGGGAGCCCGGAGTCTTAACCACTAGACCACCAGGGAAGTCCCCATGTGTTATGTTTTAAAAGTTCTTTATTATTTTTTTTTCAAGTTGGCATTTTTTTTAAATAGTTTTTCGTTCCCTCCTGAAAATTTTAATGCTTGAATTCTATTACTTTTAACATAATACATACAGTTAGTGTAAAATTGTTTGATTATTTTAATATCTGGAGTCTGTGGGTTTGTTTCAGCTGTTTCTGCTCATTCTTGCCCATGTCATCCTGTCTTCTCAGGTAACTGATTATCTGTGATTGTGTACAGGATAATATACTTGACAGTTTATTTGTAGAAATAGATTGATCATTGTTTTTTCCCCTCAAGGGTAGTTTTTCTTTGATTTCTTTTTTTTTTCCCTCGTTTTTAAGGACCACCTCAGTTCACTTTTACAGCTCTTATTTTCTATTCCAAGCATTTGACTCAGAGCTGTGCAGCAGTCCTTGCAGAAATTGATTTGTTTCACTCTTCCTGTTAATGCCCAGCCCTCTGGGGTTCCTGCCATCCTAAGTTCCCAGGATGTTACAGGCGTCTAGAACCATCCATGCATCTTGAAAGTCAGAGTGAGTGCTTTTAGTCACCTCTTCCCGAGCAGCTGACACCCCCTTGGGAAAGGCAGCCCCGAACACCAGACTCACCTTGCTCGTTTTGTCTCGTAATTACTTACTATCTTGTTAACTTTGTGATGCTTTTAGGACTCTTTTCACTTTAAAAAATACTTCACTGAGTTTTCTTATTTGTGTTCAACTGGAGGTTTGTTTCAAATTACCTGGTCTGCTATTAGTGAAGTAGACGTTTTTCTGCGGTTTTCTCAGCATTCTAACATGTGCTAGTTTATGTAAATTTGGGGGGCACTTGAATAGAATATATAGCTGGCCTCTTTTGTTTCCTTAGATACTGTATGAAACTTGATACCTGTTTATTAAATTCTCTCAGCCAGGATATTGTTATTAAAAATTGTTCATTTGCTAAATTGTATCTTGACACTTTGTGATCTCATGGACTGCAGCACGCCAGGCTTCCCTGGCCTTCATTATCTCCTGGAGTTTACTCAAACTCATGTCCATCAAATTGGTGATGCCATCCAACCATCTCGTCCTCTGTCACCACCTTCTCCTACCTTCAGTCTTTCCCAGCATCAGGGTCTTTTCCAGCGAGTCAATTTTTGCATCAGGTAGCCAGAGTATTGGAGCTTCAGCATCAGTCCTTCCAGTGGATATTCAGGATTGATTCTTTAGGATTGACTGGTTTGATCTCCTTGCTGTCTAAGGGATTCTCAAGAGTCTTCTCCAATGCCACAGTTCAGTTCAAAAGCATCAATTCTTTGGCGCTCAGCCTTCTTTATGGTCCAAGTCTCACATCCATACATGACTACTGGAAAGACCATAGCTTTGCCTATACAGACGTTTGTTGGCAAAGTGATGTCTCTGTTTTTTAATACACTGTCTAGGTTTGTCATAGCTTTTCCTCCAAGGAGCAGGAGTCTTTTAATTTCATGGCTGCAGTCACCATCTGCAGTGATTTTGGAGCCCAAGAAAATAGTCTGTCACTGTTTCCATTTTTTGCCCATCTGTTTGCCATGAAGTGATGGAACTGGATGCCGTGATCTTAGTTTTTTGAATGTAGATTTTAAAACCAGCTTTGAATATTCTTTTCATTCAGTGTCTTTTCTCTGTCAGGTAGCAGCAGTTACGCGTATTTGTTGTGTGTGTTGTTCTTCCTTGACTGGTCTTGCAGCATTTCCACTGTTTCAGATTCTTCTGTGTCTTTTCTCCAGTCCATCCAGCACGTTACCAATATTACCCACATTGTCTTCAGAGTGGTTGTTGCTTCATGGGATCTTCTTTTTTTAAAAACGAATATTAAAAAAAAATTCTTTATGCATTTATGGTTGTGCTGGGCCTTGGTTGCTGCCGGGCTTTTCCCTGGTTGCAGTGCGCTGGGGCTGCTCTTGTTGTGGTGTGCGGGTTTCTGGCTGCAGTGGTTTCTCTGGTTGCAGAGCACAGACTCCAGAGCGTGGGGGCCTCAGTAGCTGGGACGCATGGGCCCTAGAGCCCAGGCTCCATTGTTGTGACAGGCTTAGTTGCTCCGTTTCATGTGGGATCTTCTGGCCCGGGGATTGAACCCGTGACCCCTGCGTTGGCAGGTGGACTCTTTACCCCTGAGCCGCCAGGGAAGGCCCTCAAGGGATCCTCTTGTTTTCAGTTCTGCAGTTATTTTGATTTCTTCAGTTTCTTCACTTAAACTCACATTCCGTGAAGTAGTTATTAGTCATTCAGGTTCTGGAGCCACACTGCCTGTGTTTGAATCCAGACTCCCCTGCTGATTGTGTCCTTGAACAGAGCCCCTTCACCTCTTCACCTTGTTTCCTCACGTGTAGAATGGAGATGTGATAGTAGCTGTGGTTGGGGGACACCCCTCCGTGGGTCCCTTGCACCCAACAGACCTTACTGGGTGTGCCGGGGATGGAAGGCCTGGGCCGCTTCCTGTCCGGGCCTTTTCCCAGGGTTGTGTTTGCAGTGAGCAGCCTTGAAGAACGAGGTCACATCTCCCTCGGGAACAAGGCACAGGCTTCTTTAATGCTTACTCTAAAAGCAGTGGTTCCCCACCCTCTCTGGTCCTGTAGTACAGTTCACTGCACGTGCAGACGGTCCTTGGGACCCACGGTTCTGCCCCCATGGCACCTGGGGCAGCAGTGAACCGCCAGCGGCACCCTCCCGCTGGTGACGCTCACTGCAGTGAGGGGCACAGTCCTCAAGTATTAGAGTCTTTTTCTTAATTCTTTTGTGGTTGCATCAAAAAATCACATTAAAAGTGCAATAGTAATGTATGGTTGTATTTATGAAACTGTGGATAAGTTGTAAAGAGAATTAAGTTAGCTGTAAAAAGTGTTATCTTCTAGGGAACCACTGTTTGACAGTTTTGTGTATATATTTATAGTCAGCTTACATTTTAAAGTCTTTATATGCCCTGTGAAAGCAGTATATTATTAATCAGTGTCAACATTTAAATAGTTTAGTGAATAAAGATATGATAAGTAAAATACTTGCTATTTCTGATATTGTGCTAATTGTTTAGCTTTATAGCACAGTTTGGATGTAGTGGATACATTAGATTCAGTAAGCTACAAACACAACTGAAAAATGTAACTCAGAATGCAAACTTTTTTTGAGCACCACTGTTCAAAAGAAGGAAAGGACATGATCACGCAGTTGCTTAGATATGTTTTCTTCTGTAGTCTTAGTATTATATATAAAGGAAGCAAGAAAAGTATTGTCAGTTCTGTGGAGATGAAGTTAGGAGAGAGAAAAATTTTTATTCTACTTAATAGTTGGCGAAAGCATAGAAGCATGCATATGGTTTGGGTAACCAGTAGAAAATGGGTGTTGGTGTTGACTAAAGTAATTGCCAAATAATAGCCCATTAAAGGGCTTCCCAGGTAGCACAGTGGTAGAGAATCCACCTGCCAGTGCAGGAGACCTGAGAGACACGGGTTCCATCCCTGGGTCAGGAAGATCCCCTGGGGAAAGGGCAATGGCAGCCCACTCCAGTATTCTCGCGGGACAATCCCACGGGCAGAGAGGAGCCTGGCGGGCTGCTGTCCACAAGGTCACAAAGAGTAGGAGGAGACTGAGCACACGCAGCCCATTACAAGTTTGGTTTATGTTTTCTTGTGCTTTTTCTAATTTATGTGTTGCCTTATAATAAGGTTTATTTGCTTACTTTATATTACACAACATATAATTAATCAGTTAATTAAACAATTACTGAACATCTAGGTTTTGTGCTAGGCTCTGGTTTGCAACACAGATACAGTAGCTGCTTCGTAGAGTGTGTAGTGGGGTGTTGCCTCCTGTGTTTGGTACAATAAGCAATAAACAGAACCCCCAAATTGTTTATGGTGTTATGTATTTTCTGTTGCAGGGGGATAAAAACAAGGAAATACCTGAGATTGTGCCTCGATTTGCCAGAAGAAAAGTTTTAACTAGAGGCCCTCTTGTTAGCTAGCGAAATATTGAGAGAGAGCAGGCAGGCCATACCCAATGGAGGGCTCCTGATTTGGGGGTGAGGCTGACTGGAGCTGGCTTGTAGCAGAAACGTGCTCCGAGAGGATGTGGTGCCATGACGCTCATCCGCCTGACCCACTGTCTGTAAACTTTTGAGGCCTTCTTATCTCTTGTTTATAGTTCTCTTTTCTTGACTCTTACCCTTTCTTGTTACCTAGTAATGGAAATGGTGCACATGTGTTCTGGGCATTTCTGGGTAGAAGTGAAATCCTTCTTTATCAAGTGTTTTTATACATGGTCACTTTATAGTATTTTGTCATTTTGTGGTATCTGGGGGCTTCCCAGGTGGTGTGAGTGGTAAAGAGCATGCCTGCTAATGCAGGAGACATAAGAGATTCAGGTGTGATCCCTGGTTTGGGAAGATCCCTTGGAAGAGGTAATGGCAACCGATGGACAGAAGAGTCTGGCAGACTGTAGTCCGCAAAGAGTCGGACACAACTGAAGTGACTTGGCACGCGTAGTATTTTGGGTATGTGTGTGCTCAGCTGTGTCTGACCCTGTGGGCAGAGAGACTCTCTCAAGCAGTCCCATGTTCCTTTCTGTCTTTGGTTGCAAAAGCGCTAGAGGGCAGGCACCACAGAATAATTGCTGTGTCTGTCCAGATGCTTTCCCTAGAGCTCTGGAGGCAGCTGGTCTGCCTTTCAAGTTACTGCAGGTCACAGCACTACCGATGTTTTGATACAGCATCAAAGGTGTCAGCTGATTTCCAAACACTACTATTACTGTTTTCTTGCCTGCTTATCAGCCCACCCATTTTCAGTTTTTGTTCCGGCACTTCTCCACCCCTGGTGCCATTTTCTGTGTTAATTAGAGCATGGGTTAAACCGCTGTAACAGAGATGCCCAGATGCAGCAGTGGCTTGGATATTCATGTTTGCTTCATGTAGTATTTCTGAGAGGGAGAGGTCCAGGCTGATGGGATGTCTTTGTTCCTTGTGGTTATTTGTGGACCCCGGTTCCTTCCGTCTAGTTTCTCTGCCCTCCTCAGAGTGGTGTTCTCCTGTGCATTATTGCAGAAGGGTTGCTGACACCTCCATGGTCCAGTCCATACGAAAGATGGAACATAGTCCGGTCCAGAGCACCCTCCCTTTAAGGTGATGAAGAAATTGCAGGGTCCCTTCTGGTCACATTCTGTTGGTGAGAGCTTGCCATGCTGAGCTGCAAGAAAGGCTGGGAAATAAAGTCAGCCCTAACTAAGACTTGAATAACAGCGTGGATTTTTGTCCATTGTCCATTTTTTTCTACAGGGTTATGTGCCTTGTTCATCTGTGGAGTTTTTTACATATTCTGGACTTGAAGACCTTCTTGGGGACACAAATCACATGTGTTTTCTTTTCATCTGTGATATATTTTAAAATTTTATTCCTGGAGTCCTTTGTTATACAGAAATTTAACATTTTTATATACTAAAAACTGCAGAACTTTTTATAATCCTTCTTTGATACAAATGTATTTTGTATTTGTAGATTTGATTCTATACCAGTTTTGTGGCTGGGGTAGCAGGACAGACACTATGTTTAATAGGCTCCACAAGCACTTAATTTATGGTCAGCTTTTCTGTTTCAACTTGAAAAAGAACCATTATTTTAAATAGGAAAGTCAAAATCATCTCTGATGCCTCATTTCATCATTAATGATTTGACAGGATTTACAGTCTAACTAAACAAATTGCTAGTTCAATGAAAGTGAAAGTGAAGTCGCTTAGTCATATCTGATTCTTTGTGACCCCGTGGACTGTAGCCCACCAGGCTCCTCTGTCCATGGGATTTTCCAGGCAAGAGTCCTGGAGAGTGGGTGCCATTGCTTTCTCCAGGGGATCTCGCCGACACAGGGATTGAACTCCGGTCTCCTGCATTGCAGGCGAATGCTTTACTGTCTGAGGCACCAGGGAAAGTGTTTGTCAGCATAGCTCCCTAAAAGTCATTTTGAATCTAGAAGACTTTAATGGGGAAGTCCTAGTGAAGTGGTGATCTGAGAGGCAGGAAATCAAATTTGATATCTAAGTGGATGTTAAAGCTGCTGGATGTGCCTTGTATGCAGCAAAAGTGAGGTCTGGAGCTCAGGATAGGAGTTAGGGCTAGGGATACTGATTTAAAATTCAGGAAGACAGGAGATTGTTGAAACCTGGATAATAATTACGCTCTTCAAAGATGAATATACAAAGGACATATAGAGAGCTGTACTCATATTTGGAGGCCTCAAACCAGCTGACAGGTATTAGACCATTTAATCTTTGTTAACAACCTCATGAGATATAGGCTGTTTTCTAACGTTACAGGGAGCAAATTGAGGCTGAGAGAGGCGACTTCTACTTCAAGCTGCCTAGTTAGTAGTTGGTGGAACTGGTGCTTGAGAAGAGGGCTCCAAGCCAGTAGTGATCCCTGGTGCCCCTGCATTTCCAGAATGTTGAGTGGACCCTGGGTTGGTCGCTCTCTTGCCGCCAGCAGAGGTGGAGGGAACTCTGCATGGCAGGGGGACGGGTGCTGTGTGGGAAGGCCCATCGAGGGGGAAGGTGGTACAGGGCAGCCCCTCCAGAGGAGGAGAGATAGGGTGCTGAGACTGCTGTATGCAGTTTTTCTTTTTTTTGGTTTGCGGATAGTTGTGCAGAAAGCTGTAACAGGTAAATTTCACGTGAGGAAAGAAAGATGGCGCCAAGAGCATGGGATTTTAGTAGGAGCGCTGGTGGAGGAATTGTGCCTGTTGATGTCTAACAGTACAGTGTGGGAGACAGTGTGGATGTATCACTTTACTTAAAGAGAAGAACGCTATTAGGAGTAATGGTGTTTGAAAATGCTCTCAAGAGTTAAATTGCCTTCTAAGAAGGTATGTGTAGTGTTTGGGGTGGGAGTCCTGAGCATAACTGAAAAAGGCAGTGGAGTCAAGGTGTGTCCTTTTTAGTCATTTTGCTCCTAGAATGGCTGACAATTAGAGACTGTGTCATGATTGTTTTAAATTAATGGTAATTTCAATTCATAAATTATGAAGAAATTTTTTTACGAGTCACCTTAAAGTATGTTTGTTTTGTGGACGACTTGCTGTAATCCTGAAAATTCTTAACAGTTCTTAACAGGTTTTGCTAAGATCGAAACTTAAGTCATCGGCAATTTGGAAAGCTATGCTGTTTTACATTATTTTGATTATACGTAGCCTGACGTGCTGCGGTCCATGGGGTCGCAAAGAGTCGGACACAACTTAGCAGCTGAACAACAAATATGAAAGTTTTTCCTGTGTTTGTTACGTATGGTCATTTGTTGTTATTTTTCCTTCATGCTATCTGCATTGTAGATAAATTCATCAAAGAGTGATGTAATGCAAAGTGACTTTTATATTCTCTTGTTTTACTATTAAGCAGAAATCAAAGAACAATCAGCAGAAGAGGATGCTGAAGCAGAAGTGGACAGCAGCAAGCAGCCGGTCCCAGCCCTTCAGCGTTCTGTGTCTGAGGAATCCGCAAGCTCCCTGGTCTCTGTTGGTGTGGAAGCCAAAATCAGGTTCGAGAAGGAGTGCAGCTGGGTCAGAGATTAGTGACAGGAAGAAGGGCAGTGAGTTGACCAAGAGGAAATGCAGAGAGTGCAAGCTTAGGATGCAAACCTGGGTGGAATTTGAGAGCTGGTAGCTCTGTGTGTCCCTGGGGTGGAGTGTGTCTGGGGCTTGCGTGGCTGTAGGACAGAGCCGTGGTCTGGCCTGTGACTCTGCTCCCCTCAGACCAGAGCAGGGTGTTTCCAGTGTGCAGCTCCTAGACGAGGAAAAAAGTCTAAACTCTAAGCATAAGGACTGATTTCTTATTTACTTGTAAACATAAGCTTATACTCTTGTCCTTTGCTAATGCTAAGTCACTTCAGTCGTGTCCGACTCTGTGCGACCCCATAGACGGCAGCCCACCAGGCCTCCCCATCCCTGGGATTCTCCAGGCAAGAACACTGGAGTGGGTTGCCATTGCCTTCTCCAATGCATGAAAGCGAAAAGAGAAAGTGAAGTCGCTCAGTCGCTCAGTCATGTCCGACTCCTAGCGACCCCATGGACTGCAGCCCACCAGGCTCCTCTGTCCATGGGATTTTCCAGGCAAGAGTACTGGAGTGGGGTGCCATTGCCTTCTCCAGTCTTTCGTTACTTTAAGTGAATTATTGCCTCACATGTTCTATTATAATGTAAATGACATATAGTTGGTTTTTAAGTTACGCAACAATTGACCCTCTTGTCCTTTACCCTCTCTCGTTTTTTTTTAAAAAAGAAATATAGGAAAAAAAAAAAAACACCCAGCCGGAGGAAGCCTTCTAGGCCCTCTGGATTCAAGTCCCTGCCTCACTTGAGGTGGATGGTCCCCAGCACCAAACACCTCTTCTGTAAGAGGGTTTGGGCAGCATTTAATAAAAGTAGCGTGTGCTAGGCCCTAAAAAAAAAAAAAAGAAAGAAAGAAATATAGGATGTTATAACCTCTGTGTATATTTTAGCTTTGGAGTCTTGTTAGTTTTTAGATCTTTCTTGGAACACATGAATAAAACCGAAACCATCCATTGGTTGACTATTCCCATCTCCTTGAAACGTTTTCTGTCTTTTGCTCTCAGCACATCTCCCTTCTCATTTTGTCTTTGCTGGCTTCTGTGAAGACCCCCCAACTTTGTAACAGTGGAGTCCTCAGGTTGACGTCCTCAACTTGTTCACTTCTATTCAGTCTGATAGCTAGGTCCTGTCTATGTGCCGATGAACACACATTTGTATTTCCAGGGCTGCCCTTTCTCTGAACTCTGGACTTCACTGTCCATCTGCCTGACATCACTATTTGGAAGTATTCTAGACATCGCACCCGTAGCATGTCCAGAACCACTCTTGATTCTTAACCCTATGCCTACCCCAAATCTTCTCCCCAGGATTTCTTCATTTCAATAAATATTACAATATTTATCCAGTTGTTTAGGCCAAAACCTTTTGAGTTAATCCTTGATGTCTGTCTTTTCTCATACCTCACACCCTAAATTTTGTAGCTCGACTTGAGAAGATGTCACAGACAAGTACTCACCGTCCTAACTTCCTGCCACTCTTGGTTCCAGTCCCTGTTATCCTTAGGAGAGAGCAGCTGCCTTTTAGATGGTTTCGCCACTTCTGTTTGCTTTCCCCAGTCCGCATTGTTTTTAGTGCAGTTGCAGAAATGATCATTCTAAAACATAAATCAAGTTTCTGTCAAACTGTCTCTAATGGCCATCTCTTCTGTTTACGTTAAATATTTCAATAATGCTAAAAATTTCAAATCCCTACTATGTTCTCCATCTTGGAGAAGGTTTGAAAATTTTCAAAATGAAAGATAAAAAATAAACAGTCTGCACTGCATTTACCCATTATTTCTGCTTTATTTCCCTTTGTTACACTTTTTATTTCCCAGCAGTTTATTTGATTATTTGTCCCCCTTTTATGTGAGCTCTGTGAAAGCAATACTTTTCTCTTTTTCTGCTTTTTATTGCATTGATAGTTTTTTTCTATTGGTTGCGCATTATATTTTGTTTTTAAGATGATATCCCCGAAGGCTCATGTTTCTTTTTTTCCCCCCTTGGCCACACCCTGAGGCATGCAAGATCTTAGTTCCCTGACCAGGGATCAAACACCCAGCCCAGCAGCGAAGGTGGACCCCAGGGAATTCCCAAGACTCAGGTTTTTTTGTTGTTGTTGTCCAGTCGCTGAATTATGTCTGACTCCTTGCGACCTCATGAATTGCACCATTCCAGGCTTCCCTCACCTTCACCGTCTCCCTGAGATTCCTCAGACTCCAGTCCATTGAGTCGGTGATGCCATCCAACCATCTCATCCTCTGCTGTCCCCTTCTCTTGCCTTCAGTCTTTCCCAGCATCACGGTCTATTCCAGTGAGTCAACTCTTCGCATCAGGTGGCCAAAGTATTGGAGCTTCAGTTTCAGCATTAGTCCTTCCAGTGAATATTCAGGTTTGATTTCCTTTAGAATTGACTGGTTTGATCTCCTTGCTGTCCAAGGAACTCTCAAGAGTCTTCTCCAACACCACAGTTCAGAAGCATCAATTCTTCGGTGCTCAGCCTTTTCTATGCTCCAGCTCTCGCGTCTGTACCTAACTACTGGAAAAACCGTAGCTTTGACCATGTTTCTTTATGAATTTCATTTTGAAAGAAGTTCAGATTTACAGTCCTACTTGATTTCTTAGATTTAGCAGTATAAATGCTTTATCATTTTCATATCTCTTTGCATTGATCATCTAGCATTTCATTTTCTAGCGATTTAAATACGTCCTATTTCTGTTTTCTTTGTTGGGCCCCCAACCTTTTGCATATTTTTAAAAACTCAGGTTTAGTTTATATACAGTAAAATTCATCCACTTAATGGGTTTTGACAGTTGCATACTGTCATATAATCACTACCACAAAGGTAAAGAACAGTTCCGTCATACTGAAAAATTCTCCCAGGCTCATTTGCTGTCACCCCTGACCCCATCTTCTGCCCGAGGCAGTCACTTACCTATTTTCTGATCCTGTAGTTTTGCCTTTGCAGTAACATCATGTGAATAGAATTGTGAATCGTGTGTCCTTTTGATTCTGGCCTTTTAACTTGGCATTATGCTTCCGAGAGTCATCTGTGTGGTTGCATATGTCAGTAGCTGTTTTCCTTTTTATTGCTGAGGTGGCTTCTGTTTTATGGTGCCTGCTGCAGTTTATCATTTCCCGATTAAGGGAAATTTGGGTAGCTTCTACTTTGGGACAGTTACGAATAAAATTGGGATAAATATTCACTTGCAGGTTTTGGTGTGAACCATAGCGTTTTTATTACATTTAGCTGAATACCTAAGAGAGAAGTAATTTTTTTTTAATGCTGAAGTATTTTTCAGTGTAGCTGTACTATTTTGCATTCCCACTCATGGTGTGGATTGGATTGGCAGGCCATTTCTTGTTCTGATTCACCTTTGCTCACAGGTGAACACTGTGTCTCTGTGTCCGGGGGAGCCTGTTGGAGACCTGGCCTGGTCTGGGTCTAAGATGGAGCTTGCCCCTCCTCCATGATGAAGGCCCCCCACCCCCCAATTCCTCCGTCTACAGCTGGTCTTGAGCTTTGCAGGTGGAAACTTTTTCTCTCTCTCTCTGCCAGCCCTTGGCTTTTGTTCTCCCTGGGAAAGTGGAGGAGGAAGATCTGGCTGGGTCTCTCTGTGTTCCTCCCCAAGTTGCTGCGCTTCTGCCCCCAGGCTTGTCCCGTGACCGACGTGTTCCCAGGGCTCTTCCCCAGGCCCCAGTGGTGGCCCTGAGCCCCTGGGGAGGGGTAGGGAGAGAAGCTGGTGATTGGGCTATAATTCACCGTATGTCTGCAAGTCCCAGATGCTGTGTAGTCTCATGCCGCCTCCGCTTGGCCTGGAGCAATTTATAAAATTGTCACTGAATTCATAAGCCTGCTTACACGACATCCGGGGGCCTCTTCCTCAGGTTAAGCAAGTGCTTGTTTCTCCTCTCTTCTTGGAAGCACCTTTCTTTCAGTTGAAGGTGAATTGGCTGCTCTGTGACTCCTGTAATCAGAAATGTTCAAGAAAAGTAAATTTGTATGTTGTGACCATGGGGCCAGAGCTCTCCTTGACTTTCCACCTCCAGAGCAGAAGCCAGGAGTTTCCATTGCGCATCCTTTAAACTTAGCAATAAATTACTCTAGGCTGTCTGTCTTTATATCCTGCATCTCTTGTAACATTTCCTATTTCTTTAATAATTTGAATATTTCTCTAAAAATATTTTTGTTGTGGGTCTGTTGGGTGGTGAAATTTCTGAGGTCAGTGATTGTACCCATGAAATTAAAAGACGCTTACTCCTTGAAAGGAAAGTTATGACCAACCTAGACAGCATATTAAAAAGCAGAGACATTACTTTGCCAACAAAGGTCCGTCTAGTCAAGGCTATGCTTTTTCCAGTGGTCATGTATGGATGTGAGAGTTGGGCTGTGAAGAGAGCTGAGCGCCAAAGAATTGATGCTTTTGAACTGTGATGTTGGAGAAGACTCTTGAGGGTCCCTTGGACTGCAAGGAGATCCAACCAGTCAATCCTAAAGGAGTTCAGTCCTGGGTGTTCATTGGAAGGACTGATGTTGAAGCTGAAACTCCAATTACTTTGGCCACCTGATGCAAAGAGCTGACTCATTTGAAAAGATCCTGATGCTGGGAAAGATTGAGGGCAGGAGGAGAAGAATGAGGATGAGATGGACGGAGATGAGATGGTTGGATGGCATCACTGACTCGATGGACATGAGTTTGGGTGGACTCCAGGAGTTGATGATGGACAGGGAGGCCTGGCGTGCTGCTGTTCATGGGGTTGCTAAGAGTTGGACATGACTAAGCGACTGAACTGAACAGAGACGTGGGAATAATTTCATTATACTGTCACATTTGAGTGATAGTTTTGGATATAAATTACAGGTTAAACTATTCTTTGTTAGTATTAATGCTGTAAAAGTATCGCTCCCTTTCCTAGGCAGTTGATGTTGATATCCATCTAACTTGCTCCTCATAGGTAATGTTTCTAGGGGACGAAACAAACCAGAAACAGGGTATGCTGAAGAAAACGTAAATTTTAACAGCTTAAAGGAAATTATAAATAAGAAAACTTAAAAATTAATAAAATACTGGCTTAGGATATTGGTGGATAGCATCCTTGAGGCAAATTGGACTTTATTTTTCTGAAAGTAGACTACATGTAATTGTGTGTGTGTGTGCGTGCGTGCAGTGTGTGTCTGCGTATCAATAGGCAGCACATTTATTACAAAATGGCAATAGATAATATTGGAAAAACTTAAAATAGGTAACCTTGCAAGGAGATCCAACCAGTCCATTCTGAAGGAGATCAGCCCTGGGATTTCTTTGGAAGGAATGATGCTAAAGCTGAAACTCCAGTACTTTGGCCACCTCATGCGAAGAGTTGACTCATTGGAAAAGACCCTGATGCTGGGAGGGATTGGGGGCAGGAGGAAAAGGGGACGACAGAGGATGAGATGGCTGGATGGCATCACTGACTCGATGGATGTGAGTCTGAGTGAAGTCTGGGAGTTGGTGATGGACAGGGAGGCCTGGCGTGCTGCGATTTATGGGGTGGCAAAGAGTCGGACACGAATGAGTGACTGATCTGATCTGATCTGATTTTTTTTTTTAAAAAAAGGCAGTTTGTCGAGAGGTCCAATATGAATTTAACTTATGTTAAACATTATCTGAAAAGATTATAGATAATGCCTATCACCTGTTAATGCAAGACTGGGGTAGAGACTACAGAGGTGATGGTGGAAACTTCAATACTTGAGAAGAAAGAGTTGAGGGCAGCAGCCATACATATGTTGTGAAGAGAAAACACATCCAGGAGGAGTGGTTCTTTTTCATTCTGTTTGGTTCTTTTTCATTCTGTTTTGTTCCTAAGATCCCTTACTAAGTATATTTTCCATAAATATATATTGCTTTTTGTCCTTTACCTTTTAAAGTGTTCTCTTTTTTTAAAAAAATAATAGATTTTATTGTTTAGAACAACTTCAGGTTTACAGAAAAATTAAGCGGATGGAAGAGTCCCCATTCCCAACCCTCCCCTGCCTCCTTTTCCCTGTTGTTAGCATGTTGCGTTAGCGTGGTATCTTTGTTACAACTGATAAGCCAGTATTGGCACCTTAGTATTACAGTTCACAGTTGCAGCAGTGTTCATTCTTTGTGTTACATAGTCCCGACTTTTGATCAGTGTGTGATGTCAGTCCCTGCCTTAGTTACAGTGTAGCAAATAAAAGGCCTCACCGCTCCAGGTTCATCCTGTTCCCACTGCTCTCAGACCCTGTCCACCCCTTCTTCCCCCTCCATCACTAAGTGCTCATTAGCCCACTTACATTTATATTTGTGTGTCTCTGTGTGTGTGTTCCATCTGGTTAAGTAAAATTTGGTTACCACTTGCTTTACACAGCTGGGATATAATTGAGTGGCCATTAAACCATACCCTCTTGTCCAACTTTAGCTTTTACTTTATTCGAATCTTTTTAATACTTTGATTTTTTTTTTTTTTTTTTGAATCAGATTTAAAGGAAAGTTGTTTTTCTAAGTACAAAATATAATTTTTTGGTATATTTACTATTTCTAAAAATCATGCTGTAGAAAAATAGAATTGTAAATGTATAATTACTATAGATTTAAACACTAAGCTTGTACTAAAGACAGTATTTAATTTTAAAGCACAAGTATTTCTGCATTTGTCTGGAACTTGAAATCATTAAATAAAACTACTTCTCTGTCTTTCTTCCTTTTCATTTTGCCAGTGAACAGCTCTGCGCTTTTTGTTACTGTGGTGAAAAAAGTTCCTTAGGACAAGGAGACTTAAAACAGTTTAGAGTAACGCCTGGGTTTATTTTGCCGTGGAAAAGTCAGCCTTCTAACAAGAGAGACGGTGATGACAACAGCAGCAGAACTTGTGAGAAAACACAAAGCTCGGCACCACGAAAGCAAAGAGGACAGAGAAGGTAAGCCTTTGGGATATAAAGGGGTCAGATGCAGTAAGACTATATGCAGTTTATTTTCATTGAAATGTTTAAGACTATATGAACGGGATTGTTACCAAATGATTTCTTTTGCTTCCAACGTCCATACAATGCTTTATGACTCACCATTAACCCAGCAGACATTCATTTTCTCAAAATTTTCTTTATTTAAAAAAACGTTTAGTTGTATATTAACAAAAAAGAAAACTTTAAAGAACATAATATAAGCCTAGAGGGGATTCATATAAATGGAATGAAAATTTTAAGAATTAATGAGATCTTTCTTTCCTTTTTCTAAATGTTTTAAATAGTTGTAAGAATATAACATAACAGAATAGCAAAACCAAAGTGGTTTTTACTAGTCATGTCCTTTAAGTGTCATTTATTTATTTGTGTTTATGCTTTAGAGAATGGTGAACTGTCCTGTAAACACTTACACTGTAATACAGCTACCCTTTCTAAAGTTAAAGGTCTTTTTAAAATCAAAGCATTTACATAAATGTATATAGTTATAAATCAAATGTAATTAAAACACATTTACTATTTGTATAATCATACATGTATGTCTATATTCATGGATGTTTTAGTTCCCTAAAACTCATATCTAATATGTTTATTTATGGAGTTAAATTTTTTTTATATATTTTAGTTTTGTTTGAAGGCCATCTTCATACGTGGATTTGGCTCTAGTAGTTGAGGGAATAGAAGTTTCTGTGGTTGATGAGAAAGTGTAAAAATTAATTCAGCTTGGAAGGCTCACCAGCTCTGGCCCTTGAGGATGATGATGTAATCACCCAAGTGCCTGCCTGGCTGGCGGCCAGAGTTAAGTACTGAGGCATTGTTGTGTTGTACTTATTTGATTGGCTCCTTGTTTTGGACTGCTGCCAATGCCTTGAAGACCTGAAGGAGGAAATGAAACAATAACAAGAAAAACTCTTTTAAAAGAATTTAAGGTGGAACAGCTTAAGGAAGTTCAGAAGTACTGTATTTAGAGTTTTGATGTTTTAAAGGCCATGGCTTGCTTTACCTTTTGTGATCAACTGAGTGCTCACATTCTAATAAACTGTATCAGAAGTCCAGGAAACTTCCAAAGTCCATCAGTCATTAGTAAATTTAATGGACTGGACCAGCTTATATCTTATATACTGATGTTCTGCCTTGAATGATGGCAGTTAATAAAGAACTGTTCTGGGAAGTAAATTGGGTTTCATTTATTTATTTTATAAGCTTAGTTAATTTTTAATGAAAACTTTTATGAGCTAAAAATAATTATGTAAAAAATAACCTTGGTTTAGTGAAAGTCTTTATATGCACTTAAGTGTTTAACAAGTTATTAAGTGATGATAACAGGCCAGTTATAATGGACCTTAAGAATAAAACATGTTTGCAAAGTTTGAAAATCATTTAGCTTGGTAATGATTTTAAATATTTACAGTATTTATGTTGCTAATGAGTTGTAACCCAGATAGACAGCCAGTTAATTTTTTTAATTTGAAAAGCAGGATTTTAAAATAGTTTTTCCCTCCTAGTGTACTAAATATAAGAATATATAATCAAGGAATCATTTCCTCTTTTTTTAGTTTGTTTTAGACTTAAACTTTGAGGGTGGGGTATGTGTTTCTGCTCTTTCCTAAGCTGGGCTCCTGTCACCCTTAGGGTTGACATCACATTGTCTGCATACACACTGACTGTAAATCCTTAAGGTCAAATTTGACTAACCTACTGGTTAGGAACTGGTTAGTAATAGAATGTTTAGTCATTCCATTGGTTTTTATATCTGTGCCCCCATCAAATTCTGGTGTAAAGAAAATATGTTCAAACAGTACGTTCATCGTTATAGACAAACTGTTGGTCTTTTTTTTTCCTCCCGATAAATTGGCAGTGACTAGTAATGTAGGTGTATTTTCAGGAAGGGCGTGATCGTATTTATAGGAAGGTTTGTTCTCATTTGTTTCACCGTGGGCATTCATAAAAATGAGATTTGGAATTAGCATAGCATGGTGAACTTAAAAAAAAAAGTGAGTCTGTGCATTTCTAATGCTGCACATAAAAAATACTGGTTATTTTGTACATGGTTTGATATTTAAATGTACTTACTGAAAAATGTTAATACTTTTTCTCTTTCAATGATTCCAGGTATAAAAAAGTTTAGTTCCCTGGTCATTGTGCTGATTTTCTCTTAATAGGAATCATGATAAATATCCAGCAGACAGATGTGCAGTGAGTTATGATCTATATTCAATAGTGACTTAATCCAAAATTATCATCAGGCTGAATACTTTGATATCAGGAAAAAATTGAAGTTTTAGTGCCAACCATCTGATTTCCTGTGTTTACTGTTAGACACATTAGCAGTCATTGTTTACTTACCAATCTCAATGAATATCTGAAGTTTTAGGGCTTTGAAAGTATGAAACTTCCCATCTGTGGTGTATCTTATTCGGCATTCACTTTTATCAGGAACTTTTTGCTGTTGTTACACTATTTCCCTTATTCCCAAGTCACCAGTAGCTGTTTTGGTTTTGCTTTTGACTTCTGGTTTATGAGGTGAAGTCTTAGTGGAGGGTACACGTAGCGTTGCGGCATAGATTGGCTGTCAAGATTGCTGACACGTTCCCCTCCCCCTGCCTCCCTTGTCATACTTTGTAGTGGGTTTTTCTCCCCTGGGAAATAACCTTTCTTTCTGTAAACTTAACTGCTGGCTCTGTTGTTGGTAGTCCTTACCATAAAGCATGTTAGAGATTTCTGATTTGCTCACGTTATGTTTTTTAAGCATTTAAGGCCAAAGGGAATATTCATTTTATGACAACATACAGTTCCTGACTAGAATAGTAGAGTGTCAATTAAAAAATTACAGATTTATAACATTTCCTTATGGATTTGGAGACTTTTTTTTAGTTGTTGCTTACATGATATAATATAGCTACCCAGTTGTATATTAATATTAATGCTATGAACAATGACATACATCCTAGAAGTTGTTTTATAAGCAGTTTATGCAAAATAAATTAAAATTGATTTGACAATACCTTATATTTAAGTTGTTACGAAGTGAAACCGTTTTCTCCTTTTTCTCACTTCCACGTCTGTTTGTGTTGTTCTCTTTTCCAGGGAACGGCCTCAGCAGAGTGTCGCGACTTGTGTCAGTGTGAGCACGCAGACTGCTTCAGACGACCAGCCTGGTAAACTGTGGGATGAGCTCAGTCTGGTTGGCCTTCCTGATGCCATTGATGTCCAAGCCTTATTTGATCCTACAGGTATGAGCCAGTCTTCAGTAATAGCTACCTCTTGATTCTGCAAGGCTTTTTAACTTGAGCCAGTTGTCAACTTAATAGTAAATAGCATTCATCTAGAAAGAATTATCACTTGTTAAAAACATCTTCGTTAAGTATGCCTGCTTAGGTAAAATAAATTGTCTAAGTATGTGTAACTTATTTAGCATCTGCACAGGGCCATAACTGGGCTGTGGACGCTTTTATAAATATTTGCATTTCACTTGTGTAGACAGCAGTGCCATGGAAATCTGACAATTGCAGAAAGAGAGATTATAAAGGGATCTGTGAAAACTTGGGACCATGGCAGTCTGGGTCTTCCTAAAGTAGGGGTGAAGGATAATAGATCTTAGTCATGTGGATGTCCTGTAATACAGTGTAGTAGCCCATATTTATGACTCAGTGCTGTTGGGGCTTTGAGTAAATTTCATTCTGTAGTTGAACTGCATGTAATTGTTCAAGTGATAGAGAATTTAAAGACTGAACTGTTATCTATGATTGGTGTGGAATGCAATGAAAGAGTGGTGTATATGTAGTTTGTCATAAAGTAAGAAATAAATATCCTTTATATTTATGTAAATATATCAAATAAAAATATAGTAATATTTAAATAAAATTACTAGAAACTAATTTCTTGAAGAAACAATCATTAATACAGTGTGCATTAGAATCACTTGGAGGGTTTGTTAACATAGATTTCTGGGCACCATGGCAAAAGTTTTTGATTCGTAGGTCTTGGTTGTGATCTAAGATTTGCATTTATCACAAGTTTGCATTTTGAGAAGGGCTGCTTTACTGGAATCCCAAATATAGGATGCATTTTATATTCACACATTAGAATCGAAGGAAGGGTTTTACATCTTTACTTATTAGCGTTAATATGTTTAATGTTTACTTATTTGCTTCTTTTCACTTTAACCATGTTAGGCACTTGTTGGGCTCACCACCGTTGTGTGGAGTGGTCACTGGGGGTGTGCCAGATGGAAGAACCGTTATTAGTGAACGTGGACAGAGCTGTTGTCTCAGGGAGCACAGAAGTAAGTAGAAGAAACACATATTTAAACCACAACTTTAGAACATTTGCTGTGTCAACATAAAGATTCACTTGTAAAATTTATTAAACGATTACTGTAATGTAAAAACCCTTAAAATAGGAAATTATTGATATCCAAGGGTAGTTTGTGCAGACCACTAGATTATATAGTATGTTAAGTTGTGCAATAAACACTAATCTTTAAATAATTTACATTTAAATAAGACATTAAAATTTTTAGAAATGGAGATTACTGACTGTATTTAGGCATCTTACACTTTTAAGACAAGACTCTTTGACGAAGATTTAAATTAGGAGAGACAGGATTTGACACTTGGTCCACAATGTGAGCTAGTTCTGTTATTTTAAAAATTGATTAAAATAATTTCTTTTCAGTCAAGTTGGCAGTTTGGTTTGTCTTTCTGGCACTGTCCCAAAGCGATACCATATACACAGTCTGCCGTCTTTCAGAGCTTTCACTGTGACTTTCAATCAAAAAATAAATGTAGCATTTACCTTCTATCTATAAAGGCAACAAACTCTGTGAAGTAAAACAGCTTTGCTGCTTAAAAATTCCCCTTGGTTTTTGACAAATGTTTGGGAGAAGTGAAAACAGGCCTTCCAAAGGAATATTAAAAGTGGAATTTTTTGCCATAGAAATTACACAGATTTAATACAGGTAAACCTTTTAAAGGCATAGTTGAGACAAGGCTTTAGATTTAAGTAATTATTCAGTTACTGTAACATTTACTTTACTCAGATGATCAAATTGACCTAATTTAAATGGATGAGTAACTCTCACCTCTAACCTTAGTCAAGTTAGAGTGTGGAAGTGTGACCTTACATTATTACCACATTTTGAACAGTATAATGCCCGGTGATGATTTCCATCGTCTGAGCATGTTTGATGGCCAGGTCATCGTTGTGATAGGTCATGGAGCTGGTTCTTCCCTGAGCTTCTTAAAAGTAGGTTTGGAATATTTTCGGACAGTGAGAAGCAGAAGCGTTTTAGGAAAAGCAGTGAAGAAAAGTGAAAAGGCACTTTGTGGTGTTGGGTTGTTGAACTGTAGTAGCTTATTTTTGATAAGGCCATAGGGAAGCGGGCACGCATATGCCTGTTGGCAGGAATGCAAATGGGTGCATATCTTCTGGAGAGAAGGTTGGTAGTGCCTCAGAAACTATATATGCACTTATCTTTTGACCTTTCTGAGATTCTCTCCTGAAAATATGCCTTCAATAATACAGAAACTTGTGCCATTAAAGGTTAATACTTGCTAGCACTGTTTAATTTGCAAAGTACTGAAAACAACCTAAATAACCACACAGAATAGAATGGTTGAAGAAGCTATATGTATCTTTTTGTATAGATCTGACTCTTGGAACCATAGGAATGTTTCACCTACCCTGTAAATAAGCAATTACAGCTGTCTGGGCTCTGGGGGACCCTTAAAAGGAATAGCCAAATTCACAGTGAAGGGGGGAGAGAAGAAACTGAGCCCTGAAAAATAGTGTATTGACTAGATACCCATAAAGCTAAAGACAAAATCAAACAAAAACGGCACAGACATGCCGTAATCTAATGATTGTTGTGGTGTGAGAATGGAGTTATCAGAGGTATCAATATAAGCTCATGGTTTTAGTGTTTGTATGGACAGATACTGAGACCCAGGTATATGTGTATGCAGGTGTTAGTATGCATGTGGGTATCTCCTAGCTCTGTCCCCTCTGAAAGCCTAGAAGAGTGCCTTCTAGCAATGAGCCTGTCAAGTGCCCAGATCATGGTTTGTAACCAATGTTCTCCAATAAAAAGGACCAAGGCTCTTGGAAGTGGCTCACAGTGCAGGGAAAAGACCAGGTGCCAGAAAGCAAGGACGTGCTGACTGAGATGGGGACTTGTTGAAAGCATAGGAGCCAACCTCAAGGAGCTCCTAAGAGCTGGACCAACTTGAGCAATAACAAAAATTAATGGTAGTCGTGTGTTTTCATCCACAAAGTGATCCACACTGGTAAATAGATAAATAAGTAGCGAAGGTCAAGTTACATCACTTCTCTGCTTAACACTCTTCAGCTACTTCCCATTTTATTAAGAATAAAAAAAAAAAAGCCAGTCGCCACTGACCAGCTGGGCCTCCCTGATCTTCACAGTCCCCACGGGCACTTCTGAGACATTGCTCGCAGTAACCCTTCCCCTCCCTCGCTTCCTTCAGCTGCCCTGGCCTCCGCGGTCTTACTGAGAACTGTCCACCTCTGGGCTTTCGCAGTTCCTGTTCCCTCTCTGCTGACTGTTCTCCTCAGACACATGCATGGCTTCCTCCCTTGTTTCCTCTAGGTGTTTACTCAAGTTTATCTGTGAGGTCTTTGCTGGGCTCCCTGTTGAAAATTCAGGTGCCTCCTCCCGTCACACCCCTGGTGGACTGTTTTCTCCTCTGTACTTACCGGCCTCTAACGCAGTGTGCATTTACTTAACAGTCTTGTCTGTCTCTCCTCACTAGATAATAGTGCCATTCTGATAAGTGTCTTTTTCTCTTTTGGTCATTCCTCAGTAAATGTTTGTGGCCTAAAGGAATAGCACTAAAGATCATTCATGGAATCATTCATAGTTACGAGAAAAAAACAAGTGCCAGAGTGTTAAAGGAGGTCACCACTGTGGTGAATTTTACTCACATTTATACATTTATACTTGTCAGAAGAACCCTTCTAAAATAGAGGCATCTTTATAGTTCTGCTTAAGTGATGAGGGTGGGGAGGTGTGACAATAACTGTCTTTGAAATCTCAAAAGGTTCCTTAGGGGCAAAGTATGTAAAAGTGCTGTTGAGCCCCAAACAGGCTTTATTTTACAAAAAAAAAAAAAGTGTTACAAATTTGTTGACCATTATTAGGACAACATGTGACTGAATAAATTACAGTACCTGCCTCTGTAAAGAAAATAAACATTTAATCTGCCTCTTCAAGATAAAGGTGATATTTCAGCAATGAGAATGCTGTGACTTCTCAAAGAAATATTTGCTGGGGGTATTTTGGTAACAGATGTTACCAAGTGAGCATTTTGGTAACAGATGTTTGGAACTGTGTCTATTGTTAGTTTATTGCCAGAAACAATGAAAGTTTGTACTCAAACAACAAAATATTCTCACATTTGTTGCCCAAAAATCTTGGACACAGAATTTCCTGAGTAAAATATTCTAAAGCGTTGATGTATGCTTTAAACCCATTTGTTAAAAATTAATATTTTTTGACTCTGGAAAGTCAGCTGGCTGATTTTTGAGAAGTTTGGCTGAGATTGAAAAATGGTCGTTGAAAATAGGTGCCTCTGTTTAGACCTCCCTATTTTGTGGGAATCCTTTTTTAAAAAACCTTCGACAGATGCTGAAATAAACTGAAGTAGAATTGGACCTTTCAATCTAAGATGATGGAAAAGAACAAGATGCAAAGCTCAGATTGGGGTGTCTGTACGCTCTAAACTTTGGGGCTGTTCACATCTTTTAAGAAAGAAATGTTTGAGTACGTGTCCTTTTTGTCGTTTGGAACATATATCTCTCTCCTTTCTGTCACTTACCAGCATGTGTCAATTTACGTTGTTACTGTGAGCATTTAATTATTTTTGGTGCCCCCACTAGGGCTGTCGGCGTCACGAGGGCGTGGATACTGTGTTGGCTTGTCGTTTTATCTCTGGTGCCTCACAAAGTGCCTGGAGCACAAGGAGCCATCTCTGGGATGAGTGGATCCTGAGTAGAGTCTGTCGGTGAAGGACAGTACTGAGCGCGGTGGTCCAGGGAGGGGAGTGCGCTGCTGGCACCTAGTGGCTGCTGCTAGCCATCGTGTGCGGTACAGAGGGGACCCAGCTGCGGCAGTGCTGAGGCTGTTGAGCCCGCCTGCAATCAGCAACATTGTTCCCATTTTAAAACTAATACATTATTTCCTCAGTTGTTAAATTGCATTCAGTATCAAGCAGTTCAGTTTTTCTGGAATTTCCCTCAGATTGTTCTTCAGTGTTTCGATGGGAACTTTTATTTTTTGCTAGATAGAAGAATATGCTAAACTCTTCTTCTCTTTTAATTTCCTCTTTGGATTCCTGGGGGGTACTGCTGCTGCTGCTGCTAAGTCGCTTTAGTTGTGTCTGACTCTGTGCGACCCCATGGACTGCAGCCTACCAGGCTTCTCCGTCCATGGGATTCTCCAGGCAAGAACACTGGAGTGGGTTGCCATTTCCTTCTCCAGCGCATGAAAGCGAAAAAGTGAAAGTGAAGCCGCTCAGTCGTGTCCGACTCTTAGCGACCCCATGGACTGCAGCCCACCAGGCTCCTCCATCCATGGGATTTTCCAGGCAAGAGTACTGGAGTGGGGTGGCCATTGCCTTCTCCAAACATTAAAACATTACTTGTAGCAGCTCTCCACTTAGAATCGATAATTTCTCGTGTTTTCTTCACCCTTATCATTGGGCTTCCCTGGTGGCTCAGATGGTAAAGAATCCACTTACAGTGTGGGAGACCTGGGTTCAGTCCTTGGGTTGGGAAGATGCCCTGGAGGAGGGCATGGCAACCCACTGCATATTCTTGGCTGGAAACTCTGCAACGACAGAGGAGCCTGGCAGGCTATGTCCTGGGGTTGCAAAGAGTTGAACACAACTGAGCGACTAAGTACATACTGCAATTCCATTGTGTTCTGCTGATTTTGTACCACTTGTCTATGTAAAAACCAACTAATTTCTACAAGGAGAGTTTTAAGTGTTTTAAAAAGTACTTTGGGCTCTTTGTAGACTGAAAAAGAGAACAAAAATAGCTTTTCTGTAATAAGGTGGGAGTACAGATTTATAATGTAGGAAAACAATGTAATACAAATGTAATTTTTGTTTAAAAAGCCTTAATGACAAGGACAGTAAAAATCTCCACACACTTCTCTAACCAGTTGAAAGTAGGTTTATATAAGATCATTGAAAACACGGTCTCTATGTATGTAAGATGGTCCCAGGTACCTATTTTATGAATAATGTTATCTAATATTGTTGTTTTTTATATAATCCTAGTGCTTTGCAGTGTAAAATAAAAAATTATCAGTTATTTAGTCTTCATTTTACCTTACAGTTTTTTAAGAGGAAGAAAACATTCGCATACCTGAATTTTGTGTTTGTGTTGAGGGGTTCTAAAGACCACATCTACACTAGAGACTGACTCAGACTCAAGGGCCTCATCATAGAGTTGTAATTATGGCTGAGGCTTACTGCCCTGATGCGGTAGAAAGATCTTAACGGGAAAAGATGTTGATGAGGTCTAGAAGAATCTGTGTGCAGGCTTCCTCAGTTCTCTCCTTCCCGTGAGGGGGCACACACAGCACCCTTGTCCTCCAGCAAGGGACATGTCTGGTGCTTCTGCCCTGAGACGCTCAAGGTCTTTACTGGGGGCTGGTCGTGTAGGCCCTCCTGCCTGTCATGTACCAGAAGGGAAGGCCACGTTGTTTGCACAGATAATCCAGGCACAGTAAATTGCCCTTATCACCTCGGGAGCCATGGGAACCCTCTCCAAACCCAGCCTCCTAGATGCCATCTAGGCAGGCAGGCCTTTTTCTAGGAATGGTAGTCTTGGGCATGCGTGTTAAACACCACTCCCCCCACCTTTTTTTTTTTTTTGCATTGAAATAAAGTTGGATTGTGTCTCAGTTTCAACATGTTTCTGTCTGTAGAACTATAGCAGGTGCTTGTTAGTTTACAGCAATGAGTTATTGCACATCCTGGGGAGGCTGTGACAGATTTAGTGGTTACGTTAAAAGAACTTCGTAAACTTCGTTCAAAGGGAAGCTATTGATGAGAATACCTGTGACTGTAACAGAAAAATCCTGTATTTGACTCTGAAAGCTACTTTGATATTAACATACCCATCCCAGCTTTCTTTTGACTAATGTAAATATGGTATATGTAATTCCATCTTTTTATTTTACCCTATTCATATTTTAATATTTAGAGCATGTTCCTTGCAGTAGCACATTAAAAAAAAAATCTAACCTGACAATCTTCTGCTTTTTATTTGTAATATTGAGACTATACATATTTAATGTGATAAAGTCTTCCTCTCTGCCCCATTTGTGTTTATCTGTTCATTTCTTTTGCATGCATTTAAAAAAAAAATACTTATTTTGTATTTCGGCTGTGCTGGGTCTTTGTTGAAGCATGTGGGATCTTCAGCTGTGGCACGGGGAATCTAATTCCGCCCTCCTCTCTCTCCCCCGACCCCCTACTAGCCATTCGCCTGTCTTTCTCCCTCTCTTCAGGTTTCCCTGTTCCCTCTGACACAACAATACTGAAATTAGGCCTGTTAATAACCCTACAATGGTCTCTTAAGTGCTCAAGTGAAAGGAAGAGTCTCTCACTTTAAATCAAAAGCTAGAAGAGATTAGGCTTAATGAGGAAGACAGGGAAGGCTGAGATGGGCTGAAAGCTCTTGTGCCAAACAGTTAGCCACGATATGAATGCGAAGGAAAAGTTCTTTCAGGAAATTAAAAGTGCTACTCCGGTGGAGGCACAAGTGATAGAAGCGCAGCTCAGCCTTGCTGTTGTTATGGAGAAAGTTTGGTGTCCTGGACAGAAGGGCACTTCAGCCACAGAGTTCCCTAAAGTCAGAGCCTAATCCAGAGCAAGGCCCTAACTCTCTTCACTCTACAAAGGCTGAGAAAAGCTATAGAAAAACACCTTGAGGCTGCAGAGGTTGGTTCATGAGGTTTGAGGAGAGAGGCCATCTTGATAACTTTAAAAGTGCAACATGAAGCAGCCAGTGCTGATGTAGAAGCTGTAGATCTTCCAAAAGATCTAAGGAAAGATAATTATAATGAAGTTGGCTATAGTAAACCACAGATTTTCAGTGTAGACAAAACAGCCTTCTATTGGAAGAAGACACCATCAAGGACTTTCATAGCTAGAGAGGAGAAGTCAGTACCTGGCTTCAAACCTTTGAAAGACAGACTGACTCTATTGTTTAGGGTAATGCAACAAGTGACTTTTCACTTGAAGCCGGTGCTCATTTATGATTCAAAAGAAAATCCTGGATCCCTTAAGAATTATGCTAAATCTTCTCTGCCTACGCTGTATAAATACAGCAATATTTATGGATGATAGCGCGTCCGTTTACAGTATGGTTTACTGAATATTTTAAGACCACTGTTAATATCTAGTGTTCAGAGAAAGAAAGTGTTCTTTGAAAATACTACTGTTCATTGACAGTTCACCAGGTCACCCAGGAGCTCTGATGGAGATGTGTAAGGAGATTAATGTTCTCATGCCAGTGAACACAGCTATTCTGCAGCCCATGGATCAATGGGTAATTCTCTCTTTCAAGGCTTATTTATTGTTTGAGAAAATAGGTTTCGTAACGCTATACTTGGCCATGGGTAGTGAGTCGTCTGATGGAGCTGGGCAAAGTCACTTGACCTTCTGGAAAGGACTCACCATTCTAGATGCCATGATGACTTAACAGGAGTTGGGAAGAAGTTGATTCCAGCCCTCGTGGATGACCTTGAGGGCTGTAGGACCTCAGCAGAGCAAGTAACTGCAGATGTGGTGGACGCAGCAGGAGAACCAGAATTGTAAGTGGGGCCTGAAGATGAGACTGCAATGCTACAGTCTCGTGATAAGACTCAAGCAGAGAAGTTGCTTCTGATGGATGAGCAAAGAGAGTAGTTTCTTGAGACTGAATCTGCTCCTGGCGAAGATGCTGTGAAGACTGTTGGAATGACAACAGAAGATTTAGACTATTCCATGAATTTAACTGACAAAGCAGCAGCAGAATTTGAGAGGATTGACTCCAATTTTGAAAGAAGTTCTACGGGTAAAATGCTGCCAGACAGTGTTGCATGCTACAGAGAAATTGTTTGTTGAAGGAAGAGTCAGTTGACTTTACAAACTTCATTATTATCTTTAAAAAATCTACAAAATCATCCCAACCTTCAGCAACCACCACCCTGATCAGATACCAGCCACTGAACGTCAAGACAAGACCCTCCACCAGCAAAAAGATTATGACTTGCTTAAAGCAGAGATGATGGTTAGCACCTTTTAGCAGTAAAGCACTTTTAAATTAAGGTATGTACATTTTTTTCATTTTAGACAGAATGCCATTGGACACTTAACAGAGCATAGTATAAATAAAACTTTCATGTGCACTGGGAAATGGAGTTTGTGTCACTTGCTTTACTTTGGTGGTCTGATTGAATGTGCACTCTCTTCGATGTGTGCCTTGTTGTATTGATTCCTTTAAGGTTTCTAGTGTGCGTCTCTCACTTACACAGCCCACCCTGAATTAGGTATTATGTAGTTGTGTGTATTATAAAACTGCTTTCACTTGCTTCCACTCTTCCTGCTGTACTTTGTGCTGTTGTCCTGCATTTGACTTTCACATGTTATAAACTCCTTAAGATGCTGCTCTTTTTTGAGTAAACATATCTTTTAAAGAGAATTAAATAATAAAAAGAATTTAAAATATACTTAACCTGTGTATTTACCAATGCTGTATTGTATTGTGTTGTTAGTCGCTCAGTCCGACTCTTTATGACCCCACGAGCTGTAGCCCTCCAGGCTCCTCTGCCCATGGAATTCTCCAGGCAAGAATACTGGAGTGGGTTACCATTCCTTTCTCCAGAGCCCGACCCAGGGATCAAACCCAAGTCTCACCATCTGAGTTATTTACCAGTGCTAGTCTCTTCATTCCTTGGTGTCGACCCAGATATCATTTTCTTTCTGCCTGAAGAAGTCCTTTAACATTTCTTGCAGGGCAGGTCTGCAAAGTGATAAACTCTTTCAGCCTTTTTATTTCCAAAGTGTTTCTGTTTTCCTTTGAAATGCATGTTTGCCAAGATCAGAAATCTAGGTGGCTTTTCATCCCAGTACTTCAAAGACGTGACGCGCTCTTCTTGCTTATGTTGTTTCTGACTCAGGATGGCATGGGCTGGTGTCATCCTTGTTTTTGTTCTGTGCTTTATTTTTCTGGGCTCCAAAATCACTGCACATGGTGACTGCAGCCATGAAATTAAAAGACGCTTATTCCTTGGAAGGAAAGTTATGACCAACCTGGATAGCATATTCAAAAGCAGAGACATCACTTTGCCAACAAAGGTTCGCCTAGTCAAGGCTATGGTCTTTCCTGTGGTCATGTATGGATGCGAGAGTTGGACTATGAAGAAGGCTGAGCGTCGAAGAATTGATGCTTTTGAACTGTTGTGTTGGAGAAAACTCTTGAGAGTCCCTTGGACTGCAAGGAGATGCAACCAGTCCATTCTGAAGGAGATCAGCCCTGGGATTTCTTTGGAAGGAATGATGCTAAAGCTGAAACTCCAGTACTTTGGCCACCCTCATGCGAAGAGTTGACTCATTGGAAAAGACCCTGATGCTGGGAGGGATTGGGGGCAGGAGGAAAAGGGGACGACAGAGGATGAGATGGCTGGATGGCATCACTGACTCGATGGACGTGAGTGTGAGTGAACTCCGGGAGTTGGTGATGGACAGGGAGGCCTGGCGTGCTGCGATTCATGGCGTCGCAAAGAGTCAGATACGACTGAGCGACTCAACTGAACTGAACTGAACATATCATGTCTTTTTATATGGATGATTGTAGTTCTGTACCACTGATTTTGGACAATTTGATTGTTATTCCTTAGTGTAATTTTCTTCGTGTTTCTTAGAGTTTGTTGCAGTTTTGGGGATCTGTGAATTAATAGTTATCATTATGGTTAGAAAGTCTTTGGCAGTTATTTCTTGTTGTCACAAATGACACGATTCCTTTCTTTTCTTTTCTTAGTGACTTAGGGACGCCCCTGGTAGTTCAGTGGTTAAGACTTCCCCTTCTGATGCAGAGATTGTGAGTTTGATCCCTAGTTGGGGGCAACAAACCAAACCCTGAAGCAGAAACAATGTATCAGATTCAGTAAAAGACTATAAAGATAGTCACTTTAAAAAAAATGTAAAAAAAAAAAAAAAGTGGCTGAGTAGTATTCTGTTGCAGATACGTACACCACATCTTCTTTATTCATGCATCCACTTAACGGGCACTTAGGTTGGGTCTATATCTTTCTACTGTAAATAATGCAATAAACATATGGATGCATATATCTCTTTGAATTCATGTTTTTACATTGCCACGTGGAACAGCTGGGTCATACGTTGCTTTAGCCTTAGTTTTTGTGGCGTGTCCGCACTGTGTTTCATGGTGACGGCACCAGTTCACACTCCTGCCAGCAGTGCAGGAGGGTTCTCTTTTTGTCACATCGTCAACAACACTTGTTTTTTCTTGCCTTTTTGATAAGAGCCGTTTTAGTGAGGTGATAGCTCACTACAGTTTGGATTTGCATTTGCCACATGATTAGTGACATTGTGCATCTTTTCATGTGCCTGTAGGCCACCTGTGTGTCTCTCTGGGAAGGTGTTTATTCAACTCCTTGCCCGTTCTTTGATTGAATTGTTCTTGTTGTTACTGTTGTTGAGTCACCAATTTGGTTACTGTTGTTCAGTTCACTAATCTTTTCTTCTGCGGTTTCTAATATGCTATTATAACCCACTCCAGTGTTCTTGCCTGGAGAATCCCAGGGACGGGGAAGCCTGGTGGGCTGCCGTCTATGGGGTCACACAGAGTCGGACACGACTGAAGTGACTTAGCATAGCATAGCATTATAATATCCAGTGTAATTTCATCCTAGGTAATTTTATTTTATGACGTTTGACTTGGACCTTTTTATACCTTCCGTGTCTCCGCTTAGCTTTCTGAGCATATTCAATATGCTTATAAGAGCTGTTTTAATGTCCTTGTCTGGTAATGTTAACATCTCTGTCTGTTTGGGGTCAGTTTTCAAGATTGTTATTGGTATAGATCACGTTTCCCTGCATCTTCGTGTGCCTGGTGGTCTCCGTTTGGATGTCAGGCATTGTTGAGTTTTACCTTGATGAGTGATGGATTTTCACCCCAGGAAATGAGAAGTTAGGGTGATGAGTAGCTCGCTGGCTTCATGATACCAAGTTCTTGCTCTCTTTACATCGTGTACACACAATGTGTTGATCTTTTCCTTGGTTCAGTTTCTCTCATAATCAGTACATGGTGAACAGGAGCTCTTAAGGTCATACTCTCATTATAACTTTTTTTTTTAAATAAAAAAATGAAAAAAAAAATTAGCTTCTTTTTTAATTCAGGGAAATCCTTTCCATATGCTTTTCTCTACTGTAGCAGATTTCTCCTAACAACTCATCAGCTAGAATTAGTTCCCATCAATTGCTTTACAGCAGTAGCTAGTACCAGTGTTGGGACAACCACCGTTTGGTTAGCCTGTGACTCTCTTCTGGGGTAGAGGGCGGCACCTACTCTGTGAAGCTCACTGCTGCTTGGAAGAGGCCATCTCCGAACAAAATTGAGAGCCTTAGAAAGAAGAAGGTGGAATGGGTGTATGTAAAAGTAGGAAATAGTTTAGATGGTTTTAGAGTATGGGTTAAGCTTCGATAGATTGACATAGGAATCTTGACAAAGGGTCATCTATTTGTTACAGGCAGATTTTTCATTGATAACCATTTTTACAAGGGTTTGATGTTTAGCATTTTATGTGCCTGTTGGGCGTCTGTATGTCTTCTTTGGAAAAGTGTTTAATCTTCTGCCCATTTTTCAAATTGAAGTCTTTATTTTTGGTATTTTATATGAGCTTTTTATAAATTTTGGATTTTGACCACTTATCTGTCATATTGTTTGCAAATGTTCTCCCATTCAGTAGGTTATCTTTTCGTTTTGTTGATGATTTCCTTTACTGTGTAAAAGTTGTAATTAGGTCCCATTTATTTATTTTTTGCTTTTATTTCTTTTGCCTCAGGAGACAGATCCAGAAGAAATATTGCTGTAATTGATGTCAAAGAGTGTTTTGCTTGTCTTCTCTTCTAGAAGTTTAATTGCTTCAGATCTTGCATTTAAGTCTCTAATTCATTTTGAGTTTATTTTTGCATATGGTATGAGGAAGTTGTTCTAATAGCCTTCTTTTACATGTCCAGTTTTCCCAGCACCACTTACTGAAGGGACTGTCTTTTCTCCATTGTGTATTCTTGCTTCCTCTTCTTAGAGTAACAGACCATAACTATGTGGGCTCTCTACTTTCTTCCATTGATCAGTCTGTTTTTGTGCCAGAACCTTTTTGATTATTGTAGATTTGTAGTATAGTCGAGTGCAGAGTGTGATAGGCAAAGGATCATCTTAAATTTGGGGATATGTGGTCTATGAAAGAAAGTCACACATGAGCATGATGAACAGATAATAAGTACGATGGGGAGTAGTGAGAAATGGAAAATGTTCTTAACGTCACATTCCAAGTGAGGAATTTAATCAATGAAGTTTCTTAATAATAAGAGCCGCTTTAACAGGTCTGAACCTTTCAGCTGTCTGTAGTTAAACGTTTGAAGACATTTATTTGAACACAGAAATACTTAGGATTGCTGCAGTGATTAAAGGCCAGTAAGTGGGAGTTTCTGAATTCAGGTATTATATGTGAAATATGAAGATAGAATTGTCATAGTGGTGGAATGAGTTATGTTTTGAAATAGTGGAGGAGTTGCAAAATATCTCCATAGTTCCAAGCGTGAGTATATGGGAAAGTTAGAAGTTTAACTGTAATGAGCCTTAAATCCCATGAAACATCTTTGGAACTGTGTCAGGGTTGGAATCTTAATCTGTGTTCCTAACTAGCTGTGAGAGCAAATCAAGCTGCCGATGGAGAATGTTCAGCAACAGGACAGAAGAAGGACGATCGACCCTTTTGGCCGTGTTCCGAGGAGGAAGAGAGGGCTGTCACATAGAGTACCAGTTGTGGGAAGGGTGCTAAGAATGACCGAGTAGATTTCAGGGGATATGGCCATTGATTTCACATGTGGTGGGTTTTTTTTTTTTTTTATGATAAAGTTTCCTAAAAGTAGGGCATATTTTTCTAAATAAACCATACTTGCTGTATTGAATGGGGGAGGATCGGAAATCTTGACTTCTTCTTCCATGTCTGACATTTTTAGCTAATGTCAAGTGACATCCTCACCAAGCAGCTCTACCTGTCTGCACTTAGATTTTTCATTTTGCACAATGAGAAGTTACATTGTCTTCATTCTAAAGTGCAAGGCTGTGAGGGGGACGTCAGGATCGGTTACGGTTTCTTTCCTCAGGATGCTACACTAAGTGCAGAAGCTGCTCTAGCAGGACAGTTGAAAGTTTGATGACAGAATGCTTTAGGTACACCTAAGTATAAAATCAGTGGGTTGTTTTCATTCGCCCTGCTAACTTGATTCTTAGCATTTATTTAGAATTTAAGTTGGGCGGAAGCTAACAGGAAACTAGAAATTTCTGTTACAGAGCTATTAAGAGTTTGATGTTCCTATTCGGTTACACATAGTTAAATTTGGAAGGCCCATTTAGTGAAAATGTCCTTGGCCTTAGTGTTTCTCTTAGTAAAAATCATATTTTGTTTTTAATCATTCTTTTTAGTTTTAATTAAGTTTGATATAATTACCTTTATACTGAGGTAAGTGGTAGTATTCCTGGATGTTATAAAGAGTCCCTTTGTAAAACCTGGGGGTGGGTGGAGAATATCATGAATTACAATGTGTATAGAATATTTGAAGGCTACACAGGAAATGGGCAAAATTCTTTGCCTCTAGGGAATTTATCCCATGCGACTCTACACAAAGTGACTTTTCCTTGTGTACCTTTTAGAATGTTTTGAATTTTGAATAATGAAGTTTTTTTTCTAATAAAAAACAGTTCCTAATATATAATTAGAATTAATATAGAGTTAATATAATTAATATACAATTAGGATAATTTCTAATATATCCCTGAAAAATGTATTTAAAAAGTTCATTTCTATAGTTTTGCCCTAGTGATGTGTTTTTTATATATTGTGCGATATAAGTGTCCAACTTCATTTTCTCACATAAGGAGAGCTAGTTGTTACTACCTCATTTATTGAAACCTCTTTCTTTTCCCCCTCATTTGAAAGATTACTTCTGTCAGCTAGCAAATTGTTCAGTAAATGTATGGATTGTTTCTAAGCTCTGTATTTTAGTTTATATTCTTTATCCCAGTGACACTACCACCATACTGTTTACGGTTACAGAAGCTTGGTAGTAAGTCTTGGTACCTGGTCAGGCATGTATTACTTTCATCTCTACCTGTAGCTGAGAAACTTGTAGAAGAACAGTCCTACCACTGTGAATAACTAGAAAAGCTGCATAAAATCTGTTTTCAAAGAAACATTTAAAGGCATTAGAGAAGTGAGGTGAGGACTGGAGGGAGTGAGAGAGAGCCCAGAGGGGAAGATCATGTCAAGAGAGTTTCTGGCAGTCTGTAGAGCTGGGAACAGGGAAGGCAATGGCACCCCACCCCAGTACTTTTGCCTGGAGAATCCCATGGATGGAGGAGCCTGGTGGGCTCCAGTCCATGGGGTCGCTGGGAGTCGGACACGACTGAGCGACTTCACTTTCACTTTTCACTTTCACGCATTGGAGAAGGAAATGGCAACCCACTCCAGTGTTCTTGCCTGGAGAATCCCAGGGACAGAGGAGCCTGGTGGGCTTCCGTCTATGGGGTCGCACAGAGTCGGACACGACTGAAGTGACTTTGCAGCAGCAGCAGAGCTGGGAAAACAAAAAGTTAGGGTTTAGGGGCCATTAACATAATAGACTTTCATTTGGGACCCTTGAAGTCTACATTTAAGGTCAGCATATTATGTATATGTTCTTATGGTCAGATCCAGCCCACCATCTGTGTATATGGTCCAGAAGCCCATATAGGTTTTATTTTAAAATGTTAAAAATAATTTAAAAAGAGTGTATTTCATCACACATTTAAATCATATGAAATTCAAATTACAGTATCCATAAATAAGGTTTATTGGAACACAGATTTGTTTAATGTGCATATGATCTGTGACTCCTGTTGCTCTACAGTGAGTCAGGCCTTTGCCGCAGCGACCACTTACGCCCTGCCTTGTTGTGGGCAGGCCACAGTGACCCAGTTGTAACTCATGAACTTTGGATTGCCACATGTGTTCTCTTGGGATCTTCTCTCTCTTATTACTGCATGCCTTTCATGTTAAAGAAGAGAAAACGAGGAGTGGACCTCAGTAATCGTGCTTTTGAGGCCTTAGTGGAGTGGATTCAGTTGATACCAAATTAGATGGCAAAGCATTATATTTATTATGCTGAGACACTATCAGTTCAGTTCATTTCAGTCATGCAGTCGTGTTCGACTCTTGTGACCCCATGAATCTCAGCACACCAGGCCTCCCTGTCCATCACCAACTCCCAGAGTTCACTCAGACTCACGTCCATCGAGTCAGTGATGCCACCCAGCCATCTCATCTTCTGTCGTCCCCTTCTCCTCCTGCCCCCAATCCCTCCCAGCATCAGAGTCTTCTCCAATGAGTCAACTCTTGGCATGAGGTGGCCAAAGTACTAGAGTTTCAGCTTTAGCATCAGTCCTTCCCAGGGCTGATCTCCTTCAGAATGTACTGGTTGGATCTCCTTGCAGTTCAAGGGACTCTCAAGAGTCTTCTCCAACACCACAGTTCAAAAGCATCAATTCTTCGACGCTCAGCCTTCTTCACAGTCCCAACTCTCGCATCCATACATGACCACTTTGTTTGCAAAGTAATGTCTCTGCTTTTGAATATGCTATCTAGGTTGGTCATAACCTTCCCTCCAAGGAGTAAGCGTCTTTTAATTTCATGGCTGCAGTCACCATCTGTAGTGATTTTGGAGCCCAGAAAAATAAAGTCTGACACTGTTTCCACTGTTTCCCCATCTATTTGCCATGAAGTGATGGGACCGGATGCCATGATCTTCATTTTCTGAATGTTGAGCTTTAAGCCAACTTTTTCACTCTCCACTTTCACTTTCATCAGGAGGCTTTTGAGTTCCTCTTCACTTTCTGCCATAAGGGTGGTATCATCTGCATATCTGAGATTATTGATATTTCACCCAGCAATCTTGATTCCAGCTTGTGTTTCTTCTATAGCTGTGCTAAAAAAAATACAGTATATGTCAATATTAACCTGATTGAGCACATACCATGCTAATCCAAACTCATAGGAAAGCAGTGAGCAGAAAAAAGAGTAAGTTAAAATAGACTGTTTTTAGATCCCCTGGAGAAGGAAATGGCAATCCACTCCACTGTTCTTGTCTGAAAAATCCCATGGACAGAGAGCCTGATGGGTTATAGTCTGTGGGGTCGCACTCATGCAGTCATGGCACAGATCCTTTTCAAAAGTGAAGGATGAAAATGAGTTGTAACAAAAAGTAAATTTCTGAGTGGCTCATTTGTTAGCCAAGTAAGGAAAGCCATTTATAATTGGAAGTTAATTAAATCATGTTTGACTGCAGCAGTTAAAGAAATGCGTGCACAGAAAATAAACTTTTGACCGTTAGCCTTTCAGTAAGAATAGTTGTTTTAAAAGTTGAGGACACTTTGGGTAATATCAGTTAATAATCATTTAAAAAACAAGGCAAATGATCTCTAGTGGTTTTTATAGGCTCTTGATGAGTCAAGAGATGTCACGGTACTGCTCAGTTGTTTATTTCAGCAGTCACTGCTCATTTGAAGTGACTGAAGAATTAGTCTTTATGAATAATCTGCATGAAAATATTTTCAAAGAAGTTGAAAAATGGTTTCAGTATAACATGAAGTGGAATCTGCTAAAATGTGTGCAATAAATATTGGTAAAAATAAGCATGGAGCATAAAAAAGCCTTAGTTTGACAAATTTGCGAAACTCATTGAAACATAAAGGTGTTTAAAAGCCTGTGTTTATTCATTGTATTCATTCATCAGCAGGCACTTTACAGAAAATAGTTAAATCTGTCCAGGTTATTAAACTTACAGTGTCATTAGTGAGTTTCATTTGCTCTTGAGGATGTCACCATCTCAATGCTAGGAGTTTTTGTCGGACTTCAAAGCCGAATGGACTGAACTGCCTTACGGTGTAGCGGTTTGATGACTGAGCAGTGGTGATGTTTTATTGCAGTTTTTAAAATTTGGGGGTTAAATTTGTGATTAAATTTTTCTGAAGAAGATTGCCTTCATACTATAAATCAAATACTTAATATATGTGGAAGTTAACTTCTGTTGTAGACTTGGTAATATTTCCTAGTGAACTCAGCCTAAGATTACAAGGCAGAGCACTGCTTTCATGTGAAACCTACACCGTGATAAATTTATTTGTACAGCAACCAGTGTTTGAATCACAGGTAATGTCAAGCTGCTCTTTACACTTTTCATGCCATCAAAAGATAAAGTGACAACCAGAATCTCCATTCACACACAAAAGTTTGATACAGAAGTATTTTCCAAGCTCAAACTACAGTTCCAATAGCAGTTTTTGGGCCTTGAGGCAAATACAAAGGAAAATATCCATATTTCAGAATCCAGTTACTTATGTAATTGAGAGGCTTCAACCTGTGCTTTAACTGAAATATACTTACATGCTAAAAACAAAGATCAAGACTAATAAAAATTTTTAAGTACCTTGCAAAGATGAATATGCCCAGAGGAAGTTATATGCTTATGGATTGGTATCAGTATGTGGCCATACTTCTGTGTGAAAGATTTTTTCAAAGATGGATATATAAATTTCATTGTGTATCAGAATGAACAGATGAATATTTATAATCCATTTAGTTACAGCTTTGGATTCATATCAAGTGAAGTGTTATCCTCTCTTCAGATCCATTCTTCTCATTATTAGGCTTACATTACCTCCTCAATTATATTCAATTATGATCATATTTTGAATAATTACTAGTTATATAAAATTTGTAGAAATTTGTTTTCTCTCTTGGTAGAGAAATACTTGTCTAATATTCTTAATTTTGCCTTTGTCCTACAAAGCATAAAATATTTACTGTTTGGCCTTTTTGAGAAAGATTTGCTGATTCCTCAGAATAAGAAAAAAACTGGGTGGCATGGGAGGCGTGGGATGGGGTTGGGAGTCGGGGGGAGGTTCAAGAGGAAGGGGACATGTGGCTCAATTGTAAAGAACGTTGCTGCCAGTACAAGAGATGCAGGTTTGATACCTGGGTCAGGAAGATCCCCTGGAGAAGGAAATGGCAACTCACTCCAGTATACTTGCCTGGGAAATCCCACGGACAGAGGAGCTTGATGGGCTATTATAGTCCATGAGGTCGAAGAGAGTTGGACACGACTTAGTGACTAAACAATAACAATCCAAATGTCCAATAAGTTTTTGAAAAGATGCATGATCCCGTTAGCAATCATGAAATGCAAATTGAAGCTGCACTAAGATAGTATCAGCAGAAATTAATTCTGAATGTAGCAAGTGTTGGAGAAGGCAATGGCAACCCACTCCAGTACTCTTGCCTGGAAAATCCCATGGACGGAGGAGCCTGGTAGGCTGCAGTCCATGGGGTCGCACAGAGTCGGGCATGACCGAGCGACTTCACTTTGACTTTTCCTTTCATGCATTGGAGAAGGAAATGGCAACCCACTCCAGTGTTCTTGCCTGGAGAATCCCAGGGACGGGGGAGCCTGGTGGGCTGCCGTCTATGGGGTCGCACAGAGTCGGACACGACTGAAGCGGCTTAGCAGCAGCAAGTGTTAGTCTGGTTTGGCCCATACTCTCAAACTCTGCTAGTGAGAGTGAAAATTGGAGCAATCACTTGGGAAAACATGTACTTATCTGGCAGAGTTGAAGGAGACCCCTATTTTATGACCCAGCAGTTTCATTTCTGTTTATATACCATTATGACACAGAGTTCTCAAACTTTTCGCTCTCAGGGATACCTTTATGCTCTCGTTTTGAAACACCAATGTGTACAGTAACAGAAGAGAGCTGAATTCTCCCATGTGCTTCTGCGTTCAGCGTGTTAAAATACGCTGGTTTGGTTGAAGAACACAAGGAAAATCCAGCCTCAGAGTACTCTCAGGGCTTTCTGGTTTCAGCAGTCAGCATGCTGTGCCTGGGCGTGATTTTCTCTGTATTCTTCCTGCGTGAGGTTTGTTGAGCTGAAAATTTGTAAGTCTTTTTTCCCACTAATTATGTGAAAAGTTTGGCCTCTTTGTATTCTGTTTTTGGTCCTCTTTTCTCTCTCCTCTTCAACTCTGATTATATGTGTATCAGTACAGTTGATTGTGGTGAGTACTGACGTAGGTTACTGAGGCCGTGTTAATTTTTCAGTAATTTTAGTTTCTTCTCCAAAGGGACAAACAGTTTGTTTTTAAGGTCAGTGACTATTTCTTCTATCATTTCCATCCTCTTTGTTAAGCACATCCACTGAAATATTTATCTAAATTCCCATGTGTAGGAATCTCTGTGGGGTTTCACTATGTAACTTTCATATCTTCTGTTGTTCTACTGCTGGTTATGACCAGCTTTTTCCTGTATGTTGTTGAACATATTTCCAGTAGCTGCTCTAAACTCTTCTGTTTATCTTGTCATTTTCTATTGGATACATACTTTTTTTCTTTGCGGGTCCCGTTTTCCTCTTTTTTTTTGTCGGTGAGTATCATTTTTGTTTTTTTCTTTTGGGTTGCCGGCCTTAACAGTCCACACTCCATCTCAGCAGCCAGCGCATCAGCCGTCTCCCTCAGTCCCTTCAGCTCTCAGCTCAGCTGCGACTCTCCCTGAGCTGCGCAGAGTCTCTCTGTGAACGCAGTCTCGGTGGTTTTGAGAGTCTGGGGGGCTCGCTTCGCTGTGGTTTCCACCCTTCAAGGCTTCCTTTCAAGTTCCATCCTTTCTGTTATTGTTGATCTCTTCCTGTCTTCTCACCCCAGTAAGACTGATGCTGTCAGTTTGAGATCTGGTACCACTCTGCCCCTTCCGTGCACACGAGGAAATAGACTTAGCGGAAACCCTTTTAAATACGGACCTTAGCCTGTGGTGGTCTTTCTTGTCAGGAGTCTAATGTCCTGCCATTACAGGCTTGGTTGTTCACAAGTGACTTCACGTATATAGGTTTTGTATGTTACTGAGATTTAACATATTTTACTTCCAAGAAAGTTATTCTGATACTGGCCTGTTTGCCCTTACCCAATAAATAAATTGTTGTTGTTGTTTTCTCCCTGAGTGAGTCATTCTTCAATTAAAGTATATTTTATATACAAAATAATTTACTCCTTCCAAGCATACCGTTGAACATATTTCAAGAAACAAGTACAGTGTATGTAACTACCATCATAATCAAGATACAGACTATTTCCTTTACCCCACAAAGTTCACTCATGACCCTTTCACGTCAGTCCCTTCCCACTTCTCCAGCTCCTAGGCACACATGATTAGATCTGTTTCTCTTCCTGAAGTTGTTTTTTTGTTTTTGTTTTAATATTTTCTGCCTTCTCCAGACTGATTTGTAAATGGAATCATCCAGAAATCTTTTCTGTCTTTTGTACTTAGCATACCTGTTTGGGGATCCATCTGTTCACCAGCTGAGAGATTTCTTCCTGTTTGGTGCTCTTATATTTATGCAATGGCTGTGAACATGTATGTAACACGATGTTCTGCGATATTAGCACCACTGGGCACTGTTGGTATTTCTACGTTTCAGCCGTTTTGGTTGGTTGATGTGTAGTGATACTTCATTGTGGGGTTTTGCATTTCTGGATATTAAGAAGAGGTGGCAAGAATACACAGAAGAACTGTACAAAAAACATCTTCACAACACAGATAATCACGATGGTATGATTACTCACCTACAGCTAGACATCCTGGAATGTGAAGTCAAGTGGGCCTTAGAAAGCATCACTATGAACAAAGCTAGTGGAGGTGATGGAATTCCAGTTGAGCTATTTCAAATCCTGAAAGATGACGCTGTGAAAATGCTGCACTCAATATGCCAGCGAATTTGGAAAATTCAGCAGTGGCCATAGGACTGGAAAAGGTCAGTTTTCATTCCAATCCCAAAGAAAGGCAATGCCAAAGAATGCTCAAACTACTGCAGAATTGCACTCATCTCACATGCTAGTAAAGTAATGCTTAAAATTCTCCAAGCCAGGATTAATTAAAATACACGTACTCCTTGGAAGGAAAGTGATGACCAACCTAGACTGCATATTAAAATGCAGAGACATTACTTTGCCAACAAAGGTCCGTCTAGTCAAAGCTATGGTTTTTCCAGAGGTCATGTATGGATGTGAGAGTTGGACTATAAAGAAAGCTGAACGCCGAGGAATTGATGCTTTTGAACTGTGGTGTTGGAGAAGACTCTTGAGAGTCTTTTGGACTGCAAGGAAATCCAACCAGTTCATCCTAAAGGAGATTAGCCCTGGGTGTTCATTGGAAGGACTGATGTTGAGGCTGTGCCACCTGATGCGAAGAACCAACTCATTGGAAAAGACCCTGATGCTGGGAAAGATTGAAGGCAGGAGGAGAAAGGGATGACAGAGGATGAGATGGTTGGATGGCACCATCGACTCGATGGACATGGGTTTCAGTGAACTCCGGAAGTTGGTGATGGACAGGGAGGCCTGGCATGGGGGGGGTTGCAAAGAGTCGGACACGACTGAGCGACTGAACTGAACTCAAGTGAATGAAATAGAACAAATCTTTAGTGAGGTGTCTGTTCAGATCTTTTGTTCCAAACTCCCCTATTTTCCAGTTGATTTGTCTTCTTACTTCTGAGTTTTAAAAGTTCTTTATATTGTTGCCATAGAAGACGTTCATTAGATGTGTATTTTGCAAATATTTTTGTTGAATCTGTGATTTGTTTTCCTATTTAAGTATTTTTTGAAAGAGTGTCTAATTTTAATGCTTTGTTATTTGTCGTTTTGTCTTATGATTATGCTCATTATGCCTTATATTAGAAATATTCCAAGTTTTCCTGCATATTCCAAGGTGGTGTTGTTATTGTTTAGTCGCTGAGTTGTGTCTTGACTCTTGCTACCCCATGGACTGTACCCTGCCAGGCTCCTCTGTCTGTGGGATTTTTCAGGCAAGAACACGGGAGTGGGGTGCCATTTTCTTCTCCAATTCTAAAGTAACTTTAAGATTATTTATTCATTTTATAGTTAAATTGCATGTGTGATACTGAGAATATAAGCTAAGGTTTAAGGTTCTTTGTTTCCAACGTGGTGGATATTTAGTTGTTCCAGCAAGGCAGTGGCACCCCACTCCAGTACTCTTGCCTGGAAAATCCCATGGACGGAGGAGCCTGGTAGGCTGCAGTCCATGGGGTCGCTAAGACTCGGACATGACTGAGCGACTTCACTTTCTCTTTTCACTTTCATGCATTGGAGAAGGAAATGGCAACCCACTCCAGTGTTCTTGCCTGGAGAATCCCAGGGATGGGGAAGCCTGGTGAGCTGCCGTCTATGGGGTCACACAGAATCGGACACGACTGAAGTGACTTAGCATGATTCTCTTGAATTATCTTGACTCTTGGTCAGAAATAAGCCACACACACATACAAAAAGATACATATTTTTAAAAATGTGAATTCATACTGATATGTTTAAATTCAGTCCATGAGCTTGTTGTAACATTTAAAATTTTTTATTCCCCTGTCCAACCTATAATTGGAACTTTTAACTTTGATTAATAGCTCCTCTACCTAAAAAAGTTCTAAGAAAAAGGTAAGTTGTTTATTTGCACATCAATTTAAAAGAACTCTGAAATAACTATGCTCGTATTACACATTCAAAATTAGTAGATCTGAAATGAGATTTAATATTTTCATTGCTTTTTGCCATCATCTTTTGAGCCTACTACTAGTATAGAAGATATTTTGAGTTATTTGCTATGATTAGGTAAATACTATGTTAATCATGATGATGTGATCACTGACCTAGAGCCAGACATCTTGGAATGTGAAGTCAAATGGGCCTTAGAAAGCATCACTATGAACAAAGCTAGTGGAGGTGATGGAATTCCAGTGGAGCTATTCCAAGTCCTGAATGATGATGCTGTGAAAGTGCTGCACTCAATTTGCCAGTAAATTTGGAAAACTCAGCAGTGGCCACAAGATTGGAAAAGGTCAGTTTTCATCCCAATCCCAAAGAAAGGCAATGCCAAAGAATGCTCAAACTACCGCACAATTGCACTCATCTCACACGCTAGTAAAGTAATGCTCAAAATTCTCCAAGCCAGGCTTCAGCAATATGTGAACTGTGAACTTCCTGATGTTCAAGCTGGTTTTAGAAAAGGCAGAGGAACCAAAGATCAAATGGCCAACACCCGCTGGATCATGGAAAAAACAAGAGAGTTCCAGAAAAACATCTACTTCTGCTTTATTGACTATGCCAAAGCCTTTGACTGTGTAGATCACAATAAACTATGGAAAATTCTGAAAGAGATGGGAATACCAGACCACCTGATCTGCCTCTTAAGAAATCTGTATGCAGGTCAGGAAGCAACAGTTAGAACTGGTCATGGAACAACAAACTGGTTCCAAATAGGAAAAGGAGTACGTCAAGGCTGCATATTGTCACCCTGTTTATTTAACTTATATGCAGAGTACATCATGAGAAACGCTGGACTGGAAGAAACACAAGTTGGAATCAAGATTGCCGGGAGAAATATCAATAACCTCAGATATGCAGATGACACCACTCTTATGGCAGAAAGTGAAGAGGGGCTAAAAAGCCTCTTGATGAAAGTGAAAGTGGAGAGTGAAAAGGTTGGCTTAAAGCTTAACATTCAGAAAACAAAGATCATGGCATCTGGTCCCATCACTGCATGGGAAATAGATGGGGAAACAGTGGAAACAGTGTCAGACTTTGTTTTTCTGGGCTCCAGAATCACTGCAGATGGTGACTGCAGCCATGAAATTAAAAGACGCTTACTCCTTGGAAGGAAAGTTATGACCAACCTAGATAGCATATTCAAAAGCAGAGACATTACTTTTCCAACAAAGGTTCGCCTAGTCAAGGCTATGGTCTTTCCTGTGGTCATGTGTGGATGTGAGAGCTGAACTGAGAAGAAGGCTGAGCGCCGAAGAATTGATGCTTTTGAACTGTGGTGTTGGAGAAGACTCTTGAGAGTCCCTTGGACTGCAAGAAGATCCAACCAGTCCATTCTGAAGGAGATCAATCCTGGAATTTCTTTGGAAGGAATGATGCTAAAGCTGAAACTCCAGTATTTTGGCCACCTCATGCGAAGAGTTGACTCATTGGAGAAGACTCTGATGCTGGGAGGGATTGAGGGCAGGAGGAGAAGGGGACGACAGAGGATGAGATGGCTGGATGGCATCACTGACTTGATGGGTGTGAGTCTGGGTGACCTCCGGGAGCTGGTGATGGACAGGGAGGCCTGGCGTGCTGCGGTTCATGGGGTCGCAAAGAGTCGGACACGACTGAGCGACTGATCTGACCTGATCTGCAGCCCCGTGGGCGGCAGCATGCCTCGTGTCTTTTTTTTTTACACGCCATTATAGTTGTGAGATTCACTCAAATTATTGCTTGTAATATTATTCATTTATTGTCATTGATGTATAGTATTCTGTTGTGAAAAAACGATAATTTATCTCCATTTTTCTTACTGCGCATATGGGGGGCCTTCCAGTCTGGGACTGTTATGACTTGTGTTTTGTCAACATTCCAGTATGCTACTTTTGTTAGGCACCAAGGATTAACATTTAACGGTATTCTAATTTAAAATGATTACCTTCTTTTCTTATCAGTAAGAGTGATCATAAACGAGACAAAGTATTATGTTCTGGGTTAGGTTAGTGGAATTTGCGTTATTTACCCATACCTAACTATTTGTGAATTCCTCAAGTTCAGTTCCTCTTCATGACATTGTGAGCGTGGGCAAGGAATTTGACTTCTGCTCTTCATTTATAAAAATTAAAAGTCATGGTACCTATCTAAAACGGTGGTTGTTAAATAAGGTACTATTTGTTAAATGCTTGGCGTGGTTCCTCACTTCATCCTGTATGTTATGTGTTTTATTTCCCAATTTTCTGTCTTCTCTAAATTATTGGTATGTATAAAGTGTCATTTTTGTTTTTAAGTTGCTTTCATTTTTATAATCTTTAAGTTTTATATATTCAGGATACTAGAAATTTGTAATTAACATTCAGGTTTTTTTTTTTTTTTGTCATTTTTATTTTCTCTAAGATGAGTTATGTGTTTACCATATAGAAGTTTAAAAGTTTTATGAAGTCAGATTTATTCATGTTTTTATTTTTGGTTAAAGCTGTTAGGGAGCTATAGATTAAAGATTATAGATGTTAAGGGCTCTTGGTTTAAGGCTTCTGATTTGTGTGTGCTTCTGTCAACCCGAAAATTCACTGTAGCCTTGACCCAGTAGGGAGAGGGCACATTTGTGGGCTCAGGAATGCTTCCCTAGGATAGCCTTTGAGGTTTTGCTTCTATATGTTGAAGATGGAGTTTAAAACATTTACCCTATTTACTGTGGATGGTGACTGCAGCTATGAAATTAAAAGACGCTTGCTCCCTGGGAGGAAAGCTATGACAAACCTACACAGTGTATGAAAGAAGCAGAGACCTCAGTTTGCTGAGAAAGGTTATTGTTCAGTCAGCACGACTTGTCTGACTTTGCGACCCCATAAACCGCGGGCCTCCAGGCTCCCTGTTGTTCATTTGTCTCCTGGAGTTTGCTCAAACGAATGTCCATTGAGTCCGTAATGCCATCGAACCATCTCATCCTCTGTTGCCCACTTCTCCTCCTGCCCTCTTATCTTTTCCAGCATCAGGGTCTTTTCCTGTGAGTCAGCTGTTCGCATCAGGTGGCCAAAGTATTAGAGCCTCAGCTTCAGCATCAGTCCTTCCAATGAATACTTGGAGTTGATTTCCTTTAGGGTTGACTAGTTTGATCTCCTTGCTCTCCGTATAGTCAAAGCTATGTTTTTTTCAGTAGTCATATACGGATATAAGAGCTGGACCATAAAGAAGGCTGAGCATCAGAGAATTGATGCTTTCGAATTGTGGTGCTGGAAAGGACTTTTGAGAGTCCCTTGGACAGCAAGGAGATTAAACCAGTCAGTCATAAAGGAAATCAACCCTGATTATTCATAGGAAGGACTAATGCTGAAGCTGAAGCTCCAGAACTTTAGCTGCCTGATGGAAAAAGCCAACCCATTGGAAAAGGCCCAGATGCTGGGAAGGATTGAGGACTGGAGAAGAAGCAGGCAACAGAGGATGAGATGATTGGATAGCAGCAGCGACTCAATGATCATGAATCTGAACAAACGCCTAGAGATAGTGGAGGACAGGGAAGCCTGGTGTGCTGCAGTTCATGGGGTCACAAAGAGTCAGACATGACTTAGCAATTGAACAAAAACAACCCTGTTTCAGATCAGAACAGTTGCTCAATCGTGTCCGACTCTTTGCGACACCATGAATCGCAGCACGCCAGGCCTCCCTGTCCATCACCAACTCCCGGAGGTCACTCAGACTCACATCCATCGAGTCAGTGATGCCATCCAGCCATCTCATCCTCTGTCGTCCCCTTCTCCTCCTGCCCTCAATCCCTCCCAGCATCAGAGTCTTCTCCAATGAGTCAACTCTTCGCATGAGGTGGCCAAAATACTGGAGTTTCAGCTTTAGCATCATTCCTTCCAAAGAAATTCCAGGATTGATCTCCTTCAGAATGGACTGGTTGGATCTCCTTGCAGTCCAAGGGACTCTCAAGAGTCTTCTCCAACACCACAGTTCAAAAACATCAGTTCTTCGGCGCTCAGCCTTCTTCACAGTCCAGCTCTCACATCCATACATGACCACAGGAAAGACCATAGCCTTGACTAGGCGAACCTTTGTTGGTAAAGTAATGTCTCTGCTTTTGAATATGCTATCCAGGTTGGTCATAACTTTCCTTCCAATGAGTAAGCGTCTTTTAATTTCATGGCTGCAGTCACCATCTGTAGTGATTTTGGAGCCCAGAAAAATAAAGTCTGACACTGTTTCCACTGTTTCCCCATCTATTTCCCATGTAGTGATGGGACCAGATGCCATGATCTGCGTTTTCTGAATGTTGAGCTTTAAGCCAACTTTTTCACTCTCCACTTTCACTTTCATCAAGAGGCTTTTGAGTTCCTCTTCACTTTCTGCCATAAGGGTGGTGTCATCTGCATATCTGAGGTGAATGATATTTCTCCCAGCAATCTTGATTCCAACTTGTGTTTCTTCCAGTCCAGCGTTTCTCATGATGTACTCTGCATATAAGTTAAATAACCAGGGTGACGACAATATACAGCTTTGACGTACTCCTTTTCCTACTTGGAACCAGTCTGTTGTTCCATGACCAGTTCTAACTGTTGCTTCCTGACCTGCATACAGATTTCTTAAGAGGCAGATCAGGTGGTCTGGTATTCCCATCTCTTTCAGAATTTTCCACAGTTTATTGTGATCCACACAGTCAAAGGCTTTGGCATAGTCAATAAAGCAGAAATAGATGTTTTTCTGGAACTCTCTTGCTTTTTCCATGATCCAGCGGATGTTGGCAATTTGATCTCTGGTTCCTTTGCCTTTTCTAAAACCAGCTTGAACATGTGGAAGTTCACGGTTCACGTATTGATGAAGCCTGGCTTGGAGAATTTTGAGCATTACTTTACTAGCATGTAGATGAGTGCAATTGTGTGGTAGTTTGAGCATTCTTTGGCATTGCCTTTCTTTGGGATTGGAATGAAAACTGACCTTTACCTGTCCTGTGGCCACTGCTGAGTTTTCCATATTTGGTGGCATACTGAGTGCAGCATTTTCACAGCATCGTCTTTCAGGATTTGGAATAGCTCAGCTGGAATTCCATCACCTCCACTAGCTTTGTTCATAGTGATGCTTTCTAAGGCCCAGTTGACTTCACGTTCCAGGATGTCTGGCTCTAGGTCAGTGATCACACCATCGTGATTCTCTGGGTCGTGAAGCTCTTTTTTGTACAGTTCTTCTGTGTATTCTTGCCATCTCTTCTTAATATCTTCTGCTTCTGTTAGGTCCATACCATTTCTGTCCTTTATCCAGCCCATCTTTGCATGAAATGTTCCTTTGGTATATCTGATTTTCTTGAAGAGATCCCTAGTCTTTCCCATTCTGTTGTTTTCCTCTATTTCTTTGCATTGATCGCTGAAGAAGGCTTTCTTATCTCTTCTTGCTATTCTTTGGAACTCTGCATTCAGATGTTTATATCTTTCCTTTTCTCCTTTGCTTTTCGGTTCTCTTCTTTTCACAGCTATTTGTAAGGCCTCCCCAGACAGCCATTTTGCTTTTTTGCATTTCTTTTCCATGGGGATGGTCTTGATCCCTGTCTCCTGTACAATGTCACGAACCTCATTCCATAGTTCATCAGGCACTCTATCTATCAGATCTAGGCCCTTAAATCTATTTCTCACTTTCACTGTATAATCATAGGGATTTGATTTAGGTCATACCTGAATGGTCTAGTGGGTTTCCCTACTTTCTTCAATTTCAATCTGAATTTGGCAATAAGGAGTTCATGGTCTGAGCACAGTCAGCTCCTGGTCTTGTTTTTGCTGACTGTATAGGGCTTCTCCATCTTTGGCTGCAAAGAATATAATTGATCTGATTTCGGTGTTGACCATCTGGTGATGTCCATGTACTTCATAGCATTGAGTAAGGAAGACATTGTGTAATAGTAAGTATCATGAACAAAAATTTCTTTACAATATTTGCTTGGCATAGACTAAATCATGTAGGGCCTTCGAATACTGTTATCTGTTACTGTATAAAAATGACCATAAGTTTAATGGTTTAAAACAGCACCCAGTTGTAGATGAGAAGTTTGGGCCGGCTCAACAGTGCTTTTTGTGCAGGATCCCACGAGCTCAAAATAAGACATCTATCAGGCTGGGTGTTTGTCCAGAGTTTAGGAGGAATCCTCTTTTAAGCTCACTTGGCTCATGGGGGCAGAGTTCCGTTCTGTACAGTCTTAGGACCAAGGTCCCCGTTTCTTTCTTGGCCATTCGCCTGGGGTTCGTTTCAGCTCCTCGGGTCACTCTCTGGTCTTTGTATGTGGCTTCTTTCATCTTCAGAGACATCATTGTGATTCTGAAATCCTTCACTTGCTTTGAATTTCTCTGACTTCCCTTTTTGCTACCAGTTGGAGAAGAATCTTTCCTTTAGAAATCATGTGAGTAGAATGCTTGCGTGCATGCTAAGTTGCTTCAGTTGTGTTCGGCTCTGTGCTACCCTATGCACTGTAGCCTGCCAGGCTTCTCTGTCCATGGTATTTTCCAGGCCAGAATACTGGAGTGAGTTGCCATTTCCTACTCCAGGAGATCTTCCTGATCCAGGGATCGAACCCGCGTCTCTTGTGTCTCCTGCATTGGGAGGTGGGTTCTTTACCACTAGCGCCACCTGGGAAGCCCGTGAATGTCATTTATCATCTTCATGAACACGGTATTAAGGTGGGTTTACTTCCTTAGATGGCTCATCCTATGTATTATGTGCTGATTCTTACTGGCTTAGTTCTGGTGTCCAGCTTTACTTATTTCTGTTTGGTCTTGAGGCTTCCTTGTTTGCCCACGTGTGTGACGTGTAGGATCTTATGTCCCTGAGCGTGTGCTTCTGCCGTAGACGGGCAGAGTCCTAACCACTGCACTGCCAGGGAGGTCCCCTGAGTTTTGCCTTTTTCAAGCTGTATTTTTTTACTTCTGAGCTAAATTTGCCGTATCTCAAGGATTTTGACATGTTTCTTATTTAATCACTTCAAAAATAATATAGATATTCTTTTGATTTAAAGGCCATCTGCTGCTATTGAAGAAAGTTTTCAGTTTATCTAGTGGATGAATAGATTTCAGGAGTTTATCCTTATATTGTGAATTTATAATTATTAATGTATTAGGTTTAGGACATAAGTGCTTTAAAAAACAAGACCTGGGAAATACCTGATTTTTTGAATTGGTTGGATTTTATTATAGCCATATATGAAGGTGAAGGTGAAAGTTGCTTAGTTGTGTCTGACTCTTGGCGACCCCATGGACTGTAAACTCCGTGGAATTGTCCAGGCAAGAATACTGGAGTGAGTAGCCTTTCCCTTCTCCAGGGGATCTTCGCAACCCAGGGATAGAACCCAAGTCTCCCACACTGCAGGTGGATTCTTTACCAGTTGAGTCTCCAGGAAGCCCTGATATTGTGATTTAAAAATAATTCTGTGTACATTTAACTAGATTGTATATTTACTATTTTTGGAATTTGGAGATCTATCTATGTGTAAATTGGAATTAGATTTGACCATCGTTAATTGTACTCATCTCACATGCTAGTAAAGTAATGCTCAAAATTCTCCAAGCCAGGCTTCATCAATACGTGAACCATGAACTTCCACATGTTCAAGCTGGTTTTAGAAAAGGCAGAGGAACCAGAGATCAAATTGCCAACATCCGCTGGATCATGGAAAAAGCAAGAGAGTTCCAGAAAAACATCTATTTCTGCTTTCTTGACTATGCCAAAGCCTTTGACTGTGTGGATCACAATAAACTGTGGAAAATTCTGAAAGAGATGGGAATACCAGACCACCTGACCTGGCTCTTTAGAAACGTATATGCAGGTCAGGAAGCAACAGTTAGAACTGGTCATGGAACAACAGACTGGTTCCAAATAGGAAAAGGAGTACGTCAAGGCTGTATATTGTCACCATGTTTATTTAACTTCTATGCAGAGTACATCATGAGAAACGCTGGGCTGGAAGAAACACAAGTTGGAATCAAGATTGCTGGGAGAAATATCATTCACCTCAGATATGCAGATGACACCACCCTTATGGCAGAGAGTGAAGAGGAACTCAAAAGCCTCTTGATGAAAGTGAAAGTGGAGAGTGAAAAAGTTGGCTTAAAGCTCAACATTCACAAAACGAAGATCATGGCATCTGGTCCCATCACTTCATGGGAAATAGATGGAGAAACAGTGGAAACAGTGTCAGACTTTATTTTTCTGGGCTCCAAAATCACTACAAATGGTGACTGCAGCCATGAAATTAAAAGACGCTTACTCCTTGGAAGGAAAGTTATGACCAACCTAGATAGCATATTCAAAAGCAGAGACATTACTTTACCAACAAAGGTTCGTCTAGTCAAGGCTATGATTTTTGCTGTGGTCATGTATGGATGTGAGAGCTGGACTGTGAAGAAGGCTGAGCGCCGAAGAATTGATGCTTTTGAACTGTGGTGTTGGAGAAGACTCTTCAGAGTCCCTTGGACTGCAAGGAGATGCAACCAGTCCATTCTGAAGTAGATCAGCCCTGGGATGTCTTTGGAAGGACTGATGCTAAAGCTGAAACTCCAGTACTTTGGCCACCTCATGCAAAGAGTTGACTCACTGGAAAAGACTCTGATGCTGGGAGGGACTGGGGGCAGGAGGAAAAGGGGACGACAGAGGATGAGATGGCTGGATGGCATTACCAACTCAATGGACATGAGTTTGAGTGAACTCCGGGAGATGGTGATGGACAGGGAGGCCTGGCGTGCTGCGATTCATGGGGTCGCAGAGTCAGTCACGAGTTCGTGACTGAACTGAACTGAACTGAATAAATTATCTTGATTTCTGAGAGCTGTGTTAAATCCAGTCTATTTATATATTTCTATTTAGCTTTACTGTTTTTTTGTAAACAAATTTATATTGTAGTATTAAAGCTTTTTTTAAAGTTGAAGTTAGCTTTATTAAGAAATTTATTGGTCATGTGAACTTTAATGACTTTATTCTTCTGTTGAGATTTTCACTCTAACATTAGACTCATTTAATGTGAACTTCATCTTTGCCCTGCTCACTGCTTTTTGATTTGAACCCTATTTTTATGATCAATAATTGCTAAACCTGCTTTTGTTTTGATATCAGTTGTCTGCTGTTTGCCCCTAGCTCATTATGTTTGAATATCTTGTGTTACTGTGCCTCATTCACATTGTGTGTATATATATTTGTACACATAAATAAAAGCTTTATGTGTATTTTTATCTACAATATGTGTGTGCACTCATGTGTATATAAAGTATCTTTTGCACATTTTGAAAGTTGCTATTTTGGGGGTTTCGCTGGTAGCTCAGTGGTAAAGAATCCACCTGCCAATTCAGGAGACACAGGTTTGACCCCCTGACCCAGAAAGATCCCGCATGTTTTGGAGCAGCCAAGCTGGTGCGCCACAGCTACTGAGCCTGTGTTCTAGAGCCTAGGAACCCAGCGACGGAACAGCCTGTGCCCCACAACCAGAGAAGCCCCTGTGAGGAGAAGCCCCCACACCTCAGTGAAGAGCAGCGTTCTCCTGTGGAAGCTCACACTCTCCACAGCTAGAGAAAACCCCGAGTGGTAACCAAGACTCAGTACAGCCAAAAATAAATACATAAAATTGCTTTTTAAAAAAGTTGCTGTTTTTTAATACGGACTTTATCCTATTTACATTTATTGTCTAAATTTTACCGTAGTGTCGCAGGTATTAAAATTTTAGGTTCATACAATTTTTTTGTAGACTTTGAAAGATACTGCTTTTTGTTTTTGCGTTTAATATTGCCAGTGGAAAGCAATGCCTGATTCTCCTTCCTTTGTAAACGCTTTGTTTTCTTTTTGGTGGGGCTGGTAAAATTTTCCCTTTATCTTAAAAATTTTGTCAGTGTTTCTAGGTGTAAGACATCTTAATCGGAAGCTGGTCTTTGATCGGGCAAGTGTTTTTTTGTAGTGATATAGATATCAGTGGAACAGAAAAAAATTGCCTCTTGTCTTTCAGCTTCCTCATCTATTAAATGGAAAGTATGCTTAATCAGTGTTACCTCTGATATTAGATATTATCATAAATTTTCTAGAGTACTTTGACTATAATTGTTTCATTTTCTCTTCTGGTACTTTGTAATAGACAGACATTGGACCATTCAGATCAGTTGCACATGTCTGTTTCATTTTTTTTTTCTTTCTGTCTTCATTTTTTATTACTGACTGCATTCTGGGAGAATCGTAGTTGACTAATAATAAGAAAATTTGGTAAAGGTTATAAGCAGTTTTCTTCCTTAGAAGAAAAGCTGTGACCAACCTAGACAGCATATTAAGAAAGCAGAGACATTACTTTGGCAAAAAGGTCCATCTAGTCAAAGCTATGGTTTTTCCAGTAGTCATGTATGGATGTGGAGTTGGACTATAAGGAAAGCTGAGTGCTGAAGAATTGATGCTTTTGAACTGTGGTGTTGGAAAAGACTCTTGAGAGTCCCTTGGACTGCAAGGAGATCCAGTCAGTCCTTCCTAAAGGAAATAAGTCCTGAATATTGATTGGAAAGACTGATACTGAAACTAAAACTCCAATACTTAGACCACTTGAAGGGAAGAACTGACTGATGGGAAAAATCCTAATGCTGGGAAAGATCGAAGGCTGGAGGAGAAGGGGACACAGAGGATGAGATGGTCGGATGGCATCATCAACTCAATGGACATGAGTTTGAGCAAGCTCTGGGAGTTGGTGGTGAACAGGGAAGCCTGGTGTGCTGCAGTCTGTGGGGTCACAAAGAGTCGAACACGACTGAGTAACTGAACTCAACTGAAAAACAATTTGGTGTGTTGAAAACTAGTAGGATTCGATGCTTCTTAGAGAACGTAGACAATTACCGCAGTTGATAAAGAATAAGGCAGTGGCACCCCACCCCAGTACTTTTGCCTGGAAAATCCCACGGATGGAGGATCCTGGTAGGCTGCAGTCCATGGGGTCGCTAAGAGTCGAACACGACTGAGTGACTTCAGTTTCACTTTTCACTTTCATGCATTGGAGAAGGAAATGGCAACCCACTCCAGTATTCTTGCCTGGAGAATCCCAGGGACGGGGGAGCGGTGAGCTTCTGTCTATGGGGTCGCACAGAGTCGGACACAACTGAAGCGACTTAGCAGCAGCAGCAGCAGTAGCAGCAGATACAGAATAAATACATGATAATTAATTGAACGAGTTTTGAAATATCCTGAAAATTTTTGTTCATATCAGATCAGATCAGTCGCTCAGTCGTGTCCGACTCTTTGCGACCCCATGAACTGCAGCACGCCAGGCCTCCCTGTCCATCACCAACTCCCGGAGGTCACTCAGACTCATATCCATCGAGTCAGTGATGCCATCCAGCCATCTCATCCTCTGTCATCCCCTTCTCCTCCTACCTCCAATCCCTCCCAGCATCAGAGTCTTCTCCAATGAGTCAACTCTTCACATGAGGTGGCCAAAATACTGGAGTTTCAGCTTTAGCATCATTCCTTCTAAAGAAATCCCAGGGCTGATCTCCTTCAGAATGGACTGGTTGGATCTCCTTGCAGTCCAAGGGACTCTCAAGAGTCTTCTCCAACACCACAGTTCAAAAGCATCAATTCTTTGGCGCTCAGCCTTCTTCACAGTCCAGCTCTCGCATCCATACATGACCACAGGAAAGATCATAGCCTTGACTAGGCGAACCTTTGTTGGCAAAGTAATGTCTCTGCTTTTGAATATGCTATCCAGGTTGGTCATAACTTTCCTTCCAAGGAGGAAGCGTCTTTTAATTTCATGGCTGCAGTCACCATCTGCAGTGATTTTGGAGCCCAGAAAAATAAAGTCTGACACTGTTTCCACTGTTTCCCCATCTATTTCCCATGTAATGATGGGACCAGATGCCATGATCTTCGTTTTCTGAATGTTGAGCTTTAAGCCAACCTTTTCACTCTCCACTTTCACTTTCATCAAGAGGCTTTTTAGCCCCTCTTCACTTTCTGCCATAAGGGTGGTGTCATCTGCATATCTGAGGTGAATGATATTTCTCCCAGCAATCTTGATTCCAACTTGTGTTTCTTCCAGTCCAGCATTTCTCATGATGTACTCCGCATATAAGTTAGATAAACATGGTGACAGTATACAGCCTTGACGAACTCCTTTTCCTATTTGGAACCAGTCTGTTGTTCCATGACCATTTCTAACTGTTGCTTCCTGACCTGCATACAGGTTTCTCAAGAGGCAGATCAGGTGGTCTGGTATTCCCATCTCTTTCAGAATTTTCCACAGTTGATTGTGATCCACACAGTCAAAGGCTTTGGCATAGTCAATAAAGCAGAAATAGATGTTTTTCTGGAACTCTCTTGCTTTTTCCATCATCCAGTGGATATTGGCAATTTGACCTCTGGTTCCTCTGCCTTTTCTAAAACCAGCTTGAACATCAGGAAGTTCACGGTTCACATATTGCTGAAGCCTGGCTTGGAGAATTTTGAGCATTACTTTACTAGCGTGTGAGATGAGTGCAGTTGTGCGATAGTTTGAGCATTCTTTGGCATTGCCTTTCTTTGGGATTGGGATGAAAACTGACCTTTTCCAATCTTGTGGCCACTGCTGAGTTTTCCAGATTTGCTGGCATATTGAGTGCAGCACTTTCACAGCATCATCTTTCAGGATTTGGAATAGCTCCACTGGAATTCCATCACCTCCACTAGCTTTGTTCGTAATGATGCTTTCTAAGGCCCACTTGACTTCACATTCCAGGATGTCTGGCTGTAGGTCAGTGATCACACCATCATGATTATCTGGGTCGTGAAGTTCTTTTTTGTACAGTTCTTCTGTGTATTCTTGCCACCTCTTCTTAATATCTTCTGCTTCTGTTAAGTCCATACCGTTTCTGTCCTTTATCGCGACCATCTTTGCATGAAATGTTCCTTAGTGCTTCATAATTCATCTTTAATTTCTGAAATTTTGCTGATTGTATTTTGTTGGATAGTATAAATTTATTTGGGAAGAGCCTTATTTGTATTTAGTGAAATTAAAGTTTTGGGAGTTCCGTAGACTCTTTCTTACAGGGGAGAACTCTTGTAATGTGAACTGTCATTGAGAATTTTCTCTTGCGTGTGTCCTTCGACAAATGTCAAAAGATATTATAACACTTTTCTTTTTATCTCTCTGTCCCCTCTCTTTTTTTAATGATTAAAAAATTAGAGAAAATTATTCAGGAATTTTAAATATTGAGTAAAATAAATTGTTTAGTTGATAAGCCATTTAAGAACTATTTACCTTACCTTCTTTGCACTAGATGTTAATTCACTTTGTAATTATTTATAACTTGTTAGCTTATAATGTATTTGAGTTCTGACATGTGATATATGAGGGTGCTGATGTTTAGAGAAGTTCCTTTTGGAAATTTATTCTTTGACATTTTCTACAATTTTACAGATGCGTTTATTTGATTCAAAAAGATGCATCACAGTCTATATAGAAAGTATATGTTTTCTTTCAATGCCAAATGTCTTTCATTAGCTGTGCTGTTACAACAGATGGGTTTGAAGCGTTCAGTTAAATGCAGCTGGTATATTATTTCTCTTCCTTTATTTCCTGATATCTTTATATGTATTAATAAATTAGTATGTTGGATACATTCCAGATCTTCACATAGTAGTTTAGCTAATGTCATGTAATATTTTCCATTGTAAATATGATTAAGAGAACGTGTTGACGTTTCTAAAATGATACAGACAGTGAGAAAAGAATCAATTTAAATTATTTTGTTTCCTTATCCAGTTAAATAAAAATCATTATATTTTATTTGCCATAATTATTTTTAGAGCACAAGACTTCTGTACAACTTGCCATGTACTATCAAAATAATGGAGATTCTAGATTTTAACAGTTTAGCAGACTTATTTTGTGATGTTAATGAGTTAATAAAAGATTTTCAGTGGTTGACTGGATGTATACATCCACTTTCCTCCTTCAGCATTATCTTGGCCTTTGCAGCATAACTCAAGGATACTCAGATTACCCAGATACCATATGTGTCTTTAATTCTGGGTTCTGTTAATATAACTAACATGTTTAGATACCATTGGAGGGTATGCCATAAAGATATATTTAGTTTGGAAAAAGATGATTATTATACTTTATTTCTTCATTTTTTTTTAAGTGCAGTAATATCTTTGAGTACAAAAGGACAGCTTAAATGTGTGATTAGTCTCTGAACTTGAGGACATTAAGTATAAGTTAAATGTCACAAATACAGCTAGTGTTTGAGTTCTTTGGGCTTCCCAGGTGACTGAGTGGTAAAGAATCTTCCTGCCGATGCTGGAGATGGGATTCAATTCCTGGGCTAGAAGATCCCTTAGAGTAGGAAATGGCAACCCAGTCTAGTTTTCTTGCCTGGAAAATTCTATTTAAAGAAGAGCCTGGTCGGGTCTTGTCCATGGGGTCTCAAAGAGTAGGACACGACTGAGCCGCTGAGCGTGCACGCCTAAGTTACTTAGAAGCTGCAGCTATCTTGTTGCCTGCAGCCAAAATGTATAGAAGACACACCAAGAGGCAGTTAGCTTTCTTACATTCATTTAGTGTAGTGGGTTGATGGTTACAAGCGAGAGTTTGATGGCATGTGATATCTTATGTAGATTTACGTGCAAGACATTGAAATTATTTATAACTTAAAACCTATTGTATTCTCTAATTGACTAGCAGAATATAGAATCAGTATATTAGCATGTGAAGATATTCATGGTAATGTTAGCAACTTTACCATATTACATGAGGCTCTGTTTTACCATATATTGTTTCAGTTGGCTTCAGTTATTTCAGCTCTGCTTTTACCAAAAATGTAGTTCATTTAGTGTACATAAATATGAACATCAGTTTGTTAGTGCCTTTCTGTGTCAGGCAGTATTCATGGTGCTAAGAATACAAAGATAGTACAATCTGCTTGCTCTACTCAAGGATCCTGGACCAAGGTGAAAAAAGACCAGTAAGCCATTACCATGCAATAGCATAAATGCTGAAACAGACGCATATGGCGAGTAAGCATCTCCTACATGCAGAGGGAGATTTTATACTATGTGATGCAGGCCACCCAGTAGACTCCTGATGCCCAAAGTGGGCTTGGGAGGATGAGGATGTTCACTGATTATTTTTAAGGAAAGCTGAGTAAGTACATTGGCGCAGTGAATAATCATACTGACTTCTTAACACATTTCACATGGCCTAGAGTTCCTCTGCTGTTTGAGACATTTCTTTGATATTACCACTTGCAAGAGAGTAGAGGCAGATTGCGATGGGGAAAGCAGAAAGTCTGAGGACTATTTTTCTTCACATCTCCAACTTTTTAAGGAAGCATGAAACTGCCTTCTGCAGTGAAGTGGCAGATTTGCATGTGTGCCCTTAACAGTGTAGTTGCCACTCATTAGCTTACTCTCTGGTGCACTGATTGGCCTCATACTGATTGCTGTGTGTGCTCACGCTCAGTTGTGTCCGACTCTTGCCACCCTGTGGACTGTATCCTGCCAGGTTCCTCTGTCCATGGAATTCTTCAGGCAAGAATACTGGAGTGGGTTGCCATTTCTTTCTCAAGGGGATCTTCCCAAACCATGGATCGAGCCTGTGACTCATTCGACTTTTGTATTGGCAGGGATTCTTCACTGCTCGTGCTACCTGAGAAACCCCATGTTGATTTTTAGGCAGGGTGAGAACAGTAAGAGATTTTGTAACTAGTTTTTCTTTGTTTAATCTTTTTTTTTCAATCAATTAATCTTTGACAAAGGAGGACAATGGAGAAAAGATAGTCTCTTTAGCAAATGGTACTGGGAAAGCTGGACAGTCTCATGTAAATCAATGAAGTTAGGACACTCCTTCATACTATATACTAAAACAAACTCAAAATGGTTTAAAGACCTACATATAAGACATAACATCATAAAATTCCTAGAAGAGGACATAGCAAAACATTCTCTGACATAAACAACAGCAACATTTTCTTTCATCAATCTCCCAAGACAAAATAAATAAAAGCAAAAATAAGCAAATGGGAACTAATCAAACTTATAATATTTTGTACAGCAAAGGAAACCATAAACAAAATGAAAAGACAACCTACAGTCTAGGAGAAAATATTTGCAAATGATGTGATGAACAGGGATTAATTTCCGAAATATACCAACAGTTCATACAGCTCAACAACTAAAAAAATCAAACAACCCAATTAAAAAATGGGCAGAAGACCTGAATAGACATTTTGCTAAAGAATATATACAGATGCATGCGTGCTAAGTTGCTTCAGTCATGTCCAACTCTGTGACCCTATGAACTGCAGCCCGCCAGGCTCCTCTGTCCATGGGATTCTCCAGGAAAGAATACTGGAGTGGGTTACCATGCCATTCCCCAGGGTATTTTTCTGACCCAGGGATTGAACCTGTGTCTCTTGCATCTCTTACATCTACCCACCGGGTAGGTTCTTTACCCCTAGCACTACCTGGGAAGCCAACAGGCAAATGAAAAGGTGCTCCACATCAGTAGCTATTAGAGAAATGCAAGTCAAAACTACAGGGATGTATCACCTCACATTGATCAAAATGGCTATCATCAATAAGTCTACAAGGGAAAAAGAGAGGCTTTCTACATTACTGATGGGAGTATAAATTGGTGCAGCCACTGTGGAAAACAGTAGGGAGCTTCCTTAAAAAACTAAAAATAGAGCTACCATATGATCCAGCAATACCACTCCTAGGGATATAACTAAAAAGATAAAAAAAAAACCTTTTGGAGAAGGCAATGGCACCCCACTCCAGCACTCTTGCCTGGAAAATCCCATGGACAGAGGAGCCTGGTGTGCTGCAGTCCATGGGGTCGCTAAGAGTCGGACACGACTGGGCGACTTCACTCTCACTTTTGACTTTCACGAATTGGAGAAGGAAACGGCAACCCACTCCAGTGTTCTTGCCTGGAGAATCCCAGGGACGGGGGAGCCTGGTGGGCTGCCGTCTCTGGGGTCACACAGAGTCGGACACGACTGAAGTGACTTAGCAGCAGCTTAGCAGTTTCTTTGTTTTATCTGCTTATTGATGGGGTTTAATCACCTGTTGAAAACAACCCTCAACTAGAAAACTGCCCTTTTAACCATATTATTAATTTTTTAAAGAATGGTAGTTGTATGTTTTTGACAGAGTCAGTAGAAAAAAAGTGAAATGCTAACTTTCTAAACTTGATGGAAGGATTAACATATATTAAACCAAGCACTGAATGGAGGCCTTAGATTTTACCATTTTCACTGATTCTTTATTTAGTATTTTGCAGGCTTCAAAGTGTTTCACTAGTAATGTACAGGGACTTCTTAGAATCTTCCTTGCCCTACATTTGAATGTTGCTTTTCCGGGTGTTATAAGGAGGTTTCTTTGTGCTTTGCTCCCTTCCAGCGATGTGCATTTTGTAAGCACCTTGGAGCCACTATCAGATGCTGTGAAGAGAAATGCACCCAGATGTACCATTACCCTTGTGCTGCTGGAGCCGGCGCCTTTCAGGACCTCAGTCACTGCTTCCTTCTTTGTCCAGAACACATTGACCAAGCTCCTGAGAGATGTAAGTTTACTACAGATACATCTAAAAACACTTACCAATGTAGTTACTTAAAATAACAGATGTTGTAAGTTCCCTAAGTGTTACTCTGCTTGTGGTAAAAGGTAGTATCATATAATACTGAAAGAGGTCTTCAGAAGAGATCCTTGGGGTGTGGGGGGAGCGAGGCGCCGGGGGAGAAATCTGTTATCAACAGTATCGTTGATGGTATATTCAAAAAATTATTTGCTTGAAAATTCAAAGATAGTTTGCATGTTTTGGGTTTTTTTTATTCTTATTTTAAGAATCTAACTACTGTATGCAAATAGATTTGCTGAGTATATGGTATTTTAATATGTACTATGAAGTATTAATAGGTCATTTAAAAAATTAAAATGTCTTTAATTCAATGTCTTTTACACTAAAAAAGAAAAACAAAAACTCCCTAGTTGGAAATTTGGAAGATGGTTCACTCAGGTGTTATTTCAGGATGTATGTTGATAGGATCACCAAAACACTTTGGAGAATCTTGGAAAATGTATGGTCCTGATGTTCTGTTAGTGCTTCTTCTTGATTCATCTATCTTGGTTATGGTTATCTATCGTCCTCAGTTGTCTTTTTTTTCCCTTTCTTTTCCAAACAGTATTTTATAATTAGGTGAAAAGGTTTAAGTGTTTTAAATTTATGTTATACAGAAAATTACAGCTCTTTTCCTATCCTTTTCATTAAATAGAGATCTTACTTGTTTCTTAGTATATGGATTTCCAATGAGTATGCATGTTTTGGGTTCTTTTTTCCCCCTAGTAAATTGAATTTCCAGTCTGGTTGTGAAATCTCTGTAATTCCGTCTTTTTTTTTTTAATGTCATCTCTTAGTTATCTGTTAGGTTTTCTTAGAATGTCGATATAGGCTTTTCCCCTATCTTTTCTAGCTTTGTGAAACATAAATACAGCTACCTCAGGCTTAAACTAATCTCATACACAGTCTTCATAATCATTATTTTTTCTTTGTTCAGTACCCTAATTTTATCTTTATTTTGTGTCTACATGTATAATCATATTGCCCTTAATCCCGTAAAGACATAAATTATAGGGAAGGCAGACTGAAATGTCAGGTTGTATTTAAGCTAATAAGGAATTTAAAGTTTTAAACATGTTTTGGATTATACACTGTTTCATCTGGGAGAAAAAGAACATTCATGCACAGCTACTATTATGGGTGTTGTTTATTTTAAGACCTCAGGAAGTGAATTACTTCACTAAGTGCACAGACTGTGATGCCAGTCATCAGAGTGGATTATATTCTGGGTGTTAAAGTGTTACCAACACACTTTTCCAATTGAATAAAACAATTGTAGGTGTGTTTGAGAATTTTTATTTAGCCTTTTGTACATCGTCATGATTTAGACTTCACTAAACAACATGCAGACTTTTCTATGACTGTGGTTCCAACACAAGAAATTCTGTTACTTATTGACAGTAGTACTTTCTCTTGCAGACTATGTTCACATAACATACATGATTTACATACATTTATATGTTAGGGATCATAAAATGTTTTGTAAAATAATGAAATGTAAGAACTGAGGTGAGATGATTTACTGTCAGTTACCATGCATAGTTCTGCTGCCAACCTAAAGCTAAAAAGATACACTGAAATTGTTGGTGCCTTCCCCAGTCCCAGAGTAGACTTACAGAGACTCAAGGTAAGAAGAGAATTTGGCCAATGGTAAGAAGAGGGAGAGGACTGATGGGAAGGTCACGGTGAGGTCGACTCCGGGAGGAAGTGCCCTCCCTACGCCTGAGCCTGCCCATGGGCTACAGAACGCCCCAGCAGTCAGTGAGCTGTTGCCTGATTTGTAGTAATAAGAATTCACTGAGACCATGTGTACACGCTACAGGGCAGTGGAAATTTGTCTCACAGTAGCTTAAGTAGATCCCACAGGGCAGTTTGTTGTAACAGCCCTTAATATAAATCAGTGGTATAAAACCAAAGCCCAGCTGAGCAAATTCTATTCCTTGGGGATCTTAAACAATGCAGCCTGAAGACACAGCTTTTTGACTCTCTGTTTTAATGCACGGATGTAGAGAATATTGCCAATAGACTTTTGCAGGAATATACAGATGAGGTAATAGTCTTATAAAATCTTTCATTTGTATTTTTAGTTGTCCTAGTTGTCTGTCACAGCATGAAGCGCTTTTTATGTTTTAAAGATGGGGATATCTTAAATGACTGTTATTATTAATGCTTAAATGACAATCAGTGAAAATCGTATAGCCTTGTACCATATACATGTATACATATATGAATTACTGTACTAAAAAGTAGTTCTTTCAGCTCTTATCTAAGGCTCCAGTTATGGGTCTGCACCAAGTGTGATACTTGCTCCTGCTGGCTAAGCTCAGAGCCGTGTGCAGTGGTAGTGAACTGAGTTAGTAGTATGATATCTTTTTTATGAAAGTTGAGAAATCTAAAAAAAAACAAAGACCTCAAAAAAAAATCGCAGCAAAGAGAGCATCTGTGAGCAGGACTGAGCCTTTCATCAGAAAATAATTCTGGGTGCTGCGTCCTGGAGACATGCTGGTCAGGACTGTCACCTTACTTTCACGCTGATGCCATTGTCCACTAAGCCTAGCCTGGAAATTTTACACTAAATATGCATTTAGGAGACACACCTCATGTCCTTCCCAGGTAGTATTCTGCCCCTCAGGGAAGCCTGAATGGCAGAGAGCCAGCCGTGCAAGATCAGAGGAGAGAATTTTCCAGGTAGAGCGAACAGCTACTCTGCAGGCCACGTGGCATGAGCTTGGCTGATCGTGGAGGAGGCCACGTGGCATGAGCTTGGCTGATCGTGGAGGAGGCAGGAGTCACTGTGCTGGAGCTCGGTGTCTGCCAGGGGCATGATGCAGAGCACGTTCAGCTGGACGCAGGCCTTGTGAACAAGGGAAGGTGTTTGGATGTATCCTGTCTGCCGTGAGAAGTCTTTTGCAGGGTCTGAACCTGGGAACAATGCAGCTCAAGCCACTTGGCCTCCCCCAGTGTGTTTACTCAGCTGTAGCTTCTTCTACTTCATTTTAACTCCCTAGCTAATATGTTATTAGCTGTGTCTCTCTTGACATCAAGTCCTGCAGCTTTTCTCTTCCCTTAAATCTGACAGCCCAGTGACCTTTCTTTCTTCCCTACCTGCCTGCTCTGTGGGCCACCCTCTCTGGACAACATCCACGGTTTGCTTTTTCTTTCTGGAGATTCCATACTGATAGGCAAATCACCCTGCAGTGTCCTACCAGTGATGAAAACCTAGATCATAGAAGTTGTAACGTCGATGGAAGTAAGAAAGCTGTGCTGGTTTAGTCGTTTTTAAATCGACTGATGATACTTTCACTTCTGTTGTTCTTTCTTCCTGTGTGCTATCTAGGCTCTCTTAAGCAGTGGTCTCCCCTTCCAGTCTGACCATGTTTAGAGACCCACGATAAGCCCCTATGTAATTTAGGCTCCATTTTTTTTTGTCTTCCCTCCATTTCTTCTCAGTGACGTGTCTAAAGCTTGTCCTGTTGCTCCCCCTCCTCTCTTGCTCCCCCTACGTCATTTACCTCCTTCGTGCCGTGCCTGTGCTGGCACTTCTCCTTCTACTTTTGACCATTCTACTTTTGTGCGTACTAGGATATTCTTTGTCTTCTTTGCCCTTCCAGTGGGCATCAACATCTTTGAAGAGAGATTGACCCGGATTTTACTCCTGCCCTTCCTTAAATTGTCTTTACTCGATCTACTCCGTCTATTTTGCTTTCCCACCTGCTTAAAGAAAATGTTCACTTAGTCATTTGATTATTGCTTCAAACTTAATGCTTCTCTGACTTTCAGACATACGTGTATGTATAAGTACATATACTTATGTCTGATATGACAAGCTACCCAGTAATATCTTCTTATGCATGACCTTCAAAAGGCCATTTTAATATTTCTACAGATTTCTGTATGTTCTCACAGGTTGAACAAGTGGTTGGAACCAACTTTTTTCTATTTTTATTTTTATATAATGCTTAATAGATCTTTTATGCTGAATATAATCATGTAGAAATATTTTTTTGGCCCCATTTATTATATGAGGCATACTAATCAAGCAACATGACTATTGTCATCAAGGAATTGGTGGGAAATGTCATAGGATAAAAAGTAATCCTGCCACAGTGATACACACAATTATCTTGTTACAGAATGAGCTTTGCTATATAAAACAGGGCTGTGCAATAGAAATATAATGTGAGCGATATATGTAATTTTAATTTTTCCAGTAGTTATGTTAAATTTTTTATCTGAAATTAATCTTAACAATACATATTTAATCCAATGTATCCAAAATGTTAATATGTCAACTTGTAATCAATAAAATTTTGAGCTATTCACAGTAATATTTTTTCCTGTTAAATCTTTGGAATTCAGAATGTGTTTTATGTAAAGCACATGTCAGTTTGGACTAATCATGTTTCCATCACCCAGTTAGCTACATGTGACTGGTAGCTCCCAGGCAGGTTGAAGTTGCAGAGTAGCAAACTCTAGAAGTTTCACAGGATGAACTGAGTATCTGATAGAGTCCAGTATTTGCCACAATTTCTGTACATTCTGAGGGTAAGAAAAATCAAAGGTTAGTTTTTAAATGTACTTGAATGAGTTAAACATGGCACTGTCTTTTAGTATTAAGAGAAATAATTTATTTTGTTGCCATTTCTATAAAAATGAATTAATACGTGTAATTTCGTTTTTAAAAGTAATGCTTTCTTTTAAATATAATTAACTGGATTATATAATAATTTATTCTAAGCATACGGGGAAAGAAATAGTCAACAACCAAATTGGGCATTTAGGTGTGGTAACATTAGATCGTCAGGGTTTATGTCTGAGCAAGAGTTTTAAAGGCCTCCTTGGAACGGGCTTGCAGTGCAGCAAGGGAACACGGTTACAGGCAAAAGAACAGGATGCGTACAACCTCACAAGGGTTGAGCAGTCTGTTGTGTTGTGTTCTGTGCACAGCAGACTGCTTGATCTAACCAGGAAATAGTGAGTGTTCTGAGATTTAGTTGGAAAAGGAGAGAAAGCGCCCATTCCTTTTTTTTTTTTTTTTTTGCCTCAAAACCTCAAGAAACTTATGGATTTTTTTAAGGTGAGAAAGGAGGCATTGATAAAGTTTCAATTTAGTCAGGGCATAACAGTTGCGGAAAATTGCTCTGGATGTGTGGCTGATTAGGGAGGTCAGAACCCTAGGCAAACATTCCATTCATCAGGTAACTGCAGTTATTAATATATCAAGACAGAGTGTGATGGACTGAGCTGTACAGATAGATGGAAGAGGGGTATATAGAAAGTTTACTCAATAAGAACTGGTGTCCATTTGAGTATGTTGGGTCAGGGACAAGTTTAGGGTCAGTAGTGACACTAGGCTTCTTTACCCAGCAGGTTGAGAAAGAAGGGAGAGGTTTTGGTTTTAAAAATAAGTTTTATGCTAGAGGTGTAGAGATTGGGTGTTTTTGGAACATGTGGCTATTGAAGTCCGGAAGGATATGAAAATAACATTTGAGGGTTAGATAGAAGTTTGGGGCTAGTGAGTTCTGAGATTACGGTGTTTTTATGGTGTAGAAGTTGATGTGATTACAAAGAAAAAAAACTATGGGGGATTCAGAAAGGAGGAAGAGAATGGACTCCTGAGAGCCTCCAGCATTTGGAGGCCTTGTGGAGCTACAGAAGGAGCACAGGGCTTGAGATGGAGGCGTGGGAAGCCTCAGGAGTTACCAGGAGAAAGCGGCCATCCTAGAACTCAAAGTAGGACACTTCAGTGTGAGTGCAGTGCTGGCTGTCAGTGCTGCGACACGGCAAGAAAGGTAAGGCCCTAGAAGTTACGGGAGCTTCCGATGAGTGGTGGGTGAGCAGCCACCAGGCCCAGCTTACATCTCGAGGCAGCCTAGGGCCTGTCTGTGCGCTGCCCTTACACTGCAGGTTTTGGTTTTTTTAACCATTCTAAAAGACCCTGTAAATAAGAGGTCTGTATGCCAAAGACTTCTACAGCCCACAAGAACAGCTGCCAACTAACTCCAGGTATAAGGAAAAGGAACAGATCATTAACCATGTCTACACTGGGGGAAAGGAAGGCACGTAGGAAGGACTTGAAGCCAGAGAGGACTGACCAGATCTTCAGAAAGCAAAAGAGGAGAAAATCCTATGTATGATTTAAAACAGTCCTCAGTCAGTTGATGAGACCGTTCAGTTGAGAGCATACTAAATGCAGTTACAGGCATACTCATATATATCACCAAATTGGTATGATTTTAAAATACATTCTTTTCCTTATTATATTGTAATATGCATGAGTTTAATTTTGTGCTGGGCAAGGCAGTTTATTCTTTATTTTAGATGGTACAAGAAGTGTTAAAAAGTGCCATTCCTTTTAATCCACATTTAGTGATAGATGATGTTGATAATTATATAGATTTTTAATGTTTTGTTTTACAACTGGCAGTTAATATACATCAATATAGAATTAGTATATGAAGTATTGTATTTGTGTATGAATATGTAGCTTCCATCTTTAATGTTCTCCCTCATATGATATTTTCCAGTATTAAAAAACCCTTATTTGATTTGAATAAAAATTAGTCTGTTTATGCCAAAGAAGCATCCTAATCTCCTTGATATTAGCATTTATTAATTTTGTCTCTTACTTTATTTTGTTAATTTCAAAACCTTATGTATAACATCCGGATAAAAATGTTTGTTTTTGCACTGCAACGTGTCTCTCAGTTCATATTTTCCTTTTTGATTCTTTTCAGCAAGTATATATTGAACATTAACTAGGTGCCCAGGATTATCATTGGTATTAGGGATATAAAATAAAAGAAGAACTGCATATGGTCTCAGGTAGATGTAGGCACAAATAATTGCAGAACTATATGATTAAATTTAATGTGACTAAAATTAAAGATAGTATAATGTTTTTATTGAGACCTTATTCTGATTGGATATCAGTTCAATGTGGATAATTTCACGTGTCTGAAAGATTTACCATGAAAATTCCCTTCGAGTGATTTTTTTTTAAACTGTAAAGTCAGAAATATTAAATTCTTATACAACAATCTCGTTGTTTTGCTGTTAATTATAGCAAAGGAAGATGCAAACTGTGCAGTGTGCGACAGCCCGGGAGACCTCTTAGATCAGTTCTTTTGTACTACTTGTGGTCAGCACTATCATGGAATGTGCCTGGATATAGCGGTCACTCCATTAAAACGGGCAGGTTGGCAATGTCCTGAGTGCAAAGTGTGCCAGAACTGCAAGTAAGTTTTAATTTCAACTCAAAGGTGTGTATTGAGTTTAAGACAGACCCTATTATTAGGTCCTAAAGGTTTGTGTAAATGTGGTAAAGGTCGTTCATGCTGCAGCTGTGTTCGTTCACACTGACTTCATCATGTCTTTAAAACTTGCTAGGGATTTATTAACTTATATTACTTTGAAACAAGTCTAAACAAAAAATAATTTTAACAGTTTAAATTCCTGGTTGCCTAAAAAGCCAGTTTAAATTTGCCAACAATTTTAAATGAATGATTTTTAACACTTAAAAGTAAGCCTTAGAAAAATAAAGCAGCTCCCCCCACCTTCTTCCTGAGGGACACTGGGGGTGAAATTTAATAGGAAAATAAACCACTCACCATGGAAAGTAGTTATTAGAGTGAGCAAAAGAATCGGTGTAAGTTTCAGTTTCTATTCCAGGAGGAACAACTGATACTAAATCTACTGTTTTAAAAGAAATTTCTTTCTATCTGAAAGTTACCTTCACTGTAATCCTGAAACAAAATGTTGTATGGATGTAAATGTTTGCAATGGGGTTTTCTTTTCTTGTTTTATTTTATCCTTTGATCATTGCTCCAGTCTTTTCTGTGATTTTTTTTTCATGCTACTGATTAATTAGCATGATAATTTGGGGATGTTACCTCCATCTACAGCAGTCTTCAAATTGTTTACAAGCTGAGAATTTTTATAATAAGAAATGATGCTCACCATTGCCATGTTCAGTCTGTTTTATTTGTAATTTGAGAACAATAAGCATCAATATCTTAGAATTATGTGGAATAAATAAGACCACGTGAAAATATCAGTAAACACTTAGTTGATACCTTGTACCTATGCCTAGCTTCTTGAGAAGGAATAAGAGAAGGTGAAGAAAAGAGTGCTATTCTTCTAGGATCTTTCCACATAGCTGAAGAGATACAATGTGCAATTTTACATGTAGAATTTGTTAAATAAGAAATTACTGAAGGCCAACTAACCGATCTTCCTTTTTACTTCTGTTTATCCCCAGGTTTTATTCAGCGGTTCCTCTCTCAGCTCTTCTTGCATTCCCTAGTTTTTCTTTTCCCCTCCTCTTGAATTAAATCCTTAGTTTCTGATAGGGATGAACAATCAAGAATCAAGGCAGAGACTATGGACAGGACAAGGGCCCAATCTTCAGGGTAAAAAAGTGTTCAGGGGAAGATTTTAGGTTTTTAATTACAATTCCTAATAATTATGACAATATTATTATTCTTGTATCTGTTTATTTAGCATTTATTATTTAATGGATGTTCTTAGCTCTTTAGCCAGAATTATATTTAATTCTCATGGTAATCTTTGCTTTTCATTCACATTTTGTACTTGAAGCCAAGAGGACTCAAGTCTGAGTTATTCAGAGTCTCACAGCTAGAAAAATAGAAGTCTGAACGCAAATGTAGGTCGGATTCAAATTTGATCCTCTCTGTATTATATCACACTGTTCTTCCAGTTCACTGTGCCAGGATTTGTTCCTTTCCGTGCAGCATCACCTATTGGTTACCACTCCTTGCCCAAAAGAGGATGGGTATGGGATGTTTAAAAAATAAAGATCAAAATCACTCATCTTACCTTAACCCCTCCTTCTCTGCAGGAATCCTAAAATGACCAAAGCAGGTTCATCATAGGTGAGCGTTCAGTAAGGATAATCCTTTAGAGACCTTTGGAAGACTTCTGTCTCATCCTCTGGAGGGTTTGCACTGTCATTATCTGGGCATAGGCAGATCTGACACTGAGGGCATTTATGAACTGGGCAGTTCCCAGGACAGATTCTTCTCATGATTACTTATGTCACAAACATAAGTTTAAAGATAAGGCATCATTAATGCTATCTTATTTTTTAGACAATCGGGAGAAGATAGCAAGATGCTAGTGTGTGATACGTGTGACAAAGGGTATCATACTTTTTGTCTTCAACCAGTTATGAAATCAGTACCAACCAATGGCTGGAAATGCAAAGTAAGTTGTTTATTTTTTAAGAAAAATATCATCTGTATGTTTTTTTTTTTTTTTTAATATATAGAGCAGACAAATCAGATACTTATTCAAATCTGTATATTTCATTCAACTTCCAAAAAATTTAATTGATGTATAATTGATAAACAGTAAATGGCACACATATAAAGTCTGTAATTAGACACATGTACACTCATGAAACCATCATCATCTTCAAGATAATGAACAAATTTACAACCCCTAAAAGTTCCCAGGTGCCCTTGGGAGTTCCTCTGTTCTCACTGTTCACCGCACTGCTCCCTCTGATTTTCCAGACAGTATGGTTTCTCTCACCATAGATGAGTTTGCATTTTCTAGAATTTTATGTAAGTGGTGTCATATAATATATACCCTTTTCTTTTTTTGAGGGGTGGGCATTTTTTAAAACCCAACATAATTATTTTGAAATTCACCCCCAATGTTGCACATACCAGTAGTGATTCCTTTTTATTGCTGAATAGTAGAAGCAACTTAGCAGCAGCAGCAGAAGTACCAGGATTTGTTCATTGAGTCACCTAGTGGTGAGCATTTGGGTTCTTTACAGTTTTAGGCTGTTTTCAAAAGTGCTGCTTATGAACCTATCATCTAACATAAATATCTATATGGTACTTCATGGCTAAGGAATTGTTCCTGAATGATTCACCTTTAATCTTCGAAACTCTTTGAAGTAGGTAGTATCTCTGTATGCAGATATTAAAATCTATTAATCTGTTAAATTAATAGATTTAATTGTTTTTTAAATCTATTAATTTAAAATCCAGAAATAAAGCAGAGTATATTTGGTTAGATTGACTTTTAGATGATTTTATTGTGATTTCACATGTGTATATATTTGTGTGTATTTATGTATAAACTTGTATTAAATATTTGGAATCATTGTATATGCATATGTATATTGTTCCTCCCCCATAGTAGTTTTAATAAGTGCTTATTCATTTAGATCTCTGTTGTTTTTAGATGTAAAGTTTCTTTCAGGTTTTGAGAGTTAGGATCTGCAGACATTTTCCCACTTCTTTTTCAGTACATATGATACCAGTCTTTCTGCTTGGTAGGATGCTTTTAATAAGGTGTATTTTCAGCTATTTAAATTTTTTTCTAGATAGTCTTCTAGTCAGTGATTCTCCCCAGTTCCATCTCTTCTGTGGCCTTTGCATCTTTATGACCTTGAAGTGTTGCATTCTGAGTTTCTGTAAGCTTCCTGAGGAACTTATGGAGGCTCTGTTATCTGAATCTCTAAATGCTATATGCTAGCTGAGAGCTCTACCCACTGGGCAGTTAGTATAGTGCTGCTGCTGCTGCTGCTGCTAAGTCACTTCAGTCATATCCGATTCTGTGCGACCCCATAGACAGAAGCTCACCAGGCTCCCTCGTCGTACTAGATAACAACAAATTGAGATTTATTTGTTCATGGAAGCCAAAATATTCACATTCTTAAAGTGAAAGTAGAAGATGAGAATAACTCAGGTTTACCTTTATTCCCAACTAGCTGAATAAAACTGCATTTTCTGTTAGGAAGATGTTTACAAGTATTATTTACTTTGACTTTTCTTTAAATGTTCTAGGATGAGTCAGTCGTAAAAACAGTTAATTTGCTTCCTTTGAAATCTATAGGGTAAACTAATAAATTTAGAACTGGTGAGGGACTAGCAATTAAGTGAATTGCCTGAGTTACTAATTTGCAGAGGTAGAAGAGAGACTAAACTCACGTTTCTTGTACTACATTGTCAGGCTTTACCCAATACATGATGCGCCCTGCGCTGTCATACGGACTTGAGCAACAGGGTAGCTCTTTTTCCCCCGGGGCAAGAAGGGGGGCGGCTTGTGGGCTGGTCTTGTGGGATCTTAGTTCTCTGGCCAGGGATTGGACCCATGCCACCTACATTGGGCGCACAGGCTTAACCACTGGACCACCAGGGGGGTTCCAAGGAATATTAATCTGATTTTCATCTATGTTAGGATTTGGATCCTAGAGAACTAAAGACTCTGTAGATCCATTGGGCCATACTCCCTCAGGCTGAAATTTTTTTAAAAAATTATTATTGTAGTCTTAATTTCACAGAGTAGACATGAAGCTAGGCATAAAGTTCTTTGATCTATGGTAATTACACTGGCTTAACCTAGAAAATAAATACTGATCTAAAATAACTTTGCTTTTTAAACTACATTGCCAAGATATGGTTTAATAGAATGGCATTCTTTGTCTTTCATAATGTTCATACAAAGAATGCCTTTTGTATAATAAGTATTTGTATAAAAGTAGTTTGATAAAGCCAGGACTGGGTTTACTGGTTCAAAGTAATTGGACCTCAAAAGTGCGAACCAGCACCTTGCACGGCAGATGTAATGAATAAAGTGATACTCAAAAACTTAAGAAATCTTTTTGGTCCAGAAGTGAACTGTAGTGGCACAGTTGAAATCTGTAGTAAATGAGGCTATTAATTCAATTGTTTCTAAAACGCAGGCGTTTCTCTATAAATTACCGTTTGCTGTTTGCGGTTCCTGTTGTCAGGTGATGTGTGTGAAGAATCCCCTGGCTCCGCGGGTGCTGCTCACTGCAGCCCGAGCAGATTGCCTGTGCGGTCCACAGCCTCATTCTTACTGTGCAAAATCTTGCATCTTTCACACGTCTTATAGAACACTTGGGACTAACATTAACAACAAATATACAAATGCTAAGTGCAGTTGAAAGTGCAAGTGTTAGTCGCTCAGTCGTGTCCGAGCCTTTGTGACCTCCATGCACTGTACAGTCCGCCAGGCTCCTTTATCCATGAGGCTCCCCAGGCAAGAATACTCAAGTGGGTACTTATTCCCTTCTCCAGGGGATCTTCCCGACCCAGGGATCGAACCCGGGTCTCTCGCACTGTAGGCGAATTCTTTACGTCTGAGCCACCAGGGAAGCAGTTACATTTTATCTTAACTTTTTAAGAAAATTGATTGATTATCTTGCGAGACCCTCGTTCCCGACCAGGGATTGAACCCCAACCATTTGACCGCCGGGGAATTCCCGGTATTTTTTAGAGTTAGCATTTCTGTGAAAAATGTCAGATTCACAGGAAACATGTAGACCGCAAGGAATACACCTGCGGCCTCTCTGCGCCCTCGCTCTCTAGCCCCAGGGACACAGAAACGCGCTTTTGTCACCTCTGCCCTTGATTTTGCGCTCGGGTTCCTGCTGGTGTCCGCATCCTTCCGGCTGGAGGGGCGTGGCCTTCAGGAGCGGGTGGCGGGGTGGGGCGGGGCCTTGAGGGGGCGGGACGGAGACGGGCGGTCGTTGGAAGCTGAGGCCTCGCAGTTTTTCTGGAGGAGGCTTCCGCGCGCGGGGCTTGTAGGCCTCGAGGTGGCTCCAGCCTGGGGCTGCTGCCCGAAGCTGCCTGCGGGGACGCGGTGCTGGCCGGTGGTGCGGTAGGTGTTGGTGGTCCCTGCTCGGAGAGTCTTGGAAAGGGCGGCGATTCTGCCGGTAGGTTCCTGGGGTTGGGGCCTGGGTGGGGCGGTGGAAGAGGTGCCCGGGGGCCGCGCCCCGCGCCACCCCGTGGGAGGGCCGGCACCTGGACCTGCCGACGCGCAGCGGGTCCTAGGGCGTGGGGCGTAGCAGGGCGGGGCCGAGCCCGCGGGTAACCGCTCTCAGGTGTGGTCACCTGGGAGGGCGACCCCGGGGCGGAGGCGGCTCGGGCTCCTGCAGCCCGGGAGCAGTTGCTTCCTGGCTGCGGGATGGGGCGCTTCCGCGGGTTGTCCCATGGTTTGGTTCGGTTCCGGGTTGAAGAAAGAAATCTGCGTCGGATGCGTTTGTATGTTTACCCTTAATCTCCGCCACCGCTGTTCGTTACTTTTCTGAAATAGGAAGTTGAATTCGTGATCGCTTCCTTCGCTTTCCTAAGGAAGAGATATTTCAGACTATAAATTTACCTTTGATTATAGCTTTGGCTGCACTCAAATTTTTTGTACTGGTAATTTGAGGCACATTGATTTTTTCAGGTTGTACTAAACATATTAGATTCTGCTTTAATTGTGTTAAATCAGAAAGTTTCGCTAGTGTAGCTTTATGACGTGTATTTGGATGCCTTCCAATGGTGACGTTTTAAACTTGTAGTATTTGTGTTGATTAATTGTAGATGAAGCTCTTTTTGGCTGTTTGATTCAACAGCATATTCAGATGTACTTACATTTGACCCCTATCAATTTCTCCTTGCATTTTGCTCTCTTTTTTTTTTTTTCATTTAAAAAACTATTTTGTGCTGGTAATTAAGCAGGTATGTCAGGCTAATGATGATCTGCTTTTTATCAGTGTAAAACTGTCTCTGTATTCTGTGTGTGCCCTCTTTTTGGGAGGAGGGAACCAGATATTTTGCTTTGCTTGACAGTATGGCCGTGCGGGGTTTTACTTTACAAGCTGAGTATGATGTTTCCACATCGTTATATTGGATCCTTCTGTGTCATTTTAACTGTATCTTTTGAAGGGTTTAATAGTCAAGCACTTAGATTAATGGATGCAATTGAAATGCTCGGCTGTTATAAGACAAGTCTGTTCTTTGAGCTTTCTGTTTTTCAGTTCTTTTTATTCCATGCAATGATTGCAGTTCAGAATCGTATTTTATGAATATTAAGTTATAAATGAAACTATAAAATTTTCTGCTCCTGTTTCCCATTGAAAAGGAAGAAATCAGAAGTTTTCTCTCTGCCTTCTGTCTTAAGCTAACCCAGACTGTAGACGACGTCACTTTTTCTTGGCAGGGGGAAAAAATCTTCTCTGTAGTTTGCAATGTCATCTCACCACTAGTCTTTTGGAGACATGGTTATGCACCTCTATTTTTAAAAAATCTTAAATTTTCTGGACTCTTACAAACCTGAAAGAGACTATTGCCTTCCACTTATGACACGAGTTTCATCTGGCAGAGTTTTGCATTACAACTTTTTTCTTTTTACTCTGGAAACTTTTTTTCTTTCTGTGTTGACCCTTGTCATTCTCCTTTTAGGTCCAATGGAAAGATCTAGAGAAGTGTTGATTAAATTCACCTTCTTTCTTTTTTAAAACGTATTTACCTTCTTTACATTCTCTTTAACAACCTTTAAAGAGCATCTAGGTAATTTTGTTTCCTGTTTTAAATCATCATTTTCTTTGTTGTGGTTTTCATTATCTTGGAAAATGTGTCCAGAATTCCGAGTTTATTTCTGGAGGTTGTTCTCTGGCTTCCTTTTGTGCTGCCCTCTTACTGATTTGTTTTCTGTAATTGCGCTGTTTTTCACGTGGCAGAATTTATAATACTGCTGAGCAGATGAGCAGATAGTGCAGTGTGTTTTCTCTGTTCTATGGAGGTATTATAAAGTGATTAAAAAGATTAGGCAGTGGAGTCAAATCTCAGGTTTTTCACTTATACAAGATCTTTGGCAATTCATTTGACTTCTGTAAGCCAAGTTTCATTCTGTAGCTAAAGTCCTTCCCTCACAGGGGTGTTAGATTTAGTGAAATGATTGTAAAGTGCTCAGTATATTGCTTGACATAAGTGCTCAATTATCCTGGAGTTTTTCATAGGAGTACTTATCCTCTGAGCAGTTTGAAGAGTGATACTCTTTTTCTACTGTTGAATTCTTTCATATCTGTTTATAGTCTTGAGTCAAATTCAGACACTGTGGTGGAGGCTGGAGGTACAGGGGCAGCTGGGTGTGCCTTCCTGGGGTGTCAGTCTAGTGCGGCTGTTTGAAGTGAGGCAGGGACGCTCCTTTCAGGACCTTGTGTAGCAGTCGTTGTCCCACAGCTTTCTTTTCTCTCTTTCTCTCTTGAGAATGCCAGTGTGCTAGTATATGATGCATTTTAAAAGGCTTTATTTGGAAGTAATTTCAAACTTTAAAAGCAAGAAAAATAAAAATAATACCTATATGCTATTTACCTGGATTCTTTAGTTGTTGGGATTTCAGTAAAGTCATCATGCCCTTTCTCCTTTGTACCTTCTCCCTGCCCACTCCACCCTGTGTATTAATTTTTTTCCCCTGAACCATTTGAAGGGTGAGTTACACCATGTTCCCTTTACCCTTAAGTACGTAAATGTGTATTTCTTAATAATGAGGATATTCTTACATAATCACTGCACTATTATCACTCTGCACATTTACATCAATCTAGTCTACCCTTCATATTTCAACTTGTCACTTGATTTAATGTCCCTACAGCGTGTGCCTCTCCCTTGTAGGTTCCAGGATCTAGTCTAGGATCAGGTGTTCCATTTAGTTGTCATGCTTCTTTAGACCCCTTTAATCTGCAAAGTTTCTTAAGCCCTCCTTTGTCTGTTTGACATTGACAGTGTTGAATAATAAGAGTTTTTCCTCACATGCCTGGATTATTTGTTTGTTTGTTTTAATCACAAATGGAATTTTGCTCCTTTTGTCTTTGTCTGACACATCCTCATGATTATATAGTTTCTCATTCTTGGCCAGAAGATTGAGCAAGTCTGTGCCCTTGGCAGGCCCTCCCCTGGACGCACCTGGAGCTCCCCTCTCCCTCACAGACGACGTGAGATGTGAGTTCTGAGCATCTGCGCAGGCTGCTCTCAGGTTTCTCCACTTGTTTTTCTCTCTTGTATCTAAAAAAGTGTTATGTGAGGAGACCCTTGACCTTGCACATATCTTATTGCTCCTCAAAATTTTCTCCAAGATGATAGGAACCAATGCCTGATGCAGTGTTTTAACCTGTTTTTTGTAAAATATGCTTTTCTAAGTAAATGTTTACCTGTCAACCTCTGCATTCTATTGTAATCCAGAATCCGCCCTTTTTTCACATGTTAAAATGATTTATATATTGTCAGTACTGACTCATGAATTCTAATCCTTGTCAATAATTTATTACTGTACCTGATTTGTTTTGTGCTCAGATTGTTCCATCTTTGCCTTTGGTGGTCTTTTCAAGCTGGCCCGTGTGTTTTTGTTAAATGTCCTCCCATTTATTTGAGCACTTCATTGTATTTGGGCATAGCAAGATATTGCAAAGTCATCTTATACCTTCCCTGCCCTCCACTCGGTAGCCCTCCTTTCTGTAAATAGGCCGAGTTCCTTTAGTGGAGGTGGGCTCCTGGCTGTGCTCACTGCTCTGTGGGTGTTTGCTTCTTTGTCCTTTCAGCAGATGAGGCAGGAACTACATGCATGTACGCACACTTACACATGTGCATGTGTACAGGTACACACGTAAGTATGTGTGTACTCACATATGGACATCATTTATAAGTGATGAATTTAAACCAGTACCCCAATTCTGACCCCTCCCGCCGAGTTCTTTGCCTCCCGTCATGCTTACATATCCATTCTTATATAGCGCATAGTGAGAATCCTTGTGCTTTGCCTCTTATTCCTGAAGTGTTTTTAATTTCTCATTGTTGGCTTATTTAGTTTTTAAAAGTACACCCCATAGGATATTAACTGGAGAAGGAAATGGCAACCCACTCCAGTGTTCTTGCCTGGAGAATCCCATGGACGGGGGAGCCTGGTGGGCTGCCGTCTATGGGGTCGCACAGAGTCGGACACGACTGAAGTGACTTAGCAGCAGTAGCAGCAGGATATTAACATTGTTTCAAAAACTTTTGGTTTATCCTTCCTGTGTGTATTTTTTTAATGATAAGCAAACATGTTTCCCTTTTCTACACTGAAGGGAGCATATTGTTATATGTACTCTTTGGCATGTTACTTTTTTTACTTATTATCTGAAATTCATTTCATTTATAGAAATCTTCATCATTCCTTTTTTTTTTTTTTTTGAAAACAGTTTTTCAACCTGTGTTCTATGCTTCAATATTTAGGTCCTTTCTAGTATTTTACATTACAATGATTCTGTAGTCAGTAACTTTGTGCATATGGGTTTTTGAATTATTGGGGGCAAATCTCTAGAATAAATTCCTAGAAGTGGGTTTGTTGGGGTGGGGAGATAAATGCATATGTAATTTTGTTTGGTATTGTCAAATTCCCTTTCATGGGACTTACGTCAGTTCCTGCTGCCGCCACTCATGCGTGAGAGAACTTTTCTACATTCTTGCCAATAGGGTGTGTCCTATTTGGCTTTTGATTTTTTGCCTGTCTTATGAGTGAAAAATGTTCCCTCAATGTAGTTTAATTTTCATTTCTCTTGAGTGAAGTTGGCCATGTTTTCTTATGCTTAAGGGTCATTTTCACCCCTTTTTATGAGTAGTCTTTTCTTGTGTTTTGCGTGTTACTCTTGAAGATTTTGACCCCTGCTGCTGCTGCTAAGTCGCTTCAGTCGTGTCCAACTCTGCGACCCCTGAGACGGCCCCCCACCAAGCTCCCCCGTTTTGACCCCTGCCCCACCCCAATTAAGAGTTCCTTATACAGTCGGGATATAAGGCCTTTATCTGTGTTGTATGATGCAAGTATTTTCTTCCAGTTTATTTGCCTTTGACTTCGCATGTGGGGTGTTTTTTTTGTTTTTTTTGCCATGTAAAAGTTTATTTTTATGTAGTCAGATTTATCAATCTTCTATTGCTTCTGGAGTTTTTAGTTAAAATTAGAAAGCCTTTGCCTATACTGAGGTTATATGAGAGTTCATATGTTTTTCTAGTTTCTGCATTGTTTTTTTACGTATGACTCTAATCCAGTTTTCGTAGTATCCCGCCAGGCTTCTCTGTCCATGGGATTTTTCTGGGCAAGAATACTAGGAGTGGGTTGCCATTTCCTCCTCTGGAGGATCTTCCAGACCCAAGGGTGTGACCCACGTCCCCTGCTTTGGCAGGCAGATTCTTTCCGTACCTGAGCCACCCGGGAAGCATGTGAGCTCTAGGCTCCATGAAGAATCCTACTGAAATTTTTATCAGGGTTACTTTAAATGTAATGTTGATAGTGACATCTTGATGTTAGGACATCCTAAGAACACGCTATGTCTTTGCATTTGTTCAAGCCTGGTTTACAGTCTTCTCGGAATGCTTTCTAATCTCCCTGTGTGGGTTTAGACATTTCTTAGTTGTTGTTCAGTTGCTCAGTCGCGTCTGACTCTTTGTGACCCCATGGACTGCAGCACGCCAGCCTTCCCTGTCCTTCACCATCTCCTCTAACTTGCTCAGACTCATGTCCACTGAGTCGGTGATGCCATCCAACCATCTCATCCTCTGTCGTCCCCTTCTCCTCCTGCCCTCAATCTTTCCCAGCATCAGGGTCTTTTCCAATGAGTCAGCTCTTCGCATCAGGTAGCCAGAGTATTGGAGCTTCAGCATCAGTCTTTCCAGTGAACATTGAGAATTTGTTTCCTTTAGGATTTAGGTCCAACTCTCACATCCATACGTGACCACTGGAAAAACCATAGCCTTGACTAGATGGACCTTTGTTGGCAAAGTAACGTCTCTGCATTTTAATATGCTGTCTAGATCGGTCATAACTTTTCTTACAAGGAGCAAGCGTCTTTTAATTTCATGGCTGCAGTCACCATCTGCAGTCATCTTGGAGCCCAAGAAAATAAAGTCTCTCACTGTTTCCATTGTTTCCCCATCTATTTGCCATGAAGTAATGCAACCGGATGCCACGATCTTCCTTTTTGAATGTTGAATTTTAAGCCAGCTTTTTCACTCCTCTTTCTCCTTCATCAAGAGGCTCTTAGTTGCTCTTTGCTTTCTGTCACAAGGGTGGTGTCATCTGCATATCTGAGGTTATTGATATTTCTCCCGGCAATCTTGATTGCAGCTTGTGCTTCATCCAGCCTGATGTACTCTGCATATAAGTTAAATAAGTAGGGTGACAATATACAGCCTTGATGTACTCCTTTCCCAGTTTGGAACCAGTCCATTGTTCTGTGACCCGTTCTGTTGCTTCTTGACCCATATGCAGATTTCTCAAGAAGCAGGTCAGGTGATCTGGTATTCTCATCTCTTGAAGAATTTTCCACAGTTTGTTGTGATCCACACAGTCAAAGGCTTTAGCATAGTCAGTAAAGCGAATGTTTTCCTGGAATTCTCCAGCTTTTTCAGTGATCAAACAGACGTTGGCAATTTAATCGCTGGTTCCTCTGCCTTTTCTAAATCCAGCTTGAACCATCTGAGAGTTCTCTTAAGTTTCTTCTTAAACATTTTCTCTATTTTGTTGATGTTATAAATTGGACTCTCGCATTCATTATGTCTTTTAACTAGTTATTGTTTGTGTATGTGGATTCTATTGGATTTTATTGCTGATTTTATATCTTGCTAAATTCTTTTATTACATATAAACTAAATTCTCTAGGGTTTTTGAGTATGCTGTCATCTACCAGTGCTGATAGTTCTTCTCTTCCTTGTCTTGCCTCTGTTTTCATTTGTTTCAGTGTTTACATTGATTCAGAACCATGTTAAACAGTGGAGATGGTAGGTGTCCTTGCTTCCTTTCTGACCTTAGTGGGAATGTCTCTAGGATTCCCCAGTTAGAAACAAAATGCTGGCCTTTGAGTTGAAATTTGTGTGTATCTCATATTAAGGAAATACCCACGCTTTTTTTATTGTCTGCAAAGTTTTTTTTTTTTAATTAGGGGTAGATTTTAATTTTTTTGCAAAGGCCTTTTCAGCATCTAGTGAAATAATTTATCTTCTCAGACCTAATAATATGTTAAATTTTATTATCATTTTTTTTCTAATATTTAACCATCCTTGCATTTCTTTTTATAAACTCCATTTGGCAAGGTTTTATTATTTTCTTAATTTGCTATTGGAGTTTGTTTTCTAACATTTTAGGGTTTTGGCATCAATATGTATGAGCACATCCACTTTATAATGTGTATACAGACGTTAGCAGATCTGTGGTTCATGCTCGTTTCTCTTTTTTAGTGAACATCTCTTTTATATCAAAATGGCAGCTCAGAAAGAAAGTTCCTTTTTATTGGTGATTTAGATTGCAAAGTTGGGGTTGAGTAATGAGCATCCCACAGTTTATGAGCCTTGTGCCCTGGGTGTTAAGGCCACCTCGCCCGCTGGCCCAGAGGAGGTGTCCCAAGCCTCTGCCAGGCCTGCCATCAGGAGTTCTTTGCTAAGGATGGTGCCACTCTCTGTTCTGAAAATACGAGCAGTCATTGGATTTTCGTGTTGAGTGCTTATCTTCATAATTTCAGACACCTAATCACTTGGAGTGGATCATTGTTGTTTCCTTAGCGCTAATTCTTCGTTTTAGTTTCTGAGCTACACGTAAACAAACGGAATTCTCTAGCAGGGCCATTTTGCTTTCACAGTAGGGAGTTTAGCAAAACTTACCAACACAAGCTGCTTCCTGATTCTGGATCGTGTTTCTTTTTTTCAAGTTTGGATTGCCATGTTTTTGGTTTTCTTCCTCCCCAATTTATGTTTTCTTGGATGTCTCTATCCCCTACTTACACCTTCCAGGAAGTTTTAGTGTAAATTGAATGATATCAGATATTCAAAACAAGCAGTTTTTTCAAAAACATACACCCTAAATTTAGTGTCATAAAAATTAAAAGTTTAATATGTGATCTACAAATGTGTCGCTGGTTTTTTAAAAAGACGTACCCCAGAACTGCAGTACACATGCAGAACAAACTGTTTCTGTTTTCATTTTTCCTGGTGTTTAGAATTGCAGAATCTGTGTAGAGTGTGGCACACGCTCTAGTTCTCAGTGGCACCACAATTGCCTGGTGTGTGACAGTTGTTACCAACAGCAGGAGAACTTGTGTCCTTTCTGTGGGAAGTGCTACCATCCAGAATCGCAGAAAGACATGCTTCATTGTAACATGTGCAAAAGGTAAGAAGATCATTACTCTATTGAAGTACTTGTGTGTGCTTCTATTTGCGTAGTCATCTGCTTTGCCGTATATTTTGAAATCCAAGCTCTTGTCATTCCAGTAATCCTTTTAGTACTGATTGCTGTTATAGATGGAATTAAATATGTTTTTTATGCATCTGAAAGACATGATGATGTAAGTGGGCAAAAAAATAACACCAGAAGCAAGCATTGGGAGGGGAAAAAGAGAAAATAGTTTGAAAATGTGTTTTTTTTTTGTTTTTTAAAGTTAACACCTTTGGTGACATCCAAAAATGACAGCTCCTTTTCTAGAACCTTCGATTGCTCACTCCTCTAACCTCTCTTCTGTCACCTTAGCCCTTTCTATATCCAGTTTTTCAGTCATTATCTCTTTTCCTTAGATATTAATTAAACTTTAAATTAGAGCATTTTATTTAAATATATTTATCATTGCAGATGGGTTCACTTAGAATGTGACAAACCAGCAGATCATGAACCTGACCCTCAGCTCCGAGAAGAGTACATCTGTATGTACTGCAAACACTTAGCGGCTGGGATGGGCTCCCTGCAGCCAGGGGAAGAGGTGGAGATGGCTGAGCTTCCTGCAGGTACCAGTGAGACGCTTGTGTTTTATGATGACGTGCCAGGCAGCCACCAGTGTGTCACTTCAGTAACAGTGAGGGACTCCAGTGTCCGTACAAGTGTTCTTGGTCATCTCTGAATCTCATGGCTAACATCTAATCTAGCCTTTTTTTTTTTTTTTTTTAACAACTATTCACCTTATATTTTAATTCCAAGACTAGTGTACTCTCCTATTTTTGGGGCCAGTAAGTGGAAGTTCCTTATTGTTTCGCTGTATGACCTAATTTGCACTTCATACTCTAGTTTTATTTTACTCCAAACAAATTTCATATAGTTTTATTAGTATACCATTGATTATAAATGTAATAACAAGACTCTTAGATTGTAAAGGGAACAGACCTGCTAATCAGATTGGTTTTCATTTTCATCATCATGAGTGGCAGCGTCTGTAAAAGTTCTAATTCATCATCTGCAAGGGGTTTAGGTAGACATATCTTGGTTACTAACATTTTCTTTCTAGTATTCCATCAGTATACAGTTGTGTGATGTCCTTTTAAAATAGTAAAATGTGAGTTAACCTTTTTAATTCGTTATATTTCCCATATTAGAAAAAATAAGATTATGTATTTGGTTCAAAGTAGAAAAATCTGAAGAATTTATGGCATTTTTAGTGATAATTTACTCCCATTAGAACAAGGGAATGATTGTTGACTTAGCAAAAACAGAAAAGCTCATTCTAAGGTAAAGGATGAATAATTTTTTGTTAAGATTATAACAATGAAATGGAAGTTGAAGGCCCTGAAGACCATGTGATATTTCTGGAGCAAGCAGTTAATAAAGATGTTGCTGGTCAGGAGCCCACACCTGGAATTGTTCCAGATGGTAAGGATGTTTTTGGTGATGGATATAGTCTGTTTTCTGAAGAAAATGTGTGTATAGAGTGAATATGTGAACATAAACTGAAACTTTCGTACCTTAAAGAAAATTTTGCCAGGACATCCTCATGTATTAAATTATTTAGAGAGGCACGTTTTTAAGTAAAATAAACTTCATTAAATCTTTATAAATTTATTACAGTTAATCAGGGAAAGGGCATGTATATGTTACAGTTAGCTGTAACCTAGACATCCCATGGACGGAGGAGCCTGGTAGGCTGCTGTCCATGGGGTCGCGAAGAGTCGGATACAACTGAGCGACTTCACTCTCACTTTTCACTTTCATGCATTGGAGAAGGAAATGGCAACCCACTCCAGTGTTCTTGCCTGGAGAATCCCAGGGACGGGGGAGCCTGGTGGGCTGCCGTCTATGGGGTTGCACAGAGTTGGACACGACTGAAGCGACCTAGCAGCAGTCAGCAGTAGACTTAAATATATGCCTTGTTTAGGGATCAAGTGATTCTCATTAAGAAGCAATTTCTTTAGTTATATGATTACTAACTACAGCTGTTGCTGATTGTGAAATGTTGCATGCTGAGATAATGAAAGATTCATTGTTTCAGATTGTCTAAGCAGTCCTCTTGAGGATTATTTTAGTTATTTCAAGGGTATTTCAGTTATGGTTTTTGCAATATTGGTAATAGCTATTATTGTACCTGAGGATCTGGAATTAATGAGAGATCAGGTTGGGGAAAAAGCACTTACTAAATTTCATCTTGGTCTCCCCTCAAAGTCTGTGGGGTTGTATGTGATACTTGTATGTTATATAGGTTGAGTTTGTACATAAAAAGTTCTTGAGATTTTTTGAGGTTAAATTTATATTTAAAAATTCTCATTGAAAATTATACTTCATAAAAATGGAAAGTGAAGAAAAATAAGACAAAACTATAATAGTCTTATAATACACAAACCAGATTCCTTATTTGATCTTCATATCCTACTTCAAATGAATAGTAGTAACAAGATGTTTTATGCTTAAATTTGAAATTAGTGTTTGTCAGTAGGATAAATATCTTACTGAAAATATAGTTGAGAAAGCAGCGTTAGAGAAGTACAGACATTTTGACCCTTTCTGGAGATCCCACAAGTGTGTCATTCACAGCAGTTCACGCCCGTCCTGGAGAGCAGCCGAGGGGTGATCCACCAGGAAGCTGTGACGTGCGTGGCCTTCGCGTCTCTGGTGAGCAGCACGTTCATGTGGTCCAAGCTGACTTATGTCGTTACACCTTTATGGTCACTGCAGATTTAAGTCATTTTCTTCTTAGTTCATTGTTTCAAATTAGAGAATTGTTCAGCACCAGAGAGTGAGTTGATTACTATTGGAGTATTCACGTTATGGTAGTTTACATCTGTGGTTCAGTGATCCTTTTCTTGTGAACAGTTGGTAGCGAATTTCTAAAGCAGAAGTAGTGCACGTTTACGCTCTTAATCCCTCCTGCCTGGCTCAAAGGAGAAAGAACATACTCATGTTCCGTGTGCCTCCCTTTACTGGTGAGACTTGAGGTACTTGGTCTCCTGGTAGCACCTAATTTAGGCATTCCAGATAGCACTAAGATTCAGATGGTGGAATTTTTGGTTTTAAACCTATAAATGTTTACTTAATTTATGTGCATTTTCTGTTTAAAAATTTTTTATCACTTTTTAAATATTTTTGAAGCACTTTTGTGTTTAAATATTTTAGTATGATTAGATATCTGTTATTTGCTGTTTTCTTTTCAGCTGTAGCCTTTTAATAAAGCAGAAATGAGAAGTGAGGTTTCATCACTAAAATTTCAGACATTAAAAATTTCAGTCAGCATGGTAAATAAGGAAATTAGTATCTTTATTAACGTGCCTTAGAAATTAACCTTGATGGCTTTTGAAAAAGTGCCATTTATCGTCAGTGCTCTTACTTAGCAGAGCCACTTAGGGCTCATGTCAGTTGAACCTCTGACCTTACTCTTAATTATATTGGGTTAATATAGAGGATGAGGGAGAATAAGAATTATAGCCGCCCCCCACCGCCCAAAAACATGTTGATTGTGTTAGCAAGTATAGCTAAGCAAAATAAGTCTTTTCTGTCTGTGGTCATTACTCTTTTGGTCTACAGAAGCTTTGTTAGATCTTGTGTCTGATTATTGCAAAATTCTTTTTAGACTAATCTTTTCTCTTCAGACTTGGACATATTGTGTAATATCACTGAGCCTCATTTTCCTAGCTATAAAATGAGGGTAATTTTGCCTACAAAATTTTTAATCCTTTTGTTTGTAAGTACCCAAACTGTAAAATATTATATATGTGTAATGGTTATATTAGAAATTAATTCTGTTTTAATAATCCTACCAGAAATTACCTTAAACTCTGGGGATCCTATTAAGGCAGTGTTTTTGTAGGTTTTCTGGTCTGATCTGTTACTTATTCTAATCCATAAACCCTGGTGTGTATTGACACTTATTAAACTTAATAATTGCCTTTCTTGATGAATACCTTCTGATTTAAGGCATGATTTTAACCAAAAGTAATGTTTTGGAAGCCCTCCCTACCCCATCTTTTTTTCCATCCAAGCCTGTTACTTTTAAACCATAGAGCTACAGACATTTAAGGCACTGATGTTTTATACCTACTCATAGTTAGGAATTTTAAAATTCATATGTACATTAACATAATAGATATTCCAAATTTTATAGAATCATCCCAAGATAAAATGAATCCTGAATCGGAAAATCAGATTTCTCATGAAGTTGATGGTGAAGCAGTGGAGATGTGTCCGAAAGTGACGCATACTTGTGAAGGTCCAAGTGAGAATAGCATGGAAGTGACCAAGAGCGTTGACGCCCTTCCTCCCCAGCTGGTTGTGCTGCAGGAGGAAGTGCAGTCGGTGGAGGAGCCGAATGTGGAGGTGTCGCTGGAAGAGTCTCGGCCTCCCGAAGTCACCATGGAGTCTGTCATTCTCCCGTTGGAAACCTTGGTGTCCCCAGATGGGGAGAGCACTTCTTTATGTTCTACAGAACACTTGGCTGTAGAAAGGGAACAGAGAGAAAACCCTGAGCCTTCTGCATTTATGGACTTGGAAGCGGCTCCTGCAGTTGAGAATCAAGTGAAAGATGGCTTATGCCAAGAGGGCAGATCTGTAAAACTATCGTCTGAGACCGAGTCCTCGTCTTCCTCAGCAGCAGACACAAGCAAGGCTCACGTGTCTTCCTCTCCAGCACTTTCTTCCGACTTGCCTTCCCATGACATGCTGCACAGTTACCCTTCCACTCCCAATGCCTCTGTTGCGAACATCCTGCCAACCACGTACATCTCAGTCACCCCCAAAATTGGCATGGGCAAACCAGCTATCACCAAAAGGAAGTTTTCTCCTGGTAGACCTCGGTCCAGACAGGTATGGTGATTTTAATGATTCTGACAGAAAAGATGCTGGAGCAATTCTATAAAGTAAAATGGTGTATGTGTAACTTTGGTTTCGAGGGCAATTTTTTTCTGTCCTTAGGTGGAACTGAGACGTAATGTTGATGTATGTGCTTTGGCCACTTAAAAAAAAATACTATTAATGAAGACTAATTTATTGAGCTTGAAGTGATCTTATCGGAATTTAAATGCAACCTATTAGAAACCACTAAAAAATTTTTTTAGTTCTATGCTGTAGGAACAATAGAGCTTTAAAAAAGTAAAGTTTTGGGTATGGCGTAACATTTATTTTTCCCCTCAGATGTATTTGTTTATTGTTACTGTTCATTATACATATTTTGACTGCTTAAACATCAAAATTTACTACGGGAATTTTTCATGCAAGAGGATTTCTCAGTTTGGTTTTCCTATTGTTGACTTTCTGTGAAAAATTTCAATGGTTTCATACACAAAAAATTTAGGATTATACTGTTGATCTCCAGGAAGTGAAGAGAGTTCCACAATTATTCTGTAAAGTTTTGTGGGCTCTATCCTTTATGGGTGCATTTCAGATATTTTTCAGTGGGATTTGAGTGAAACTGCAAGGCAAAGTGAAGATGCTGTAGCTAAGAATTATGTGTTCTACAAAATTCCTACTTTCTGAAGTATTTTTAGAAATCGCAAGATACTAGACAGTGCCAAGTGTTTAGTCACAGTAGTAGTTTGGAGTTTTAAGTCTCATGATTTAGATTGCTTTTAGTGATTTAAAGTTTAACTTTTTATAGGAATAATAATATCTGGTCATCTAATTTTATAATGCTAAAGAAAAGTAGAAAGGTTAAATCAAATTTTCTTTAATGTGAAAATTAGTCTCTTCTATTTAAAATTCATATATTATTTTCAAAAGGCAGCAGTTTATACCAGAGGCAAAGGAGTTGCCACATGGAACTTGCATATTTCTCTGTGGCAGAGACACACACAGTGAGTGCAGACTCTGCACGCCTCTCTGCAAGTATTCTACTTGGTCTCTGCACGCCTTTCTCTACTTGGTACTTAGTTTCTCTTCTCCCAAGTGGGGTTTTTCTTTTCAAACTAGTTCTCTTCCTCCTTATGTTTTGGAGGAAACTATGTCTCTTCCTCCTTTCCTTTTTTGAATAGCATATACTAACTGTGTAGTTTTGGCTCTGAAAAGACTTTTGCAATGAAAATATGAATCTCTAATTTTGGTTCAGAAATTTACAGCCTTTAAGGATTTTACATCATAAATATTCCTATTAAATTTTACTGATAACTCTTCTTAGAGTCTTATGTTCCAACTGAGAAAACATTACGATTATTTTTCTGTTGACTTATGTTCCAAAATGGTATGGGTGTGTGTGAGAGAGAGCAAGTACATATATTTTTTTCCTCTTGGTTCATCCCAATTTATATGAGCCTTGTCTTCATGTTTGTTACTGGTTCTGCTGTGTTCTGTTTCAGTTCTGGCCGTATTCTCCTTTCTAGTTAGCTGCCACTGTCTCATCGCCGCCTCGCAAGTTGCTGCTGATCTCAAGCAGCTTGTCGGCCGTGTTTTAGTTGTATAGAAACGGTGTTCATTTGGTTTTTAGTTGTATAGGAAACGGGCTTCACTTGATGATTCAAGGCTTGTTGATCAAACACTGGTGTTTTGATGTGGAACAAGGTTCTCTTTTTATATTACTTTATGAGAAAGTATTTAAAGCACATGACTGTGATCTACTTCAGGTGCTCATGTACTAATCGCTTTCATGGTAATACTGAAAGTTTCTATGAAATCTCCTGTGAAATATGTTTTTAGACACATTTGATTGAAATATTAAGTGTTTAAAGAAAACTTAAGTACTTTTAAATGCACTTTGATAACTTTATAAGAATTTTTTCTTCATTTTACCTTTCCACCATTTTTTTTTGTTGTTGCTGACATATAAGTGGAGGCTTAGGGATTTACACGGGTTCAAAGACTGACATCTACTGAGAGAGTTTCATAGAGAAGGTGAAATGTCTTCAGCAGAGGAAGTTTTCAAAAATAGTACTTCATTAGATCATAACCACTTGGCCTTTATGTTGTGAACTGAATTTCTTATTTTCATCAATTTAAGTAGTTTATTAAGAACCTTAGAATTTTATAATATACTGCTGTATTTCAATAGCATTTTAAATGAAGTGTTTCAAATTAACGTATCAGTTTCATAATGTATTCCTTTGAGAGCAAACCAGGCCTCCAGTGATGAGCTGTAGAGGATTGTAGTTCTGTTAACAATTAATTACAAGTAAGCAATCCCTCCCCTCTCTATCCTTTCTCCTCCCCTCCCCTCCCCTCTGCCCTCCCTCCCTTCTTTCCTTTCTTCTCTTTCTTAAATTTCTGGTTTCTTTCTAAACGTAAACCTTTTAGTAAGAAGCACTGTTGGCATTTAGGGGGCGGGGGGTAGTTTTGCTATTAAAAGACAGGTCGGTAAATCATATCATCCAAATAAAGATTCAATGCTTGATAAATTATTTCATATCCAACTTTTAACTAAAATTTAAAATATCACTGATATATATAATAATTCATTAAAAGAAATTACCCTAGTAGTTACAATTGTCTGTTCTTGATTATGAGTTAAACCTTCATGCTGATACTTTGTCTTAGAACCTATTTAAAAAGTTTCATTAGTAAGTAGATATTCTTTATTCTTCATGAGGAATAAAGTACGTAGAGTAGATGCCAACAGTGATTTTTTCCACATATCTTCTAAATACTACACCACATTGTATAAAAATGACTTTTAAGAACCCTATTTAGTATCATTTATATATATTTGTAGTATAATTAATTGATACTAGGAAAGATTGATTATTACAAATTCACATGAACATTTCCATAGTACAGTTGTTTGGCTTCAAAGCCTTGGTTGTGAACTCTGATTTCTTCATCCATAAAACTACCTCAGTTGCTTATTAGGGTTTAATGGTGATATATGTAAAGCACCTGACACATAGCAAACCGTGTCTGCCCTGTTTCTGGATTTGCAGAATAATGCAGGTATCATGTGGACATGGAGACTGGAGAAGGACGTGATATTCATGTGTTAAATGGCATTCTGCAGAGCTGGTCCTGAAACCAGCACAGGGACTCATGACCATTTCTAAAGAAACGTGCAGTGGGAGCGACTGCAGGCCTGCCCGAGTCAGACACTGGCCGCAGGAAACGCGGAAGGGTGGTAGGCTTTCAAGTTCAGAGCTGCCTAACGGCTGCACACATTTTAGAACTAAACTGCTACTTAATTATTCTGTGTGTGTGTGAGATACGGTAGAGGAGACCACAGGTGCTGTGGGAAAGCAAACAGCAGGAGGAGGAGCTCTACTCAGGCTTAGGCATGTTTTCTAGGAGAAATGACCAGATCCCTGCTGCTCAGAGTGTGACCTGCAGACCAGCAGTATCAGTAACACCTCTGAGTTTGTTACTCTGAAATTCAGGCCTCACCTTTGCTTGAGTGGAAATGTTAATTTTAAGAAGAACCCTGTGTAGCCTTAAGTCCAAGAAGCACTGCTCTAAACCACTTAGAGACTAGTTTTCATCCCCCAAAGCGTCTCGCCCTTTGGGGTGTCAAGCTACAAGACGTACAGATTAGAAGTACGCACCCTGTCAGTTTTCTTGTGCCTGTTACATTTTTTAAGCCATTACCAAAATGACAGCTAGCACCAGCCAAGTTTGCCTTCTCAAATTACTGAAGGCTAAAATGGCAACAGCTATTTCTCTACTTTATATAGGATGCTGCTAAGTTGCTTCAGTTGTGTCCGACTCTGTGTGACCCCATAGCTGGCAGCCCACCAGGCTCCCCCGTCCCTGGGATTCTCCAGGCAAGAACACTGGAGTGGATTAGTGTATATTTTATCAAATCACTCTCAGGACTAAGCTTTTTCTATTTGATGTTGAACTCAGTTTTGTCTGTGACTTGCTTATGTTAAAAGAATTGTGTAAGTGATAAAAATGAATTGTTTCTGTAATGGCTGTAATGTACATGAGTGAATGTGTGTACCAAAAAGACAAATTATGAGCACTTACGTCTTCAGTTTCTCTTACTGGTGCCCTCCTTTCTCCTCTCTCTCCACTGTCCTCCCTTTCTCTAAATCAGGCTTACCTGTTAACAGCAATCTTGGTTTGCATCGTATGTTGGGAGAGGGTGCACTTGAGGTTGACTCAGGTGTGGATCTCCGCGAACATTCTCTGACCACACTTGGAGCTGATTGAGTCCATGAGGGCACTCGTGGACTCCAGCGGTGAGGCTGCCGACACTTCACAGCCAGCAGCAGGATTGATTTCTAATAGAAAGTTGCTCATAGTAGCCTACCCTCCCCCAGTCCTTATTGTTGCCACTTGCCTCTTCCTTGAAACAGAAGCAGCTGTGTAATTCACTAAGTTGAGAAATTTACCTGAGAGATTGGCCTCAAAGCAGAAAGGTGAATACCAACGTCAAACAGTAATTATTGTTGGAACCTAATTCAGTCTGTGCAGAGTAATATTTTTAAAGTTTCTGTGGCATTTGAGATCAAGTTCGTTGTATTCATATTTAGCTCTGTTTCTAACTTGAATTCTCCTGACCTTTTTTCAACCCTCCTGTTTCTAGTTCAGTTTGTAGATAGGTTAAGAGTCACAGTGCGTGGGATATGTTGTTAAGTTTTTAATAGGTGAAGAAATCTAAGATTCTTGGCTACCACCGATGGAGTTAGTGTTTCATATTGTAGTACAGTGTTTATTGATGGATTTTGAATATATGCGTGCAAAAAGGCTATGTAGAAAGTAGATGTTCAATAGGTGCTGAAGAGAATGCCTACTTAGCAGTGAGCAAAAATAGTGTGTCTGCCATCAAGCTTATGGCTATAGATAAATACAGGTAAAATCAGTTGTAAAAATGGGATAAACCACATTGCAGTAGATGGGGAAGCTGACCTTTTCTGAGTGGTCTGTGTAAACGCATTTTGACCACAACTGAGATCTGAAGGATAATTTATAACTGAAGTTGATAATTAAGGCAGTTTCTAGTTTTAAGGTCTCAGGTATATATTAGGTAATTTCTTATTTGTCAAAATAAGAGTAATCGTAATTTTTCTTCATCTTCTATAACATTGCATGGACTCTACTTTCCAATGCTTTTTGATAACATACTTGTTAAAGTTTGTAATGTAATTACCCATGCTTTTTTGTATAAGTTTTTCATAGAAGTTGAAAATGGAATGTAAGCAGTCTTCATCTGTAAAGCCCTTCATTTCCTTCATCCGTGTTATGTGGTGTGAATGCTTTATGAGATGAGATACAGCTATAGCATCAAACTAACTTTTAAATTATGATGAATAAATATTATTTTAGAATATGACCTTTTATGGTATATTTTAAGAACTGTTGTAATAGCATTAAATGATCTACCAAAAGGAATTTAAAATGTGCAACACTAGCCAGATCTCCTCAGAGAAGAATATTGAGTGGATATATTGAAAGAACTCACTGTAGGTATCTCACTCCAACTCTACCTCTGAATAATTCAAGACCCCGTGTTGTGTTCATTATGAGGATGCTTCAGGTGTGGTGAGGGAGACCATGGTTCATTGGAGTGCTAGGGAAAGGCCTCGCTGAGGAGGACAAGGTGAGGCCGTATCCGAAGAGCCAGAACACGGCAGCCATCGGGCGGTGGGGGTCTCTGTGAGGCAGGAGGTCCCCGCCGGGAGGAGCCCGCGCGTGCAGCCAGGGGAGCTCGGGCAGATGGGCGGCCCAGATGAGATGGAGAGAGGCAGTGGGAAAGGTTTGATTTTCAGTGTCCAGGGCACTATCAGAAGGGGTAGGAAGGGGTTGGAGTGTCTTGCTGGATCGGGTTTACAGCTTTTGGGAGTCCGTCTGATTGCTGTGTGGAGAAAGGCTTGAGGAGGATGCGCAGACGCAGGAGAGCTGGGACGCAGTGCTGGCCTTGGGGGCACAGAGAAGCAGGATGGTCAGGACAGGCTGGAGAGCAAACGGCTGAAGGTCCCGATGGCTCGGCTCAGAGGAGTGGTGGGGGAGGCTGACACGGTGGAGGAGAGTGCCGAGGGAAGAGAACAGCTCTGATGACTGCCCGTTTTCTGACTCAACTGGGATCCATGTGGAAGGTGGGGAGGTGGTGAGATGGGACTTGTGAAGGGAGAGAGGTTAGACGTGGTGAACTGGAGAGGTTTAGGGTCACCAAACAGAGATGCTGAGAGGGAAGCAGAAAATTGTAAAAACTTGGAGCTTTCAGAATATGACTGCCCTGGCGGCTCACATGGTGAAGAGTCCGCCTGCAATGCAGGAGCCCCGGGTACAATCCCTGGGTCCAGAAGATCCCCTGGAGGAGGAAATGACAACCCACTCCAGTATTCTTGTCTGGAGAATTCCATGGACAGAGGAGCCTGGCCGGCTACAGTCCATGGGGTCGCAGAGAGTCAGATATGACTAAGCGGCTGACAGTTTAATTTTCAGAACATGCTAGAAACAGAAATGAGAATTTGGGGAACAGCAGCTAGAAACAGAAATGAGAATTTGGGGAACAGCAGCATCCAAGATGGTGTTTACAGCCCTCATTATAGATAAATACCATTGAGAACGAAACCAGAGAGAGGAGAGTGGTCCAGGCTTCCAAGTCAAGTGGAAGGAGGAAGGTGCCTGGGAGGCCGAGATGGGTCAGTGAGGGGAGCAAAGGGGCCCGGCAGAACTACACCTACTTGTTGAGAGTTGGAGTAAAATTATAGGAGAAATTGCTTTCGGCAGCGCAGAGGTTACAGAAGACCCTGGATGCAGCAGGAAAGAGGCCAGGTGTGGCCCGAGATGCAGGATGATCCGACAGTGGGATAGCGACTTGTCCTGAAGTCCGTGTAGCTGTTAGCTGAGCCGAAGGGAGGTAATTAAAGCGAAGCCAGGCTCGCTGTGTGCTCCTTCTCAAAATACTGTTACTTCATTAACAGTCTCCTCCCCTGCTGCTGCTAAGTCGCTTCAGTCGTGTCCGACTCTGTGCGACCCCATAGACGGCAGCCCACCAGGCTCCTCTGTCCCTGGGATTCTCCGGGCAAGAACACTGGAGTGGGTTGCCATTTCCTTCTCCAATCTCCTCCCTTAAGGGTAGTCAAGTTCGTTCTTCTGGTTGATTATTTAAATTCCCTGATGGTTCTTTAATGTGGTTAATAGGCAACTGCTTGTCAGTTTGTTAGTAGTCTAGAAACCTGGTAAGTACCACGTTTTTTGTCTTTACTTTTAATCATTTAATGTGGTAAGACTGTAGCATGCATTGTTGAATTATCTAATTCAAAATAGATTCTTTATTATTTGACATTTGTTTTGTGTTTTTCTTTTAAAACGTTACCTTTGTGGAGTAAACGTTTTTCTTTTTGCTGCTTCCTCATCAGATTAGTTCAGGTTATTTCTGAATGTGATTATTTGGAAGCAAAATGTATTAGTTTTATTTTAACTATTTTGATAAGTACTATTTCTCGTATAAATAATCAGATACTTCAGGCATTTTAATTTGCAAATTTAGGACAATTTGCTTTAACAATTTTCTGCTTTTCAAGTTAGCTCCTTGGATGTAATATGTGTAATAATCCCCTAAATAAAAATAAAAACCAAAGTCCACAACTAGTGGGCACTGAAGGAACAGTAATTAAATGGTAGGATTATAATGGTGTTTACATCTTACGGTTACAAACTGACTTTCCAGATTTTACAGAGAATGTGTCTGTTGATGGCTCATGTTTCTGATTGCATTTTTTGGCCTACTTGTTTCGGTAGTTTATAGCAAGAAGTATACCTAACACTCTTTAAGTTTACTCCTTTCCCCTTTCTGGCAGAGTGATAGTCGTTAGAAAAGAGTAATGCCCAGATGGTTTCTTATAGTTTTAATATTTAAAGTTTGATTGACATTTATTTATATCTTCGTGCTATAATTGCTGTTCAGAAGTCAATGTTGATGTCGCATAAACCTTAAATTAATACGCTTTATTGTACTGATGTTTCAACCAGAATGTAACATTTAATGTAGATTGTAGCTGCAGACATTTAAACATAAAGTCATTGTTAAGTGATAAGCTTACTTTCCTTACTTCCTTGAAGCAATTTGTCCTAAGGTTCCATACGTCTGCATTTGTTTTTGCTGTTCTAAAATTCCTTAGTTGCTGGCTTTGACTTTTTACGTTGCGGAGTTTTATACATCTATTTTCTCACCTGCCATATCCTAGGGGACTTGGAGTACCCATAATACAGTGAGCCCACCTTCCTGGTCCCCAGACATTTCAGAAGGTCGGGAAATTTTTAAACCCAGGCAGCTTCCTGGCAGTGCCATTTGGAGCATCAAAGTGGTAAATAAAACTGCATTTACATTCATATGTCATTTCTTTCTGGTTGGTTTTGTCCGAATAGAAGTTAAGAATTAAGCTTTTCTTTTCTGGTTTCCAGAGCCACTTTTTACATCTAAAATTTTTAATATGAAGAAGCAACATGGTTGTCTTTAAAAACCTGGACTAGGAGGAAATTAAATTGCCATTTTACTTAAGTGTAAATTTCTAATACCTTTTTAATGTTTCCTTTTATATTGTAATTAACAGTATTTTTTCTGTTGGGGGAAATCCTTGTCCCGTAGGCTATAAAGTAATTAAGGACTCATTCATGATATAAAATTTTGTTGCTCAGAAAAGAACAAAAGTAAAACTGCATTAATGTTTTATATACGATTGGAGAAGAAATAGCAGAATTGCGGCAGATTTCATTGTCTGTTAATAAAAATTATAGAAACTTTTTCATATCTTTGGTCGATAATTCTGCTAGTCCTTGACTGTAGGTTAAGCAATCTGATGCATTTTGAAGGGTGAAAAATTAATTTGAAAAAATGTTAATCATCAGAAAAGTTAAAATATTACTGACTAGAGAAGACAGTATTTCATCTTCTTTATTTAATATAATTATGGAATAATGGTCTTTAATTTAGAATAAGGATTTCAAAGGAGTTCTAGATTCTGCTTTCTTATTTTCTGTCACTAATGGAAGAACTAGTTTTCAGCTCAGATACCAGTGCAAGGTATTGAAAATGTAAATATCTTTTTTAAGAGCTTAGAAGTCTTGCTTGACCATTTTGAAACATATACCACTCATTTTTTACTTTTTCTTATCTGTGTCATTGAATGCTGAGGAAAAATGAGTTGAGGGATTACTGTAGTCTTGATTCAATCACTGACTTGTAAAAAGTCTTTTATACCAATTAAAAAACAAAAACTATCCAGTCCAACCCTACCCTGTCCCTTGTTCCAAGAAGCTTGATATTTGAAGGAGAGGAGCTTAAGAGGATAGAGACAGATGGAAAACTAGAAGCTGGCTGTGACTTACTAACCTGAAGATAAACAGACCCCCTCCCCCTTTGTTCACGCGTGTCTCCCTTACGCTCACAGTACAGCCGTAATTTATGTACTTGGAAACGTTCTGCCAAGGAGGTAATGAGCTCAGTTTTTCAAACTATGAAAAGTGAGATCCACTGAAGATGTGGCATATTATTTCACTTGCGAGGGGAAAAAAAAATTAGGATTTTCCCGAGCATTTTAGTAATCTTAAATATATGTAATTAGGTGTGTAGATGTCAGGTGTTTTTCAGGTAGTAATAAGTAAATCTGAGAATAAGAAAATCATAAAAACAAATAGCCTTAGTACTTATTTGTTAAAATATCAGGAGATTCAACATGTCTTTCCAAAGATTTCTTTCTTGTATTAGGTAAAAATTCAGATAAATTATTTCTATTTCAGGTGTTTATTATCTCAGTGATTTAAAGCAAGCCTTTTACTTTCATCAGCTTTTAAATGATTAAAGGAAATTGACAATTTTAATGACAGAAAATTACTATTGTATACTTAAAAATTATTTTTCATGCATTGTGTCAGTACAGAGTATTGGTTAAGAATGTAGACACTGGAGCCAGACTTGCCAGCTGTATGACTTTGGGCAAGTTACTTAACCATTTTATTCCTCTGTGCAAGTGTGTTCAGTTGCTTCAGTCGTGTTTGACTCTTTGACTGGACTGTAGCCCACGAGGCTCCTTTGTCAATGAGATTTTCCAGGCAAGAATACTGGAGTGGGTTGCCATGCCCTCCTCCAGGGGATCTTCCTAACCTAGTAATCAAACCTGGGTCTCTTGAGTCTCCTGCCTTGGCAGGCAGATTTTTTATCACTAGCATCACCCGAAAGCCCATATTCCTCAGTGTACTTATCTCTAACATGGGGATAATAAGATAGTAGTGACCATATGAGATTGTTGAGAGGAACAAGTGCTCGAGCAGTAGGTAGTAAGTACTCAGCGTATGTTAACTTTTAGTATACTTGTAAGCCAGCTAGATAGGGTCCTTCCCTACACTTGCTCTGTATGTGATAAAATTAGTTACACGTGAAAGTACTTGGATAGAGGTGTATCTGTTCTAGCCACCTTGGATGTAAGGTTAGCAAATGGAAATACAGTGACAGGGGTTTACTGATGCAGGGCGTTCACAATGACAGACCCATGTTTGATTTTTAAGGTTGCAGATGTTTAGGTCATAGAACACATATCAGAAGTTGGAAATGATAAGCCTGGTCACTTAATAGCTGTCGTTCGATCGGAGTAAAAGAAGCAGGTGTATTTGTGTAACATATCATATGATGATTTATCTCACATTTGGATTTAAAATTCTTCTGAGCTTGTGCAAATTGCTGACTTTTCCATATCTGTTGTGTAGGGCCGGGGGTCTGGATTTCCAGGAAAGCGGAGACCTCGTGGTGCAGGACTGTCTGGACGAGGCGGCCGAGGCAGATCAAAATTGAAAAGTGGAATCGGGGCAGTCGTGTTACCAGGGGTAAGGCCTGCTCCCTTTATATTTGCTGTAGTCCTTAATATGTCAGCTGATGATGATAATCTCAGTCTTACCAGGTCACTCAATGGGCATGAGTTGAGCGTGCTCCGGGAGTTGGTGATGGACTGGGAAGCCTGGTGTGCTGCAGTCCATGGGGTTGCAAAGAGTCGGACACAACTGAAGCAGCTGAACTGAACTGTGGATGCTGAGAGTCACATAAATAGGCTAAAATTATCTCAATTTGCATATTTACTTATTTCTGACTATGCTGGGTCTTTGTTGCTCCGCGGGCTTTTCTGTACGTGCAGCAGGCAAGTAGGGGCTGCCCTCTAGCTGTGGTGCAGGAGCTCTCGTTGTGGTCGCTGCTCTCACTGCGGAGCGTGGACTCTGGAGCACGGGCTCAGTGGTTGTGGCAGGTGGGCTTGATTGCTCCGCAGCATGAGGGCTCGTCCCGGATCAGGGACCGAACCCGTGTCTCCTGCGTTAGCAGGAGGACTCAACCCCTGAGCCAACTTTCTTTTTAAACCTCTGACGAAGTTTCTTCTCTGTTTCCTGCCTTCTCATGCCTTTTTTCTTTTCCTCCCATCCTCTTTGATTCTGACCTTTCTGTGCCAACCCTTCCTGAAATCCAGTATGCAGTATATTTGCTCTTCTATTAAAAAAAAAAATTCCTGTCATATTCTTAAGTTTATATGAAAAATTTAATTATGCAGGCGCTTTAAGTTTTTGATTGAAGTTGTTCTCAGTGTTGTAATGCTGTTAACAGAAGAAATTAGGTATGTTGTAGGTTAGTGTGTACTCTAAAACTGTTGAAGATTTTGACTGTCTTTTAATTTGAATTTCAGGTTGGTAAATATTTGCTCACTGGCACATTATGAGGCTTTAGTAAAATGTGTTGAAAAAACCATGTTTGGCAAACAATGGCAAACATTTCATGCAGTGACTTTACTATTTTACTGATACCCTGTTTTTTAGATTCCATTTGTCATTTTAAGTTCAGGAGACAGGTAGAATTGTTCAGTTTCCCTACTAAAGAAGTAAAGAAACCTGGATTCTAGTCCTTTTTTAAAAAATCAAATTCCTCCTTCCCTGTCTTCCTCCCTCCCTTCCCCCTCCCCAAATTGATAGACTTATTGAGATAAAATTGATATAAGGTACAGATATTTGAAGTGTACAGTTGTGTAGGTTTTGACATATGGTTGCACCTGTGAAACCCACGCTGCAATTAAGAGCATCCTCAACCCCAGAATTCCTTTGTGCTGCCCCGAAGACCCCTGTCTTCCTTCTGGCCTCACCCCTGGGTAGTGCCTGATCTGATTTCTATCGCTGTTTGCATTTTCTGGAGTTTATAAGTGAAATCATACTGAATATTCTCTTTTTGATATGACATTTCACTCAGCATACTTACTTTGATATTAATTCATGCTCTTGTATGTTAACAGTGCATTCCGTTTTGTTGCTGAAGAGTGTTACATAGTATGGGTGTGCCACAGTTTGTATTGTCTGTTCACCTATTTAAGAACATTAAGTTCATGTCGGTTTTTTTGTCTCTTAGAAATAAATATGCTCTAAACTTTGGAAAAGGTCAGTTTTCATTCCAATCCCAAAGAAAGGCAATGCCAAAGAATTCTCAAACTACCGCACAATTGCACTCATCTCACACGCTAGTAAAGTAATGCTCAAAACTCTCCAAGCCAGGCTTCAGCAATATGTGAACTGTGAACTTCCTGATGTTCAAGCTGGTTTTAGAAAAGGCAGAGGAACCAGAGATCAAATTGCCAACATCCACTGGATCATGGGAAAAGCAAGAGAGTTCCAGAAAATCATCTATATCTGCATTATTGACTATGCCAAAGCCTTTGGCTGTGTGGATCACAATAAACTGTGGAAAATTCTGAAAGAGATGGGAATACCAGACCACCTGACCTGCCTCTTGAGAAATCTGTATGTAGGGCAGGAAGCAACAGTTAGAACTGGTCATGGAACAACAGATTGGTTCCAAATAGGAAAAGGAGTATGTCAAGGTTGTATATTGTCACCCTGTTTATTTAACTTCTATGCAGAGTACATCATGAGAAACGCTGGACTGGAAGAAACACAAGCTGGAATCAAGATTGCCAGGAGAAATATCCATAACCTCAGATATGCAGATGATACCACCTTTATGGCAGAAAGTGAAGAGGAACTAAAAAAGCCTCTTGATGAAAGTGAAAGAGGAGAGTGAAAAAGTTGGCTTAAAGCTCAACATTCAGAAAACGAAGATCATGGCATCTGGTCCCATCACTTCATGGGAAATAGATGGGGAAACAGTGGAAACTGTCAGACTTTCTTTTCGTGGGCTCCAAAATCACTGCAGATGGTGATTGCAGCCATGAAATTAAAAGACGCTTACTCCTTGGAAGGAAAGTTATATCCAACCTAGATAGCATATTCAAAAGCAGAGACATTACTTTGCCAACAAAGGTTTGTCTAGTCAAGGCTATGGTCTTTCCTGTGGTCATGTATGGATGTGAGAGCTGGACTGTGAAGAAGGCTGAGCGCCGAAGAATTGATGCTTTTGAACTGTGGTGTTGGAGAAGACTCTTGAGAGTCCCTTGGACTGCAAGGAGATCCAACCAGTCCATTCTGAATGAGATCAGCCCTGGGATTTCTTTGGAAGGAATGATGCTCAAGCTGAAACTCCAGTATTTTGGCCACCTCATGCGAAGAGTTGACTCATTGGAGAAGACTCTGATGCTGGGAGGGATAGGGGGCAGGAGGAGAAGGGGACGACAGAGGATGAGATGGCTGGATGGCATCACTGACTCGATGGACATGAGTCTGAGTGACCTCCGGGAGTTGGTGATGGACAGGGAGGCCTGGCGTGCTGCGATTCATGGGGTCGCAAAGAGTTGGACACGACTGAGCGACTGAACTGAACTGAACTAAAGCTTTTATATCTCAGTTCATATGTGGACTTTTTTTTTTCTCATGAATAATTACGTAGAGATGAAATGCTAGATATATGGTAGGTATAGGCTTAGCTTTTCAAGGAAAGGCTGGTTTTCACGTTGGGTGTGACATTTTAAATTTGTAAGACTGTACAAGGCTCCATTTCTTCCACCTACTCACACACATTTGGTATGGCCAGTCATCTTAATTTTAGCCACTGTAACAGGAATGTTAATAGGGTCTTGTTTGTGCTTCTCTAGTGACTCCTGATGTTCATCAGCTTTTTAGGTGCTAATTTGCTATCTGTATGTCTTCTTTCATAAAGTCACTCTTCAGATCTTTAATATATTAAAAATAAATTGAGTAGGTTTTTTTTTTTTTTTTTTTTTTTTTAATTTACTGAGTTGAGATTTCTTTATTCTGGACACAAGCTCTTTATCATATATATGATTTGCATATTTTTTTGCATTTTGATGTTTGTCTTTGCATGTTCTTAACTGTCTTTTGAAGAGGAGTTGATTTAATTTTGATAAGAGCAGATGATTTTAATTTTGATTTAATTTATTGATGTATTTATATATCAATAAACATCCAACTTATTGATATTTTCCCCCTTTGGGTTGTGTTTTCTGGTGCTGAGAAATATTTATGTAATCCAGGGTTACAAAGATGCTCTGCTTTCTTTTAGAAAGGTACTACACTTAGATCTGTGATCCAATTTGAGTTTTTTAACTATAGTATGAATAAGGATGAAAGTTTATTTTTTTTACATGCTGTGAGTAGCCAGTTGTTTGAGCACTGTTTCCCTGAATTGCCTTTCATCGTTCTTAAAAATTAATTACTTTATTTGTGGACCTGTTTTTCTAATCTCACTGTACTGTCGCTCTGTTTGTTTAGGCTGGTACTACCCTGCTTTGATTACTTCTACTTTACAACTACTCTTGAAATCAGACACTATTTGTCTTCAGATTTTCCACTTTTCAAAGTCATTTTGGCTATTCTAAATCCTTTGTACTGCTATATTAATTTTAGTGTTAGCTTGTCAGTACCTATAAAATAAACCTGCTAAAATTTCAACTGGGTTTGTGTTCAAAATGTAGATTAACTTGGGAAAATTTGACATTTTAATGATACTGAGTTTTTGAATCCATGAACACCAGCATTTCCATTTCTTTAGTTTCTTTCAGTGATGTTTAGTTTAACAGGTTGAACACTGTTAATCAGGTTTAGCTCTACCTACCATATTTTTATGCTATTGTTAATGGTAGTGTTGTCTTAATTTCAGATTGTTTTTGTCAGTTGCTAGTATTTACAAATACTGCTTATTTTTGTGTATTGATTGTGTACACAGGAAGGTTGTGTATGCTATAACCATATGAAATTCCCTTGTTCTAATTGCTTATTTGTAGAATCCATTGGATTTTCTACATAACTGATCATGTTGTCTGCAAAGACAAAGATAAACTTTGCCTTTCTTTTTAATCTAGAGTCCTTTTGTGTCTGTTTTTTATTGAATTTGCGATACCTTTCAGTACAGTTGGGATAGAAGTGATGAGCTTAGGTGTCTTGTTTTTCACCGTGAGGAGATAACAGATAGTTTTTCATAATTAAGTATGGTGTTTAGTTTTAATAGACATCCCAAATCAGTTTGAGGAGATTCTTTTCTATTCATAGTTCGCTGTGATATTTTTAAAATCAGGAGTAGATGTCAGAAAATAGATTCTGTCAGTTTTTGGGGGTATTTTTTGCATTTGTAGAGATGATCATGTAGCTTGTTTGTTGATAAGTGAGTTACATCAGTTGTTTTTATCAGCTATCTTTCCTCAATTAAAAATTTTAAACATTGTAAATAGATCAGAGTGTTTCTACTGCTGCTACCTCCTGAGTCCTAGTTCTCTCACTTTTACCTGCTTTGGGCGTTTACGTTTTAGGCTGATTCATATGAGACTGCCGGCGTTGAACTGCCTTTGACCGGCAGAACCAGCGCCTCCTTATGCTTGAGCCCATGACGTGTGTCCTTGGGCAGACACGCAGTCGTTTTGCTGTTTGATGCCATGGTGCTGCAGCTCGCATAGTTGTCTGCAGCTTATTTTTCAACTCAGCAGTGCAGTGTGACGACTTTCTGTATGGAAATCCATACAGATTTCTACCTTGCTATTTTTTTATATACTGCATAATTCTTCATAAGTTTGGATTTTCTGTAGTTTTAGTCATTCCCTTGTGCTGACTGATTGGGTTGTTTACACTTTTCCCTTGTTATCTTTAGGCCTTTGTGACTGTAAATTGTTTTTATTGTTGACATTGTGAAACAGTAGAAATGTCCATTAAAACTGCGTTTAAACTCACGTATATTGAAAAAATGTATTTACTGTAACATATTCCTTCTATTTAGGTACTCTTTGGTCAGTATTTGTTAAGAACAATAATTCTATTTTTACTTTGTGTTTCAGCTCAGTTCTTCCACACTAGATTTTGAGCTTTTAAAGCAAAAAGGGTATATAATTTTGGCATCAGTTTTCTTATCCTCTGTTTTTAACATCCAGTTCAGAGCTTTTTTCATGATAAGCACTCTGGAAATAATTATTAACAAGCCAGTGTGTACTTAGTTGATTTGGTCAAATTTAACTAAGTCCATAACTTAATGACTGTGGTTGATAATCCTTTGGCTAATACTGAAATTTTGATAAGTTACTCAAAATCATTATATTCTGAAGCATTGCTGCCCCAAAAGAAATATGTGACCTATAAGGTACTAAGATATTAGTCGCTCAGTCATGTCCAGCTCTTTGTAACCCCAAGGACTGTAGCCCACCAGGCTCCTCTGTCCATGGGCTTCTCCAGTCAATACTGGAATGGGTAACCATTCCCTTTTCCAGGGAATCTTCTTGACCCAGGAATTGAACCCGGTTCTCTTGCATTGCAGGCAGATTCTTTACCAGCTGAGCCACCAGGGAAGCCCCGTGTGACCCATATGTGCAATTTAGAACTTTCTAGGGAATTTCCTGGAGGTCCATTGGTTAGGATTCCACCCGGACTCACTGCCAGGAGCCTGGGTTTGGTACCTTGTTGGGGAAATAAGATCTAGCAAGCCACGCAGCTTGGCCAAAGCCTACCCTCTACCTACTAAAACAAAAAACTTTTCTAGTAGCTACACCAAAAAAAAGGAACAATGAAATTTAATTTTAATATATACTTTTTGATTCATTATGTCCAAAATAGCATCATATCAACATGTAATTTATAAAACGCACAAAATTATTTATGAGCTACATCTACATTATTTTTTGTTTGTTACTAAGTTTAAAATCTGATGTGTATTTTGTATTTATATCTTTATACATCTCAGTTTGGAGTGCACCGATTTCAGGCTTTAAGAGTCACTGAAATAGAATGATACATACATATGTGTTTGTGTGTGTATGTGTACACATAAATAATACACTCTTTGTTTCTTGATTAGAATTTTTGGTTAATCAAGTCTTCCTAAAGACAGATTTGTTTTCTCATTACTTCCTAATCTGTGAGACTTGTAGCTCTATAAAGAAACAATTAAGTGAATAAAAAATGCCATACTTTATATGTTTATAATATTATCTTGGCAATAATAGTCTAATTTAGAATTGTTAGTGTCATCTCTGGCAAAAAAAGTTACATTTTAACTGTGAATCTTCTTAAACTTTCCAACCAGGTGACTTCATGCTTTGTGTATTTTGCTTTTTATAGGTGTCTGCTGCAGATATTTCATCAAATAAGGATGAAGAAGAAAACTCTATGCACAATACAGTTGTGTTGTTTTCTAGTAGTGACAAGTTCACTTTGCATCAGGTTTGAACTAAATTATTTGTTCTCCACTTTTGCGTTCCTCCTTGTCCATTTCTAATTCATCTCATTCGCACTGACATTGGTGTCATCTGATATTGGATCGGCCAAAAGGTTTGTTAGGTTTTTCCACAGGATCTTACGGGAAAACCCTAACAAATTTTTTGGCCAACTGATTATCTAGCTCTAGAGCTATATCAACAAAGAAGGTGATTTATACAAATTGTAAAATTATCATGTTAGCATATTCTTAGTTTGGTCTTGGATTTAAAATATGTTACTGTGTTCTTGATTTCAGGATATGTGTGTAGTTTGTGGCAGTTTTGGCCAAGGAGCAGAGGGAAGATTACTTGCCTGTTCTCAGTGTGGTCAGTGTTATCATCCATACTGTGTCAGTATTAAGGTAAATACACTTAAATATAAATGTTAACGATTTGAACTGAGTAGTATTGTGCTAACTCCAGTTCTTATAATTAATCAATTACTGTTTGTTAGGATTATTATACATATGTGACAATATTTTAGTATATTCTTTAAATATTGCCTTTAAAGTGTAACCTCAAGAAACTCCTTGAGGTAATTTGTGGTAATTGTCCTGCTTTGCCTTGAAAAAGTATAACAAATGTATACACTTAATTTTAAAAGATACTTTATACTATTTTTTGGTAAGGCATGAAGTTGATTCATTCTGTCTATTGATCATAAAAGTTGAGTACTAGAATATGTAGTAAAAACTCATTATTTCACCCTGCTCACTCTCCACTGTCACCAAACCCTCATTCATGTGCAAAAGGACATTTTCTTTTACCTGGATCAGTGGGTTGATAGTTTTCATCAAATTTGGAGCACACGTTTTGGTTCACCAACCTACTCTCCAGCTTCCACCCTCCACTTCACACCCTCACAAGTCCTTGAAAAGTTTATAATTGTCTGCTGCTTCTATCATAACACGTCACATTATATTAACTCTTTTTTTCTCCTAATTAGGATATGTTATCCAGCCTTTTTTAACAACTAGTAATTTTCAGTTGCACATGGACATTGTGCATTATGTTAGCATATTGTTGAAAGTGTGGATTTGGTTTCTTTAAAAAAAGGATTGAGTTTTTGTTGTTGTGCAGGCAGTTGTTTGAACCTTTTGAAACTTCTTTTTAAGCTTTAAGGTGAGTCCACAGGGCCTTCACTGTGGGGTGGCTCATCTCAAACATTAAGAACTCCTTGTTGTTGTTCAATCACTATGTTGTGTCCAACTCTTTGTGACCTCATGAACTGCAGCTCACCAGGCTTCCCAGTCCTTCATTATCTCCCAGAGTTTGCTTAAACTCATGTCCATTGAGTTGGTGATGCTGTCTAACCATCTCATCCTCTGCTATCCCCTTCTCCTTTTGCCTTCAGTTTTTCCCAGCATCAAGGTCTTTTCCAGAGAGTCAGCTCTTTGCATCAGGTGGCTAAAGTATTGGAGCTTCAGCTTCAGTCCTTCCAGTGAATATTCAGGTTGACTTTCTTTAGGATTGACTGGTTTTTGATCTCTTTGCTGTTGAAAGGACTCTCAAGAGTCTTCCTCTAGCACCACAGTTTGAAAGCATCAATTCTTTGGTGCTCAGCCTTCTTTATTGTCCAACTCTCACATCCGTACATGACTACTGGAAAAACCATGCCTTTAATTATACGCACCTTTGTCAGCAATGTGATGTCTTTGCTTTTTAATATGCTGTCCAGGTTTGTCATAGCTTTCCTTCCCAGTAGCAAATATCTTTTAATTTCTTGCTGCTTATGACTCCATAAATGTTCACTGGAGACCTAAATAGTATAGTATGAGTTTAGTTTGTTTTTCGTGGAGTTTTTTATAGCAAGAAGAAAATAATGATTGATGATTTTCCATTAGTTTTTGTTGTTTGTTTTTACCTACTGTAGAAATATGATAGCACATTATTTCAGCGAGTACCTATTTTTCTGGGAAAGGCCCACCCCTTCTATACTCTGTTATTCTCTGTTCTGAGCTGGGCTGGAACCTTCTGGGTCTGTTGCTCAGTTCTCATCCTTAATATCTCTGGGCTGACGTTGGGTTCATTGCTTCAGGATCCCATGCTTCCTTTTTCTTGGTATACGCCCTCACTTCATTCCTCATATCGCTAACTTCATTAGAGAGAGTACTCAGGGTTGCCTTCAGGATCCCATGCTTCCTTTTTCTTGGTATATACGCCCTCACTTCATTCCTCATATCGCTAACTTCATTAGAGTACTCAGGAGCTGAAGTTTGAGTCTTTGTATGTCTAAAAGGCTTTTCAGTTTAATTGCTGGTTTAGCTAGGTTAAGGATTGAAAAGTATTTTCCTGTAGAATTGAAAACTATGCTATGCTATGCTAAGTCACTTCAGTCGTGTCCGACTCTGTGTGACCCCATAGACAGCAGTCCACCAGGCTTCCCCGTCCCTGGGATTCTCCAGGCAAGAACACCAGAGTGGGTTTCCATTTCCTTCTCCAGTGCATGAAAGGAAAAAGAGAAAGGGAAGTCGCTCAGTCATGTCCGACACTTAGCGATCCCATGGACTGCAGCCTAGCAGGCTTCTCCACCCATGGGATTTTCCAGGCAAGAGTACTGGAGTGGGATGCCATTGCCTTCTCCTGAATTGAAAACTATTGGTCTATTTTAGGATCTGAAGTTAGAAATTTTGGTGCTGTTTTGATAGTTGATCATTTATTTCACTTTTCTTTTCCTCCCATGTAGCTTCCTCATGGTCTGAATTTTTATTCTCTTTCTTGATCACTTGCTGTACTATTATTACACAGATTCTTTGTTGTCCTTTTTATACATAGTCTCTAATCTTATTAGTTTTTTTAGTTGGTTACAGATTAATATTACATAATGTGGCTGCTTTGAGGAATTGAGGTTCTCAAGCTTTCCTACTAAGTTAGACCCTTGAAGGAAAGGAGAATAAAGAGGGGAGTGAATGGGAACTTCAGAAGTCCTGGGTTCACAGCCTAAAATCCTCCAAAACCATGGAGTCACCTTGGGAATTCAGAATCATGGATTCATGAAATGTCATAGATTGAAACCGTATCAATACATTTTCAAGTCCTATATTAAAAATCATGGGGGGACTTCCCTGGTCCAGTGGCTAAAACTCTTCACTCCCAGTACAAGGGACCCAGGTTAGATTCCTGGTCAGGAGACTTAAGTTTCACATGCAACTGAAAGTTCACGTGCCACAACTAAAGATCCTGTCACCGCCAAATACATAATAATAAAAGAAACAGTTTTGGGATAATTTACTTGATTTCTTTGAAATCCATAAAATCCAGAGCACACGGTAGTTACATAAACTGAGGCGTGAAAATATGTCAGTTACTGTGCCCACTAGACAGACTCTTATTAAAGGTACAGGCACGTGGCCACCCGGGCTTGGGCCACAGTGAGCGTTAGCGCTTGCCCCTCTCCTGCTCCTGGGCGTGGGAGCCCCATGTCAGTTTGTGGGGTGTACTTGATCCTGTTTGTGTGAGGCACGGGTTAATGTATGAATCACACAGCTTGGTGGTTTCTTTTGCAGATCACTAAAGTGGTTCTGAGCAAGGGCTGGCGGTGCCTCGAGTGCACCGTGTGTGAGGCCTGTGGGAAGGCGACGGACCCAGGACGGCTCCTGCTGTGCGACGACTGTGACATAAGTTACCACACCTACTGCCTCGACCCTCCCCTGCAGACCGTTCCCAAAGGAGGCTGGAAGTGCAAATGGTACCCTGGGACTTTGGTTTCTTCCTTAGACATTTAAGTTCAGAACTGAGCCACATCATTGTGGTTTTCACAGATTAGCCACACCTGCTTAATTGTGTGGTGTGTGTTCACGATGATAGGTATCACTAATCAGCAGGTATTTCCGATCTACATTGAATACCTCCCCCCTTGTGTCCGTGTCTAGCTCTGAGTTTCAGCCACACCGTAACTCCGGTAAGCAGGGCTGAGACCTGTGGGTGTTGGGTTCCAGGTGCGTGTGGTGCAGACACTGTGGAGCTACGTCCGCAGGCCCGCGATGCGAGTGGCAGAACAACTACACCCAGTGTGCCCCCTGTGCGAGCCTGGCCTCCTGCCCCGTCTGCTGCCGGAACTACAGAGAGGAGGACCTGATTCTGCAGTGCAGACAGTGTGACAGGTACTGTGCTCTCCTCTCTCCCCTCTTTTTTTGCGAGCTTCTCTCCCTTAAATATAGCAAAAGAAAATTGGAAAAGAAATTTTCTTCTACCTTGAATTTATGAAGTTAAGATCTTTCCTTTCCAGATTTTTTTAGTTGGCTAGAAACTTGTTTTCTTTTTCGTATTCTCAATTCCAGGCTTAGCATGTTTCACTTGGCGTTTCCTGAGGCTGATTTCAGCGGCCTGTCACTGTGCGGTGTTAGCGCTGCTCACGTAGTGCTGGTCAGCACAGCATCTCGTCAGTAGTGTAGGAGTCTCAGGGCTCTGCCTACCAGTTCTTTGTTGTAAGGCAGAGTGACAGCTTTCGTTTCCCACTGACCACTCACTTCCGTGAGCTCTGTCCACCTCGCAGGAGACGCGTCGCCTGCCTGGAGCCTGTGCATGCTCCACCACGCACAGTCTTGTCCATTCCTTTCTACTTGCCCTGACCAGCTTCCTTTGTGGCGCAGACAGTAAAAAATCTGCCTGCAATGCAGGAAACCCAGGTTCAGTCCTTGGGGCGGGAAGATCCCCTGGAGAAGGGCGTGGCCACCCACTCCAGTACGCTTGCCCGGAGAATTCCACGGACAGAGGAGCCTGGCGGGCTACAGTCCGTGGGATCGCAGAGAGTCAGATGTGACTGAGTGACATTTTCACTTTGAGCCAACATCCTGGCTCTCTGTGATAGATTAGAAAGTGATTGTCCAACCCTCCTCAAATGAAGTGCTGTGCTTCTTTTCTGGTACTTGTTCTCATTCCTTTTTTCTTTTCAGCTCTCATGGTTTTTGTGGGCCAGCAAGGGTGGTTAGGGGAGAAGGCAATGGCACCCCACTCCAGTACTTTTGCCTGGAAAATCCCATTGACGGAGGAACCTGGAAGGCTTCAGTCCATGGGGTCGCTGAGGGTCAGACACAACTGAGCGACTTCTCTTTCACTTTTCACTTTCCTGCGTTGGAGAAGGAAGTGGCAACCCACTCCAGTGTTCTTGCCTGGAGAATCCCAGGGACGGGAGAGCCTGGTGGGCTGCCGTCTTTGGGGTCGCACAGAGTCGGACACGACTGAAGCGACTTAGCAGCAGCATGGGTGGTTAGGAAAGAGAGAAACGGGCTGGATGGAAGGAGCATGTGAGACTTAGTGGCTTCACGGTTGCAGACTGTTAGCTACTGTTGCAGTTTTTAAAAGGAGACCATCCTTAGTGTATTCTTTTTTCAAAAATACGAATGTGGTCTTTCTAGGTGGATGCATGCAGTTTGTCAGAACTTCAGTACTGAAGAGGAAGTGGAGAATGTAGCAGACATTGGTTTCGATTGTAGCCTGTGCAGACCCTATATGCCTACATCAAATGGTAAGAGGTGATCTGAGTGGTGAGTCCGCATAGCTCGCCTGTGCTTGTCAGTCCTGAACCAGCGAGTGGGCTCAACCCTGCTCCTTTTTCTCTTTTTGTGAAGCTGTTATTTGGAAAGCGTATTATGAAAAATAAGTTACTATTTGTTTTAAATTAACTCTTATTACCTCAACTTAATATATTAAAACAATCTACTTACATAAAGGAAGTAAATTAAGAATATATTTTAGCTCTAAGATGTAAGCGTAGCTTTCAAGACTCATACTTTTGTAACTATTAGGCATATGTAGAAATCCAGTACATGGATTCTTTTTTAGCATCAGTTCTTGATCCGCTTTTCTTCTACGTAGTGTGTGTTTCCTGCACGTTTCTCCCTGTTGTTTTGTTGTTTTCAAGACAGCTTTTAAGTCTGCTTAGTATTCAAGCATTTATTTCACTAAAATGGGTGCAGCAGTAGAAACTTTAGCCATATGTAAATCTTTAAATACATTTTAAATTTTTTGAAAAAATTATGAGTTTTTTTTTTAATTTCAGTGCCTTCCTCAGACTGCTGTGAATCTTCACTTGTAGCACAAATTGTCACAAAAGTGAAAGAACTAGGTAAAATCTGAATGCTTTCCTTGACTGCAAAGAAACGCTTGATTTTTATGTAATTGACTTGTTACATGACCCCTGCCTTAATCATTCTCAGTGTAAAGTCCCTAGTGTTGATAATCATTTCTCTAATAATATACAGAATGCCTGTCTTTTCCAGCTTTAGTGTGACAGTATTCCTACAAATCTCAGCAAAAATTGGCAGTGAAAATAACCACTTTCGAAATAACTGCTAACTACATACTTGCTTTGATTTCATTGATACATTGTGTTTAGTTAAACAATGAAACTTAGCAAACAGAGATCTCTTCAGAACTTATTCTTCTTCTGTAATAGGTCAGCCTAGAATAGTGATTAACAAGAAACTCTTAAACTATCATTCTTTTGCATAGTTCTGTTTGATTTCATTTGATATAAAAACATTTGGATAGCACAGAAATTGTTCTAATGAGCAGCAACTTTGTACACTTCAAATTTTGCAGGATTTCTGGTTATTTACTACCTCTCCTTGTAGGTGATTATATTGATACTTTGATTTCCAAATGGGCTTCTGGAGTATTCTTACTTCTCTTGTGTAAATTCATCCTCACCTTTTATGCTGAAAGGCTACTCTAGGAAAAAACTCATACTTGAGTCGCTGAAGCACTGCTTTTTAGCTTCAGTGCTTGCTTTTTAAGTTCTTATATTGATACATGAAGATAGAAATGCCAGGAAGACCATTTTTTAAAAAAGATTTACAAGATGTCTGTCTATAATTCAAAGAAGTTTGGCCATCTATTACTTTTAATTGAATACTGCTAATTGTGCATTTCATAGGTAATTTGTTTATAGAAGTCACATTGCCTTGACATGGGCCTTATTGGACAGTAATCAACTTACCAGTCAAAATTAAGAGAAGAATTTTAATTTGTTTCTTTGGGATATTGTAATTTTAGATCCACCCAAGACCTACACCCAGGATGGTGTGTGTTTGACGGAATCAGGAATGACTCAGTTACAGAGCCTCACGGTTACCGTTCCAAGAAGAAAACGGTCAAAACCAAAGTTGAAGTTGAAGATCATAAATCAGAATAGTGTGGCTGTCCTTCAGACCCCTCCAGACATCCAGTCAGAGCATTCCAGGGATGGCGAAATGGACGATAGTCGAGGTAAAACTTAACATATTTTCCATGGAGTACATTTGCAAAAAACTAAAAGAGCTTTTAAGGGATGTGATTTACCCAAGGGTAGATCCTTCTGGGGGCTTCCCAGGTGGCTCAGTGGTAAAGAATCTGTTTGCTAATGCAGGAGATAGAGGTTTAATCCCTGGGTCCAAAAGATTCCCTGGAGGAGGAAATGGCTGCTCACTCCAGTATTCGTGCCTGGGAGATCCCATGGACAGAGGAGCCTGGTGGGATACAGTCTGTGGGTTTGCAGAGAGTCAGACAGGACTTATCCACTAAAGAGCAACAAAATCCTGCTGACTTAGAGGATAACCCTTGGTGTGACCCTGTCTTAAGAGAGTGGTCGTCTTGCATCTTGCCTTTTTGGGTTCTCTTCCTTTCATGTATCCTTATAGAATAAACTTAGAGGAATTTCCAGGAGCATTGTATGTTTGAAGATCACAAATCTGAAAATTCAGGATTTGCTAGATGGCAGTGAAAGCCTCCTCAGATGGCTGTGAGCTTAGATGCCATGGCTAAGTTCAAGTAGAACCCATCCATGCATTCTAGAAAATTTCAAGTGTAAGCTTACATTCACAGATGGTTATCATAAAACATCTGTTTGTAAGCATTTTCTTGGTTAAAATACATATTTTTTTTAGCTGAATTCTTGTGATGAAAAAGTAACTTTGAGTGAAAGTTGCTCGTGTCTGACTCTTTGCCACCCGATGACTGTATAGTCCGTGGAATTCTCCAGGTCAGAATACTGGAGTGGGTAGCCTTTCCCTTCTCCAGGGGATCTTCCCAACCCAAAGATCGAATCCAGGTCTCCCACACTGCAGGCAGATTCTTTACCAGCTGAACCATCAGGGAAGCCCATTAAATTCAATATGAGGTTTGTTTTTGCTTATCTCTGAAGAAGCTCACCATTGGCTTGTTTATCGTTAGAGAGAGGTTGTTTCTTTTCAGGTGATTCAAAAATAAAGAATTAATTTTGTTGCATCACATCTCATCATTTACCAGTACTTAGTGAATGCCTGCTGTGCGCCAGATGTTGGAAGTCCTGTCAGTGAGCAAAGCAGATAAACTTTTCTGCTCATGGAACTTTCATTTCAATATTAGAAAAAAAGGATCATTAAAAATACATGACAGCATAAGTTGATAAAAATGTGTTTGGCAAGTGCTGTTGAGAGGAATTGGGAATGCAGACAGTGGGGTGAGGGCTCAGATGGCATGAACGCCAGTGCAGAGACCCTGGGTGGGGTGTGCCCGTGCGTTTGCTGTGTGTCCAGCAGGGTGAGCAGAAGGGCAGAGGGCAGCGATGAGAGCAGAGGAGTAAAGAGAGGGGGGTGACTCGGTAGGTCCCCTAGGACCACGGAGGATTCACTGTAAATGGAAGAGGAGGTTGTCAGAGGCTTCCGATGAGAAGAGAGGCATGAGCTTATTTAGATTTTTAAAAGAGCACTCTGCTGCAGTGTAAACAGTTTTAAAAAAGCACAAGAGCTGTGGCAAGTAGTTCAGGCAGGAGGCTGTTGCAGTTGTCAGATGAGAGATTCTCATGGCTTAGAGTGGGTCTGTGTGTGCTCCTGTTTATCCTGATACTTCTTATGCAGTAGTGTGGTTTTGGGCCTGTGTGGATGGGAGAAAAGCGTTCTGATGCTTCTGTGTAAGATCCCCGCCCCCCAAGACCTGCGCCCAAGATGTCCCTTTTCATGTACCGTGGAACAGAAGTGCATTTTGAAGTTTTAAGTGGGTGGAGGCTTGTAAAGAAGTAGTCTGTGTTTCTGGGAGGAATTGACCCGATGTCCGTCACCCAGAGTATGGTGAAAAACTGTCACTTCTGAGGCCATTAGAAAATTCCTGAAAAGTGATTTCATAGTCCTAACTTAAATCTGCTGCATTTCACAAAATTTGAGAGGTTTCTTGATAGTACACATTAATTCCCAAAGTATGAGATTATAAAGCCTCTTAAAAACAAAGCATCAATAAAAAGACCTTATGGCTTTCCCGGTGACTCCTGTTCTGGGAAACAGTGCCGTGAGAAATGGTGGCTATTTCTGCACTTGTACAGTTTCCGAATTGAGGCTGCCAGCAGAGACATCCCCTTAGAAGTAATACCGTGCATCATATCATACATGTAAAACAAAGTCCACGAAATATGGCAGCAATACCCGTTTTTGTAGGGTTAATTTTTAACTCTACTGATGAGTGTTTCTTGAGGGAAATAAGTCATAAACAATCACTTTAGCATATCAGAAACAAACTCCTTGTCCAGTAAAAGTGGACTTCTTTCTAATTCACCTACTGAAATCGGAGTACCCTGTTAATACAAACCGCCCCCCGCCCCCAGTCTACAGAGTCTGTGTCTCAAGAGTGGGATCACAATGCTTCCTTCTCGGTTGCTGCCCTGGGGGAGTCCCCTCACAACACGGTGGGGGTGTCGGGAAGCACTCAGTCTCTGGCAGGGAGGGTCAGGGTAGGTTCAGAGGGACCAGAGCAGAGGAGAGAAAGCGGCTGGGTGGGTACGTTTGTGTTTTGTTAATGCTCATTCCCTCGACTCGTTAAATTTTGGTTTTGGACAAGTAGTATATTCACATTTTGAAAACAAGAATAAGAGCGTTCCTCTTTTCCGTGTACGGCTGGTTCACTTCTCCAGCACCGGCCGTTTTGTGTGTCCTTGTAGCCATGTTTTAATTCATGTCCAAGCTCTTGGGGTATGCATTTTTTGGGTCTTAATGTTCTTTTCCTTGCCTTTATACCATTCTTCATTTCATATTCCTTTGTATGGCTGTAAGTAACTCAGTTCCCATTTTGAGAGGCCTCTAGGGTTTTTTTGTTTCTTTGGGTTTTTTTTTTTTCCCCTTTTTTCTAGTCTACTCTGAGGGTCTTGAGGTTTCGTATATTTCTCTTTCTCATTTGGTGGACATGTCTTCTTGAGAAACTTCCTGAGGTTCTAGAGAGTGCATGGAAGGCAAATTTGAGAGGTTATGTATTTCCGAAAATGTACCCACTCCTCTGACTGTTTCCAGGTTGGAATTCAGTTTTCCTTCAGCATTTTGAAGTCATTGATCCAGCATCTTTTAGTTTCTACTGTTCAAGGAACTTGGTATGGTCCGTGCTGTCTCTGGATTCTGTTTGGATCTTAGGACACTGCTTGTCCGCGTGCTCTGACAGGTCATGAAGGTGCCTCTGTTTTGTTTTCTCGTATGTTTACCTTTCTTTGCTCAGGCACTCAGCGGCCCCTCATCCCGCACCCCTCAGTGTTAGGAAACACTCTGGAAACCCCTGATGCTCCTCCCCTTGGTGCCTCACCCACTCAGCCCAAGCTCCCTGTCTTTTCTCTCTTCCTTTCCAGCTCAGGTCTTCGCATTTTACTCTAAATTTTCTTATTTTAGCTTTCTAACCCTTACTGATTTTCATTTTTCTTTTGTTCTTAAATATCATGCATTAATTTCTAAGAGCTTTCTTCCTTTGAGTGTTCCTTTGCATAGCATCCTGTTCTTGCTTCTCCTGTGTTTTAGTTTTTTTATATATATTTTCTTTTTCCTACATAGTCTTTCAATTCCCAGTTGCTTTTTGTGGTCTCAGGTCTCTGTCTTTCATTGATAAATCTTGGTTGTCCATGATTAAAAGTGAAGGCTAAAAGTGGTGATTGGATAAACAAATAGTTTTTTGAAAACAACAAGGGGTTAGGACCTTGATGGAAGCCTCAGGTCTGTGGTGGTGTGTGTGGACTGAGCTTGTGTGCCCTCGGCTCCCTGTTGGGAGAGTCCCCCAGTGCCAGTGCCTTTAGGCACTTCCCTGGGACTGGTTCGGTTTCCCAGGAGGATCGCCTGTCTCCTCTTGACCTTCTGGGAGTTTAGTGGGGAAAGACCCCCAGATGAGAGTGCCAGCATTTAACCTGCCTAGAACCTGGTAGGCTACAGTCCATGAGGTCACTAAGAGTCAAGCACGACTGAGTGACTTCACTTACACTTTTCACTTTCATGCATTGGAGAAGGAAATGGCAACCCACTCCAGTGTTTTTGCCTGGAGAATCCCAGGGACGGGGGAGCCTGGTGGGCTGCCGTCTATGGGGTCGCACAGAGTCGGACACGACTGAAGCGACTTAGCAGCAGCAGCAGAGTCACTTAATCCTGTTTTTAGAACATCGCCCCAGTATGCAGTTGAAGAGTGTCCCAGGAATCCCAAACCCTGTGGGTACGCTTGGCAGCCTCCCAGTGTGTGGAGTTGGGATGGGCGTAGGGATTATGGCTTCTGTAGATAATAAAGTTCTGTGTTTCAGCTTCCTGCTGCCCATTTCCAAAGGTGCCTGGTTCTGCCAGTTCCTCACTCTTTTGAAGATTGTGATATAAGCTGGATTTTTTTTTTTTTAGTTCCTTCCACGTTTAACTGAGAATTTGCGATTAACTCAGTTGTCTTTCATCTTTTGGCTTTCTCCTTCCAAAGTTATGGCTTTTCTTCTTTCCTATTCTCTCTCTCTGTAAGTTTGTTTTTTAAAAATAAGTTGCTTTGCTCTGTGTAGGGTTTCAGGAGAGTGAAGTTAGATTTTTAGTCTACCATCTAACCCTAAATTCCTTCTCATATATATTTCAGTGGGTTTATTTTAAGGTAAGTAGTTACAGTGTTTTCTTTGGTGTTTGCTAAGTTTCAGTAAATAAATTTTCATGGTTTAATTTTAGCTATTGAAAGCAATTATCAGAATAATTATAGAATTTACCTCAAACATTGACTTAATATTAATACTACTGAAAAAACACAGTGCTAATGGTATTATAGAAATGTTATGCATAATACTTACAATATTGAAGAACAGTGTTAACAATTTATTCTTAAATGTATTTGATAACTTTTCCCCCCTGCAGCACAGCATAAAGCATAATTTGAAAAGCTTTGATTACCATGGTTTTAAAACTGTTCTTACGCATTAATTTCATTGATTACATCATTCTGTGAGAAAATTATTGAACACCTGTTACATACCCATGCTAAGGATGCAGCTGTTAATAAGAATCTTGATAGCTGTTTTTAAGGAGAATATAGTCTAGCAAGGAAATGGACATTAAGAGAACCAGTTCAAATGACGCATAATGTTAATGTACAGGAGCATGTAACTGTGGGGATTCTCTAGGAAATAAATTCTGCGAGATGGGTTATAGGGGCAGGCGGGTGGGGGGACCTTGATGAGCACAGGGAACTGAGTGTGAATTGGTGGGGGGACGGTGAGGCTGCGGCGCTCACAGGACACATCACTTGGGCCACACATCACTTACAGTTTGAATCTCATTCTCAGGCTACTGGGAAGACATTAAGGGGTTCTTAAGCAGAAAATTGATAGATATTTATAGAAAGAGCATTTAGGCTGCAGTTTAAAGAACTGATAGGGAGGAAGGTAAGCTTGGAGGCAAGGAGAGGGATAGGAGGGGAGGGAATGGCAGTAAGTTGAGATTGGACTGAAGTGATAGTCGAGAAAAGTAAAACGCCTTTGAGAGATACTGAGGAGCCTTGGTGGTAAGAAAAAAGAAACGAGGCATTGTCAGGACTGTCTCCCAGGAGTCTGGCTTCTGCATGGTACATTTCTTTGCTCTTTAATGACAGGCACATTCCGAGGAAGGGAGGAAGTTCGTTTCAAATTAGTAGTTCAATTTTGTATGTAGAGTTTTCAGTAACTGGGTAATATCTAATTACAGATTAGTTGCAACTCAGGAGAGTTCTAGGCTAGAGAGACAGCCTTCTGGTCCTGGACCTGAAGACATAATTAATAGCGAGGAGTGACAGGTTTAAGTGCATATTGATTTATAATTGTCCTTCCAAGCGTCCTCTCTGTTCCCCTTCCTTGAGCCTCGTGTTGCGTTTCCTGAGAAGGGTGCACTGAGCAGCAAGACCTCCCCAGCCGCCGGGGGCCTTTCCCGTCTCTTTCTGTCCTTCCCCTGTCAGCTGGGATGCACGATTAGACTGGCTCAGCAGCCACTTTGCTTTGTCTCTCCTCTCACATAGGGGCTGTACATTTGGCAGTTTTTTCAGTTCTGTCTGTACATTTACTTTTTTCCAGAAGGAGAACTCATGGACTGTGATGGAAAATCAGAATCTAGTCCTGAACGAGAAGCTGTGGATGATGAAACTAAGGGGGTCGAAGGAACGGAGGGTGTGAAAAAGAGAAAAAGGAAACCATACAGACCAGGTAGAGTGCCTTAGCTGGACATTTCAGTTATAATCAAAACTTCCTTAATTTAAGGAAAATATAATAGGGCTTCAATTATAATGAAATGATCAGGATGAAATAAAACTTCTTAACAACTCTAAAACTTGTATGTATAAATGACAGAACTAAACTGTTGTAATAAACTTTGTAGGTGACAGTGTCTTAGTGTGGGTATGTGACTGACTCACAATGAAACATGTTTTCCCTTGATATGTACCTCTGTTAATTCTTTCATGATTTAGCATTCACTTTCTAATATTTTTGTTTTTTAAATTTACTGCATTTTTTGTGCAGGAGTACCAACCAGTAAGTGTACAATATGAAGGTGATATGACAGAGTTCTTATGTTTCCTAGAATTTATAGTTTGCTTAATAACATTGACTGTTAACAGCTCTTATTTCCTCTCTGCCTCAGGGGAGAGGAGAGAAAAGCTATCTTGTTTGTCAAACTTTTTTTTTTTGCCTTAATGGAAAAAAAAGTATTGACATATTCATAATACAGAACTTCTAGGCTCTTTTTAGGCAGTTTGCTTATGAAAATTTTTGCATTTTTTAAGCAAAAGTTTTTAAAGTGTATTTTTTAATTGGCGTATAATTGCTTTACAAGGTTATGTTAGTCTCTGCTGCACAACAGTGTCAATCAGCTGTGAGTGCACATTTGTCCCCTCCCTCTGGGACCTCCGTCCCACCCAGTCTCTGCTGTGAGGTATATTGAGTCAGTCCAATCTTTATTCTTCTGATTGCTTCTGTTCTATTGATAAGAATGATCTAAATACCTTTTGATGTAAGGAAAAGCTCTGTGTTTGTTTTCCACTAGATTTTCCTTCCAGATGGGCCACATCTGTCATTAATGCCTAGATGAGTTTCATCCAATCATTGTATGAAAATAATTACATTTCTCTGTAATTATGAGGCTTGAAGGCACTTTTTTAGACATGTCTGAATTCCTTCCAGGAACTTAAGAGTTAAACGTTCAGAGTTTTTTTGTTTTTTTCCTTTATCTGCCTTACATGGAAGTAAGTCATCCATGTCAGGGGCCCATTAGGTCACAAAGCATATTGTCAATGACAAAAGCTGTCAGTGCTGCTGTGTGTCAGGCACTAGTCTCGGCACTTTGTATGTGTTCGCTTCCTTAGTGCTTATGACCTGCGTGTAGGAGATGCTGTGCATTATCCCCATTTTACCAGTGAGGGAACTGAGGCAGTGGAAAGGTAAATAACTTGCCCAAAGTCTGCCAGTAACCGGAACGGCACCATTCGGTGCCAGACTCCGTGCCCTCACTGGAGCTGCGTGCATCTCATGTCTTGAGCTTTACTAGGGCCACCTGGACACACTTCCCCAAAAGCCATGCTAGCTTTCTTTGGGATCACCTAGTTTAGTTTGTATCTTGTGTCTGCTCTCCCTCAACTAACGTACAAATAATTTGAATGATCTGTGAGTTACTGACGTTAAGGAAACAAGCATAATACACTATAATGTTTACTCTGACATTGTTTAGAAGAAGTACATGCAGTCTTCTGTATTTCAATGAATTTTTTATTCCTGTTTGGTTAGTAATAAGATAACAATAACTTTGACATCTTATTTCCAAACTCTTGTATTTTGCATTAAAATGAGATTATTGATTTAAATTAGCCCATTTGAATTTGAGATATTCCTCACTTGTGAGACTAAATATTTTCATCCTGCTTCTGGAGGAAATTCAGGGAGAAGTTAGTTATTTACAGGATTCCCCAATTTCTGTTCTGGATAGGTATTGGTGGATTTATGGTACGGCAAAGAAGTCGAACTGGGCAAGGAAAAACCAAAAGATCTGTGATCAGAAAGGATTCTTCAGGCTCCATTTCCGAGCAGTTACCCAGCAGAGATGATGGTATGGTCCTGATTTTGATTGATTTTACTGTCTTGTCTTGACGTTCCCATTGAAAACAACTATTGGAAATAATGCCATGGGTCACCACCCTTCTTCTGCTTATCGATCTGTAAGGTGCCTGTGCAGTTCATATCTGCAGTGTAGTAGGTTTGATAAGAAAATTATTTAAACCCAGTAGATTATGTTGCTTTGAGATTTTTAACAAGTGTTTCTGTTGTATTTTTTTCCCTCTGTTAAATATAAGCAGTTTAGGGACTTGATCACAGAGACACATCTGGCACTTTGTGGTCATCTCACAGCAGGCCGTTCTCTGCCTGCCTTAGGTACTTGGCGTAAAATGTAAAATCGGAAACGTTGTAGACCATGTATCTGAAAGTGACAGGGTACCCCAATAATTTATAACAAAATTGTACACTGTTTTAGAAATGTATCTTCCAATTAATATTGTGTCATCTTTTCTTAGAGTTTCAAAGAAAGCTAAGTCATTGCTAAAGCCATAGCTTAAGAATTGGTTCTAATGAAGACTTTGCAATCCATATGGTCTTGATCTGTACGTTTTCTGTATTTTAAATATTGTATAGAGTATGTAAAGAAAAATGATATGTTTTCATTATGTTTTTTGAATAAAGTTTTTTCCATTACATTGTGGTAGGCTTTTGGCCTGTGAATTAATTTTTTTTTTAATTGCTGTACATTTTTAAGAGGAAGCACTGTAATGGTTTGTAATGAGAAAATATGAAGTTTCTCATATTACTTAATGTGACTATAATAATGCCCCAATTAAGAAGTGGGATACATTCAGTGAAACTATTTTTTTGTCTCTATGGTCTTCTAAGTAACTTTAGTTTCATCACTTAGTGTTTTTCTTCATTTATCATCCATTGAGTTTTTAATCGATTGTACATATTTTCCTTTTCCTGACTACTTTTTAGATATTTTAACACTGTAGTTTCTTTGCACAACTTACTCCTCTAGTTGCAGTTGATCTAGAGTCAAGTATTTTCAAACCTTCGTGCATCACTGTCTCTCCTGTGCCCTGCTGCCTCATGTGATGATGTTTGTTGTGTGAGATATACATATATATAAACAACAAAAAACTTTTTTTTTAACTGTGAGCTCATATTCTGTAGAGCAGTCTCTGAAGTTTTTGAGAACTGAATTAAAGGTTGCATTAAAAAAACATTTGCATTTGTTGCTGCCAGGAACGTGAGGTACTACTACCCCAGGACTCCTTTAAGCTACGTACTTAGCCTAAAGGGTTTTGGTCCACCTGTGTTACCTAAAGCCGGTTTCTTACGCATCAGGGCTGTACTGAGTTTATGAGCTCTTAGGGAGGGTGTTGATTTGCTTTGCCTTTCTCTCCAGCACTGTATTATTCAGTGGCAGTTGTCTTTGCTGGTGGGGTGGGTGTGGTGGTGAGTGACGAGGAGGACGGGGGGAGGGTGTGCTCCGTGCTCGCCCAGCCCTGGGTGTGGAGCCCTGGGCCCCTCCTTTGCAGCAGGCACCCGTGGTCCGTCTCACCATCTTGGGAAGAGGCTGCAGGCTTTGTCTTCTATACTCCATTCCTCATAGCGCTCTGAAGACTGGAGTTCAAGGTCACTAGGTTTTAGCAGCATTTCAGAGAGCTTTATTTCGTTCTTTGCTTATTTTTGTGGTTCCTGTTTGACCTTAATTTTTGGTCTTAGAGAATTGTATATTTTCTCGTTAGATTACTGGTAGCTTAAAAAAACATTTGTTTAAAATGTGTCTATCCACTATCTGTAGTGCTTTTTATTCTACCTGTGTAGTCTGGCAACATAAGTGCCCACATTGACTTTCAGAAGGCATGTGTGTGTCTTCTGCTTAAAGTATCTGAGAGTATCGTTTGATTCCTTGCTCACCTGCTGTAAGTGGTATTCTTGTTTATTAGTCCAACATTGCAGATTTTTGCATTTCTTTTAAATTTGAGCATTCATAACGTTTTTATGAGCAGATTCACAGATAATCATACATTATCACAGTATGTATGTACTACAGATACCTAGTTTGCAATAAATCCCCAAACTTAGAATTGTGGATTGAGGGATACACATTTTTTAAAAGACTTTTGCAGGATAGTTCCCATAAACTCTACCTAAAGGTTGGACCTGCTAAATTCCTTTTAGTTGTTTGTGAGTAGCCATTTCTCCATACTCATTAGCATTGAGTATGTTGTTTGTTTGTTTGTTTTTTACCTTTAACAAGATGTCACCATTTACATAAAAACAAATTTCTGCTTTGTAAGAAAATGCTCATTAAGACACAACAGGAAGCATGCTGGTACTAAGTAGACTTGAAATGAATATTTATGATACTTAAAATTAACTGAGATCTTTTTGTGAAAAATTTTTGTCAAGTCATTATGTATATATTAAATTTAGACAGCTGTATGTCGGTTATATCTCAATAAAACTGAAAGAATAAAGACAAAACTTGTCTGTGTGTATGTTGGTAAGTTAGTTATCATTTATTATTAGTTATTTTGGTGGGTTTATCTGAAAATTTTAAATACCACATATTTATAAGCGTGATTGTTGTTTCAGGCTGGAGTGAGCAGTTACCAGATACCTTAGTTGATGAATCTATTTCTGTTAATGAAAACACTGAAAAAATAAAGAAGAGATACCGAAAACGGAAAAATAAGCTGGAAGAAATTTTCCCTGTCTATTTACAAGTAATATTTTGCTTTATATTATGTATTTTTTAATGAAAGAAATGTGAAGTGATGTCTTAAGTTTTGAAAAATAGTTTTCTTGTTTTTGTCATCCCAAATGCTATTTTTACCTTCTGTTGCTGTTAAGTCGCTTCAGTCGTGTCTGACTCTGTGCGACCCCATAGACGGCAGCCCACCAGGCTCCCCCGTCCCTGGGATTCTCCAGGCAAGAACACTGGAGTGGGTTGCCATTTCCTTCTCCAATGCGTGAAAGTGAAGATGCTCAGTCGTGTCCGACTCCTAGCGACCCAATGGACTGCAGCCCACCAGGCCCCTCCGTCCATGGGATTTTCTAGGCAAGAGTACTGGAGCGGGGCACTTAAAAATTAAGTTTATATTTTTTGTGCTTCGGTACTTTTCACAGAGTTCTTTTTTTATCCCAGTTTTTCACTTCTAAATTTCAGAAGACATATAAGAACTCTTTGGCTGGGAAAGGCTCGTTCTTGCAAACCAGGCACGCCATTGTGCTCTGCAGACCCACTGCTAGTGGACTCCTTTTGCCAGCACTGGTTATAGTAATTATGTTCACTGAATGAAGATGGTTTTTTAGCAGCCAGAATTACAGCTTTAATAACACTTATCACTTTTAGGGGCTTCCCAGGTGGTAATAGTGGTAAAGAACCCACTTACCAGTGCAGGAGACAAAAGAAACTTGGGTTTGATCCCTGGGTCGGGAAGATCCCCCGGGGGAGGGCATGGCAACCCACTTCAGTATTCTTGCCTGGAGAATCCCATGGACAGAGGAGCCTGGTGGGCTACAGTCCGTAGGGTCACAAAGAGTCAGACATGACTGTACCCATTCATTCTAGAAGTATGAAAACTGATCATTCCATACTTTCACAAAAGAGCCTTTAAAAATAGTGGATTGGATTTCCTGATTACTGCTATAGTCGTAATCTTAATCTAGATTATTTCTTTTGGTGAACAGGTGTAATTCCCCTAGTGTTCATCGGTAATTTACACATTTTTTATATGAAGGAAACTTGTAATGAATGGTACTGTTACTTGGACATCTTGTGGTAGCAATTGTAATTTTTTTTTTTCAGTGCTTTTTGGAGTAGAGTGGAAAGTACAGTGACTAGTGGTGAAAATCCACGAGGAATTCATAAACAGTTCTTTTCTAGTTTTTCTTTATTAATCATAGCAGTGTGAAGATAAGGTACAAATAATTGTGTAATCTACCCAGTAGAAATAGTTTTGTGATCTGTTAATACCAGATGGTTGATAAATACCACTAAATTCATCATGAGCCATACAAAGAAACATTTTTTGCCAATGGTGTTCTCACATCTCTCAGATTTATACTGAAGGTATTAAGTAAATAATCTATAAAGTTCCAAGATGCTTTCTACTATTCAGCATTTTTCTTAGTGATAACACGCATTGCTGGTGTAAGAAGCCAGTCATCTCCTGCCCAGTGCTCTATCTTTGTGGGTTTTTAGACTTCACAGACCATCCTCCCCTGTCCCTTTTCACAAGTTAACTGCTTGGCATTTCTCCTTTGAGAACTTTTTAAATAATTTATTTTTGCACAATATTAATAGTCTTGGTTTGTATTTTGTGTGTTGCTGGACATATCATTCAAATTGCTTTCTTCTAATACTGTATTTTAGAGCTTTATTTTTGACAGCGTAGTCCTACATCCTTTTTAAAAATTTATGTATTTTACAGTATGGATGTTTATAATTTATTTAGTCATATGCTTTCTGACAGACATTGAGGCTGTTTTCATTTTGGAGGGATATAACTAAAAATGATGCAGTGAACCTCTTTTGTTTATGTATCTGTGGCAAGATTAAATGTGGCTAGTTACTGCAAAATTGCCCTCCCCTTTCCAAAGAATTTTGGAAAAGAAGTAGGTGAAGGGGTCCCCAGCGCTTCCTGTTGTTCTCCTTATTGATAGTGGAGAAGTTGGGGATTGATGCTGGAGTTGCAAGGTGGCCAGGCTTGAAACACTGGTCTATACAATAAAGTATATTGAAATGAAGAAAAGTCAGCATGAGTGACTGAATAAAACGCCAAGGCTTTTAATGGTGGTAAATTTTGTACACATAGTTTGTTTAAAATGACTGTAAAAACCGTCTTTGAGATTTAGTGTGTGAAGTCTTCAATGTGGTTATATGCATCAGTAGGAGATTACTAAATCTATCTGAAGTATACAAATATTAAAGTTGTAGATCAAACCCTTGAGCTAGCCTCTACAGATCATCTACAAATGTTAGTAATATTCATTAAGTTTTAGTTTTTCTTGTGAATTAAGGTGCCATACATAGTATTATAAATTTATTCATTTTTAAGTTTCACTGTAGTCTAACCTGGGATTATGAAATTACTGCGGTTGTTAGAAACATTTGATAGAATTGGGTAGTTTTATTTGGTTAATTTTACTTGATTATATTTAAAAAAAACAAGCTTATTTTTAAAAAGGGAATTTACATAAAATAATTGACAGGCTATCTCTGTTGTTTGCATATTCCTATATTCAATTCTTAAATTGTTAAATACTAAGCTTTTCTGTTATTTCTGCCTTCTTATCAAAATGACAATTATCTGTATTCTCATTTTAGAATTTTATATCTGAGTCAGTCGTTTCCACGTGTGCTTCTCTTTGTCTAGGAAGCTTTCTTTGGAAAAGATCTTTTAGATACAACAAGACAAAACAAACTAAGTTTGGATAATCTATCAGAAGACACAACCCAGCTCTCTTATAAAACAAACACAAACACCGCTTTCCTGGATCCTTCCTTAGACCCGCTCCTTAGTTCATCCTCAATGCCGGCAAAACCTGGAGCTCACGGTACGTAGAGGAAATGACAAGATTGTTTTTCATCACATTACGTTCATCTTCCTTTTAGTCAGACCTTTGAAATGCTTATAAAACTTATCTTTATTGAAATATAACTTGCATTCAGTAAATGCAACTTTTTTTTTAAGTCGACCAGGTCTGTATGATTTAGCAAATAAATCATCTTTGTTACTATAATGAAATCAGCTCTTGCAAGTTGTAAAGGAAAATGCTTGGTTTATAGTTGACTGAGGGCGACATATGGGACTGTAATGAGGCCGTGATTGGTGAGTTACAATAATCTTCAACTTAAGATGTTTTTCAAAATTAATTATATAGCCCCAAGAAATTCCAAAGAAGAAAAGAGGAATAAATACTGTAGTTGGAAGCCGTCTGACCCATTGTGTTAATATACCATGGAATATATTGCCTTGGGAGAAGGAAATGGCAACCCACTCCAGTGTTCTTGCCTGGAGAATCCCAGGGACAAAGGAGTCTGGTGGGCTGCCGTCTGTGGGGTCGCACAGAGTCGGACACGACTGGAGCGCCTGAGCAGCAGCCTATTGGCTTAGGTAGTTTCTCACTGCTGACAGTTTAGGCCATCGACCTTTGTTGATGGAGGGAGGCCATCTGGAGCATTGCGGGATATTCAGCAGCATCTCTAGCCTCACGATGTTGTGATAATAAAAAATGTCTCCGGATATTGCCAGATGTCCCCTGCAAACCTGTCCTCTATTGAGACTCTAGACACAGGGGATACAGGGACTGCTCAGAATCAGAGAAAGAAACAAGATCTTAATGTGTATAAAGTAATAGTAACATCAGCAGGGCTCTCTAGAGTTTAGCTAGCTTGGTGTCACAAAGTTTTTCTTCCACTTGTGTACTTTTGTTTTACTTTCGATTGTGCAGTCTATGAGGTCACAAAGAGTCAGACACGATTTAGCAACTAAACAAGGAGCAACAAATTAAATATTCTTCTAAAAAAAATAAATACTCTTCTGACAGGCTTCCTTTTTGTCGTTGAATTGCAGTTATCACTCATTTAATTTTATAAACTCAATTTTGAAAATAATCTTAAAGCAGCATCCAATGAAAGATGACTTTGGATAATGCTGAGTTGCATCTTCATTAACTTGGCATCATCCTGGATTGAAATACAGGCTACTATTATTTTTTTAACTTCTTGAAATAATTAGAAGCAATCTTGCCCCCTGTTATTCGAAAGCACACATTCAGCATGAGGATGAAGGCCATACTGTTTGTTTAATGTTAACAGATCATTTTACTTTTACTTTAGTTCACTTGTTTTGAGTGTTTTCCTGCTCTCACCCATGTCAGTATGTTGTTAAAATAATGTATAGTGAAAGACTTGCAAGTGTTTCAAAGGATGTCTTACTATTTGAAGGATGCCTTGTAAAAATCTTGCCTAGCCATTTAAAGGCTTTCATAGAAGTAAATTGCCCTTGAGTTTTTATAAGAAAGCGAACTGGGGTTGGGCAGGAGATACTGTGACAGGAAAGACATTGATATATACCATTTTTCATTCCTGTTTCCTTTATTTGAAGTCATTTCCCCAAAAAAATTGGTGAAGAGAGAATGGTTTAGTGATAAAGCCAAAATATAGAGGACTAGAATAACACACATGTCAAAATCTGTACAGTTGAACGACTCTTTTGCCTTTATGATGGGGAATTGAAAACTAATAGCTTCGTTTTTTCAAAAAAAGTTATTCAATATTTTCCATTATGTCAGTTTTAATAATTTGTTATTAAGATATGAAATATCATCAGGTAGAGGAAAACTTTTAAAACACAGTCTTTTAAAAAACACTGTTATTTGTTTAATAGAATTGCATTGGTTTAAGTGTCTTTGTTTGTTTGTGATTTGTTTATGCTTTGTCACTGGTGGGATCTTAGCTCCCTGACTAGGAGTTGAGCCCACGCCCCCTGCCGTGGAAGTGTGGACTGCCAGGGGAAACCCTCCACTGATTTAAAATCAAATAAACGTTATCCTGAAACAGTTAACCCATTTTTTTGTTTTTTTTTTCTTTCAAGGATACTGTTGTCTAGAGAATATATTATTGAAATAATTTTATTTCTTAAAAACTTTACAAATATTTGGGCGTACAAAATATACTTTGGATTTCAGTTTGAAAAATTGTATTTTTGTGTATGTATGAATTCTGTCTGATATATTTAAAGGGACAAGACTATATTGTATAGAAATACTTGGTTGTATAGAAATACTTGGTCTAGAGTCTGGAGTATTTTATGTCGTCTTCCCTTTTTTTTCTTAAGTAAAAACAGTCAAAAACGGATTCAACAATTCTAATACTCCTTAAGTGACTAATAAAGTCGCTACAGGTGGCCTATATACTCTCCTACTTGGTTAGGCTGGAAGCCCTGTCGCTCTCCCTGGCTCTTGATCGTCTTACGTTCCGCATCTCACACACCCACAAGTTTTTCTCTGCCTTCAGATGCCATCCCACACCAGCAGCTACCTACCTCAGCCTCCGTCCGCTGTGTGCAGGCGGGCACCGCCTCTCACCGGGACCATGGCTGCTCCTGCTCCCCGATCCAGCTCGTCTCCCAACACACCTTACCCTCCTCCACCCTGGTCCATTCTGCACTTGACAGCCAGTGTGTTCCCTTTAAGACATCAGTCACACCCTCTTCTAGCAACCTTCCAGCAGATTCCGTTTTACAGATGCCCCTGGAACAACAGGGCTTTGAACTGCAAGGGTCCACTTAGATGTGGGTTTTTTTCTCATACGTACAACAGTCCTGGAATCTCTGGTGGGCTGAATCTGCAGATGTGGAAATGAGGCTAGAGAGGCCGAGTGTAGGTCAGATTTGGGTTTTTGAGTACATGGAGGATTGGCGGCCCCTGCCATGTTGTTCTTAATCCTTTTCCCCTCATTATTTATTTTTATAGCACTTATACTGGTTTCATTTTATTTACTCTCCAACTCCCTCTGAAAGAGGAAGCTCTGGAGCGTCTGCACTGGGTGCTAGTCCCTGCTCTCTTCTAGTGGCTGGACCAGTACCTGTTAGCTTCCTCCGTAGACGTAATCCTGGGGATGCTCAAATACCTTTTTGAGTAAATGAGTGAATTAATGAGTGTTAAGAGTAAAGCTGGAAGTAAGCATTTTACTCGACGGTATCTGCTTTATACTTTACAAGGAACTTTAAGCAGTAGGTTTGTCTCTAATATTTATCTTCTATTGTGTTTTCTAGATGTCATTTTTAGAGGTGCCTTTTTCTAAATGGTTTTCTTTCTTTTTTTTTTTTTTTGCTTTGTTAACAGCATTCTATTTCACTTTTACTGCCTATGGGTTTTTATTTTAAGATTTATTTCATTGTTAATATACAGTAGTCACAAAAACAAAAGTCTTAATTTTTAATGTTTTCTTATTCAAATGTTGGAGTGCCTTTTCTATGAAAAATTCCTTACTTTAGAAATAATAATCTTTTTATGATTCTGGCACTTACCTCAGTATCTACTATATTCTCAATATTTGGTAAATGGTTGAATGAATGAGTTTTAGAATTTAATGTCTAGGAAGATGGTGACACTTTGAAAATATACTTACTATACTTAGGTGCTGCTGATGACCCCTTAGCTGACATTTCTGAAGTCTTAAACACAGATGATGACATTCTTGGAATAATTTCAGATGACCTTGCAAAATCAGTTGATCATTCAGGTACATTTGCCCAGTGTCTATTTTATGATGCGAGTGAGAGGTATGTGTGTGTATGTGAAACAGGTGTAGTCATTGAAATGGAAAAAGTTTTTTCTTTCTTTGGCATCGTCAAACTCGTCATTTTATTTGATCTGCCTTGACTTTCCTGCTTTAAGAGGGGAAATAGCACATAAGTAATTTCTTTTGTCTTTTTAATTGCGTCAGAGCTGACTTTTTGCCTTATGTACTTCGTTTCTTCTTTTGTTTGAGCTGTCCCCCACTTCCCGCTCCTGTGGTAATCATCCATTTTATTTGGTTTGGGTCTTGTAGGTCTTGATTTATGCACTTTCCAGGTTGAGAGCTCTCCTTGTGCATTTGGTAAGAAACAGCGGTGGATGGTGGCTGACTAGAAGTAGTTTGTCTTATTTTTTCAGTAGTGATTTCAGCTGAAACAGCCTGTCGGTGCATGTGTACTTGTTACAGTGCTCTTTTGTCACTAATCCAGCTTTGTTTTCTCTCTGTGTGTGTGCAGCTAAAGCATGGTACACCTGTACTGTGCTTTGGGTGACTTTCTCTGTAGTGTTCTTTCTTTTTCTTTTCTTTTTTTTTTTATGAATGGTTTTATTCTTGTTAGACAGTAATCTATTCCATTACCCAAACATTATATTGGTAGTTCCTAGTATAAGCTCAACTAAGAGATGAATTTTCACTTGTTGATAGTAATATTGAGGAAGTCTGATAAAATAGACAATAAACCACTTTTAAATGTTACTCTTGCTTAAAAACCAATTTTTGTAAGATACAGCATGTTATGAACATAATCTGTATCTTGTTTTTGACTACAGAATATTTCAGAAATAAGGTCTGTAGTTGAAATTGCTCACCAGAGGATGGTGCTTACTAAGCGTTGAGGGCTTTTGAGCTTTGCATTAGTTAGTGTGAAACTTGATTGTTTTACAGCCTGCATATGATAGTTGATCCAGTTGCATTTGAAACCACAGTTTTCTAAGTTTGAATTAAAAGTATATTGAACATTATATATTGATTCTTCTTAGAGACCCCTAACTTAATAGTATGGTGCTTTTTTGTGTGTAGAAATGAGTAATTTAGAACTAGAAGTGTTCTTTTGTTTCTGAGGAAATGTATTTCCCTTGATTAAACCATAACTTTTTAAGCAGAACCTAAGTTTACAAATACATTGTGCCTGATTTTTAATTACTGACTCCCTGAATTGGTTTAAAAGTCTAGATTAATTCAGAATTACAGGCTTTCCATTGCTTTGTTTTAATCCTGTTGTTGTGTGTTAATGCAGGTAAATAGTGTGACGCATTTGTGTGAGTGTTCAGAATCCACTTTCTAATATACATACCTTGCTCCTCTAGCTGGAATAGACGTTGGTCCGGGTCCGGGTGCTGATGACCCTTCGTCTCTGCCTCAGCCAAGTGTGGGTCAGAGTTCACGGCCTCTAAGTGAAGAGCAGCTCGATGGCATCCTCAGCCCTGAACTTGACAAGATGGTCACAGACGGTAAAGCATTTGCCCTCCATCTGGGCTTTCTAAAGACACGCAGAAATGTAATAGGATCTTCAAAGATGTCTGCATGCCACTTAACTTCTATTCTAATTGTTCTGTGACAAATACTATATTGCATCTGGATATCGACAGGGCAGTTTTTAATATTTCCATCTCTTTTATCCTAGGAGCAATTCTGAGCAAGTTGTATAAAATTCCAGGTATTTGTGTTCTGATTGTCTTGTTGATAGAAATAGCACTCCCTGCTCTCTGGCTCTCATAGTCTCTTAACTGGGCTGCCATTGTTGTTGTGTCTCCTAGAGCTCGGGGGCAAGGATGTGGAGGACTTGTTTACCGCGGTGCTCAGTCCTGCTGCTGTACCGCCGCCCCCTGTACCGCAGCCGCCACCGCCCCCTGCACCCCAGCTGCTGCCTGTGCACGGCCAGGGTACGTCGCCTCTAGACAAGTGTCGTAAGTACGGCCCTGCCGCGTGTGCCCCCTCGTGTTGCGTCAGCTGCCACGTGCCCCTCGGCCACCACGCATGCAGACTTGACAAGAGAGGGTCCTCTTTTGCAGTGATGGGGTAGGACCGGCTTCTGAATTCCTTTCAGTCACACCCCTGCCTCCCCGCCTTTCCCTGGAACGCAGCGGCTCACTCTGTGGTCAGAATTCTTTTGCTCACTTCACTGGGAGTGCCCCTGTTAACGGTGCCCACCTTCTTCCCTGCCCCCAGTCCTGGTCCCACATCACCTTTCCTCAGTTGTTCCCGCAGAAATGTTCCGAGAGCTGCTTGGCCCTCACCGGCTGCCTGAGACTCATCCATCTGGTCTGAGTCTCAATCACTCCCTCTGTAGCCAGCAAGTCTCCACGCCCATATTCCCCCCGGGCTTTCCATTTGTAGCGTGTGGTGCAAATATAAACGCCCATTTGGGGCATTACAGGTCTCCCTGGAGACGGTGAGCTCCTTGAAGGCTAGAGGCACAGCTGCCTTCACTGTATACCTGCCACAGAACATGGCCTCAGTAAATTCCGCAGAGTAAATCGGTGCCCTTTCTACCACTGTTGGCTGAAATGCCTACTTCTGTGGAAATTTGCCTATTTTGTTTAACACACTTTCTTCTACCTATTTGTAACTAGTTGCAGAACAAATTTCAGGCTTTCCTTTCTCCCTCTTTCTGAAGAGCTGAAGTCTGATAGGCTAGGATCAGAATTTTGTGGGCATAGGTAAGGAGATGCCACCTCAGACTGTGTTCTTGGTAATCTGAGTACTGGGTCCTCGCTCCATCCTGTTGTCACGGCCTCGTGACTATACTGAGCTGAATGATTTACAGTGGTGCTTCTATGAGCTCATATATTGTGTAAGTGCTGAAAAGTGCAAATGACTTAATGTTACCTTGGCCGCCAATTTTGTGTGTACATGAACATTTCTATAATGCACATAATTGAAATGTTTTAGTTTCTACCAGTTTAGCCACTAAACATCAGTTTACCGTGATGTTTACTGGACCAAATGCAATTTACATTTGGATGAGGCAGACTCATAAGCGCTTCTTGACATAATTATTCCCATACGCTTTCTTAATGACTAAGAACTCGTCCGTGTTTCTCTTCACAGCATATAAAAATAAAAGCAACTGTCTCCCAAGTTTTCTGAAACTAGGAGTATTTCAAAAATCAAATCAGTTAAAGATGTATTCCTTTATAAAAAGGTTTTATGATCATTGTTTAAATCATTTCAATGTGCAGTCTCATGTTTAATAGATACTGAGGATCAGGAAGGTTGATGTTTACTTGGAGGGGAGGTAACTCAGAGTAAGGCTGACTGGCCACCAGAGTTTATAATTGTAGTAGTGTAGGCTTTCAGGTAGACAACTAATTTCCATTATTGTTGATGTGGTTCAGTCACTCAGTTGTGTCTCTCTGCAACCCAGACTTCCTTCCTTGTAGCATGCCGGACTTCCTTGTCCTTCACTATCTCCTAGAGTTTGCTCAAACTCATGTCCATTATAGTGAGCATAATTCAAGCAGAGCTATGAGAGTCTCTGAGATTTCAGCATTTGTGTTTGAAAGAATAACAACTTAAGGATAAAATATCATCAGATCACATGCAGGGAGACATGTGCCTATTTAGGAATGGCATCTCTGCTACTTCCCAGAGCAAAGGAGGAGAGATAAAAGGAACAGTGTTTAAGGAGGCCAAATTAGAAAGTGCGACGTTGGGACTAGATTTTGTCTGGACAGCTAGGCGCTGGCAGTTGGCCTTTTTTCCTCCAGCCTCTGGAGACCTCACATCAGTGAAATGATCTGATGAGTCACATGTTTCGGCAGAGTAGCTCTGGTGTTAATATTGGAAGTGGATTTGGGATGGAAAGAATTGTATATTAATGAGTTTATTTCAGTTGGGACTGAATGAAAAATTGGGTTCCATGTGAATATATCTGCAGTAATAACTGAAAGGAGGAATTGGATTTGATAGACAGCAATGTTAGCATAAGTAGGATTGTGCTACCAATTGGGTGCACGATGTGAGGTGAAAGGAAAGAAACTGAACCGGACTGTATATATGTCAGGCTGGCCTAGAAGATACTCAGTCATGCTGTAAACTTGAAACATGGAACAAAGGAGAGAGACAGAATGTGTGTGTGTTAATGAGCATATATATTGTTCTGACTTACAGGCATTCGTGTTGTTCAGAGCTGTAGATAAAGACTTAGGACTTGTCTGTGTAGTGATCAGAAGGGTGAGATTTCTTAAAAGAATATACTTCAGTAGAATGTAGAATCTTGAACTCTTTTTAAGTGAATGTAATAAATTATATGCTTCACAGCTGGTTCGTATTCATATACAATTGCATGCTCCTTTTCTTTCCCTCTTTTGAGGGTTGGATTAAAGTGAAAACAGAGGTGGAGACCCTGAGTGTGAGGTAGGGTCTTAGCAGTAACGCTAGTGACACAGTCTGTAAGGCCAAGTAGAGGAAAAGGTGGTGTGCTGTTTCATTGGGTCAGACAAGGCTGTTGTGATCCTTAGTGGAGCAGCCTGGTAGGAGCGGAGAGGGCAGAGTGTGGTGTGCTGGCAGTTACACAGGTCAGAAAGCAAAGAAGGGAAATTTCAGGAAGACTGAGACAGAGTAACTTGAAATCACTTTAAGTGGAGGTTCCGTGAAGTAATTTTTCAATCAGTTCTTATCCACGCTTTGAAAAAGATACTAGTATGACCAGGTAATGGTAAACTTGAGAGGTGTGGGGTCGCGGGTGGAGACCACATCCTAATTAAAATCATAATAAAGGAAAAATGCTTTGCATTTATTAATGTGTACAGCAACAACAGGCTGTTTAATTTCTCTGAGTCTTTGTTTTTTCTTTTTTGCATAAATGGAGCTACACATGATAACCCATCCCATGGAGTTGATGTGAGGACCAGCGAGTTAATTAACGCATGTAAAGCCTTTTAGTACAGGGCCAAGCTAATAGGTAATAGCTGTTGTTGTTACATAACCTTCCAGTATGATTGTGTCGCGGGCACAGTCTTCAGTGCTGGTAGAGGGCCACAGGACTGCTCACATTCTCAGGGCCAGGAAAGGAGCTCTGGTTTAGCCTAATTACATGAAAGACACTTGATATTTTTCAGTGAAATACATTGCTTAGTGGAACCTCCTTTTGTCTTAAGATGAAAATAGAGGTAGCATTCTACTTGGAATGAATGCAGAAATCTTGCTCCTTAATCTAACCCTTGAAGTGAATTTGGGTGTCCTCAGACACTTGGCTGTGGAGGAGTCCCGAACCAGTGGGCCCAGCCCTGCCATTCTGCAGGAAGAGCCCTAAGCTGATGTCAGGTATTTCCAGGACCAGTGCCCTTGAGACAGAGCCTGAAGATCTGTGGACATTCAGCCCCAGCGTCCTCAGACGGGAACTTGAGAGTTGTAATGGACGATCTGGTTTGGCTGACTGGACATTCTGTGGTGCAGAGTGCGTTGTGGGCAAGGCACTCCTGGTTATTCTTTCTAACCATTTGGCAAATGATCAGGCTAGGAGTGCATTGTCTTTGTGCCAGGGGTGCCAAGTAGTAGCTAACCTCATGGCTGATTTTTATTTGCATAACTAACTGGTGATACAGGTGTGGATCTCCAGTGTTGTTCTGAGTGTTAAAATTATCAGTAGAGGCCATGTATTTATTACTTAAAGTGTGTCTCTAAGTTGAAGGGGTTTTTTCCCCCTCTTCCAGTTTTACTGAGAGATAATTGGCATATTGCTCTCCGTAGTTTCAAGTATATAGCATAACAGTTTACCTTACATCATGAAATGATTACCACTGTAAGCATATGGAAGGGATTTTTGAAGATACACCCAAAAAAGGTGTTTTGTGTGTGTGCCTTTTTTTTTTCTTTTGGCTGGAAAATTGCTTGGCTAAGGACAGTTGACTTACTACCAAATAGTTTAGGAAAACAGACGATCACAATAAGGGTTGGAGTTCTGTGTTTGTGCACAGTTTGGGGAAACACAAGGTGGTCTTATTATGGTTTGCCTAATGTCTCTGAGGAAAGATGTGAAGGTGATGGAATGTGAGTTAAAACGGACTTGGTGCCTGCAACTCCAAGTAGTGAAAATTAGGTTAAAAACAAATTACATATTTTTAACAGTAATCATCTACTTTATAATGGTAGGTGCAATATTGCTTGTTCCCAACTACTTTAGAGAAAAAGTGCCAATTTAAGAATAATAGGTGGGGTTTTTAAAGTGGTGATTGATTGTGCTTCTCACAGGTAGCAGAATGAAGATTCAAGCCTAGGGCATCAGACTCCAAAAGACATGCTACTCCCGTCATACCATGATGAAGTAAACAGAATTATAGAGAAATACAGAGAAATATTTCAGAATTTTATAGCCAAAAGTCACTCTTTAAGCAATATTTTACAGTATAATATTGGGGGGAAATTCTACTTTTGAGTAGTATTACAGATTTTTATTTAGAAATATTTCTGTTACTTTTAAATTATTTTTGAGTAACATGCTTTCTTCTTTGAAGATGTCTTTTCACGGATGCCACTCATGAACGGCCTCATTGGACCCAGTCCTCACCTCCCACACAATTCTTTACCTCCCGGAAGTGGACTGGGAACTTTCTCTGCTCTAGCACAATCCCCCTATGCTGATGCCAGGTATTTAAAAGCTTTGACTTGATATGGAAACATAAATCATTTCTGTTATATAGGTGTTTATCAGTCTGACTGTGACCATTGTTAGTGTCTTAAAATCATGGTGATCTTTGCTAAAACCTCTCAAACATTGTAGGTATGGGTTTAATGAAAGTGTACTTGACCATAGTACTTAGAAAGCTATTCTGTGTTTATGAAGTAAAGTTGTTTATCATTTGGCAGGGATAAAAATCCGGCGTTTAATCCAATGGCTGGTGATCCTACCAACTCATGGACGTCATCGGCTCCCCCTGTGGAGGGAGAGAATGACACGATGTCGAATGCCCAGAGGAGCACTCTCAAGTGGGAGAAGGAGGAGGCCCTGGGTGAAATGGCAACAGTAGCTCCAGTTCTCTACACGAATATCAATTTCCCCAACCTGAAGGAAGAATTCCCCGGTAAGTCATGGGTATGTCACTGCTTTCCGTTTGACTGGCTTTCCCGTACGTGTGCTAAGAGGCTCTGGGTTTTTGCTTCCCTACACGGGAGGGCCCCAGTATCACCATCAGTTCTCACCTAGCGTGACTCTGTACGACCTGGAGATTCCCTAGATACCTAGAGACATCTTGCATTTTCTTCGTCCTAAGCCCTGTACCCATTTGTTGTTTCCTCGGAGTTAATTTCAGTTAATAAAATGATTCTAGCTCTTAGCAGTCTTCTTAAATACGTGGAAGTCAGTATTGCGTTACGTGCATAGTTCTAAAAAAAAAAAAAAAAGAATTCCTAGAATAGAAACTTATTATCTAATCAGAAGTATTAGGCTAAATTAGACCCAGTTCTAAGAATTATTCACATGGAAACTAACTCATTATTTCCCCTTCTCCCCAACTGTCCAACCTATTTGAAAAAAGCAGATGGTGCGGTATTACCATTTTTTGAACATTCTTATTAACTGGAGGATGAAACATTTGGATTAACGAAATGTCACTGACAGAATATTTGTAAGCAAATGCTGATTTATTATCTTGAGTTAATGTTGCAAGACAAACCAGGATTTGAAAAGGACATTTAAGCTTTGTCTTGAATAGTTTCCCAGCTGTCAGCGTAATGGCGCTTTTAAATTACTGGCAGGGCACCTAGAAGTGGGTGTTCTCACGGACGATCCCTGTCTTCTATGTGCTTTTGCGGTTTGGACGCCTTGTAGTACTTTAGTCATCGTGTATAGAAGTAAATGCTACCGAATCTAACAGTAGAAATCAGTGGTTTAATGTTAAGGCAATATACACATTCTTCAAGTTATTTTTTTTTAATCACACTTCCTTTTGCTGCTTAGAAAGGTCTGTTAAGTCACTTAAAACGTCAGTGTAAATTGTCCTTAGATTGACGCTATAGGTTTTCTTTTTTAAAGGTAATTTTCTTTAATACATGTACCATGCGATTCTAGAACTCAGGAAATACCATGTTACGCCCGTTGGCCTCTCAGCTGATTGCCTTTGTCACTGACTTTGTTGAAGCTCTCTCTTTCTAAATATGGACGGGACCGTTTGTACACATGTTGCTGACTGTTGACCGCACCCAAACTTCAGTTTCTGTCCTGTCCTGACACAGGTTGAAATCACTGCTTTCTCCTGTCTGTGTGTGAGCAAATACTGCTGCTTATTTTTAAGACTGGTTACTTTCTTTTGGTCAACGTGATAGACTTGTCTCATGTATAGATGTTTTCCAAAACTTATAGCTCTGGTTCTGGTAGCATCTTACATAGTTGAGGGAATTTATTATATTTGGCTTAACTTTATCTTGGCTGCTTAGAACTTTGATGTAAAAACTTCAGCTCTGCAGGTGAGACTGTTAGTGAGGCAGCATTGCATTCAGAGGTATGTTTGGCCTCTTGTGTACCAGGAACTCGGTAGTGTACAGAGAACTAAATATAGGAGTATTCACTTAAGAAAATATGGACAAGACAGATTGAACCATTAGTAGTTTACCAACCGTTTTATTAAGACATGTCGTCATTGTGGCTCTGTAAGTGTGTATGCTGTGTGCTTTTGTTGCAGACTGGACGACTAGAGTGAAGCAAATTGCCAAGTTGTGGAGAAAAGCAAGCTCACAGGAGAGAGCACCATATGTGGTATTTACAAAGCTGCTATGTGTTACATCCTTAAACGCAATACCTGAACCTTACTCTTATTGTCTTAGTTTAATAAAAAAAAATTTTCCACTGCAGAAGAAACCTATGTTTTTTAATACTTGTACAACTAATAACCAGCTTTGTTTTATAGTGATTTCCTCACTCATGATGTCTTAATATAGAGGGTGACATTTTCAAAAGCTGGTAAACAGAACCAGCATGTTGAAGATTGGTCACTTATTCTGAAAGCATGGTTAATTCATTTCACTTTTAAATTGTTTTATCTCTTCAAAAAAGTACTAAATTTTGCAACTGCATTAATGTGCCTTAGTTATTTCCACAGTAAGCCCTTTTTGTATCAAGTTTAGTAGAGAATCTTTGTATATCTTAAAAGAGACATATCTGGACACTTTGAAGGAGTTTTTGAAATATGGGCTTTGCCAGGAATTACTAGGGTGTTTTATAAGATTCATCATTCAGATGGTGAATTATTTTCTCCCAAAGAGCCAAGTTAAGATTGTCAGCTGGATCCAAATCTTTGCTTTCGTTTTAAAGCATTTTAAATCTGCATCATTGCTGTGAAAAGCACGCAGCTGCTTTGTGCTCTGGGCTTCAGCAGACGCATCGCCAGTGATGCTGGCTGCCTGGAGAAAGCAGACCATTGCTGTTGGGGATGTGCTGATGGTTCTTGGTTTTGTTTTGCCTTGACTGGCAGAGGTAATGGCAGGGTATTTTTAATGTTTCTCAATGGTGGGTTTTTTATTTGTTTATTTTTGAAAGTTAAGCTTCAAATTCCTGATTTTGGATTTGGAGAATTGATTTGGTATTCTCCTTTTCTGTAAATGGAGAGAGGTATTAATCTTTGTATTTTTGAGGAGTTTGTTACCAGAATTAGAATGGAAGCATGCCTTATAAAAGGGGGAGTTGGGCTAGCGTCTGATCTTTTCATGTAAAAAGCTGTAAGTTCTCAAGAATAATATCTCAACTATTTAACCTGACATTTTCTTGCTTTGGTATGATAAAGTTTGTCATAGTTTTTCTAATTTTAACATATCCCGGGAGATAATCATCTTCTCCTTTTCTTCAAAGCAAAAAGCCAGAGATAACAGAGCTGCTTTACGCATTAATAAAGTACAGATGTCAAATGATTCCATGAAAAGGCAGCAACAGCAAGACAACATCGATCCCAGCTCTCGCATCGATTCAGATCTTTTTAAAGATCCACTAAAGCAAAGAGAATCGGAACATGAACAGGAATGGAAGTTCAGACAGGTGTGTGTCTTTTGGGTTTATTTTCAAGAATTGACGTTTTAAATTGGTTTTTTGGTTTTTGAGAAAAGAACTATGTCATCATTTCAGATACAGTTCTTTCTAGAATATAAAAATCTGATTAAAAATAGGCTTTCCTTTTTTCAGTAAAATACATTTATGTTGACTTTGAAAAGTTATAGTAAATATTATAAACAATACACATCTGTGGACATTAGGTATGCTCTGGTGAATAACCATCTCCCCTCTTTAGGAACTTATAATTTAATACGGAACAATCTGGAAACTGATGACAACAGACACATTTTTTGTTGCCCCCACCTCACCCCACAGGGAGCTTTAGTATTCCTTAAACATAGGCGTGTTTTCTTGTTTCAACAGCAAATGCGTCAGAAAAGCAAGCAGCAGGCCAAGATCGAAGCCACGCAGAAGCTGGAGCAGGTGAAGAGCGAGCAGCAGCAGCAGCAGCAGCAGCAGCAGCAGCAGCAGGGCTCTCAGCCTGCGATGGGCCAGTCCGGCTCAGACACGCCCAGTAGTGGGATCCAGAGCCCTCTGACCCCACAGGCTGGGAATGGAAGTCTGTCTCCCGCCCAGTCATTCCACAAGGACCTGTTTCCCAAGCCGCTGCCCAGCACCCCCACCCCCGCCCCCTCAGATGATGTGTTCGTGAAGCCGCAGGCTCCCCCGCCTCCCCCCGCGCCCTCGCGCCTGTCGGTGCAGGAGAGTCTGTCCCAGGCTCAGCCTTCTCAGCCCCAGTCCCCACAGGTGTTTGCCCCTGGATCATGCAGCTCCCGACCACCGTCTCCAATGGACCCTTATGCGAAAATGGTGGGTACCCCACGACCACCTCCCGGGGGCCACAGCTTTCCCAGAAGAAACGCCGCGCTGGCGGAGAGCTGTGGGCCGCTGCCGTCGGGCTCCAGGCCACCTCAGATGGTTGAGGCCGCGGCCAACCGGCCATCGCCGGTCCGAGAGGCGTGCGCCACCACTGCGGCGAGCAGTGACCCCTACGCAAAGCCTCCAGACACCCCTCGGCCTGTGCTGACAGAGCCATTTCCCAAGCCCCTCGGCTTGCCCCGGTCTCCTGCCCTTTCTGAGCAGACCTCACAAGGCCCTCTCACTCCTGGCACCAGTGACCACTTCCCCAAACCATCTCCTCGGGCAGATGCATTTCAGAGACAGCGGATCCCTGACCCGTATGCTCGACCCTTGTTGACACCTGCTCCTCTTGACGGTGGTCCCGGCCCTTTTAAAGCTCCGATGCAGCCCCCTCCTCCCTCCCAGGACCCTTACGGGCCAGTGTCCCAGGCACCAAGGCGATTGTCCATCGACCCTTACGAAAGGCCCACGTTGACACCACGACCTGTAGACAGCTTTTCTCATAACCAGTCCAGTGATCCCTATAGCCAGCCTCCCCTCACCCCACATCCGGCAATGAATGAGTCTTTCTCCCATCCCTCGAGGGCTTTTTCCCAGCCTGGACTCATATCAAGGCCAACATCTCAGGACCCATATTCCCAGCCTCCAGGAACTCCACGACCTGTTGTAGATTCCTATTCCCAGCCCCCAGGAACATCTCGCTCCAACCCAGACCCCTATTCTCAACCTCCTGGAACTCCCCGGCCCACCACGATGGATCCATATAGTCAGCAGCCGCCAACGCCACGGCCGTCTGCACAAGCAGACTTGTTTGCTACATCTGCAGCCAGTCAGAGGCATTCTGACCCATATGCTCATCCTCCTGGAACCCCAAGACCTGGAATGTCTGTTCCTTACCCTCAAACACCAGCAGCACCACGGCCAAGGATTTCAGAGGGTTTTACTAGGTCCTCGACAAGACCGGCCCTCATGCCAAACCAGGATCCTTTCCTGCAAGCACATAATCGAGGAGCAGCCTTACCTGGCCCTCTGGTGAGGCCACCTGATGCTTGTTCCCAGACTCCCAGGCCACCTGGTCCTGGTCTTTCAGATGCTTTTAGCCGCGTTTCCCCATCTGCTCCCCGTGACCCCTATGATCAGCCTCCCATGACTCCGAGACCACAGCCTGATGCTTTTGGAACAAGTCAGGTTGCCCGTGATGTTGCTGATCAGCCACGGCCTGGGTCTGAGGGGAGCTTTGGGGCACCTTCCAACGCACCCATGACTCCACAAGGCCAGCAGTTCTCCGGCGTCTCCCAGCTTCCTGGACCCGTACCCACCTCAGGGGTCACTGACACACAGAGCACTGTCAACATGTCCCAGGCTGATGCAGAGAAATTGAGACAGGTAAACAGCTTGAATCTTCTTAGTTGTCTTAAATGTATTATTTGAGAAAGCTGTTTTATCGAGTAACTTATATATAGATGTTAAAGCAGGTCTTTTCAGTGTAATTTGTCATACTGGCAAAGAGGAAAAGTGAAATTGGTAGAATCAACACCAGTGAGTTGGACTTATTCTTTTGTCTAATTTCAGTCTTCATGAGTTTGTAGTGGAATTCTTAAATCTGAAAGCTTCAGTTCTGTGGTCGTTATATGGCAAGGAAAAGGACCCAAATCATGTTTATTTTTTACAACCGATTGACTATTTGTATAACTCGTGTTTTATCATACTTTGAAATAAGATTCAAACAGTACCATAGTGGGGTATTAGAATCATTGAGGCTGAAAAAGGCACAGGTCAGCAGAAGTCCCAGTCACCCTGTGTTTCCTTCCGTCCAGCGACAGAAGCTCCGTGAAATCATCCTCCAGCAGCAGCAGCAGAAGAAGATGGCCGGTCGGCAGGAGAAGGGGACCCAGGACCCAGGAGCAGTGCCCCACCCGGGGCCCCCGCCACACTGGCAGCCAGAGAGCGTCGGCCAGGCGTTTGCCCGGCCCCCGCCCCCTACCCTGGGAGCATCAGGTCTCCCATGGTCCCTCCTCTGGGACCTCGATACACCGTTTTCCCGAAGGAGACCCGTGGAGTCTACCCTCCTGATGTCAGCGGTATGGGGATGAGGCCGCATGGATTCAGGTAAGGCTTTTCATTTCACGCCAGAGTAAACTGCCAACAGAAGGAGATGCCCAACTGAAAGGACTTGTCTTTACGTTTTTTAATTGAAGTGTGGTTAATCTGCAGCACTGTGTTAGCTGCAGGGGCACAGCAGCATGATTTGGTGTTTTGTACATTCATTTATTCTTTGATACGACTGTTAAGACCTCGTGGCTCGGTTTTACTTCTTGATTCCTTTGAGATAAAATCAATGTTATTTTCCACTAATGAGAGGTCATAGATTTTTTTCTAAACCTCCAAGTTTAGAGAAACCTCTACAGACTAAAAACATTCCCTTCGTTATTAAATATTGACTGTGCTAGCATTATGTTACAGCCACAATGATACTGTTTATCATGCTGATCACACCTCTAATATGTTACTGCCATATTCAGTCAAATACGTGATGTGCATTATTTTCTTCTTAGATTTTTAATTTTAATTTACACTGTAAATATTTGTGGACATTTCCAAATTGAAAGGATATTTTCCTGTAGGAGCTTCTCGTGATGAGATAAGTTTGTAAAATTAGTGGTTTTCCCTTTTGAAATGACTAGTAGAATGGTCAGAGCCTTAAATGTGGGCCTGAGTTGTAATAAGGAGGCATTTCTTTAACATATGCTTTTCATTTTATCAGGTGTATTTTTTAGTCTAATACTTCATGTTAAAGTCTTCCCCTTATTTTTCTTTTTTCTTTCTCCTCACTTTATGCCTGTTACTCTGTTTATATTTATTTGTACATGTTAAGTTGCTTCAGTCCCCATGAGCCCATGGACTGTCGCCCGCCGAGTTCCTCTGTCCGTGAGGATTCTCCAGACAAGAATCCTGGAGTGGGTTGCCATGCCCTCCTCCAGGGGATCCTCCCGAGCCAGGGTTGGAACCAGTGTCTCTTGTTAAGGCTTCTGCACTGACAGGCATGTTCTGTGCCACTAGCAGCGCCTGGAAAAGCCATATTTGTTTGTAACTTGCCTTTCTTTCTTTCTAGGAATGAGGTACAATATAAATAAAAGTTTTTCTGTAATTCATTCATTTACTGAGTCTTTACAGATAATGCCTATCATTCGTATCTTACTACCCCTGGTTCTCATTCTTTGAGCAAACAGGCTAATCTGTCCAGTCATCGTGCCTTTGTTTTCTTAAGTGCAGAGACCTGTAAGTCTCTGGTGAAATTCATTAGACCTCCTATTAAGCATCCCCCTCCACATCCTAGCCTTCTTTGCAACTCCAGTAGCATATGCTGATTTGTAAACAACCGATTCCATCTGCTTGTTGGTTTTCCTTTGTCTTTGTTTATAATCTGTCAGATGTCATCAGAGCTCAGGTATGGTATTTACTGTAGAGTATGTGGCAAAAATTTATGTTCATATAGATTCTTTATAATACTTTCTAATGGTGATAATTTTGTTTTTACTAACTCATTATTACATTTGGCAACATTTTGTGTGCTTAGTCATGTCTGACTCTGTGTGACCTCGTGGGCTGCAGCCCAGCAGGCTCCACTGTCCATGGGATTTTCCTGGCAGAAGTACTGAAGGAAATGGGCTGCCATCTCCTCCTCCAGAGGCTCTTCCCAACCCCGGGATCAAGCCCGGGTCCCCCTCTCGGCAGGCAGGCTCCGTACCATCTGAGCCACCAGGGGAGCCCTGTCTGTATTTAATCTAAAACTTTTCCTTCTTATCAGCCTAACTCTGAATTCAGTACAATACTTTATGTTAACTGTCTGTGTTATATATTTCTTCTTTTAGGTTTGGATTTCCAGGAGGTGGTCATGGCACCTTGTCAGGTCAGGAACGCTTCCTTGTACCTCCTCAGCAAATGCAAGGATCTGGAGTTCCTCCACAGCTCAGAAGGTCTCTATCTGTAGATATGCCCAGGCCTTTAAATAACTCACCAGTGAATAATCCCAGTGGGCTTCCTGCACATTTCCCAGCACAGAGCCTGCCGGTTCAGCAGCATAACATACTGGGCCAGGCCTTCATTGAGCTGAGGCACCGGGCCCCAGATGGGAGGCCCCGGCTGCCCTTCCCTGCTGCTTCTGGCAACGTCATCGAGGCCCCCTCCCATCCCCGCCACGGAAGCTTCATTCCCCGGCCGGACTTCCCAGGCCCCAGACACCCAGACCCCATGAGACGACCCTCCCAAGGTCTCCCTCATCAGCTGCCCATGCACCCAAATTTGGAACAAGTGCCGCCATCTCAGCAAGAGCAGAGCCATGCTGTCCATTCGTCTGCTATGGTCATGAGGTCTCTGAGTCATCCCTTGGGTGGTGAGTTCTCAGAGGCTCCTTTGTCAGCCTCTGTGCCAGCTGAAACGACATCTGAAAATGTACAGATACCCACCCAGTCTTCTGATGGTCTCGAAGAAAAGCTTGATTCTGATGACCCATCTGTCAAAGAACTCGATGTTAAAGACCTCGAAGGGGTTGAAGTCAAAGACTTAGATGATGAAGATCTTGAAAATTTAAACCTGGATACAGAAGATGGCAAGGGGGACGAGTTGGACACTCTAGGGAATTTGGAAGCAAACGACCCCAACCTGGACGACCTCTTACGGTCGGGGGAGTTCGATATCATCGCCTATACAGACCCGGAACTTGACCTGGGAGACAAGAAGAGCATGTTCAACGAGGAACTCGACCTCAGTGTCCCAATTGATGATAAGTTAGATAATCAATGTGTATCTGTTGAACCTGAAAAAAAGGAGCAAGACAACAAAAGTGTGGTTCCTTCTGATAAGCCTTCTCCTTGGAAAAAATCCACTGTCAGCAGCGAGATAAAAACGGAAGTACTGTCTCCAAATTCTAAAGGGGAAGCCAAATGTGAAAGTGAGAAAAGTGAGGACGGTAAAGATACCGTTGACCCTCCCTGCCCACCGGCCTCTGCTCCTCTGGACAGGAGCGACGGGGACAAGGCTCCTGTGCAGCCCTGTGACGCAGACCTGCTGGAGAAAAGGACTACGCAGGAATCGACCGGCTCCAACCCGACTGTGGCTCGTGGGGCCACTCAGCTGCCTGCTGAGGATGCCGTCACCCCATGCGGCATACCTGGGCCAACTCCAGTTCTCTCAAGTTTACTTGCTAATGAAAAACCTGATACTGCAGACCTGAGGCTGTTGGCATCTCCACCACCAACTCTGCCGGCCTCCCCGTCCGGCCACGTGTCAAGTTTGCCTCCCCCTCTGATGACACCGCCTGGTCATGTTTTGGATAATACCATGAATTCTAACGTGGCAGTAGTCCCTCGACTAAACCATGCTTTCCCTCAGGGTGTGCAGGTAAATCCAAGCTTCATTCAGGGTCAGCCGCCAGTAAACCACAGTTTTGGGACAGGCAAACCTGCCAGTCAGCCTGTGCCCTTGACCAGTCAGCCTGGGACCGGTGGCATGTCTGGAGCCCAGCAGCTAATGATTCCTCAGACGTCAGCCCAGCAGAGCAGAGAGAGGCCCCTGCTTCTGGAGGAGCAGCCTCTACTTCTGCAGGATCTTTTGGATCAAGAGAGACAAGAACAGCAGCAGCAGAGACAGATGCAAGCCATGATCCGCCAGCGGTCTGAGCCGTTCTTCCCTAATATCGGTAGGAGTTCCTCCGAGTTTCAGAAATTATTACCGTGGGCTTTGGGTGGAATGTGGTATGCCTACAAGCTTTTTTCTATATTAAAATTACATGTGGTCTAGAGCACTGAGGGTTGTATTTCTGTTCCTTCTTCAGCTTTGAGATGAAACTGACTAAGAGTTTTAAGATTCCTCCCCAGTAAATCAAGAAATTAAACTCTTGGAGTTTCAGACGTTCTCAATTCTATTTTTTATGGGATGACTTAATAGAAATAAATCTTTTTTGGTTCCTTCCTTCTATATATTCTCATTATTGCCAGGTATTTTCAGAGTCATTGAAAGGTGAATTTAAAGAAATTATGCTAGGAGTGAACTTCTCATTTGTACAGTGAGTGCTTGGCAGTTTTTTTAGTCATATAAAGCTCTCTAACTTACTTCAGTAGCTTACTAATTTGGGGGAACGTGCCCCCCCCCCCAAAAACAATGCACTAAAAATGCCTGAGTGCCTCTAAGAGAAAGAACTAGCAATCAAAGGACATATGTCCAAGGAATCCTTTCTTTTTGTTTTGAATGCTTCTTTTTCTAAACAATAAAATCGTACGTTCATTATCAGCTCCATCATTGTAGCCCGCCTCTATATGCAAAGAGATCTTTTCCCTCAGCCTATCCTTATTATCAGAACTTGATACATTTTTCTCATGAGTAATAACCAGTTTAGCAAAAATTCCTTAGTATTTGTAATAAGTGCAGCTTCTCATCATGGTGGAACATTCTGCTGAGCCTTGTGAAAGTTGAGATGAGTAGAATTGCGTCACTTTAGGTTACTGCTGTCATCTCCGTTATGCCAGTATTTGACAAATGCCTTGATTAGATTCCTGCAGAACTAAGGTATTAAATACGTTGATCACTTAGATGGAAGTAAATTCAGGATGAGGCTCTCATAATTCTTTACCTAGTATAGAGACCTATAATAGTGATCATTAAATAACAAGGAACAAGAGTCTAACTTATGTGATGTTTGTGACAGTTACATTACCTCTTCGTGTCACTTGAACCAAGTACTGTGAAGTAAGTAACTTTAAAATATGTTTCTTCTTTAGATTTCGATGCAATTACAGACCCTATAATGAGAGCCAAAATGGTGGCCCTTAAGGGCATAAATAAGGTGATGGCACAAAGCAGCATGGGCGTGCCCCCGCTGGCTGTGAGCAGGTAGGTGACGGCGCTCCTCCTGCTCGCTGTGCTCGGATGTGCACGCGGTCACGCTCGCTACTAGAAGGGGCGTATGGTGACGCAAAGCTTGCATTCTAGGAATGAATGGGAATTATTTCATTTGGTTGTGATGTCAGCGGAATATAATCAAAAGCAAAATGCTGTACGAGTGTAAAGATTGAATTTTCATTCGTTTCAGGGTGAACATAATAAAGCATCATAAAATGGTTTGCAAGATTGACTTGACTAAGCAGGAAATTCAACATATTTAAGTACCCGCTCATTTAGGTACTTTGGAGTAGGTAACGCTGACCAAAAACTGCTTGGGACAGAGATGCTTTATCCAGAGTAGGCGAGGGTGAGCAGGCAAACAGACATTAAACTGCTCTATGCTGAGAACAGAAGATAGTGTCTTAGTCTGAAGGTTTTTTGTTTCATCAGAGGACATATGATAGTTAGCCCTTTGAAACTTTTTAAGCCTTTTCACTATTAATAGGAAAAAAATGTGAAAATTACACATTAGAAAAGATTATGAGTTATTCGACTCTCTGAATTTCTGAAATTATTTACACCCCCTAAGGGTTTCTTCAGTTCTGATCATGGACCATCATCAGAATTATGTGGTAGCTTTTTAAAAAATTCCTCTAAGGTTCCTTTACTCAACTGCAGACACACTGAACCAGAGTACCTGGAGACGGTGCTTGTGGTTTTAGCGGGCGCCATGGGTGGTTCTTTTGTATATTGCTGTTTGAGAACCTCTGTCCATAGAGTAGGCATAGAGCCTCGATTTAGCCTAATTGCTTGTTGAGTGTGGGTGATCATGGAATTGAATGTGAAGTCTACATGAATTTAAACACAGTTCTTCAAAGGTGCTTTGTTGGATACTTTGGAAATGGTTGAGAAGCATTGTTGAGATCAAAGAAGAGACTGTAATGACTTGCATGCACAGCGTCTGTGAACACTGTTTCTCTGTCATGAGGATTCTTAACTTTTTTATGTCGTGGACTTTGTGACATTCCAGTAAAGCCTTTGAACTCCTCAGAGTATTTTAATGCCAAATCAAAATATTAAAGAGGAGATCATTTATATTTGAAATACAGTTATTTAAATGTAAAAGTTACAGTATATGTGCTCCTCTAATACATGAATAAATTTGGCAGTAGGTCTAATAACTACCATAACTTCAAAAGAATGATGTGATGAACCTAAATGACCGATTGGGTTTGTGCAACAACTTTTGCCATGAGAATAACAAGTTCTGTTTTTGAAAAGTCACAGAACTGCTGATAATACTGTAGTTTGCTGCCTGTAGTCAAAGTAGAAGGAAATTATAAATTTAATTCTGCACTTTAAAATACAGACCTGAGATTTGGAACCCCTGCTCCTTCAGCACAAGTCTCTACTTAGACACACTGATGTGTTAGTCAGCCGGCGAGTTGTTAGCGCTTCTGCTGAGGTCTTTGAGGAGGCAGAGATGATGAGCCCTCCTTCATGTGGTGGCATAAGTTGACTGGGGGTGATGGACAGTGAGTGCTCTGTGGATTGAGAGACCGTTCCACAGCAGGCTGTAGTGGGCCCGGGGGCAACAGAGGAATCAAAAAGCTGAGTAGAAAAATTAAAAAGCTTATGTTCCCAATTGTGATTAGACATTAGTTATATTAGTTATAATGTTAGACATACCTACTTAGACATGACTTATCATGTTGGATAAATGATTTGGAAGCTACACGTTGAGCATTTGGTAACTCTAGATGCAGTGTTTTCATTCAGAGCGGCAATGTTTCTGACGTTTTTGACTAGAATAAGTAGCATTTTGCCAGATATTTTTAACCGTATAGACTTTTTCTTACTCAATGACCAGTTTTTGATTTGCTCTAACCTTTAGACATAAGGATATATGAAGGTTCTTAATTGAGATGCATCTTTTGTTTTAAATAAAGATCAGAATAAACAGTTTGATTATGTAAATTCTAAGAAAACTATGCCTTCATATTTTCTAAAAGATGTGAATTAGTTTTGATGTGTACTGAGGCACAGAACAGAGTGGGCCCTCTGGAGCCGCCCCGGGCGCTGCCGCCACACTAGTCACCGTGGGGATGTTAGTCTCTCCGGGTCTTCCCTTTCATCACAGGTAAAACGAGTAGGAAGGATTCGCACGCCACACAATCGTGTAGTAGCTGCTGCTGCCTCTAAGTCGCTCCAGTCGTGTCGGACTCTGTGCAACCCCATAGACGGAAGCCCACCAGGCTCCCCCGTCCCTGGGATTCTCCAGGCAAGAACACTGGAGTGGGTTGCCATTTCATTCTCCAATGCCTGAAAGTGAAAAGGAAAAGTGAAGTCACTCAAGTCTTGTCCGACTCTTAGCAACCCCGTGGACTGCAGCCTACCAGGCTCCTCCGTTCATGGGATTTTTCAGGCAAGAGTACTGGAGTGGGGTGCCATCGCCTTCTCCGTCATGTAGTAGGTTGGGGCACAAAAATACAGGGCCCAAGTCAGTGTTTTTGACAAGAGACACATCGCCATTAGTCCTCCTTCCTTGGAAGAGAAAACGGTTCAGGACATAAAGATGATGTTAGTTGCAAATATTTCTTTGATGCTCAGTTATTCTTTCTACAGGTTCCCCTTCGTGGGCCAGTCAGTGGCCGGGGCACAGAGTGGGGACGGCCAGACCCTCCTGCCACAGGCAGCTGCTCAGGTATTGCCGCCTGTCGCCACTCACTCTCGAACCCTAGTGCCTTTCCCCATGTGTCTCACTAGTCTTCACAGTGAGGCCACTTGTAGGAGACAGTGGGGGTCCTAGAGCACCGCCACAGTGTTACCGGCTCGGCAGAAACAAGATACTTTACTGTTTTTTTAGGGGCAAGACAAGTTAAGGTGAAAACGTTGGCAGTTTCTGAAAAGGATCTGTATGTTTAAGGGTAGAAGGTCACTTGGAGGGAAGCCAGGTGCTTAGGGTCTTAGGGTTTGGTTTCATTTACTTTTAACTCCACGGAGACGTTTTCACGTCCAGCATTTTAGAATTCACTCATTACTCTTAAATGTAAAACTGCTACAAAAATAATGATTATAGCCATTTTATTTAGATATAATCACGTGCTGCAATTTATTCCTTGGAATAATTTAATTTTGAAGTACTTAACATTCACAGTAAGTGTAAATATTGAGTGTCAAGTGATGTCCAGGAAGGTTAGAACCACACTTTATATTGTGTTTTCAGTTTTTCTTTTCACCAACTTCTGCCTAGGAAAAAAAAAGAGAGAAAGCTACCTACTTTCTACATGTCTTTTGGGCACTTTGTTTTTGCCCTGCTTTAGATTTATTATGCTGATAATTATATTTTCATTAAAAAAGAGCCATCTGACATTGTTGAAAAAACATAGGCTTCATAGCTGAGTTTAATCCGATTTCCACTATGAGTTTATTGGGATTTTGGGGCAAACTTTTTAGTCTCCATTTTCTGATCTGTCGACTGTTACACCACCTGCTTTGCAGGATTTTATGGTTTACATTTAGTGCATTCTGGGTGCTGATATTAATTTGTCGTCTTTACTTTGTCTACAGCTCATGTCTAACAGAATTTGTGAGAACTCAGTAAATACTTTTTCAAAGTGAATTTTATTTATCAGATTGTTACCAGGGAATTGTGAGATGATAACTATTTATTCAATCTCCCTGGAAAAAATAAGACATTCAATTAGAAAATGAGAGTAATATTTAAATTAGTAAATATTTAAATATTTAATTTAAATTAAAATATTTATTATTTGTGCCTTTTAGAGATACTGGTTCTTGTTTATAAATAACTTTGTGAAGTGGAATTTAGTAAACCTGGAACCCATGTTTCTATGTCTTAGTTGCTGAAGAAACCAGGTAGATTTGATCACAAAGTAGGGTTTTACGTGAATCTTCAGCTAAGTACTATTTGATTTGCCCTAGTTCAATGAATAACCTCTTAGTTCAAAAATAATTGTTTTTCAACTGAGACCTAGCAAATAGAACAGTTCAGAGGTAGTTTAAAATTTTCAAAAAGTAGATTGTCACCACAAAATTCATTCTACTTTTTATCGAAACGAAAGCTTCAAAGGTGTCATAAGAAATTAAAGTTTTTCTCCTTCCACTTCTTTTTCCTTTTTTTAAGTTTTTGTCCCCCTTTAACTGAAATGTGGAATAAACCTATTTGTAAATTTTACTTATTTTAGGATGGCAGTATAACACATCAGATTTCTAGGCCTAATCCTCCAAATTTTGGTCCAGGCTTTGTCAGTAAGTATAAATCTAATCAGTTACGTGTTCTCTGGGGATTGCTGGTTTGCACTATATTTGTGTTCTTCTAAAATCTTGGAGTTAGTGTAGGTGTGTTATTTGAAGTCAGAGTGCCCTCAATCTTTTATTAAACATCACTGCTGTCCTCTTAGGGTCCTCTTCCTCAAGGCATGTATTTCATTGCTTTTCCTTTTTCTGTGCATGAATACTTATGGTTAGAGATGAGTATTTTAATACAGAAGAATCATCTCCCCGTTCTCTTCAGTGCTGCTGCTCTTTTTGTATATAGACTGGGCACTTCACAGTCTGTGGTATAAAACCACTTCTTTTCTAATGACTGTCTGTGTCAGTGACAAGGACCCTGAGTGGGAGCAGCAGAGGGCGTGTGCTTGAGGAGGAGCCGGGTTTACGTGGTGTGAAGAGGTCAGGGCTGCAGGCTGCTGTCACTTCCTCCCAGTTACCTGCAGGGGTCCCACGGTGCTTCAGGATAGCGTTTAAAGTTCTCCCCAAACTGAACTTTTCTGAACTCTCCAGACTGTCTAGCTAACTTTTTTTTCACCGTTATTTTTCATTTTGCTCACCTCTGCTCTCCTGGTTCCAGAAACCAGAAAGGCTTTCCTTGCGGTAGGTCTCATTCTACCAGAAGCAGAACTTCTGAAATCTTGTGAAAAAGCCTGTTCTAGAACAATGCCCTGCAAATTTAGTAGATGAGATTCAAGTTCATACACGGATGGAACTTCTGGGTTTAAGAACAAACCCCAAGTCCAACCTTTTGAAATTCCCCTTTTGTTAATGATTATAATTTGAATACATATCTGCCTTAAAAACAAGTGAACTACTATAACCAACTGGCTTTTTCTGGCTTTATTGTGCCCATTGACTTTGGGTGGATTCTTATTGTATGACGATATTCTGTTATCATTGATGTAATTTTTCAGCTAATGTCCTTCTTGGAATTGTATTTATTCATTTCTTTGTCTTAAAGTGAGTCAAAATGGTATATTCTGAATTTCACAACATAAGATGACTTTTTTTTTTTTTTTTCCTTAACTTGGCATCAGTGAAGTAAAGTGCCCTCAAAGAATAAAGTAGGAATATTGCTACAAGGTGAAGAGATACAACTGTTTGGGGAGATATTAATGACAGTCATACAAGTGGAAAAGATTTTACTTGGTTAATGGCTTATTTATAGGAATATAAATGACAAAATTCTTAAAAATCATCAGTTTTTTTAACTTACAGATTTCCTTTATAAAAGACTTCATACTGGTCTTTTCTAAAACATTCTAGGTTCTTTCCCTGTTAGTTCAGGACATGTTTTCACTATTTAGAAATAGGGGAAACCTTATGAACTTTGGACACTTAGCATGGGAAATGATACCTGATCCATGCTCTGCACCTTGGTAGGCTGTGTCTTACTTCGTCTCTTCAAAATCTGTAATGTTGAGTTAATCAGATACAAGTGTAGCTGTATTTTAGTGAATAGTGGCTTTTGGGTTAGAGAATTCGATAATTTAGAAGGTAAAAAGTATCCTATCAGATAAGTCTTCTGCTTCTCAGAGATTGGGTTTTTAGTATTTATAGGTATGAGGTTAGCCTGTGTCCTAAGAATATGCATACTTTAGTTTTCTTAAATATTTTTCTAAAATCTTCTACTCTATAATTGCATTATGGTCTAATATTTAGTATTATGTTTTCACAATACCTATGACAAGGTCATGGTGAAACTGTTTCCTTACAAAATGGATTTGTGTATCTTGTATTGGACTCTTTAGAAAATTAACACAGATGAATTTTAATCTTTTTCCTCAGATGATACACAACGTAAACAGTATGAAGAATGGCTTCAGGAGACCCAACAACTTCTTCAGATGCAGCAGAAATATCTTGAAGAACAAATCGGCGCGCACAGGAAATCCAAGAAGGCCCTTTCAGCTAAGCAGCGTACCGCCAAGAAGGCTGGGCGGGAGTTCCCAGAGGAGGACGCCGAGCAGCTGAAGCACGTCACGGAGCAGCAGAGCATGGTTCAGAAGCAGCTGGAGCAGGTAACACAGAGCCTGCTCTCGATTAATCACGAATGCATTTGGTTGGCGGTGAGTGGCACGCAGAAGTGCGCTGTCAGAAATGACAGCTCTCAGACCTCTTTGTGGGGGCGTGACTGCCCCAGAGTCATGGTCACACAGCCCGCACTGCCGTAGGCGCCTCCAGCAAGCCGCGTCGTCCCGGCCCTGACGTGGAGGGACTGTGCCATGCTCTGGTGGGAACCCTGCTGGAGCTGATGGAGCAGGAGGAACTGAGATGCTCTCCCTGCACTGAGGGGTCGCCGTGCACTCTTCAGCTTTCCTAGAGATAGCACGTGGGGAGAGCCTCGGTTTTCTGTCAGTGCTTGGAGTTGACCTTTGCCTTGCCCTGTCTTTGGTTCCCTAGTCTCCAGTGGAATTTCACATGGAGCATTTGAATCATTCTGGTAGTTATTTTTTTTACACTATGTTTTTATTAGTGTTCCTTCTCAGTATTTTGGTCTTAATATACATTGACTGTAAAGGACTCATTCCTGAAATACAAGACCAGTTTGTTGTTATCTTCCATTATAGACCTGATGGTTCTCAAAATGTTCATACTGAAATAGCAGTTACACTTACAAAGAGGTAAAACTTGAGCTTTTTATTTAAAATAAAAGAATAATAGTGTTTAAAATGCATGAAGGGACCTCTTGGTATTTACTTGAATTAAAAACTTGGGTTCACCCAAAACGTGTGCGCACACATATGGACAGCATCTCTAACATAGTCACCAAAAACTGGGACACCCCCACGCCCACCATCCTTCGGTGGTGAGTAAGTTTGGACAAAGCGTGGTACATTCGAATGATGAAATACTTATTCAGCAATCAAAAAGAATGGAACTGCTGAAATACACCACAGCTGGGGTAGATACAGCAAGACCACTGTGCTGAGTAAAAGAAGCTAATCCCAAAAAGTTATATATTGATTCCATTTATGGAAAATTCTTGAAATGACAGAACTACATAGTTGGACAGTAGTTTAGAGCTTGCCAGGGCCTAGAGCTGGGGGAGGAGGATTTGACCACAGAGGGGTAGTGGCCTGTCTCTTGGCTGTGGTGACAGCCACACTGGTCTCCACCGGTGTTGAAATGCTTAAAATTATACATCAGAAAGGTCCATCTTGTTTTTGATTGTCAACATAAATTTTATTCTCCAAGTTAATAGTAGAAAAGAGCAGTTTGATTGACTTGGTAGAAATCACAGAAGAGCTTTCTGCATAGGGAACTTAGTCATATGCCCTGTCTTACCTAACCTTCTGAACAAGGGAGTATTATCACCATTTTACACAGGAAAGATTGAGGGCTGGAGGAAAGGGGATGTCAGAGGACGGTTGGATGGCATGATTGACTCAATGACGTGAGTTTGAGCAAGCTCCGAGAGAGAGTGAAGGACAGGGAAGCCTGGTGTGCTGCAGTGCACAGGGTCCCAGTGAGTCGGACATCACTTAGCAACTGAAAAACAACAGATAAAGAATCTGCTGAGTCATTGTGGAGATAGATGCGATAGCTGATGAGAGGCATCTTATCTGCAAGCTATGTTGTTGATCTGACACTAACTCATTGAGACCCTATGTTCTGTAGCATGCCAGGCTCTCCTGTCCTTGACTGTCTCCCGGAGTTTGCACAGATTCACGTCCATTGAGTCCGTGATGCCATCTGACCATCTCCTCTGCTGCCCCCTGGTGATTACAGTATGATTCCCGTGTTTAAAACTAGGACTCTTCCAGAGCAAGGTTTCATTTCTTTCAGTTTAGTTTCTGGGGCCATTTTTTATTGCAAGTAAATATGCTTTTAAGGATTCTTTTGTAAATTATTTTTAGCTTTGTTACTGCCTTCTGGTATATTTCTATAAATTTTTTATGATGAGGGCCTAGTTTTTGCATATACATGGATCAAATCTTATTTAGAAATTAATGCTACACTTGGAAAATGGGACACATCATCTGTTAATAGTTGGCAGCAATCCAGTATCCTCTCTTTAAGATAAGCAATTAACGACGTGTTCTTAAGAGAATTGTAAAATGTCCTGGGAGAGGCCTGGCTCAGCGCCTTCTGTATCCAGATCGTGTTCTGGGTGCCTGTTGTGTGTTCGTTCTCCTTCACCAAAGTCCAGTGGTGACTTTCTCAGTTCTAGTAGGAAGCCAGTCAGGAGAGAAAGGAGAACAGGTAGGAGTTCCAGCCACAGGGAAACAGGCCCAAACGATGTCTGCAGAGAATAGGCCAGTCGGCCTGGGAACCTGTTGATAATAAGTTGAAAAGCTGTCAGCATTTGGGTCAGTGCACAAGTCCAGTATGCGGAAATGCAGCCGTTGTGGAGAACACGCGCGTCTCGCGGCCCTGTCTCCCAGCTCCCTGCATGAAGCGGTGTGTCCACAGGACATGGCTTGTATCTTTACCAAGGTGCTCCCAAGCGTCTGCCCCCGGGGCCACCATGGGTCTGGGATGAGCTCCCTGATACAAGTCAGCCATGGTGTTAGGAGACTAGTAGGAAGTGTTCTAAATACCACCCCAGAGCATCTTCATATTTCAGAAATTATACCCATTTAATTTCAAGGAGTTTAACCAGTCTAAGTCTTTTTAACATGGATGGGAGGGTGTGGTATGTGTACTACTAATTCATCTTTTTTTTAACATGTTGTACAATTTTGTATACTTAAATGAAATCTTAACATTTAAATGGTTAAAGTTTGAGTTAAATCTCATAGTCTAACCTTATGTATTAATGTAACCTCTAAGGCATCATGATTAGCTGATGCCTGTATAGCCTTTGTTTATGGTCTTCGTTTTGTTTTTGTTTTTTTTTGTCCCCACATAGTTTGTGGGACTTTAGTTCTCCAGCGACGGTTTGAACTCAGGCCACAGCAGTGAAAAGTGTGGAGTCCTCACCCCTGGACTGCTGGGGAATCCCCTATTGTCTTTTTTAAAATACTTTAAAAAGCTTATGACTTTTAGAGTAAGATTTTCTTAATATTACTATTAAAAAATGTTTTTCAAATTTGTTTTTGGTATTTCATATTTAGAAACATCTTATTATCGAAAAGATTGGCAGTTTTTAGTTGAGTTTTTTGGAGGGGGGTGATGTTCGCATTGCCTAATAAGCGGAATAATTGTGCCTTCTGTGTAACCTGCACCTTTATCATCAGCCAGCGTTGTGTGAGACGTGTAGTAAGTACGTATATAATGAGCAAGACTGACTTCTCTGATTCCAGATTCGTAAACAACAGAAAGAGCATGCCGAGTTGATTGAAGATTACCGGATTAAGCAGCAGCAGCAGCAGCAATGTGCAATGGCCCCCCCGCCCGCCGTTCTGCCTGGGGTCCAGCCCCAGCCGCCCCTGGTTCCGGGTGCCCCCCCGCCTGCCATGAGCCAGCCCAGCTTCCCAATGGTGCCCCCGCAGCTGCAGCACCCTGCAGTCATGCCTGGCCACAGCAGCCCAGCCAGAATGCCCAGCTTACCTGGGTGGCAACCTCCCAGTGCTGCTCCCCACCTCCCTCTCAACCCTCCTAGGATTCAGCCTCCGGTTGCACAGTTACCAATAAAAACTTGCACACCAGCCCCAGGGGCCGTGTCAAATGCAAATCCCCAGAGCGGACAGCCACCTCGGGTGGAATTCGATGACAATAACCCATTTAGTGAAAGTTTTCAAGAACGAGAACGTAAGGAACGTCTCCGGGAACAGCAGGAGAGACAGCGGATCCAACTCATGCAGGAAGTCGACAGACAGAGAGCTTTGCAGCAGCGGCTGGAGCTGGAGCAGCACGGCCTGATGGGCTCGGAGCTGAGCAGCCGGCCCCCGCGCCCCAGCTCCCTTTCTACGGCTCGGACCTTCCCCGCGACTTCGTGCCACCCCCGCGGCCCCTCGCACCGTCTCCGCAACACCAGATGGGGCAGGCGGTGCAGCCCCAGAGTATGCCGCAGGCGTCTCTCAGCTCACCCCCAGCCCCAAGTTTCCTGCAGGCCAACGAGCGGAGGCAGACAGGACCACCCTCCTTTGTTCCCGAGTCACCCTCTATTCCAGGAGGAAGCCCAAGTTTCCATCCCGTGAAGCAGGTCCATGGAGGTCTTCCTGGGCCTGGCTTCCAGCCGTCCCCCGCGAGGCCGCCGTTCGCACCTGCTCTCCCCGCGGCCAGCAGCAGTCTCCCCGGCGGCCAGGACCTGGCCGTCACCCAGGGGCAGAGCTACCCTGGCTCGGCACAGTCACTCATCCAGCTGTATTCTGACATAATCCCGGAAGAGAAAGGGAAAAAGAAGAGGACCCGAAAGAAGAAGAAGGACGAGGATGCGGAGTCGACCAAGGCGCCGTCCACCCCGCACTCGGACATCACCGCCCCGCCGACCCCAAGCATCCCAGAAACTACCTCTATGCCCGCCGTGCCCGTGCCCAGTGAGCCCCCGCAGCTTGCGGGACCTGAGGCGGCGGAGCCCGCGGACCCGTGCCCGCCCAGTGCGGAAGCAGGTCTGCTGTGCCCTGAGCCAGAGGTCCAGCTGCCTGGCAAGGACTTCGCACACGGAACCCCAGATCAGCAGACCTATGTAGAGTCAGAGGCGGAGAAGCTCTCCGTGGAGACCCCTGCCGCTGCCCAAGAGGCAAAACTGGAGACCCCCGAGCCGGAGCAGGGCCCGGGCCCGGGGGCACCTGAAGCCGAGCAGCTCCCCAAGGACCAGGCTGAGGAGCAGGCCACAGCCGCCACCACCTGCCCTGCACACAGCCCTCCCCGACCCACCGGGGCTCCTGCTACCAAAGGGGACTCAGGCAATGAGCTTCTGAAGCACCTGCTGAAAAATAAAAAGGCATCTTCCCTTTTAAATCAGAAACCTGAAGGTGGTTTTTATTCAGAAGACGATTCTACGAAGGACAGCAAACTGGTCGAGAGGCAGAACCCAGCTGAGGTGGTAAGTATGGCCCAGGAGAACCAGTGTCCTTTGTCCTCTCGTGTTTCACCTTATGGTTACAGCAGAGTAGTGCCAACCTTTCGTAACCTTTTTATTGTGGAGGAAAATTAACATGGACCTCGTGTTTTATTTATAGCCATAAATTATTATCAAGCAATAATTTGTTTTTCAAAAATCAGAGATCTGTAGGGTAGTGCATTTCATGCCTAACATGTCCCATCAACTGATTATTGCCATGCTGAGTGGATCTAACGCAAGCAGAGAAGTAAGTGTCTGTGTGTCCTAATTGCAGAATGCGTGCAGTTTCCCTTCTCTTCGCAATAACAGAAAGTAGCTCACGCAGCCCTGTAATGCATCCTGGGGATCCATTCTGTTTCACAGTGTTAATGCTTCGTGTTATACACACACAGTTTTAACATATAGGTGCTGTTTTACCTTGGTGGTTTTCCATGTGTCATTATTTTTCTGTTTTTTAGTTACAGAACACTGGATTTGCTTCTTCATTTGTGTGCATAATTCCCTTGTAAATATTCCTCTGTAAGACTCCACCTCCTGCATTCCAGTGAATTTCCCTGAGATATTTCCCACAGCAAGTTTTTTCGGTGGTAGGAGTTTACCTACTTGTCTTAGCTTTCAAAGGCCGCAGTGCCGTTGCTGTTGTGTTCATAAATTCCCTGCAGAGCTTCTCGAATTAGATTTTGTTTCTTTTTTTCTAACTGAACGGAATGGACTGGTGAGTCTGGTTGTCCTTGTGTGCGGGTGTTCATGGAGCCTTTCCTTTTGCAAGTGTTGGCTTACTCTTTGTTTTCCCTCTTTGTCTGATTCAGTAGAGACTGAGTGCTGATTCCAGAGACTCAGACATGAATTTTGTGGATTTTGGTGGTGGTGAGGTTTTCAGTTGTATTTGTCATTAGCCCAGAGGCAGTTTTGTTGCCTCTCAGTCTGTCGCCTCCTCTGGCCCTGGGAATCCTGGGCACCTTGCAGCCCCTGAGGGTCTTAGAGAATTCACTTCTGGCCAATGTCTTTGTCTTTCAAAACTCAGTTCTATCATCATCAGTATCATCTTCCCCAGATACTATCTCAGCCCAGCCAGCGAGTGAGTGCCCGTGTGCTTACGTGCCCGTGTGCTTACGTGCAGCGTCTCTAGTACCTCTGCATGCAGGTGACTCCTGAAGGTGCAGACTGCACCCGAGCCCCCTCCTGTCCTCCGTACCTGACACAGTGCTCGCCACAGAGTCGGCACTCAGTGAATTGAAGTTTGTCTTAACACCACTAGCAATTATACGTAAAAAAATGCTGCTGCTGGGTGTTGAAGTGGAACAAGAGCAAGGTCAGCTCGTGTATATATGTGTATAAACGCCTGGACTGTGTCCCGTGTTTGTCCGTCTGGGAGGCAGCAGGGAGCAGGGCCCTAGGTTACCAGAGTGATGCCTTCTTAACCACATTCCGGGGGTTACACTGCCCTGAGCACTTGCCCTTAGATAACACGGGCACAGTTATTACTCCATTTTACAGACGGTGGAATCCATTTACTTTCTAGTTACGCTCAAGGCGAAACTGTTGTGGCCGTAGTTGGACAGCCCCGTCTCCCTCTGCGCCGAGACTGTCTTCCCTCACAGAAGTGGCCGTTACCTGTAGTGCAGGGGCGAAGCCTCTGCTGACGTGGAGCGATCACCCCCTCAGTTTGCGCTAAGTCCGTGTTTGCTCTCCTGCCACGGTGCAGCCTGGGCAGGCCAGGCTCTGTGTCCCTCGGGTTCCTCACCTGTAAAGCAGGACCAGGGATGCTGCCTGTCAGCGGGCTGTCACAGGGATGACAAGAACTAGGGTCCACCCTGGGCCTGACGTACTGTGGAAGGTGGCGCACACCTGTGACCATCTGGTGGCCAGGCAGGAGGAGTGTGACATTCTAGTAGACGCAGAGACGTGACCACACAAAAAAGCTGCTGGATGGCTTTGTCTTTACTGATAGATAAGAATGAGAGAAAGCAACCTAAATCCAGGATTCTAGTTACTGATCTGATGTTTCCATGTATATATATCTGAATGTTACACAGATTTTTTGCAGCCATTAACGTTTGTGCTATGTGTGAATGTTTAATGTCACAGGGGACAAACCACATGTCAAGTTTAAAAGACAGCCACCAGAATAAAAGAATATTGAGTATGGTTCATTGTGTTTTTATCATAATATATGTAAGCGTAGATGAAAGATCGGAAACAGTAAAATGTGAACTGTTTCTATCTCAGGCAAACTTTTGGATAATTTTTCATCTTTTGTGTTCTTCTGTAATTAAAAGTCTTCTTTGGAGTATAGTAATGGCTGGTTTTTAGGGTCATTGTGAGGACGGGAGAATTCTCCTAGGCACTTACAGGGCCTGACCCTGCACATCTAACAAGCAGTTGGATGATGATTCTCTTATAAGCCAATAGGAAGTGCTTGGGGCTTCCCTGGTGGCTCCGTGGTAGAGAACCTGCCTGCAGTGCAGGAGACCCAGTTCAGTCCCTGGGTTGGGAAGATCCCCTGGAGAAGGGAATGGCAACCCACTCGAGTAGTCTTATCTGGGAAATTCCATGGACAGAGGAGCTGGCGGACTGTGGCCCATAGGGTCGCAAAAGAGTCAGACGGGACTGAGTGACTGGAGAGCACAGAGGAGCGCTTGGGCCGTGCTCTGTGCTCGTCCCCACGCCGTCCTTGGGGGCCAGCCTCACCTAGGAACTGTTTAGGAAGCGGAATCCTGTACCCCCAGCACCAGCGTACCAATCAGAATGTGTTTTTAACAAGATCCCAGAGGTGATTCACATTCACGTGGACACGAGAGGCATAGCTGTAGGCCAGGGCCCTTGTAACGTGAACGTGCCAGAGTCACCTGGAGGGCCTGGTAAACCACTGTTCGGCCCCCCACCCGGGTTCACATCCGGCAGGTCTGGGGTGGGACCAGAGAATGTGCACGCCTCCTGGGGGCTGCTGTCTGCCTCTCTGGGGTCCTCCCTTGGAGAACCTCGGATCAGCCCTGGGGCGGGCACCGTGTGCCTGCTGCCATAGCCTCGTTTGTATGAGCTAAGACTTGGTTTTGCGTTTTTAACGGTTGAAGAAAATATGCAACAGTGATGTTGCACAACCTTTGAAAATTATGATCTTCAAGGTTGGTGTCCATGAATTGAAAGTATTTTATTAGCCCAGAGCCAAACTCATCAGTTTATGGGTGCTGTGGTTGATCTTGTAGTGTCGGGGCAGAGAGCGGAGTGTTTGCAACAGACGGTGCGTGGTCTGCAAAGCAGAAGATGCTTGTGGTTGTTTGGTCACTCAGTTGTGTCCACTCTTTGAGACCCCATAGACCGCAGCGCCTCCTTGTCCTTCACCACCTCCCCAGGTTTGCTCAAACTCGTGCCTGTTGAGTCAATGATAAGATACTCACCTTTTGGCCTCGTACAGAAAAATGTTGCCATCTATGCACGATGTTATTTAGACTATTATCTGTAAACCTCCAAAGATTCAGTGCAGAGCACATTAAAATAAGTCTAGGAACTGCACTTGCTTATAGCCAAGTATTGAGTGTCAAGTTTAGAAATAAAGGCTCCTAAAAAGAGTCCTATATCTTTAAGGTATTGATAGCACTGCCCTTAAAAACATCTTTAATGCCTAGTTTATTCTTAGCCATGAAGATGAAAGTAAAGGAAAGGCTTATTTGTTACTATGTAGGTCTCCTTTCACTGGCTCAAAGTGTGCAGCGGTTGCTAATGAGTCAGATGTGTGGCTGTGAGCTCACTGAAATGAAGCATGTTGTCTGTCTGCATCACTCTCTGAGGCTGGCTGTGCCTCTTGACTGAGAGACAGAGTCTGTGATGCTTTTCTGGGCCTAGCAGTGGCTTCCACACACCTGTACTTTTCCCCTTCCTAAGGCGAGCCCAAATAAGGCACTGTGACCACCGTGCAGAGACCGGCACAGCCTTCGCTCGGGGCGCCTGTTCCCCCAGCCCCAGAGCACCCTTTCCCAAGCCCAGAGAAGAGGGGGATCCGGACTGTCAGCGGCTCCAGGGCAGGCAGGCAGGCTGGGGCTTGCAGGTCTCTGAAAGGGGACGAGCTCTGCTCTCTCGCCAAGCTTTGCAGCTGTTCCTGGTTTCCGTACCTGAGAGTCATGTCTGAAAGCGGGGAATGCCTTTCTCATGAGGCTGGCCTTTTGAGGCTCCCATCTTCCCTCCTTAGCTCGGGTGCCCACCTGGGGAGTGTGTGTCTTAGGACGGAGCTGGGTTAGCAGGGGTTGAAAACCAAGCACGTGGATGGTTCACTGCTCTCTTAACCTTTCCGATTACACTAGCAAACTGTGGGGGCTCAAGTGCAAGGTGGTTTTGGATGTGGCAACAGCCAGTTGCCAAAAACAGATGGAGGAAGTGAAACCAAGAAACAGCGAAGCAAAAGGACTCAGAGGACTGGGGAGAAAGCGGCGCCTCGGTCAAAGAAGAGGAAGAAGGAGGACGAGGAGAGACAAGCTCTGTACTCCACCAGCGACACCTTCACCCACCTCAAACAGGTGAGTCTCCTGGAGAGCCCCTGTAAATTTCAAGGAAGTGAGACGTCAGATGCTTTTTCAGCCCTATGTAACTCTTGGTTGCCATCATTTCCAAAAAGTAGAGGGGTAAGAGATATCTCAACAAGTAGCCTAATAGATTTCCTGTTTGCAAGCAAATTGCACCTCTTCTATTGGCACCCCAAAATTACTTTAAAATAGCTGGATTGTCGAGATTTACTTGCATTCTAAGGGAGCAGCCTCAGCACCCAGGAAAATTCTGTCCGCATTCCTTGTGACACTGGACGCAGAGAAACGCAGGCGTTGGTCTCTCCCATAGTAAAGTCCATCCTTACACCTTCGCGGCTCTCGCAGAAGGTGGGAGACAGCTGCTGAGAGGGCCGCTGGGGGCGCCGAGCCTCAGGTCCGCCCCAAGTCTTGCTCAGCCGCGAGAAGGAAGGTATTTTTCTTGCTAGATGCCTGGCAGCATCTCTTTAAGACAGATGAGGATAAGGCTCATTTTTAAGTATATCTCAAAAAGATCCTGTAGTCTCTCTCACTTATTCCAGCATTTTGACACTTGAAATTTTTAAGTCTTATTTTTCTCAAGCCTTATTTGACTGAGTTGCCTTGGGTCTTAGGAAAATGGAGAAACACTTGTTTTGTTTACCGTGTACATTACTCTTAAATGTGTTTTTCAATAGCAGCTCTCTCTGCTCCCTCTAATGGAACCGGTCATTGGAGTGAACTTTGCCCACTTTCTTCCTTACGGCAGTGGCCAGTTTAATAGTGGGAATCGACTTCTAGGAGCTTTTGGCAGTGCCGCCCTTGAAGGGGTTTCGGATTACTATTCTCAGTTGATCTACAAGGTATGTTTCTCTGCCCAGGTGTTGCCTTGCTTCCTCTTTTGGATACCATAGCCTAATTGGTAGAGCTGGTCTCGTTTTTCCATCTAGTTTACATCTAATCTTCCAAGTTCCATTTAAACTTGAGTTCAACTCAGAGGTTAAAACTTTACCAAGTAAAGTGTTTTCCAGTATAAACTTCTGAAATTTTTGTATAGGTCAGAATACACACTGTGGAAAAACATCCATCATGTGTTTCTGTGATAGGGAAATACTTAGTGTCTTAGAAGTCTTTGTTAATTCTTAAGATGAATCCGATTCATGGTAAATAGAATAAAAAAATGTAGTTAGGAATTTACCCTAAAAAATACAGTGAAAAACCCTGAAAAATGTGTTAAGTCTAATAATTTAGGTACAAATTGCAACTATGCATTAATCCTTAGGCCGTTAAAATAATACCAAACTAAACCATGTTTATCCTTTGGTATGGTTTTTTTTTTTTTTTTTAAACAAAGTTTTATGATAGGCTCATTAGATATTCTTGACTTCACATCCAACTTGTGTAAAGCGATCTTTTTTTTTTTTTTTGCAAAAGTACTTGAGAGCATCATCAGTGTCCCTGGGGCGTCTCTTCTTCAGCGTTAAAGTCCTTCTCTTGTGGTGCTCTGTGTATTATCGTGGTCCACTTTCCTCTCCAGTTAGAACCTCTCCTGACTCTTGTAAACGCCTTCTCTTCTGATGCGGGCTGTTCTCCACACAGCCTCGTCATCTTCGTGAGCTCCTAGGTCTTTGCAGCACGTTTGACTGTGCCTTGCACGTGGTTAGCATGATGGTGTTGGTAGATCCCAACAGTTCCCGAGAGACAAAGGAGTCAAATGACAAAGTGGTGACAAGCAGGGAGAACTGTTTGGAGGGAACTACGTTTTAATGGCTCAATCTGTTTAGTATTATTGCTACTCCTTTTGCTTCTTTTTGAGATTTCTGGACAATCCAGATGCTAATACCTAAGATAAGAGTTGCAGTTATTGGAGCGGGATCTTAAATTCTCAAATTTTTGATAGAACTGGGGCATGTCTTAATTACTATTTATTGGTTGAATTTAAAGCTATCCTTCACTGGCTTTAACAGTGAAACTTGAAGTGAGTCTTATAGAACTGAATGAGGCACAGTGTCAATTTGCTTCTTAATTTCAAAGCTGAGTACGCAAGCTGGGGAAAGTGTGTCCAGAGGACTGTGGGTATCTGCTCCACTGAAGAGCCTCCTGGCCTGCACGTCTCCTTTCTTCTTGGTGTGCACTTTAGGAATGAAGATGCATCTGATTACATTTCTGTAGCCTTGCTTCCCTGTGCTAAAAATTCACAGAACTAAGTTTTAGCAAGGTCGTGGCATATTTGCTCTGTAGCATATAATTTTAAAATTTTTTGGTCTCCTGCAGCAGAATAATTTAAGTAATCCTCCAACACCCCCTGCCTCTCTTCCTCCTACACCACCTCCTATGGCTTGTCAGAAGATGGCAAATGGTTTTGCAACAACTGAAGAGCTTGCTGGAAAAGCTGGCGTGTTGGTGAGCCATGAAGGTAGGAGGCCAGGCCCGTGCGTGCCGCTGCACACAGCGAGATGGCAGTCAGGTTGTGGGGTTCTTCCCGCCCATCAGTTCGGCTGAATGTACTTGGGGGTTTGTGTTTTTACTTTTCCAGTTACCAAAAACCTAGGATCTAAAGGGTTTCAGCTGCCGTTCAGACCACAAGACGACTTGCTGGCCAGAGCAATTGCTCAAGGCCCTAAAACGGTAGACGTTCCCGCCTCACTCCCAACTCCGCCTCATAACAATCAGGAGGAATTAAGGTAGGTGTTCCTCGTTCTCAAATACTTTTTAGTTATTTCATTTATTAAAAAATGGTATTTGTGTTTGTATATAGCATAATGTCTATAGGAAAGGCATGTAAAAACACTTAAAAGGTAAAATTTGGTAATTTTCTTCAGAATTTAACCGTTATAAAACATTCTTACGATTAAATAGAATTTGTGCATTTTAGAAATCTCCTGATACAGGAAATTCAGCAAATAATCAAATAGACAAGAAAGCAGTGGGGGCATGCACAATATTCCATGCACAATATTTCAAAGATCATTGTCCAAGCTGAAGTTCCTCTGCTTTATTAATGAGAAAGCTGTGGGCCGACTGGGAGACCTTGTCCAGAGTTAGGATCCAGGTCTCTTCCTCCTGCACCTCACTGCGGGGTATGTGCGAGTCGTGAGTCAGGAGCCATGTGGTGGGCGCCTTCCTAGGTATGCATGTTTAGTGCCCACCCTGGGCTGTTGAGGGACCCTCTCCCGGGTCCTGTGTTAAATGCTGCTCCTCCCCACATCCTTCAGCACAAAGGTGTCTGCTCGGGCACGGGCAAGACCCCAGGCTCTCAGGCTGCCCTGCCATATTTAGCCCAGGACACACTCGCCTTCCAGCCCCAGTTGCCTTGGTAACCTTTAGCTTCTGGTCTAGTTTCTTCTGTTTTTTTCACCTTAACTTTATCCATTAAGAAAAATCCAGGCCTCTGAAGCCTAAGGCCTTCAGGTTCTCACCCTTCCCCCTCTCTAAGTTAGCTGCAGCCGTGGGAGAGCTGTGTGCCCCGAGACCTGCTGCGTGGGGGACGCACTTGCCCCTCTGTCTGCACACGTGGCCTGGGCCCCTGCAGGGCTGGGCGCCTGCTCTCTGTGCTAAGTCACAGATGGAGCATCTTCCTCCTCTGGCAGGTCTTGAGACTTGGATGCTGATGCTTTAGTCAGGAGATGTACGTTTCAGTTACTTTATAGTTCAACACGTTTCTTACTTTTTTCCACGGGATTTCCTGTTTGGCCTGAACTGAATCTGTGGCTTCTCGTGTTGCCGTTGCTGTGCACTCACAGTGAGGTCACAGGCGTGACAGGCGGGGCCGCTGCAGGAAGCCCCCGCGGTGAATGTGCCCATATGTCACACGTGTTCCCCCCCCAGGATGCAGGAGCACGGGGCAGAGCGGGACAGCCCCGACAGCTTTGTCCCCTCGTCCTCCCCTGAGAGCGTGGTCGGGATGGAAGTGAGCAGGTACCCGGACCTGTCGCTAGTCAAGGAGGAGCCCCCGGAGCCCGTTCCGTCCCCCATCATCCCCATCCTTCCCAGCAATGCCGGCAGAGGTAGGGGCACCCGGCGTGGGGCAGGGTTGGCTACTGCTTGAGTCTAGAAAAGGCTTAACACACAGCTTGTCCTTGCTGTTTTTTTAAGGCTTGGAATCCAGAAGGAATGATATCAAAACTGAGCCAGGCACTTTATTTTTCACGTCACCTTTTGGCTCATCCCCAAATGGTCCCAGGTCGGGTCTGATATCTGTGGCAATCACCCTGCACCCTACAGCTGCTGAGGTAAAGGTGGACTGGCTGCTTGACACTGTAGAAGAGCACCAGGCTCGGGCCGGCCGAGCCGTCCCTTCACACACCTGCTGCTCCGAGCGCGACAAGCTGGTCTCAGCAGAAGCCGAGATAGAAAGGGCGGAGTGAAGTCAGAGCTCGCATTGTTTTACTAAAGAATGTATAGATGGAGCACTCCTTAGAGTGTGTGTGTGCGTGGAGCACTCCTTAGTGTGTGCGTGTACGCGGAGCACTCCTTAGTGTGTGCGTGTACGTGGAGCACTCCTTAGAGTGTGTGTGTGTACGCGGAGCACTCCTTAGAGTGTGTGTGTGTTACACGGAGCACTCCTTAGAGTGTGTGTGTATGCAGAGCACTCTTTAGAGAGCAACCTTTTGATGACGGTTTTCACACAGACAGTTAAGCAGTGAGGAACTTTATCATCAGCTGTGAACATGTTCCAGTTCCCATATCAGACATCAGTACACTGCTGAGGACTCTGTTAATTCTTGAAGGTGTGTTGTTGGCAGCCAGGCTCATAGTCACTGACGGGGTGTTTTGGTTGTCAACAGAACATAGTGGCGTGTTTTCGTAGATTAGGGCAGACTTCTGCCAGAGCTGCAAGAGTCCACTTGAAGGAAGCTTCTGACCAGCTGCAGAAACCATGACAAGGCTTATTATTAGCTCGTTGCTTGTGCTAAAACGTTTAAAACAGTCCAGCGCTCCGACGGACACCTGGCGTTAATCGGAGCCCCTGTGCGAGGGCCTCTGTCTCTGAGAGCCCTGTTGGGATACGGGCCATCGCAGCCCTTTCTCGTCCTAGACTCTCGGGTCTGAATGGCCGGGTGGCTTGCGGTGTGTGCGTCTGTCCCGGCGTGCGCGTCCCACGGTGTCCTCTGCTCCTCGGCGGTAACGCAGTGTTTACCTTTGTTCTAGAACATTAGCAGTGTGGTGGCTGCATTTTCCGACCTCCTCCATGTTCGGATTCCTAACAGCTACGAGGTTAGTAATGCTCCAGATGTTCCATCCGTGGGTTTGGTCAGTAGCCACAGAGTAAACCCAGGTTTGGAGTATCGACAGCGTGTATTTCTTCGTGGGCCTCCACCAGGATCTGCGCGCCCTCCCAGGCTAGCCAGCTCTTTCCACCTGAAGCAGCCTAGCACGCCGCTCCCTCCGGCAAGCAATGGTGAGCTGGTTTACGTGTCACTAACTCGAAACGCTTTTGACGCCAAAGTCACGCTCCTCCTCTACAATCTCACTTCGGTCTTAGCGATTAACAGGTCACACGCCGGCCCTGGTCCTTGGTGGATTAACCCCCGTGTGTCCTGTCTTCTGTGGTGACCTGACCTGCGGTGCCTGGGGATGCGTTAGCGCCTGCGTTAGCGGGGCACTGACTGTGTGCCCCCAGACCTGTTCACCCGCCTGCCCACTTCACCTGCGTCCAGGGCGCAGATGGGCTGCCCCACCTGTGTCCTTTCCCTTCTCTTCCACGCGGTCTCCAGGCCCTTCTCTGCCGCAGGCACTATTCCCGCTGCCGGGAGGGGGTGGCCCTTGCCTCAGCCGTGTGAGGCCCCCTCCCTGGCCTTGCCCCATGTCCCTCGTCTCTTCACTCACCGGGCTCCTGTGTCTCGTTCGTGCTCGCCTGCTGCCTGAGCCCAGCCGCGCTCGGGCCCCACTGGGAGAGGCCGAGTCCTCAGCTCCGGCCGCTCAGTCACTCCAGTCTGCCCTGCTTCTCCCCGTGAACCTCCACGCCACACGAGTGCTGCGCTCTGCGGGGACCTCGGGCCTTCTAATCCGGGTCCTGACCTAGTTTTTATCTTGGCCCCGGAATCTCTCTGTCTCCCTGTGACTTTCCTGTTGCACTCACGTGAGACTCTGGTGCGTGAGCCTCTTCACCTTCCGTGAGACATTTCGTGTCATCGTCACCTTCAAGCAGAAGCACTCTGCCTCCCAACTCACTTCACACGTAGACTGGAGATGACACGCACGTGTCCAGGGTTCACACGTAGACCAGAGATGGCACTTGTGTGTCCGGGGTTCACACGTAGACTGGAGATGACACTTGTGTGTCCGGGGTTCACACGTAGACTGGAGATGACATGTGTCCAGGGTTCACACGTAGACTGGAGAGATGACACGTGTGTCCCAGGTTCCTTCCGCGCTTCTCCCAGCCCTGTGTCCAGCCGTGTGAGGAGAGCTTCCTTTCCTTGTCCCCCAGTGTCCTACACAGAACAGATGCCCTGCACCCACTGCCTAGGAGACAGCTCTCACTGAGCGACTGGAGCAGCGTGCTGTGCGCCGTGCCCGGCAGATGGGCGCAGTGCCCTGCGCGGCCGTGCTGCTCGGCACTGACGTGCACGCTCTGCCCCCAGGTCTCTCTGGACACAAGGATGCCGGTCTCGGCGTCTCAGAGCGCGCGGCGCTCAGGCCCCAGTGGTGCTGCCACTGCAAGGTGGTCATTCTGGGCAGCGGCGTGAGGAAGTCAGTCAGAGATCCGGCCCTCGTGAGCAAGGTACTCGGCGTTCCCTCCCTGACCCACCGCGTCCTGGGCGCGGCCCTCTCCCGCGTCCAGAGGAGCCCATTGACGGGCCCCGTGGATGCCTCCTCCTGGAAGTAGCGTTGGCACGTCTGCTGTGCTTGCAGCTGCAGCAGCCTGTTCTGCAGGATCCTAGCAGACACACATACTTCTGAATAGAGTGAAATATGGAGAGTTTGTTAATGTATTTTTTCTGTGGCTAAATTAGTCTATGCTAAATATTGGCTTGTAGTTACTTTTTTGCTACATTTAAGAACAGCAGCAGAAACTGCTCTGCATGGATCCATCCCCTCTCTGTTGAGTTTTGACTTGCTGAGCTGCCACACCCTTCTTTTGCTTTTCAGGGTTCCCGAGACGGCCCTAGCAGGGTGGAGAGGGACATTGTCTTCTGTAGTAACAACTGCTTTATTCTCTATTCATCAACTGCACAAGCAAAAACCTCAGAAAGCAAGGTGAGATATGCACTGTCTCAGTCAGTGCGAGTCTAACTTTTTAACAAGCGGTAGTGCCCGGTGTAATAAAATTCAAGCTAAGTGCCAAATAAATTTAGACTGCAAAATATATGAGCCTTGAAGAGAGAAGTTGTTTTTTTTCACCAGATAGTTGCTTATGTCTGTGTACAGTGCCTGCCTGCCGCTGGATTTTTGGTGAGGCTTGTCTTTTTTTTTTTCAGATGGGGCTAGATGAGGGACTTGCGTGTTTGCTGTTGATGCATTTAGGGTACTTTACAGCTAAACAGGGACTAGCTGGGCTTTTGTCTCAGCTCAGCCCCTTCAGTGGGAGCCAGACAGCCTCGGAGGAAAAGTTAATAGGACTTATTGATAGGGATATCCTCCCCATAACCTCCCCATCTTTCACATTTATGCCCATTTATTAAGCCTAGGATTAACAAACAGGAATTTCAGAGGGTGAGACAAGCTTATAGAAGATTAAAGTCTCATTTGGTTTCACAAAGAACACTTTTTCATTGTGTAAATTACATTCGCTCCTGTGGCAACACTGAGTTTTCGGGCTTTATGATGATTTGAAACAGGAGGATCCATGAAAGTTTAAGCGCAGAATGTTCTCCAGAGTTAAGTCTTTGTAGAGAAACCCTCCGCCACCCCGGTCAGTACCTGACGGGTGCATGCGGTGCGGTGGATGCCCAGTGTCCACGTCTGCTGTGTGCGCTTCCTCACCACTCGCCTACAGACCCCACACGCTGGTAGAACTACTGCCTGGCTTGTTTTAGGCAGAATTGCTTTTGCAGCTTTGGGATGACTCTCTTGAGTGTGTTTCTTGATTGCACAGGAATCCGTTCCTTCGTTGCCGCAGTCACCTGTAAAAGAGCTGCCTTCCAAAGCGTCACATCAGTACAGTAACAACATTTCCACGCTAGACGTGCACTGCCTCCCACAGCTCCAGGAGAGAGCCTCACCCCCGGCATCTCCTCCCATCTCTTTCCCTCCTGCTTTTGAAGCGGCCAAAGTGGAGGCAAAGCCTGATGAGCTTAAGGTCACAGTCAAGTTAAAGCCTCGGCTGAGAACTGTCCACGGTGGGTTTGAGGACTGTAGGCCGATCCCTAAGAAGTGGAGAGGGATGAAGTGGAAGAAGTGGAGCATCCACATCGTGGTCCCCAAGGGGGCCTTCAAGCCCCCTGCGAGGAGGAGATAGATGAGTTTCTGAAGAAGCTGGGCACCTCCCTGAAACCTGACCCTGTGCCCAAAGACTACCGAAAGTGCTGCTTCTGCCACGAAGAGGGCGACGGGCTGACGGACGGGCCGGCGAGGCTGCTCAACCTCGACCTGGACCTGTGGGTCCACCTGAACTGTGCGCTGTGGTCCACGGAGGTCTACGAGACCCAGGCTGGCGCCCTGATCAACGTGGAGCTGGCCCTGCGGAGGGGCCTACAGATGAAGTGTGTCTTCTGCCACAAGACGGGGGCCACTGGCGGCTGTCACCGGTTCCGCTGCACCAACATTTATCACTTCACTTGCGCCATTAAAGCACAATGCATGTTTTTTAAAGATAAAACTATGCTTTGTCCCATGCACAAACCAAAGGGCCTCCATGAGCAGGAGCTGAGCTACTTCGCCGTCTTCAGGAGGGTGTACGTGCAGCGCGACGAGGTGCGGCAGATCGCCAGCATTGTGCAGCGCGGCGAGCGTGAGCACACCTTCCGCGTGGGCAGCCTCGTCTTCCACGCCATCGGCCAGCTGCTCCCGCAGCAGATGCCGGCCTTCCACTCACCCACAGCGCTCTTCCCTGTGGGCTACGAGGCCAGCCGGCTGTACTGGAGCACGCGCTACGCCAACCGCCGCTGCCGCTACCTCTGCTCCATCGAGGAGCAGGACGGCCGCCCCGTGTTCCTCATCAGGGTCGTGGAGCAGGGCCACGAGGACCTCGTCCTGAGCGACACCTCCCCCAAAGGTCAGGCACGTCCCTGCAGCCCGAGGCCAGTGGAGGGTTCGCCTCGCTGCTTACCCGGGTCTCCTCACGGTTGTCTCCTGGCAGCAGGGTGGCTCTCCACTGACACATGTGGGTCCCGGCTTCCTCGTGTGCCCCCCCTCCCCCGCCCCCCTTGTCTTTGCCACGCTGTTTCCAGACGTTCGCTAGACTCCTCTACGTCAGGACATACGTATAAATTCCGACAGTTTATAAAATAGAATGGCCTCTAAGTAAAGGTTGCCTGTCACCTTAGGGACCCTCTTAACATCATCTAGAAGGTGAGAAAAAATAAAGCATATTGTACAGATTGTCTTATCTCACGAGCGTCAGATACTAAATTTAGAGCCAGAAATGAGACGCTTAGTTTTGGCCTCTAGGTTAGTTATGCCTAGATTGTTGTTTTTATTGATGTAGAAAGTGGTGCAGAACTGCTTTTTTAAAATAAGTTTAGTAGTTTTTTTTTTTTTTTAAAAAGAAAATGCTCTAAAGATAATTCCAATGAAATACCAATTTTGGATTTTGGTTTAACTCTGAGAAGAAAGGATCTATCTGCAGGTGTTACTTAAGTGGATTAATCCTTTGAAAATCTGATACGCTGCGTGGCCAGCATGAATTTCAGTTATGTTAGACTTTACTTTCCAGCTTTGTTTAATTCTCTGACCATAGCATATTCTTTCCCCCAAAACTTTATAAAAAGTCTTTAATAAAAAACCACTGCCATCTGTAAGCAGGTGATAACCTGCCCATGTGCTTCACTTGCATCCGGTAAGTCTGTGAGCGGTGGTGGGTCTTCATTTTGCTTTTGTTTTTATATGGCATCCTTTTTCCTTTTTACCTGAGAGCAAGTTAGGTATTAGAAAATGTCTTTTTGTCCATATGTAGGTGTTTGGGATAAAATTTTGGAGCCCGTGGCCTGTGTGAGGAAAAAATCTGAAATGCTGCAGCTTTTCCCAGCCTATCTGAAAGGGGAGGACCTGTTCGGCCTGACCGTCTCTGCAGTGGCACGGATCGCCGAGTCAGTGAGTGCGGGGCCGCCCTCCTGTCCCGCCACACACACCCCCTAAACACCGGGCGGGGTGGCACTGTCCCCACACTTGCAGGGAGCGGCTTGGCGGGTGGTGAGCTCCTGCGTGAGAGAAAACAGGCCTTAGTGAATCTCTCCTGTGTCCGTGTTGACATGCTGAGGCAGGTCACAGGGCTGGGGTCTGCGGGGCCGGGTGTCAGCCATGCGGTGGGGTGAGGCAGGTTGAGGTCCTGCGGGGCGGCAGGTTGGTGCCCAGCATTCACACCCACTCTCCTGCCAGGGCCCAGGTGGGTCACTAGCACGTGGCTGGATTTCATGAGCCCTGAGTCCCTGACGCCTGCATGTCACACACATGCGATAGTTCACACGCAGTGCTCGTGGAAAACTGTAGTTTGTGAGGCATTGTTTTCAAGAAAGTCGTTGATGGGCTTCCTGTGGAGGAGAGAGGCACCCCCGGAAGCCAGCGCGTGCTTCGGTCGCACGCTACCCGAGTGCCGTGCCTCTGTCACGCCTCTCACGGATAGGGTCCACAGGAGATAGACTGTAGAGAAGGCCCGTAATGCAGGTGATCTTGCGAGCTACCCTCAGGTCACCCCGACTCCCAGGACCCGACCGCGGTGAGCTCGCCACGCATTCGGGCTCTGAGGGCAGCGGCTTATGTCCGCACAGAGCCTCGTGTTGCTGGCGTTCTGAAAACGTCGACACGTTGTCGTCACAGAGTTGAGTCTGGGGTGTGCTCTGGCGGGTCTGTCTTGCCTGCAGTCTTGATCACGTGAGTTAGCTGTCTGTCTGTCTCTGCTTCTCTCCAGCTCCCTGGGGTTGAGGCATGTGAAAACTACACCTTCCGGTATGGCCGGAACCCCCTCATGGAGCTGCCGCTGGCCGTCAACCCCACAGGTTGTGCCCGGTCCGAACCTAAAATGAGTGCCCATGTCAAGAGGTTTGTGTTAAGGTATTTTGTTTTGACTTCACATAGTACAGCCCGGGGTTTCTAGGCCTCCTCCTGGTTTCTGTGCTTGACTTGTCTGCTGCTTACACACCCCGCCGTCCCTGGCTGTGTCTGCGGCCCGCGCGGCCCCGCTAGGCGGTCCCTATGCGTGTGCCTGTCGGCGCCAATGTGACCCGCCCGGGCCGCCCAGAGGCGCCTTCAGTCCCCCTTGTGCTCTCCCTGTCGGCGTCCGCCACCCGCAGGCCGCACACCCTGAACAGCACCAGCACCTCCAAGTCCTTCCAGAGCACTGTCACCGGGGAGCTGAGCGCGCCCTACAGCAAGCAGTTCGTCCACTCCAAGTCGTCGCAGTACCGGAAGATGAAGACCGAGTGGAAGTCCAACGTGTACCTGGCCCGGTCCCGGATCCAGGTGAGCAGGGGCTGGGTGTCCGGGACAGCGAGAGGCGGGCAGGGCTCTCGGGGAGAAGGTGGGCGCCTGGCGTGTGAGACAGGAGGCTGCGGGCGGCGGGGAGAGACACCCTGTAGGGAAGTGTCGTCTGAGGCCCGGGCACTGGCCCATCCGTCTGCGGTCTTGGGATGCAGACGCTGTTCCTCCCCAGATGGGAGCTGGCCTCTGAACACGTCTTCACATTGTGCTGAGACCCCACGGGATGCAGGGAGTGTTGTATTCTCCGTGCACGGGAGACGTGGCAAGCTCACTAGGGCTAAAGGCACTTGTGAAAAATACAAATGAAAATGTTTTCAAAAGGTGCCCAATTTTGGAAGCCGCCTTTTCATGAAATCATCGTGTATTTTCTGATGGGTAGGTTGTGGAACAGGTAAATCATTAGTAAACAGGTAAAAAATCAGTCTGGAGGCTGACAGGCGTCCGGGTTTACCCAGGTCACACTTCCTGAGGCGGGTCTCAGGACCCAGGTCACGCTGGCCGAGGCGGGTCCTGAGGTGAGTCCCGGGACCCGGGTCACACTCTCCGAAGTGGGTCACGCTTGCTGAGGCGGGTCCCGGGACCCATGTCACACTTGGCCAAGGCGGGTCCGAGGACCCAGGTCACACTCAATGAGGCGGGTCTCAGGACCCAGGTCACACTTGCTGAGGCGGGTCCCGGGACCCACGTCACACTTGCCAAGGTGGGTCCGAGGACCCAGGTCACACTCACACTCACTGAGGTGGGTCCTGGGACCCAGGTTCTCCCCCAGGCTCCTTGTGTTGCTGAGTGAGGTCACCACTCCTAGTTCTGTGCATTGGCCTCAGTGTACACCCAAAGCATCATCAGGGCCTGTTGCCTTTTTTCTCTCTGAGGTTTGCTCCGATCCACCCCAGCTCTGCTGTCCTGTTCTGACCAGCCGTCTCACCTGTGGGCACCGTGCAGGCCTGCCCACCTCTCTTGTGCAGTCCCAGTCAACAAGCCATGGTGGTCCCTCAGGTAGAAGGAGGCCTTCACACGCTGTTCATCCGTGTTCTTCACGTGGAAATTTTTAGGATCTTCTTCTGACTCACTATTTCAGTGTTTTAGCAAAGTGGGCCCGTTGCTTTCCCCAGTGTTAATCCTTTCAGCCTAAAGCAGTGTGGCCATGAGTCTAAGAAATGTTTCTGTGCCGATTCTTCTGCAAAGTCCTGCCCCTGTTTGTCTCTACACAAATACTGGGTCCCTGAGATCGGGGTCTCGTGGTGTGGCCCCAGCCCTCCAGCAGTTTGCCCGGATTGCAGGTTTGTGGTCCCTGGCCTTACCGAGCCTGGCCCCCCAGGTGGGCCCGTGATGGTCGTCGTGCCGCCGGAGAAGACTCCGTCTCAGCTCTGCCCTCTGCGTGGCCTTGTTCTGGGGTTCCTCGCCTTACTCTGAGATGCTTCTGCGTGGCGTCTGCACCTTCTCCTCTTTGTCTTTTCCTGTGGCGCTTTGCGTGTTGCAGACACGCGCGCTCTCGTCTCTGAAGGAGCGTGTCTCGGCTCCTGGGGCTGTCGGTGCTCCACTCGCGCTCCCGGCCATGCCGGCGTCCTCCTCTGCTCAGTGGCGTCTCCTCTTAAGATGTTTGCAAATGGCTCGTTCTCGCCCTTCCTTGCTGCTCTGTGTTGGTTTCATCCCCAGTTGTGTGAAAGGCTGTAACCGCCCGTGTTCAGTCCGTCATCTGCTTTGAGGGCTCCTGGTGTCCGCTCGCCTTTTCCTTCCTTCGTCTGTCCCCTCCCTTCCGTCCACCTCCCAGGTCCTCGTGCTAACAGCCTGCTCAAGACCCTGCTTTTCCCCATGCTGCTGTCTGACAGCACGTACGTGTCCGTGTGCGTGTGGGAAGGCAGGGTCATGTTACCTGCACTTTCCTGTGTCGTCCTTTTCTCACTAGTATTCGGGCACCTCTAGCTCTTCAGTGGCTCTGTTACTGTCTGTGAAATCGATGAGCTGTGATTGGTTAAACCACTGCACTACTGCCAAGCCTTTCTTTGGTTTGGAGTTCTTTCCCGAAACAGCATTGCCGTCAGGACTTGTCTAGATGCCCATGTGACTTCTGTGGAGCGTGTGCTCCGAAGTGAGATTTCTGCATAGAATTACAGGTACTTTTCATTTGCGTAGACATCGCCTGTTTTCTACACAGGCTGGAATTGTATGCACTTCTCCTGCAGAGTACAAACCTTTTTCTTGTTCTCCCATTTGGAGTGTTAGGGCCCTTTTACACTTTCGCCGCCTGTTAAGCACAGACTGACGTCACCTCAGCTGCAGCCTTCTGGGTTTTCCATTTGTGTTTCTTGCTGTGAACTGCGTTGCATATCCGCATCCTTTGTCCATTTCTCAATTTATAAGAGCTTCTACTATTTGGCAAAAGATGTATTTTAGGGGAAAATACCTCTCAGTAAGTGTGGAATGTTTTTTACTATAGGCGTATTTTTATACAGTCACACCTATGATTTTCTATAGCTTCTGTTCTTGGTTAAGACTGTAGATTGCATATGTAGTTTCTTAGATTCTTTTTCTTTCAGTGATTTTATTTTTTGTGTTTTAAGACAATTTTTTTTCTTCTGTTGAATAACCAGTTGTGGGGACACCATTTAATAATATATAACCCATCCATATTAAACTGAATTTCAATGCCACCAAGCTACTTCACAAAGTGTTCGCGTGTGCCTTGCTGTTTGGATTCTCAGTTCATTTCCAGTAACTTCTGGTCTCTCTCACTGAGCTGTACTCATCTCCATGCAGATTCTTTTTGTATATCCTGCTTTGTCACATCGGAGTCACATCTGGAATTGAACACACAAACCGCATGAGTATTTCTTTTCAGAAGTTAATTCTCACCCCAGAGTCTCCCAACAACAGCCCTCATACCTACCATCTGTTCTCAGATGGTACTTGACAAAGACTGTGTCCAGTGATGGGGTCTTCTGGTCAGTTTAGTTGAGAATGCAGAAACTCACATTGTAATAGGCCCTTAGTGAGCCCTGTTCCTGCTTCATAAGTTTTTCATGTCCTTTTAGAAGTCATGGTGGGATAAAATAAATAGCAGAAGCCATTAGCCTGTTTAGTTGGTGGGATCTGGGTGTGATACCATGTACGGGAAAAGCTGTGTGAAAGTCACTCAGTCGTGTCCGACTCTGCGACCGCATGGACTATACATATACAGTCCATGGAATTCCCCAGGCCAGAATACTAGAGTGGGTAGCCTTTCCTTTCTCCAGGGGATCTTCCCAAGCCAGGGATCAAACCCAGGTCTCCCGCGTTGCAGGCGGACTCTCTACCAGCTGAGCCACCAGGGAAGCCCACCAGAAAAGATGGCCAGATAGAAACACTTTGTAAAAATGCCCTCAGGGTTTAGTGTAAAAAAAGACAGACACGGGAGTGATACTATGACTTTAGGTGGAAAAATTAAAAGATCAAGTCCAGTGTTAAGGGTCCAGATGAGAGCGAGGTCAGCACAAAGGTCCTGTGAGTTCAGGTGAAGTCTCCAGGGAGTCTGCTGTGACTGAGGGCAGGACCTTTGCCTGAAGGAGCAGGCAGGCCTGTTCTCCACAGGAGCCAGTGGCTCTGATGCGTGCGTGTGCGTTTCCGCAGGGGCTGGGCCTGTATGCCGCCCGGGACATCGAGAAGCACACCATGGTCATCGAGTACATCGGGACCATCATCCGGAACGAGGTCGCCAACAGGAAGGAGAAGCTCTACGAGTCGCAGGTGAGCCCACGTCCACTGCGCCCGGGCGCCCGGGGCCAGGGCTGGCTGGGACCGTAGAACCGCACCTGGATAGTCTTGTTTTCTCCCCGTTTTCTCCATCGGTGTCACCGTCTGCGAGGCTGTACGGGACCAGTGAGCCTGGCTTCACAGGCGACGCAAACTGGGCACTCGAGGCCTGGGCGCGGGCAGGTGCTGAGCGCTTTCTTTTTCAGAACCGAGGCGTGTACATGTTCCGCATGGACAGTGACCACGTGATCGATGCCACGCTCACGGGAGGGCCTGCCAGGTGAGACAGGGGCCAGGGTGGGGGGCCTTTCAGGCACGGCAGGAGTTTTTACTTAACGTTCTTCCCATACGTTTGGGAATACCCTGGCGGTCCGGGTTAGGACGTTCACTGCCAGGGCCGGGCTCCCTGGCCGGCCTGGGCCCTGGGTCCTGCAGCCGCGCCGCTGTCTGGGTCCGTGGGCGCGCGTGCTATGAGCGGGCAGGTGGGAAGGGCCCGCCCGGCTGTTGGACGGTGAGCCATCTCTGGGCTGCTGCCGGCAGGTACATCAACCACTCGTGTGCGCCCAACTGCGTGGCGGAGGTGGTGACCTTCGAGCGCGGCCACAAAATCATCATCAGCTCCAGTCGGAGAATCCAGAAAGGAGAAGAGGTGAGCTCCGCCCCTGCCCGCCCGCGGCGCCCGCCGCGCTCCTCGCCCCTCCCGGCCCTGGCGCGGGGCCCTCGGTTGATACACGACGCCCGCGCGGAGCTGACGGCGCTCAGGTCTCGCGCTGGCGCCTCTGTGGCCCCGGGGTGACCCCGGTGCTCGTACGCCCTCCAGACCAGTACCCGCTCCCGGGTTGTCTGCGAGCAGGTTTCTGGAGCTTGGCTCCTCCGTTAGTCGTCCCTTCCCTCCGCCCTGCGTGTCACCCGTGAGGATGGCCACCAGCCTCCGTCATCGCCTGGATGTTCCCCGACTGGGTCTCAGACGTGATGAGCACGTTTCGGGGCTGAATCGGGGGCCCTGGGAAGCGGCTGCCCGGCGGGGCGGGGTCTGAGGGGGCCTCCCTTCCTTAGCGGGTGAGGAACCCGAGGGTCTTCACTCGGTTGGCGCCTCCAGCCCTTCCGAGAGGACGCTTGTACTTTGTGGGCATCTTACTGGAACGTGCTTTTTAAAATCGAGTTGACCCAAGGCTCATCCTCCGTGTCTCACTACCTGGATGTGAAAGAACCCATTTGAGGCCCCGCGCCTGGTGCCCCTAGGCGGGCGGCGTGGCCTGGGGACAGCGGAGGCCCCCCACCCTGCTCGAGTTGTCGGGGGGCCCCCTTGACGCCACCCCAGCCTCTGCTTCATTGTGCAAGGGAGCCGCACCGAGTCCTCAGGGAAGAGCTGTAGATGGTGGCAGTGCCGCGAGGAGGGCGAGCCCCCCAGCACCGCGGGGCGCCCCTCGGGGCGGGAGGGGCGGCTTCCTGGGGGGTGCCGGCCGCGGCCTGTCCGGCCTCGGCTCGGGGTCCAGGGGAGGCCGTCCCGCAGGCGCCCAGCCGCTCTGACCACGGGGCTTCTCGCGGGGAGACGCAGCCCCGGGGAAGTCCCCGGTGAGGTGAGCGCGCTGCCGTCGGCGGGAAGGGGGAGGCCCAGGGCGGCTGAGGACGGGAGCGGCCTCTCACTGTGTGTCTTTGCGGGCAGCTGTGCTATGACTATAAGTTTGACTTTGAGGACGACCAGCACAAGATCCCCTGTCACTGCGGAGCCGTGAACTGCCGCAAGTGGATGAACTGACGCGACCCCGCGCCTCGGAGGGCGGCTCATCCCTGGGAGCAGCGAGTCCACGCACCGCTGGAATTTCGCAGACAGAAGAGAGGTTTTTGTTTTCTGTTTTATGACTTTTTTGAAAACTAGCTCCTGGGAGTCCTGATTTCCTCGGTCCTTGAGTTAACTTAGGAGCACCAGGAGGAAGCCGACCGAGGCCACTTGACCCAAGCTGCCGAGGTCGAAGATTTGCAGAATGGTCCAGCACTTTTTTTGTTTCCTTTTCCTTTCTTTCTTTTTTCTTTCTGTGGGTGGCTTTTGTTTCCTCTTGTTTCTTTAGTCTCACTAAGGAGAAACTTTTACTGGGGCAAAGAGCCGACGGCTGCCCTGCCCCAGGGCGGGGCCTTCCTATGAATGTAAGACTGAGATCACCAGCGAGAGGGACATGTCCACAGTGCTGGCCACGGCCTTACCTGGGGAAGGGGCAGGCCCTCTGACTTAGGAGTTTTTAAACTAAAGTAGACACCACTGAACAAGGAATGTACTGAGATGACTTCCTTAGGACTAGAGCTAAGGGACAGTAACTTGCACTAAATACATTTAAATACTTGATTCCATGAGTCAGTTTATGTAGTTTTTGATTTCTGTAAAATAAGAGAAACTTTTTGTATTTATTATTGAATAAGTGAATGAAGCTATTTTTAAATAAAAGTTAGAAGAAAGCCAAGCTGCTGCTGTTACCTGCAAAACTAACAAACCCTGTTACTTTGTACAAACATGTAAATATTTTGAGAAAAAAATACAGTATAAAAATAGTTATTGACCAAATGCTACCAGGCTCTGCAGCAGCTCGGGTGCTTATAAAACGTTCATAGGGATGTTACAATATAATTTTGTTATTAAATATGCCATTATAATTATGTAATAACCAAAATTTCCACCTAGAGTGTTTGGGGCTTTTTGGAAACTACGTCTATTAGTACTTGTTTTATACACCTTACTTCTGATAGAACGGAGTGTATGCTATGATTACAACTTTTATAGCTGTTTTGGTAACTTAAACTAATTTTTTCACATTATATTGTTGCATCCCTACTTCTTCAGTCAGGTTTTTGTGCTTTTACAATTTGTGATAACTGTGAATAACTGCTTAAAAAAAACCCCAAATGGAAGCTGAATTTTTCTTCAGCAAAAGTAGTTTTGATTAGAACTTTGTTTCAAGCCACACACAAAACAAAAATCATGTAAGCATACTAGGATCATGGAGCAGGAACTCAAATTTTACTCTCTAGCTTATTTAACACAAAAATTTGGGAGAAAAAAAAAAAAAAGGAGAGATATGACTGCTTGCAACTGCAGGACCCCAGCAATAGGGTTTCGAAAGATGTAATTTTAAGATGTGTTCGTATGAACTGTTTGTTTACATTTCTTTAATTAAAACACACACACACACACACACAGTTTTGTGTTTGCTTGTAGAAACTTAATCAGCATTTTGAACCGGGTTAGCTTTTTATTTTGTACTTAAAATTCTGGTACTGACACTTCACAGGCTGAGTGTAAAATGAAGTTTTTGTGTGCACAATTCAAGTGGACTGTAAGCTGTTGGTATATCCAGTGACGCAGTTCTGAACTTGTAATGTATATGGCATGATGTATTTTTATCTTACAGAATAAATCAATTGTATATATTTTTCTCTTGATAAATAGCTGTATGAAATTTGTTTCTTGAATATTTTTCTTCTCTTGTACAATACCCTGACATCCCACCAGTATTTGTCCTCCGGGTTTTTGTTTTGTTTTCTGTTCTGTATAATAGTATCTAATGTTGGCAAAAATTGAATTTTTTGAAGTATACAGAGTGTTATGGGTTTTGGAATTTGTGGACACAGATTTAGAAGATCACCATTTACAAATAAAATATTTTACATCTATATAAGCTGCCTGAGTCTCTTTTAGCGTTCCGGTCTCAACTCGGAAACCGATGAGCGTTTGAACTAAACCAATAGGCTGGTCTGCCCTTGCTGAGTGAGTGGCCTGTGGATGTAGTCAACTGGCTTCTCTTTCTTTTTAGATGTAAGTTCATAACTCAGGCCAAACAGACTCTTTCTGTGGTCGGGTAAAGAAGGGTAAGTGGTTTCTTTTTAGGATGTTTTCAAGGCCAAAGTGAAAAATCTTTCTGGTGTTTCATTCCCTTGTTTAAACCATTGTTAAATTCAGTCCTCTGATTTATTTTTGGAAGCAGCTCTTCCAGACTTGCTCTGTGTAGAGAGACTTTATTTCTCCTGTTGTGTATATTTCAGATTTAACTCAAAGGAGTTGCTAAGAATTAAACTGCCTAGAATCCCACTCAATTTATTACAACAGCTTGTGCTTCGTGAACAGCCAAAAACAGCTTCTGTACCGCGCGGTGTAGAGCAAGTCTCCATGCATCCGTCATCTGACCGGTCGGCGTTTGCCGCTCGTCGGAAGCCGCCCGCGTCTGCGAAGCTGTCCGTCGGGACAGGCCTGGACGAACCGGTGTCCGGCCGGGCTGGGAGGCCCTTCTTGGCGGCCGTTCCTCCTCGGATCCCACCCCGCCTCTCACCACCCAGCAGGCAAGGAGGGAGACCTGGTGTCACCGCCCAGCTGGCGAGCAGAGTGGTTCCAGCCGCCAGCGCCTCTGACCTCTGTGAACCTGGCCGCTTTATCTAGGCCCCTCTAGTGACCGTGTCTTTCCAGGTCTAGAAATCCTCATCGGGTTTCAGAATTCTCGTGTTAATGCTGTGTTGGGTTATGTTGTGCTATTTTAAAAACTGTTTATTCTGGTGGCAGTTTACTGATGCGTGTCAATTCATTTTGAAGCTTGTTCTGGAAGCATCCTGAGAAGGAATCTGACCTGGGGGGGGGGGGGCGGCACAGGTGCCCTGGGTGTTGGGCCAAGGGCCTGCCTTGGCCTGTTGAGGTCACAGGTTCCCACAAGTTAGTCTCTCCTTGGAATGTGTTCTGGGCTCCTTCTCGGGGGGTCACACTTAGCCGTGGGCAGACGGACAAAGCCAGACTCATACTCGTCTGCACGTTTCTGGCCCCTCTTTCTCGGTGGCTCCTTCCTGCCCCACATTCCGTTCTGCAAATTCCAGTCCATAGGCCCCCCGGCTCGCTCTCCCGCTACGAGTGGGAAACGGCTTCCAGTCAATTTCTGTTCCTGATCAGGGATCTACCCAGAGGCTTCCTCCTGTTTCCTGTCCCACGTGTCGGTAACACACAGGCCTCTCAGCTGTTGGCTTGTCCGGAGTTGACCTTGTCACCTAGGTACGTCATGGCCATTGCCTGCTCTGAGCCGACGTTGGGGTCTGCTGGGCGGAACCCCAAAGCTGCACCACAGTACCTTCTGTTTCCTCAGAACCCATCACATCAGTCTTTGTTTGTTTTAACCATTTTCATGGTACCTGACTGGTTTTAACCTGTATTCTGCATTTCCCTGATAACCGTCTGTGACGTGGAGCCATTTTATGCATCGTTCCTTAAGAGTCTGTGAGTAATCTGTCCACTTTGAAAACCAGTTTGAATTTTCCTTTGGCAGCACTGGGTGTGTGTGGCCGTGTGTCGGCCGCTCTCTGGTTGCCACTGTCCACTCGCAGCGGGCGGGCTTCCCACCGCGGTCACCTCTCCAGTTGCGGGGCGCGGCCTCGTAGCTGCCGCACGTGCTCAGCTGCCCCGGGGCACGTGGGTGCTCCTGCAGGGCTGGAACCTGTGTGCCCTGCGTTGGCAGGCAGAGGCGGCTCAAGCACTGACCCACCAGGGACGTCCCTTAGATTAGTTGAGTTTTAAGCACTTCATACCATCTGGGTACGAGTCTGTGGTGTGTAGATGTCTTCCTCAATGCTGTCTTCATCAGAAGATTTTAATTTTGATAGTCATTCATTGATCTTTGATGACTGCTTTGAAATGAGTAAAGAAATCTTTGCCTCTCCTGTATAAGGAGGTATTTGTCCTTTTTCTCTAAAAGCTTTATAGTTTTATTTAGATCTATGACCATGTTGAAATAAATTTTGTGTGTAAGATAGGCAAGGTTCATTTTTATCTGTAGGAACAGAAAATTACTTCCAGCACCATTTTTATAAAGCTCCTTCACTATCTCTGGAGTTTGCTCAAACTCATGTCCATTTATTTAGGTTTTCTTTAATAATTTCTCTTAGCGATGTTTTGTATTTCTCACTGTACGAATCTTATTTTCATATTTTTGATGCTGTTGTAAATTAGTTACGATCCCAATTATTTTGTATTTTGAACTGTCTGTTGCTGTGATGTGCTCAGTTGCTTCAGTTGAGCCTCTCTTCGACCCTACGGGCCCTCTGTCCGTGGGATTCTCCAGGCAAGAGTACTGGGTGGGTTGCCATTTCCTCCTGCAGGGATCTTCCCGCCCAGAGATCGAACCCGAGTCTGCCTTCATTTCCTGCACAGCAGGCGGATTCTCTACCATCTGAGCCACCTGGGAAGCCAGAGGTACAATTCACTTTTTTAATATGTTTGTGTTATTTTTTGGCTGTGCAGCTTGTGGACATAGTTCTCTGACTAGGAGTTGAACTTGGGCCCTTGGCAGCGAGAGTCCCAACCACCGGACCACCAGGGAGTTCCCACAATTCATTTCTGTGTTGACGTTTTGTCTTGTGGTCCTGATAAACTCATTTGGGTGCCTTCGCTGCAACCGACACACCCACCCCGACAAATCATTCTCGTCCACGTCCACAGCTGACGTGACACTTCACGCTTGGTTTTACTCTGGGTTCTGACTGCTGTATGACACGTGTCCACCTGCGTGACAGGCTCACCCACAGCAGTCGTTGCCCTGCCTGAAGAGTCCTGTGCCCGGCCCGTATCTTTCTCCCCGCATCCTGCCCCTTTTCCAGAATGTCCTGGAATTGGAATCATACAGTATGTAGGCTCTGCAGGTGGCTTCTTTCACTAAGTAACGTACATTAAAGGTTCCTCCAGGTTTTTTGTGGCTTGATAGCTTATTTCTTCTTAGCCCTAAATCCTCCATGGTCTAGATGTAGTGGTTTACCCGTTCACCTACAGGACATCAGAGTTGCTTCCAGATTTTGGCCAAGTACAAATGAAGCTGCTGTAAACATCTCGTGTGCAGGCTTTTGATCGTATGATGCATGTTTTCCAAAGTGGCCATGCCCTTTTGCATCCCCAGCAGCAGTGAAGGAGAGTGCCCACTGCTCATCTGTCTCTAACATCTGCAGAATCTCTAGTGACGTTGCCCCTCAGTATTGATGTTGGTAATTTCTTAATAGACAGTTTATCAATATTATCAATAATCTTAATCCAGCTTTGGTTTCATTAACTTTGTGTTGTTTTCTCTTTCATGTCTGTCTAGTATGTTTTCTTTGCTTTTCTCTTTTTCTACTTTAAGGTAGAAGCTTGTCATTAATTTTAAACCTTTATCCTTTTCTAATACAACTCAGTTCTATAAACTTCCCACGTAGTGAGTGAGCTATATCCTAGTCTTTGATTTGTTGTGTTTTCATTTTCAGGCAGCTGAAAATAGCCTTTTGGTTTCTTTGGGGACCCACAGAGTATTGGGAAACAAGTTCTTGGTTGATCTTCCAGGTATCCACCCATTTACCTGGCTAATTTCTATTGTTACTGATTGCTACTGTAATTTGCATGAGTTGAATTTATATAAATTTATTGATTTCTTTAACGTCCTGGAATGTGATCTCTGTCGGTAAATATTTCATGTGCACTTGAAAAGGATGAGTGTTCTTTATCAAGTTGGTTAATAGCGTTGTTCGTTTTTCTTTATCCTCCTGTTCCGTCCACTTGTTTGGTGACACAGTTGAAGTTGTGTTGTTAGGTTTATAGATGCTTGAGATTATAAAGGGGTATTATTATCTCCAGGGCTACTATTTGCTCTGAAATCTCCTTTGTCTAATATTAATGTAGCTACTCTGGATATCTTCCAATGGGTGTTCAACATTTACATGTCTCCCCATCCTTTCATTTTTGACACTTGCATCATCTTCTTTACAGTGAGTTTCTTACAGGCAGTGTATAGCTGAATCTTACATTTTTATCCTAACTGGGGACACTGACCCATTTACATAGCTGGTACCAGCCTGTTGGTGGGCAGAGCAAGGTCCTCAAGTTTGCTTCCAGGGCCCAGGGGTCCCAGAGCTGGTATCAGATTGCTAGTGGCTGGTCCACAGGCTGCAGAGCTGTGGTTTTCTCTTGGCCAGTGGACGAGGCTCGTTCTGAAGCGCGAGCGGGTCTGCAGCCTGTGTGCTGGTGTGTGTGGGCAAGCCCTGGGGGTCTGAAGGCACCCTGTCTTGAGTGAGTGGGTGTCCGGTTAGATGTCTGGTCAGAGATGTGCCTGCAGGTTGCTGGGCCAGCGGGAGAATTCCAAACTGGTGTTCACCAGCACACCCCAGATAGAACAAGCTCCCAGAAATGGATGCACCAGGGTCTGTCCCTGTCCCCAGGATGCCTCCTGCCTCTTTGGCACTCTGCAAGAGCAGTAGGTAGGTCTGTCTGCCCCAGGCTCCTGTGCAATCACCTGCTTCTGCCCCGGGTCCCAGAGTGTGTGCAGTGGTGTGAGCGTCTTCTCGGGTGAAGTCTGCTTCCCCCAGCTCTGTGACTCCTGGAAGTAAACTGGACTTGTCTTCCTGATGCAAGACCCCAGGGCTGGGGCGCAGCGTGGGGTTTGGACCCCCTACTGCATCACTCTCTCGTCTGTGGACCATCACACACCTGGGGGATGGGACTGGACTAGGCGGTGACTCCATCCTACCTGTGTTGTCGTGTGGATGGAGATCTTTTCTGATGATAGGTTCTGGTCTTTTTCATCAATGGTTTTCCTGCAAATAGTTGTAATTTTGGTGTGCCTGTGAGAGGAGGCAAGTCTTTCTACTTCGCCATCCTGACCACTCACTCTCTTTTCAAGACTTTGGTGAGGCCACACAGGCACAATCTGGGCTCAGGAGGACCCGTTTATAGCTAATCAAATTATATTTAATGTGATTATTGATTCTGATCTTTGAAGGAATTGTTTAGTGTGTGTGTATACACGTATTATCCTGTAACATGTTTCAAGTATGGTAAACTTTGCTTTGTGCTTCAACATAAGGAAAATTCCCCGAGATGCACTTTTAGTGAAAAAACTCACTTTATATTTGGATATGGTATATACAGATGATTCCTAAATTCATACCTCTGAGATATGTCATCCGAAATCCTGATCTATTTTTAACAACTCTACCTGGGTGTTTCATAGGCAACTTGGAGGCTGACGGTATATGAATTTGAACACTTACAACTCACATAGTTCAAGCTAATAAACACCCCTGAGGTTACTTAGGGCTGTGACCTACCTCACTTATTGGTCCATCAGCCAAACCTCAGTGAACTTAGCACATATCACACACACAGAACAGAGAGGCTCCAATACGAGACGAAAGAAGGAGCAAAGAATCCCAGGGTGAATACTCAAAAGGATCCTTTAATGTAAATGTGGATAGTACCATATTCATCAAAATAATTTATATTAACTGCCTCTTAAATATAATCTTATAAATGAATGCCTTCTGCAGTTAAAAGTAATGTGGATTCAGTATATTTAAAATTATTCAGAACATGGTAGTAGAAATTTAAAAATTAACCATCACCTATGAAATCTAAGAAGGGAAATCACGACAAGTTCCTGATCAAATAAATCTGGACAGACACATTAATCTCCTGGGCTTTATCCTTCTACACAAACCTGACTCTCGAGTTAACACTGCATTCTGGTTTCCTACCATAAGGAGGAAATTCCTTAACAGCAGTCCAGAAATGACTTCAGCCTCTTGGGGAAGCACACTTCTTCAGCTCCATGGTGAGGATGAGCACGACAGTCACTGTTCTGGCCACAGCGTCCACCTTAAGATTCCAAATGCCACTGCTGTGAGGGGGAGCCATCACAGATCGCCATGGCAACAGAGCCCTTGCGACTCAGCGGATCGACTGCTCGCAAGCACTGGCCCACTGATACCTGGTACAGCCTGTTATTCCTCTGAAAATAAAGCGGAAAAAAACCACCACAAATTACTTGCGTTAAAAAAACTTACTGCTGGAATAGGAGGCAAAAATCTTGATGGGAAGTGGAACAGAAGATGACATGTGGGCTGCTGCACACACAGAACCACCGTCTGCAAGTGGGACTAGGACCCCTCATCCCTCCCGTCACCATCGGGCAAGTTCCTCACCCCAAAGGTCCACTGCTGGGATCCTCCAGACCCGTGGCACTTCATGAGTCGTGGGGGGTCAGAGGAGCGAGTTTCTGACATATCCAGGCAAAGGAGATTATTTAAGACCAACTCATGTTCTTCATTATAAATCCAAACCTAAGGAAGAAAAAAAAAATGTTAACACCTCAAATTCTGCTTTAGGTTCTGAAATGCAGATTGCACAACCCTTCGCACATTTCGTGCAGGAGGGACTGACTGGACTGAAGCGCCCACTGTTTTACGCCGCTTTAACTCTCGGTCTGTGTGAGGACAGCAGGAGCCCAGCGAGGCTGCTGGTTTGCCCTGTGTACAAGAAGACTCGGGGCTTTTATTATGAGGTCCACATTCCTCATGACATCGGCCCAGAATGTTATACTCTAATCCCAAGGCCCGGTTTCACTGGTGATCTTTATGGTCTCTCAGTTTTTTTCAGGAAAAACAAAGGCCTGGATGTGGCTGAAATAGATAAGTGCAATGAATAATTTTTCTCCAACATGCAGCATCGGTAAATCTTAAAGGAAAACATTTTCTCCTATCCTCTGAGTATTGCAGCTTTTTCGTATGGGTCCAAGACATGTGTGCTGAGTCTGTTGACATGGGGAGAGGCTCTCCCTCACTGCTGCTATGACAGAACATCGCCTATGTTGTCTGGCAGAGGAGCCACTGGCCCACGTGTGGCTGCTGAGAACTGGAAAGGGACGGCTAAAATGTATTTCATTTTAATTAGTTTCAATTTCAACAGCCACACGTGGCTAGGGTGTTTAGGACAGTTCTGTGCGGTCACAGCACAGTATGGATAGGAGAATCACTCCACCTCCTCAAACGTCCTAACATTTCTCTGGAATGAATTTCAGTCATCTCACCCTCCCTACAGTTCACCCCTTCCCTCTCCACAGTACTGACAGCTCTCACACCCAGATGTGGCCCAAAGTCCTTTTCAACCGTGTTTTCCAGTATGTTGACATCTTGGTGTGCACGGACTGTAGAAATACGCTGTTAGGAAACTGCATGCTTTGAAATCTATCCAAAAGAGGCCCAGCTGTTCTTCCCATTCCTGAACGAACCCGTCCGCCACTCACAATCACTGAAAGGGCACATACAGTGTGAGAATAAATTATGTGAAGGACATGAATTGACATTGTGTTGTAGTTCCCTCTGAACTACAAAAAATGAGGAAAACTCAGTTCCACAGAAAACTTGAAAGAAGGTGTACTCCTTTGCCATTTCTAATAAATCCATATAGCTTTCAATTTATACACTTCAAATTCATTCTGTATAACTGAGAAGAATGCTCTAAACAAAATACACAAGAGACAACAAATTAATGATCTCTAAAATCATTCCCAATCTAAACAACAATTTAAGTTCAGCAAGCAGTGCTTGAGAAAGTTCGACAGCCCCATGTAAATCAAGGAAGTTACACCACACGCAAAAATACTCAAAATGGCTAAAAGACTTCAATGTAAGACATGACAGCATACAACTAGAAGAGAACACAGGCAAAACTCTGACACTTTAATTGTCCCAGTGTTTTCTTAGGTCAGCCTTCCAAAGTGAAAGAAAGAAAAGCAAACAAACAAACGGGACCTACCCAAACCTACAAGGTTTTTACACAGCAAAGAAAACCATAAGCGAAATGAAATGACAGCCTACGTATGGACTGGGAGAAAATACTCACAGATGATGCAGCCAGTGACTTAATTTCCAAAATACAAAAATAGTTAATACAGCTTAACAGCAGCAACCACCCAATCAGAAAGTGGGCTGACGACTAAAGAAGACATACAGATGGCCAACAGGCGCAGGAGAGGGCGTCAGCACTGCTCGTTAGGAGGAAAACCACAAGTCACAGCCACAGTGAGCTACTGCCACACTGGTCAGAAAGGCCATCACTAAAGCGTACAAGTAACACGCTGGAGAGGGTGTGGAGAAAAGGGAACGCTCCTGTATTGTTGATGGTGCAGCAACAGTATGGAGGGTCCTCAAAAAACTAACCATAGAGTCACCACATGCCCCAGCAGCCCCACTCCTGGGCACATATTTGGACAAAACCAATTCAAACAGAGCCATGCACCCCTATGTGGATATAACAGGATACTACTACTCAGCCCCAAGAAGGAAATTACGCCATTTGCAGCAACATGGACGGACCTAGAGATGATCCTACTAAGTGAAGTCAGTCAGAGAAAAATACCGTACAATGTCACTTACATGTAGAATCTGTATGTGACACTGATGAACTTGTCTATGAAGCAGAAACAGATCCAGAGAGAACGCGATTGCTGCCAGGTAGGGAGAGGAATGGACTGAGAATTTGGGGTTAACAGATGCAAACTATTAAGATACCACATGGTCCTACCATAGAGCACGGGAACTACATTCAACACCCTATGATAAACCATAATGGAGAAGAATATGAAGACATATATGCATAATATATATGTATAATATGTATGTATGCTACTTTCCTGTATGGTGGAAATTAACATCATAAATCAACGATGCCTCATTAAAAACAAACCCAAAACTAGAGAAGGAAAGTCAGATTAAAACCTTGATGTCTGTTCCCCCCGCCCCCTCAAGAGTGACCACAGGCACTTCCCTGAAGGACCCCGCCGCGGGCATCACTCACCTGGTTTGGGTCACTGTAGTCACACGCCTTCAGCACTACGAGGCCCCCCTTCTCACTCGGGCGGCCCTGGGCCACCAGACACTTGTTGGTCTGAAGGTGATAGAGCTGTAAAAGAAGAGACTGCTCCTAACAACATGGCCCGTATGGATGAATAGTGAGGAAACATGAAAATACTATTTCAAAGGTATGGATTGGCAAGGTCCTAAAAAGAGAAGCATTTTTTATTACTGAATTCTGGCTTCAGCACATAGGATCATCACAACAGAGACTTCAAGATTATAGGCAATTTTAACAACATATGCAGGTGGTGTCAAGTAGAAATTCCACCTAAAGATACAAGATTGCTCATCTGTTCCAGGGGAGGAAGGAAATCAAATTTACCATCTCTGCACCAAAGATGACACTGAGTGAACAGAAACAAGAAGTGGAAACAGCCAGGACCTGGTTCAGTCAACACACCTGAGTGGGGATAAACAGACTGTAAATGCCATAGGAACTGTAGAGATTTACATCAGAGTGTCTCGTCCAGGTAAAGTGGTCAGTGCTTGCTCAGCGGTGTTCAACTCTTTGCGACCCCATGGACTGTAGCCCACCAGGCTCCTCTGTCCATGGGATTCTCCAGACAAGAACACTGGAGTGGGTTGCCATGCCCTTCTCCAGGGGATCTTCCTGACCCAGGGATTGAACCAGGGTCCTCCTGCATTGCAGGCAGATTCTTTACCAGCTGAGCTAGCAGGGAAGCCCGAAGTGATCAGTTTGAACGTTAATGTGATCACATATGCAAGGTGATAACAAGAGGGATTTCAACTATATGGTATGCACCCATTTTTACTTAAAGTACATAGTAATAAACATCTCGATGACTGTTACAAGGTGAAGTGAAGTCACTCAGTCGTGTCCAACTCTTTGTGACCCCATGGACTGTAGCCTACCACACTCCTCCATCCATGGGATTTTCCAGGCAAGAGTACTGGAGTAGATTGCCATTTCCTTCTCCAGAGGACCTTCCCTACCCAGGGATGGAACCCGGGTCTCCTGCATTGTAGGCAGACGCTTTACCGTCTGAGCCACAAGTAATTTCTTTTATAAGGTAGAGAGAACAAAATAGGAGAAAGCTCCAGGCTTCATTCCAGCCACTGAAGAGCTGCTGACACTGAAAGAGCCCTGGGCGTGGGGCATGCGGTCTGCCGTCACTCCACACCGGAACCCAAGCCTCCAGTTCTCCTTTCCCGTCCGCAGCAGCCCCATTTCCCCTTTCGGTTTCCTTTCTGGGCTCTGCCAGATGAATTTTACACTCACGTACAAAGTCTTTATTTGTGTCTTCACATTTATAGCCTCTTGGAAGCCAGCCCATAGCTTAGAGAATGTGCTGTGTTTTCTCTAAAACTGGCAGGTAAGGGATCTTAATATAAACAGCAAAGATACTAAATATACCTGAATAGAGGAAATTCTCCTAAAAAATATGTAATGAAAACCAAGCTAAGGCCTATCCTTAAATATTCTATCAAGAATACAATGTTGTTTATTTTATTAGACAACATTTACTGAAACACTGGGATAGAATCACTTTCTTACCCTTCCGCGCTGCAGGACTTTGGGGCGTTTTGGCCCCCTGTTGATAAAAATGGGTTGCTGGGGTTTGACATTGGGCCCAGATATCTGCATCTCCGGGTAAATGTTATCCAAATACCATTTAAATGATTTACAATCCAGCTTCTTCCTCAGTTCAACACGCTCACTGATGTTTCCATAATTTCTGGTTCTCAGATCAGGTCTTAAGGAAAAATACTGCTCCTGAATTAAAAAAAAAAAAAAAGTAAGTGAACGGGTTTTTTTGTCACCTCAGTAAAGTCATTAGAGAGGAAACACTGAAAGCTGTGTGCGGCAGGAGAGGAAGCGGAGAGGAAGCAGGGGCTGAGGAGGAGCTTGAGCAGCAGCAGAGGAGGAGCCTGGCTCTGCAGGAGTCACAAGAGCTCAGAGAGGGGAGCCGGGCGTCCTCTGACACTGGCTCATTACCTCTCACAGACCAGACACTTGGAAAAGTTAAAAAGGAGTCAGAATAAAAACACGGAGTGAAAGCCTGGGTAGAGAAAGGAGACCAGGAGAGAAGCACCGACGCCCCGTCCCCAGGTGAGCGCCCCGTCTGCAGCCTCCGGAGGCCGGGCCTCACCTTGTACTCATCCAGCCACACGTGCGCCAGCCGCAGGGAGTTGTGCGTCATGGTGTCCTGGCCCTCAGGGGACCCGTACGGCCGCCTTTTCCGGAAAATGTGTCCGACTCTAGAGCAAGGGATGATGAACAGCTTACCTCCACACATCCAGATCTGGTCGGAAGCAGAACACGTGTTAATAGCGCCCACAGTGCTGCGGGGTCAGCACACGGCTTTCATGAGATTAACCTCTATTAAACAGGTGTCTGAGACCCTGCAAGGGGTCTTAGCAGAATAAAGTCAAAGCACGTATTTTAAAATTATCTGTTTTTATGATTTAAAAGAAACAAAACCCTAAAACACTGTGACATTCTTTTACTCTCCTGCGTCTAAAACTGTCTTCCCAGACATGATGTTTTGACAGAACAAGGAAGCTGACCTTCAGGACTTAGGGACGAAGAATGCTAATCAGTCCTCTAAGCTCAGTTTCACACGTACTTTCTCATAAAATACACATTTTTCGAAAAATATTATTTTATAAAAAATACAGAGAGTCAGAAGATCTTAGTTCTGGTCTAAATCTTGCCCTTGACTGAGTCACTTTATTTAGTTAATTTTTATGAGATTCGATTACCTTATCTACAAAGACTAATAATTCTGTTACAGCTCACAAAGTGTAAAGATTACGTAAGAAAAACTGGGATCAATACATTTGCAAAGACACAAAACGACATACACAAGGTATTATGGTATCTGAAAGGGGATCCCGTGACACACCAGGAGATGGGAACGAGAGCAAGAAATCCACGCTCTGCCCCTCGCCCTCTTTCCGCCTTTTCCAAAGCTTGCGTCCTAACCACTAGCACAGCTCCCTGAGCCACGGGCCCCACCCACGACCGTCATCTTTCCAGCCTCAGCAATGAGCGAAGAGACTGTGAAAGGTGTATTTCTTCTGTAGGTTGGAGGAATCTGTGTATACAAAGGATTCAGGAGTCTATGTACGGGGCAAATATAATTTATCATATCATCTGGGCTACTCCTGAAAATAAAGGGGAGCTATTAATAAAACTTCTCCAGGAGACAGGTGTAAGTAAACAAGGGTGATCTCGGGCAGTCAGGAAAATATAATGACCAGAACTGTATATATATCCTAGGTCATCAAATAAGATTAATGGACAAAGGAAAAACTCAAAGACCTCTAAATTTATACCACCTATCTGTCTGTACAAAAAAGAGCTTCAAGACCCAGATAATCATGATGATGTGATCACTGACTTAGAGCCAGACATCTTGGAATGTGAAGTCAAATGGGCCTTAGAAAGCATCACTACGAACAAAGCTAGTGGAGGTGATGGAATTCCAGTGGAGCTATTCCAAATCCTGAATGATGATGCTGTGAAAGTGCTACACTCAATATGCCAGCAAATTTGGAAAACTCAGCAGTGGCCACAAGATTGGAAAAGGTCAGTTTTCATCCCAATCCCAAAGAAAGGCAATGCCAAGGAGTGCTCAAACTACCGAACAATTGCACTCATCTCACACGCTAGTAAAGTAATGCTCAAAATTCTCCAAGCCAGGCTTCAGCAATATGTGAACCGTGAACTTCCTGACGTTCAAGCTGGTTTTAGAAAAGGCAGAGGAACCAGAGATCAAATTGCCAACATCCGCTGGATCATGGAAAAAGCAAGAGAGTTCCAGAAAAACATCTATTTCTGCTTTATTGACTATGCCAAAGCCTTTGACTGTGTGGATCACAATAAACTATGGAAAATTCTGAAAGAGATGGGAATACCAGACCACCTGATCTGCCTCTTAAGAAATCTGTATGCAGGTCAGGAAGCAACAGTTAGAACTGGTCATGGAACAACAGACTGGTTCCAAATAGGAAAAGGAGTACGTCAAGGCTGTATATTGTCACCATGTTTATTTAACTTATATGCAGAGTACATCATGAGAAATGCTGGACTGGAAGAAACACAAGTTGGAATCAAGATTGCCGGGAGAAATATCAATAACCTCAGATATGCAGATGACACCACCCTTATGGCAGAAAGTGAAGAGGGGCTAAAAAGCCTCTTGATGAAAGTGAAAGTGGAGAGTGAAAAGGTTGGCTTAAAGCTCAACATTCAGAAAACGAAGATCATGGCATCTGGTCCCATCACTGCATGGGAAATAGATGGGGAAACAGTGGAAACAGTGTCAGACTTTGTTTTTCTGGGCTCCAAAATCACTGCAGATGGTGACTGCAGCCATGAAATTAAAAGACGCTTACTCCTTGGAAGGAAAGTTATGACCAACCTAGATAGCATATTCAAAAGCAGAGACATTACTTTACCAACAAAGGTTCGCCTAGTCAAGGCTATGGTCTTTCCTGTGGTCATGTATGGATGTGAGAGCTGGACTGTGAAGAAGGCTGAGCGCCGAAGAATTGATGCTTTTGAACTGTGGTGTTGGAGAAGACTCTTGAGAGTCCCTTGGACTGCAAGAAGATCCAACCAGTCCATTCTGAAGGAGATCAATCCTGGAATTTCTTTAGAAGGAATGATGCTAAAGCTGAAACTCCAGTATTTTGGCCACCTCATGCGAAGAGTTGACTCATTGGAGAAGACTCTGATGCTGGGAGGGATTGAGGGCAGGAGGAGAAGGGGACGACAGAGGATGAGATGGCTGGATGGCATCACTGACTCGATGGATGCGAGTCTGAGTGACCTCCGGGAGCTGGTGATGGATAGGGAGGCCTGGCGTGCTGCGGTTCATGGGGTCGCAAAGAGTCGGACACGACTGAGCGACTGATCTGATCTGATCTGATCTGATCTGTCTATAATGCGGGAGACCCGGGTTCAGTCCCTGGGTTGGAAGATCCCCTGGAGAAGGAAATGGCAATCAACTCCAGGACTATTGCCTGGAAAATCCCATGGACAGAGGAGCCTGGTAGGCTACAGTCCATGGGGTCGCAGAGTTAGACACGATTGAGCAACTTTACTATCACTTTAAAATATTTATTCTTGTAAAATAAATATAAGGCTTCTCAGGCTTTTGCTATTTTGAATGGTATTATCTATATCATAAATTATGGTGAAATAGTAAAAGAATTTACAGAAAATATGGGATCAAAGATGAAAATTATATTTCACTGCAGTTAATTAACATACAAAAAAATACTTACCCGAAATGAGATTTCTAAATTTTCTCCTCCCCAGATATCCATGCCACTGTCATACTGTCCAAGTTCATTGAAATAGTTTCTGTTCATGGCAAACAATCCTCCAGCCATTGTAGGTGACCTAGAGAAGGAAGACAGTAACTGTACCAATTCTATAGTCAATTATCTACTTGTGTTTTGTTTTTTTTTTTTTTTTTTTTTTTTTTTCCAAAAATTCGGTGCAGTTTTAGAACATTACTAATAAAAAGTCATGTCACCAGCTCAATGAACTTGAGTTTGAGCAAGCTCCCGGAAGCTCCCGGAGACGGTGAAGGACAGGGAAGCCTGGTGGGGTGCAGTCCATGGGGTCACAAAGAGCCAGACATGACTGAATGACTGAACAACAGCAACAATACAAACTAGATGAAGTGTTCTGAAGTGTTTAATTTATGAGGGAGTGAGCGGGGCCGCCTCACTAGGTTTTCTAGATCGTGAGAGCTGGCAAGTGAAGGCTGCTTTTCTAGGCATCACAAGTCCTTTCTTTTTTTTCTTATGACTCTGGTTGACAGGAATCCACCTGAACTGTTTAACTTCTGTTGACAGGCGCAGAGCCCCTGGATAAAAACTGGGCTCCAGGGCCTGACAAGAGACCCGACCAACGCCACACTTTGACCTGGAGGCAAACGTGGTAGACCAGTGGTGCTCAAGCCGACGCTTCACTAAGTATGGAGACATTTTCAGCCGTCACAGCTCAGGGGGAGGGGTGCTGCTAAATACCCTGAGATGCACTAGAGAGCCCCCCATCCCTGCCCCACCCCCCAAGAAGAACCATCTGGCCCCGAAGGTCAGTCCTGCCACAGCGGAGAAACCCTGTGTTTGTGAGCACCTGATGCAGAATGGCTCCCAAAGAGACTCCAGCCTGGATTTCAGTCTCACTTCCCGGAACTCTGCACCAGGAGTCACGGGGTCTAGTCCTGAGCTGCTTCTCAGAGAGACGCAATATTCTCTGCAGGAGAAGACGCTGCCCGTGTATGAATGTGTGTCTATCATTTTTCATATACAATGTCTGCCATTAGAAATAAACTAGGAAATAACCAGGCAATCAAGAAGATAAGTCACACGAAGGTAAAAAAGAGAAACGATCTAAGACAGAGACATGGGCAGGGGTTTCAGACAACAGAGTTCTGTCAGGCAGAGACCAGCAACTGCTCGATATGTTCACATAAAAGACAAGACTGAGGATCTGGTGGATAGTTAGATGCTACCAATAAACCGAATTCATGCATGTCTGAAAAACACTCTGACAATGACAGGAAAAAAATATAAGCAGCCAATGAAAAGAGACTGCCTTCAAAAGAAACAAAAATAAGATGGTTGTTGACATCTCAAAAACAGTAGAAGCCAGAAAGTTCTTGAACAATACCAGACATCTACCAGAAATAGTAGAAGCCAGAAAGTTCTTGAACAATACCTTCAAAGCCCTAAGAATGCATCTGCCAATCTAGAAGTAAATATCAAGTAAAATTATTTTGCAAAATAATGATGAAACAAAGACATTTTCAGAAGAGGAGGAGTAATCTCACCTGAAGTTTCAGCAAAAACAAACACAAAAATGTGCCCTTTAGTCAGAACGGAAACAGATCCCAGGGGGAAGCCTGCAGATGCAGAGAGGATAAAAGGGAACTACACGCCTGCATAGAAAGCGGCTTGTGGGGTTAAACATACACACCCACATTCAACACAATCTGAGGGGGTAACTAGGGTAGGAGGAACATGGTGAGGTCCCTGCTCTGTCTGGACAAAGTACCAGTTTATATTATACTTTGATAAGTCATGGATGAAGGTTCTATTCTCTAATTACCCACTAAGAACAGAACGTGAGGATGTATATAATGTCTAATAATGGGTGGCCATTGGGAACAGAATAATAAATCGGAATTCAGACCAAAAGGGCAAAGAGAAAATAATACAGAACAATTCTAAACTGTCATGCATCTATTAACATGGCCTCAAAATATATGAAGAAAATATATAAAGAACTCCCAGGAGAAACACACACACAACTGTAGTGGGAAATTAATACACCATTTTAAACAACTGATAAAACATAAATTTTTTAAAAAGTATTTTTACAACACAATAAACTTGACCCAACAGATGCTGAATCCCATCTTGACAACTGCAGAAAATACAGATTTGACCACAGTGTAAGCTAGGATTAAATAACGACTACAGAATTTCTATATGCCTGTAAAATAATAAATGTACTGCCAAATAAACTACAGGTCAGAAAAAACACAACAAGGAAGACATTTTTTTAAAAAATGACAATTTAAAATGATATGTCACAATTTGTGGGATGCAGCTAAGGCTACGATTAGAAGAAAACTTACCATCTTTAAATATATATATATATACACACACACACACACACACATATATATATAAAAGAAAAAAGGCTAAGATTTTAAAAAATTTAAACATACAACTCAAGAAGTTAGCAACCTCGCTATACTGAGAGTGAAAGAGCTTATCCTTCCCATTCAGAGAAGGGTGTCACATGATGCTGTCAAAAGTCACAACAAAAAACAATGTTTTTTTTTTTAAGTATCAAAAAGAACCAATACAGAAACAAAATAACCACACTGCAACAGGAAGAGAGGAGGAGCCCCTGGAGTGATGTAAAATGAACTACGGCTTCCTTTTCCCAGCAGAGCAGGTCTGAAGTTAGTGTGGTGTTGCAAAGAGGACGACACATACCCTTTACAGTTCAGGAAGTTATCAGAAGACCAGGAAATAAAACCGGGCGAAAGGCTGCCTCTGGGGGCAAGACTGAGATGGGGCAGGGGTAGACCTGGTCACTTCTCATCCTGAATTGTTCTACCCTGTGACATGTTACTGTGAATACATTTTCGATTAAAAATGATATCAAAAATTAAACAAACACACCCATGAAGACGATGAAGAAACTGACCACTGCGCTAAACAAAGGCTGAGCACACGGAGGTTGGTCTGAGGATCCTCCTCGCCCTGGCGAAGGCGCCTACAGTGCAGTTGGCACTTGCCCGCCTCCAGTCCCAGAACAGGAGGGTGCAGACGGGCAGCCCTGCTCTCCCGAGAGGGGCTCGTGACCGGACTCCCACCTGCAGGGCCAGGAGCAGAGGTGGGCAGAGCCCCACACTGAACGCCCTGGCAGGAAGAAGGGCTGCCAGCCTGTGAAGACACAAGACCTGGGGGTGTCTCCATGGACTTCCCAGAAAACTGCCACAAAGCCTAAGGCCAGAAGACACCCCACCCTGCCAGGAACTCAGGTCAGCAACCTGAGCTGGCCGGGTCTCCATCAGCCTCCCCTCCAAGTCGGCTTCGGATGAAAGGAAGCTGGCAAGTACCCGAAGGCCAGTTGAGGAGCCAGCGGCATTCCAGTGGGAGGTGTGGGGAAAGTGTTCTCGACTACAAGTAAAGACAGGCATGCCTGTGACTGGGCAGCTTCACTCCTGCAAACCAGAAGCCATGAAGAAGGATGCTGACAACAGCTTTGACAAAATTCAATACCCATTTATGATAAAAAAATCTCCAGAAAGTAGGCACACAAGGAACCTACAGCAACGTGATAAAGGCAGAGCAAACATTATTCTCAATGGCGAAAAACTGAAAGTATTTAAGATCAGGTACAGGACAAGGGTGCCCACTGTCGCCACTATTATTCAACATCATTTTGGAAGTCCTAGCCATGGCAATCAGAGAAGAAAAAGAAATAAAAGGAATCCAGATTGGAAAAGAAGTAAAATTCTCAGTTTGCAGATGACATGATACTACAAATAGAAAACTCTAAAGATTCCACCAGAAAATTATTAAAGCTAATCAATGAATATAGTAAAGTCGTAAAGTCACAGGATACAGAATTAATACACAGAAATCCCTACATTCTTACATACTAACAATGAAAAATCAGAGAAGTTAAGGAAACAATCCCATTCACCACTGCAACAAAAAGAATATAATAGCTAGGAATAAACCTAAAGAGACAAGTATATATAGTTTTCTATATACAGTTTAATACAAGTTTAAACTATATACAAGTACATAGTTTTCTGTATACAGAAAACTGTAAGACATTGATGAAGGAAACCAAAGACAACACACAGCTGAAGAAATATCCCATGTTCTTGGATTGGAAGAATCAATGTTGTGAAAATGACTATACTACCCAAAGTAATCTACAGATTCAGTGCAATTTCTATCAAACTACCAATGCCATTTGTCACAGAACTATTAATAATAGAACAAAAAATTTCACAATTTGTATGGAAACACAAAAGACCCCAAACAGATTTGAGGGAAAACACAAATCTGGAGGAATCAACCTTCCTGACTTTAGACTACACTACAAAGCTACAGTCATCAAGACAGTACTGTATCCGCACAAAAAGAGAAATATAGCTCAATGGAACAAGACAGAAAGCTCAGAGATAAACCCACGCACCTACGGGCACCTTCTCTTTGACAGAGGAGGCAAGAACAATGAAGAAAAGACAACCTCTTCTGTAAGTGGTGCTGGGAAAACTGGACAGCTACATGTAAAAGAATGAAACCAGAACACTTCTAACACCATACACAAAAATAAACTAAAAATGGATTAAAGGCTTAAATATAAAGTCAAAGTGAAGTTGCTCAGTCATGTCTGACTCTTTGGGACCCCATGGACTACAGCCTACCAGGCTCCTCCATCCTTGGGATTTTCCAGGCAAGAATACTGGTGGGGTTGCCACTGAAGCCAGAAACTATAAAGCTCTTAGAAGAAAACATGTGCAGTACAGCTTTGACATAAACGATAACAAGATCCTCTTTGACCCACCTCCTAGAGTAATGGAAATAAAAACAAAAACAAATGGGGTCTAGTTAAACTGAAAAGCTTTTACACAGCAAAGGAAACAAGATTAAAAGACAAGCCTCAGTGAAAGGGGAAAAAAGACAACCCTCAGAATGGGAGAAAATAATTGCAAATGAAACAACTGACAAACATTAACCTCCAAGATATACAAGCAGCTCATAACAGCTCAGTATCAGAAAAACAGCCTCATCAGCTAATGGGCAGAAGACCGAAACAGACACTTCTCCAAAGACGTGCAGATGGCCAACACACACATGAAAAGATGCTCAGCACCACTAACTATTAGAGAAACGCAAATCAAACTGCAATGAAGTATTACTTCACACCAGTCAGAATGGCCATCATCTAAAAAGCCACAAACAATAAATGCTGGGGAGTGTTGAAAAAAGGTAACCACCCTACACTATTGGTAGGAATGTAAACTGATACAGCCATTATGGAGAACAGTATGGAGATTCCTTAAAAAACTAGGAATAAGTCTACCATATGACCCAGCAATCCCACTACTGGGCGTACACCCTGAGGAAGCTACAACTCTAAAATTAGACACGTGTGCCCCAGTGCTCACTGCCGCACTGTCTGCAGTAGCCGCGACAGTGGAAGCAGCCGAGATGCCCGTCTACAGAGGGGTGACTGGGTGAAGGAGACGCGGTCCATACATACAGTGGACCATCACTCAGCCGTGAAAAGAACGGATTTGAGTCAGTTCCAGTGGTGGATGAACCTAGAGCCTGTTATACAGAGTGAAGTAAATCAGAAAAATAAATATACATTAAAACACACACATACATATATTTAGCTATGTATGGTGTGTATATATGTAGTGAGGACAGAGCAGCCTCTTGTGATGCAGTCCATGGGGTCACACAGTTGGCTGTGACTTCCTGACCGAGGAGCAGCATGAATCATGCACAGTGGCACTGATGGGCCGTCTGCAGGAAAGGGATTGGGGACGCGGTGTAGAGAAGGGACTTGCAGATACAGGGGGAGGGAGAGCGTGGAACGCATGAAGGCAGCCGCATCGACGTGTACACCATCACGTGCAGCACAGACAGCTGGTGAGACGCTGCTGTGGAACACGGCGAGCGCAGCCTGGCTCTCTGACGACGCAGAGGGCTGGGATGGGAGGGCGAGGGACAAGATGTGTATAATTATGGCTGGTCTGCGTTGTTGTGTGGCAGAGACCAACACAACATTGGAGAGCAACTTTGCTCCAAGTAAAAAATACATTTAAAATAATGCTGACGACAGTAGTGTGTATAAGGGGAAAAAAAAAAGGAAAACAACCCAACTGCCCCACCAACAGTAACTGGATAAATGTTATGATGTGTTAATATAATAATTATAAAAAGCAATAAAAATGATTCAACTACAGCTATGTAATGCAGCACAGAGGCTTTTAAAGCAATGCTTCTAAAAGCAAGATGAGTCACAGCTTCATTTTCATGAAGTCTGAGAACAAGGAAATCTGGACTAAATCACCCTGTTTGGGGTACATCGGTGGTGAAACCATAGGAGAGCAAGGCAACGATGAGACTCAGGGTAGCGACGCCTCTGGGGCCCAGGCCAGGGGCTGTGCCAGGAGAGGTGCAGAGGGCATGCGGGCGCTATTTCCTGACCCAGGCGGAGTTTCACAGGTGTTCACATTACAATCATTTACTAAATTGTAGGCATATATATACACACACACAGATGTGTACTTTTTTACATATGCTATTTTTCACAATAAAAAACTTCTTTAAAAAAAGAACAGGCCCAAGAACTTTAAAAAAGTATAAATACAGATAAACATGAGAAATTTAGAGCAAAACAGAAATAAGGAGAAATAACATATAGGAGCAGATTTGTAACATTCAAGAATATGGATGAAAACTGAAAATAATTCATACACTACGACTGTGTGGTGCGCCCCGTGTAGCTCAGTTGGCAAAGCCTCTGCCTGCAGTGCAGGAGACCTGCCTTCGATTCCTGGGTCGGGAAGATCCCCTGGAGAGGGAAATGGCACCCACTCCAGTATCCTTGCCTGGAGAGTCCCGTGGACAGAGGAGCCTGGCGAGTACAGTCCATGGGGTCACGGAGTCAGACACGCCTGAGGGACTACACCACCACCGTGGCTTTGTGCACTCCTGGTGGGAATCCATCCTAAAACCCTAACTGTAGTTATGTACTAAATGTTCTTCACAGCACCACTCACACTAGCAGAGAACTGGAGATGTGTTATGACCAACGCAGTAACCACGGGCTCTGATAAAAACAACGTAACACGGGGGCCTCCAGGCTGTCCGACACAATTATCCCAGGATACTGTTGACTTCTGCCTTTCTCACTGAGATATAAATCCTGAGAGCATGGACAATTTCTATCCATACATCTTTCCTTAGGTCTTGTCGGAGCACATAAACTCAGCAAGCACTAGAAAGTCTGTCACGGACAAACAAGCAACACTTGTGCCTCTGCAAAGCTTTGAGCGTGTTTTCTCTTCGGGGAACTTTTCTGACAGACAGGAGAAAGCTTACTTTATTGGTGCAGTTGCTCCCTCCGGTCCCCCGAGCTCGGAGAGTGGGACGAGGTCCCACTTGAAGTGCAGCCCCCAGTTGAAGCCGCCCCGCACCACCGGGGACGAGCTGTAGGCCAGCGTGTCGGCGCTGATGATGTCGATCACCGGGCACACGACCGTCCGCCGGTCCTCCCGGATGGCGGCCAGCAAGGGCTGCAGCCACAGCACGTTCACCTCGCAGTGGCTGTCCAGGAACACCAGGACTTCTCCTGCGGAGGAAGCCACAGAGGCCCTGAGGTCAGTGCCACTCGCCAGTCAAGAAGCCCCCAGCTCCAGAGAGAACACCTGTGCAGGTGAGAAAGCTGACCGCCACCCTTCCAGCCCCAGCTAGCAAAATCGGTCCTGGGAGTCCATCAGCCGGGAAATCCTGCTTCAAGGGTGCTGCCACGACTGAGAACATACACAGACCATAAAAGCAAGTCTTGAAAAAAGTTACAGTTACAAACAATTCATATTCTCCTCAGTAAAAAAAAAAAAAAAGACTCTGAGGCTCACAGGAGCAATCCAGTTCTCTGACAGCCAGGTATGGAGCAGTGCAACAGGAGTGGTCAGCTGTGTCTATCTTTATTACAATTATTATAATGGATATATTTGTGAATTTACTATGTAACACGTCCCTGCCTCAGCAAACCGAGGCTAGAGAACATAGCTCACTTTCACTGGTGACTCATAAACGTGACCTGTTACCGATTATTTCAACAACACAGGGTTCTCAGGAGTGAGGGCCATGTGGCCGGCTCATCACACTGCCACATGGTTCCCTGCTCCCGTGGATCCACCACTCGGCAGCCACGTGACCATCTCGCCCTCCATTTCCCACATTTCCTTTCTAATTCCCTCAGTCTCATGGGCCACAGGATACACTTTTCTTCTCGTCAGTAAAATAAAAATCATGAAGATTTTCTCATGCACTTTTAACTGCTTGATAAACATGAGCAGGAGTGAGGGTTTCTTTGATAACTTAATGGTTATTCCTGAACACCTGAGAAACTTCGAATCTCGTCATCAGACAGCATTATTATTATTCCAAAGCTTTATCTATGAAATAAATGTATTGATACAGATTTTACATGGACTTTATAAAGCAACCAATGCATCCTATTTCAACTACCAACAGCAGAACCTCCAGCAAGAAAGTCCTCCAGCATGACAGTGACTTGGCCGTGTCCTTCAGCGCCTGCGAACGACCTTCACAAGGTCACCAGACGTCATTTAATACAGAAAGGCAACTGTTCAACCTCTTATCAAGGTTCCTTTGAGGGGAAAATTACTAACAGCTTTTCTTAATTCAAAAAATATTACTTTTTCTATAAAAGTCAGTTTAACTAAATGAAGGAAGATAATACATGGTCACGCTGAACCTGAGACCGATTTCCCCAAAACTTTTTTTTCTGACAGATCCCAAACAAGGACCAACATAAAGAAAAAAACTAGATGATGACTGTTGCCTGAAAAAGCTTGCAGTAACAACGTACTGAGAAAGTACAGTGTTCTGTGACACGACCTTGCCGTACCCCACAAGCACCCCAGTTTCCTATCTTGTGCCTTCTGTAAATCAAAACAGCGAAGTCAGAGTCTTTATTTGACTAGAACTCTACAGAAGAAAAATCTTAAGCCTTGAATTCAACCTGCATGTGAGTGGACTGGATGGAGGGGAGCTCTGTCTCATTTTTTCTTAACTGCTTCTGTTCACTGCAGGTGTAAGACAAAGGAGGCAAGAAGGAAGACTGTACAAATGAAGTCACAAATAAACCCCGCAAACGGGACAGGGGGTGTACAGGAGGGGTGGCAGCAGACAGCAGCACGAACCCCACCATGAACCCCAGTGACCAGTCATCCTGAGGAGGGCAGTGTATGGGAAGGCAGATTTTCTCACTATGAGGGGATGCCCCACCAAAGTTTCAGAATTCCAAAGTCATCTTCGTGATTTTTTTTTTGGGGTGGGGGCCGCCATACTTCCAGGTACTACATGAAATATTAGACACCTAATATTTCTAAACAGATTCATTTAACTTAAACAAATGTATTTTAAAAAGGAAAAGCTTTTACCCAGATTGTAAATGAAAATTACCGGCACCAACCTTCCATAGAGATAAACAGAAATCTGAACCGATACGATGTAGCTTAAGAGAAACAGAGAAGCGGACCAGTGAGGACTCCAGAGCTCGCCTTCCTGGGGCCTGGGCTTTGGGACAATGGGGCTTAGTTACAACGGGGCTCCGTTAGGGAAAGGCCTTTCCCAAACTCCACAAGCCTCATCTCTCCTGATGCCAGTGCCCACTAAGACTCCACTTGTCACAGACCGATGCGGAATCAGGAGGACAGGAGAACAGAGCTCTCATCACTCAAGAGCCAACGGGAGGTTCTACCTGTCGCGTGGGCGGCTCCGATCATTCTTCCTCGAATCAAGCCCTCGCGCTTTGGATTTCTTATCACTTTGACTTTTCCAGGGAGGTGTTTTTGGACGTATTCATCTAGTTCTCCTTTCAAATCATCTGAAAATTGAAGATCGTTCAAAACACATGAGACACACGCACAGGTATTTTAGACACTCTAGAGCCGCACCTGGTGCAGCAACAACATTCAAGTGAATGCTACAGAATCCTCCGCTGTAAAAGGAGAGCATAGCTTATCCTGAAAGGAAGAAAAAGGAAGAAAATGAGGGATAAGAGTTGGAACACTAGCCTAAAGGAGTAGTTACTTAACTTACAGACTTTTTGTATTTCCATAGCAACTAACTCAACACTTTGCATAAAGAATGTTTAAAATGAGTATTTTGAGTGTATGAATGTTCAGCTGACTACATACAAATCAGACTTAAAATAAAGAACAAACAGATATGTAAATGCCTTTTTTCAAAGTAATTTAAGTCCTACTCCATTTCAGAATAGTTGAAAAATAACTTCTTTGCCCTACCAAGAATTATATAATAGCAGCAGTAAATACATTCTTATACTAATTTATAATTTAGCATCTTCCATGGGCACTATTTTTTTTATAAATTCTAGCTCATTTACCTTTAAATTTCATAACTTCAGACATCATACAAGATCTAATAAGTAATTCTTTCCATAGTTAGCATATAAACCATTGTAACTGATCATGAGTTTTCTCTTTTAGAAAAAAATACCCACAGAATGAAAAACAAATCACAGGCTGACAGAAAAAAATAAATTCAACACCATAAATTCTAGAATTACATTACTTAGCCAATCTTCTACTTGGTCCAGATGCAAATTCTTAGGTTTTTTAATCATTTATTTTTTTAATTAATTTTTCCCTGTTTCTCCTATGAGGTTTCAACGTTTACCAAGGTTTGAGAATTTTACTCTCGTTGATCTGAACATACATTTACTCATTTTGTATACTTAAGTATACTGGCATACCAGTTCTGTTGTTGATACATAAGGAATGCTTAATCAAGACTCACGTTGTGAAAAGACATATATCTCTGCAGCTTACTGTTAATGAAAAGAGCAGAAAGCTTGAAAGGTGGTGGTTTCGTCACTCAGTTGTGTCCAGTTCTCTTGCACTCCCATAGACTGTAGCTCACCAGGCTCCTCTGTCCGTGGGATTTTTCAGGCAACAGTACTGAAGTGGTCTGCCATTCCCTTCTCCAGAGGATCTTCCTGACCCAGGGATAGAATCTGTGTCTCCTGCACCGGCAGATGGATTCCTTGGGTCTAATTTCAACTCTACCAGGTAACATCTTGAGCAAATTACTATTTCCTCTTCTGTAAAATGGGAATATCACCTCTCACAAGGTTGAGGACTGCCCTCCATCCTGCTTTGTACATGAAATCACTCTTAGGAAGAGTCTATGCTGAATTAAAGAAAGGTAAGAAGCATATTAAAAAGCAGAGACATTACTTTGCCAACAAAGGTCCGTCTAGTCAAGGCTGTGGTTTTTCCTGTGGTCATGTATGGATGTAAAAGTTGGACTGTGAAGAAAGCTGAGCATTGAAGAACTGATGCTTTTGAACTGTGGTGCTGGAGAAGACTCTTGAGAGTCCCTTGGACTGCAAGGAGATCCAACCAATCCATTCTAAAGGAGATCAGTCCTGGGTGTTCTTTGGAAGGAATGATGCTGAAACTCCAATACTTTGGGCACCTCATGCGAAGAGTTGACTCATTGGAAAAGACCCTGATGCTGGGAGGGATTGGGGGCAGGAGGAGAAGGGGATGACAGAGGATGAGATGGCTGGATGGCATCACTGACTCGATGGACTTGAGTCTGAGTGACCTCCGGGAGTTGGTGATGGACAGGGAGGCCTGGCATGCTGCGATTCATGGGGTCGCAAAGAGTCGGACACGACTGAGCGACTGAACTGAAGTGAAAGAAGTATGTAGTAAAGCATAAAGTACCAGTGTTCAGAGACCATCTAAGAGCCATCACAGTGCCATCCACTTTATCTGGAGGCAGCTGATGTAACAGATTGACAAGATAAACCTAAGCCAAAGCGTTTTGCCAAGTTAAAGCTAATCCTAAAAGGTCACATACTGTGTGATTCTGTTTATATAACAACCCGATGACAATACCATAGAGATGGAAACAAAATCAGAGATGAGGGCTGCCAGGAATTAAGGACATGTGGGGAGAAAGGTGCGTGTGAATACAGAGTGGTAGCAGGCAGGAGATCTTTGGGGTGATGGAGTAGTCCTGTCTGTACCGTGATTACAGTGGTGGTTACAGAAATATACTCATGGGATAAAATGGCAAATAACTGTACACACGCGCGGTATCAGTGTTAAATTCTGGCTTTCAATACTGTGTTATTATTATGTAACCCATGGCGGAAACGGGGTGAAGGGGCACACAGGACCTCTTTGTAACTCACTGCAAATCTGTGATTATTTCAAAATAAAAATATTATTTTAAAAAGGTAAGCCAAGGGGAAATTTTCAAGAGCCTAATTTGGGTAGCATAGTTTGAAAACAGATTACACAGATAATGCAGTTTCTCCAAAATCACACTACAATCAGGCGTGTAACTGTGGTTGGCTCTGTCACAGCTGCATGCACAAGGGTCCTCCCATCTTTCGGGGACTGAAAGGCCAACGGTCATTGCTACAGTGAACCGAAGCAGAGACCCCACACTGCCAGTTACAGTATTCCTCACCGAAGCCACTGTCATCGTCCACGAGGATAATTTCATGAAGAAGCCGGGCTGGCGTGCGGTCCAGGACACTGTGCACCGTCCGGAGCAAGGCAGACAAAGCTTCATTGTAGAAACAAATAACAACGCTAGCAACTGGCAGATCCGCCGGGTAAGACTTGTCTTTACATCTGGAAAGACGAATATCAGAAAATGCTGACATTTCAAAAAGCTCGAATGTTTTAGGTTATCCTTCACTAAACATTAACTGCTCCCTTGTTGGGCCTCTTCTTTACATCATTAACAATTTTTATTAAAAAGTGGCTAAGGAATTAATGTGGTTTCTTATTCAAGAGTTTTATAATTGTTAATAATTTCTCCCTCCGTTTCCTGCTACTCTGCTTATTTTTAAGTCAATTCAAGTTTTTAAAACTTGAATTTTTTCTTCTTTGGTACAGAGGTTACACAAAAATGTGTTTTTACTGAAATCACTGCAAGTTTTTAATGCAGCACTCAACAACTGATGTTCAGTTTCTTCTCAATGAAGTTTCAAAAGGAAATATGAATATCTGTATTTGAAAATTTTAATTTTTGCTCAATCATATAAAAAGATTTGAGTAAACTATGACATATATCAGGATAATGGACGAGCTTCCATGTAAGCAACTCTTTGATTTTAAAAAAGGTTAGGTGGCTTTAAGTGACCACAAGAAAAAAAAAAAACCACTGACTTAAAAAATAAAATCAGGAATTCCATGTTCTTCTGCACAGCATACAATGCCTTACAACGTCTGGGCCCTGCCTACTTTCAGCCTCTTGCCATTCTTTCACTACAGGCAAACAGAACTGTTTCCGTCCCTTTGACAAACGCTGTTATCTCCTGCCTCAGCCTGTTCCCATACGGGGGACAACCTAGCTGTACAGCACTGCTCAGTCGTCCCTCTCTCTGCCGCTTCCCTGGTCACTCTGGTGTGGGGTCCCTGTCTCACCCGTTCCTATCACAGCCTTCATTCTTGTGCTACTGTAATTACTCACTTCCTTATCAACCTCCCCTGACAGACACTAAGCCCTGGGAACCGAGGGGCTATGTCTTATTTTATTTCCAGGGCCTAACAGAGTGTCCAGCAAACAGACGGTGCTGAAACAGATCTGTAGAGTGAATGACTGATTGACCGTATGAAAGAAGAGCCTTTGAAAAAACAAAAAGAATGAAAACAGAAAAGTGAGATCACGAGTAGAATTCTTCGCTGATGTGAATTCCTTTTTGTTATGAATCCAATAAACAAACATTTAAAATAAACATATACTCAGAAGGTTACTTAATTATATGCAATTAGTACCTCCCTCCTTTTTCATATTTCACATTTCAAAAGAAACACAGCAAGCTCTAGAACCCTATTAGTACAATCTCAGACCATGTGGCTTCAAGCATAAGAGTGGAAATAAATCTGTCTTAAATTTTCTAGTATCCTGAATGACGAAGCCTAATTGCAGATTATTAATAGGATGGGGGAGCCTGGTGGGCTGCCATCTGTGGGGTCGCACAGAGCTGGACATGACTGAAGCGACTCAGCAGTAGCAGCAGCAACACCCCCATGACTTATCATACCGCACTAAAAGCACTGTGTTATTAAAATGGCGAGCAGAAACTAAGAAGGGACGTACGCTGCATTCCTTGTATCTGGCACGTCTCTGTGGTAGCCCAAGCGGTTACTGATAAGCATATTGAAGGCATGTTTCTGATACCCCAAGTCTCTCAACTCCTGATCACGTTCATTAAAAATCATACCTGCAAAAGAATGAAGTCACAGTCAGTGAATTAAATCTGGAAATGAATGCTATAATTCCTGTTATGATCTCAAGAAAATCTTGGGGATTTCCCTAGTGGTACAGTGGATAAGAATCCGCCTGCCAATGCAGGTGACACGGGTTCAACCCCTGGTCCAGGAAGATCCCACATGCCACGGAGCAACTAAGCCTGTGCACCAAAGCACTGAGTGTGCACTCTAGAGCTTGTGAGCCCCAACTACTGAGCACACGAGCTGCAAGTACTGAAGTCCAGGTGCCTAGGCCTGTGCTCCGCAACGAGAAGCCATCGCAATGAGATGCCCACTTACCACAATGAAGAGTAGCCCCTGCTCGCCACAACTAGAGAAAGCCCAAGCAAAGCGACAGTGCAGCCAAAAAAAGTAAATGAATAACAAAACTTAAAGAAAAAGAAAATCTTGGCTTTAACTTCTTATAAATAGGTAACAGCCATGTTTCTCAAACCTAGTTTGTCTCCATTTTCAAAAAACTGTATCAAGGTTTAAGTCAAACTTTCCTCAAAAAAGCAAGTGTACCTGAACCATAAATTATGGCTCATTAGCCATAATTTAAGACTTTTCAAGGAAAAAAAAAAAAAAACTTACCTATGACAAAGAAAAAAAGAGACTTAATGATGATTTATACCATAAAAACAACAGATTACAGAACCCCATATGCATCTCAACAGGCCCCAATTAACTGGGCAAGGAGTTTTTTTGGTTCTGTTTTCTAGAAAAAGATTTTTACCCCAAGTTTTTATATGGACTCTTCAACTAGAAAATTAGACTATTGATAACCCTTTCTGTAAAGTCTCCAGTTCCAGACTTTAATCAACTTCACAGTCAAGAAGGTCCACCACAGAGCTAATCAAAATCACTATAATTTAACACCTTTGCTCTCACACAGTCAGAAACCTCACCTTTACCTAGCACAGTAAGCTTCCTTTTGCTTTCTCTTTCCCACATCAAACATTTAGCCTCTGCTCACAGAATGATTCCCCTATAATAGCATTTCCTGAAGTCGAGTCATGGAAAACTAATTCCACTGGACATTCAGTTCAGTTGCTCAGTTGTGTCTGGCTCTTTGCGACCCCATGAATCGCAGCACGCCAGGCCTCCCTGTCCATCACCAACACCCGGAGTTCACCCACAGTCACATCCATCGAGTTGGTGATGCCATCCAGCCATCTCATCCTCTGTCGTCCCCTTATCCTCCTGCCCCCAATCCCTCCCAGCATCAGAGTCTTTTCCAATGAGTCAACTCTTCGCATGAGGTAGCCAAAGTGTTTCAGCTTCAGCATCATTCCTTCCAAAGAACACCCAGGACTGATCTCCTTTAGAATGGATTGGTTGGATCTTCTTGCAGTCCATGGGACTCTCAAGAGTCTTCTCCAACACCACAGTTCAAAAGCATCAATTCTTTGGTGCTCAGCTTTCTTCACAGTCCAACTCTCACATCCATACATGACTATTGGAAAAACCATAGCCTTGACTAGACAGACCTTCGTTGGCAAAGTAATGTCTCTGCTTTTCAATATGCCATCTAGGTTGGTCATAACTTTCCTTCTAAGGAGTAAGCATCTTTTAATTTCATGGCTGCAATCACCATCCGCAGTGATTTTGAAGCCCAAAAAAATAAAGTCTAACACTATTTCCCTATCTATTTCCCATGAAGTGATGGGACCAGATGCCATGATCTTCGTTTTCTGAATGTTGAGCTTTTAAGCCAACTTTTTCACTCTCCTCTTTCACTTTCATCAAGAGGCTCTTTAGTTCTTCACTTTCTGCCATAAGGGTGGTGTCATTTGCGTATCTGAGGTTATTGATATTTCTCCCAGCAATCTTGATTCCAGCTTGTGCTTCTTCCAGCCCAGTGTTTCTCATGATGTACTCTGCATCAGATCAGATCAGATCAGATCAGATCAGTCGCTCAGTCGTGTCCGACTCTTTGCAACCCCATGAACCGCAGCACGCCAGGCCTCCCTGTCCATCACCAACTCCCGGAGGTCACTCAGACTCACATTCATTGAGTCAGTGATGCCATCCAGCCATCTCATCCTCTGTCGTCCCCTTCTCCTCCTGCCCCCAATCCCTCCCAGCATCAGAGTCTTTTCCAATGAGTCAACTCTTTGCATGAGGTGGCCAAAATACTGGAGTTTCAGCTTTAGCATCATTCCTTCCAAAGAAATCCCAGGGTTGATCTCCTTCAGAATGGACTGGTTGGATCTCCTTGCAGTCCAAGGGACTCTCAAGAGTCTTCTCCAACACCACAATTCGAAAGCATCAATTCTTTGGCGCTCAGCCTTCTTCACAGTCCAGCTCTCACATCCATACATGACCACAGGAAAGACCATAGCCTTGACTAGGCGAACCTTTGTTGGCAAAGTAATGTCTCTGCTTTTGAATATGCTATCTAGGTTGGTCATAACTTTCCTTCCAAGGAGTAAACGTCTTTTAATTTCATGGCTGCAGTCACCATCTGCAGTGATTTTGGAGCCCAGAAAAATAAAGTCTGACACTGTTTCCACTGTTTCTCCATCTATTTCCCATGTAGTGATGGGACCAGATGCCATGATCTTCGTTTTCTGAATGTTGAGCTTTAAGCCAACCTTTTCACTCTCCACTTTCACTTTCATCAAGAGGCTTTTTAGTTCCTCTTCACTTTCTGCCATAAGGGTGGTGTCATCCGCATATCTGAGGTTATTGATATTTCTCCCAGCAATCTTGATTCCAACTTGTGTTTCTTCCAGTCCAGCATTTCTCATGATGTACTCTGCATATAAGTTAAATAAACATGGTGACAATATACAGCCTTGACGTACTCCTTTTCCTATTTGGAACCAGTCTGTTGTTCCATGACCAGTTCTAACTGTTGCTTCCTGACCTGCATACAGATTTCTCAAGGGGCAGATCAGGTGGTCTGGTATTCCCATCTCTTTCAGAATTTTCTACAGTTTCTTGTGATCTACACAGTCAAAGGCTTTGGCATAGTCAATAAAGCAGAAATAGATGTTTTTCTGGAACTCTCTTGCTTTTTCTATGATCCAGCGTATGTTGGCAATTTGATCTCTGGTTCCTCTGCCTTTTCTAAAACCAGCTTGAACATCAGGAAGTTCACAGTTCACATATTGCTGAAGCCTGGCTTGGAGAATTTTGAGCATTACTTTACTAGCATGTCAGATGAATGCAATTGTGCGGTAGTTTGAGCACTCTTTGGCATTGCCTTTGTTTGGGATTGGGATGAAAACTGACCTTTTCTGCATAGAAGTTAAATAAACAGGGTGACAATATACAACCTTGATGTACTCCTTTTCCTATTTGGAACCAGTCTGTTGTTCCATGTCCAGTTCTAACTGTTGCTTCTTGACCTGAATATAGGTTTCTCAAGAGGCCGCTCAGGTGGTCTGGTATTCCCATCTCTTTCAGAATTTTCCAGTTATTGGGATTCACACAGTCAAAGGCTTGGCATAGTCAATAAAGCAGAAATAGATGTTTTTCTGGAACTCTCTCACTTTTTCAATGATCCAGCGGATGCTGGCAATTTGATCTCTGGTTCCTCTGCCTTTTCTAAAACCGGCTTGAACATCTGGAAGTTCACGGTTCACGTACTGATGAAGCCTGGCTTGGAGAATTTTGAGCATTACTTTACTAGTAGAGGTTAAAAAGAAGAAAAAAATTTCACAGCCAAACAGTCAGGAAAACATCAGATTTTAAGTCAAGTAAGGGCGTTCCCTCGGGGAAGGCAGTGGCACCCCACCCCAGTACTCTTTGCCTGGAAAATCCCATGGACAGAGGAGCCTGGTAGGCTTTTCCATGGGGTCGCTAAGAGTCGGACACGACTGAAGTGACTTAGCAGCAGCAGCAAGGGCGTTCCCTGGTGGTCCACAGGTTAGGACTGAGCACTTTCACTGCCACTTTTTTCTTTTTTTTAATGGGCAAATAATAACAGAAAAAAATTAAAGTTGAGTAGACTTTTGTTCTTAAGAATGCTGATTGTTTTACAGATACACAGGTGTGAGGGGATGAAATACAGAATGCAGTGTTTTCCCAATTTATTATTTGATTTATCCCGAAGATTTTTTCTAAGGGTTTTATGGTCTTTGATCCATTCTGAGTTAATATAATACAGTATGAGGTAAGGGTTCAACTTCATTCCTTTGCATGGGGATATCTAATTGGCCCAGCACCATTTGCTGAAAAGACCATCCTTTCCACATTAGCTGCTCTTAGCACCCCTTTCTGAAAACCAACTGGCCACACATGTTACTTGTTCTTAGATGTTACCATAGATGCTACCTGACCACAGATGTCGGAGGGTCTATTTTTGGATTCTCAGTCTATCCTGCAATGTACGTATCTTTCCTTATGCTAGTATCACACTGTTAGGAAGTTTTGGAAGAGAAGTGTGTGTTCTCCAACTTTGTTCTTTTTCAAGACTTCAGAGCACTGTGCAATTCCTTATCAACTTTAGACTCAGCTACTCCATCTTTTCAACAAAGGCCATTGAGATTTTGGTAAGGCTTACATTCAATGTGAGTTGCTTTGGGTGGCACTGACATTTTAACAGTACTCAGCATTCCATCCACGAACCTAGGACGTCTTTCAATTTATTTAGGTCTATTTTTATTTCTTTGCGTTGTGCTCTGCAGCACAACTGATGTACAAATCTTATACCTCCTTGGTATATTTATTCTTAAGTGCTTCTTTCTGATTCCACTGTAAATAAGATTGTTCTCTTAATTTTACTTTTGGACTGTTCATCACTAATGTCCAGAAATACAACTGGCTGGTATGTGTGGATCTTATACCCTGCAGCTTTGCTGAATTCATTTATTAGCTCTAATTGTTTTGTGATCTTTAGGATCTTTTATAAAGAATTTAGTTTCCGATGGGTAATTTGAGTTTGTCACTTCAAATATCGACAATTCTCTCACTACTATATTCAAAGGCAAAGTCCATTAAAAATGGCAAACCCAATGTTACAACTTTATAAAAATTTTATAAAAATTACTATAAACAAAAAATTAGAAAATTTTCCATTAATGCTTTTAAAAAGCTCCCAATGGCTGTTTGAAAATGAATAGAAGGTATATTTTATGAAAAATAAAGTAAAAGCTTCCTTTTCCTCATATAATTTTCAATACTTTTAACCTCCTGTATTAGGAAATGATTAAATTCTAGAAACTGATGAAATCTGTTTTTACATTTCCTTTATAGTCTGTGGATCTTTCAATCTCTCCGAACCTCTCACTATATGCTTTTACTCTTTAATTACTTATTATTTGATTCTTCAATGAAGATCAAAGTTGTTAAGTTTTAAAGACAACCAAAATGGCGCATATATCCCTTAAAATAAAATTTGCTGAAACCAGGGCTCTAGAACTGCAGTGTTCAGTCTTGCTTCCAAACTGAACAGAATGTAATTTTTGAAGAATTAAAAAACTCCTATATTTAATAAATATATTCCAGCACCTCAGTAATTCTTGTAAGTAAAAATCTTTTTAGATATAAGTAGTCCCAAGGCAACGGCACCCCACTCCAGTACTCTTGCCTGGAAAATCCCATGGACGGAGGAGCCTGGTGGGCTGCAGTCCATGGGGTCGCTAAGAGTTGGACACAACTGAGCGACTTCACTTTCACTTTTCATCTTCATGCACTGGAGGAGGAAATGGCAACACACTCCAGTGTTCTTGCCTGGAGAATCCCAGGGACGGGGGCAGGGGCGGGCTGGTGGTCTGCCGTCCATGGGGTCGCAGAGTCGGACACGACTGACCTGACTCGGCAACAGCAGTCTCTACTTATTTCTAAACCCAATGTTTATGTCCTGTCTTAACTCTGCCTTTCAAAATATGTTAAAATAGTCACTTTTCAACCATTGCTTTCCCTTATTAAATAATGCTACCAATTAAAATCTTCCCCCATAGGTTCCATTTTCTTTCCAACCACTTAATTTTTCTTCCTTTCTACCCTCTCCCTCCTCCCTCCAACTCTGGACCTCATAGTTTCTCCGAAGTCTTCATAAAATATTGAAGTCAGAACTGAACAAAACGGAATATAACTCCTTACTTCGTCTGCAAAAATCACAGGACCCCAGCTAGTTCATGAACAAAATACATCAGTACAGAAAAAAGTCACATGCCTAGTCCTCTGAACAATACGTGATTTAAAGAATATTTGCACTTCCAACGATGAAATATTTCAACACGTTGCTAGCAAATATCAGGTACACTTACCCAATTCAGAAGAGAATTTCACGTTGCCTCTTTCTGGATCTTCAACATGATTATCTATCATACCATCAATTTTGTTTGCTTTGAACTGTGATTCTAGACTTGGACCTCGAGTGAAACGGGGATAAAATTTTTTGGGGAATGGTCCGTGGGGCCCAGACCCCTTGATGGGCACATTCTTAAGTGGCTGAGTCACTTCACTGAAGTTGAAATAAATAAAAAGCAAAAGCGTCCAGGCTGCGGACGTAAAAAGGCATCCATAACAGAAATACCGAAGTGTGACACTTCCCATTATAGACCTAGCATTGCTGAAGGGCCATGTTCAGTTTCCTAAAAGAGAAGGGTAAATATGTTAGACACTTTAAGACACTGAAAAAATTAAATACCAATTTTATATTCACTGTTTCCCAAACTATCAAGTAACACTTCTGAACAATTTACTTAGGACCCCATGTATGTCATGAACAGAGAGTCAGATACAGGGATAACGCTGAATAAAAAAATAAAGGAATTCAACAACCGAAACCACAGACCAATTGTGTTAGTACTGAGAAAACCAACAGCAGCAGGAGAGCTGACCCACTCATCTGCCCAGGTTAATGGATACCTACTTCTTCACCTTTGATCTGGACCACGTTCGCTCTGCTCATATTTTTGAGGTTCTAACTTTTCATAAGTTAAACCTAAGCACTACACAAGTCATGACAGCACATCTAAGGTCCCTTCTAATTGTAAAATTATTAGACTACACCTTTTAATCCAAGAATATTAAAATGTGTTATTATAAATAAGCAACTTTTAAAAAGTTTTTACCTTCCAATCAAAGAGTAAACCTGCCCTAATGCCCACTCTAGATTCAACAGTTTCATTTCAAATTTATAACTGAAAGAGTTCAAATAATCCCACTCTCCCTCTCCTTACGATGTCTTATAAACAACAGGGCACTGAACAGCAATATTTTCCTAAACTTCTTGTAATATCAGGTCTTCACGGAGGCTTCACACAGCCCCCTCAGGAATTGTCTGTAAAGAGCCCATTGCACATACAAAATCGTTTCACTGAGTGTGAGAGCAGAGAAACACTAAGCCATGTACAAACAAGAAATCTACAAAGCAATACTACTTATACATTACTAACTTCTATAGTATAAAATAATTTTTTCAAAAATTATCATGCCCCCCCCAAACCAGGACAAAGCAAATCAGCATCAGATCAGTCACTCAGTCGTGTCCGACTCTTTGAGACCCCATGAACCGCAGCACGCCAGGCCTCCCTGTCCATCACCAACTTCCGGAGGTCACTCAGGCTCACATCCATCGAGTCAGTGATGCCATCCAGCCATCTCATCCTCTGTCGTCCCCTTCTCCTCTTGCCCTCAATCCCTCCCAGCATCAGAGTCTCCTCCAATGAGTCAACTCTTCGCATGAGGTGGCCAAAAGTACTGGAGTTTCAGCTTTAGCATCATTCCTTGCAAAGAAATCCCAGGGCTGATCTCCTTCAGAATGGACCGGTTGGATCTCCTTGCAGTCCAAGGGACTCTCAAGAGTCTTCTCCAACACCACAGTTCAAAAGCATCCATTCTTTGGGGCTCAGCCTTCTTCACAGTCCAGCTCTCACATCCATACATGACCACAGGAAAGACCATAGCCTTGACTAGGCGAACCTTTGTTGGCAAGGTCATGTCTCTGCTTTTGAAAATGCTATCTAGGTTGGTCATAACTTTCCTTCCAAGGAGTAAGCGTCTTTTAATTTCATTAGTTCTTTCACCACATGTCAATTCAAAAGCTTGAAAAACAAAACACCAGTACCCAAACAATCAAAAACATTCCACAACAGTAACACCAATGGGAAATGACCACCACACAAAATGAAAGTCAGACACCAATCAAAGTGCTGTCAGGTCAGCTGCAGCACTGTTAAGTTGACAAGCACAGAATAAGATCCACTTTATTTGGAAGAAAACTTTCTCTAAGCAAAATGAATGGAGCCATTAAGACAAAGGATTCAAGTTACAAATTTGTAACTTTGCAACAAAATGTTGCAGACAATACTGAGTAGAAACATTTAAGTGAAACATTCAGTTCACTCAGTCCTGTCAGACTCTGACGCCATGGACTGCAGCACACCAGACCTCCCTGTCCATCACCAACACGCAGAGCTTGCTCAAACTCATGTGCATCGAGTCAGTGATGCCATCCCACCACCTCATCCTCTGCCATCCCCTTCTCCTCCTGCCCTCTATCAGGGTCTTTTCCAATGAGTCAGTTCTTCACATCAGGCGGCTAAAGTATTGGAGTTTCAGCTTCAGTATCAGTCCTTCCAATGAATATTCAGGACTGACTTCCTTTAGGATGGACTGGTTGGATTTCCTTGCAGTCCAAGGGACTTGCAAGAGTTTTCTCCAACACCACAGTTCAAAAGCATCAATTCTTTGGGCTCAGCTTTCTTTGTAGTTCAACTATCACATCCATATATGACTACTGGAAAAACCATAGCCTTGACTAGACAGCTCTTTGTTGGCAAAGTAATGTCTCTGCTTTTTAAAATTCTGTCTAGGTTGGTCACAGTGAGAGAGTCAATTCCTAGGCAGGTTGATAAAAAGTCCAGGATCCCCAAGGAGGAGAAAAGGGTCTGGTGCTCTGGAAGTAGAGATAGGTGTCTAGAATTCTTGAGGAGGAGGAAAAGACAAACTTTTTTTTTTTTTCTTCCTCTCTCTCCCTCTCTACATTCCTTAGTCACAGTCACAGCAAACTAAAAAGAAACTTTTTTTCTTTAAGCCTAGAATTGATGATTACACAACAAACAACTGTACTAAGGATTATATAAAAACAATGTATCCTGCTTGAAGAGTTTCTCCTTCCTGAAAACCTGGCTAATCCTGTTATGGTAAAATGTAAATTGTGGGTCTAGTAAGATATTTACAATCTTGAGACATTCTTATTGTAATAACTAATTAAAACAGTATATAACTCCCTTGCTAAGACTAGCGAGGTGGGCACTCTCCATCCCCCTTCTGAGGTCTCTGTCAGAACCTTTCTCTGTCCCTTTTTGTACTTTAATAAAACTCTGCTACACAAAAGCGCTTGAGTGATCAAGCCTGGTCCTGAAACTAAATCTTCTTTGGAGATCAAGAATCTGATACCTTTCACCATAAGCCATCAATAGCTTTTCTTCCAAGGAGCAAGTGTCTTTTAATTTCATGGCTACAGTCACCATCTGCAGTGATTTTGGAGCCCCCCAAAATAAAGTCTGTCACTGTTTCCCCATCTACTTGCCATGAAGTGATGGGATCGGATGCCATGATCTTCATTTGCTGAAGCTGAGTTTTAAGCCAACTTTTTCACTCTCCTCTCACTTTCATAGAGGATCTCTAGTTCTTTGTTTTCTGCTCCGCATATCTGAGCTTATTTGTATTTCTCCCAGCAATCTTGATTCCAGCTTGTGCATCATCCAGCTCAACATTCCACATGATGTACTTGCATATATGTTAAATAAGCAGGGTGACAATATACAGTCTTGACGTACTCCTTTCCCAGTTGACAATATACAATCTTGACGTACTCCTTTCCCAATTTGGAACCAGTCCATTGTTCCATGTTCGATTCTAACTGTTGCTTCTTGACCTGCATACAGATTTCTCAGGAGACCGGTAAGATCGTTTGGTGGTATTCTCATCTGTTGAAGAATTTTCCACAGTTTGTTGTGATCCAGTCAAATGCTTTGGCGTAGTTAATAAAGCAAAAGTAGCTATTTTTCTGGAACTCTCTTGCTTTCTCTATGATCCAACAGATGTTGGCAATTTGATCTCTGGTTCCTCTGCCTTTTCTAAATCCAGCTTGAACATCTGGAAGTTCTCAGTTCACATACTCTTGAAGCCTTGCTTAGAGAATTTGGAGCATTACTTTGCTAGCCTGTGAGATGAGTGCAACTGTGTGGTAGTTTGAGCATTCTTTGGCATTGCCTTTCTTTGGGACTGGAATGAAAACTTTTTAAAAAATATAAATTTATTTTAATTGGAGGCTAATTACTTTACAATATTGTATTGGCTTTGCCATATATCAACATGAATCCTCCACGGATGTACACATGTTCCCCATCCTGAACCCTCCCCTCAATCTCCCTCCCCATCCCATCCCTTTGGGTCATCCCAGTGCACCAGCCCCGAGCATCCTGTCAGAAATCAGATCAGTCGCTCGGTCGTGTCTGACTCTTTGCGACCCCATGAATCCCAGCATGCCAGGCCTCCCTGTCCAACACCAACTTCCGGAGTTCATTCAGACTCACAGTCCATAGAGTCAGTGATGCCATCCAGCCATCTCATCCTCTGTCCCCCCTTCTCCTCTTCCCCCAATCCCTTCCAGCATCAGAGTCTTTTCCAATGAGTCAACTCTTCGCATGAGGTGGCCAAAGTACTGGAGTTTCAGCTTTAGCATCATTCCTTCCAAAGAAATCCCAGGGCTGATCTCCTTCAGAATGGACTGCTTGGATCTCCTTGCAGTCCAAGGGACTCTCAAGAGTCGTCTCCAACATCAAAATGAGCATCCTGTATCATGCATCAAACCTGGACTGGCAATTCGTTTCACATATGATATTATACATGTGAAAACTGACTTTTTCCAGTCCTGTGAACACAGCTGAGTTTTCCAAATTTGCTGACATACTGAGTGCAGCACTTTCACAGCATCATCTTTTAGGATCTGAAATAGCTCAGCTGGAATTTCATCACCTCTACTAGCTTTGTTCCTAGTGATGTTTCCTAAGGCCCACTTGACTTTGCATTCCAGGATGTCTGGCTCTGGGTGAGTGATCAGATCATCATGGCTATCTGGGTTATGAAGATCTTTTTGTACACTTCTGTGTACTCCTGCCACCTCTTCTTAATATCTTCTGCTTCTGTTAGGTCCATACCATTTCTGTCCTTTATGGTGCCCATCTTTGTAAGAAATATTCCCTTGGTATCTCTAATTTTCTTGAAATTATCTCCAGTCTTTCCCATTCTATTGTTTTCCTCTATTTCTTTGCACTGATTACTAAGGAAGGCTTTCTTATTTCTCCTTGCTGTTCTCTGGAACTCTGCATTCAGATGGGTATATCTTTCCTTTTCTCCTTTGCCTTCAGCTTCTCTTCTTTTCTCAGCTATTTGTAAGGCCTCCTCAGACAACCATTTTGACTTTTTGCATTTCTTTTTCTTGGGGATGGTCTTACCACTGCCTCCTGGACAATGTCACGAACCTCCATCCACAGTTCTTCAGTGAAACATTAGATTTTAACTAAAACAGGCATTATAACTTCCTAAAATATTTGCTTGTAGGTAGGGGAAAAAAACAAGCAAATAACAACAAAAACAAAAGCACTAATTCTTCAAAAGGCCATGAAATTCTTTAGCTTAAGACTTAACGTCATGGGGCTTCCCTGGTGGTCCAACGGCTAAGAATCAGCGTGTCACTGCAGGGGATGTGGGTTCAATCCCTGGTCCAGAAGCTAAGATCCCACATGCCGTGGAGCAACTAAGCCCACGTACGACAACTACCCCCATGCCTTAGAGCCTGTACTCTGCAACGAGAAGTCACTGCAGCCACAAAGAGCCTGTGTGCCCCCAACAAAGACCTAGCGCAGCCAAAAAATAAATAGAAATAAGAAGACTACCTGTACAGGCTACTCTGATTCCATAAAGAACTGTGAGTAAGAAGCCAATCTCTTCTTCAACTGTGTAAGGAGATTTATATTTAGATTCTTTTCCCCAAACCACTCCAGGCCTTCCCACTTCAACCTTGGCCTCCCTGACAGGGAACACAGAAGGGAGCCACATACAAGGACCAGGAGAGGAAGCCAGCCAACATTTCCAATCAAAGAGAAGCCAGAGTGTGCTAATCAAGGGCTCTGACATTAAGCAGCTCAGGACAACAGTGGGAGGTTAGGGTTCAACAAATGTTAACTTTTTCTTCATTAGGTCTAATTTTAAAATATAACATGAAAGGTATTTGTGACCCTCTGTTCCTTACAATGACCTAAAAGTCCCTATGTAATAGTCTGATTGTTATCTCCCACTATCTTTCTCCTCATTCGTTTTCATCCTAGACACAGTCTCCTTGGTGCTGCTTCTGCTGCTCAGTCACTTCAGTCATGTCCGACTCTGTGCGACCCCATAGACAGCAGCCCACCAGGCTCCCCCGTCCCTGGGATTCTCCAGGCAAGAACACTGGAGTGGGTTGCCATTTCCTTCTCCAATGCATGAAAGTGAAAAGTGAAAGCAAAGTTGCTCAGTCGTGTCCGACCCCCAGCAACCCCATGGACTGCAGCCTTACAGGCTCCTCCATCCATGGGATTTTCCAGGCAAGAGTACTGGAGTGGGGTGCCATTGCCTTCTCCGACAGTCTCCTTATGGGTCACTAAAAGTGTAAGGGATTATGCATGGGTTCTTCCCTCTGCCTAGAATACTTTTCATCCCAGCCCAGGTGGTGTAAGTGGTAAAGAACCCACTTGCCAATGCAGGAGATGTAAGAGACACATGTTCAATCCCTGGGTCAGGAAGATCCCCTGGAGGAGGGCTGGGCAACCCACTCCAGTATTCTTGCCTAGGGAATCCCATGGACAGAGGAGCCCGGCGGGCTATAGTCCACAGGGTCGTAAAGAGTCAGACACGATGAGCGACTTAGCACACAGCTTCACCTCTACTGAATCTTTGCTCAACTATTACCTTCTTAACAAAGCTCCGTCTAGACAAGCAGGTTCAAAACTGCAACTCAACCACCAAACACTAGCACTTCCCATCCTCCCTACTCCATACAACTTACCACCTTCTTACATACATTGATTTTTTTACTCATTATGTTAATTATTGTCTGTCTGCTCCCTGTTAGAATGTATGCTTCATCAGAACAAGAGTTTTTTGTCTGTTCTGTTTCTTGCAGTATCCCCCAAGCTTATAACAAAAGCTAGCACACAGCAAACACTTAATAAATGTTTGTTGAAATTAACTAAAATATTTCTGGAGAAGACTCTTAAGAGTCCCCCTTGGACATCAAGGAGATCAAACCAGTCAATCCTAAAGGAAATCAATCCTTAATATTCATTGGAAGGACTGATGCTGAAACTCCAATACTTTGGCCACTTGATGTGAAGAGCTAACCCATTGGAAAAGACCCTGATGCTGGGAAAGATTGAAGGCAAGAGGAGAAGGAGGCAACAAAGGATGAGATGATTAGATAGCATCAACGACTCAATGGACGAGTCTGAACAAACTCTGAGAGATACTGAAGGACTGGGAAGCCTGACGTGCTACAGTCCATGGGGTTGCAAAGAGTCGGACACAACTCAGTGACTGAACAACAAATCAAAAAATTACTGTAATGTGGTTATCGTGTGCTTGCAAAATGCTGGATTTCCAAACAAATATACTATTCTGTTTGAGCCAAGCAGTACCTTAATGCTATGCATGGAGATCTTATTTCAACCTTATTTCAACAACAGTATGGGCTTCCCAGGTGGCTCAGAGGTGAAGAATCCTCCTGCCAATGCAGGTTCAGTCCTTGGATGGAGAAGATCCCCTGGAGTGGAAATGGCAACCCGCTCCAGTATTCTTGCCTGGAAAATCCCATGGACAGAGCAGCCTGGTGGGCTACAGTCCACGTGGTCTCAGAGTCAGACACAACTGAGCAACTGAGCATGACAACTAGGCAGGACGGTAACCATATTTATTACTGGAAATGGTTCCAACCCCCCCCCCCCCCCAGACTCTCCTTGTCCAATTTCACAAATTAAATAAAGCTCTCTGCTATAAAAAGAGGGGCTACTTTCCACTTTGTCCACTGCATGATTTTCGGCTGCCTCTTGGCTGCCAGCACCTAACGGCAAAATGAAAAAGGTTTCTTCTCACCCATAAGGTTTGACCCACTCCATCAAGATTTTTCACATAATATCCCCAGCTCACCCTCTCCACAAGAGCACATCAAGATTCCTTGGTCTAAACTAAAAAATGTATTAACTCTCAACAATTTTATGGGTAAGTAGAATTTTTCAAGCTATATTATGGTAACTTTTTACAGAAATTTTTTATGTAGTGAATCATTATTAAATCGTTACAAAATTGAGGAACCTATAAAAATGAGAGGAAATGACAAAATCTGGTCATTTTTTAAAAATATAATTAATTCAAAATCTTCAGAAGAAAAAAATTTCGAGAGTCTTTTAAACAGGTCAAGAAGTTAACACCCAAATATAAAGAAAGTGGAAACCAATCAGATGCCTGTTATAAATAAAATAACAAGTCCTTAACAGCTTAAGAAATTAAAACATCCAAACAAAAATCAAAAGGCTGAAAACTGAATCTATGCTAACAAATAATGAATCCACCATCTACATGATAAAAAGTTTTTTGCTTCATGCTGCCATTCCTTCTATATAGCCATGGCCTCAATATCCGAGGCTTGAAAGCTTTTAAAAGGAGGGTCAAAACAAACATTTAAGGTTAGTTAATGCAAAACAACTAGTGACCAAATACTTTCAATCATAAACTTGAATAGTTAATAAAGCAAAAACTTCAGCAGTTAGATACCAAGGTAATATCTTCTTTAAAATGTAAATGAATAAAAGGCTATGCTGAGCTTAGTCGCCCAGTCATGTCTGACTCTTGCAACCCGTGGACTGTAGCCTGCCAGGCTCCTCTGTTCATGAGGATTCTCCAGGCAAGAATACTGGAGTGGGCTGCCATGCCCTTCTCTAGGGGATCTTCCCCACCCAGGGATCAAACCCAGGTCTCCCACAATGCAGACAGATTCTTTACCATCTGAGCCACCAGGGAAGCCCAGATAAAGGGCCAACCACCTGTTTACGTGAATTTTCAGTAGACAAGACAGTGTGGTTTCACGTTTCCTCTAGTCACAGTCTGGGAGCTGCCAGGGAACAGGTGGCTAGGAAGCTGAGAATCGGTTTTGCCAGGGTGGTACAGAGGAAGAACAGGGAAAGGTATATGCAGTGCACTGATCAGAATGACAGGCCACAGATTTAAGCCAGACAAGGAGAGCTGAGAGGCTCAGGAAGAATGAAGCAGGATGAAAAAGTGTGGACGGGCCAATGGGCCCTGGTGTAGCTGAATGGCCGTTGGAGTTATGTTACCAGAGAGAGTGATCTGGAAAGATGCATGTTGTGGTGGAAAATGAGAGGCTAACACTCAGATTCTGGAGAGGTACAGTGAATCAGAGAAGAATCCTTTCCAGACACACAAACTGGAGATACCCCAGTGAACAATGTGCCTATAGTATAAACACTGCTATACTTACTGTATACTTATTGCTTATTTACTTTATACTTATGTATACTTATGGCTTAAGTATACATGTATACTTATGCTATACTTATGTATACTTATTGCTTACTTACTTTTATTTTTCTGGGCTCCAAAATCACTGCAGATGGTGACTGCAGCCATGAAATTAAAAGACGTTTACTCCTTGGAAGGAAAGTTATGACCAACCTAGATAGCATATTCAAAAGCAGAGACATCACTTTGCCAACAAAGGTTCGCCTAGTCAAGGCTATGGTCTTTCCTGTGGTCATGTATGGATGTGAGAGCTGGACTGTGAAGAAGGCTGAGTGCCGAAGAATTGATGCTTTTGAAGTGTGGTATTGGAGAAGACTCTTGAGAGTCCCTTGGACTGCAAGGAGATCCAACCAGTCCATTCTGAAGGAGATCAACCCTGGGATTTCTTTGGAAGGAATGATGCTAAAGCTGAAACTCCAGTATTTTGGCCACCTCATGCGAAGAGTTGACTCATTGGAGAAGACTCTGATGCTGGGAGGGATTGAGGGCAGGACGAGAAGGGGACGACAGAGGATGAGATGGCTGGATGGCATCACTGACTCAATGGATGTGAGTCTGAGTGACCTCCGGGAGTTGGTGATGGACAGGGAGGCCTGGCGTGCTGCGGTTCATGGGGTTGCAAAGAGTCAGACATGACTGAGCAACTGATCTGATCCGATCTGATACTTACTGTAAGCAACCCCCGAAGACACAAGCATTTCCACCTTTTCAAACTCATTATGGTTAGCACAGCATCTATTGTGAACAATTAAGGCGTATTCATGTTCCAAAGAAGTTACAGGGCATTGTTTAGGTTGTGCGCAATGAGAAGAGTATAATAATGTAAGCGGGGCTAAACAGTTTACATCGACAGTTTCATTAGACGTTGTCATTATTTTATTTTTTTACTGAACTGTAACTGGGGTATTTTTATACCTTACAAAGTGATCACCACTCTAAGTTCAGTGATCGATCATCTGTCACCACAAAGTTATTACATCATCACTGACTAATATTTCTTCTGCTGTACAGAAGAACAGAAGAGGAAGTTTATACCTCTTAATCTCCTTATCTATTCCAAGCACCCCACCCTCCTCCCCTCTGGCAATTACCAGCTTGTTTTCTGTATCCAGGAGTCTTTTCTCTTTTGCTATCTTTGTTTTGTTTCTTAGATTCCATATGAGTGACTTATTTCACTAATAGTGAAATATAATACTTTCTAGGTCCATCCCTGTTGTCACAAATGGCACAATTTAAGATGATACTAAAATCATTCCACTAATTTTCCAGTCATAGCCTACTAAATGTACTGAGAGCAATCTAACATTTTTCTTCTGAAAATCATTAAATAATTCTAGAGAAAAGGCTAACAGTGGAATCACATAAGAGTTTTATATGCCAGACACCACTCTAGGTGCTAGGGATTGATACTTTAAGTTTTCCTATTATGCTAAAAAAAAAAAAAATCAGAAAATAATAGGTTGGTGCAAAAGTACTTGTGATTTTGCACTGCTGAACTCTGCTGCTTGATATTGGAATACAGCCTTAAATAAATATGGTTATGTTATATAACATTTTAATGTGCACTTATCACTTTGTTTTTTTGCTAATGACATTCAGATCAGATTGGATCAGTCACTCAGTCGTGTCCGACTCTGAGACCCCATGAATTGCAGCACGCCAGGCCTCCCTGTCCATCACCAACTTCCGGAGTTCACTCAGACTCACGTCCATCGAGTCAGTGATGCCATCCAGCCATCTCATCCTCTGTCGTCCCCTTCTCCTCTTGCCTCCAATCCCTCCCAGCATCAGAGTCTTCTCCAATGAGTCAACTCTTCACATGAGGTGGCCAAAGTACTGGAGTTTCAGCTTCAGCATCATTCCTTCCAAAGAAATCCCAGGGCTGATCTCCTTCAGAATGGACTGGTTGGATCTCCTTGCAGTCCAAGGGACTCTCAAGAGTCTTCTCCAACACCAGGAGTACGTCAAGGCTGTATATTGTCACCCTGTTTATTTAACTTCTATGCAGAGTACATCATGAGAAACGCTGGACTGGAAGAAACACAAGCTGGAATCAAGATTGCTGGGAGAAATATCAATAACTTCAGATATGCAGATGACACCACCCTTATGGCAGAAAGTGCTATGCTATGCTCAGTCACTTCAGTCGTGTCCGACTCTGTGTGACCCCATAGATGGCAGCCCACCAGGCTCCCCCATCCCTGAGATTCTCCAGGCAAGAACACTGGAGTGGGTTGCCATTTCCTTCTCCAATGCATGAAAGTGAAAAGTGAAAGTTAAATCGCTCAGTCGTGTCCGACCCTCAGCGATCCCATGGACTGCAGCCCTCCAGGCTCCTCCATCCATGGGACTCTCCAGGCAAGAGTACTGGAGTGGGGTGCCATTGCCTTCTCCCATGGCAGAAAATGAAGAAGAACTAAAAAGCCTCTTGATGAAAGTGAAAGTGGAGAGTGAGAAAGTTGACTTAAAGCTCAACATTCAGAAAACGAAGATCATGGCATCCAGTCCCATCACTTCATGGGAAACAGATGGGGAAACAGTGGAAACAGTGTCAGCCTTTATTTTGGGGGCTCCAAAATCACTACAGACAGTGACTGCAGCCATGAAATTAAAAGACGCTTGTTAATGATATTACTTGCTGTTTATTTTATACATTTAGAGTAGGAAAATGATGTTAGACAAAAAAACAAATTCAAGTGATTTTCTTACTTGAATTCAAAATGGGTTGTAAAGCAGCAGAGAGAACATGCAACATCAACAATGCATTTGGCCCCAAAACTGCTAATGAACGTACAGTGCAGTGGTGGTGGTTCAAGAAGTTTTGCAAAGGAGACGAGAGCCTAGAAGGTGAGGAGAGCGGCGGGCGGCCATCTGAAGTTGATAGCGACCAACTGAGGATCATCAAAGCTGATGCTCTTAAAACTACACGAGAAGCTGCCAAAGAATTCAATGTTGACCATTCTACAGTCATTTGGCATTTGGCACCCCACTCCAGTACGCCTGCCTGGAGGATCCCACAGAGGAGCCTGGTGTGCTGTAGTCCATGAGGTCACTAAGAGTCGGACACGACTGAGCGATTTCATTTTCACTTTTCACTTTCATGATTTGGAGAAGGAAATGGCAACCCACTCCAGTGTTCTTGCCTGGAAAATCCCAGGGACCGGGGAGCCTGGTGGGCTGTCGTCTATGGGGTCGCACAGAGTTGGACACGACTGAAGCAACTTAGCAGCAGCAGTAAAGGTGACAAAGCTCAATACACATAAGATGACAGCAAATTTAAAAACTGTCATTTTGAAGTGTCGTCTTCTCTTACACTATACAACAACAAACCATTTCTCGAATGGATTGTGACATGAGATAATAAGTGGAATTTCTATGACAATCGGCAATGACCAACTCAGTGGTTGGATCAAGAAGCTCCAAAGCACTTCCCAAAGCCAAACCTGCACCAAAAAAGGTCATGGTCACTGTCTGATGGTCTGCTGCCCGTCTGGTCCACTACAGCTTTTTGAATCCCAGTGAAACCATTACATCTGAGAAGCACGCTCAGCAAATTGATGAGAGGCACTGAAAACTGCAAGGCCTGAAGCAGGCACTGGTCAACAGAAAGGACCCAATTTTTCTCCATGACAATGCACAACCGCATGTTGCACAACCAACGCCTCAAAATTTGAACAAATTGGGCTACGAAGTTTTGCCTCATCCGCATATTCACCTGATCTCTCACCAATGGACTACCACTTCAAGCCCCAGGACAACTTTTTTCCACAGGTTTTTGTGGAAAACCCTTCCACAACCAGCAGGAGGCAGAGAATGCTTTCCAAGGGTTTGCTGAATCTCAAAGCATGGATTTTTACACTACAAGAATAAAGTTACTTCTCATTGTCAAAAATGTGATTATGATGGTTCATATTTTGATTAATAAAGACATGTTTGAGCCTAGTTATAATGATTTAAAATTCATGGTCTGAAATCACAATTATGTTTGGCCCAAAACATGCGCTGAGAAGCTGGGCTGGGGTACTAAATTAAGAATGCTGAATGCGGAGGCCCAAGCCAACCATGTGGAGGCCGCATGGAGCTCCTCTCAGCATCCCGGCTCTCACTATGGAGAAGTGAAACCCACCAGGTTGTGTAACTGAAGGCACTTTTTCAGTCTACCCTCACAAAGGATGGAGGCTCAGGTGTCAACTACAATTGGGCCATCTCACGCGACAAGGATTAAATCATGTGCTGCTGCAGCTGCTGGTTTTTAGCACCCTCTGAAAGGAGCTCAGGGTAGAAGGCAGGAAAGGAGACATGCTGTGCTAGGGGAAAAACTAGCAGGACAGGCCTTCAGATAGTTAAGACATTTTCAGGAGCTGCTTTTATGAGCCAAATCCTCGTATCTCCTCATATCTAGAAAAGCACTCAAATTCCTCATGGTGACACAGTCTCATGATTAGCAGAAAGCTTCACCTGACTAGCAGAAACCCTCTGGAAAAATATGTGCTGGATTGCATGCATGCCCCATCACTAACATCACACATCTACTGTCCTTCCCCGCTGCCTCTCTGGCGCAGTGTCTAAGAGCTGTCAGAGGTGCTGTCTCCCAGGCTGCAGTCCTCATTTTGCCCCAGATAAAACTTTAATTGCAACTCTTGCATTGTGCTTTTAACTCGACATATGAGACATATTATTACTTATGGATCCCAGAATCAGCGGGGGGCAGGCCGGGGAGGCGGAAACACAGAACAACAACCCAGGGGAAGGGCGTTTCTCTGTCTGAGGACATCAGCAGGAGAGAGGGCAGGGTAGCAGGCGCCTCTGACTGACTGGGGTGGTCGTGACTTTCTGCAGGCTCAACGCTAAGCAGCAATTTTAAACGATGCCCTGGGAAAAGCAAAGTGCAAGCATCCTGACCAGGAGTTATTATTATGTAAAAGGCCCAGACAGCAACTCAGAAAAACAAAGTTGTTTTCCCCAAAAGTTGTCTTTCTTGTCAAAATGCAGATGAACAAGAAGTTAAAATTTTTTTAAATCCTGAAGTCTATCAATGTTTTGCTGCAAATTCTACTAGTTATTTTTAATCTTCCTACCCTAGCCACAAAACGTTATATTGCTATTTGTAATTAATGAAAAATAAATGTAATAGATTCAAGTTAGTAGTACTATGGATAATATTCTATCTACTTTTCTTCATTTAAAAAGAAATATAAAGAGTATGTATTTCTTTAATTATAAAGGTAAAATTTTTCTTAGGAAAAAACTTCCTAATTTAAAAACAAGAACCAATTTGGAGAGAATTAAATATTTTAAGGCTTCAAATGAGATATATGGCCTTTTAACTTCAGAAGCAAAGAGATTTTAGCATCCTTAAAGGAAGAAATATTTTAAATCCATTAATTCATCAAAAATTTGACAATAAAATTTGGACACTGAACAAATACCCTAAAGGCATGATTTGAAAAATTACGTTTTCTCTATAAATCATTATCTAGTCTGAAATTAGCGTGCTTCTTTCAATAGCCACCTTTTTTTTTTACTACGAGACTAATAATTCTATTTAGTCAAACAGGACAGCCCTCACTTTCCTTCAGTACCAAATAATTATCATCATATTTATCTCTAAATGTTAAGTATTTACCTTTCAATAGTTTCCAGCTGTTTTCTCATCAGTATATATTCCAAAGGGTCAAACAGTAAACATTTTGCAGCTTTTTCCATGAAAGAGAGTCATATTTTGCCTCAGCTAGAGTCAGTACTGATTTATAACAGTGCCTTTCCTACATACCCTGTAAAATTACCAAGTGATGACAACACAAAAATACACACTATTCTTTCCCATTCCTTATCTACTCTGAAGGCTAGAGAGAAATATATCTCATAATTACAATTATTGAACTAGGAAAGGTTCAGAGCAAATTCCAGACATCACGAGCTCTCTGGGAATAAACTTTTGACCTTCTAATATTTATGAATGTCCTCTCTATAAGAAAATCAAAGAGCATAAACACCTGTGTCTATATATGATATCTCAAATGCAGAGGAAAACCACATGGTAATGTTGATTGGATGGAGAGAAAAGCAAATTTAAACACTAAAGAAAACCAAAAGGATAGAAAATATGACAAATTATTTAAAATTACCAAGTTTAGGACACCTGCTTTGTCAGTGAATAAGGGCTGATAGAAGCTAACAAGGCTAACTACTGTTCTTTAATACTCTCTCCCATCAAATGCTCCAGTAAGGAGCAGCTCTCCCTAGGTAAGACCTACGGAAGACAGGAAGAGGAAAGTGACTACAGGCTCAAAAGGGCTTGCACAACCAACATTTACTTCATGGAATCATTACTCTCAAGGTCTTTCTAACTCTGTATTCTAGTATATGCTGGGGTCCAACCCCGGTGGATCCAGGGAATTCGAAGGGGAGATGGCATCGGCAGGGGTCAGGAAACAATTAATTAGGCTTTAATTAAAGATATAAAGAGTAATAAAGATGAGGATAGCTCAATGGGGAAATTCAGTGAAGAAAAGCAGATGAAATAAGGATAGCTCAGTGAGAACATTTTGTGGAGAGAGGAGGCTGAATAATTCAGCCAGAAGGTAAGAGAGAACGACATGGGGAGACCAAGCTTCGGTGAACAAGGCCCCACACTTTATTTTTCAAAGTAGTTTTTATACCTTAAGTTATGCATAGAGGATAATGGGGGAAGGGGTAGAGTCATGCAGTAAGCCAGGCTTTCTTCCTGTAAACTTATCATATGCAAAAGTTTAGGTGATTTGCATCATCTTCTGGCCCAGCGGCCTGTCAACATTTTAAGACCCTTTCTTCAGAAAACTTATTTTTCTGTAAAGGTGATTAGTCAGGTGCCACCCTCCAAAGGCATTGGAGGTGCATTTCTATAGGACAAAGGTGTGGTGGGTTATAACAAGAGAAAGAATTAACTCAAGGGTCCAAGGTTACAAACATTAAAGCTACTACTTACATTTCTATAAACCAATTATATCAATCAATACACTGCCAAGGACACAGTAGGTAAGGGACATGGAGACTTAGCAGCAAACACTGGCCCAACAAGTGAAAAACTTTTCACCAATACAATTTCTAATCAATCTTTTAACTGCTCAAAGGAATCTGTATTTAGACAGTTTAGAACATCTCATGCCTCTCACAGTTGGGAGGCTCTGAACAATCACATGTGGCCGGAAAAACCTATTCAGGCAGGCTAGAGGATTTCCAAAAGAGTTTGTAGGTTGAAACACTGTCACACCCAGGAATTATTAACTGGAGCTGTAAGTTAACTCTTTTTTCAGAGAGGTAGTGGGGGACAGCCCCCCGTAAAGTCAGAGGTGTAAGTGAGAACACAAAGCAGAAAGTAGGCAGACTCTGGTTTTGGGGGGTCGATGCTCAAGAACTTCCAGGGGGGCTCCTGAGGCTTGATCTCGCTTTGCGTATGCCAAGCCTCCTTCCTCATGACCTTTGTCATGGGTGGAGCACTGATCCAAGCCGGCTCCCGACAAGTATACATACTAAAGCTTCTTTATTACAACGGTCATACTTTACCTCATTTCTGACCCCATGGGTCTGGTCAAGATTGCCAGGCATCCTCAAGAAACGCCCTGACTGCGGCTGACATTTGGTCTTTTCTTCAGTCCCAGCAGAAACAGCCCATATCTTGTTAACACAGGGATTTAAACTCAAATGTAGTCAGAAGCCAAGCAGATTATGAAGAGGAAAGAGAGAGAAAATAAGTGTGGTTCTAAGTGTCAGGGCACATTCCCCAGCTAAAGCAATTCAAATTCAAAACTCCAAAAGCTGCTGACCAGCCTCCAGATTGCAACTTTTTTTTTTTTTTTTTTTGGCTGCATGAAATGGCTTGTGGGATCACTTCCCAGACCAGAGACTGATCCCAGGCCATGACAGTGAAAGCACCAAGTCCTAACCACAAGACCACGCAGGGTGCGCCCCAGACTGCAACTTCTCACGGACATGTGTAAAATGAACAGTGCATAAACACAACCCCCAAAACCACAAAAACTATTACTGCTTGTTCCCTTTCTGCCAATAAGAAGGAAGATTAAGTCAAAAGTATATCAGATAAAGATGAAATTAATGAAAAGGAAAAAAAACAGTTGTCAGAAATAAGTGTTCTGAGATATCCAAACACACAGAATACCTACAAGCACACCTCCATCCATGGTCAGCACGGCCTCTGCAGCCCCTTTGCCCCAGGGCCCAAAGACACTAGTGGAGCTGACAACCCCTAAACCATGGCTACTGACGGTTTTACTCTGCAAGCGTGTCAAGAGTCTCTAGTGGTGTACAGCGCTGACAGAGCGGTTTATGTACATTAGTCAAGTGTGCAAAGTAAGACGAACAAAAAAGAGAACAGAAAATATTCCAGGGTGTAAGACAGACAGGAAGAGAACAATGAGTCTTATCTTTTCCCCTCTTCTTTTTAGAGAAATTAAGTAACTTGCTTTAAGGATACACAGCTAGTAAGGGGAGAAACTAGATTTGAATCCCAGTGACCTTATGTCCTTCATTCCTTTGTAACCATCTGGTAAATAAGACAGTGATTCTCAATTTGCCATTCCTTAAAAAAAAAAAAAAAAAATAGAAGTCATCCAGTGATTTTCTTTTTTTTACATAAATTTACATTTCCCACAAGAGTCAAGGTATCAGTAACTCTCCTCCCAAACAAGATGTTCGTTCACCTCTCTGGATTTCTATCACCTCCCAAAATTGGAACCCAGTAATTCTTTACTATTTTTAAATTCTCAGGCTTTTCAGGAGCATCAACTATCTTGAGTGAAGCCACCCAGACTGCCATTACCAGAAGCACAAGGCCAGGGTTATGTTCTGAACTGTCACTTTTTGTATTTGAAAGGGAACAGGCTAGGCACTGCTAAAGAGAGACATGAGAAAAACCATACTGTGACGGAATATTGGGTTTTTTTCAGACACTCGTTTCTGAATGCATTCTACCACCTCAGGAGGTTTAGAAAGCAAACGAATCTACTTGGCAAACAGCCAGTTTCACTCCTAGCTGCTCCTGTTGACTCAGGCCGCAGGAAATTGATACAGCAGACGGCGTCACCTGCACATCCTCCGGAGCCTCACCATCCTGCACAGGGCCGACTTCCGAGCGCCAGCGACGCATCTCCAGCCTCTGGAGTCCTCCTGCCCACCTGCGGGGAGGGCCCACACTCTGGCCCTCACAGTGGGCTGCTAGAAGCAGCCAGCCCCCTCACAGCCAGAGAAACTGCCACCCGCGTTCTCCACCGGCGCATTCCCAGCACGACTAGGCTCTCACTGCCCACCGCAGCAACTGGCTGGAAAACATGCCCCTTACTGTCTGGCTCTCCTACCCTCACTTCCTCATTCCCCCGCTGGTGTGTCCCGGATTACTCACCATGTGGATCTGAATTTATATCTCAGGACTTGCTTCAGGGGGCTTCCAAGGTGGTGGTAGTGGTTTAGCCTCGTAAGTCATGTCCAACTCTTGTGATCCCGTGGACTGTAGCCCATCAGGCTCCTCTGTCCATGGGATTCTCCAGGCAAGAATACTGGAGTGGGTGGCCACGCCCTTCTCCAGGAGATCTTCCCAGCCCAAGGATCAAACAAGTCTCCTGCATTGAGAAGATGGAGCACCGCAACCAAGAGTAGCCCCCACTCACCACTACCAGAGAAAGCCAGAGCAAAAGCAGTGAAGACCCAGCACAGCAAACAACTAAATAAAATTATTTAAGAAGTTCTTCTGAACAGTTGCAAGATATCTTTCCGACTAGCAAAAAAAAAAAAAATTCAAAGTGATAAGCTTTTCCAAGGAAATCAAAAGCTCAAAGGCAATGTAGTTTGAAATAACTGTTAATTAGCACGTAAATATGAAGAATCAAACAAATGTAGCCAACGCAAGCAACTCTCAGATATAACCCTGCAGTCCTGAGCCTGGTTCACTCAAGATGGTAACAAGTCATAAAATCGAAATTAAACAGCATGCTTTCAGCTCCTATATGAAAAGGGCTTAGAAGCCATCTCTTCTATCTATACAAAAATAAACTGAAAATCAATGACTTTTGAACCCATCAGAGAACAAAGGTTACAGGACAAACTACTGCTGAAAACCTGGAGACACACAGCTGAGACCTGCTCACCTGGAACAGAAGCCGCACCATCAACTGGCCTGAAAGGGAGAGACTAGGAGAGTCAGTCTGGAGCAGGGAGGGGCCACACCTCTGAAGGCTTTACCCCCAGGAATCCCACCACAGTGTATGTGCAGGCCCCACACTGATCCCCTCATGACTAAGGCAGGGGAGGAGAAGAATAATCATTGCAAAACACTAGCCCAGAGTCTTCTTCCTAACAGAGGCATATCCTCCAGGGGGAAAAGACACCAGAGCTTTCTCTAGATTAAGAAAGACATTCGTCCAGCCCCTCCTATCCCTCCAGTCAAACCTGAGGGGGAAAAGTGTTAGTCATTCAGTTCAGTTCAGATGCTCAGTGTGTCCTACTCTGCAATCCCATGAATCACAGCACGCCAGGCCTCTCTGTCCATCACCAACTCCCGGAGTTCACCGAAACTTGCGTCCATTGAGTCGGTGATGCCATCCAGCCATCTCATCCTCTGTCATCCCCTTCTCCTCCTGCCCCCAATCCCTCCAAGCATCAGAGTCTTTTCCAATGAGTCAACTCTTCGCATGAGGTGGCCAAAGTACTGGAGTTTCAGCTTCAGCATCATTCCTTCCAAAGAAATCCCAGGGCTGATCTCCTTCAGAATGGACTGGTTGGATCTCCTTGCAGTCCAAGGGACTCTCAAGAGTCTTCTCCAACACCACAGTTCAAAAGCATCAATTCTTCGGTGCTCAGCCTTCTTCACAGTCCAACTCTCACATCCATACATGACCCCTGGAAAAACCATAGCCTTGACTAGACAGACCTTTGTTGGCAAAGTAATATTTCTGTATGCTCTCTAGGTTGATGATAATTTCCTTCCAAGGAGTAAGCATCTTTTAATTTGATAGCAGCAATCACCATCTGCAGTGATTTTGGAGCCCCCAAAAATAAAGTCTGACACTGTTAACACTGTTTCCCCATTTATTTTCCATGAAGTGATGGGACCAGAGGCCATGATCTTAGTTTTCTGAATGTTGAGCTTTAAGTCAACTTTTTCACTCTCCTCTTTCACTTTCATCAAGAGGCTCTTTAGTTACTCTTCACTTTCTTCCATAAGTTTGGTGTCATCTGCATATCTGAGGTTACTGATATTTCTCCCAGCAATCTTGATTCCAGCTTGTGCTTCTTCCAGCCCAGTGTTTCTCATGATGTACTCTGCATATAAGTTAAATAAGCAGGGTGACAATATACAGCCTTGACGTACTCCTTTTCCTATTTGGAACCAGTCTGCTGTTCCATGTCCAGTTCTAACTGGTACTTCCTGACCTGCATATACGTTTCTCAAGAGGCAGGTCAGGTGGTCTGGCATTCCCATCTCTTTCAGAATTTTCCACAGTTTATTGTGATCCACACAGTCAAAGGTTTTGGCATAGTCAATAAAGCAGAAATAGATGTTTTTCTGGAACTCTCTTGCTTTTTCCATGATCCAGCGGATGTTGGCAATTTGATCTCTGGTTCCTCTGCCTTTTCTAAAACCAGCTTGAACATCAGGAAGTTCACGGTTCACATATTGCTGAAGCCTGGCTTGGAGAATTTTGAGCATTACTTTACTAGCGTGTGAGATGAGTGCAACTGTGCCGTAGTTTGAGCATTCTTTGGCATTGCCTTTCTTTGGGATTGGAATGAAAACTGACCTTTTCCAGTCCTGTGGCCACTGCTGAGTTTTCCAAATTTGCTGGCATATTGAGTGAGCACTTTCACAGCATCATCTTTCAGCATTTGACATAGCTCAACTGGAATTCCATCACCTCCGCTAGCTCTGTTCGTAGTAATGCTTTCTAAGGCCCACTTGACTTCACATTTCAGGATGTTGGCTCTAGGTGAGTGATCACACCACTGATTATCTGGGTCATGAAGATCTTTTCTGTACAGTTCTTCTGTGTGTTCTTGCCACCTCTTCTTAATACCTGCTTCTGTTAGGTCCATACCATTTCTGTCCTTTATCGAGCCCATCCTTGCATGAAATGTTCCCTTGATATCTCTACTTTTCTTGAAGACATCTCTAGTCTTTCCCATTCTGTTGTTTTCCTATGTTTCTTTGCATTGATCTCTGAGGCAGGCTTTCTTATCTCTCCTTTCTATTCAGTCCTGTCCAATTCTTTGTGACCCCATGGACTGTAGCACACCAGGCTCCTTTGTCCATGGGATTCTCCAGGCAAGAACACCGGAGTGGACTGCATTCCCTTTAACAGGGGATCTTCCTGACCCAGGGATAAATCCTAGGTCTCCTGCATTGCAGGCAGATTCTTAAGCATCTGAGCCACCACGGGAAAAAGTAATCAACAAAGGTGAAGGCTTCTATAAAACAGACTGGAAACTGCAGCTAGGGAAGGAAGTGGGTTGCAGGGAGGAGTAAAGCTACAGCAATGGAGAACACTTGTGAAGGTCACAGACATAGGCTGAGATTTAATTGGAAGATTACAGAATTCTTACCCTTCCTCACACTTCACCATCACACCAGCAGGGCTCCAAATAGAATACTGGTGTGTTACAGCTGATGCAGATTTCCCAGGTGGCACTCTGCCAATGCAGAAAGACATAAGAGACACAGGTTTGATCCCTGGGTCAGGCAGATCCCCTGGAGGGGGACAAGGCTACCCACTCCAGTATTCTTGACTGGAGAATCCAACAAACAGAGGAGCCTAGTGGGATACAGTCCATGGTGTTGCAAAAGTAGGACATGATTAGTGATTCAGCACTCAGAGCTGACACAGACTCTCCCTGGGGAACAGTACTTATATGAACAGGGCACTAAAAGAATCCGAAGCCTCTGAACCTGAAACTACTGCAAACATTAAACACTGCCAAACCTCTAGTAGTTCCTATTACCTGATACAAGATAACAGCCTTCCAAAAACAACAAAATGCAAAGCTTAATAAAAGAGAAAACAGTCACCAAGACAAAGCAATCATCAGAACCAGAATTAGATGACACAGATTTGGGGACTGGCAGACAAGGAATTTAAATATGTCATTAATGTTAAGGGCTCTAGTGGAAAAAGGCAACATGCAAGAATAGGAGGATGATGGAAACAGTAAGAAAGAATCAAAAGGACATGCTAAAAACCAACAGCACTGCCAAAGCTATGAGGAATGCCTTCCGGGGGCGCATCAGAGACTCCACACAGCCAGAGAAAGAAGCAGTGAGCTGGAATACAGGTCAACAGACACTCTGCAAACTTAAAAGCAAAGAGAAAAAAAGAATGAAATAAATAGAATATCCAAAAACTGTGGGGCAATTTCAGAAAGTATAACACATACACATTACTGGAATATCAGAAGGAAAAAAGGAAGCAGAAAAAATATTTGAAATAATAATGGCCAAGAACTTTCCAAAATTAACAACAGACCCTAGGAAGCTGAGAGTACAATCAAACACATTAAGTACCCTAAAAAAAAAAAAAAAAAAAACACCTCAAGTAGGTATATCATATTCAGACAAAGACAAATACAAAATCTTGAAAGAAGCTACAGGAAGGGAAGAACATTTTATCTACAGAGGAAAGAGAATTACAGTGGACTTCTCATCATGCAAGCAAGAGCAGAGTAAAATAAAGTATGAAACCCAATTACCACCTCAGAATTCTATATTCATTGATATTATTCAAAATGAAGGAGAAATAAAGGCTTTTTCATTTAAAAAAAATAAAACTGACAAACTCATCACAAGCAGCCCTGTCCTGCAAAAAAAAATGGAAAAAAAAAACCTTCAAGCAGAAGAAAAATGATACAGGTCAGAAGCCTGGATCTACATAAAGAAAATAAGAGCATCAGAGAAGGGATAAATACACTGAAAATAAAATCCTTTACTTTTCTTATCCTTGCTAAGTCACTTCAGTCGTGTCCTACTCTGTGCAACCCCACAGACGGCAGCCCACCAGGCCCCGCCGTCCCTGGGATTCTCCAGGCAAGAACACTGGAGTGGGTTGCCATTTCCTCCTCCAATGCATGAAAGTGAAAAGTGAAAGTGAAGTCGCTCAGTCATGTCCGACTCTCAGCGACCCCATAGACTGCAGCCTACCACGCTCCCCTGTCCATGGGATTTTCCAGGCCAGAGTACTACTTGAGTGGGATGCCATTGCCTTCTCCTTTCTTATCCTTATCTGACCTAAAAGACAACCAGAACAACAGCAGAACAAAATAACAGAACAAGGGCATTCCCACTGGCTCAGCAGTAAAGAGTCTGCCTGCAATGCAGGAGATGCGGGTTCAATTCCTGGGTCAGGAAGATCCCCTGGAGGAGGAAATGGCAACCCACTCCAGTATTCTTGCCTGGGAAATCCCAAGGACAAAGGAGCCTGGTGGGCTACAGTCCATGGGGTTGCAAAAACAGTCGGACAAGACTTAACGACTAAACCACCACACAGCAACTGGGTGATCACAGCATCCTGGTAAGTGAATGACAACAAGGTCACCGGGGTGGGTGGGAGAAACCTATACACACACCAAGCAATATTATCATTGTTGTTTAGTTGCTAACTCGTGTCTGACTCTTTTATGATCCTGTGGAGTGTAGTCCACCAGGCTCCTCTGTCCATTGGGTTTTCCAGGCACGAATACTGGAGCGTGTTGCCACTTCCTCCTCCAGGGGATCTTCTCAACCCAGGAATCAAAATCTTCCTGTGTTGGCAGGAAGATTCTTCACCACTGAGACACCAGAATTACGTTACTTTAAGGCAGATTCAGGGGTTAGTTTAAAATGTATATTGTAATCTCTAGGGAAATCACCAAAAAAAATTTTTTAAGAAATATAATGATATGCTATGTGGTAGGCAGAATAATGGTCCCCAAATATGGTTTTTCCAGTAATCGTGTATGGATGTGAGAGTTGGACCATAAAGAGGCTGAGAGATGGAAAACTGATGCTTTAGAACTGTGGTGTTGGAGAAGACTTTGGACAGGAGATCAAACCAGTCAATCCTAAAGGAAATCAACCCTGAATATTCATTGAAAGGATTGATGCTGAAGCTGAAGCTCCAATATTTTGGCCACCTGATGTGAAGAGCTGACTCACTGGAAAAGACCCTGATGCTGGGAAAGATTTAGGGCAGGAGAAGGGGGCAATAAAGGATGAGATGGTTGGATGGCATCACTGACTCGATGGACATGAGTCTGAGCAAGCTCCGGGAGATAGGAAAGCCTGGCGCGCTGCAGTCCACAGGGCCACAAAAAGTCAGGACTTAGTAACTAACAGGGGAAGGCAATGGCACCCCACCCCAGTACTTTTGCCTGGAAAATCCCATGGACGGAGGAGCCTAGTAGGCTCCAGTCCATGGGGTCGCTAAGAGTCGGACACGACTGAGCGGCTTCACTTTCACTTTTTGCTTTCATGCACTGGAGAAGGAAATAGCAACCCACTCCAGTGTTCTTGCCTGGAGAATCCCAGGGACAGGGCAGCCTGGTGGGCTTCCGTCTATGGGGTCGCACAAAGTCGGACACGACTGAAGCGACTTAGCAGCAGCAGTAACTAACAAGAACAACAAAAAGTAAAAGGATGGAAAGCTATATACCATTCTGCTACTGCTAAATCACTTCAGTCGTGTCCGACTCTATGCGACCCCATGGACTGCAGCCCACCAGGCTCCCTCGTCCCTGGGATTCTCCAGGCAAGAACACTGGAGTGGGTTGCCATTGCCTTCTCTGATATACCACTCCAACAGTAACCAAAAGAAAGCTAAAGTAATCACATTAACTTCAGACAGAGCAGATTTCATTGGATAATTAGGGATAAAAGGGGTCATTATATGATAATAAAGAGGTCAATTCTCCAGGAAGACATAACAATCTTGAACCTGTGTATACCTAACAAGAAGGAATCAAAACACTTGAAGCAAGACCTGAGGAAAAAAGTTAAAGACTTCAACAACACTGGCAGTAACGACAGATCGAGTAGACAGAAAAATCAGTAAGGAAACAGATGCCCTGAGCAGCATATACATCAGCTTGATCTAACTGACATTAATAGACAACAACTGAATACACAGTCTTTTCCAGCCCACAGTTCACCAATGTAGATCATATTCTGGGCCATAAAACACACTTGAACTGATTTAAATGAACAGAAATCATACAAAGTATATTCTTGGATGAAGTGGAATTAAATTAGAAACAGAAAGGCAAAAATCCCCTCCCCCACACCCCCAGATATCTGGAAATTAGAGTCTCAAGAGAAATTTTAACATATTTTGCACTTAATTAAAATGAAAATACAACATCAAAATTTGTGGGATACAGCAAAAGAAGTGCTTAGAGGACAGTTATAGTATCCAAATGGATTAGAATTCAAGATACCAGTATGTACAAGTCTTTAGCGTAACATGTTAGCTTTAGATAGACTGTTACACATATATGCCCATATGTTAAGGTCTGTCGTTCAGTCGTGTCCAACTCTTTGCGACCCCATAGACCGCAGCACGCCAGGCCTCCCTGTCTATCACCAACTCCCAGAGTTTACTCAAACACATGTCCACTGAGTCGGTGATGCCATCCAACAATCTTATTCTCTGTCACTCCCTTCTCCTCCTGCCTTCAATCTTTCCCAGCATCACGGTCTTTTCAAATGAGTCAGTTCTTCACATCAGGTGGCCAAAGTTTTAGTTTCAGCTTCAACATCAGTCCTTCCAATGAATATTCCAGACTGATTTCCTTTAGGATGGACTTGGGTATGGCATAAGCCCTCTTGAAGGATGTCACCATTAACCCCACCATAGAGCTGCCAAAACACACAGGACTGGGAAACAGACTCACAAACAGAAACTTGTGCACCAGGACCCAGGAGAAAGGAGCAGTGACCCCACAAGAGACTGACCCAGACTTGTCCATGAGTGTCCAGGAGTCTCCAGTGGAGGCATGGGTCGGTAGTGGCCTGCTGCAGGGTTGGGGGCAGTGAGTGCAGCAGTGCACGTATGGGATGTTTTGAAGGAGGTCGCCATTATCTTCATTACCTCCACCATAGTTTGAGTTCAGTAGTTCAGTCATGTCCGACTCTTTGCGACCCCATGAATCGTAGCACACCAGGCCTCCCTGTCCATCACCAACTCCCAGAGTTTACCCAAACTCATGTTCCCTGGTAGCTCAGACAGTAAAGCGTCTGCCTACAATGTGGGAGACCTGGGTTCAATCCCTGGGTTGGGAAGGTCTCCTGAAGAAGGAAATGGCAATCCACTCCAGGATTCTTGCCTGGAAAATCCTATGGATAGAGGAGCCTGGTAGGCTACAGTCCATGGGGTTGCAAAGAGTCAGACACAACTGAGTGACTTCACTTTTTTTCACATGTCCACCACAGTTTGGCCCCAGGTAAATAGCAGGGAGGGAACACAGCTCCAACCATCAACAGAAAATTAGATTAAAGATTTACTGAGCATGGCTCCGCCCATCAGAACAAGACCCAGTCCCCCTCAGTCTCTCCCACAGGAAGCTTCCATCAGCCTCTTATCCTTCTCCATCAGAGAGCAGACAAACTAAAAACCACAATCCCAGAAAACTAACCAATCTGATCACACTGACCACAAACTAAAAACCACAATCCCAGAAAACTAACCAATCTGATCACACTGACCACAGCCTTGCCTAACTCAATGAAACTGTGAGCCATGCCGTGTAGGGCCACCCAAGATGGACGGGTCATGGTGGAGAGTTCTGATAAAATGTGGCCCATTGGAGAAGGGAATGGCAAACCACTTCAGTATTCTTGCCTTGAGAACCCTATGAACAGTCCATATATGTACACATATATTTTCTTGCTTATCAGCTGAGAGGGTCTAGAAGAATAACACTCCCGTGACAACAAGCATACCTAGTGCCCAATTCTTGGTTTCTAACAGAATTCTCCAATAAAAAGAACCAAAGCTCCTTGAAGAAATCACTGACTCTTGGACTGGGAAAGGAAATATGTAAGATAAGCCTGAAGTACCTTGTAGTGTCATAAAGTAAGAAAATGACACACAAAAAACCCAGGAAAAAAGAAATCCCAGAATGATAGGGATATGTTAAAGGAATAGATGAAATGAAAGAGCTTACAAAGGCCATACCTAAAACAATTTAAGCAACAAAATAAAGTGGTACTGCTTTATAACCCAAGTAAAGATAACTATCCATGAGTCCATAATGACAAAGATAACATTAAAAAATCTAATCATTAATAGCTTATGTACAATCACTTTTCTTAATGTCTGAAATTTTGCAAAGTAAAACTTTTATATGTCTTTGTACATACATACATAAGTGTGTATTGACATATATATATATACACATATATCTTACCCAACAACCAAATGCTCCTTTGACTCTCTATGTAGGTTGGTTTCCAGGGGTTATAACGTGCTTACATGATTAAGTGCTCAACTAATTCTTGTCTATGGAATCGCAGGACACAGATTCTAGTAGTCTGTCCTTATGGGTTGTGTGTTTGTATATATAAACTGTTTTCTCCTCACTTCTGCTTCCTCCTCATTATTTAAAACAAGATTCATTGGAAATCAACTTTACAAACTAGCCTGCAGAAACAGAATGTTCACATGGAAATGCCTATTGCAGGCTCTGTACAGACACAGAGTATCAGAAGGGTGAACTGCCCCACTGAAGTTGGGGCCTTGGCCCCAAGTCCACTCTCTACACTCCAGTGGGTCTCAGCCAGAGCCCGAGACATTTGACAATGTCTGGGGAAACTCAGCACCACCAGAGTCTTTTGGTGATGTCTGGAAATGTTTTTGGTTGCCATGACCAGGGATCCTGCTAACACCTGGTAGGGAGAGGCCAGGGATGTTGCTAAATCCCCTACGATGCACAGAACAGCCCCCAACAATGAAGAATTATCTGGCTCAAAATGTCAACAGTGCCAAGTTTGAGAAACTCTGTTCTGTAACACTGGGGCTGGGACTTTACGTGAAACGCCAGCCTTCCAGGCAGCTGGAAAACCCACCTATGTCGTAGGCTCTCCGTACCTTCAGTACCCCTGGCAGGGTCCAACCAGTTGCAGATTTTGCTGTACTGTAGTATTTACTGTTGAAAAAAATCTGCAAATTAACAGACCTGTGCATGCAGTTCAAATCTGCATTGTTCAAGGGTAAGCTATACTGATAAATGAAAAACAACTTGGATGAACAGGGAAACACATATGAAAAAGTCTTCAGTCTCAATAATTACTACAGACAGGCAAATAAAAATAAGATACTATTTTCCAACTCTTGAAAAGTTAAAGTGTTAGTTGCTCAGTGGTGCCTGATTCTTTGTGACCCCATGGGCCCACCAGGTTCCTCTGTCCATGTAATTCTCCAGGCAAGAATACTGGAGTGTGTTGCCATTCTATCTTCTCCAGATTTTCCTCACCCAGAGATACAACTTTCAGTCTCCTACATTGCAGGCAGAATTTTCACCGTCTGAGTCACCAGGAAGCCCTTAAAAATCTTTCTATCCTTTGGCCAATAATCCCACTTTCTCTAAGAATCAGATCAGATCAGTCGCTCAGTCGTGTCCCACTTTTTGCCACCCCATGAATCGCAGCACGCCAGGCCTCCCTGTCCATCACCAACTCCCAGAGGTCACTCAGACTCACGTCCATCGAGTCAGTGATGCCATCCAGCAATCTCATCCTCTGTCATCCCCTTCTCCTCTTGCCCTCAATCCCTCCCAGCATCAGAGTCTTCTCCAATGAGTCAACTCTTCGCATGAGGTGGCCAAAGTACTGGAGTTTCAGGTTTAGCATCATTCCTTCCAAAGAAATCCCAGGGCTGATCTCCTTCAGAATGGACTGGTTGAATCTCCTTGCAGTCCAAGGGACTCTCAAGAGTCTTCTCCAACACCACAGTTCAAAAGCATCAATTCTTCGGTGCTCAGCCTTCTTCACAGTCCAGCTCTCACATCCATACATGACCACAGGAAAGACCATAGCCTTGACTAGGCGAACCTTTGTTGGCAAAGTCATGTCTCTGCTTTTGAATATGCTATCTAGGTTGGTCATAACTTTCCTTCCAAGGAGTAAGCATCTTTTAATTTCACGGCTGCATTCACCATCTGTAGTGATTCTGGAACCCAGAAAAATAAAGTCTGACACTGTTTCCACTGTTTCCCCATCTATTTCCCATGAAATGATGGGACCAGAAGCCATGATCTTTGTTTTCTGAACATTGAGCTTTAAGTCAACTTTTTCACTCTCCACTTTCACTTTCATCAAGAGGCTTTTTAGTTCCTCTTCACTTTCTGCCATAAGGGTGGTGTCATCTGCATATCTGAGGTTATTGATATTTCTCCTGGCAATCTTGATTCCAACTTGTGTTTCTTCCAGTCCAGTGTTTCTCATGATGTACTCTGCATATAAGTTAAACAAGCAGGATGATAATATACAGCCTTGACGTACTCCTTTTCCTATTTGGAACCAGTCTGTTGTTCCATGTCCAGTTCTAACTGCTGCTTCCTAACCTGCATACAAATTTCTCAAGAGGCAGATCAGGTGGTCTGGTATTCCCATCTCTTTCAGAATTTTCCAGAGTTTATTGTGATCCACACAGTCAAAGGCTTTGGCATAGTCAATAAAGCAGAAATAGATGTTTTTCTGGAACTCTCTTGCTTTTTCCATGATCCAGCAGATGTTGGCAATTTTATCTCTGGTTCCTCTACCTTTTCTAAAACCAGCTTGAACATCAGGAAGTTCACAGTTCACATATTGCTGAAGCCTGGCTTGGAGAATTTTGAGCATTACTCTCTAAGAATAAAAATCCTAAAGAAATAATAAATCGGGTGAAAAACTAGGTATTTCCTAAAGCAAACTCCAAAAAAACGCTACAATACAGATATAAACCACAGTATATAGAAACAAGTACAAAGGACAAATTAAATTTGTATATATTAAAAAAAAACCTTAAAGGAAATGCCTTAAAGAACTTAAATCTTAAGTTTGACTTTAAAGATTAAGATTTCAATGGCCCAAAAGCTAAACTATCTCAAGCAGAAAGCTGAAGTCTAAAGAAACTACAACATATATTTGTTTTCCGTTTTCCAAACAGAATAGTACGTAGGACGACTGGTTACAAGGAATACACACATCTGGTTAAGGTTAGTGGAACTGATTAATTCTATGAGGACAGGCTGGGGCTATGACCCTGAGGGTGAGAATTAACTCATTCTACAAGCAAAAGGAAGCTAACTAGGGTTTTTAAGCAAATGTACCTTAGGAAGCAAATTCTAGGAACAATGTATAAAATTATTTGGGACAGAGGGAAATAAAATCTAGAACCAGGGAGCCAGTTAGGAAAAAAAATCCAAAAAGAGGCATTCACGGTTTGCAATAGAGCCGTGAAAGTAAGTGGCAAGGAGAATGAGAGGCAGAACTGCCCACACTTGTCAGCTTGACCAGATATGGGACCCTGACGGAGAAAGGAGGAATAAAAACAATACTCAATTAAGTCTTAGTGACAGTGAGGAGCACTTCTAAATGCAGGGTGTGTGAGTTCAATTCCTGGTCGGGAACTAAGGTTCCATATGCCTCATGGCCAAAACCCCAAAACAGAGAACAATATGTAACAAATTCAATAAAACTTTTAAATTTGAGGGGAAGGATTCTTTAAAAATAAAACAAAAACAAGTCAAATAACACACAGATTTACCATGCTGCTGCTACTGCTGCTAAGTCGTTTCAGTCGTGTCCGACTCTGTGCGACCCCATAGACGGAAGCTCACCAGGCTCCCCCCGTCCCGGGGATTCTCCAGGCAAGAATACTGGAGTGGGTTGCCATTTCCTTCTCCAATGCATGAAAGTGAAAAGTGAAAGTGAAGTCGCTCAGTCGTATCCGACTCTTAGCGACCCCATGGACTGGAGCCTACCAGGGTCCTCTGTCCATGGGATTTTCCAGGCAAAAGTACTGGGGTGGGGTGCCATTCCACGCCAAGGTATGTATATCCCAAAGAATCAAAACCGAAGACTCCTACAGACACAAGTAAGCACATGTTCACAGCAGCGTTATTCACCATAGGCAAAAAATGGCAGCAACCTAGTGTCCATCAATGGATAAACAAGTTGTTACATAGCCACTCGGCCATATGTAGGAATGTATCCAGCCATACAAACGAACGAAGTCTGAGATACATTTCTGCATGTATGAGCCTTGAAAATTGACGTGAAATAAGCTGAACAGGGCAAATATTGTATGATTTCAATTCTGTGAGGCATCAGGACAAATTCAGAGACAGAAGGGACTGGGGGAGGGGAAAAGGGGAGTTACTGGACTTTGTGTTTAGAGTAAAAAACGTTTGGAAATAGCGGTTATGGTGACACAATATGGCATCACTGACTTGATGGGTGTGAGTCTGAGTGACCTCCGGGAGCTGGTGATGGACAGGGAGGCCTGGCGTGCTGCAGTTCATGGGGTCGCAAAGAATCGGACACGACTGAGCGACTGATCTGATCTGATCTGATACTTTAAAAATGGTTAGAACAATAAACTTCAAGTTATGTGTACTTTACCACAATAACAAAAGACTAAAAAGAGAAAAGTGAAGATAGAACTCAAATTACAAAGAACCGCACAGGAACTGTCAAAAGAAAGCAGGAAAAGCGTGGACTATTTCATGACGTTTAACTTGAAAACCTCAGCTGACATATACTGAGGGTAGAGAGGATTTCTGGTTTCGATTTTTTCTCAAGGCAGAGTAGAACTTAGCATATGGTATTTATCTAGGTAATAGCAAAGAAGGTAAAGGAGTTAAAGGGGCGGGGGGGGGAGGGGGCGGGGCGGGGTCTGGCTTGTTATTTCGGGGGACGAAACTACCACCACAATATTTTATTGGTATTTTATTGGTGCACGGCAGCGTGAGAAGCATTTCAAAGTTTAATTTCATCTTGAATTTGGAAAACCAACCAACCGATTGCTTTCCTAACACAAAGTAAAAACGCACGCAGGACGAAATATCTTCATTGAGAAAAATACACGAAGATAGGGTGAAATCAACCCGAAATGGAGGAGGGTGGGGGCTCGATATTTCTGTATTTAAACCACACGTATGTTAAGAGCCTGGGCAACTGTGCAAGGAACCCAATTTCTTCAACAAGTGCACTTCAAAAAAACAGAAAAGGCAAACTTCAGATGCTCACCCACCGAACGCCCTGCGAGGACCCGGTCAACGCCTGAGTAGCACAACCCAACCATGAAGAAAGCAAAATTGTGTTTTTCTTCAAAAATCGTTCAAGGAACGGTTGCACACTGCCCGAATACTGTGGAAACCGAGGGCTGGGTCCCAGGGGTGCCCTGCTCGAGGCGCTCCGGTGTCTAGACGTTTGCAATTCCCCGCAGTCGTTTCTGGGCACCGCGTTTTCTCAGACACGCCGGCTGGGCCGGGGATGGCTCCCCGCGCCGCCCGCCGCCCCTAAAGGGCCCGGCGTCTCCTCAGGCCACCCCGGCCGCACGCCGGGTCTGCGGCCCTCGCCCCCTCGGGGCAGCCGGGGCCGCGGCCGCTCGCCTGCGGCGCCGAGGAGACGGACGGAGGCCGCGCGGGCTCACACGCCGCCGGGCAGCCGCTACTCACCCCGACGCCGTCAGCGCAGCACCCCGGCCTCTCGGGACTCGGGCTGGGACATCCTCCCTCCCGCCGCGGCCCGGCTCCGAGCCGCATTCGCCGCCGCAGCGGGCGGAGCCGCCTGGCAGGAAACGTAGCCCCGGGCACACAGGGGCTTCCCTCCCCGCCGCCCCCACCCCGGGCTCAATCCGTGCCTGCCCCGCAGCCTCGGCCGGAGCGCGCGCCCGCGAGCGCCACGTGACCAGCGGGCCCCCGCGCTGACGTCACCGCCCGCTGCGGGCGCGCCGCGGCCCCGCCCCTCCTGGTGAGCTGGGCGGGGTCAGTCCTGCGGGCTGCGGGTACTTAGCTCTTGTATACATGGGCTCATTAAGGACAGATGTCTTAAACAAATTAAAAGACGTGCGGTCCCAGTTATGATGAGTTAAAAATGTCAAGGCTGGGCAGAAGCTTGGGTTAAAATATCAGGAGCTGGTAACGAGAGTGGAGAAGTAGAGCACACCAGCAAGGCACATGGGGAGGCGGGCGGGGAGCTTTCTAGAAATGCTGACTCCAGCCACAGAGCGGTGAGCCAAGGGTATTGCAGTCCTCAAGCCATCACATTGCAGTGAGGCCTGCCGCAGCCCCCAGCCACCCCCAAACTGTGCACTCTGCCTATGGGAAGGAATAGGATTTCGGCTCTGGTTTCGGCCAGGCTTTGTATCAGAGGAATGATCTCAATAAGCCCAGACTCTTGCCTCTTCCCGTGCACAGAAAAGCACGAAATTCCTTTCCTTGCAGTATCTGATTTTCTTTTATCTTTTAAGTTCCCAAAAGAAAAGAAATTCTTATCTATCCTGGCTCCTCCTTACCTCTGAGGGACTGCATTCCAGGCTTAGGTCCTTGGTTTTGTCCACTGAATAAACTGTAATACTCAACGTGTAGGTTATGCTTTTTTTTTTCATTCAACAGGCCCCACGCCAGACCATTTTAGTAATTAAAATACGCATTTTACCGAGATCTCCAGATGATTTATGTATAAAAAATTTGAGATCAGTGTCCCAGGGTACAGTCAGTGCGGGAGACCTGCCAGTGCTCCACCTCAACTCTGGATGGTATTTAAGTATTTGTCCTTCTGATGGGCCTGGAGCAGATTTGTTTATAGCTCTTACTTCAGATGGGTTCATCCTGTCCCATCAAATTAACGTGCAACCCTACCATTCCAGAAGTTGAAGTTTTCGTTAACTTCAGCTGGTGGTGGTTTTGTTGTTAAGTCATGTCTGACCGACTCTTGTGAGCCCATGGACTGTAGCCCACGGCAGGCTCCTTTGTCCGTGGGATTCTGCACACAAGAATACTGCAGTGGTTTGCCATTTCCTTCTCCAGGGGATCTTCCCAACCCAGGAATCGAACCCAGGTCTCCTGCATTGCAGACAGATTATTTACCAACCACAGGGAAGCTCCAATTTTTTACCATCAGAATGACAGGAAATACTGTTTACAGTATGGCATTTAAACCCTGGATCTTTGAGGCTGGGTGAATTAAGCTAGTATATGGGCTGTGTTCATTTGTCTGTAGATATAGTTGCCAGAGGAAATACAGTTCAGTTCAGTCGCTCAGTCGTGTCTGACTCTACAGGAGGCCTAAAATTTAAATTTCAGTTAAAACAATTCATTGATATATCCCAAGGAATACATGGGACATACTTATACTGTTATTATTGTTTATCCAAAGTTCAAATTCACCTGGGCATCCTGTATTTTCTTTTCTTTTCTTTTCTTTTTTTTTTTTTGCTGTATAGCATGTATCTTAGGTCCCTGCCCAGAAATAGAACCCCTGTACCCCTCACAGTGGGAGCTCAGAGTTTTACCCACTGGACCATTGGGGAAGTCCCTATCTTGTACTTTTTATTTGCTAAATCTGGCAATGCTAACCCTGGAGAAGTTCTAACATTAGTTTTCTGGTTTATGACATGGCAATAACAACAGGAACTATTTAACATCTTATAAAGTTGTGTGGATGAAATGAGATAATCTATGCAGAGTACTTACCAAGGGACATGACACAGTGAGTGCTCAGTAAGTGTTGGCTCTTTTTTTATTTTGTGTCTGTGTGTCTTGGGTAAATTCCTGAAAGTATGCTTTTCTTACAGAGTTCTCTGGCTAATTTAAGGCTTAGGGAATGGCTACCCACTCCAGTATTCTGGCCTGGAGGATTCCATGGACAGAGGAGCCTGGCAGGCTACAGTCCACGGGGTCGCAGAAAGTCAGACACAACTGAGCGACTTTCACTGAGCTTTTGGTCATACCCAGAACAGTTCCGTGACAAGCACCGTGCAGGTGAGCAGATTCTTCTCAACTAGCTCCAGAATACGAATCAAATTTTAAAATTTCTATACAAAAACCTAAATTGCCACCTACGGGCAAGTAGGGATTTCCTTTCAATCACACCAAACACTAGGATGTCGATTCTGATTTGTTTTCTCTTCCAGAGTCAGCTGAAATAATATTCAAGAGGAAACTGTTTAGGCAACCTTCTACATCATTTCTAAGACTCATTCATGGTATCTAGTACCTGAACTAAATTGCATTAAAAAACTGAGACAATGTTAGGCCCATGGCTCTAAGAAAAAGAACATTTCCCCGCCTTGGTTCAATGTTGGTATTTACAACAGCTTTCTTTATGCTTACCAAACAAGAAGATTCTCTGAATTTATACTACAATTCTCTTTTTGCCTTTGGCTACATAACTTTTACTTTGTACATTACCCTATCTTTAATAGATTCATCAATTTATTACAATTGATTTTTTATTACTTTCTAGAAGCAGCTAAGGTATAAATATGTGCCAAGAATATAATAATAATGTGGCTATTACTTTGTTCTGCCAGATTGACTTGTAAAAGCTCAATCAAGTTACCCTGACCACCTGTAACACACACGTGTGCTGTGTGTGCTCAGTCGTGTCTGATGCTATGCAACCCCATGGATTGTAACCCAGGTTCCTCTGCCCATAGAATTTTCCAGGCAAGAATTCTGAAGTGGGTTGGCATTACCTGCCCAGAGGATCTCCCGGACCCAGGGATTGAACCTGCATCTCCTGCATCGGCAGGTGGATTCCTTACCACTAGCACCACCTAAGAAGCCCTGTACCATGTGGGCACAGGTTTTCCCCATCTCTTTCTAGCAGTAGATTTTATAGAGTATTTTGCCAAACACCATGGGTTTAAAGACATTATAAACTGGTTCTTTCTTTTTTTTTTTTACATTGTATATATTATTTCAAAGAACACAAGCTCCATAAAGGGACAGATGTTTCCCTGCTCATTGTCCGCTGTGTCCCAGCACCTAGACGCACACCTGGCCTGAGCTGACATTCAGTTGTTGATAGAATGAGCTTAAATAGATGAGTTGTTTCCTGCTATATAAAACTGTATTTTCTCCAGCAGAAGCTATGTTTAGTGATTCTAAGTCTCCTCCTTTCTACTCCTTTCAGTGTGTTCCTTCCCTCATTTTCTCATTCTGTTTTTGAATTAAATATATTTTCACTTTTCTAGCTGCGTTCACCATGGTAAATGCCACCGCCATCTCCTTAGCCTGACAGAAGTACTTTAAGACACCCAGGAGTGTGTCCCCCCGGGATAGACATGGAAGCTTGTTACTTCTTCCCCAATCCCAGCTAAACAATTCTCAAGTCACGTCAAACACAGATTATCAACAAGACGTGCAGGCCAAGAAGCATCAGGATAGCTATGGGCCAGAGTCATAGGAGGGAACAGGCAGGGAAAAGGCAAAATCAGAAGCAAGGAAGAGGGGATGTCTCCGATTAACTGAAGGGCTGATAGGAACAAATGGGGAGGCTGGGCTGGAGAGCTGGGTCATCCAGGCAAGTGGCTGGACATTAAAAACTCAGGAAACCAATCAAGCAATGCATCAGGGTCAGAAGCTGCACCAGCAGCAAGAAAGGAGCTCAATACAGTTGAGCCAAAGTTAGTATGGACCAACCAAGGCGGTCTGAGAATGTCTTTCTGGGGAGCTCACTGGCCCTGGTCACCTATCTGCGGTAGGAATTGAGTTGACCAAGAGTGGAGCAATCCTTATGGCCTACCAGGGCGCAGTAGGCTTGGCAAATGCGCTGTGTTCAGTCATGTCCTACTCTTTGTGGCCCCATGGACTGTAGGCCCCCAGGCTCTTCTGTCCGTGGAATTTTCCAGGCAAGAATAATGGAGTGGGTTGCCGTTTCCTACCATCTTCCCTACCCAGGGACTGAACCTGCATTCTTGAGTCTCCCGCATTGGCAGGTGGGTTCTTCACCAGTAATGTCACCTGGGGCTTGGCAAATAATTGGAAATGATACACTGTCTCTCAGTCAATTTTGATAGTCTAAACTGTGTGACAACATGCATTTCCAATGTTCAAGGTCTTGCTGCCCCATAAATTTAGGGGCAGAAGAGAAACAAAGTACCCAGAGCCATCATGAAAGGAAGGAAAAAAGGCAATTCTGGTGTCAACCATTCTGGTTGTATTTATTATTGCATTTCACATAATTTCATAATGGTCCAAACTTGTCCCTTCTCTATGTTGAAGGACTAGGGGACTTTTTAACCCTTTATTAATGAAAACAACTGGTGTTCCTTTCATGAGATTGTCTCAGATGCCTCCAATTCTGGGAAGATAGTATCCAAATACCACTGAAATGACTTGCAACCCAATCGTTTCCTTAATTCAACACGCTCACTAATGTTTCCATAGGCAGCAGACTTCAGAGCGGGTCTTCGTAGAAAAAACTGTCCCTAAATAGAAAGAGTCATTTCATGAAACCAAACAAATCTTTGTTCATCAAGTCCTGATATCTAACAGAGCAGTGTCTAATTTCATCATCTAACAGAGCAGTATATATTTTCATCATTTGAACTAAAACAAAACAATCAACAATAAACCTTTTCCTCTGTGTAGGGAGAGTAGACACACACATGAGACCTGGGGCTCCCTCAGCCCAGCTGGTCACAGGATGTGCTGTGACCACCAGGATGAAAGCAGCATAGAGGGAGGAGGAAGTCTAGGTCCTGCTTCTCAAGAGCCCAGAATCATAGCTGCAGTCCATGGGGTCGCTGGGAGTCGGACATGACTGAATGACTTCACTTTCTCTTTTCACTTTCATGCATTGGAGAGGGAAATGGCAACCCACTCCAGTGTTCTTGCCTGGAGAATCCCGGGAACGGGGGAGCCTGGCGGGCCGCCGTCTATGAGGTCACACAGGGTCGGACACGACTGAAGTGACTTAGCATAGCATAGCATAGCATGGTAGTGTTCCCCCTTTCTCCTGATCTCCCCAAACCCCTCACTCCCCAGTCCCCATCAACACTTCCATGGTTTCAGAAACAGAGGGTGGTGCAGTGGCTAAGGGAACCCTGACTCTGGAGGAGGGCATCCTGGCTTCCGTCTCTCTCTCTGCCGCAGTGTAGCTGACAGTGTAGACACTGAAGGACAGTTTGGACATTCATCAAGATTTAAGCAAGCACTAATTCATGGCCCGTGAGTCCATGTTGTCAGATTTATTCAAGATATACCTCTGCTGCTGCTGCTGCTGCTGCTAAGTCGCTTCAGTCGTGTCCGACTCTGTGCAACCCCATAGACGGCAGCCCACCAGGCTCCCCTGTCCCTGGGATTCTCCAGGCAAGAACACTGGAGTGAGTTGCCATTTCCTTCTCCAATGCATGAAAGTGAAAGCTGAAAGTGAAGTCGCTCAGTTGTGTCCGACCCTCAGCGACCCCATGGACTGCAGCCTTCCAGGCTCCTCCATCCATGGGATTTTCCAGGCAAGAGTACTGGAGTGGGGTGCCATTGCCTTCTCCAGATATATCTCTGCTGCTGCTGCTGCTAAGTCGCTTCAGTCATGTCCCACTCTGTGCGACCCCATAGACGGAAGCTCACCAGGCTCCCCTGTCCCTGGGATATATCTCTACAAATGTGCAAAAAGACATGGGAAAAGGATGTTCATTTCAGCAGACTTGCTGAAGGAAGGAATAAGGAATAACAAAACGCTGAGATGACCAGAATGTTATCTATGGGAGCTATTTATAATTTTAGGAAATCTATTCAAGGGAGATGTTTAAAAGAATGACATGTTTTTATGTTCTGATTTTAAGACTTTGAAAGTATGTTTTTAAATTATATAAATAAATGGAAAATGCTCAAATCTAGTTATGTAAAAGAAAAGGATATACACTCCTGTGTTCATGCATGTAACAGAAACTACAGAGAGTAAGTTAGTGACGACTTCTGAGAGGTAGAACTACGGGCTTCAGAAGCTTTTCACTTCATCCTTTTCCATACTGTAAGACTTTTAAAAATGCAGATGCTTCACCTTTTTAAAAATAATTTTTAAATATCAGGAAATACAATAAGCATACAAAAGCAGCACATAAAATGTAAATTTGCACCTTAATGAATTATCAAAAAAATCAACCTGAATAAACTTGGCTAGGTCAAAGACATAGAACAAAACCAGTACCTCAGAAGCCACTTGCCTTTTCCTTCATGATCATAATTCTTCCTCATAAGTTTGAAGTGCTCTCCTGATTATGTGTTCACTTCTTTGCTTTTCTTTCTAGCATTGATATCTTATTATTCATGCATAAATGATATGGTTTGATATTATGTTTTTAACTTTATAGAAATGGAAAAATACAGTGTGTATGCTATTGTGTTGGCTTCTTTTGTTCACCGTCTTGAAGATTTACCTATACTGCTGTGTGTGTATCTAAAGTTGGTTAATTTTCATTGCTACCTAGAAGTATATCGATTAAACATCATATTTACCCTATTTCATTCCTGTCCCGATAAGCATTTGGGTTGTATTCAGTTTTGGCTAACACAATCAATGCTGTTTATAAACATTCCTGTTCATCTGTTCTGGTGCACAGAGGCACCCATTCTGTAATGTCTACACAGGATGGACTTGCTAGATCATGGGCTATTCATTGTCTTTTATTATTTTACTCAATAGTGCCAAACTGTTGCCCAAAAGGAGTTTGTAACAATTAACACTCCCACCCACGGTGTCTGAGACTGCCTGTGCTCGCCCACACATGATCCTGTCAGGCTTCAAAAATGTTTCACCCCTCCGGGTGGCTATGTAAAAATATCTCATTGAGGTTTTAATTCATATTTCCCTGCTTACTAAAGAGTGTGAAGTATTATTACTTTTATAATTTAAAATAGTAAAGAAATATTAGATCAAGACCAGGACATATACTATCACAGAGAGAGTCTTCCATATTTCTACCCATGTATCTGCAATGAGGTCTTGTGGTACTGTCCACATCAGTTTGAACTTTCAAATTAAAACGAAGCTGCATCTATATGCTCTCTATATGCACATTCTAAAGGTTCTGACAAGAGGCTGAAAGCATGGGGAGATGTACACATAAAGGGGCCTGGCTTTAATGTAAAAACCTTTGACCAGGAAGGAAAGGAGGTAGCCCTCGTGTGTGGTGATTCAGCCGCATCACTTGGGACTTGGTAGAGAGTCAAGGAAGAGAACCTTAAAACGTATGCATGGGAATGGGGACAGAGAGGTGTCTGCTGCAGAGGGGCAATCTTGGGAGTGGAAAATAGACCTGGGGAAGAAAAAAAAGACTTAGTGTGTTGGTCGATTTACTTCGGAGAAACCTGAGATTCCCTAGAGATTAAAACAACGAGTAAGGTGCAGGTGTAGTGGGTTAGAAGGAACTAATCAAGAATAGGGTCTGAAAATGAGCGGGTGAGGAACTGAAAGGGCACGTCTGTGCTGAGTTGCTTCAGTCGTGTCTGACTCTTTGCGATCCTATGCACTGTTGCCCCCCAGGCTCCTCTGTCCATGGGATTCTCCAGGCAAGAATACTGGAGTGGGTGGCCATGCCCTCCTCCAGGGGATCTTCCCAACCTGGGGAGGGAACCCATGTCTCTTATGTCTACCTGCACTGGCAGGCGGGTTCTTTACCACCAGCACCACTTGGACCCTAACTTAAGGAAAGGCACAAAATTTGGTATCTGGAAGGCAGTAGAAGGCTTCTTCAGACCTAGTCCCTCTCTGTTCTCTGACTCATCTTCCCAAACCAGGGCTGTGTCCTTCACCTTGTATTCATCTAGCCAAATGTGTACCAGTCTGAGATTGTTATGGTCCACGACTTTCATAATTTCAGAGTGGTTCGTCACGTGTTGCCTATTGATGTGTCCAACTCGAGAGCAGGGGATTACATAGAGCTGGCCTCCACACATCCAGATCTATAGACATAAGAAAAACAGAAAACACATTAATGATGAGTGTCTGTTTGCTAACAGGCAACTGCTGAATTAAAACAGAAACAACAACAGTCATCATTGTCTTATTTCATTTAATCCTCACAGCAACCTTATACTGTGATCATCCCTGTTTTACAAATGAAGAAACTAATACATACATTAGTCAAGAAGTTTGCCCAGTAATATAGTGGCAGAGCACAAATTTCAAACTCAAATCTGGCCCCAGAGTCATGGCTCTGAATACTAAGTGGCCCTGCCTTGCTCGTACATGACCAGCTCTGATGCTGATCATATGAAGACTGACAAGATACTTTGTCTTAGGATATTCTCAAACAATATGTGGAAAGTAACATTTTCTGAGACTATTAAGTACTGCTGCCTGTTAGGTTCAGTCACTCAGTTGTGTCAAACTCTTTGCAACCCCATGGACTGCAGCCCGCCAGGCTCCTCTGTCCATGGGATTCTCCAGGCAAGAAGAGTCAAGAAGAGTGGATTGGGTTGGCTGTTAGTAGGTAACAAAAGAAACATTGATCATGGGTAACTTCATGATGACCCATGGGTGATCATGGGTAACTTTTTTTGTACTTAAAGCACTTTATAATGTTTATTTTTAATAACATATTTTTTTACTACACAAAAAAATATGACCATAGGAAAAACAAGTGTAGAAAAGCAAATAGGTAAAAAGTCACTTTTTAAAGACTTTATCAGTCAATGCTAATTTAAATTGTTGTTGTTTAGTTGCTAAGTTGTGTCCAACTCTTTTGACACTCCATGAACTGTAGCCCACCAGGCTCCTCTGTTCATGGGACTTATGAGGCAAGAGTACTGGAGTGGGTTGCCATTTCCTTCTCTAGGGGATCTTCCCAACCCAGGGATTGAACTCACATCTTCTGCATTGGTAGTGGAATTCTTTACCACTGAGCCACCAGGGAAACCGCCTAATAATCCAAGTGTGTATGTATATATACATAGATACACAACAGTAAGATAACTTGCTTTTTTAATGTAATGTTTTGCAAAGTTATTTTTAAAGTCTTGTATTATTTGGAATAATACAAGAATATTAGAATGTTGGTAGTTTTAAATTTGACACGGTGGGGGGGGCGTGGGAGGGGGGGAAAAAATTTAAAAAAAAAGCAGCAACAAAGGCCCTGCATGCAGCAACTAAGATCCAACACAGCCAAATAAGTAAATTTTAAAAAAAAAAAGACATACCTGCCTCATGGGATTGTTATGAGCATCAGATAATCTGACACTTCTAAAGTGCTTGCTATGCTATGCTATGCTATGCTATGCTAAGTCACTTCAGTCGTGTCCGACTCTGTGTGACCCCATAGATGGCAGCCCACCAGGCTTCCCCATCCCTGGGACTCTCCAGGCAAGAACACTGGAGTGGGTTGCCATTTCCTTCTCCAATGCATGAAAGTGAAAAGAGAAAGTGAAGTCGCTCAGTCAGGTCTGACTCTTAGCTACCCCATGGACTGCAGCCTACCAGGTGACCCCATGGACCGCAGCCTACCAGGCTCCTCCGTCCGTGGGATTTTCCAGGCAAGAGTACTGGAGTGGGGTGCCATTGCCTTCTCCGTCTAAAGTGCTTAGGGTTTGTGTTTTGTAAAATGAGAATGTCACTGCTGTAGTGAAGTGTGGTAGATTGCAAGCATGGCCACATATGCTTTTCATTCCTACCTGCCCATCTAACTGCTATGTTAACTGCTATGTAACTCTCTACTCCAATCATCAAGAAATGAGGTTAATTTCTCCATCTCTTGAAACTGGTCTTGGCCTTGTGACTTGCTTTGGCCAACAGGACATTAACAAAAGTGATGCTTGAAAAGTGTGTGCAGCACTTTGGGATGTGCTGCTCTTGGGAACCTTGTGACTGCTTCACAGTGAATGAACCTCACTAGCCTGCCTAACCATGAGAGACAAACTGTCTGGTCACCTCTACTGCCCCAACACTGGACATTGGCCAATGTCCAGACATGTAAATGAGGCCATCCCATGCTAGCCAGCACCAGCTGACCCTCCAGATGAACACAGATGTGTAAACAGCATGGGTAAAATCAACCCTCCTGGCCGTGACCGAAAGAACCACTTTAGCAACACAACAAATTTTGAGGAGTAACAATTGTTTATTGTTTCAAGCCACTGTATTTTGGGGACAGTTTGTTACACAGCAAAAACTAACTAATACACTAAGGAAGTAAATGGGACCTCTTATCCCCTTAGCTGTGCTCTTTCCAGAAACTTGGTGTGATTGATGAAAATACCATTCTGCAAACATTGTCTCACTCTCCGTCCCTCACCAAGGGGCAGAGTATATTGCTCTGACACACTGACTTTGGGCTTGTCCATTTGACACGCTTTGGCCTGTGGAACGTGAGCAGACACAGCGCCTCTGGAGACTTTATACAGGCTGTGTGGTTTCTCTTGACTTCTGCCTTCCTACTGTCAACATAAGAACATGCCCAGAGCTGCTAGTAGAATGACCAGCAAAGCTGAGCAGACTCAGACACCAGCCCCGCCAGTGTAAATGCCCAGGCAGAGCCATGCTGGCCAGCCCTCAGACATCTCAAAGAAGAAAGTAGATGCTTCTTGTTCTGAATTGCCTGGTTTTGAGCTGGTCTACAACAAGCATCATCATGGCATTAGCTGGCTGGTAACTGGGCTGTCCTTGACACCCTTTTCTCTCAGCACCCACCTACCTGGTCAGCATACCTATGGGACATTCTTATGATGGTAACGTGTAGGCAGCTGGTCACAGAAGCTTATGACTCAGAAGGAACTGGGAAGGGGCAAGAATTGGTATCACTTGCATCCATTAGTCATGCCAACGTGATCTGGATAAGGTTATGGAGCAGGTGGAGCGAGCAGAGAGGGACTTGGGGAAACCCCTACAGGGTGGAAATTCTGAGCAGATGGGCCAAAAAAAGTTACTGATCTGAGCAGGGGGCTGGGTGCTGAGCAGCTTGCCTAATCCTCATGGTGTAGCCCCTGGAGAACCATCTCTAGCACAAACCCAACGCTTGTAGTTTGCTCTCAAACTACAACCTCCCGGGGCTGCAGCAACTGTGGGCCGAATCTGAGCTGGTGCCCAGGTCTAAAAACCCAGTCTGGAGGTGAGGCGGGTGGTTCTCCAGGTGTAGAGCAGGGCCCTGGGCCCCGAAGCAGTGTCCTGACCCTTTGGGATACAGCGGGATGGAGCTCTGGGGCAGGGGGGCCAGCCTGCCCCAGGGGGCAGGGCACAGGCTGCCTGCTCTCTCAGGAAACTAGAGGTGCCGACCTGGAGCCTGATTCTGAGACTTATTCCAAGGTTGGAATTGAAGCTGTAGCTCTGAGGACGTCAGCGAATCATCACTTTCCACGAGCAATGGTAAAACTGAGCTCGGGGCATTTAAAGCAAGTTCAGGGCATCGGAAGCATCCAATATATGGCCAGCCTTATTGAGAAGCCTGGGCTTCTCTGGCTCAGATGGTAAAGCGTCTGTCTGCAATGCGGGAGACCTGGGTTCAATCCCTGGGTTGGGAAGATCCCCTGGAGAAGGAAATGGCAATCCACTCCAGTACTCTTGCCTGGAAAATCCCATGGACAGAGGTGCCTGGTAGGCTACAATCCATGGGGTCGCAAAGAGTCGGACATGACTGAGCGACTTCACATTCATTCATTAGCGAGAAGTGACTTGGAAACTGGGTAAACCGGAGCTGGGGGGCGGAGGGGGTGGGCCTTAAGACCTGGTTGAATAGATCAAATGAGCCAGGAAGGGACAGGTTTGGAGCACACTGCTTGTGAGTTCTGTGAATTTGCCAACTTATACTACCTCCCTGTGCCTCGGTTTCTCCATTAAACAGGAGACAATGTGGGTACCTACCTACCAGATTTATTGTCAGGACAAAGTGAGCTAATATCTGTAATATTTCAGAGTGGTGCATGTCACACATGATAACAACTGGAAAACGAAATACATTTGTATCTTCACATCTCACCTTACATGCCACCTCTACAGGGAAGTCATTGACGACACACCCCTCCCCCAAGCCAAGGCCAGGTTCCCCTTCTATATGACCTCACAGTACTCTGTATTTCTCCTTCACCGCAGTGATCAGAAATACAACTAAATAACTAATCATCTCACTCTATCCCAAAGAAAACAGAAGCTTTATGCTGTTCGAAACCACTTTTGCATTAAGGGCTGCTGTACTTTAGCACCCAGCACAGTGCTTGGCATGTAACTGTTTCTCAGTAAATATTGTTGAATGAATGAGTGAGTGAATGAATGAAAGGGGATTGCATCTTCTGAATACCCAGCACGTGGCACAGCCTGATGCAAGAGCTACTCCTTAGATGATGGGTGTGTTGAACCTCGAACTTCACTTGAACTCTCAGGAGAGTCCGAAACCGAGATGACTCTCTTTCGTTTAGTCCGAAGCTAAAACGGGACGTGGGTTTTAGCACCACACAGGTGTCAGTTACAGCCACGGAAGCTGATGCAAGTTCATTAGGAAAAGGATCAACCAGGGGATGGTACAGACAAAGGCCAAGGAGAAGAGACGTGCTGCTACAGATCCTGGTGTCCCTGGCTCGCCTTTTGACCCCTTTGGATCCCTTTTGTTTCTGGGTCATGAAGGGGAAGCCTGAGATGTGGAGAAGGCTGGCATGGTGGGCTGCAGGTGGCTGGCTCAGTGCATTTGGCTGGCTCAGTGGAGAGGTTCTTTCCTAGCAGATGGAAACATTGCACTAGGTTAACAACAGGTGCGGCTTCACAGGTGCAAAAAATGGCTCCATATCAGCCCTGAGCCCTGAAGAGCACGTAGGGTGAGGAGCAAGTGTTGTCAAGAAAAGTCTTGGGAACAGCCATGTTTGAGAGATAACAGAAGAATAAATTCTTGGGAAGGAGATTGAGCACAGTGGAGCAACGCAAGGGGATTTTGCGTTGAACACAGCTCAACGCCTTTTTCTTGGATTTTGCTCTAAAAATCTAAGAACACTTCTGGAAAAGACTGGTCACTGGAGGTAATCTGTCTGCCATTGCAGGGGCTTCCCAGGTGGCGCTGGTGGTAAAGAGCCTGCCTGCCAATGCAGGAGACATAAGAGACGCAGGTTCGATCTCTGGGTTGGGAGGATCCCCTGAAGGAGGCCATGGCAACCCACTCCAGTATTCTTGCCTGGAGAATCTCATGGACCGAGAACCCTGGAGGGCTACAGTCCATGGGGTCGAAAAGAGTTGGACACGACTGAAGTTGACTTAGCACACACACCAATGCAGGAGACACAAGAAATGCAGGTTCAGTCGCTGGATCAGGAAGATTTCCTGGAGGAGGAAAATGGTAACCCACTCCAGTATCAGTTCAGTTCAGTTCAGTCACTCACTCGTCTCCGACTCTTTGCGACCCCATGAATTGTAGCACGCCAGGCCTCCCTGTCCATCACCAACTCCCAGAGTTCACTCAGACTCATGTCCATCGAGTCAGTGATGCCATCCAGCCATCTCATCCTCTGTTGTCCCCTTCTCCTCCTGCCCCCAATCTCTCCCAGCATCAGAGTCTTCTCCAATGAGTCAACTCTTCGCATGAGGTGGCCAAAGTACTGGAGTTTCAGCTTCAGCATCATTCCCTCCAAAGAAATCCCAGGGCTGATCTCCTTCAGAATGGACTAGTTGGATCTCCTTGCAGTCCAAGGGACTCTCAAGAGTCTTCTCCAACACCACAGTTCAAAAGCATCAATTCTTCGTTGCTCAGCCTTCTTCACAGTCCAACTCTCACATCCATACATGACCACTGGAAAAACCATAGCCTTGACTAGACGGACCTTTGTTGGCAAAGTAATGTCTCTGCTTTTGAATATGCTATCTAGGTTGGTTGTAACTTTCCTTCCAAGGAGTAAGCGTCTTTTAATTTCATGGCTGCACTCCAGTATACTTGCCTGAAAAATTCCATGGACAAAAGGAGGCTGGTGGGTGACAGTCCATTGAGTCACAAAGGGTCAGACACGACTGAACACACACATACTGCATCAAATACTACAGTAACCCCAAGCACACAGAAGACCAAAAGCCGTCCACCGCGGACACCGATATGGAACTGGTGACAGCCCCGGAAATGACGTCAGAGGGAAGATTCTGAGGGCCTCCGGACGGTGGTTCACTGCAGCGAGTGAGAAATGAAGTGGATGCAGATGTAGCTAATCCTGCCTTAGGAAAAATCAGGTTACTTGGGCAGAGGGGGCCACCAGTGTCAAGAAAGTGCCTAGCTATTTATTAATTTACATGTTTGTTTATGAAAAGTGAGACCCAAGCATCCTTGAAACAGATGAAAGTGCCATTAGGAATGAAGTTGCTGACAATATTGAAGCAAAAATCATGAGTGAACTTGAGTAGTAAGTTAGCTATTATTTGCTGTCTGGAGGGAAGGTAAAGCCAAGGCAAGGAATATACTCAGTTTTCAAAGATGCATCATTCACAAAATCCATTCAATTCGAGACACAAGGATGTGCTTATTAAGTTACTAGGTCCTGAAAAAGGGGGATTTTCCATATGCTTCATTCTCAGAGCCCAAGGTAATAAAATGAGTAATAATCAACCAAGCAATAAAAAGTACCAAAGGCATTGAGGGTCACAAAAATAATGCCTGGATAAGAGTGGAACAAATGAGTAGGAAAAAAAGCAATGAAAATAAACTTACAAGATAGTGCTAAATAGGGGCTTAGAGGAAGAACACATTGCTCTAAATATCCCTATAGTCAAAATAAGGTATCCAAAGCATTAGAAAAGATGTCCGGGCTTTAATTTTAAAAAATATAGAAAGTAGCCAGCCAAAAAAGAAAAGGGAGATAAAAATCTAAAGCAGAAAAAAAAAAAAAAAAACACAAAAAGCAGATCTGATAAACATCTAAGTACATGCTGAGAGAAACACAATTCAAAGTATTGTCTCTGCAAGTGATCTCAGAGAATATAAAGGGTGGTTGACAAAATTAAAGTAAGAACAACGTGACCATCACTTATGTATCAGCTCCTATAATTATCTTAAGGGCTTTCCCCCAACGACTTGGCAGGCAAAGAATTCGCCTGCAATGCAAAAGGTGCAGGAGACTTGGTTTGATCCTGTGTTGGGAAGATCCCCTGGAGAAGGAAATGGGTACTCACTCCAGTACTCTCGCCTGGAGAATCCCATGGACAGAGGAGCCTGGCAGGTAACAGTCCATGGGGTCACAAGAATTAGACATGACTGAGTGACTAACACACACACTTCTAAGGAAGCTAAGCTCAGAGAGGACAGGAATTTTCTTATAAAGGAAGCAGTTTTCTCTACATCTGATTGTCTCTGTTAGAAAAGACACAAAGCAGAGAAAAGTGAGGGAAAAAATGTGAAGGGCAGTGATGATGAGCTGACAGCCCACATTTTTAGGCACAGTTCAAAGTGATCATTATAAAAATCTATTAGAATTGAGTCAAATGCAAAAAATGACCTATAATCAGATCAGATCAGATCAGATCAGTCGCTCAGTCGTGTCCGACTCTTTGCGACCCCATGAACCGCAGCACGCCAGGCCTCCCTGTCCATCACCAGCTCCCGGAGGTCACTCAGACTCGCATCCATCGAGTCAGTGATGCCATCCAGCCATCTCATCCTCTGTCGTCCCCTTCTCCTCCTGCCCTCAATCCCTCCCAGCATCAGAGTGACCTATAATAAACATATGATAAACATTTAAATTGTCATACCTGAAGGCAATGGCACCCCACCCCAGTACTTTTGCCTGGAAAATCCCATGGATGGAGGAGCCTGGTGGGCTGCAGTCCGTGGGGTCGCTAAGAGTCAGACATGACTGAGCGATTTCACTTTCACTTTTCACTTTCATGCACTGGAGAAGGAGATGGCAACCCACTCCAGTGTTCTTGCCTAGAGAATCCCAGGGACGGGGGAGCCTGGTGGGCTGCCATCTATGGGGTCGCACAGAGTCGGACACGACTGAAGCGACTTAGCAGCAGCTGTATCTTCTTCAGATGCTCCAGGCATATCTACTTTGTACCTTATTCTCCACTCCAATTATTTCATTAAATTTTTTTTTTTTTTTTTGGCATGCCATGCACCTTGCAGGATCTTAGTTCCCTGACCAGGGATTGAACCCAGTCCTTTGGAAGCGAAAGCACAGAGAACCACTGGACCACCAGGGAATTCCCACATTAAATTGTTATACAGCTCTGAGAATGGAATTTTTATTTATTCCTATTTAACAGGTGTGGGCTTCCCTGGTGGCTCAGTGGTAAAGAATCTGTCTGCCGATGCAAGAGACACAGGTTCAATTCCTGGGTTGGGAAGATCCCCTGGAGAAGAAAATGGTAACCCATTCTAGTATTCTTGACTGGGAAATTCCATGGACAGAGGAACCTTGTGGGCTACAGTCCATGGGATTGCAAAGAGTTGGATGTGACTTAGCAACTAAATAACAATTTAACAGGTGAGAAAATCTAGAACTAGAAAAGTGAATGACCTGCCAAGCATCTTACAGCAAGTGAGGGATAGGGCTGGGACTCACCCTGATGTCTAGTGTTCTCATATCATAGAATTTTTTTTTTTAAGTTAAATCTATTATTTCTATTGGTATAATTTGTACACCACCAGAAATTCACCCTTCTAAAATATATAACTCAGTGATCTTCAGTATTTTCACAAGGTTGCACAATCCTTGCCACCATTGAGTTCCGGGACATTTCACCACCCCAAATAGAAACCTGGTCCCTGTCAGCAGTCACTCTCCTCCCCCCACCCCTGGCAACCACTAAGTCACATTCTGTTCCTGTGGATGTGCTTAGTCTGGACATTTCATATGAATGGACTCATAAATACATGGTCATTTGCATCTGGGGCTTCCCTGAGAACTCAGCTGGTAAAGAATCTACTTACAATGTAGGAGACCTGGGTTTGATCCCTGGATTGGGAAGATCCCCTGGAAGAGGGAATGATTACCCACTCCATGGACCTGGAGAATTCCATGGACCGTATAGCCCCTGGGGTCACAAAGAGCCGGACATGACTGAGTGACTTTCACTCACTCACCCCATGTGCATCTGGCTTCTTCCACGTAGCAAAATGTCTTCAAGTTTCATCCATGCTGTAGCAGGTATGTCAAGATTTAAGAGTCAGGAGACAACTTACACATCTTCTACCATGTCCTCTTATTTTACAGATAGAGAAACAGAGGCCTGACTCAGCCCACATTTTTAGTGACACCCAAGTCCTCTCCCTCCTTATCCTGTGTTTTTTTCTACCATGGTACAACTACCAAGAGATTCCATAAACAGATAAAAAATATCATATTAATTTAACATGTCTGATGTTAGTAAAAACATAGGTAAGAAAACCTGATATTTTATAAAAGGTTTTCCATTTCTGTAAGTGAAATTCTCTCAGTTGTGTCTGACTCTTTTCGACCCCATGGACTATACAATCCAAGGGATTCTCCAGGCCAGAACACTGGAGTGGGTAGCCGTTCCCTTCTCCAGGGGATCTTCCCAGCTCAGGGATCGAACCCAGGTCTCCTGCATTGCAGGCGGATTCTTTGCCAACTGAGCCACCAGGGAAGCCCATTTCTGTAAGGAATCCCATAAATCAATGACTTGATGTGACACCTGAATAGCCCCTGATGCTCATGTAGAGAAACGGCATAGCTGCCACAGCATTTTATGTGACTTAAAGCTAGATTTTACTCTATATATAAAGGTAACTATTGAAACATAAGGTTGGAATTACCCTTAGTGAAAGTTCCAAGTTTTCTCCTCCCCACAGATTCATGCCCTTGTCGTACTGTCCAATTTCATTAAAATAATGCCTACTTATAGCAAAAATTCCTCCAGCCATTGCAGGTGACCTACAAAGGACACACAGATATTAGATTAATTCCCTATGTGCAGGCATTATGGATTCAGGCCAAAGTTATATTGAATATAGTGATAACAGTTAAAAACTAGAAAATACCCATGTTAGCTTCAAAATTATCTTCCGATACATTGAAGTATGTACTCATTTCATTCTCATGACAGCACGTGATGTTATTCCCCAGATTTACAGAGACAGAAATGAGGTTCAGAGAGGTTACATAACTCATAGAAGATCACACAACTTGAGCTAAATTAAAATACAGGCAAAGATGAAGGACTTGCCAGGCTATGGTGTTAGAAAATTGACTTATATAGTTTGTGAAACAAAGAGGGTAACATTAAAGGAGAAGAGAGCCTGCAATCAAAGTTATTAGAAAATGTGGGAAGTGATCTGGAGAAAGTCTCTTGAGAAACAGCCTCATAAATGCAGCTAGAAGCCCTAACAATGAGGTCATTCTCACATTTAGAAATATATTTTCCAAGACTAATATCCAAGGAAACTGACCTTCTTCTCAACCTATAAAATTATAGACAGAAGCCCTTGGATAAATATTTTATATATGAATTTGGCAGACATTGACTTTTTCTGGGATATCCACAGTGTTAGTATTCTGATCATTGATCAACATGCAACTCATTCCTGAGAATGAAGTCTACATTTTAAAGCTGGACAGCTGAAATCCAAGGGTTGCGGACCATGTGGTATTCTGCACTGGGATGAGACGCTCAGTTCAGTTCAGTTCACTCGTGTCATGTCTGACTCTGTGTGACTTCATGAACCGCAGCACACCAGGCCTTCCTGTCCATCACCAACTCCCAGAGTCCACTCAGACCCATGTCCATCGAGTCTATGATGCCATCCAGCCATCTCATCCTCTGTCATCCCCTTCTCCTCCTGCCCTCAATCTTTCCCAGCATCAAGGTCTTTTCCAATGAGTCAGCTCTCTGCATCAGGTGGCCAAAGTTTTGGAGTTTCAGCTTCAACGTCAGTCCCTCCAATGAATACCCAGGACTGATCCCCTTTAGGATGGACTGGTTGGATCTCCTTGCAGTCCAAGGGACTCTCAAGGCTCTTCTCCAACACCACAGTTCAAAAGCATCAATTCTTCGGTGCTCAGCTTTCTTCACAGTCCAACTCTCACATCCATACATGACCACAGGAAAAACCATACCCTTGACTAGATGGACCTCTGTTGGCAAAGTCAAGTCCCTGGTTTTTAATATGCTGTCTAGGTTGGTCATAACTTTCCTTCCAAGGAGCAAGCATCTTTTAATTTCATGGCTGCAATTACCAACCACAGTGATTTTGGAGCCCAGAAAAATAAAATCAGCCACTGTTTCCACTGTTTGCCCATCTATTTGCCATGAAGTGATGGGACCAAAGGCCATGATCTTAGTTTTCTGAATGTTGAGCTTTAAGCCACCTTTTTCACTCTCCTCTTTCACTTTCATCAAGAAGCTCTTTAGTTCTTCTTCACTTTCTTCCATAAGGATGGTGTCATCTGCATATATGAGGTTATTGATATTTCTCCCAGCAATCCTGATTCCAGCTTGTGCTTCTTCCAGCCCAGTGTACATCAGAAAAGTTAAATAAGCAGGGTGACAATATACAGCCTTGACGTACTCCTTTTCCTATTTGGAACCAGTCCATTGTTCCATGTCCAGTTCTAACTGCTGCTTCCTGACCTGCATATACGTTTCTCAAGAGGCAGGTCAGGTGATCTGGTATTCCCATCTCTTTCAGAATTTTCCACAGTTTATTGTGATCCACACAGTCAAAGGCTTTGGCATAGTCAATAAAGCAGAAATAGATGTTTTTCTGGAACTCTCTTGCTTTTTCCATGATCCAGCGGATGTTGGCAATTTGATCTCTGGTTCCTCTGCCTTTTCTAAAACCAGCTTGAACATCTGGAAGTTCATGGTTCACGTATTGCTGAAGCCTGGCTTGTAGAATTTTGAGCATGACTTTACTAGTGTGTGAGATGAGTGCAATTGTGTGGTAGTTTGAGCATTCTTTGGCACTGCCTTTCTTTGGGATTGGAATGAAAACTGACCTTTTCCAGTCCTGTGGCCACTGCTGAGTTTTCCAAATTTGCTGGCATATCGAGTGCAGCACTTTCACAGCATCACCTTTTAGGATTTGAAATAGCTCAACTGGAATTCCATCACCTCCTTTCAATTAAAGAAACAAAACCTACCACATTCTATTATTACAGACTTCTAGAAACAAGATAAACAATGAAATATTTCTCTTCATTAAGCTTGAGAAATCAAAGTAATAATCTCTGCAGGCTTCCCCCTGCTCCCAGTACCTCTATGCTATTTTTCCATTACCAGAAGAATTCTCACCGGATAGGTGTAGTGGGTCCTTCTGGTCCCTCTATCTCATAAGAGAGAACATGATCCCATTTAAATTCCAGATGCCAGTTGAAACCTCCCCTCACTATAGGAGAGGGCTGGTATTCCAGGGTCACGTAATCAATGACGTCTATCAGAGGACACACCACCATTTTGGGGTCCTTGGCAATGGCATTCAGCAAGGGCTCCAGCCAGACTTTATTCACCTCACAATGGCTATCCAGAAACACTAGAACGTCCCCTGGGGAGGCAAAAACAGGCGAGTGTTAGCCCATGTATAGGAAACACCCGACAACACAGATCAAGGTTCAATGCAACAAGTATTTATCCAACACTTACTATGAAAGTGAAAGTGAAGTTGCTCAGTCATGTCCGACTCTTTGCAACCCCATGAACTGTAGCCCACCAGGTTCCTCTGTCCATGGGATTTCCCAGGCAAGAATACTGGAGTGGGTTGCTATTTCCCTCTCCAGGGCATCTTCCCAACCCAGGGATTGAACCCAGGTCTCCCGCATTGTAGGCAGACACTTTACCGTCTGAGCCACCATGGAAGTTTGGCTATTAAGGTGCTTTCAGTTTCCCTGGGAGGAGGCAAGAAACGTATATTTGATACTGTATCAAAAATGCAGGTCAGTGTGTGCCATAGATATTCAGAAGGAGCTGGTGACTATGTGTTAGAACTGCAATCCCTAACCTTTTTTGGAACCAGGGATCAGCTTTGTGGATTTGGGGAAGACAATGTTCCCAGAGACCAAGGGTGGGGTGAGGATGGTTTCAGGACGATTCTCATAAGGAACATACAAGCTGGATCCCTCGCATGCACAGTTAACAGTTCGTGCTTCTGTGAGAATCTAATGCGGCCACTTATCTGACAGGAGAAGCCCAGCGATGGGGTGCAGTTGTACTGCAGGTGAAGCTTCGCTTACTTGCCCACCTCCCGCCATGCAGCCCTGCTCCTAACAGGTTATGGACCACTACCTGTCCGTGGCCCAGGGCTTCGGAACCCCTGATCTGTTTGCTTTCTCACCCAAACACATTGCCTGTGCAAACCCTGCCATCAGAAGAGAGACTAACACAGATGCAGGTGTCCCTGGTTCCACAGCCCTTCTTCCACCCTTTTGATTCCCTGGTGAGAAGCCAACATCAGTTTATTTCTCTTCCCCCCAGGATGTTTCTAATTTTGCCGTATGGATGTCTGAGGATGCACTGAGCCCCCCAACACAGGAAATAATTCATATCAAGTTCCTCTCACCAGGCTTTAGCAAGCAGCTTTATCCAAAAATCCTAATTCTGACAACGTGACTGAAGGTAGCTGAGTTCTCTTCAGTTCAGTTCAGTTCAGTTCAGTTGCTCAGTCGTGTCCGACTCTTCGGGACCCCGTGAACTGCAGCACATCAGGCCTCCCTGTCCATCACCAACTCCCAGAGTTCACTCAGACTCACGTCCAATGAGTCAGTGATGCCATCCAGCCATCTCATCCTCTGTCGTCCCCTTCTCCTCCTGCCCTCAATCCCTCCCAGCATCAGAGTCTTCTCCAGTGAGTCAACTCTTCGCATGAGGTGGCCAAAGTACTGGAGTTTCAGCTTTAGCGTCATTCCTTCCAAAGAACACCCAGGGCTGATCTCCTTTAGAATGGACTGGTTGCATCTCCTTGCAGTCCAAGGGACTCTCAAGAGTCTTCTCCAACACCACAGTTCAAAAGCATCAATTCTTCAGCGCTCAGCTTTCTTTTAGTCCAACTCTCACATCCATACATGACTACTGGAAAAACCATAGCCTTGACTAGATGGACCTTTGTTGGCAAAGTAATGTCTCTGCTTTTTAATATGCTATCTAGGTTGGTCATAACTTTTCTTCCAAGGAGCAAGGATCTTTTAATTTCATGGTTGCAATCACCATCTGCAGTGATTTTGGAGCCCCCAAAATAAAGTCTGACACTGTTGGGAGCCGGTTTGAATTAGCGCTCCACCCATGACAAAGGTCGTGAGGAAGGAGGCTCAATAACGCAAGGGCAAGATTGAGCCTCAGGAGCCCCTTGGAGGTTCTCAAGCATCTCCCCCCAAAAAGCCGGAGTCTGCCTACTTTCTGCTTTGTGTTCTCACCTCTGACTTTACAGGGGGCTGTCCCCCACTACCTCTCTCTGAAAAAAGAGTTAACTTAGAGCTTCAGTTAATAAAAATTCCTGGGCGTGACAGGAGTATTTTAACCTACAAACTCCTCTGAAGGTTCTCTAGCCCACCTGACAGGCTTGTCCGGCCACATGTGCTTCTAAAAACAGGTTCTTTAGAGAAGTTAGAAAACTATTAGTGGGCTGATTAGAAATTGTATTGGTGAAGGGTTTTTCATTTGTTGAGCCAATGTTTGCTGCTAAGTCTCCACATCACCTACCCTTACACACATTAATGAATATATAGAAGAAATAGGTATTAACCTTTGATATTAATCACGTTAGACCTTAGGCTAAGTAAGTTCTTTCTTTGATTAAAACCCACCCTCACCCTATAGGAATGTAAATTTATCTGGTGGAGTCTGTTTTAAGAATAATCACCCCTGGAGAAATAAATGTCCTGGATTGACCACTGTCACAAGGAGAGGGTCATAAATTGTCAACAGGCCCCCTGGCCAGAAGATGATGTAACACCCCTAAGACCTCTGTATACATTTGTAAGAAGCACCTGACTTTGATAAAAGTCAGGGCTGCTGACCCCACGTGACTTTTGTATAACATCTCAGTGTATAAAAGTAGACCATGGAAAATAAAGAATTGGGATCAGTTCCTCGAAAGACTGGTCTCCCCATGTCGCTCTCTCTCTCAAATTCTGGCTGAGTCTCCATCTGGAGCGCGGAACTCACCATGCTTACTAATTATGCCTGGGCTTCTAAGATCGGACCGGGGAGGCCTCAGTGTCTCCTCTCCTTCGGGAGAACAGAAAGACACCTGCGGCCTACGTAAGTGGTGCAAACTTCTTGTCTTGAAGTTTTATTGGTCCCCCGCATAAACCAAGCTACTCAGCCTCTTTTCTCCACTGAATTTTCCTACTGAGCTATCCTCATTCTATTATTCTTTATATCTCTAATTATAACTATTGTATCCTGATTCTCACCGACGCCGTCTACACTTTGAATTCCCTGAATCAGCTGGGGCTTGTCCCCAGCATGACACTGTTTCCACTGTTTCCCCATCTATTTGCCATGAAGTGATGGGACCAGAGGCCATGATCTTTGCTTTCTGAACATTGAGCTTTAAGCCAACTTTTTCACTCTCCACTTTCACTTTCATCAAGAGGCTTTTTAGTTCCTCTTCACTTTCTGCCATAAGGATGGTGTCATCTGCATATCTGAGGTTATTGATATTTCTCCCAGCAATCTTGATTCCAGCTTGTGCTTCTTCCAGCCCAGTGTACATCATAAAAGTTAAATAAGCAGGGTGACAATATACAGCCTTGACGTACTCCTTTTCCTATTTGGAACCAGTCTGTTGTTCCATGTCCAGTTCTAACTGGTGCTTCCTGACCTGCATACAAATTTTTCAAGAGGCAGGTCAGGTGGTCTGGTATTCCCATCTCTTTCAGAATTTTCCACAGTTTATTGTGATCTATACAGTCAAAGGCTTTGGCATAGTCAATAGAGCAGAAATAGATGCTTTTCTGGAACTCTCTTGCTTTTTCCATGATCCAGCGGATGTTGGCAATTTGATCTCTGGTTTCTCTGCCTTTTCTAAAACCAGCTTGAACATCAGGAAGTTCACGGTTCACGTATTGCTGAAGCCTGGCTTGGAGAATTTTGAGCATGACTTTACTAGCGTGTGAGATGAGTACAATTGTGCGGTAGTTTGAGCATTCTTTGGCATTGCCTTTCTTTGGGATTGGAATGAAAACTGACCTCTTTCAGTCCTGTGGCCACTGCTGTGTTTTCCAAATTTGCTGACATATTGAGTGAGCACTTTCACAGCATCACCTTTCAGGATTTGAAATAGCTCAACTGAAATTCCATCACCTCCACTAGCTTTGCTGGTAGTGATGCTTTCTAAGGTCCACTTAACTTCACATTCCTTACTGCTTCTCAGGTATGTATTTCGAAATTTCTTTATGGTACTGTGTCAGATCTGGAAGAGGGCATGGCAATCCACTCCAGTATTCTTGCCTGGAGAATCCACATGGACAGAGGAGCCTGGGGTCCATGGGGTCACAAAGAGTCGGTCACAATTGAGCCACTGAGTACACTGTATCAGACAACTCACTTTGGAATATAATATCTGTTGTCTTCATGCCTCGATCAAAACTGAGCTATAAAGAGCCCCATTTTTAAACATACATAGCTTTTTTTCAATCAACACTTTGCATTTTTCATTAAAATAGCTTCTATGACATTACATTGATCACTGAAGAAGGCTTTCTTATCTCTTCTTGCTATTCTTTGGAATATTCATGGATTAGGAAGCTGGGGTTCTGAGAAGTGACTTGCCCAAGATCCCATAAGCGGTAACTGGCACATACCAAGCTGGAAATGAAGGCTCTGCTTCAAAACTCAGTGCTTTTCATTCTATCAACCATCACCTCCCTTGGATTTTTGTGGCAGGAGTCAGACGCTGCCCTCTGGGCCACATAAGTAAACATATGAACAGGTTCTGGGAATTAGGATGACCTCCCTGGGGAAGGGCATTACTCTGTCTCCCACATGAGACAATGAATCGTCTCTTGTTCTGTGTGACGGCCATGTAGCACCACAAGTTCTCAATGGCATGTTCAATTTTGCTAACCTGTAGCCTTTAGAGAGAGATCAGTCGCTCAGTCGTGTCCGACTCTTTGCCACCCCATGAACCGCAGCACGCCAGGCCTCCCTGTCCATCACCAGCTCCCGGAGATCACCCAGACTCATACCCATCGAGTCAGTGATGCCATCCAGCCATCTCATCCTCTGTTGTCCCCTTCTCCTCCTGCCCTCAATCCCTCCCAGCATCAGAGTCTTCTCCAATGAATCAACTCTTTGCATGAGGTGGCCAAAATACTGGAGTTTCAGCTTTAGCATCATTCCTTCCAAAGAAATTCCAGGATTGATCTCCTTCAGAATGGACTGGTTGGATCTTCTTGCAGTCCAAGGGACTCTCAAGAGTCTTCTCCAACACCACAGTTCAAAAGCATCAATTCTTCGGCGCTCAGCCTTCTTCACAGTCCAGCTCTCACATCCATACATGACCACAGGAAAGACCATAGCCTTGACTAGGCGAACCTTTGTTGGCAAAGTAATGTCTCTGCTTTTGAATATGCTATCTAGGTTGGTCATAACTTTCCTTCTGAGGAGTAGGCGTCTTTTAATTTCATGACTGCAGTCACCATCTGCAGTGATTTTGGAGCCCAGAAAAACAAAGTCTGACACTGTTGGCAGTTGAAATCTACACCTCTTCTCTGCCCTCTTGGCCACTTGATGACCATCCAGGCCAATTCAGTGGAAGATACCCTATTCTCACCCCCTGATGGCCTTGTATTTATTCCCCCAAACTTCCTGCTCTGCTGTGGACTACCCTTTTACTCTTTCCACAGTTCCCTTATTTAAAGTGAATTCCTGGACTTCCTTAGTGGTCCAGGAAAGAACCTACTTCTCAGTGTAGGGGACACGGGTTCATCCCTGGTCCGGGAAGATTCCACATGTCACTGGGCAACTTTAGGGAAAGAGGAAGTTAGCCAAGTTGGAGGTGGTCAGGCTCTCTCTCCCCATGCCTCTGTCTCTCCCCACATTTTGCAAATGCGTGGTTTTGTAACAGCTGAGATCACTTGTAGTGATGTGCATGTGCGTCATGATGTACGTGCTTGGTCACGGGCCATTTCTGCTCTGTAGGCGCCACCTGAAAGGCCTCTGAGGCTGCATTATGGCTGTGTCTGCTGTGTCCGCTGGGTCAACCATGAGAGAACACAGCATGTCTGCTGCTGGAGCTGCTGTGCCAGTTGGGAGGGAATAAACGTGTCTGCAGTTGCTACGGCTCCTTGAGTTTTCTTCCAGCTTCCTTGCTCGCACCTTGCCTACCCTGGCTTCAGTGGACAGTGTGCACTGTGAGATTCAGCAAGACAACAACTAACCCCTGAGCTGCAACTACTGAGCCCGCATGTCCCGACACCCTAGAGCCTATGCCACACGAGAAGAGAAGCCACTGAAATGAGAAGCCCACACCTCACAACTAGAGGATGGCCCCTGCTCGCCACAACTAGAGAAAAATCCACGCACAGCAGTGAGAACCCAGCACAGCCAAAAAGAAATAAAACGCTTTTAAAAACTAAAATCCTTAAAAAAAATTAAATTTCCCTACACTAAAATCTCCTGCAGACCTCCTTGCCTGATGTAACCCTGACTCTCCCGAGAAGATGCTGTTTCTCACAGGAAGTCCCTCCTTTTCCTCCCTGACCACAAGAATCCTTGGGTTCAGGACAACACCAGCGTTTCCTAGCTGCTTATGGCTGCTTCCAAACCATAACATTTCTGCTCCCACGCAAAAAAGTCCCCTTTCCTTTCAATTCAGGCCATCTAATTAGAGCTTCTCTTTCTCAATTTTTCTCCACTTTGCAAAACTCTATCTAGCCTTCGAATTCTTCCTGATAGTTAAACCCACCCAGCAGTGGTCATTTTCCCTCCTGCCGAGGACACAGCACAGGCTCATCACAACTGTCTCAGTTTGAGGGCAGCTTTGGTCATCACATAGGCAGCATCACCCACAAGAGCGAGTGGACAGGCAGCCATAAATATTACCAAGAAAACTCCGTCAGAGGCAGGATGACAGAGAAGAACAGGACTGCGCTGTTTTGCACAGGGTGATTTCGAACGGCCTCTCTGATAATGTGAGACTGAACCAGAGACCTGAACAAAGTGAAGTAACAGGTCGTGCAGGGGACTGGAGGAGGAACATTTTAGGTGGGAAAATCACATGCACAGAAAGGCTCCGGGATAGTACAGCTGGTATGTTTGAGGAGCAGCAAGAAGATGAGTAACACAGGGGAGAGCGAGCAGGAGGTGAGTGATGAGGGCAGGGCTTCCCTGGTGGTCCAGGGGTTGAGAGTCCGCCTGCCCATGCAGGGGACACGGGTTCAATCCCTGGTCCGGGACGGTTGCACCTGCCAAGGAGCAAGTAAGCCTGTGGGCCGCAGCTAGCAAAGCCCACGGGCCTAGAGCCCATGCTCCACAACAAGAGAAGCCACTGCGACGAGAAGCCTGCCAACAGCCACTAAAGAGTGCCCCTGCTAACCACGACTGGTGAAGGCCCAGCGACAACAAAGACCCGTGCAGCCAAAAATAAATGAACGGAATTGAAAAACTGCAACGTAAAAAGCAAACATTATTTTAAAATGACGGAGAAGGCAATGGCACCCCACTCCAGTACTCTTGCCGGGAAAATCCCACGGACAGAGGAGCCTGGTAGGCTGCAGTCCATGGGGTCGCTAAGAGTCGGACATGACTGAGCGACTTCACTTTCTCTTTTCACTTTCATGCTATGGAGAAGGAAATGGCAACCCACTCCAGTGTTCTTGCCTGGAGAATCCCAGGGACAGGGAAGCCTGGTGGGCTACCGTCTATGGGGTCACACAGAGTCGGACACGACTGAAGTGACTTAGCATAGCATAGCATATTTTAAAATGTAGAATATCATCAGTATCTTAGAGTAAGAACTTCTCAAACAAGACACAAAAATCATAAAGAAAAATATTGATGAATCTGACTATGTCGTTATTAAGCTAAAGCTAGTGGCCATGACTTTTTAAACGAATTCCACTTCTCTCTTCTTTTCTACTTTTCTTTTTAGGCGATGCCATGTGGCATGTAGGATCTTAGTTCCCCCACCAGGGATGGAATTCATGCTCGCAGTGAGCTTAGAGTCTTAACCAGTGGGCCACAAGGGAAGTCCCAAAGCTATTGGCCCTTAAAATAAAGCTCCAAAATGTACAACAGCTCCTGTGCAGTCTAAGTTTCTTTCTGCTCATTTAGCTCTACCCTCCTCAGCCAGAACGGAATCCCCCAGTATGGAGGGGGATAAACCAACTTCCTGCGAGCCTTGGTCAGGAAATGTGGCTGAAACATAGTCACGGGTCATCCCTACCGAAAGGAAGGCAGGAAAGTCCAGTGTGGGCCTATGCCCAGCAAGAGGAAGTGGATTTTTTGGTAAACTTCTGTTCAACTTCCCTGGTAACTCAGATGGTAAAAAGTCTTCCTACAATGCGGAGACCCTGGTTTGATCCCTGGGTTGGGAAGAGCCCCTGGAGAAGGAAATGGCAACCCACTCCAGTATTCTTGCCTGGAAAATTCTATGGATGGAGGAGCCTGGCGGGCTTGGCGGGCTACAGTCCATGGGGTCGCAAAGAGTTGGACATGACTGAGCGACTAACACTTCTGTTCAACGCAAGACACCATCAACAAAGATGCGGAGACCAACAACAGACTGGGGAATGATGTTCTCAGTATATGTAACACAGGATTCGCATCATAAAGTCCTTCGAATCAATAACAAAAGGACAAACAACCCAATCAAAAAACTGACAAAGCATATGAACAGACCAAATTCACCAAAAAAATCTATAAACAATCTACAAAAATGTGGAAAAATACTCCACGTTGCAAGTAGTCAAGGAAATGCCAAGAAAATAAAGGATACAGCTTTTTGACCGAAATTTTGTCCAAGACGAGAATGACTGGGTTTCCCTGGTGACTCAAATGGTAAAGAATCCGCCTGCAGTGAGGGAGACCTGGGTTCAATCCATGGGTCGGGAAGCTTCTCTGGAGAAGGGCAGCCCACTCCAGTATTCTTGCCTGGAGAATCCCCATGGACAGAGGAGCCTGGTGAGTTATGGTCCATGGGATCACAGAGTCGAACACAACTGAAGGACTAAGTGCAGCAGAGAACAACTGGTAATAAATAACCAGTGTCAGCAAGGTTCCAGGGAGAGGGCCCTCTTATACCCTGTGATGGAACTGTTGATTGGTGCCATCTGTTTTAGGACAATCTGGCAGCATCTAAAATAAGAATTCCCTTTTGCCCAGCAATTCCACTTTTAAGAAATTATCCCGTAGGTACAAGCATTCATTTCCACAAAGGTGTAAGTACAAAAATTGCCAGTACAACTTTTTTTTTCAGTAATTGTAAAAAGTAAAAATCAGGAAATGATAAATGGCTAAACAAATTATGGCAATCCATTATGGGATCCATATGGAATACTATACAACGCTGCAAACAAAAATGGAGGTAACTGTCAGGCATTGTCACGGGAAAAGTTACAAAACATTAAACTGAAATGAAAAGAGTTAAGTCTCAGAATAGAGATAGTACAATTCCATTTATTTAAAATCCTTAAATCTATGTGTGTGTCTATGTGTACATGTGTGTATATATACACATACATATGTACACACATATGCATATTAATACATAAAATCAACGTTCTGAAAAGACACATGCCATTCAGTTTTAGCAGTTTGTATTGAATTTTGGACAATTAGCCTGGTGGGCTGCAGTCCATGGGGTCGCTGAGTCAGACATGACAGCGACTTCACTTTCACTTTTCACTTTCATGCGTTGGAGAAGGAAATGGCAACCCACTCCAGTGTTCTTGCCTGGAGAATCCCAGGGATGGCGGAGCCTGGTGGGCTGCCGTCTATGGGGTCTCACAGAGTTGGACACAATTGACGCGACTTAGCAGCAGCAGCAGTATGCATTATCTGGTAGATGGCTTCCCTGGTGGCTCAGACCATAAAGAATCTGCCTGCAATGCAGGAGAACTGGGTTGATCCCTGGGTCAGGAAGATTCCCCTGGAGAAGGAAATGGCAACCACTCCAGTTTTCTTGCCTGGAGAATCCCATGGAGAGAGGAGCCTGGTGGGCTACAGTCCATAGAGTTGGACAGGACTGTGCAATGTAGTTAAGTAAGAGAATGTCTCAATTGATCAGGCCAAAATAGAGAGAGAGAGAAAAAAAAAAGACTCAGATTTTGCTTTTAGTTGGCCTTCTACTCAATAAGGAAATAGTCTTGCTAAGGAACGGAGACATTTCCTCAGATTGTCACATGGCCGGATCCTTAAACATCACCCCTTGCCTTTGGTCCTAGGTTAACAACCCTCTGATTACCCAGGCTTCCAGGAAGCTCAATCATCGGGATTCCCCTCGGGACTCATTCCCTTGCTGGGTCTCCTGTCTCACAACTCAGGAACTGCCCTTGGCAGAGAACGGGGCTGCCGTCCCAAGGGATGAAGGAGGCCAGATGGGACCCCTCCCTGCTTCCGGCGGCTGAGACCTCCCTTCACGAGAAGCTCCCCCAGGAGTCCCCCAGCTTTGGGATCTTCTGCTGTGTTCACGGGAGAAGGCAATGGCACCCCACTCCAGTACTCTTGCCTGGAAAATCCCATGGATGGAGGAGCCTGGTAGGCTGCAGTCCATGGGATCGCTAAGAGTCAGACACGACTGAGCAACTTCACTTTCACTTTCCACTTTCATGCATTGGAGAAGGAAATGGCAACCCACTCCAGTGTTCTTGCCTGGAGAATCCCATGGACCGAGAAGCCTGGTAGGCTGCAGTCCATGGGGTCGCACAGAGTCAGACACGACTGAAGCGACTTAGCAGCAGCAGCAGCAGCTGTGTTCGCACCAAGGCCACGCCCCCCAGGGGCTCCCAGCCAATCACTGCGGACACTGTGCGGGCCCCGAGAACCCGGTGAATCCCAACGGCCACAGGGGCCCCACTCAGGACTCCTCCAGTGCGTGGTCTTGGCTCCGGGACTCCTGACCGGCCCACTCGAGCCCTTTCTGGGAGCCACGCAGCAGACCGAAGGCCTTTTGGCCTCCCTTCCTTCCTTGCCTCCTTCCGCCGGGGGTCAGACTAGAAGCTTCCAGCCCACACTTCGTCCTCTCCCCTTTATCCTTCGAAGACATATCTCTGTAAGCACTCCTCCTGTGTCATCCGGACCTCTGCCTCCCAGACGACCTGGACTGACCCCTTCCTAGCTTCCGAGGTCCCCATGGGGTCTCTGCAGCTACATCACAGCTCCGTTCTCCTTGTAAAGTCTTGCTTACCTCATCCCTTTACCGGTTTCCCAAGACCACCTGGGGGGGCCCCCTGCATGTACAACTCCATCCCAGAGTCTGTACCTGGGGGGACGCGTCCTGTAACAGGAGGCTGAGCTTATGCCTCCCTCGCCCACACAAAAAGAATAACTTCTATTTGTCTTCTATTTGAAATAACAAATTAACATCTTGAACCAGAATACTTTCAGAGTCAGACTGAATTAAGACTCAAAAGGCTGAAATATTCCCACTCTTTTGTTTATGCCATGGAGACACGTGAGGATGGTTTCCACATAGGCAGGAAGACCTCTGGGACACAGACATGGCGTCCTGTCTGAAGCAAAACCTTCATACCTGAAGCATGGGATGCTCCGGTCATCCTTGCTCGAATCAGCCCCTCTCTCTTTTTGTTTCTTATTAATTTAATCTTTCCTCGAAAAATTTCCAAGTGATAGTCGAGTTTCTCTTTCAAATCATCTGGAAAAAAGAGTCAACATTTGACAACTGCAAAGTGTATTAACTAGTTTCTCATAATTTTGATTGATTCTTAAAAACTGCTATTCTGCAGATGTTCCAACCTTAAAAAAGAAATTTTGATTGAATGAACATGCACGAAATGTGCACAAAACGTGAACAAAAAGAGATTCAGCATTGAAATCAGCTGTGAATATTCTTCTATGTTTCTAGTGAAATACTTACCTTTTTTTTTTTAACTTTTTGGCCACACTCTGTGGCATATTGGCTCTTGATTCCCTGACCAAGGATTAAACCCAGGCCCTCTGCATTGGAAGCACAGAGTCCCAACCACTGGACCACCAGAGAAATCCATGAAATGCCTCTATTTTAATATATCATTATTAAAATTTTAGTAGAAAAAGCATAAATTATGGTGCTTTGGAGCATTCTGACTTTATTTGTAACAATTGTGTGCCTAACTTGGTACTAACCCCCAGGCTGGTTATCAACCACTCAAGTCTCAGCTTTCTCATCAGTGAGAAGGCAGATCTAACATAGTCCTTGCAGGACTGCAGTGAGAAGAAGAAATACATCACCAGGCACAGAGCCTGACACATAACAGTCACTCAATACTCAGAGGTTAATATGGTGATGATAAAGGAGGTCCTTTCCTTCTTGGAAGGAAAGCTATGACTAACCTAGACAGCGTATTAGAAAGCAGAGACATCACTTTGCCCACAATGGTCCAATTATCAAAGCTATGTTTTTTTTTTTCAGTAGTCATGTATAGATGTGAGAGTTGGTCCATAAAGAAGGCTGAGCGCCTAAAAATTGATGCTTTTGAACTGTGGTGCTGGAAAAGACTCTTGAGAGTCCCTTGGACTGCAAGGAGATCCAACCAGTCAATCCTAAAGGAAATCAACCCTGAATATTCATTGCAAGGACTGATGCTGAAGCTGCAGCTCCAATAATTCGGCCACCTGATGCGAAGAGCCTACTCATTGGAAAAGACCCTGATGCTGGGAAAGATTGAGGGCAAGAGGAGAAGGAGGTGGCAGAGGATGAGATGGTTGGATGGCATCACTGATTCAATGGATGTGAATTTGAGTAAATTCTGGGAGATGGTGGAAGACAGGGGAGCCTGGTGTGCTGCATCCATGGGGTTAAAAAGAGTCGGACACAACTTAAGGACTGAACAACAACAAGAAAGGAGGTCAGTCTCTGGTGAGACGGATACAGATGCCTAAGAGGTCAGAGACTCTGGGGGCTGGGGATCAATAGAGGCAGGTTCACTATAGTCTTGGCAGAAGAATGAAAGAAATCTCTTTCCTTTTCTGTGAAAAGAGTGTCGGGGCCCTGCTCAGGGGCAGATTACGGGCTGCACAGCTACACTTGCAGGGTAGGGGCAGCCTCTCAGATGAGATGTCTGCAAATACCCTCCAACATCCAGGACTCAGAGGAACTCTGTGCGGCAGACCTGGGAGGAAACAGGCCGTTCTGGCAGCGGTCATCGCTGACCTGAAGTGGAGGCTTTGAGCCGTCCAGGAGATGGCCATGCCGCTTGTGTGTAGTCAGGAGGGACCAGGACTATGAGAAAGGTGGATGGTAGCAGGTCAGCCCTGGACATGCCTCTCATGTAACTCAATGGAGGTGGTTGTCTGGGCTCCTGACCCTTGCCATCCCAAGCTGAGGGACTCCATCACCAGTACCTACTGGTATGAGCCAGAAAAGACTAGCTGTAGTTCAAGAAAGTTCTCCTAGAGCCCACAGGAACTCACTGTGGATTAAAAGTGGGGGTGCATCAACCCTGAGCACCATCGGGACACACAGCACCCCATTTCCTGCATTTCCTGTGTTTGAGGTTCTGTGTGGGACTAAGCTCCTTGGTGGGGCGGGTGAAATGACCACCCATCAGGTGGCTGTGGATCCAGGAGAAGAAATAGAGTGGTCCAACCATCTCTCAGTCATCAGTGGCGATGCCTAAAGAACATCTGGGCAGATCTCCAGGTGTATCTCTTAACTCTTGGCATAGTTCTGAAAGGCTAGGGCCCCTGGGGAGTTCCTCAGTCCTCCTGGGATTGCACCTCCATGGCAGGATCTTCATCCTCTGGGTGAGATGTTAGACTTCACAGTCCAGCAAAGATCTCCCTGCTGCCTGCTACTGGCTTTACTGGGGCCTTTTGCCCCACATGTGGCCAGATGTGTTGTTCAGTCAGATGAAGAACCTAGCCATCCTTCAACATCCCCTCCCATGCACAAAACCAGAAATAAACAGTACTGGACTCCTTGGATTTGGGTGGCTCCTGCACAGTTCAGTTCAGTCCTGTCTGACTCTTTGCGACCCCATGGACTGCAGCACGCCAGGCCTCCCTGTCCATCACCAACTCTTGGAGCTTACTCAAACTCATGTCCACCGAGTCAGTGATGCCATCCAACCATCTCATCCTCTGTCTTCCCCTTCTCCTCCTACCCTCAATCTTTCCCAGCATCAGGGTCTTTTCAAATGAGACAGTTCTTCAAATCAGGTGGCCAGAGTACTAGAGTTTCAGCTTCAGCATCAGTCCTTCCAATAAATATTCAGGATTGATTTTCTTTAGGATGGACTGACTGGATCTCCTTCCAGTCCAAGGGACTCACAAGAGTCTTCTCCAACACCACAGTTCAAAAGCATCAATTCTTCTGCGCTCAGCTTTCTTTATAGTCCAACTCTCACATCCATACATGGCTACTGGAAAAACCATAGCTTTGACTAGATGGACCTTTGTTGGAAAAGTAATGTCTCTGCTTTTTAATATGCTGTCTAGGTTGGTCATAGCTTTTCTTTCAAGGAGCAAGCATCTTTTAATGTCATGGCTGAAGTCACCATCTGCAGTGATTTTGGAGCCCAAATAAAAATAAAGTCTCTCACTGTTTCCATTGTTTCCCCTTCTATTTGCCAGAAGGTGATGGGACTGGATGCCATGATCTTAGTTTTCTGAATGTTGAGTTTTAAGCCAACTTCTTCACTCTCCTCTTTCACTTTCATCAAGAGGCTCTTTAGTTCTTCGCTTTCTGCCACAAGGGTGGTGTCATCTGCATATCTGAGGTTATTGATATTTCTCCGGGCAATCTTGATTCCAGCTTGTGTTTCATCCAGCCCAGCATTTCACATGACGTACTCTGCATATAAGTTAAATAAGCAGGGTGACAATTTACAGTCTAGACATACTCCTTTTCCAATTTGGAACCAGTCTGTTGTTTCATGTCCAGTTCTAACTGTTCTTCTTGACCTGCATATGGTGCCCGGCCAGCGAGTGAAATTCCTAAATGGAGCTGACACTAGCTTGAGTTCCATTCCACTTTTTTTTTTTTTTTTTGGCTGCACTGGTCTTTCTTGCTGTGCACAGGCTTTCTTTCTCTCTTGTGGGGAGCAGGGGTCTACTCCTTACTTGCAGTGCATGGGCTTCTCACTGTGGTGGCTTCTCTTGTTGCAGAGCGTGGCCTCTAGGCCTCCCGGCTCAGTGGCTGTGGTGCACAGGCTTGGTTGCCCTGCAGCACGTGGGATCTCCCCAGATCAGGGATCAAACCTGAGTCCCCTGCACCGGCAGGTGAATTCTTAACCGCCGAACCACAAGGGAAGTCCCCATTTCACTTTTGAGTTGATGCACCTCAGTTGCTTCTCGAAGGGTGAGCATCCTCTTCTTTTCTTCCCTTGTCTATTCTTCTTCCTTCCGTTTCTCCTCCTCTTTTTTCTGCCCCAGCCCATAGTGGGTCAGATTCACAGTAGATTAGGTAGACCTTTAGGTAGTATCCAATATGCATGCATTGCTTCCATGAGAAACGGGCCCCACAGGCAACCTGCAGACCCCAGAGAGCTTGTCCTTCATCTGTGCCCTCCCAGCCTGCCTCAGGTTTGGAATTAAGTTGTAAAATAGACAACTGAGTTCAAATGCTAAATGGAGCTCAGAAGATTTTGTTCTAGTGTTCTAGTTCTTTAAAATCAGTGAACATGAAGGAATGAACCCTTAAGTGTAGTCAGTGTGGTTAGAAATCTCTCATGAAAGCACCTGGATTGTGTCATTACCCTACATGAAGTCTTGGAATCATTCCCCATTTTCTCTGAAAAAAATTCAAACAGTGCCTTCATGAGGGGCTATTTTACATTTCTGGTTTCATGCCCACCCCCTCCCCTCCTAAAACTATACTCATACATAATTTACTTAAGTCCTTTCCCAGTGATGCAGTGGTAAAGAATCTGCCTGCCAAAGCAGGAGACCCAAGAGACACAGGTTTGATTCCTGGGTGGGGAAGATCTCCTGGAGGAGGAAATGGCAACCCACTCCAGTATCCTTGCCTGGAAAATTCCGTGGACAGAGGAGCCTGGCAGGCAACAGTCCATGGGGCAGCAAAGAGAAGGACTTGATTGAGCGTACACATACATACATAAAAACTACACACAACCTACATAAAATAAAAAACTATTCCAACTCACCATATTTTCTGTTGCCTCTGGGCCATTTTCTCTGCCTAAAATACTTTTTCCTTCCCCTTCATCTATGTAATCCCAACTCAGTTCAGATGTCACTTTTGAAAAAAATGTTACTTTTTTGAAGTAGAGTTGATTTACAATGTTGTGTTAATTTCTATGGTACAGAAATTTCTACTGTTAATTTCTACTGTAGTGATTCAGTCATACATATTCTTTTTCATATTTTTTTCCATTATGGTTTATCACTGAAGGGTGAATATAGTTCCTTGTGCTATACAGTAAAAGCTTGTTGTTGATCCATCCTAGACATCACTTCTTCAACATCATCCATGACCTCTAAAGACCGGCTTGCCCCTGTGTTTATCTGAAGTGCTAGCCAACCCATTAGCCCAACCAGAAGGTCAGGGACCAAACTCTCACATCACCATCAGTGCTCCAAAGTGCCTGCCTCAACACCCACCAAAAGTGTTTTTTGTATAAAATAGCTCAAGTGCCACAGAGATAGCACTGACTTCAAAGACGATTAGAAAGATGGTTAGCATTCTCTCTTACCAAAATCACTCATGTCATCTACCAAAATAATTTCTTCGAGGATATACTGTGAAGTGAGGGTCATGATGCTAGACAGTGTTCGAAACAAGGCAGTAAATTCTTCATTGTGGAAGCAAATGATGATGCTGGCAGTAGGTAGTCTGGCTGGGTACATTTTTTTATGACACCTGCAGAAAGAGGAAGAAAATGATTTATCTAAAAGCATTAGATGTTTTGAGGACTCATTGAAACAGTTTATTCACATTTTCCTCTTTATTCCTTTAATTGATGGTTATGATGATAAGGTGACAGCACTTTTAAAACACAAAAGTTAAGATTCAAAAATTTCTTTAAACGTCTTATGTTGTTCTGCTGCTGCTAAGTCGCTTCAGTCATGTCCGACTCTGCAACCCCATAGACGGCAGCCCACCAGGCTTCCCCGTCCCTGGGATTCTCCAGGCAAAAAGACTGGTTTTGATCCTTGGTCTGGGACAATGCCCATGCTGGGGAGCAACGAAGCCCATGTGCCTCAACTACTGGGCCTGTGCTCTAGAGCCTGCAAGCTGCAACCATGGGAGGCTGAACACCTGGAGCCCATGCTCTGCAACAAGAGAAGCCACCACGATGAGAAGCTCATCCTCCATGACTAGAGAGTAGCCCCTGTTTGCCACAAGCAGGGAAAGCACATGCAGCAACAGAGACCCAGCACAGCCAAATATAAATTTTTAAATAAAGAACTGTTTAAAAAAAACCCTAATGTATGTAGCTAAATCCTAATCAGAATAAAATGAATACTTACAAATGTATTATCATCATCTAAGGAGAGATGAAATAAATTATTTTAATCTTATAGAAGGGCAAAAAGACCCCAAAAATACAGTAAAAGAAAGAAGAAACCACCCCATAAAGGCAACTAGAAACTAATGAGTTAGAAGACAAAAAAAGTAAAACTGATAAGTCAAAACAAAAGTTAGTTTTCTGAAAGATGACTAATATATATCAATTTCTACCAAGCTTTTGAAATCAAGGACAAAAATGTACAACAGTAAGAATGAGAATGAAGGCAAGGTACCAGAAAAGGTGAAAGAGAATTACGAAAACAGGATGTGTGACTTTAAGCCAATAGATTTGAAAGTAGATAAAGTAGATTTTTATTAAAATAGATACTTCTGAATAGACCCTCGAAATAGAAAGCCTGAGCAGAACAATCAATAACCTTAGAAAAAAACTAAACCGTTTCCATGTCTGACAGTAGAAAATGGAGCAGTGATTCATAATTACCAGACGAGTTCTGTTTCAAAATAAGAAGTACATAATGATATTATTTCAATAATGTTAGAGCATAGAGATACAGAGAAAACATACAAATCCATTTTATGGAACTAGTATAGATTTGATATAAAAATCTGGTGACAGTCACTCAGAGAAGAAAACGAAGCAGAGTTTCTTAAACTTGAGTCTTGCAGAGGCTCAGAAGAAAAAAACTGTCAACCCTCCAGGGCTGATTTCAGTTGCCTTAATGTTTCCCAAATATGCATATGTGAACAAACGTCAATCTTGTGTTTATAGGCTCTTGGAGGTGGTGGTGGTGGTGGTGCTCAGTCATGTCCGACTCTTTGTTACCCATGGACTGTAGCCTTCCAGGCTCCTTCATCCATAGAATTCTCCAGGCAAGTATACTGGAGTGGGTTGCCATTTCCTCCTCCAGGGGATCTTTCTTATCCGGGGATTGAACTTGCATCTCTTGTGTCTCCTGCATTGCGGGTGAATTCTTTACCACTGGCACCATCTGGGGAGCCTCTTATAAGCTCTTAAAAAACCATAAATAAAATTGTAAAATAGTAGTAAAATACAGCTAAAATTCAGTTACATTACAATTAAACTAATTTTACTTTCAGGTTGTGTTTTGCTGAAATGAAATCACCACATACAACCTATGTGCTTCCTGTTACAGGAAAGTTTCTTTAGACAAGTCAGTGCTTGGGTACTAAGTCACTTCATTCATGTCCAACTCTTTGCTGCCACATGGACTGTAGCCCACCAGGCTCCTCTGTTCACAGGATTCTCCAGGCAAGAATCCTGGAGTGGATTGCCATGCCTTCCTCCAGGGGATCTTCTTAACCCAGGGATTGAACCCTCATCTCTTCCACCTCCTGTTCTTTACCACTAGCACCACTGGGGAAGCCCTGACTAGCCAGTGCTACTATGTATTATATGACTGCTCACATCTCTAAGGACACAAAATTTTAAATTGTTCACAGAGAAATTGCAGACATCTGTGGAACACTGATACAAACTAATCTAATTTATACAGGTCAAAACAATTAGAGAAAATATTAGCAGATCAAATAAAACAGTGTTTTAGAAAAATAGTATATCCAACTAGTCCATCCTAAAGGAGATCAGTCCTAGGTGTTCATTGAAAGGACTGATGCTGAAGCTGAAACTCCAGTACTTTGGCCACCTCATGTGAAGAGTTGACTCATTGGAAAAGACTCTGATGCTGGGAGGGATTGGGGGGCAGGAGGAGAAGGGGACGACAGAGGATGAGATGGCTGGATGGCATCACCAACTCAATGGACCTGAGTTTGGGTGAACTCCAGGAGTTGGTGATGGACAGGGAGGCCTGGAGTGCTGCAATTCATGGGGTCGCAAAGAGTCGGACACGACTGAGTGACTAAACTGAACTGAAGATTAGTTTATTTCAGGAATGTAAGGATGGCTCAACATAAGTTATCAATAATTTGATGGAGGAAAGCCATAGTGATCATGCTAAGAAATTATTTGATAGAATTTAGCAATCATTTCAGAGAAGGCAATGGCACCCCACTCCAGTACTCTTGCCTGGAAAATCCCATGGACGGAGGAGCCTGGTGGGCTGCAGTCCATGGGGCCGCTAAGAGTCGGACACGACTGAGCGACTTCACTTTCACTTTTCACTTCCATGCATTGGAGAAGAAAATGGCAACCCACTCCAGTGTTCTTGCCTGGAGAATCCCAGGGGTGCGGGAGCCTGATGGGCTGCCGTCTATGGGGTTGCAAGACTGAAGCAACTTAGCAGCAGCAGCAGCAGTCATTTCTGATTAGAATAAAATCCTAAGTCAAAATAAACCCACTCTCAATTGACATAGCTTTGGCCAGTCATTGAACATCCCAGAAGTGGACTTTGCTACCAACAGAGCAATTCTGTTGCTCCTCTAGAATCCTCTGGCATTATTCTGACACACCCATGAGAAGAACTGTTGTTAAAGAAAGGAAAGGGAAAATGAATGTTAAATTAAAAAAGGAGAAAATTTCAAGCGAAGGAACAGAAAGAAATGTCTTTAGTGTAATCAAAGGTATTTAGTAGAAGTCAATCACAAATTAAATCCTAAAAAAATAATTCCCAACTCATTCTACAAGGCCAACGACACTGATGGTAAAACCAGACAAGGATGTTCAATAGTGCTCTCACAAACACTGATATAAAATTCCAAACAAAATTTTGGAATTTCAGCAAAATCAAATGCCATAAAGCATCATGACCAAGTAGGGGATACCCCATAAATGTAACCTCTGTTTAACATTAGAAAATCAACGTAACTTACCATCTTTACAAGCTAAAGACACACACATCTCAGTGCACAGAAAAAGATGTAATAAAATCCAATATCCATCTGATGAAAAACTCTCAACAAACTAGGAATAGAAGAGAATTTCTGCCACCTGAAAAAGAACATCTATGAGAAGCCTAAAGATAACATCATACTTACTGGTGAAAAACGGAGTGTTAAGATCAAGAACACAGTGAGGTTGTCCAATATCACCCCTTCTATTCAACACTGTACTAGAGCTTTTAGCCAGTGTGATAAGTTAAGACAAAGAAAAGCATCTAGATTGAAAAGGAAGAAGTAAAAGTGCAGATGTCATGATCATTTTTGGAGAAAATCCAATGAATAAATTTTTGTGATCCTGGGCTAAGCAGAAACAAATTATAAAAATACTGAACTCCATTAAAACTAAAAACTTTTGTTTTTCACAAAGCACTAACTATTGAGAGAATGAAAAAACAAACCATGGACTAAGAGAAAATATTTGTAATTATATATATGATAAAGGTCTTACACCTAAATATATAAAAATTTCCCAAAACTCAATAATAAGAAAAGAAATAATCCAATTTCAAAACAGGCAAAATATTTGAAGTTTAAATTTAAAACGGGCAAAATATAAAGAAGATACACAGATAGCAAGTAAATACATACATAGATGCACAATTTCATTAGATATCAGGAAAATGCAAATTGAACACTGCAGATGGTGACTGCAGCCATGAAATTAAAAGACGCTTACTCCTTGGAAGGAAAGTTATGACCAACCTAGATAGCATATTGAAAAGCAGAGACATTACTTTGCCAACAAAGGTCCATCTAGTCAAGGCTATGGTTTTTCAATAGTTATGTATGGATGTAAGAGTTGGACTATAAAGAAAGCTGAGTACCGAAGAATTGATGTTTTTGAACTGTGGTGTTGGAGAAGACTCTTGAGAGTCCCTTGGACTGCAAGGAGATCCAACCAGTCCATCCTAAAGGAGACCAGTCCTGGGTGTTCATTGGAGGGACTGATGCTGAAGCTGAAACTCCAGTACTTTGGCCACCTCATCCGAAGAGTTGACTCATTGGAAAAGACTCTGATGCTGGGAGGGATTGGGGACAGGAGGAGAAGGGGACGACAGAGGATGAGATGGCTGGATGGCATCACTGACTCGATGGATGTGAGTCTGAGTGAACTCTGGGAGTTGGTGATGGACAGGGAGGCCTGACGTGCTGTGATTCATGGGGTCGCAAAGAGATGGACATGACTGAGCGACTGAACTAACTGACTGAGATCCCACTACACACTCATTCAAATGGCCAAAATTAAAAAGACTGTTTACACCAAGAGTTGGCAAAAAGGTGGAGAAATTGGAAACTCCATAGATTGCTACAGTCATCAAAACAGTATGGTACTGGCCTAAAAAACAAACACACACACAGATCAATGGAACAGAGTAGAAAGTCCAGAAATAAACCCACACATATGGTCAATTAATTTACATCACAATGAGCTCAAACAAATGAGCCAAGAATATAAAATGTGGAAAAAAGGCTCTTCAATAATTGGAAAAACTGAACAGCCACAGGCAAAGAAGGAAATTGGATCTCTATCTTATACCATATCCTCAAGTTAATTAGAAAAGAATTAAATGAATATAAGACCTAAAACTGTTACTCTTCTAGAAGAAAAGATAGGCAGTAAGCTCTCTGACATCAGTCTTGAATTTTTCTGGATCTGACACCAAAAGCAAAGGTCACAAAAGCAAAAATAAACAAGTGGGATTATATCAAACCAAAAAGCTTCTGCACAGCAAAGGAAACCTTCAAGAAAACAAAAAGGCAACCTACTGAACAGGAGAAAATACTTGCAAATCATATATCTGATAACATGTTAGTATCTAACATATGTAAAGAAGTCACATGACTTAATAGTGAAAAAACAAACCAATCGGATTTAAAAATGGGCAGAGGATCAGAAGAGACATTTTTTTATTTCCAAAGAAGACATATAGATGGGCAACAGGCACATGAAAAGATGCTCAACATTACAAATCATCAGGAAACTGTAAATCAAAACCACAATGACATACCACTTCACACCTGTCTGAAAGGCTCTTATCAAACAGCCAAGAAGTAACGAGTGTTGCGGGGATGTGGAGAAAAGGGAATCCTTGTGTGCCATTGGTGGGAATGTAAATTGGTGCAACTACTATAGAAAACCAGTATTGGAAGTTCCTCAAAAAATTAAAAATAGAACTGCCATATGAGCCAGAAATTTCTCTTTTGGGTATTTATCTGAAGAAAACTAAAGCACTAACTCAAAAAGATATATGCACCCACCTTGTTCCTTACAGCATGATTTACAAGAGCCAAGATATGGAATCAGCCTCAGTGTTTATGAGTGGTGAATGGATAAAGAAAATATGATCTATATCTATCTATAAAATTCATCCATTAAAAAGGAGGAAATCTTGCCATTTGCAACAACATGAATGGATCTTGAGGGCATTTTGCTAAGTGAAACAAGTCGGAGAAAGACAAATACCACAAGATCTCACAAACGCGTAGCATCTAAAACAAAGGAACAAAAAACAGTACCTCTCCCCCTAAAAAACAAGTTCATAGATATAAAGAACCGGGGAAGGCAATGGCACCCCACCCCAGTACTTTTGCCTGGAAAATCCCATGGACGGAGGATCCTGGTAGGCTCCAGTCCATGGGGTCGCTAAGAGTCGGACACGACTGAGCGACTTCACTTTCACTTTTCATTTTCATGCATTGGGGAAGGAAATGGCAACCCACTCCAGTATTCTTGCCTGGAGAATCCCAGGGACGAGGGAGCCTGGTGGGCTTCCGTCTATGGGGTCGCACAGAGTCGGACACGACTGAGGCGACTTAGCAGCAGCAGCAGCAGCAGCAGATATAAAGAACAGACTGGTGGTTGCCAGAGGTAGGTGAAGGAGATAAGAAAAGTACAAAATTCCAGTTGTAAAATAAATGTCATGGGGATGTAAGGTACGATATGACAACTGTAGCTGAAAACACTGTATCGCATATTTGAAAGTTACTAGAAGGCAATGGCACCCCACTCCAGTACTCTTGCCTGGAAAATCCCATGGACGGAGGAGCCTGGAAGGCTGCAGTCCATGGGGTCGCTGAGAGTCAGACACGACTGAGTGACTTCACTTTCACTTTTCACTTTTATGCATTGGAGAAGGAAATGGCAACCCATTCCACTGTTCTTGCCTGGAGAATCCCAGGGACGGCAGAGCCTGGTGGGCTGCCATCTATGGGGTCACACAGAGTCGGACACGACTGAAGTGACTTAGCAGCAGCAGAAAAGAGGATCTTAAAAGTTCTCATCACAAGGAAAAAAAAAACATTGTATCTATGTATGGTGCTCCTGTGCTGGGCTCAGTCCCTTCAGTCTGGTCTGACTCTTTTCGACTCTATGGACTGTTGCCCATCAGGCTCCTCTGTCCATGGAATTTTCCAGGCAAGAGTACTGGAGTGGGTTATCGTGCCTTTCTCTAGGGGATCTTCCTGACCCAGGGATCAAACCAGGGTCTCCTGCATTGCAGGTGGATTCTTTACCACTGAGTCACTGGGGAAGCCCCTGTGTATGGTGATCAGTGTTACTCAGACTTACTGTGATGATCATTTTGCAATATGTACAAATATCAAATCATTATGTTGCATATCTGAAACGAATATGTAATATGTAAAAAAAAAAATATCAGAGGGAACATACATGACATTCCTGGTATCTGGCACGTTTCTGTAGTGGCCCAAGTTTTTACTGATAATGGAATTAAATCCATATGTTGAAAATCCATGAATAAGTTCTGGGATTGAATAGTTAAAATTCTCACCTGAAAGAAAAGGTGTTAAGTCACATAAGTATAGGTTTACCACTGTCACGTTGATAAAGGACAATAACAAAGATAGCCTGAATTCACTCCTTTTATAACATGTCAGAGTAGTTTGTGTGGAACCCTAAACTATGCCCAGATGACAAGGTTAAAATCAAAGGATTCACACACAGCAAAGCAGAGCCCTCAGCAAACCTGAACAGTGAGTTACCCTCAGTCATTCAGTCTCTCCAGAGAAGGGTGTGCTCAGCCTCCTTGGTCACATCATGATTCACAACAGTCCTGTGAAGCTACATTGACTGAGGGCTTTAGGGAAGGTGAGCGCTAAAGTCCCTCTTCCAAAACTCTGAGAGAACACAACAAGACGACCGAGGACAGCCAACACGTCAGTGCGTGGCAGTGTTAGTCCCTTGGTCGAGTCTGACGCTTTGTGACCCCACGGACTGCGGTCCAACAGGCTGCTCTGTCCATGGAATTCTCCAGGCAAGAATACTGGAGTGGGATGCCACTGCCTTCTCCAGGGGATCTTCCCAACACAGGGATTGAACCTGGGTCTCTCCCACTGCAGGCAGACTCTTTACCAACTGAGTCACCAGGGAAGCCCATTAGTCACAACAATAAATAAAGTTGGCATAAAGTGTAACAAAGTGAAGTCGCTCAGTCATGTCTGACTCTTTGCAACCCCATGGACTGTAGCCCACCAGGCTTCTCCATCCATGGAATTTTCTAGGCAAGAGTACTGGAGTGGGTTGCCATTTCCTTCTCCAGGGCAATTTCCCATTAAAAGATAAAAACTCAAAAAAAAAAAAAAAAAAAGATAAAAACTCTTAGATGGTAATAAAAACCAAAATGAAACCATAAAAGATAAATAAGACGAACTAAAATGGTTAAAAGTGGAAGAACGGTCAAAGAATACAGGAGTCAAAATATTTTTTAAAGTATAGAATTCACTGGAAGGACAACCCAGAAAGTCATTTTATACTTACAATAAGTTACAATAAAGATTTAATAGTCATGAGCTTGTAGACATCAAATAATGCTGCAACAAAATACTTAAAGAAAAAATTTTAAATATATCAATATATACTGTCACAAATAAACAGAAACGGAATTTTTTAAGAACAACTGCGAATCAGAGAAAAAGTCAGAAACTTGAATAATGCAATTAGTTAAGTTTCCTTAGTAGATTTATATTGTGCTCTGTTTATGGGAGAATGAACTGTCTTTTCCATTGCCTGAGGAGTGTTTTCCAAAACTGATATAAATTCTATGTTGCTTATAAAGCGGGTTCCCATCAAAAAGCAGTAACCCCATTTCTTTTAGGTCCTCTTTCTTACACCTAAAAAAATCCTTGGCATGACACAGCAGATAAGTGTGGGGGTTCTCTGAAAGATGGAGGTAAGGGGGCAGATTGGCTAGGGGTCTCAGGATGGGAGGAAGGACACAGTGGGCTTCTGATTTCTTTGTTGCCTCCCGTAAATCCCAGAGAGTTCAGTTCAGTTCAGTCTCTCAGTTGTGTCCGACTCTTTGCGACCCCATGGACTGCAGCTCGCCAGACCTCCCTGTCCATCACCATCTCCTGGAGTCTACTCAAACTCATGTCCATTGGGCCGGTGATGCCATCCAACCATCTCATTCTCTGTTGTCCCCTTCTCAGACAGGGTGCTGTCAAAACCTGCAAGTGGAACCACTAATAGGCATAGACAAAACAAGCTCCCAGATAAGCCTGTTGCACCTAGCCACGGGTCCGGGAAAGCGGACAAACAGAACCTAAGAAAACTTTTGACAACAGCCACTCTAGTCCAGCCAGCACCTACGGGAGAACCACAGCGCCCCCTGTGGCTCCCAGTGATACATATGCGTGCTCAGTTGCTCAATAGTATCCAACTCTCTTTGACCCCATGGACTGCAGCCCGCCAGGCTCTTCTGTTGGTGGAATTTCCAGGCAAGAATACTGGAGTGGGTTGCCATTTCCTTCTCCAGGGAATAATACATAATGATCCTAAATAGAAGCATGCCAAAAACCAGCGGCAAAATACACAAAACAAAGCCCAATAGAGTTGAAAGTAGAAACAGACAAATCCACAATTATAATCGGGGTCTTCAACACCCACTCTTAACTGTCAGAACTACCAGCCAAAAACGCAGCAAGGATACAGAAGAACTGAACAATACAATCGACCAGCTGGATCCAATTGAGATTATATATATATGAAGCACTTAACCTAACAATATCAGAATACAGTTTTTTTTTTTTCAAGTATCCATGGAGCATTCACCAAGATAGACCATATCCTGGATCATAAAACAAACCTCAGAGAAACCTAAAAGGATTGAAATCAGGCTCTCCTCCTCACTAGGGAGTAGTAAATTTTGCTTCTGGAATATGTGCTGTGTTAAGTCATGTCTGACTCTTTGTGACCCCATGGACTGTAGCCCACCAGGCTCCTCTGTCCTTGTAATTTTTGAGGCAAGAAGCCTGGAGTGTGTTGCCATTTCCTACTCCAGGGGATCTTCCTGACCCAAGGATTAAACCCACGTGTTTTGTGTCTCCTGTTTTGGCGGATGAATTCTTTCCCACTGTGCCACCTGGCTTATTGAATAAAAGGTACCTTTTATTTTATAATGCTTCTTGAATAAAACCCTTCAAAAGAGAACAAAAATGTACAGCGTGGTGACTAAAGTTAACATACTCTATTATATAATGTATTGTACACTTGAAAGTTGCTAAGAGAGTAGACCTTAAAAGTTATCATCACAGGAAAAAAATTTAACTATGTGTGATGATGGATGTTAATGAAATTTATTGTGGTAACTTTTGACCAACCTAGACAGCATATTAAAAACCAGAGACATTACTTTGCCAACAAAAGTCCATCTAATCAAGGCTATGGTTTTTCCAGTGGTCATGTATGGATGTGAGAGTTGAACTATAAATAAAGTTGAGCACCGAAGAATTGATGCTTTTGAACTGTGGTGCTGGAGAAGACTCTTGAGAGTCCCTTGGACAGCAAGGAGATCCAACCAGTCCATCCTAAGGGAGATCAGTCCTGGGTGTTCATTGGAAGGATTAATGTTGAAGCTGAAACTAGAATACTTTGGCCACCTGATGTGAAGAGCTGACTCATTTGAAAGGACCCTGATGCTGGGAAAGATTGAGGGCAGGAGGAGAAGGGGACGACACAGGATGAGATGGTTGGATGGCATCATTGACTCGATGCACATGGGTTTGGGTGGACTCTGGGAGCTGGTGAAGGACAGGGAAGCCTGGCATGCTGCGGTTCATGGGGTCGCAGAGTTGGACACGACTGAGCAACTGAACTGAACTGAACTGTTTTGCAATACATGTGTGCATACGTGCCTGCTCAGTCCCTTCAGTCCTGTCTAATCTTTGCGACCCTATGTAGCCCACCAGGCTCCTCTGTCCATGGGATTCTCCAGGTAAGAATACCGGAGTAGGTTTCATGCCCTCCTCCAGGGGATCTTCCCAACTCAGGGATAGAATCCACCTCTCTTGCATTGCAGGCAGATTTGTTACTGCTAACCCCCTAGGGAAGTGCTTGTAATGTTTACATATATAAAATCATTGTTGTACACTTAAAACAAGCTCAATGTTATATACCAATTACATCTAAATTTTAAAAAGAATGAAAAGAGAAGGCACAGACTTGTGCAAAATATTTGCAACTCACGTATCAAAGGATTTGAAACTAGAATATATTTTTTAAGTCTTAGAAATCCCAATCTTTAAAGTCTTAGAAATCAGAAGACAAACATCCTAATTTAAAAATGGACAGGGGCTTCCCTGGTGGTTCAGTGGTAAAGAATCTGCCTGCCAATGCAGGAGACACAGGTTTGATCCCTCATCAGGGAAGATACCACATGCCTCCGAGCAACTAAGCCCAAGTGCTGAAACTACTGAAGTCCTAGCTCCCAGAGCCTGTGCTCTGAAATAAGAGAAGCCCACACACCACAGCTAGAGAGTAACCCCCACTCGTCTCAACCAGAGAAAAGCCCACGCAGCAACAAAAACCCAGCACAGCCATAAATAAATAAAAAGATGGACAGAAGACTTGCAGAAGCACCTTATAAAATAAGATGTGCGGCCGTTAACCACATGAAAAGGTGCTCAAAAATCCTTAGTCATACGAAAATGCAAATTAAGGCTACACTGATACCTACCATTTCTCACCCATCATAATGGCTAAACTCTAAATATCTGACTATGTCAGGTGTTGACCAATCTGGAGAAGATGGTTTCTCCTCCACTGCTTAAGGGAATAGATATTGGCACCCTTACTTTGGAACACAGTTTGTCATTTTCTTAAAATTGAGCATTTTGTTGTGGTTCAGTTGCTAAGTCATGTACTACTCTTTGCAACCCCACAGACTGCAGCAGCCAGGCTTCCCTGTTCCTTCATTATCTCCCAGAGTTTGCTCAAATTCATGTCCATTGAGTCAATGATGCCATCCAACCATCTCATCCTCTGTCGTCCCCTTCTCTTCCTGCTTTCAATCTTTCCCAGCATCAGTGTCTTTTCCAATGAGTCAGTCCTTTACATCAGGTGGCCAAAGTATTGGAGCTCTACCTTCAGCATCAGTCCTTCCAATGACTATTCGGGATTGATTTCTTTTAGGATTGACCGGTTGGATCTCCTTGCAGTCCAAGGGACTCAAGAGTCTTCTCCAGCACCACAGTTGGAAAGCATCAATTCTTTGGCACCCAGCCTTCTTTATGATCCAACTCTGACATCTGTACATGACTACTGGAAAAGCATAGCTTTGACTATATGGACCTTTGCTGGCAAAGTGATGTCTCTGCTTTTTAATACACTGTCCAGGTTTGTCATAGTTTTTCTTCCAAGGAGCAAGTGTCTTTTAATTTTGTGGCTGTAGTCAACTGTCCACACTGATTTTGGAGTTCAAGAAAACAAAATCTGTCACTGCTTCTACTTTTTTCCCTTCTCTTTGCCATGAAGTGATGGGACCAGATGCCATGATCTTAGGTTTTTGATTGTTGAGTTTTGAGTCAGCTTTTTCACTCTCCTCTTTCACCCTCATCAAGAGGCCCTTTAGTCCCTCTTTGCTTTCTGCCATTGGAGTGGTACCATCTGCATATCTGAGGTTGTTGATATTTCTCCTGGTAATCTTGATTCTAGCTATGAGTCATCCAGACCAGCATTTCTCATGATGTACTCTGCATATAAGTTAAATAAGTAGGGTGACAATATACAGCCTTGACATACTCCTTTCACAATTTTGAACCAATCCATTGTTCCGTGTCCAGTCCTAACTGTTGTTTCTTGACTTGCATACATGTTTCTCAGGAAACAGTTAAGGTAGTCTGATATTCCATCCCTTTAAGAATTTTCCACAGTTTCTTGTGATCCATACAGTCAGAGTCTTTAGTGTAGTCAATGAAGGGTAAGTATAAGTTTCTCTGGAATTCCCTTGTTTCCTCTATGATCCAGTGAATGACAGGGGTTCAGATCATGACAAGACCTGGAGCTGACTGTGACTCAGATCATGAGCTCCTTATTGCAAAGTTCAGGCTTATGTTGAAGAAAGTAGGGAAAACCACTAGGCCATTCAGGTATGATCTAAATCAAGTCCCTTGTAATTATAGTGGAAGTGACAGATTCCAGGGATTAGATATGGTAGAGTGCCTGAAGAACTATGGACTGATGTTTGTAACATTGTACAGGAGGTGTTGTCCAAAACCATCCCAAAGAAATGCAAGAAGGCGAAGCAGTTGTCTGAGGAGGCTTTACAAATTTAGCTGAGAAAAGAAGAGAAGTGAAAGGCAAGGGAGACAGGGAAAGATACACCCAATCGAATGTAGAGTTCCGGAGAATAGCAAGGAGAGATAAGAAAGTCTTCTTAAGTGAACAATGCAAAGAAATAGAGAACAATAAAATGGGAAAGACTAGAGATCTCTTCTAGAAAATTGGAGATACCAAGGTAACATTTCATGCAAAGATGGACACAATGAAGGACAGAAATGCTAAGGACCTAACTAGAGCAGAAGAGATTAAGAAGAGGTGGCAAGAATACACAGAAAAATTATACAAAAGAGGTATTAAAGATCTGGACAACCACTATCCTGTGATCACTCACCCAGAGCCAGACATCCTGAAGTGTGAAGTCAAGTGGGCCTTAGGAAGCATCACTATGAACAAAGCTAGTGGAGGTGATGGAACTCCAGCTGAGCTATTTCAAATCCTAAAAGATGATGCTCTGAAAGTGCTGCACTCAATATGCCAGCAAATTTGGCAAACACTGCAGTGGCCACAGGACAGGAAAAGGTCAGTTTTCATTCCAAGCCCAAAGAAGGGCAATGCCAAAGAATATTCAAACTACTGTACAATTGCCCTTACTTCACATGCTAGCAAGGTAATGCTCAAAGTCCTTCAAGCTAGGCTTCAACAGTATGGGGACTGAGAACTTCCAGATGTATAAGCCAGATTTAGAGAAAGTTAAGCATACAGCTTATGTGAACCGTGAACTTCCTGATGTTCAAGCTGGATTTAGAAAAGGCAGAGGAACCAGAGATCAAATTGCCAACATCCGCTGGATCATCGAAAAAGCAAGAGAGTTCCAGAAAAACATCTATTTCTGCTTTATTGACTATGCCAAAGCCTTTGACTGTGTAGATCACAATAAACTCTGGAAAATTCTGAGAGAGATGGGAATACCAGACCACCTGATCTGCCTCTTGAGAAATCTGTATGCAGGTCAGGAAGCAACAGTTAGAACTGGTCATGGAACAACAGACTGGTTCCAAATAGGAAAAGGAGTACGTCAAGGCTGTATATTGTCACCATGTTTATTTAACTTATATGCAGAGTACATCATGAGAAATGCTGGACTGGAAGAAACACAAGCTGGAATCAAGATTGCCGGGAGAAATATCAATAACCTCAGATATGCAGATGATACCACCCTTATGGCAGAAAGTGAAGAGGAACTCAAAAGCCTCTTGATGAAAGTGAAAGTGGAGAGTGAAAAGGTTGGCTTAAAGCTCAACATTCAGAAAACGAAGATCATGGCATCTGGTCCCATCACTACATGGGAAATAGATGGAGAAACAGTGGAAACAGTGTCAGACTTTATTTTTCTGGGCTCCAAAATCGCTGCAGATGGTGACTGCAGCCATGAAATTAAAAGACGCTTGCTCCTTGGAAGGAAGGTTATGACCAACCTAGATAGCATATTCAAAAGCAGAGACATCACTTTGCCAACAAAGGTTCGCCTAGTCAAGGCTATGGTCTTTCCTGTGGTCATGTATGGGTGTGAGAGCTGGACTGTGAAGAAGGCTGAGCGCCGAAGAATTGATGCTTTTGAACTGTGGTGCTGGAGAAGACTCTTGAGGGTCCCTTGGACTGCAAGGAGATCCAACTGGTCCATTCTGAAGGAGATCAGCCCTGGGATTTCTTTGGAAGGAGTGATGCTCAAGCTGAAACTCCAGTATTTTGGCCACCTCATGCGAAGAGTTGACTCACTGGAGAAGACTCTGATGCTGGGAGGGATTGAGGGCAGGAGGAGAAGGGGACGACAGAGGATGAGATGGCTGGATGGCATCACTGACTCGATGAATGTGAGTCTGAGTGACCTCCGAGAGCTGGTGATGGATAGGGAGGCCTGGCGTGCTGCAGTTCATGGGGTCGCAAAGAGTCGGAAACGACTGAGCGACTGATCTGATCTGAAGCATACAGCTTCCTTATGAACCATCTATCCTATACCGAGGTATTTACCTAAGAGAAACAGAATATTTTTATACAAAGACTTATATGTGAATATTCATAGTGGCATTGCAATTCACTCTAGAACAGCTATAAATACACTTCAAACACATGCTATACTTTGCTTAAAGAAAATGAGGAAGATATCCAGGGAGGAGGAAGAATGGGGGTGAAGTTTTTACTGTACCTATTAAAATTTATTTCTTAGAAACACAGAAAGCTATCTGAAGCAAATATAGCAAAATACTTTAAAATTCTCATGTTTATGAGGCAAATACATACAAGCCTGTTTGTGTTATTTTCTCTGTGGGTATATGTATATATGAACATATATGAAATACTTCACAATTTAAAATTGCATTGCTGTAAAAAGGGCAGTCTCTTCCTCTTCCCAATATTCAGTTTATGGTATATTTCCCCCTTACCATGGCTAACAGAGGACATCAAAATACTTACTTAACCTCAGCAACGACTTGGATTCTGCAGGTTTATCTTCACTAGCCCTTTCCACTCTCACGTTGTAAGCTCTCGGTAAGTGCGCTGAGTCAGGTCTGCTTTGCAGTTTTTCTCCAAGGGACCAAATTAAAGGATTTCCTTTCTCCTGGATCTTCTCTTGCTTCTTCACATGATTGTAGCTAAGATAAATACTAAAGACGGCCATCCAGATGCCGAATGTCAAGGAGGCACAGAGTAAACACTGAATTATAACATTTCTCATTGTAAACCTAGCATTTTTGAAGGTCCATTTTAATATTTCCTAAACCGGAAGGATTTACGAGAAGTTGTATTAGATATTTTGATGGTTTGGAGATCATCTACTTGGCTTAAATTCAATGTACAGTGTTTTTAAAACAGGATCATTTTGACACCAGTGCTTATCTCATACTTTGATAAGATAAAGTGTACCCTTAGGAAAAAACCTCTTAAAACTCCATATTCATAAGATTTCTGCTGGGTTGTAGTTGTGCCATGCAGGATCTTCATGTCGAGTGTGGGTTCTTAGTAACAGCATGTGGGATCTAGTTCCCTGACCAGGGAACAAACCCAGGCCCCCTTGCATTGGGCGTGCAGATCCCCAGGGAAGTCCCCTCATTAAGTCAAAATGTATAACATGCTTATAAAATATACAGTATCATTTAAAGTCATTGACCCAAACTCCTGAGATAAAACTAAAGGAAAAAATGTGAAAGAGGAGTTTTTCATCCCTCGCACGCTCAGCCCATGTAGGAGTGATAGCATAGGTTTTTGTTTTAAAAAAGCAGATCTGACAATGGTCAGACTGTTGCTTGCTGTTGCTTAGTTGAGTAGTCTGTGCAACCCCACAGACTGTCACCCACCAGGCCCCTCTGTCCATGGGGATTCTCCAGGCAAGGATACTGGAGTGGGTTGCCATGCCCTTCTCCAGGTGATATTCTTGACCCAGGGATTGAACCTAGGTCTCCCGCATTGCAGGCAGATTCTTTACCATCTGAGCCACCAGGGAAGCCCAAGAATACTGGAGTGGGTAGCCTATCCCTTCTCCAGGAGATCTTCCCAACCCAGGAATCAAACCAGGGTCTCCTGCATTGTAGGCAGATTCTTTACCAGCTGAGCTACCAGGGAAGCCCCAGTCAGACCATTAGAAATGTATTAATAAAAACAAGCAACATCCCATGGTGCAAAGAAAGTGGGCAAGGAGCAGTGTGGACCCCACTGATGGGACTGTGGAATGCTGCAGCCACTTTAAATCTCAGTCTCGAGTCCACTCCTGGCCACAGAATCAGTAACAAGGGCCAAGTCACATCATAGCTTGGCTGGGAGAGTGCAAGACCCGCCCCCAGGAGGGAGAGTCTGTTCCTGAGATCTGCAGGGCCCAGGCATCAGCACCAGTGGAGTCAGGGCCTGTGTCTGGGTGGAGTCCTGAGGATGCCAGCTAAAGGGAACGGGTGCATAAGGCTGGATTCGGTAGTTTACTAACACAGGAGCATTCTCCCAGGACAAAGGACCTAACACCCTCACCAAGATCTTGGTTGCACAGTAAAGGTTTGCTGATTGAATGAATAATCCCTTTAAAAATGAAATACTTGATTAAGGAAAGAAGTATCAGGATTTCTTTGGTGGTACAGTGGATAAGACTCTGCCTGACGATGCAGGGGACATGGGTTCAATCCTTGGTCCTGGAAGATCCCACCTGCCAAGGAGTAACTCAACCTACTAGACACAACTCCTGAGCTCACATATTGCAAGTACTGAAGCCCATGTGCCTAAAGCCTGTGCTTGGCAACAAGAGAAGCCACCGCAATGAGAAGCCTGGGCAATGTGACTAGAGAAAGCCTGCATGTAACCAACAAAGTCCCAGAGCAACCAAATAAGTTAATTAATTATAAAAAGAAGAAATATCGAATGTGTAAGAGAAGAAGATAACTTCTAATGAGGGAAAATGGGTGGATTAAAGGAACTAGAAAGAGAATGAAGCTGTTTGAACATCGTCCTATTAAATGTCATTTTAAGAGAAGTTTTGAGGTTCTCCAAAACCCAAAAGCAATTAGAAACTAGTTAAAGGAGAAAATAGGGAAGGGAGGCCACCAAGTTTAATATACAAAATATACACATGAATTCATACGATAGAAGTATTACTGAACAATAAATCGATATTCTCTGGAATTCTACCATACTAAGAAAAAATGGGAAAGAACAGATATGTGTATGTGTAACTGAATCACATTGCTGTATACCTGAGACTAACTGGTCAGCTGCCATCTATGGGGCCTCGCAGAGTCGGACACGACTGAAATAACTTAGCAGCAGCAGCAGCAGCAACACGGTGTTGTAAATCAACTGTTTGTTGCTGTTTTGTTGCTCAATCTTGTTCGACTCTTTGTGACCCCATGGACTGGAGCCCACCAAACTCCTCTGTTCATGGGATTCTCTAGGCAAGAATACAGAAGTGGGTAGCCATGCCCTTCTCCAGGGATCTTCCCAACCCAGGGATTGAACGTATGTCTCCTGCATTGGCGTTTACCCGCTGAGCCACCAGGGCTTCCCTATACTCCAATATAAAATGAAAAAATATACATATAAAAAGAACACTTGGGGAAATTTTTCTTTAGATGTGACCACATAAAAATCTGTCTCCCTCCAGACTTCTTATTTTACTAACATGAGTTATCCTACATTAGATTTTCTTAAAGCAGAGGAACACGGACCTTGTCTCCAATCCTCCCCACCCCAGGACCCTCCCCCACACTCCCGCAAAACACAAAAAACATCTCCTACCAAGAGATAGATCTGTGATTGGCTTTTCAACTCTGCTGTCTCAGAAGGAAATCATGTTCAATTATTTTCTTCACTAAAACTTACGTGCTGGAAAAATACAGAATTAATTTGTTAAAACATATTTCAAAGATAATTTGTACGTATAGCAAGTAAAATTTTAAATGCATTAAAAATCAAACCCCCTGAGTTAATGAAAAGAATGCAGTAAAACAGAAAAGAATGCTGCTAAAAATCACTAACACATGCACACACACACCAAGAAATCAAAGCCCTAAACTAAGTCTGTATTTATGGTCATTGAGTTTTAAAATGTAAGTCTCTAAGCCAGGAAAACATGACCATGCTTTACGTAATGTCACAACTAATTTTTTTCTGCAAATAATCAGTATTTGTAATTCTTTGCTTTCCTCAGTCCAGTTCAGTTCAGTTGCTCAGTCGTGTCCAACTCTGTGACCCCATGAGTCGCACGCAGCACGCCAGGCCTCCCTGTCCCATCACCAACTCCCGGAGTTCACTCAGACTCACGTCCATTGAGTTGGTGATGCCATCCAGCCATCTCATCCTCTGTCGTCCCCTTCTCTTCTTGCCCTTAATCCCTCCCAGCATCAGAATCTTTTCCACTGAGTCAATTCTTTGCATGAGGTGGCCAAAGTACTGGACTTTCAGCTTTAGCATCATTCCTTCCAAAGAACACCCAGGGCTGATCTCCTTTAGAATGGACTGGTTGGATCTCCTTGCAGTCCAAGGGACTCTCAAGTCTTAATAGCAATCTCTGCACAAGATCCTTTCCCTGATGAGGGAAAGATGGAAGGTAGGAGAAGGGGATGACAGAGGACAAGATGGCTGGATGGCATCACTCTGACTCAATGGAAATGGGTTTGAGCAAGCTCCAGGAAGTGGTGAAGGACAGGGAAGCCTGGTGATCTGCAGTCCATTGGGTCGCAAAGAGTTGGGCTGCATACGTCCATGGGGTCACAAAGAGTTGGACACGACTGAGTGACTGAACCCCAACAAAAGGTCTTTTCCAGTGAGTCAGCTATTCTCATAAAGTGGGCAAAGTATTGGAGCTTCAGCATCAGTCCTTCCAATGAGTATTCAGGGTTGATTTCCTTTAGGATTGATTGGTTCTGATACTAGGAAGAGTTTTTTTTTTTTTTTTTCTATTTTGCTTTTTGAATAAGTAGTACATTCATTTTGTATAAATCTTAAGAAGTACAAAAGGTGTACCTTTGTGGTATACAATGAGAACTGGCCCTGATTTCCAAGAACTGAAGTTATTACGATGCCCAGTAAGCCTCTCAGGTGGCATAACCCAGTCTGAAAAATCTGACCTTCTTAATCTTGATCCCCAGAGCCAGCGTCCTATTCAAGATTCAGAGATTTGATGCACTGTGCTCACTTTTTCTATGTGGAAGGACACCCCCTCCCCATCTTCCCACTTTTCAGCATATGGATCTCAGCCACCTACCACTGAGACAAACACTGGCTGCTATGGAGTCGATGTATTCTCCAAGCTGGGTCATAGGCAGATTTGGGCAGGACTCTATGCTCAACAAATGATCTCAAAGATGGAATTTCCTCCTGAATGGCTGACTCAGTGGCGCCTGGATTCTGAGCAAATTACTTGATTGTGCCTGGTACCCTGCCTGCATGGCGCGGCTCAAAACAGGCTGCCCCCGGCTGCCTCACAAAGCCCTGTGACATCACACAGGAGCTCACCAGCCCCAGGGGCCCCTGCCTGGGAACTCCAATCAGTGGGCAGGATCCAGGAATTCTAAAACTGGAAGGGTCTTTCCAGATAGTCTCAGAACCCTCGCTCTTCTGCTGAGGAAATAGGAAAGTCTTTGCTTTGGCCAAGACAAAATACTAGCCTTCTCTAGGGCAAGCCTCATTTTTGGCTTTTCTGAAATAAACTTTAAAAAAATGAAGACGCCTTCAGAGCATCTCAAGAGACTTAAAGATGAGCCAAAGGGTTGCTTGGCTGCCTTTTTATTTCTTACTCTATTGCTCAACTTTTGACATTAGTAAGAGTTCAGCCAAACACTTGTGAAATTTCTTGCCTCTTAACAAGTCCGGGTAGACCTGACCCTCCCCCAAATTCAGGAGGCTGACTCAGTGTTTTTCCTGGACCCAGACACCTGCTGGTACATGAGAGGAAAGAGGTGAGTTGAGATTTTGATACCAATAATGGCCTTCAAGCATAACTTCGAATCTCCTTTAGACAGGCTCAAAGAAAAGGTCCTTTTATCATAATATTAATATTAAAAAGTAAGCTTTTATTTATAATTGCCCCCAACTGGAAAGGACCCAAATGTCTTCAGTAGGAGAATGAATAAACTGTGCCTCTCCATATAATGGAATGCACAGCAGCAGTGAAATGACTGAGCCACAGAACCACAGAAGAGGGAGAATCCCACGGACATAACCCTGAGTGATAGGAGACAGTGGATGCTAAGCTGCTTAGGTTGTGTCCTACTCTTTGCGACCCTATGGACTGTAGCCCACCAGGCTCCTCTGTCCATGAGATTCTCCAGGCAAGAACACTGGAGTGGCTTGCCATGCCCTCCTCCAGAGGATCTTCCCAACCCAGGGACTGAACCCTTGTCTCTTCCATCTCTGGGCTTTCCAGGTGACACTGGAGGTAAAGAACCTACCTGCCAATGCAGGAGACATAAGAGATGAGCGTTTGATCCCTGGGTGGGGAAAATCCCCTGGAGAAGGAGAGGGCAACCCACTCTGGTATTCTTGTGTGGGAAATCACATGGACAGAGGAGCTGGTGGGCTACAGTCCATGGAGTCGCAAAGAGTTGAACATGACTTAGCCACCAAACACCAATAAGTTTTTGCTTAGCCAATGGCCATCCAGCAAGAGGCTATATTCTGACCCCCTCTGGGTCCCCCTGGGACTTTTCCTGGGTGCTGCTTAATCCTGAGAGTGGGTGTGAGTTCCTGGGGTGGACAGTATTCTTTCCTTGACCAGAACACCTATGCCTTTATCTGATTGACATATTCAGCTTACACTTAAGACTTAATTTGAGAAAAAAAAAATTCTTCATCTAAGAAACCATCTTCAGAGTCAGTGGACAATTATATGATTCTGTTCAGTTTGAAAAATGCTGCTATAACGTCTCTGAGCCTGGCTGTCTGATCTCTAAAGGGGATGGGTAATGCTGACGGCTTACAGAGTGAAGTATTTGGAGGAGGAGTAGGCACATTGTAATTTGAAGAAAATCCACAAGAGGGGAACCAGTGAACCATCATGGAGAGTCATGGAATAACACTGAAGGACAGTCTTTCCAGGGAAACTTGGTAATGTTCTGACATGAAGTTTGGTTGAGCTCTTACCTTGGGGATGATTGCTGTCGGCTTACTGTAAACTAACAGTAACTGCTGGTGGTTCCTTCGTACCAATCTTGTGAGCTCCAGGAGAGGAGGGACTGTTTCTTGTCTTTGATTTTTTTTTTTTTCTGGCCACACTGTGGCGCATGTGGGATCTTAGTTCCCAGACCAGGGATTGGACCCACACCCTCACATTGAAAACTCAGAGTCTTAAACACTGGACCACCAGGGAAGTCACCTCATTTTTGTGTCTTGGACTCTAGCACACAGCTAGGAATTCTGCTGTGAATCCAGAAAACATCAGTGTGATTTGCAGTGGAAGTGAAGGGCTTCCAAGTGGTGCAGTGGTAAAGAATCTGCCTGCTGATGCAGGAGATGCAGATTTCATCCCGGGGCCAGGAAGATACCCTGGAGAAGGAAATGGCAACCCACTCTAGTATTCTGGCCTGAGAAATCCCAGGGACAGAGGAGCCTGGCGGGCTACAGTCCATGGGGTCGCAAAGACTCACATGACTTAGCGACTGAGCTTGCACACGCAAGTTGAAGAGGAAGCCACCCACTTCTACACCTGCAGGGAAAGGATGCAAAAGAATCCAAGGTTTACAGTATTTTAAATCGACTATTGTTTTGTCAAGTTGGACTCTTGCAACCACCTCCCATTGCTGTACAGCAGAAATTAAAGCAACAGTGTAAATCGACTAGACTTCAATAAAAATAATTTAAAAAAAAGAATCCAAGGTGTGGGGTGGCCCTCTTCTTTCCTGGGTTGGGAGGTGCATCCATCTGAGGAATAGTCAGGGTAAATAACACTGTATGCTTTCCTCACACCCCTCCTTTGAAGCTGATTTAAGTAGGTCTTAAGGACAATCACCATGGAGGGAACTTTGAGGAGAATATCAGGAGGGTAAGCAGTAGGTAAAAATACTATAAGGGAGGGACTTCCCTGCTGGTCCGGTGGCTAAGAGCCTGAGCTCCCAATGCAGGGGTCCCAGCTTCGATCCCTGCTTGGGGAACTAAGTCCCACATGCTGCAACCAAGACTTGGTTAGTTATTAATGCAGCCACATAAATAAATGTTGTTTTAAAAGTAGTACAGGGACTAGAGGGAGGGGAGAGGCCAGGAGTGTTTTCCCTGCTGACCTTAGTGGCTGACATCATTGTCCACATATCATCTGATCAGATTGTCGGTTGAATTGTGTCCCTGCCTCCCATTCGTATGTTGGAGTCCTAACCCCTTGTATTTCAGAATGTGACTGTGTTTGGAGACTGGGCCTTGAAAGAGGTGAATAAGGTAAAACGAGGTCTTGTGAGTGGGCCCTAAGAATAAGAGATTAGGACACAGGCACATAGAGAGGTGTCTTCCATCCTTTGACTCCTGCTAAGAAAACAATGCCCTCACCACTGAGCTCTTCATGTGCTTTTTTAAAAAAGGGGTTTCATTTCCACACCACACAGTCTGCTTCCTGTCGACTTCCTGTAACACTTGCTAACTTTCACTTCTGGTTTGCTTTGATTGCTCTATTTTGGACATCATTTTCTTCTTAAGTAAGCAGTAACGACTCTAATAAAATAGCCCACATATTGTTGTCTTAGTAAAAACAACAGCAAGGAAACACCCTAGCGCTTTTCTCCTTTAATTCAAGTGGATGTCTAATATGAGGCATGTCAGGCCCGGATGGTTTTTGGATTACTTAACTCCCACTCTGACTTAAAAATAAAAGGAGGAAGTTTTATTAGAAATGCACAGAGCCACGTGCCCCAAAGGACTGGGTCAGACCTACACAGCACAGGCAGCTCTGTAGGAGCTCAGAAGCAATTCAGAGCTCCTTTGGGGGCTGAGCAGAGAACAGCTAGAAAACACGCTTCCTTTTCCTCTTTTCTTCCACCTGACTTTTGTTTCTGTTTTTCTGTTAGTTCCATGTCTTCCCTATTGTAAATAGTGCTGCTATGAATATAGGGGTACATGTATACATATATATATATTAACATATTTATATATATAACTGAACCACTTTACTGTACACCTGAAACATTATAAGTCAACTCTACTTCAATTTAAAAAAATTCCCAGATGGGAATCAACATGCAGAAGAGGGCTACTTGGTACCCTGAATACCTGTATTAAAATCTATGGACTCTGTCAAATTCTAAGACTTTCTGCTTCAAAGGCCACCTTCAAGATAGTGAAAAGACAACCCAAAGAATGGAAGAAATTATCTGCAAACCATATATGATCCTTCACACCCATAAGGATGGCTAGTACAAGAAAGACAGATGAGCTAGTTAATTATTAGCAAAATGCAAATCAGAACTACAAGGAGGTATGACCTCACAACAGTCAGAATGGACATCATTAAAAAGTCTACAAATACCAAATGCTGGAGAAGGTGTGGGGAAAAGGGACCCTCCTGCACTGTTGGTGGGAATGTAAGTTGGTGCTGCCGCTGTGGAAAACAGCATGGAGGTTCCTTAAAAAACTAAAAATAGAGTAAGCACATGATCCAGAAGCGCCACTTCTGGGCATATCCAGAAACGATGAAACTCTAATTCAGAAAGACACATGCAGAAACGATGAAACTCTAATTCAGAAAGACACATGCATCCCTGTGTTCACAACAGCACTACTCACAACAGCCAAGACACGGAAGCAGCCTAAGTGTCTGTCGACAGATGCGTGGATAAAGAAGAGGTGGTGCCTATATATAAACACAGTGGAATACTATTCAGGCTTATAAGGGAATGAAACAATGCCATTAGCAGCAACATGGACGGACTTAGAGACTATCACCCTGTGTGAAGTAAGTCAGACATAAAAAGACAAATGCCAAACGCGATCGCTTACGTGCGGAATCTAAAACACAACACGAATGAGCTTCTCTATGACACAGAGACAGACTCACAGACACAGAGAGCAGACGTGTGGTTGTATTGCTGCTGTTGTTCAGTCAATACGTCGCGTCCAGCTGTTTGCAGCCCCCTGGACTGCAGCACGCCAGGCTCCTCTGTCCTCCTCTGCCTCCCAGAGTTTGCTCAAACTCATGTTCATTGAGTTAGTGATGGCATGCCACCATCTGTCCTCTGTCGCCTCCTTCTCCTACCCTCAGTCCCTTCCAGCATCAGGGTCTTTTCCACTGAGTCAGTTCTTCACACAGGTGACCAGAGTGCTGGAATTTCAGCTTCAGCAAAAATATGTATGGAAGAATCACATACAAATTCAGACTAATGGTTATCTTATTCTCTGTGTGTGTGCAGCAAGGGAAATACACACCCCTCAGCTATATCTATTTTATTTTTTTAAATATCCAAAGTAAATATGGGGTAAAATGGTAAGAATTGATAAAGTTGATGTGTGGGTACATGAGTATTTTTATATTATATTTATTGTATATTATATAAAATATATTTTATATAATAAGTTTTTACATTATATTTATTTTTATTATATTTATTATTATATTTATCTTTATTTTATATTATAAGTTTGTAATATTTTGAAATAAAATTAGTGAAATGTCCTATTCAGCTCTTAGGATTCACAGAAATGGATTGTCATCTGTAAGATTCTTCACAGTATCTATTAAAAGTAGTTGGTGTGTTCTATTTCATAGATGGCCCACAAGAGGGAGACCTAGAACAATTCAGTGACCTGATGCATGAGTGTGTGTGTGTGTGTGTGTGTGTGTGTGTGAGTCACTCAATTGTGTCCAACTCCTTGAGACCCCACGGACTGTAGCCCACCAGGCTCCTCTGTTCATGGAATTCTCCAGGCAAGAATACTAGAGTGGGTAGCCATGCCCTTCTCCAGGAGATCTTTCCAACTCAGAGATCAAACCCAGGTCTCCTGTGTAGCAGATTTCTTTACTCTACATTTATTTATTGTCTTTATCTGGTGAAGACATCACTTTGCCTACAAAGGTCCTTACTGTCAAAGCTATGGTTTTTCCAGGGCTCATGTATGGATGTGAGAGCTGGACCATAAAGAAGGCAGAGCCCCGAAGAATTGGTACTTTTGAATTGTGGTGCTGGAGAAGACTCTTCAGAATTTCTTGGATTGCAAGGAGCTCAAACCAGTCCATCCTAAAGGAAACCAACCCTGAATAATCATTGGACTGATACTAAAGCCAAACCTCCAATACTTCCGCCACCTGATGCAAAGAGTGGACTCACTGAAAAAGACTCTGATGCTGGGGAAAGATTGAGGGCAGGAGGAGATGGGGATGACCAAAGACGAGATGGTTGGATGGCATCACTGACTCAACGGATATGAGTTTGCGCTACCTCTGGGAGACAGTGAAGGACAGGGAAGCCTGGCGTGCTGCAGTCCATGGGGTTATGAAGAGTTCGACATGATTCAGCCATTGAACAACAACAAAGACCAGATGTATCAGTGAATATAATGACAACCGGCATCCAAGGACATGTGGCCAGAACAGAACAGGGGCTGTTGAGGCTCCTGTCTGCCCTCTAAGTCAGGACAGACATGTTCAGAAGTCTGCAGAGCAACCACTCATGGTAAAGGAGACACATCATAGGATGCAGGGCTAAACCCAAGGGTGTTTTAAAACTGAAATTTAATGAGATGTCTGCAGAGTGAACAGCACACGGCGGCAAGGGGACAACGGGTTCACAGTGTGCCGGGACGTGGGCACCCACAGGGTCCTCTGGAGCCTGCGGCCGGATGCTTGGGGTCTGTTCCCCGGCACAGCAGAGAAAACCAGAAACTGCTGCTGCTTATCTGGTGAACATGGAAAAAGCTGATCTAGCTAGTTCTACTGCTGCAGCTAGAAACTACAGCCAGTGATGAGTAGGGCTGTTTGTCGAAATTTAAATTCACCACTAGGAAGACCCTTCACAGATTTAGACTGTGTGTGATGATTTGCAGGCTTTTCCATTTATATTTCTGCTATTTATTTTACTCTTTGGAAAAAAATTTTTTTTTTAATTTTTTGTCCTTACTGTGCAGCATGTGGGATCCTACTTTCCCAACCAGGGATCAAACACGTGCCCCTTGCAGAGGAAGCATGGAGTCTCAGCCACAGGACCGCCAGGGAACTCCCTTATTTCATTCATCTTTAATCAGGTGCCCAGAGGTTTCAGTAAAAATTGTGGAGGATACATAAATTAAGGATAGTTTCTTCATCGGTGTCTTTGTAAACCATTCCTTCTAGCCATTACAATTTAGTATCTCTTCACCTCTAGGTCTTCCCTGGTGGCTCAGAGGGTAAAGCGTCTGCCTGCAATGCAGGAGACCCAGTTTCGATCCCTGGGTTAGGAAGATCCCCTGGAGAAGGGAATGGCAACCCACTCCAGTATTTTTGCCTGGAGAATCCCACGGACGGAGGAGCCTGGTGAAGACCACAGGGTCACAGAGTCAGACACGACTGAGCGACTTCACTTTCACTTTCACCTGTGGGAGGGCAGGGACCCCCTAGTTACGTCGACAGCAGTCTTATCTCCAGCAGCAAACCTCATGCCTGCTCCATCAGTGGCACTCAAAAGATGTTTGCTAAGTTAATGCTTACCACATCCTGTCAGAGAGATCTGACAGATCTGACAGGATGTGGTCTGCTGGAGAAGGGAATGGCAAACCACTTCAGGATTCTTGCCTTGAGAACCCCATGAACAGTATGAAAAGGCAAAATGATAGGATAATTGCCGGGGTCCAGCCCCAGTGGATCCAGGGAATTTGAAGCGGGGACAGCGTTGGCAAGGATCAGGAAACAATTGCTTAATTAAACGTTAATTAAGGATATAAAAAGTGGTTAAATAAGGATAGCTCAGTGAGGAAATTCAGTGGAGAAAAGAGGCTGAAATAAGGATAGCTCAGTGAGGAAACTGAGTGGAGAAAAGAGGCTGAATAATTCAGCCAGAAGGTGAGAGAAAGAACGACATGGGGAGACCAAGCTTCGGTGAACAAGGCCCGCACTTTATTTTCCAAAGTAGTTTTTATACCTTAAGTTATGCATAGAGGATAAGGGGAAGGGGTAGTCATGCACTAAGCCAGGCTTTCTTCCTGCAAACTTATCATATGCAAAAGTTTAGGTGATTTGCATCATCTTCTGGCCCAGAGGTCTGTTAACATTTTAAGACCCTTTCTTCAGAAAACTTATTTTTCTCTAAAGGTGATTAGTCAGGCGCCACCCTCCAAAAACATTAGATAAAGTTGCATTCCTATAGGGCAAAGGCATGGTGGGCTATAACAAGAAAAAGAATTAACTCAAGGGTCCAAGGTTACAAATATTAAAGCTACTACTTACACCAATTATTTTAATCAATACACTGCCAGGGACATAGCAGGTAAGGGATATGGAGATTTAGCAGCAAACATTGGCCCAACAAGTGAAAAACCCTTACCAATATAATTTCTAATCAATCTTTTAACTGCTCAAAGGAATCTGTATTTAGACAGTTTAGAACATCTCATGCCTCTCACAGTTGGGAGGCTCTGAGCAATCACATGTGGCCCGAAAAACCTATTCAGGCAGGCTAAAGGACTTCCAAAGGAGTTTGTAGGTTGAAACACTATCACACCCAGGAACTTTATTAACTGGAGCTGTAAGTTAACTCTTTTTTTCAGAGAGAGGTAGTGGGGGACAGCCCCCCATAAAGTCAGAGGTGTAGGTGAGAGCACAAAGCAGAAAGTAGGCAGACTCTGGTTTTGGGGGTAGATGCTTGAGAATTTCCAGGGGGACTCCTGAAGCTAGATCCCGCCTTTGCGTATGCCAAGCATCCTTCCTCATGACCTTTGCCATGGGTGGAGCTCGCTCCCAGCAAATACTGAAAGAGAAACTCCCCAGGTCAGTAGGTGCCCAATATGCTACTGGAGATCAGTGGAGAAATAACTCCAGAAAGAATGAAGGGATGGAGCCAAAGCAAAAAGAATACCCATTTGTGGATGGGACTGGTCATAGAAGCAAGGTCCAATGCTGTAAAGAGCAATATTGCATAGGAACCTGAAATGTCAAGTCCATGAATCAAGGCAAATTGGAAGTGGTCAAACAAGAGATGGCAAGAGTCAATGTCGACATTCTAGGAATTAGCGAACTGAAATGGACTGGAATGGGTGAATTTAACTCAGAGGACCATTATATCTACTACTGCGGGCAGGAATCCCTCAGAAGAAATGGAGTGGCCATCATGGTCAACAAAAGAGTCTGAAATGAAGTACTTGGATGCAATCTCAAAAACAACAGAGTGATCTCTGTTCATTTCCAAGGCAAACCATTCAATGTCACAGTAATCCAAGTCTATGCCCCAACCAGTAATACTGAAGAAGCTGAAGTTGAATGATTCTATGAAGACCTACAAGACCTTTTAGAACTAACACCCAAAAAAGATGTCCTTTTCATCATAGGGGACTGGAATGCAAAAGTAGGAAGTCAAGAAACACCTGGAGTAACAGGCAAATTTGGCCTTGGAATATGGAATGAAGCAGAGCAAAGACTAATAGAGTTTTGCCAAGAAAATGCACTGGTCATAACAAACACCCTCTTCTAACAACACAAGAGAAGACTCTACACATGGACATCACCAGATGGTCAACACCGAAATCAGATCGATTATATTCTTTGCAGCCAAAGATGGAGAAGCTCTATACAGTCAGCAAAAACAAGACCAGGAGCTGACTGTGGCTCAGACCATGAACTCCTTATTGCCAAATTCAGACTGAAATTGAAGAAAGTAGGGAAAACCACTAGACCATTCAGGTAAGACCTAAATCAAATCCCTTATGATTATACAGTGGAAGTGAGAAATAGATTTAAGGGTCTAGATCTGATAGATAGAGTGCCTGATGAACTATGGAATGAGGTTCATGACATTGTACATGAGACAGGGATCAAGACCATCCCCATGGAAAAGAAATGCAAAAAAGCAAGATGGCTGTCTGGGGAGGCCTTAAAAATAGCTGTGAAAAGAAGAGAAGCGAAAAGCAAAGGAGAAAAGGAAAGACATCCCAGGGGCAGGAGAGCCTGGTGGGCTGACGTCTATGGGGTCACGCAGAGTCGGACACGACTGAAGTGACTTAGCAGCAGCAGTAGCAAACATCAGAATGCAGAGTTCCAAAGAATAGCAAGAAGAGATAAGAAAGCCTTCTTCAACAATCAATGCAAAGAAATAGAGGAAAACAACAGAATGGGGAAGACTAGGGATCTCTTCAAGAAAATTGGAGATACCAAAGGAACATTTCATGCAAAGATGGGCTCAATAAAGGACAGAAATGGTATGGACCTAACAGAAGCAGAAGATATTAAGAAGAGATGGCAAGAATACACAGAAGAACTGTACAAAAAAGATCTTCATGACCAGAGAATCATGATGGTGTGATCACTGACCTAGAGCCAGACATCCTGGAATGTGAAGTCAAGTGGGCCTTAGAAAGCATCACTACGAACAAAGCTAGTGGAGGTGATGAAATTCCAGTTGAGCTATTCCAAATCCTGAAAGATGATGCTGTGAAAGTGCTGCACTCAATATGCCAGCAAATTTGGAAAACTCAGCAGTGGCCACAGGACTGGAAAAGGTCAGTTCTCATTCCAATCCCAAAGAAAGGCAATGCCAAAGAATGCTCAAACTACCGCACAATTGCACTCATCTCACATGCTAGTAAAGTAATGCTCAAAATTCTCCAAGCCAGGCTTCAGCAATATATGAACTGTGAACTTCCTGATGTTCAAGCTGGTTTTAGAAAAGGCAGAAGAACCAGAGATCAAATTGCCAACATCCGCTGGATCATCGAAAAAGCAAGAGAGTTCCAGAAAAACATCTATTTCTGCTTCATTGACTATGCCAAAGCCTTTGACTGTGTGGATCACAATAAACTGGAAAATTCTGAAAGAGATGGGAATACCAGACCACCTGACCTGCCTCTTGAGAAATCTGTATGCAGGTCAGGAAGCAACAATTAGAACTGGACATGGAACAACAGACTGGTTCCAAACAGGAAAAGGAGTACGTCAAGGCTGTATATTGTCACCCTGTTTATTTAACTTCTATGCAGAGTACATCATGAGAAACGCTGGACTGGAAGAAACACAAGCTAGAATCAAGATTGCTGGGAGAAATCTCAATAACCTCAGATATGCAGATGACACCACCCTTATGGCAGAAAGTGAAGAGGAACTAAAAGGCCTCTTGATGAAAGTAAAAGAGGAGAGTGAAAAAGTTGGCTTAAAGCTCAACATTCAGAAAACGAAGATCATGGCACCTGGTCCCATCACTTCATGGCAAATAAATGGGGAAACAGTGGAAACAGTGTTAGACTTTATTTTGGGGGGGCTCCAAAATCACTGCAGATGGTGACTGCAGCCATGAAATTAAAAGATGCTTACTCCTTGGAAGAAAAGTTATGACCAACCTAGATAGCATGTTCAGAAGCAGAGACATTACTTTGCCCACAAAGGTTCGTCTAGTCAAGGCTATGGTCTTTCCTGTGGTCATGTATGGATGTGAGAGCTGGACTGTGAAGAAGGCTGAGCGCCGAAGAATTGATGCTTTTGAACTGTGGTGTTGGAGAAGACTCTTGAGAGTCCCTTGGACTGCGAGAAGATCCAACCAGTCCATTCTGAATGAGATCAGCCCTGGGATTTCTTTGGAAGGAATGATGCTAAAGCTGAAAGTCCAGTATTTTGGCCACCTCATGCGAAGAGTTGACTCATTGGAAAAGACTCTGATGCTGGGAGGGATTGGGGGCAAGAGGAGAAGGGGACGCCAGAGGATGAGATGGCTGGATGGCATCACTGACTCGATGGATGTGAGTCTGAGTGAACTCTGGGAGTTGGTGATGGACAGGGAGGCCTGGCGTGCTGCGGTTCATGGGGTGGCAAAGAGTCGGACACGACTGAGCGACTGATCTGATCTGAAGTTAATGCTAGAGCCAAGTGTCCATCGACGGATGGATAAGTAAACTGCAGTCTATATAGAAAAGGAATCTTTTTTCAGACTCTAAAAGGAAGGTATCTCTGTTACCTGCTACAACATGGATGAACCTTGAAGGCATGAAATAAGTCAGTCACGAAAAGAAAAATACTCTGAAATTCCGCTTCCGTGTACTAGTAGAGTCATCAAATTCATATAGACCAGAAGAAGAATGGAGGGTGCTGAGGCGATGGTTGGGGGAGGGGAGGAGGAATGGGGAGTTTAGAGTCTACTGGGGACAGAGTTTCAGTTTAGGGAGAGGAAAAAGTTCTGGAGATGATGGTGGTGATGGCTGCATACCATGACTGTGAATCTGCTTAACACTATGGAACGGTAGGACTTCTCTGATGGTGGCAGTGCATAAGAATTCACCTGCCAAGGCAGCGGATGTGGGTTTGACCCCTGGTCCGGGAAGATCTCACATATCACGAAGCAACTAAGCCTGTGCCCCACAACTACTGAGCTTGCACTCTAGAGCCTGAAAGCCACAACGACCAAGCCCTTACGCTGCAAGTACTAAAGCCCACGCGCCTAGATCCTGTGCTCCGAAACAAGAGGAGCCACAGCAATGAAAAAGGAACACACACACTGCAAGGAAGAGTAGCCCCTGCTCACCCCAACTAGAGAAAGCCCGGCAACAACAAAGACCCGTGCCGCCAAAAATAAATGAATTTTAAAAACCCATAAAAACACTATTGAACCATACACTTAAAAACGGTTAAAATGGTAAATTTCATCTCATGTATATTTTGAAAGTGAAAGTGTTAGTCACTCAGCTGTCTCAGACTCCTTGCCACCCCATGGATTGTAGCTGGCCAGGCTCCTCTGTCCAAGGGATTCTCCAGGCAAGAATTACTGGAGTGGGTTGCCATTGCATTCCCCAGGGGATCTTCCTGACCCAGGGATCAAACCCGGGGTCTCCTGCATTGCAGGCAGATTCTTTCCTGCCTGAGCCTCCAGCGAAGCCCCCATGTATATTTTCAGTTCAGTCCAGTTCAGTTGCTCAGTCGTGTCCAACTCTTTGCAATCCCATGGACTGCAGCATGCCAGGCCTCCCTGTCCATCACCAATTCCTGGAGTTTACTCAAACTCATGTTCATTGAATCAGTGATGCCATCCAACCATCTCATCCCCTGTTATCCCTTCTCCTGCCTTCAATCTTTCCCAGCATCAGGGTCTTTTCAAATGAGTTAGTTCTTCACATCAGGTGGCCAAAGTATTAGAGTTTCAGCCTTAACATCCGTCCAATGTATATTTTACCATGAGGAATGAGGAAAGAAAATCAGTGCAACAGAAAGAGCACTGGAGAGAGTGAAACTCCCTCTGTTTAGGTGGCGAGCCTCTGGGATGGTTCTAAACTCGATCAGTGGGTCAGCCTGGCTCCCACGGTGAGATCTGGGCACAAGGCCTCCTTGCAGGGGCACGGTACTTCCAGGGGGAGGAAGAAATGACCTGGATCTCGCCTAGGTCCCAGGCTCAGGAACCATGAGGCATGAGAAAATGCCTCGTGAGCAGCACTGTCACAGGTGAGCAGGGTCACAGACGCCACCAAGCAGCCCGAGGGGGAGAGCGGGAAAAACAGAAAGGCCTTTGTGCTAGAAGCCACCAGGCAATAGCTTCCTTCCCATCAGCCTCCTCCGCCAGGGCACAGAATCATGGTCACACCCTAGGAAGGATGGGGAAAAGGGAGGAGAGAAGAAAAAGAGAAAGAGAACACTGGAGGAACAGTGAAACACCTAGCATGTCTTCATCCTCACAGACAGATGCTGGATTCTGCAACTCGCACATCCGTGACTCAGATGTCTCCCTCCTGAGTGAAGTCCTGAATCCGAGGACTCAGAGCACTTCTTCCAAGGAAGATTATCCCAGGGAGAAATCACAGCCCTCCAGAATTCTCAGAAAATAGCTGCCAACGCCCAGTTGCCTAGGAAAGGGCTTGTTATTACACAATCATGTAGTAAGTATGATCAGAGAGCTGGATTTTGTCCCACAGGTCAGGCTATTGCCCTGGGAGGTGATAGAAAATATGTCTCTCCCTCAGTCTCTTGGAGAAGGAAATGGCAACCCACTCCAGTATTCTTGCCTAGAGAATCCTGTGGACAGAGGAGCCTGGTGGGCTGCTGTCCATAGGGTCGCAAAGAGTTGGACACGACTGAAGCAACTTAGCATGCATGCATGCATTGGAGAAGGAAATGGCAACCCACTCCAGTATTCTTCCCTGGAGAATCCCAGGGACAGAGGAGCCTGGTGGGCTGCCGTCTATGGGGTTGCAGAGTCGGACACAACTGAAGCGACTTAGCAGCAGCAGCAGCTTGGTCTCTGCCCTGGGTTCCTGGCACAGACTTCCTGAATCCCGTGGGATTTCCTGGGTGATTCAGTGATTAGGAGTTTGGAACACTCAGCCCCTGTTCCCCCCACCCTTTCTCCTGGGAGGGAAACCGGCTGGAAGTGGAGTTAATGATCTATCAGGCCTCTGTGATGATGAAATCTCCATATACATCTGCAAAGTATGGGATCTAGAAGAGCTTCCAGGTTGGGGAATACATGGGATTTCGGTGGGGTTGGCAGCTCTACAGCCCCGTCTATAAACCTGTCCTGTGCACCTCTTCCACCGGGCTGTTCCTGTCTGTTTCACTGGCTGTTCCAGTCCTGTGCACCTTTTCCACTGGGCTGTACCCTTCCAACACAAATTGCTAATCTAGTAAGCAGAATGTTTTTCTGAGTTCTGTGAGCCGCTCTAGCAAAATAATTGAACTTGAAGAGGTGGGGTTGGGGGGGGGGCGGGGGTTATAGAACTCTCCGACATGTGGCTGATGGGCCAGAAATAAAGCGACAGTCCAGGTGGTTGTCTGAAGTAGTGATGATCCTGTGGGATTGAGCCTTTAACCTGTGGGTTCTGACTTGATCTCCAGGTGGGTAGTGTCAGAATTGAGCTCAACAATTTCCGGTTCATGATGACGGCATAGAAGGACATGTGCTCATCTCCACGTGCAGGAGCATCAGAGCTGCTGCTTGCTGTTGAACAACCATCGACAGGAGGATGCTGGAACCACCAAAAAAGACAGTGGAAGTTGCTCAGTCGTGTCTGACCCTCTGCAACCCCATGGACTATACAGTCCCTGGAATTCTCCAGGCCAGAACACTGGAGTGGGTAGCCTTCCCCTCTCCAGGGGATCTTCCCAACCCAGGGATCAAACCCAGGTCTCCCACATCCAAAGACAAACATACGCCATGTCCAAAGACAAAGAAGAAGCCACAGTGAGATGGCAGGAGGGGCACCAATCAAGATAAAATACAATCTCATACCTGCCAGGAGGGTGGCCCACAGACTAGAGAACAAGAATATCAAAGAAGCTCTTGCACTCTTGTGAAGGTTCTGAGCCCCATGTCAGGCTTCCCAGCCTGGGGACCTGACAAAGGGACTGGGAAACCCCAGGGAATCTGGCCTTAACGGCCAGTGGGATCTGATTATAGGTCTTCCAGAGGACTAGGAGAAACAGAGACTCCAGTCTTGGAGGGCACAAACAAAATTTGGCATGCACCAAGACCCAGAGGAGAGGAACAGGGACCCCACAGGACACTGAACCAAAACTATTTGCTAGTGTTGGAAGGCCTCCTGTGGAGGCACGGGTTGGCAGGGGCTCACCACAGGGATGGGGTCACCCTTGGCATAAACCCTCTTTGAGTTTGCCACTGACCCTACCATACAGCCCATAGACTTCAGGGCTGGGCTGCCTCAGGCCAAACAACTACCACGGAGGCAGTGCAACCCCATCTATCAGCAGATAATTAGATTAAAGCTTTACTGAGCAAGGTTCTGCCCAGAGCAAGACACAGTTTTTCCCACCACCTGTCCCTCCCATCAGGAAGCTTAAACAAGCCTCTTAGCCTCCTCCATCAGAGGGTAGACAGAAGAAGCAAGAAAAACACAGTCTCAGAGAGGCTAAAACAAAAACTATATTACAGAAAGTTCATCACGGTGAAAAAGCAGAAAGTTGTGTCTCAAATGGAAGGACAAGATAAAACCCCAGAAAAACAACTAAATGAGGTGAAGAGAGGCAACCTTCCAGAAAAAGAATTCAGAATAATAGTGAAGATGATCCAGGATCTTGGGAAAAAAATGGAGGCAGAGATTGTGAAGACCAAAGACCTAGAAGAAATAAAGGACAAACAAACAGAGATGAATAATACACTAGAAGGAATCAGTGGCACAAGAACTGAGGCAGAAAAATGGATAAATGACCTGGAGGACAGAATGGTGGAAATCAATGCCACAGAAGGGAATATAGAGAAAAGAATGAAAAGAAATGAAGACAGTCTAAGAGACCTCTGCTATGCTAAGTCACTTCAGTCGTGTCCGACTCTGTGTGACCCCATAGACGGCAGCCCACCAGGCTTCCCTGTCCCTGGGATTCTCCAGGCAAGAACACTGGAGTGGGTTGCCATTTCCTTCTCCAATGCATGAAAGTGAAAAGAGAAAGTGAAGTCGCTCAGTCATGTCTGACTCTTCGCGACCCCATGGACTACAGCCTACCAGGCTCCTCCATCCGTGGGATTTTCCAGACAAGAGTACTGGAGTGGGGTGCCATTGCCTTCTCCCAAGAGAGAGACCTCTGGGACAACATTAAACACCCAACATTCGCATTATCGGGGTCCCAGAAGGAGAAGGGAGAGAGAAAGGACCCTGAGAAAATATTTGAAGAGATAATAGCTGAAAATTTCCCAAACATGGGAAAGGAAATAGTCAACCAACTCCAGGGAGCACAGAGAGTCCCAGGCAGGATAAACCCAAGGAGGAACACACCCAGACAGTAATCAAACTGACAAAAATTAAAGACAGATAAAATATTAAAAGCAAGAAGGGAAAAATGACAATATACCAGGGAACTCCCACCAGGCTATCAGCCGATTTCTCAACAGAAACTCTACAAGCCAGAGGGAATGGCGTGATATATTTAAAGTGATGAAAGGGAAGAATCTACAACCAAGAACGCTCTACCCAGCAAGATTCTCCAGATTTGATGGAGAAATCAAAAGCTTTTCAGACAAGCAAAAGTTGAGAGGATTTAGCACCACCAACAAATGCTTTATAACAAATGCTAAAGGAACTTCTCTAGGCAGGAAACAAGAGAAGGAAAAGACAGAAAATAAGCCCCAAACAATTAAGAAAATGGTAATAGGATCACACATATTGATAATTACCTTAAATGTAAATGAATTAAATGCACCAACCAAAAAGACAGACGGGCTGGGAGGATGAAAACACGTGCGTGTATGACTTCCACTTAGCACATCACTCTCGTGGACCCCCCAGATTGTATGCAATTATTTTATATTGCTAGGTTAATCACGTTCCCATTATGGCTTGCAATTATAATTATCTTTTATTTTTTGTCTGGCTATTGATTGTGAAAACTGATAAACACCTTTTACTATGGTGATTATGTAACTATTACTCAGTACCATTGTATTACGATTGGGCAACAGAAAGATAATAGAATTCTATATCACCAAAACTAGGATCTAACAGAAAAACCTGTAATCACTTTTTAAAATCCAGATGCATGTCAGAACTATCTTGAAAATTTTTGAAAAATGCAAATGCCCAAGTATTACTTTTTTTCTCCAGAGCTCCAGAAGTGTTTCTAAGGAGCAGTCATGTTTAAAAACAACTGGACTACATGATGATCTTTTACTTTTATCTAGTTTGTTTCACGTTTTCTATTTCATATTCAGGGCTCCCATTTCATTTAGTTTATGTTCTCTAATTTCTCCATCTTTTTTTTTTTATATTCTTTCTCAAGCCTTTATCAAGTGTAGTAGAAAAGCTTTTGCATACATACACATATATTTAATATATATATTTTAGAAAACTTATGAATTTTTGCCTAACTAAAAAAATTACGACATTTTTATTCTACTTGTTTGACTTAGTATGAATAGAATGCCAGATTTCTAATTAAAAAATAGATAATGCAACAAGCCCCAAAGGTTTACTATATATAGCACAGGGAACTATAATCAATATCTTGTAATACCCTATGCTAGAAAAAAAAATTTCAAAAATAATATATGTATTATTCAAAAATATATGTATTATTCAAAAATAATATATGTATATATGTGTATTTGTATAACTGAATCACCTTGCTGTGTACATGAAACACTGCAAGTCAACTATACTTCAACAAAATATATATTTTTAAAAAAGAAATTAATTAAAAAACAAAGAGTTGAGCTCAGCCATTGGCCACTTTGCTGGTGTGACAGAGAACTGCTCAGTGGGAAAAGCCCCCCAGCGTCTGGGGTCACAAGCACTGTGAGTGTGTTGTGAGTGTGGTGGGGCTGTGAGAGCAAAGGAGAGACACAGGAGGCAGGCTGAGGTTTTCTAAAACACGCCCAGAAAGAGGAGGGGGCAGTGTCTGGCCGCCTCTGGAGGATGGTCTTCCTATGGGTAGTCCAGGGTCTTCACCCAAGTCAGGAGCAGAAAGCAGGAGCAGGCTTAGAAAAGAGCAGGCTTCCCCCTCCCCTAAAGGAGCCAGCTTCGAAAGGCCAGGTTCTAAAAGAATGGAGAAAACCTGGCCGTTCAAGACTGGTTCTCTCTCTCTGCAAGGCAGTTCACAGAAAAGAAAGCAGACTTTCAACGAAGACAGGCGGTGCGCATGAATCCTGGTTTCACCATTTATTAGTTACATGGTCTTGAAAGTGAAAGTCACTCAGTCGTGTCTGACTCTTTGTGACCCCCTGGACTATACAGTCCATGGAATTCTCCAGGCCAGAATACTGGGGTAGGTAGCCTTTCCCTTCTCCAGGGGATCTTCCCAACCCAGTGATTGAACCCAGGCCCTCTCCTCTGCATTGCAGACAGATTCTTTACCAACTGAGCTAGCAGGGAAGCCGAACATGGTCTTGGGAAAGTTAGTTAATCTCGCTAAGACTCAGTGTCCTCCCTCCGCAAAATTAGGATAATATTACTTGGATCATGTGCTGGTTACTCTAAGAATGAAATGAGTACTAGTAGGGTGTTTCATTCACTGACTCAAAATAAGAACCCACAGTCTACTAGGGCAATGATCTACCTCATAGATGTCAGTTTCTTTTTCCCTTCCTCTAAATTAGGAGAAGAGGAATTTGTTTAATTACCACCATCCTGTACAAGACATGACAAAAAATTTTTGCATTTACATTGGTACTCAGATTATTAAGGTTATTTGGAGAAAGATATTTATATGTATGTGCATATAAACATGTATATATTTATATATCATATTTCATATAATATTTTAATCTGGTTTCTAAAAAGGATTTGCATCTGTTTAAGGGAAAGACTGGGCTTCACAGGTGGTGCTAGTGGTAAAGAACCTGCCTGCCAATGCAGGAGACATAAGAGACATGCCTTTGATCCCTGGGTTGGAAGGATCCCCTGGAGAAGGGAATGGCAACCCAATCCAGTATTCTTGCCTGGACAATCCTATAGACAGAAGAGTCTGGCAGGATGCAGTCCATGGGGTCGCAAACAGTCAGAAGCAACTTAGCATACAAGAAAAGAACAAGAGAGCTGAAAATTGTGCAGTCATTTAAATAAAATATTGTTTTCTGCTAGTGGGAATGCCAATTAGTAAAATGTTTTTGAAATGCATTTTATTATATTAGGAATCTTAACATCTTTTAATATTTTGACCATTTCTAGAAATATATCCTACATAAGTATCAGAACTTAAATGAAGATTATGTTTTAAAGGCATTTATCACAGCCATTACTCATAAGAGCAAAATCTGGAAAATGTCCACATGTTTAACAATAAAAAGAGAAGGTAAATAATTTAAAATGACATAACATTAAGTGAAAAATCAGGACACAAACTGTGTGCATAGTATGACTGCAACTATGTAATAATATATAGTTACTGTAGTCTGCTCAGTCCTGTCTGTTTGTGACCCCATGGACTGTACCTGCCAGGCTTCTTTGTCTATGGGATTTCTCAGGCAAGAATACTGGAGTGGGCTGCCATTTCCTTCTCCAGGGGATCTTCTTGACCCAGCGATCAAACGCACATCTCTTATGTCTCCTGCCTTGGCAGTTGGGTTCTTTACTACTGAGCCACCGGGGCAGCCCAATTTATAGTTGCACATGTGTAGAAAGCCTCTTGTCCTTGTCCATCAGAAGGCAGACAGAAGGAAAACCACGCTCACAGAAAACTAACCAAAATGATATAGACTGTGTTACCGAAAGTGGGGTCTGGCTGCTTGCCGCTCAACAGCCAATAAAGAGGCAAGGTTGGTGGAAAGAGAAGCTTGCTTTGTTTTAAAAGTTTTTAAAAATGTATTATTTATGTTTATTATTTTTGGCTGCACTGGGTCTTCGCTGCTATGCATGGACTTTCTCTAGCTGCCATGAGTGCAGGCTTCTCACTGTGGCGGCGTCTCTCAGGGCAGAATGGGCTCTAGCATGCGTGGGCCTCAGTAGCAGTGCTGCACGGGTTAGCAGCCCTGTGGCATGTAGCATCTTCCTGGACCAGGGATCGAACTCGTGTCCTCTGCGTTGGCAGGTGAATTCTTAACCACGGGACAACCAGGGAAGTTCCAGTTTGCTTTATTTGGGATGCTGGGAACTGGGTCGGGGGGAAAGGGTGGATGCCTGTCCAAAGGCCAACTCCCCCCAGCGACAATCAGGGCACAAGAGCTTTTATAGGCGGAGGGAGGGGGCTACGCGCAGGAACAGCACAGGCCGCTCTGACAGTCATCTTGAAATTGATCTTTGGTGGTCTGATCCGTGTCATCTTGATCATCTTAGGTACAGTCACACCTTCAGTTTCAGGGGCCGTTTGTTCCCATCTCCTTGAGGCTTAGGACTGTGGTGGCTTTTGTCACAGCTGCTGCTGCTAAGCCACTTCAGTCGTGTCCGACTCTGTGCGACCCCATAGACGGCAGCCCACCAGGCTCCCCCGTCGATGGGATTCTCTAGGCAAGAACACTGGAGTGGGTTGCCATTTCCTTCTCCAATGCATGAAAGTGGAAAGTGAAAGTGAAGTTGCTCAGTCATGTCCGACTCTTAGCGACCCCATGGACTGCAGCCTACCAGGCTCCTCTGTCACAGCTACAGTCTCGTAATTAACTTCTTCCACCTGGTGGAGGTTTCAGTGTCTATAAGACAGCTCACAGGACATGGCTCAGAATATTATCTACTGCCCTTGAAGAGGAAATAAAGATTCTTGACTTTGCTTAGTCTCTAAACTACTATTGTTTTGTTCTGTGTGTTTTCCTTTGTTTCTGTATTTCCTCACTTCTCAGATTAGACTTATTCTTTGGCTAAAGTTTTTCCATAGACGAGAGGCAGGCAGACAGCATGGGCCGCAGGGAAGGACCATAGGATCCTGCTCTGTTTCTTTTTTGTCCCCCGCAGATTCACATGTTGAAACTGAGTCTGAAATATTAAATTAGACACTTTTTGGACACTGCTATTATTTCTATTTAGTCGCTAAGTGGTGTCTAACGCTCTGCAATCCCGTGGACCGAAGCTTGCCAGGCTCCTCCATGCTCCACTATCTCCCCGCGTTTGCTCAGCTTCATGTCCACTGACTCAGTGATACTGTCTAACCATCCCATCCTCTGCTGCCCCCTTTTCCTTTTGCCTTAAATCTTTCCCAGCATCAGGGTTTTCTTCCCAAGGAGTCAGCTCTTCGCATCACATGGCAAAGTACTGGAGCTTCAGCATCAGTCCTTCCAGTGAAGGTCTTTCTGGACATAGATTCCAATATCGCTTGGTACTAACTTTGAGAGTTCCTTGGACTGCAAGGAGATCCAGCCAGTCCATCCTAAAGGAAATCAACCCTGAATATTCATTGGAAGGACTGATGCTTAAGCTGAAACTCCAATACTTTGACCACCTGATGTGAAGAACTGTCTCATTTGAAAAGACCCTGATGCTGGGAAAGATTGAAGGCAGGAGGAGAAGGGGATGACAGAGGATGAGATGGTTGGATGGCATCACCAACTCGAAGGACATGAGTTTGAGGAAGCTCCAGGAGTTGGTGATGGACAGGGAGGCCTGGTGTGCTGCAGTCCATGGGGTTGCAAAGAGTCGGACACACCTGAGCCATTGAACTGAACTGAACTTCATCCCTACTGTGATGACATTTGGATGGGGGGAGGGATGGGAGGTGACTAGGTCACAAGGGTGGCGCCTCAGGCGTGGGCTCGGAGTCCTTGTGAAGAGACCCCAGAGAACTCCCCCTCCCTCTCTGCCACGTGGGGACACGGCTAGAAGACAGCCGTCTGTGAGCCAGGAAGTGGGCTCTCACCAGACAGCAGGTCTTCCGGCCCCTCAATCAGGAGCACAAGGCCTCCAGAGCTGGGTGGAGTAGGGGTCTGCTGTTGACAAGCCCCCTCCCTCATCTCTGCATCTGGTTAGAGTAGCCGAGGGGACTAAGACAAGGGGGGCTCTCTTTTCCTCTTACTTTTCCCCGAATGACCCCGGCCAGGCCTGTTCTGGCACCTCCACCATCTCGTTTGCCCAGACCTGCAGGGTTCACAGGTGGCGCTAGTGGTAAAGAGCCCGTCTGCCAATGCAGGAGACATAAGAGACACAGGTTCGATCCCTGGGTCAGGAAGATCCCCTGGAGAAGGGCATAACAACTTACTCCAGTATCCTTGCCTGGAGAAACCCATGGATTTCTCCAGGGGAGAAACCCATGGGGAGCCCGGCGGGCTACAATCCCTGGGGGTGCACAGAGTCAGACACGACTGAAGTGACTTAGCGGGCACACCTGCACGCAGGGTGTGGAAGGATTAACATCGCTGATGGAGGCAGGCAGCTTTGTGAGGCCAAGGGACAGGCTGAATAGGGTGGAGCCTCCCTCTCAGCCTTCCTGCACAGATAAAGCAATGTGCCCTTTCCCAGGACCCTGTGGAGAAGGACTGTACATCCAACAAGAGAGGGTCGCCTTCCCAGTAGCTCAGAGCCTACAGGAAGCTCCCAGGTCCAGGACATTGGACTTATATAACCACCTCTACTGCCCCGCTCCAGCTGACAACATTTTCAGGCTGTGTGCTTTGTATAAATTATCCAACTCTCAGGGGATTAAAGCAACTGCTGGTGTGATTCTGTGGGTTGACTAGACTGGGCCGAGCGTCCTCTTCCACTCGATGTCCATTAAGGCTGCAGCCACCTCAGGGCTGGCCTGCACTGGAGCCTCCAGAGGCCTGTGGGTCACCTGGAGGGCAGGCAGAGCTGGGGTTTGGGGTGGTTCTTCTCCAGGTCTTTGCACGTGGCCTCTTCCTGTGGGTTTGCTCATGGGCAACAGATTTCTTCCAGGATGGCCCAGAGCATCCCCGAGCTCAAAGAAGGAGGAGGAGGCTCCAGGTCTTGGATGGCCGAGCGCTGGGACTGCAGCGTCTCTACTCAGAGGTCACAGGAGCCGCCCAGGTGTGGAGTGGGCGAGGCCACACGGGCACAGAACACGGGAGGGGGTGGAGACCCGGGCCCAGGGAGAGGACTGTCTCTTGAGCTCACAGCTGGTGAGAGGTGGTATCTTTGCCAAGATTCGAGATCCAGACTCAGGTCCCCCGCTAACTTCAAACGCATGTTCTCAATGCCGGCTAGGCTGGTCATAACCCAGGACCTAACAGAGGAGGGGCAGGGGTCCAGAGAGAGCTATTGGCCCCCACTCTCCCTGCACAAGGGCTCATGGCTGGTGCTGGGTCAGCCTCCACAGCAGATTTTAATTGTGCTTGCGGAGCAGAAGGCCCCCTTACTTGGGACAGATGGTGAGATTTACATGTAACAGATGAAAACACCAGAGCTGCTGAAGTCTTCCTTGGCTTCCCTTCGTTCAGGGACCGTGGTCTTCAAGCCAGCCCAAGGGAGGCCGCGTGAGGCATCCGACATTGAGTCGGAAGATGCGGGGTTTGCCAAGCTCTTCCCGGACCAGCTCCTCTAATGGGAGCAAGCCACATCCGCCTCTGAGACTCTGGCCTGGTCCCTGAGAGGAGATGAGGAAGAAAAAGGCACACAGGGTGTTCTGAAGGTTCCACAAGATGATGTGAGCATTAACGGGGACAGACGGCTCGGATCTATCAACAGCACAGAGCTAGGCTTGACCCACCTGAGGAAATCTTATCCCAAGACTTGCTGTCATATTGCAGCTTAACGATCAAGTAAGGCAAGGGAAAAATTTGCCCCCAGCTTAAAATTAAGAGCTGGCAGGGCCTCCGAGGTTTTAAGTTGGGTTCAAATCCTCACGTAGCTCAGTCGATCAAACATCTGCCTGCCATGCAGGAGACCTGGGTTCAATTCCTGGGTCGGGAAGATCCCCTGGAGAAGGGAATGGCAACCCACTCCAGTATTCTTGCCTGGAGAATCCCATGGACAGAGGAGTCTGGCGGGCTACGGTTCGTGGGATCACAAGAATCAGACATGACTTAGCACTATCTTTCTTTCTTTTCAAATCCTCACTGGTTATATTAGGACATTGAGTAGATGAGAAGAACCCCTGTTTCTCTTACCGTTTCCTTTTGTTAACATCTGACTCCTTCAAAGCTAATCTCATTCTCATCTCAAACTGCATTTCAGATTTCCAGAGGGGTGATCTGTTTCCACTGGCCCATCCTCCTGAATCACCGATTGCCCCCCACTGCCCCAGGCTTGGCTGTACTCCGTCTTCACACAGACATCCTGCAACCTCACACATTCTTTCAACCTCCCCTGACTGCCATCTCTGCACCTCACTTCCAAGTTTCAGAAAAAGATGTCTCTACTTTCTGGTTTTATTTTTTCACCGTCCCCACTCTGACTTCAACCCAATCTAATCATGCTTTTGCCCCACAATTTCACTGGAGAGAGTCTTAAGTCAAGTTGCCCATTATTTCCACGTGTCCAAAGACAAGCGGTCAGGTGTGTCTCAGCAGCGCACAGTCAATGGGGCTGGTCACTCCTTCCATGGAGCAGAGCCCCCCTCCTGGCCTCGTGGGACCACCCTGCCATGCCCTCCCCCACCTTACTCCCAGGAAGCCCCTTCTCTCCATCCCCACAGCGTCGAGACTCAAAGCTCTGTGCCCATCAGGTCTCCAGTCTGTCTCCCCCTGTCCCTAGGTAACCGTCCGGGGTTGAACAGCGGAACCTGTAAACGTGGCCTCATTCGGAAACAGGGTCTTTGGCGAGTCCTCAAGTTCAGATGAGGTCACGCTGGGGGCGGGTGGCCGGAATCCAGCGATGGGGAGGGAGACGTGTGCACAGATACGCACGGAGGATGCCGGCGATGATAGGCCAGGAGCTGGCAGCAAGGGAGCTGCCGGCCAAGGAACGCCCACGACACAAATGACTGACCAGGAGCTAGAAGGAGCCAGGGGGACGCTCCTCTACAGCGCACCGCGGAGCGGCATTTCTGTTGGACCCTCCTCTATGGCTCACTGCGGAGCGGCATTTCTGTGGTTCTGAGCCATGCAGTTTGAGGGGCACTTTCTTGCGGAAGCCACAGGCAACCCAAGCAGTAACCCAAGCCAGTCCCAGTCTCCACCCACCATCTCTGCTCTGATGATTCTGAAATATCTAACTCCAGTCCTGACCTGGGATCTGAGTCCTACACAGGACGACCTGACTGTCTGCTAGGAGTCACTTCTTAGATGTCAAAAGCACACTGAACTTAACATGGCTAAAAGAGAACTACTGAACACCCCTCAGCCTGCTCCCTAAGTGTCCCCTCTACCCCACAGATGAAGTCCACGCAGCTTCCTGGTCTAAACTTACTAAGTTTTCTCATTGAACTCCACCATCTTTAATGATAAAGCATAAATACAGGTCACCACTGTCACGCAAGTGAATCACCATGCCAACCCTGGGCCCTCCTTCTCCCCGGACCCTCCCCTTCCCTCCCCGTCTCCTGGGCCCTCCCTCTTCCCTGGACCCTCCCCACCCCCTGCCCGGACCCTTGCTCTCCCCTGGACCCTCACCCCTCCTCTGGACCATCATTCATCCCCTGGACCACTTCCTGCATCCCAGCTTCTGCTCTTCGCCTGCACACACAGGGCATCCCATATACAGCTGCTCAGGTGATTGTGGGACAGAGAAAATCAGATTTGGCTGCTCTCAGCACCTCAAATATAAGGATGATATCACTCTAATTGCAGAAAGCAAAGAGGAACTAAAGAGTCTCCTGATGAAAGTGAAAGAGGAGAGTGAAAAGCTGGCTTAAAACTCAACATTCAAAAAACTAAGATCATGACATGCAGTCCCATCACTTCATGGAAAACAGAAGTGGAAAAAGCAGAAGTAGTGACAGATTTTATTTTTCATAGGCTCCAAAATCAATGCGGATGGTTACTGCAGCCATGAAATTAAAACACGCTTGCTCCTTGGAAGAAAAACAACGACAAACCTAGATGGATTATTAAAAACCAAAGACATCACTGTCAATAAATATCTGTATAGTCAAAGCTACAGTTTCTCCAGTAGTCATGTACTGGAAAAGAGGTGGACTATAAAGAAGGCTGTGTGCTGAGGAATTGATGCCTCCAAATTGTGGTATTGGAGAAGACTCTTGAGAGACCCCTGGACTGCAAGAAGACCAAACCAGTCAATCCTAAAGGAAATCATCCTTGATTATTCATCAGAAGGACTGATGCTAAAGCTGAAGCTCCAATACTTGGGCCACCTGATGGGAAGACCTGACTCATTGGGAAAGACCCTGATGTTGGGAAAGGTTGAAGGCAAAAGGAGAAGAGTTGGGTGGAGGATGAGACGGTTGGATGGCATCACTGACTCAATGGCCATGAATTTGAGCAAACTCTGGGAGATAGTGGAGGACAGGGAAGTCTGGCGTGCTGCAGTCTACAGGGTCACAAAGTGTTGGGTCCAACTTATCAACTGAACAACAAAACAACAAAACTTTCGCAGTAAAAGGCCGGCTCTTCATGAAGGACGGCAGGTCCCACACTGCCACCTCCTGCCCGCCCGCTACCACACCAGCCTTTTCTCTGCCCACTGACTAGACTAAGCTGGTTCCACTTTGGGGCCCAGGTATCTGCCCTTGTTCTGATCCCCAGGGCGTTGCTGGCTCCCTCCACCTCACTGCTCAGGTGTCTTTGGTGCTGCTTGATCATAGTCGCCATGCCCCTTGGTGCCACGCTGTTGGGCTTCTGGGTTCCGCGGGTGCATCTGAAATTATCTTTTTTACTTGCTTGCTTACTTCAGCCACTGTCCCTCTGCTGGAGTAATGCTTCTTAAGGACAGAGACTCAGTGTTGTTTCAGTGGGAACTCCAGGTTTAGAAAAGGCAGAGGAACCAGAGATCAGATGGCAAACATTCCTAGGATCATAGAGGAAGCAAGGGAATTCCAGAAAAACATCTGCTTCACTGACCACACTAAAGCCTTTGACTGTGTGGATCACAAACAACTGTGGAAAAACCCTTAAAGGGATAGGAATACCAGATCACTTACCTGTCTCCTGAGAAGGTAAGGGACAAGAAGTAACAGTGAGAACTGGACATTGAACAACTGATTGGTTCAAAATTGAGAAAAGGGTACGTCAAGGCTGTATATGGTCACCCTCCTATTTAACTTATATGCAGAGTACATCATGAGAAATGCTGGCCTGGATGATTCATAGCTGGAATCAAGATTGCCAAGAGAAATACCAACAACCTCAGATATGCAGATGATATCACTCTAATGGCAGAAAGTGAAGAGGAACTAAAGAGTCTCTTGATGAGGGTGAAAGAGCAGAGTGAAATAGCTGGCCTAAAACTCAACATTCAAAAAACTAAGATGGCATCTGGTCCCATCACTTCATGGAAAATAGAAGGGGAAAAAGCAGAAGCAGGGACAGAATAGAAGGGGAAAAAGCAGAAGCAGGGACAGATTTTATTTTCATGGGCTCCAAAATTACTGTGGATGGTGACTGCAGCCATGAAATTAAATGATACTTGCTCCTTGAAAGAAAAACTACGACAAACCTAGACAGCGTGTTAAAAAGCAGAGACATCACTTTGCTGACAAAGGTGTGTATAGTCAAAGCTATGGTTTTTCCAGTGGTCATGTATGATGTGAGAGTTGGACCATAAAGAAGGCTGAGCATTGAAGAATGGGTACTTCTGAACTGTGGTGTTGGAGAAGACTCCTGAGAGTCCCTTGGACAACAAGGAGATCAAACCAGTCCATCCTAAGGGAAATCAGTCCTGAATATTCATTGGAAGGACTGATGGTGAAGCTGAAGCTCCAGCCAGTACTTTGTCTACCTGATGTGAAGAGCCAACTCATTTGAAAAGACCCTGATGCTGGGAAAGATAGAAGGTGGGAGGAGAAGGGGATGACAGAGGATGAGATGGTTGGATGGCATCACAGACTCAATGGACATGAATTTGAGCAAGCTCTGGGATATAGTGAAGGACAGGGAAGCCTGGTGTGTACAATTCATGGGGTTGCAGAGTTGGACACAACTTAGCGACTGAACAACCACCACCCCCTAGACAGGCCTGGGTTCTGCTGGACAGAAGGTCCCCCACATCCGTTTGTTCACGCTGGATAAAGTCCATTTTGAACAGATACTGTGGAATCAGACATGCCTTTGAATACACCGCTCCATTTGAAGAACAAGAAGAAAAACTCTGCTCGTACAGTGTTTCCCCGGACTTTGACCTCCAGAAGAAGTGTTTCCTCTAAGAGTCTCCAGAACTAACAAGATAAAGTCCAGGCTGCACACAGTCAAGGGTGTAAACGCCCTGTCTGGCGGGCAGCACGTGTAGCCCACACCTCATCTACAGCATCAGTGATGGGGTAGAAAACAAGAGGGACCCTCTCCCACGAATGAACTCTTTCTCCTGGGTCACTGCCCAGTGTTTACAGGGCTCTCAATGTGTACTCAGTACTTGGTTCTATTGTATCGATGGCAGCAAGGTCCTCAGCAAACACACACACTTAAGATACAAATGTTGAATCAGGAAACCTTGGATTTATTCCCAGGTTTGCTTCTGACTTTGTGATTTTTATAAAGGTCGTTTGATTTCTCAATGCACCTAGAGTAAAGCTTGCCCTTGCTTTTCTACGCGGAGAGGTTGCAAAACCAAATGAGGCTGTTTGTGAGTTGCCCCAGGTACTTACAATCACAGGATGTAGTCTCAGCCTCCTGTAAAGCATCACCAAAGATGTCAGTATCGATGAAACCACTTTAAAGAACAGGAAACTATAGCAACCATAATATGAATTCAGCCTGGAGAGGCCGCTGGTGCCTTCTTTTGTAATGATGGAGAAGGCCGGGGGCGGTAAATAGGACCCCAGGAGTCCCACACTCTGCAGCGCAGCTTCAGCTGTCCACACCCACATTTTGGATACAGTCTTGACACATTCCTCTTTCTTGACCACGTCCTGCTTGTTTCTGTTTCTGCACAAGTTTCCCTTTGTCCCTTCCTTTTCACTCCACATGGTTACTCTCTTCTCTCTGCTGCATTCCAGGCCTTCTTTTTGTTAAAAAAAAAAAAAAAAATTATTTATTTGGTGAGCCAGGTCTTCGTTGCATCACGCAGGATCTTGCACTGAGGCTCTAGTTGCGGCATACTAGTGGCACGTGGGATCGCAGTTCCTCCACCAGAGATCGAACTGGCGGTCCCTCGGATTGCAAGGTGGATTCTTAACCACTGGGCCACCAGGGAAGTCCCTCCTGGACTTCTAATGTCTCTGAAACAGGATACATGGAAGCAAGAGGTCCCCTGCCTGCGACCATTGCTTCCGTACATCCCGCCTGATACCACAAAATTCATATTTCCCTAACACTGCCTGTTGAGCTGCTCCTCTGCTCTAAAACCTTCTTATGGCTCCCCCGTGCTTCAAGGATAAACTCCACACTCCTGAGGGATGACCGTAACCTGGACATGAACCTGCCTTTCCTACTTGATCCTATTTCTCCATCTTCCTGCATTTACACACCTGCTCTGCCTGTGTTTACCTCTCTCCTCTCTTCTCAGGAGGCCTGCTCAGCTCCACCCAGATGGTATCCATCCAGCCTGTACTTCAAGATCCAGCCACTAACAACCCTTCCAGCCTCTCAAGCACCCAACCCCCTGCAACTCCTCTGAGAGTCAAGTGGGCACCACCTCCTGCTGTGAGCGTGCATGTTTTCTCCCCAGGAAGATTACGGCTCTTTAAAAGGAGCTGTGGTGCCTCGTATGTCTTCAAACCTCAGACATACCTCTTCTGACATTCTGTGCGTTCAGTTGCTCAGTTGTGTCTGACTCTTTGCAACCCCAGGGACTGTAGCCCACCAGGCTCCTCTGTCCATGGGGTTTCCCAGGCAAGAATACTGGAGTGGGTTGCTGCTTCCTTCTCCAAGGCATTTTAACAGCTGTGAAATCAGGATGCATCTTACGGTCGATACGTGTCACGGACATTTCTTTCTCGAAGGTAAGTAAAACAATGGTCTGCCATCCAAGCCACCGTGTCTTGGGTTCCATGCTTCTCTGCGTCGCCTGCAGCTCCTACACGGGTCCCAGATGGTGAATTTTACGAGTCTCACTGGTTGTCTGATGAGTGGACGTATCAGTAGCTTCAGGTGAGCTGCATGGGCACAGGTTCTGGACACGTGAGAACCACACACCGACCGCTACAAAGCACCTGTGCTTCAAACCGGAGACGCAAATGAGGGCAGAAGGGAGCAGGGATTTGGGGCTGTGGCCGCTCTCTCAGCCTCGCACGTTCATTACAGCCCTTGGACCAGGCGTCTGCCACGGAGGGAGTCACAGAAGGACAGGGACACCCGGGGACGGTGTGAACCAGGCAGGACAACAGATCTGATGTGGCTGAGATGCTGCCTGAGCAACCACGGGCTGGGGCTGAGCCAACGCCATGCAGATTCACGTCGGTCCAGGAGGCGGGAGGAGGATGCTGGCAAGACCCGCCACGTGGATGCTGAGTGCCAACCACACTCCACACCTCAGGGGTGGTTAGCAAAGCTCCAGCCTGGCCAGGCTAACACATGAAAGGCCATTAGATGAATTCCTGCTGTCATGAAAGGGGACTTAGTGATCGAGGGTTTAGGAGAGATACAGGCTTCAGAAGGAAGGATCCTCTGACGGGGGATGTGTGTTGGACCATCGTCTCCACAGATGGAGGGTGCTCTGCATCCTGCCAGGTGTCCCTGGGCCACCTGATGGAGAGCAGCTGTCCTATTGAACGAGGGCTTTTATTTACTTACTTTTAACCTGGACTTCCCCAATGGCGTTAGTGGTAAAGAACCCGCCTCCCGATGCAAGAGATGCAGGTTCGATCCCTGGGTTGGGAAGGTCCCCTGGGGAAGGGCATGCCAACTCACTTCAGTATTCATGCCTGGGAAATTCTGTGGACAGAGGAGTCCGATGGGCTACAGTCCATAGGATCTCAAAGAGTCAGATACAACTGAAGCAACTTTGGACGCACAACCTAGACAGCATACTAAAAAGCAGAGAAATCGCTTTCCTGCCAAAGGTCAAAGCTATGGTTTTCCCGGTAGTCATCTACAGATGTGAGTTGGACCATAAGGGAGGCTGAGCATCGAAGAATTGATACTTTTGAACTGTGGTGCTGGAGAAGACTCTTGAGAATCCCTTGGACAGCAAGGAGATCAAACCAGACAATCCTAAAGAAATCAACCCTGAATATTCATTGGAAGGGCTGATGCTGAATCTGAAACTCCAGTACTTTGGCCACCTGATGAAGAACTGACTCATTAGAAAAGACCCTGATGCTGGGAAAGATTGAAGGCAGGAGGAGAAGGGGACGACACAGGATGAGACGGCTGGATGGTATCACCGACTCAATGCACTTGAGTTTGACTACTTAGTTTCCTGACAAGGGATGGAACCTGCGTCCCCTGCATTACAAGGCAGATTCCTAACCACTGGACCACCAGGGAAGTCTCTTAATGAGGTCTTTAGTAGGTACTGCCAATGGTAAAAACTCCTTGTGCAATTTCCCTGAACAGTAACAGCTATTATTCATGAAAGTGAAAGTGAAGTCACTCAGTTGTATCTGTATCCCACTCTTTGCAGCCTTATGGACTGTAGCCCACCAGGCTCCTCCATCCATGGGATTTTCCAGGCAAGAACACTGGAGTGGGTTACCATTTCCTTCTCCAGGGAATCTTCCCACCTCAGGGATTGAACTTGGGTCTCCCACATTTCAGGCAGACTCTACCATCTGAGCCACCAGGGAATGTCTCTTTTATTCATAGTACTTTATAATTTACAGATTATTTTCACATGCAGTGTTTTCTTTCTGATCTTAAAAAAATGCTTTATGTGGCTCAGCTGGTAAAGAATCCGCCTGCAACTAGGGAGGCCTAGGTTCAATCCCTGGGTTGGGAAGATACCCTAGTGAAGGGAACGGCTACCCACTCTAATATTCTGGCTAGAGAATTCCATATACCGTATAGTCCACGGAGTTGCAAAGAGTCGGACACGACTGAGCGACTTTCACCTTCACTTCGTGCAGTATTAGCTTTGGCATGGGGATCCCTAAATTCCGTCCTTCAGCCATCCCCAACCTTCACCCCGAAACTGGCCCCAGCAGACTTGGAGCTCAGGGTGTCCCTGGCTTCCTGCCTTCCAAGGCCCACAGACCACCAAGGAGACAGACAGCAGGTCCTAACCACACCTAAATAAATAATAAAGCCAGTAGGCTGTCTTGGAAGGCAGGTGTCCCCTGGAACCAGAATGATGATGAGGGAAGCACTGTGATGGCCTGCTTCTGTGGAAGAGAAGGAGGTACCCTGACTGTTCCCAGCTGCAAAGTCAGGTGCGCAGTGTTCCGTGTGGTAGGACCAGCCAAAGAACAGCTGGGTCTACACCCCGGGTTCTGCCCTACACAGGGACCCATCCTGTGTCCTGCTAAGGAGTGACCCTGCTAATCCCCTCTAGCTAATTCACTGGGGGAGTTCTGACTGGCTCCTTCTTCCTGCGTGCATGCTAAGTTGCTTTAGTCGTGTCCGACTCTTTGCCATCCCATGGACTGTAACCTACCAGGCTCCTCTGTCCATGGGATTCTCCAGGCAAGAATACTGGAGTGGGTTGCCACGCCCTTCTCCAGGGGATCTTCCCAACCCAAGGATCAAACCCACATCTCTTACATCTCCTGCCTTGGCAGGCGGGTGATGGCTCAATTGGTAAAGAATCTGCCTACAATGCAGCAGACCCGGACTTACTCCCTGGGTCAGGAAGATCCCTCGGAAAAGGGAATGGCAACCCACTCCACTGTTCTTGCCTGGAGAATTCTATGGAGAGAGGAGCCTGGTGAGTTAATTACTGCCCGTGGGGTCTCAAAGAGTCAGACACGACTGAGTGACAAACACTAGCTCAGAAAATGCATTTAGAAAGGTACAGAAAACTTCTGAATTGTGTTGGAGAAGACTCTTGAGAGTCCCTTGGACAGCAAGGAGATCAAACCAGTTAATCCTAAAGGACATCAACCCTGAATATTCACTGGAAGGACTGATGCTGAAGCTGAAGCTCCAATACTTTGGCCACCTGACGCTAAGAGCCGACTCACTGGAAAAGACCCTGATGCTGGGAAAGACTGAAGGCAGGAGGAGAAGGGGGTGACAGAGGATGAGATGGTTGGATGGCACCACCGACTCAGTGGACCTGGGTTTGAGCAAACCCTGGGAGATGGTGAAGGACAGGGAAACCTGGCGTGCTGCAGTCCATGGGGTCGTAAAGAGTCAGACACGACTGAGCAACTGAATAACAATAGAAAAGACAGGTTAATTCCTCCAAATACCTTCCCTCCCTCTAAATTCATGAATAAAAATCCAACAACTATTAGAGTCTCTAGCAATCAATTAGAGAGGCACCTGATCTGGACTTGGAAGAAGAGATGAAGCGGGTAGAAGAGGGATCACAGATCAGGGAGGGGATGGGGAGGGCTTTGGGGGCCAGAGGTGGGGCTGAGCTTTAGGAAGCAGAGATGAGGAGGCTGGACGGGCAGGGCAGAGCCTCAAGTGCTGGAGGTCTTTCTTTACACTGGGTGCTTTAGGTAGTGGGAAACCAAGCTAGGTTTTAAAGCTGGGAATTCCTACAGTAAAAGCAGCTTTTTAAACAAAATGTAGTGGGAAAAAATAAAGGCTATGAAATCAGAACCAGGTTCAAATGCTGGCTTTCCTGCTCGCCAGCTGTGTGACTTAGGGGAAATTGGTTAACCACTCTGGGAATTAGGTTTTCTCGGGCTATTAAAAGGAGTCCTCGGGGGAGTCCCTGGCAGAGACATGTCTTTGAATATATAATACTTTTGTGTGCAGGTGTGCTAAATCGCTTCAGTTGTGTTCGACTTTCTGTGACCCTATGGACTACAGCCCGCCAGGGTCCTCTGTCCATGAGATTTCCTAGGCAAGAATACTGGAGTGGGTTGCCATGCCCTCCTCCAGGGAATCTTCCCAACCTAAGGATCGAACTCACATCTCTTAAATCTCCTGCATTGCCAGGTGGGTTCTTTACCACTAGCTTCACCTGGGAAGCCTTGAATAAACTTTTGGATCTTCCCAAATTCCCCAGTAACAACAGGCAGAGCAACCCAATAGAAAAAAAAAAAAAGCCCTCTGCCTGGGACTTCCCTGGTGGTCCAGTGGTTAAGACTACACCTTCCAATGCAGAGGATGCTGGGGTTCAGTCCCTGGTTGCGGAGCGAAGATCCCATATGCTTTCTGGCCAAAAACAGCAAAAAACAGGACAGAAGCAATATTGTTGCAAATTCAATAAAGACTTCAAATACGGTCCACATGAAAAAAAGTATTTAAAAACAGCAACAGAAACCCTTTGCCTGACATTTACCAGCTAATTAGATGCCAGAGTGTCTCCATAAACTCCAAAACACAAGCAGGTGTGACAAGCCGTGAGCACCAAGGCCTGCACGGTACCAGCATCCTCGTGGGAGGACGCAGAGCAGCGAGGGCACGCAGCAGGACGACGCGCAGAAGCTGGCAGACTGACCTGTATGCATGGTTTGGCCCATTTCAGCAGAGAGAGAGCTTGAGGGTCCTGCAGTAAAACCTGCAAGAGCTGGATCGGTCCCACTCTGTGAACTCCTGAAACCGTTCCCCCACCCCCAACCCCCCAGGCTCCCTTCCTGGACGGGAAGAAGGAGAAACAGCTTGGAGTAAAATGAAGACGGAGGCACACAGGGCCGATAGAAGTGAAGAAGAGAGAACATGCAGATAACTGAGAGCCAAGCCAATACATGTCCTTAGCAGGCTGCTCATTGAAAACAACAGAAGGATCTCTATTCAGCTAAAAAAAAAAAAAAAAGCTATTAGCACTAAGCCTTCTCATAAAAGTTTGGGGAAATGAACTTCGTATAAAAATCCACAGCAGAGAAATATCAAGGTCGAATCTCATACAAAGATACTGCCTAGAAAGGGAAAGGGGTAGAGTAACAGCCATAGAACAACAGCCTGTGCTCACGAATCGGGCTATGCTGTGAGGCACTCTGTTTTCTGCTGGTGCAGAACCAACCTCCACACAGTGAGCAGCTTAGAACGAATCCTTTTCCTTGCAGTTTCTGAGGGTCAGGATCCCAAGCACGGGTCAGCCGGTCCCCGGTGAGGGTCTCAGGAGGCTGGAATCGAGGTGTGGGCTGGCGCTGCGGTCTTCTCTGAGGCTCAGGGTCCTCTAATCCCACTGGTTGCTGCTGCTGCTAAGTCACTTCAGTCGTGTCCGACTCCGCGTGACCCCATAGACGTCAGCCCACCAGGCTCTCCTGCCCCTGGGATTCTCCAGGCAAGAAAACTGGAGTAGGTTGCCATTTCCTTCTCCAGTGCATGAAAGCGAAAAAGTGAAAGTGAAGTCGCTCAGTCGTGTCCGACTCTTAGCGACCCCATGGACTGCAGCCCACCAGTCTCCTCCATCCATGGGATTTTCCAGGCAAGAGTACTGGAGTGGGGTGCCATTGCCTTCTCCGCCACTGGTTGCTGGGAGGATTCAATTCCTTGTGGTTGTAAAACTAAGACTTCTGGCAGCTAGAGGCCGCCCTCTGGTCACAGCTCCTGGCCCTCTCCACCAAGTAGCAGTGTGCCTTCTCAAGGCCAAGAGAGCGAGTCTCTGCCGCTTTGAATCTCTCTCCTGGATTCTCATTTAAATGGTCTCCTGATTAGGCCAGGCCCACTCAGGACTCTCTCTCTTGTTTACCTTAGAGCCATTTGATTAGGGACCTTAATTATATCTGATAAACACTTCCACGTTTTCCAGGGAATGTAGCCTAATTATGGGGACTGTATCCCTTCCTGGTCCCAGGCCCTACCACACTCAGGGGGAAGGGGATCATGGCACATAGATGGGGAACATGTGGAAGCAGTGATAGACTTTATTTTCTTGGGCTCCAAAATCACTGCGGACAGTGACTGCAGCCACGAAATTAAAACGTGCTTGCTCCTTGGAAAGAAAGCTATGACCAACCTAGACCGCATATTAAAAAGAAGAGACATTTTGCTGACAAAGGTCCATCTAGTCAAAGCTGTGGTTTTTCCAGTAGTCATGTATGGATGTGAGAGTTGGACCATAAAGAAGGCTGAGCACCAAAGAACTGACGCTTTTGAACTGTGGTGTTGGAGAAGAGCCTGTGCTTTGCAATAAGAAGTTACTACAATGAGAGGCTGGGGACCACAGCTAGAGAGCAGCTCCTGCTCGCCGCACCTAGGGAAAGCCCTCATAGCAACAAAGACTCAGAACAGCCAAAAATAAATCAATAAACAAATTTTAATAGAATAAAGAAAAAGATAAAAAGGTTAGATCAGATCAGATCAGTTGCTCAGTCGTGTCCGACTCTTTGTGACCCCATGAATCGCAGCACGCCAGGCTTCCCCTGTCCATCACCAACTCCCGCAGTTCACTGAGACCCACGTCCATCGAGTCAGTGATGCCATCCAGCCATCTCATCCTCTGTCGTCCCCTTTTCCTCCTGCCCCCAATCCCTCCCAGCATCAGAGTCTTCTCCAATGAGTCAACTCTTCACATGAGGTGGCCAAAATACTGGAGTTTCAGCTTTAGCATCATTCCTTCCAAAGAAATCCCAGGCCTGATCTCCTTCAGAATGGACTGGTGGGATCTCCTTGCAGTCCAAGGGACTCTCAAGAGTCCTTCTCCAACACCACAGTTCAAAAGCATCCATCCTTCAGCGCTCAGCCTTCTTCAAAGTCCGACTCTCACATCCATACATGACCACAGGAAAGACCATAGCCTTGACTAGAAGAACCTGTGTTGGCAAACTGTGCCAAATATTGAAGGCAGAAAAAGAATATCCAACACATGGCTAACAGGAGTCCCTGAAGAAGCAAAACAAAGCAAGGGTTCAGATCAAATACTAAAAACCGTAATTCAAGAAAACGTTTCTAAAATAAACATTTAAAACGATGTACTGCAGGAGAACGGGGCTTCCCTGGTGGTTCAGGTACAGAATCTGCCTGCAGCGTAGGAGACCTGAGTTAGGTCCCTGGGTTGGGAAGGTCCCCTGGAGGAGGGCATGGCAACACACTCCAGTATTCTTGCCTGGAGAATCCTGTGGACAGAGGGGCCTAGTGGGCTGCAGTCCATGGGGTCACACAGAGTCAGGTGTGACTGAGTGACTGAGCGGCGGCAGCAGCACTGAGAACACCACACACCTGAAAATAACGACACACACAAATCAACACCAAAGCACATCCTAGTGAAATCACAGACGTTCAGGAAAAAGAAAAGAAGAACCTGGAGTATCTAGAAAAAAGAGAAAGTGACTTATAAATAATACTGAATTATCACAAGACTTTTCAATAGTGACCCTTTATAAACTGATAGTAATATATTTCAGGTATTCAACAAAAGATGGCAGCCACGGATATTACACTGAGCAAAAAATACTCTTAAGGATAATGAGGACACATTCTCATCAGCATCCAAACCAACAAAGAGTATCTGCACCACCTGGCAGAGGTCACCACCAAATAAGATACCACACAGTGCCTCCTACCACCTATAGCAAGCTCACTGTCACTGCGCATTCAGTTCAATTCAGTTCAGTCACTCAGTCGTGTCCGACTTTTTGTGACTGCATGGACTACACCAGGCTTCCCTGTCTATCACCAACTCCCGGAGTCCTCCCAAACCCACGTCCCTCAAGTTGGTGATGCCATCCAACCATCTCATCCTCTGTCGTCCCCTTCTCCTCCTGCCTTCAATCTTTCCCAGCATCAGGGTCTTTTCCAATGAGTCAGCTTTTAGCATCAGGTGGCCAAAATATTGGAGTTTCAGCTTCAGCATCAGTCCTTACAATGAATATTCAGGACTGATCTCCTTTAGGATTGACTGGTTGGATCTCCGTGCTGTCCAAGGGACTCTCAAGAGTCTTCTCCAACATCACAGTTCACAGTTCAAAAGCATCAATTCTTTGGCGCTTGGCTTTCTTTATGGGCCAACTCTCACATCCGTACATGACCACTGGAAAAACCATAGCCTTGACTAGATGGAAAGGTCAGTGCGCATTATAAAACGTTATTTGCAAAGATGGTCTGGTGGCTATATGTAGCATGGGTTTCTCTCTGCCCTGCTTCCCACATTCCATTTTCCAGGAGTGGGAACTACGTCAAGCCTGGGCCAAGTCTTGATTTCCCAGCAGGTGAGCGCAGCCACTGGGGAGCCCCATATCTGCTCGCTATTCCTCAAGAACAGCTGAAAGGTTAGACAGTTCCTGATCCTGCTGAGAACAAACATCTTCCCCAGAGACCTAGTGTCAACTTTGGAACATCACAAATAAGCCTGTTCCCTTCTCCATCACGTAGGTGCCCAGGTAACTGGCAGTTCCTAGATTTTTCTCTATTCATCACCTTGCTTTTGCCAAAGGGAGTGCAGCAACAACCAGACTTTTCAAAATGTGGAACAGGTGGTGAGCGGTGTTGCTAGACAACAGCAGCCCTGCCTGGTACAACCCTCCTCCTCCCCTCCCCTGCCTCCCCGCCGCTTTTCCCTTTCGTCCTACTACAGACTAGTGCTGATATAACTATGTTCTTAGGTGTTTTCCATCACTGCATTCATTCTTTCCCCACCCCAGCCCTGTGAGGTTGGCACTATTACTATCATGAGACCTCAGGAAATCGAGTTAAATGGTCGAGCTAAGATTCGAGCCCAGGCTTGAGAAGTTTCACTCCAAAGCCTGTGTGTTCCACTACTATCTGCAGCTGCCCCCAGTCCTGGTACCACCAGGATTCACAGCTGGGCTTCAGAGAGGTGAAACAGACCAGGCCTCCTGGCCAACTTGAGTCAGAACCCTAAATAAAAAGAAAAAGGAATGCTTTTGCCATCCCAGCTACAGAAGTCCTCCACAAGGGATTAGGGAACCAAGGCAAGGTCACCACTGGCCATGTCAGTTCCTTTCTCTCTGGGTGTAAATTTGCTGTTGTCATTCAGTTGCTCAATTGAATCCAACTCTTTGCGACCCCATGGACTGTAGCCCTCCAGACTCCTCTGTCCATGGGATTTCCCAGGCAAGAATACTGGAGTGGGTTGCCATTTCCTCCTCCGGGGGGTGGGGGGTCTTCCCAACCCAGGGATCAAACCCAATTTTATAACTGATCCAGTTCCCAAGGTGGGATCTGCAGTGTCTGTTGACAGAGAGAAGGATCTGGTGCCACAGTTTTTTTTTTTTTTTTTAACTTTACAATATTGTATTGGTTTTGCCATATATCAACATGAATCCACCACAGGTATACACATGTTCCCCATCCTGAACCCTCCTCCCTCCTCCCTCCCCGTACCATCCCTCTGGGTTGTCTCAGTACACCAGCCCCAAGCATCCAGTATTGTGCATTGAACCTGGACTGGCAACTCATTTCATATATGATATTATACATGTTTCAATGCCATTCTCCCAAATCATCCCACCCTCTCCCTCTCCCACAGAGTCCAAAAGACTGTTCTATACATCAGTGTCTCTTTTGCTATCTTGTATACAGGGTTATTGTTACCATCTTTCTAAATTCCATATATATATGCGTTAGTACTTTTCACTTTCATGCATTGGAGAAGGAAATGGCAACCCACTCCAATGTTCTTGCCTGGAGAGTCCCAGGGACTGAGGAGCCTAGTGGGCTGCCATCTATGGGGTTGCACAGATTCACATGACTGAAGTGACTCAGCAGCAGCAGATACTGTATTGGTGTTTTTCTTTCTGGCTTACTTTGCTCTGTATAATAGGCTCCAGTTTCATCCACCTCATTAGAACTGATTCAAATGTATTTCTTTTTAATGGCTGAGTAATATTCCATTGTGTATATGTACAACAGCTTTCTTATTCATTCATCTGCTGATGGACATCTAGGTTGCTTCCATATCCTGGCTATTATAAACAGTGCTGCGATGAACATTGGGGTACATATGTCTCTTTCAATTCTGGTTTCTTCAGTGTGTATGCCCAGCAGTGAGATTGCTGGGTCATAAGGCAGTTCTATTCCAGTTTTTTAAGGAATCTCCACACTGTTCTCCATAGTGGCTTTACTAGTTTGCATCCCCACCAATAGTGTAAGAGGGTTCCCTTTTCTCCACACCCTCTCCAGCATTTATTGCTTGTAGACTTTTGGATCACAGCCATTCTGACTGGTGTGAAGTGGTATCTCATAGTGGTTTTGATTTGCATTTCTCTGATAATGAGTGATGTTGAGCATCTTTTCATGTGTTTGTTAGCCATCTGTATGTCTTCTTTGGAGAAATGTATGTTTAGTTCTTTGGCCCATTTTTTGATTGGGTCATTTATTTTTCTGGAATTGAGCTGTAGGAGTTGCTTGTATATTTTTGAGATTAATTGTTTGTCTGTTGCTTCATTTGCTATTATTTTCTCCCATTCTGAAGGCTGTCTTTTCACCTTGCTTATAGTTTCCTTTGTTGTACAGAAGCTTTTAAGTTTAATTAGGTCCCATTTGTTTATTTTTGCTTTTATTTCCAATATTCTGGGAGATGGGTCATAGAGGATCCTGCTGTGATATATGTCGGAGAGGGTTTTGCCTATGTTCTCCTCTAGGAGTTTTATAGTTTCTGATCTTACGTTTAGATCTTTAATCCATTTTGAGTTTGTTTTTGTGTATGGTGTTAGAAAGTATTCTAGTTTCATTCTTTTGCAAGTGGTTGACCAGTTTTCCCAGCACCACTTGTTAAAGAGATTGTCTTTAATCCATTGTATATTCTTGCCTCCTTTGTCAAAGATAAGGTGTCCATAGGTGCGTGGATTTATCTCTGGGCTTTCTATTTTGTTCCATTGATCTATATTTCTGTCTTTGTGCCAGTACCATACTGTCTTGATGACTGTGGCTTTGTAGTAGAGCCTGAAGTCAGGCAGGTTGATTCCTCCAGTTCCATTCTTCTTTCTCAAGATTGCTTTGGCTATTTGAGGTTTTTTGTATTTCCATACAAATTGTGAAATTATTTGTTCTAGCTCTGTGGAGAATACCATTGGTAGCTTGATAGGGATTGCATTGAATCTATAGATTGCTTTGGGTAGTATACTCATTTTCACTATATTGAGTCTTCCAATCCATGAACATGGTATATAGTTTTTAAAGCACTGGACATGGGCACCTGTGATCTCAGACGAGCAAAGCGCTCGACAATTACCTAAACGATGGCAGCTCATTCCTCAAAGCTTTCATTGCAGGTTTCCCTGGAGCAGGCCTGAAATATTAGAGGCAATTCATGAGAAAGGATGTATTTAAAAGTTCTTTCTGAAATATTGTTTGTTTTTTTTTAAACAAACATAGTACCACCTGCGGGAGCACTTTAGCATCTGGCCTGGGAATACCCCTGGGAGACAGACTTTGAAATATTATGGCAAAGCAGAGGACGGCCTGCAGTAAGGGCCGGAGACCCTCCCCACAAAGCGTGCTGCATCCTTTAACACAGGCCCTCCACACGGCAGATTCAGGCCTATGAAAACACAGACCCTTCTAGGAGGACAACGCTGTTGTCCCAGAGCTGATAATGACTGCCCCTGTGGTCCTTCCACAGATTAACTTTGATGGAAGAGAAGCATAAGCTGCTGCCAGGGTGTCTGTTTCACCTTCTGGGATTCAGAGGCTTCCTGTCCTCTCCTTCCTTCCCAATCCCATGACCCATGTTGGAAAGAACCAGAGAAGCACTCAGCCTGCGGAAGTCGCTGAATGACAGCAGCCGGCGTAAACTGCCTGACCACACTGTTATGTAAATTATATGAATAATCGCCCACCATAGAAAATGTCTCGGTCGTCCTCCCTTACCTAAATGTTTGGGGTCTCGTGGATCTGCCTGCTTCCTATGGCCCCGTTAATGCACTGTTTTTTTACTAAAACACTGTGTAACTGGGTACCATTCCGTCTGCTACAGGAGGTCTCCTCCCTTCACATGTTCTGGCCTCCCAAACCACTAATGGCTCTTCTGGAGGAATTTTAAAAGGACGCATCCCAGTGTTTGAAAATCCTGCGAGGGGTGATGAGATTAGATTCTCCCCACAGCACTCCAGGAGGTGATGGGGACCTTGCTATCACAGGGCGTCTCCCTTTCTACCAAGGGGACCGCCATTCCCTGCGCCTTTCCTTCTTTCTCTATTTTCGGCCGTGCGGTGTGTTTTGCTGCTGCTCGGGCTTTTCTCGAGTTGTGACGAGGGACGGGGTGGGGTCGAGGGTTACTCTCTGGTTGTGGTGGTCAGGTGTCTCATCGCGGTGGCTTTTCTTGCTTCAGAGGACGGGGTCTAGGGCACATGGGCTCAGCAGTTTCGGCTCCCGCGCTCCGGAGCGCAGACTCAGTTCGCCCCCGCCCTCCGGAGCGCAGACTCAGTAGTTAAGCTCACGGGCTTAGTTGCTCTGCAGCATGTGGGATCTTCCCCGACCGGGGATGGAACTGGTGTCCCCTAAACTGGCCGGTGGATTCCTGACCGCTGAGCCATCAGGGAAGTCCTGTACATTGAGTTTTTGTGAACCACGTCTTCCTTCCCTTTAGATTTCTAAATGGCTTCTTATTACATGAGAAAAGCGTTAAGTCTTGAGTACTTTCCAGCCACTCAGGTCATGGAATCACCTTATTGGTTCTAAGCATTTTCAGTTGATTTTAATTTATTAATCTAGGTAGGTGATCATATTATCAAACAAATTCGTGTCTCCTTTTCAACATTGATAATTCTTAGTCTATTTACAATTGATTGAGAATACTTCTCTTGTTTCAATGATTTTGTTTGGGATTTGTCATCATGTTAAGGAAAAACATAATAAAAGTGATTCTTGAGGACTCTTTTACTATCAGTTCAGTCACTCAGTCATGTTCGACTCTTTGCAACCCCATGAACTGCAGCACGCCAGGCCTCCCTGTCCTTCACCAACTCCTTGAGTTTACTCAAACTCATGTCCATCAAGTCAGTGATGCCATCCACCATCTCATCCTCTGTTGTCCCCTTCTCCTCCTGCCTTCAGTCTTTCCCAGCATCAGGGGCTTTTCCAATAAGTCAGTTCTTCACATCAGGTGGCCAAAGTGTTGGAGTTTCAGCTTCAGCATCAGTCCTTCTAATGAATATTCTCCAACTCTCACATCCACACATGACTACTGGAAAAACGATAGCTTTGACTAGACGGACTTTTGTTGGCAAAGTAATGTCTCTGCTTTTTAATATGCTTTTACTACGGAGAAGAATTCTGAATAGTTGTTCAGATGAAGACTCCGTAGCCAGACTTTGGCGTCAGGTCTCATTAAGCAAGTGGAACACAGAATGCTGTGCATTGGAAAGACAAAGCATCAGTGAGTAAGAAGAACTGACGTTTAAACTTCTAGGAAATTTCAATTATTATGAAATTTTAGATTATCCCAGGTAACCCAGGACGATTCCAAGGTGGGATTAATGGTGTGCTCCTCAACCACCACTTGCCCAGCAGTCACCCTTGCCCTTCCTCTTCAAGCCCAGCCGTGGGGAATGCATTTCCCAGGTTCCCTTGAACGCTAACACCACACTGGCCTGCTAATGGAAGCACTGGAGGAGGAGTAGAGGCTGGAGGTGAGGGGATGCTAGAGTCTTTCTCCTCCTCATTCTCTGTCTCCTGAGGTGTCCCTGGAAGAAGCTGGATGGCTTTCTTCTGTCCAGTGTCATTGATCCATCCACCTCTGATGGCCAAGTGACAGTCAGATTGCCCTGGTTTGGGGGGCTTTTGGTAGAACCACCTCAAACTACTCCCCGCTCCTGCCATGGAATCCCAGCCCTAAGGGCGGCAGCAGGCAGGGCGGGCTTCCTGGGCCTTCTGGCCATGTGGCTGCACAGAGAGCATGCTGGGTTTGAAGATCTGTATTAAATTCTCTCTGGCTGAAACTGTGCAGCAGGTACTGACCAGGCTGGTCACCCGAGTCTGTGTGGTTGCTGAGGGTGTCCCCCTCCAGCCTGGGTCCCTGACCTCTGCAATTGGCTTCCTGAGCACGCCTCTCCGTTGTCGGTGTGTGAGTGGGCAACGCCAAGTCCCGAAGCCAGGACCGCTCCTTTCCAGATCTACCTGCTTCTCTGCACTAAGAGGACTGGGAAGAGCTGCTGTGAACCCACCCTGCCTCCTCAAGCTCCACACCCACAGGGCACACGGCTGCTGGGATCTAGACAGCCTTTCCACGGAGCACCTGGGACAGGGAGAGGCCCAGAACTCTTGTTGATGAATGTGCTGATCGCTTAAGTTTTCTTGCCAGCAGCCTGACCACTATGCTGGAAGCAAAGCCAAGTCCAGTTTTAATCTGATCATCAGTCAATTCTTTTCCATGACCCCTGACATTGCCTCCGTCTTACAGGCTGTTTCCCTTCCACTCTGTTCATCTGGAGGAAGAATAACCACTACAGCGGTTAAAAGCTTGGTTTTAACTCCAGCTCTGCCGCTGGCTGACTGTGACCTTGCACAAACCGCTTAGTCTCTCTGTACCTCAGTTGTCAGGTACGGATGTGAGAGCTGGACCATGGAGAAGGCAGAGCACCCAAGAACTGATGCTTTTGAACTATGATGTTGGAGAAAACTCTTGAGAGTCCCTTGGACTGCAAGGAGAGCAAACCAGTCAATCTTGAGGAAGATGAACCCTGAATATTCACCGGAAGGACTGATGCTGAAGTTGAAGCTCCAATACTTTGGCCACTTGATGTGAAGAGCTGACTCATGGGAAAAGATACTGATGCTGGGAGAGATTGAAGGCAGGAGGAGATGGGGACGACAGAGGGTGAGATGGTTGGATGGCATCACGGACTCAATGGGCATGAGTTTGAGCAAGCTCCGGGAGTTGGTGAAGGACAGGGAGGCCTGGCGTGCTGTGGTTCATGGGGTCACAAACATGCGGTTGTTCAACAACAACATGCGGTTCATGTTGTTCAGCTTGTGACTGAACAACAACAAAAACAAAGTGGGGTTAGCAGCAGCAGTCGCTCTTCCCCAGCTTCGAATCTCTCTCTGACCCCTCACCAGCCACCAGGCAAAACCCAGCACCTTGGTGTAGAGCATACGGATCCCCCTCCACCTCCGCCCCACTGTCTGCTTCTGTGCGTGACACTTGCACACATCTGACCTTGCTCGGTTCTCAGCACAGATTTGCAAGGCAGTATTACAGCCTCTATTTACAGATGAGGAAAGCAGCTTAAGATGGTTAAGGAACCTGTCCCCTACCCCGCCCCCACATGGGAGAAAGAGCTGTGTCAGCTGTGTCGGCAGGACCCAGAGTCCTCCTGCCTTGGCCCGCACCCTGAGGTCTCCACGTGCTCCAGCCCAAACCAAACTTGCTACTGTTTCCTGAACAGGCTGTATCCTTCCTGCTTCTTTGCCTACACACCATTCTCTCCGGTGAATTTTGAGAATTATGAGTAAGTGAATTAGGCAAAGCCAAGTGGTGTGGACTTGCAGGAGTAGGGAGAGTAGACCGGAGCAGGTGAACGCCAGGGATGGAGAGAGGAATCCAAGCTGCAGGTGTGGGATTACACACCCCGTGCCCTCCCGCTCCTGAAGGGGGCGCTGTGGCTTTCTGCTTGGGAGGCAGACACCAACACCTGTGAGCTGGCATTTCAGGCTGAGGTTGAAAAGGGCTTGTCTGCATCTGATTGACTTAAGCCAAGCTTAGCCTGGAACAGGGGAGCAGTTTTCATGGCGATGCATAGTTACCACGGCACTCCTGGAGACGGGGGCTTCCCTGGGGGCGCAGTGGTAAAGAGGTGAAGAATCCATCCGCCAATGCAGGAGATACAGGAGACAGTTTTGATCTCTGGGTCGGGAAGGTCCCATGGAGGGGGAGACGGCAACCTGTTCCAGTCTGCTTGCTTGGAGAATCCCATGGACACACGGGAGCCTGGCGGGCTGCAGTCCGTGGGGTCGCAGAGAGTCGGACGCGACTGAGCAACTGAGCAGGCACACACTGGACATGGGAGTAAGCACCCCGATACTGACCGTCCACCTGACCGTAGGTCTGCACAGCCGTTGTTTCTTCCCCGACACGACAGTCCCTGCAGGACAGTCCGTCCACGAGAAACCCCTTTAGGCTGACCAGACTCAGAATTCTCAGTGTGTATCCCTCTTCATCTTCTTGGCTGGGACCAAAAGGGGAAGAAATGGGGAGAGTCGGCCTCCAAAGGCCGCCTATGACAGGGGCCTGACAACTCGCTGCAGTGCCCGGACATCCCAGGGGCCCCCAGCCAAGCTCGATTTCAAATCCCACTCACGGACATTCCCACCTCGCATCCCAACTTCCGGACACTCCTTCGGGCTTGACTTCTCCCGGCCCTGTCCTCACCCTACCTGAGAGTCGAGCTCTGCAGAAAGAGTTGCTAAGATTTTGCAAGTCTTACAGTTTGTTCCGACTATATTATTATTTCTATTAAATTTTACCCTTCTTTCAAGACTCTGCTCCAGTCTTCATAAAGCACTCCTACCACCAAAATTTAGAAATAATCCTTGTGGAACCTAACCCTAGTATTCCTCTTCCCTTCTTGATCCCCCATAGCTTTCAGTCTATATCACATTTATTCATTCAACAAACACTTATTGACCATCTAAGTGCCTGTGTCCTTTTCATAATAGGGGACTGGAATACAAAAGTAGGAAGTCAAGAAACACCTGGAGTAACAGGCAAATTTGGCCTTGGAGGACAGAATGAAGCAGGGCAGATGTTAATAGAGTTTTGCCAAGAGAACGCACTGGTCATAGCAAACACCCCCTTCCAACAACACAAGAGAAGACTCTACACGTGGACATCACCAGATGGTCAACACCGAAATCAGATCGATTATATTCTTTGCAGCCAAAGATGGAGAAGCTCTACGCAGTCAGCAAAAACAAGACCGGGAGCTAACTGTTGCTCAGATCATGAATTCCTTATTGCCAAATTCAGACTGAAATTGAAGAAAGTAGGGAAAACCACTAGACCATTCAGGTATGACCTAAATCAAATTCCTTATGATTATACAGTGGAAGTGAGAAATAGATTTAAGGGACTAGATCTGATAGACAGAGTGCCTGATGAACTATGGACCGAGATTCCTGACATTGTACAGGAGGCAGGGATCAAGACCATCCCTAAGAAAAAGAAATGCAAAAACCAAAATGGCTGTCTGAGGAGGCCTTACAAATAGCTGTGAAAGAAAAGAAGTGAAAAATAGGAGAAAAGGAAAGATGCTATGCTATGCTAAGTCGTTTCAGTTGTGTCCGACTCTGTGTGACCCCATAGATGGCAGCCCACCAGGCTCCCCTGTCCCTGAGATTCTCCAGACAAGAACACTGGAGTGGGTTGCCATTTCCTTCTCCAATGCATGAAAGTGAAAAGTGAAAGTGAAGTTGCTCAGTCGTGTCTGACTCTTAGCGACCCCATGGACTGCAGCCTACCAGGCTCCTCCGTCCATGGCATTTTCCAGGCAAGAGTACTGGAGTGGGGTGCCATTGCCTTCTCTGAAAGGAAAGATACATCCATTTGAATGTAGAGTTCCAAAGAATAGCAAGGAGAGATAAGAAAGCCTTCCTCAGTGATCAGTGTAAAGAAATAGAGGAAAACAATAGAATGGGAAACACTATGGATCTCTTGAAAATTAGAGATACCAAGGGAATATTTCATGCAAAGATGGGCACAATAAAGGACAGAAATGGTATGGACCTAACAGAAGCAGAAGATATTAAGAAGAGGTGGCAAGAATACACAGAAGAACTGTACAAAAAAGATTTTCACGACCCAGATAATCACAATGATGTGATCACTCACCTAGAGCCAGACATCCTGGAATGTGAAGTCAAGTGGGCCTTAGGAAGCATCACTATGAACAAAGCTAGTAGAGGGGATGGAATTCCAGTTGAGCTGTTTCAAATCCTGAAAGATGATGCTGTGAAAGTGCTGCACTCAATATGCCAGCAAATTTGGAAAACTCAGCAGTGGCCACAGGACTGGAAAAGGTCAGTTTTCATTCCAATCCCAAAGAAAGGCAATGCCAAAGAATGCTGAAACTATGGCACAATTGCACTCATCTCACACCACAGTGAAATAATGCTCAAAATTCTCCAAGCCAGGCTTCAACAATATGTGAACCATGAACATTCAGATGTTCAAGCTGGATTTAGAAAAGGCAGAGGAACCAGAAATCAAATTGCCAACATCCGCTGGATCATGGAAAAAGCAAGAGAGTTCCAGAAAAACATCTATTTCTGCTTTATTGACTATGTCAAAGCCTTTGACTGTGTAGATCACAATAAACTGTGGAAAATTCTGAGAGATGGGAATACCAGACCACCTGACCTGCCTCTTGAGAAATCTGTATGCAGGTCAGGAAGCAACAGTTAGAACTGGACATGGAACAACAGACTGATTCCAAATAGGAAAAGGAGTATATCAAGGCTGTATATTGTCACTGTGCTTATTTAACTTATATGCAGAGTACATCATGAGACATGCTGGGCTGGATGAAGCACAAGCTGGAATCAAGATTGCTGGGAGAAATAGCAATAACCTCAGATATGCAGATGACACCACCCTCATGGCAGAAAGTGAAGAGGAACTAAAGAGCCTCTTGATGAAAGTGAAAGAGGAGAGTGAAAAGTTGGCTTAAAGCTCAACATTCAGAAAACAAAGATCATGGCATCCAGTCCCATCACTTCATGGCAAATAGGTGGGCAAACAGTGGCTGACTTTATTTTGGGGGGCACCAAAATCACTGAAGCTGGTGACTGCAGCCATGAAATTAAAAGATGCTTATCCCTTGGAAGAAAAGTTATGACCAACCTAGACAGCATATTAAAAAGCAGAGACATTACTTTGCCAACAAAGGTCCGTTTAGTCAAGGCTATGCTTTTTCCAGTGGTCATGTATGGATGTGAGAGTTGGACTACAAAGAAATCTGAGCACCAAAGAACTGATGCTTTTGAACTGTGGTGTTGGAGAAGACTTTTGAGAGTCCCTTGAACTGCAAAGAGATCCAACCAGTCCATCTTAAAGGAGATCAGTCCTGAGTGTTCATTCGAAGGACTGATGTTGAAGCTGAAACTCCAGTCCTTTGGGCACCTGATGAGAAGATCTGAGTCATTTGAAAAGACCCTGATGCTGGTAGAGATTGAGGGCAGGAGGAGAAGGGGACGACAGAGGATGAGATGGTTGAATGGCATCACCAATTCAATGGACGTGAGTTTGAGTAAACTCTGGGAGTTGGTGATGGACAGGGAGGCCTGGCGTGCTGCAGTCCATAGGGTTGCAAAGAGTCAGAAACAACTGAGGGACTGAACTGAACTTAAGTGCCACGCACTGTACTAGGTCCTGGACATGGAACAAGACAGGTGGACATCTGTTTGTATACAATAAACACAATATATGTAAGTTATGCAGTGAATTAGCAGGCGACATGTGCCCAGGAGAAAAATAAGCCAAGAAGGTAGATGGGAAGTGTCCAGAAAGGGGATTTCAATGTAAAAGCAGTGGTCTGGGAGGCACTCACTGAGTCCCTTGGGGTGGAGAGCTGGAGGAATGGGGAGAGTAGATCATTGGGACCCTGCAGGCAGAGAGCGGCCAGTGCAAAGGCCCTGAGGTAGGAGGACATGTGGCCTGTTGGAGCACAGCTGAGCACATGGCTGGCTGCACCAGGGCAAGGCGTGGACAAGGGGTGGGAGACAAGGCCAGAGAGGAATGGAGGCAGGTCACTGGGGGTCCGTGGGCTTTCGCTGAGTAAGATTGGAGCCTTTGTGGGTTTTTGGCAGAGGATCACTCTGTTGTTTTGAGACTCCACTACGGGGACCGGGGGTGGAAGCAGAAAGCTGTTACCAGGTGACAGATGATCCATGCTGGAGCAGACTGGCACTGAGAGGGTGGCGTGATATGGTGGTCCTGGTTGTGCTCTGACGTTAGGGCCACCTGGATTTGATGACGGGATTGGACATGTGTATGGGAAAACCAGGCAAAGACAGCTCCGTTTCTGGCTGGAGTAACAGGAAGGCTGGCAGGGCTGTGGTGAGAACGGAGGATGGTGAGAAAGAACAGCTTTGGGAGGGAGAGGAAGGGCAGAGCTTCAGCTCAGGGGGCTGTTCAGTTTGAAACGTACATCTGTGGACACGCAGAGGAGATGCAAGTAGGTATTTGGATCTGCGCATCTGGAGTTTGGAAAGAGGTGTAGACCAGAGGCGTCCACTTGTGACTCACTGGGGAACAGACGAGTTCTAAGGCCACAGGACAGGATGAGCACACAAGGGAGTGAGAGGAGGTCCCAGGACGGAGCCCTGTGCCACCAGGACAAGTAGATCAGGAGGAACCGGCAGCGGAGACTGAGGATAAATGGCTGGTTATGTAGAAGGCAAGCCACGGTGTGATGTCAGAGGGAGAAGGAAGAGACAGACAGTCAGTGCTGCCAGAGCTGAGGACGATCAGGCTGGGGTCCCACGTGGTCCAGCAACACAGCAGCCCAGTGCTTCAGGGCGGTGTTTTCAGCTCCAAGGACAATTGCAGGAAGGAGATCAGACCAGTCCATCCTAAAGGAAATCAGTCCTGAATGTTCATTGGAAGGACTGATGCTGAAGCTGAAGCTCCAATACTTTGGCCACCTGATGCGAAGAACTGACTCATGGAAAAGACCCTGATGCTGGGAAAGATTGAAGGCAGGAGGAGAAGGTGATGACAGAGGATGAGGTGGTTGGATGGCATCACTGACTCGAAGGACGTGAGTTTGAGCAAGCTCGGAGAGTTGGTGATGGACAGGGAGGCCTGGCGTGCTGCAGTCCATGGGGTCGCAAGAGTTGAACGTGACTGAACTGGACTGGAGAGGAATGTCAGGGGTCAAAGGAGGGGCCATAGGGCTAGACTGCTCTTTGGAAGAGCTTGGTTGGAAAGGTGGACGTGGTGGGAAAGAGCAGCTGTTTGTGCGCTGGTCGTGATGGTGGGATCGGCAGGGAAAGCTGGCGGGTGGGGTTGCAGGCTCCTGAGAGCTCAGGTCTCCCGATGCCTGGAGGACCCCAGGCCACTGAAGTCAGAATCTTGGGGCCCCTTGTGTTTTGTTTTTTTTTTTTTTAAGTTTGGCGATTCCAACCTGTAGCCAAGGTTAAGAACCACTGCATGGGAGAAGGAAACACTGATGGAGCGGGAAAGAGAGGGGATCATTATTTGAGTAGAGCAGGGGGTATCTGGTGAAAAGCAGGGAGTGTCTTTCATGGGGCTGGAGGGGAGTGGGCATGGTGTGCCTCTGTGAGTGTCACTGCTGGTGGGGGGGCCACAGCGGAAGTTCCCTTCTGATGGGCCCTTTGCTGGAGAAACAGGTGAGAGGTTATTGGGGGAGGCAGGGAGGGGGGCATGCTGGAGGCTTGAGGAGGGTTAGAGAGCTTGAAATGTCACCCAGTGGGGTGGGAGAGAGAAGGCTCTCTGGAAGGGTCCTGTGGCCCTGGGCAGCACCTGTAAGGGTCTCTTGAGCTTGTGGTCGGTAATTGAAAGTGGGACCACTCAGCCTGGAGACCCTCTTCCTGCAGGGCCACAGTTCTGGGCACCCGCTTCGGGGCCAGCGGTCCTGGTTTGAAGTCCTGGTCCTGTCACTTGGTGCTGTGTGTCCGTGACCATCTTACTCTCCAGAGTCTCCATTTATTAATAGTGACACTATTTTCAGCGAGGACCCAGGCACCCCAGGCTGAACCCCCTGCTTGCTCCCACACTGTCTGCTCATGGGCCTTTGCTGTTGCCCATGGGCCTCTGACTTGTCCATTCCAGCAGGAACGTGGGTCCTACCTTCCAGGGCCTTCTCTGATGCATGGGACATAACATATTAGGAGAGGGCTTCACGCTTTACAAAGGGCTGTGACACATACACCCTCCTTCAGGTCTCAGAATAATGTGCCCGGTGGGGCGGACGCCCACAGCCCAGGTGAGGGAGCTGAGCAGGCCAGGCCCACCCTGCTGGTAGGGACGGGGCTCAGATCCAGGACCCGACTTGCCACGAGGAGGGTCGAGGCAGTGAGTCAGCTGACAGAGGAGGCGAGGGCGAGGGCCCCGGGGGCGGCCAGCATCTTCCTCATTGGGAAGGGGTGATGAGAGCAGAGGGCCACTGGGTCCCCCAGTTCTGACACCCCAGGATCCTGTGACAAGGATTATTCTCACACACTCAGCTCACACATCACAGGTCAGGATGAGTCCTTGGGGCTGCACCACGCAGCCACTGGGCGTCACGAGGCACAGCCGGTCTCCAGGAGGCCCTGCATCCCCGGCTCCCTCCGCAACCCGCTGGATTTCACGGTGTGTCATGAGAACCGATAGTTCTGTGGCCTTGACTGGAGATGAGCCAAGTCTCTTCTTCAGTAAAACGGAAGAAATGGGCATAATGCAGCCGCTGCCACGCTCCATGCAAACTGCTTTGATTAGCATTTGAAATAGGTCCCCTGTCCCCTTTTTTGTGCATTAAATTGCATGTGGCAAGGTCTGGAATCTATTTTTTCCCCCTATTGAGAGTTACAAAAGGACTTAGGGAGTTTGAGACTTATTGCTGTTTAATCGCTAAGTAATGTCCAACTCTTTGCAACCCAATGGACTGCAGCACTCCAGGCCTCCCTGTCCCTTACTATCTCCTGGAGTTTACCCAAGTTCATGTCCATTGAGTCAGTGATGCCATCCAACCATCTCATCCTCTGCCGCCCTCTTCTCCTTCTGCCTTCAATCTTTCCCAGCATCACAGTCTTTTTCAGTGAGTTGGCTCTTTGCATCAGCTGGCCAAAGTATTGGAGCTTTAGCTTCAGCATCAGTCCTTCCAAAGAATATTCAGGACTGATTTCCTTTAAGATTGATTGGTGTGATCTCCTTGCAGTCCAAGGGACTCTCAGGAGACTTCTCCAGCACCACAGTTTGAAAGCATCAATTCTTCACCACTCAGAGTTCTTTATGGTCCAACTCTCACATCCACACAAGACTACTGGAAAAACCATAGCTTTGACTACACGGGCCTTTGTTGGCAAAATGACATCTTTGCTTTTTAAAACACTGTTTAGGTTTGTCATACCTTTTCTTCCAAGAAGAAAGCGTTTTCTAGTTTGAGACATGGGTGAGTTTAAATTCTGCTCGAACCCCCAATTCACTGTCTTTTGTAGCTTTTGCTGGAGTCTGGCTGGTCAGGTCATAGATGGTCAAGGCCTTCAGAGAGACACATAGAACTCTTGACAGAACGTGGCAGAGCTGCTGTCCATCAAGAGTGGGGAGATGGACACAGTTGGGGTTCAGATAGTTTGGTCTGTACGAGGCCTGCACCCAGGAGGTGTGGCCGCCCCTCCGGGAAGGCCCTGAAGACCTCCTATTGAGGCCGGCTGTGTGCTGGGCTTGGAGGTTGGAGGTTGACTCCAAAAACAATTCAATCAGTCTTGAAAAAATAAAACAAGTAAACCTTTGGGCAAACAAGAGGAAGCAGTAGTTGCCTAAAATCTTGGTACGGAGCAAGGTGAGATACACAGGTAAGTCCAACAAGGCTGTTTATCCTAAATGCTGAGAGGTGTGATATGACACATAAGAGAGGGTGTGAGCTGAGTGGCTGGGCTGCCACATGTCTCTCTGGGGACACAATCCAACCCACACAGGTGCTTACGGTCACAGAGCCCATGAGAAGAGCCCACGGTGGCCCAAGACCAGCTGCAGCATGGGGGGCTTCCAGCCACCCCACCCCCCTCCGCTTAGTCCCCTCCAGACGAGAGGTCCAGGAACCGCTGGGGAGCTGCCCCCCAAGCAGGCACAGAAAGTTGGGCTGGTGTGGTACAAAGTGGGATGCAGTGGCCATGGAGGTGACACCCAACTCTCCTTCCAAAGGACCTGCTGTAGACTCACTCTTGATGGACATTCCGGATACCACCCCCTTTGGGGTCCGTGCTGCATTTGCCCTGAGGTCCCACTTTCCCTGGCTGTCCCCACGCAGTCATAGAAGATGCGGGCGCTGGGAGGGCCTAGAGCTGCCCCTTTCTGCCTCTCAGGTTTTCCTCTGATGGCTGACTTCTGCTTGGAGAACTCCTCACTGGTCTGTAAGAGTTTCCTAGAACTGTGTGGTCTGAGGCTTTTCCTACCTAAGCCTGCTTTCCCCAGCTCTGAGCACAGGTGTCAGACACACTTGGTCTGAGACTCTCCCCACCTCAGTCCCTCTATCCATCACCGTATTTTCCCCCAAACATCTGCACGTCTAATCCCATGTTGGCATCTACATCCCCAAGAAGCCCCACCAATACAGACACAGTGGGAAACAGCAGCCTCTGATATTGTACAATAAGGGAGGGAGATACTCTGAGTAATCCCTGGGATTCTGGTAGTTCCACCTGAAACAGACCCCAGTTTTCATTAAAGAGGGTCATGGAGAGCAAAAGTCATGGGCTGGTGAGATATGGACAGACTGTGACAAAGAAATTGCACTTTGACCTGTAGCAGAAATGTCCACTGGATTTATTTATTTATTTGGCTGTGCCACATGACATGCAGGATCTTAGTTCCCTGACCAGGAACTGAACCCTTGCCCCCTGCAGTGGAAGCACAGAGTCTTAACCACTGAATGACCAGGGAAGCTCCCCCCACCCCACTGGATTCTTTATGCACCACTTCCACACTAAGGATTTTGCTTGGTACTTTCACAAATATGCTATCATAAATGTATCGACATGGAGACTTTTTGTTCTTTGCACCTCACCAATTGGCCCGAAATTATTTTTTAAAAATAGTTTCAAAATATTTTGAGCCCTGGGAAAATCATCAGAACAAATACCGATCTTCCCAATGGACTATTATAAAAACCATTATTTTTGTCTGTTACCTCACTCTCGAGGAAAGCAGAATAGTGGTGGAATACAAGGTGGGGTGCTTTGCCATCTCACGTGGCTCTGCTGCTGCTAAGTCGCTTCACTCGTGTCCGACTCTGTGTGACCCCATAGACGGCAGCCCACCAGACTCCCCCGTCCCTGGGATTCTCCAAGCAAGAACACTGAAGTGGGTTGCCATTTCCTTCTCCAATGCATGAAAGTGAAAAGTGAAAGTGAAGTTGCTCAGTCGTGTCTGACTCTTAGCAAAGCCATGGACTTCAGCCTACCAGGCTCCTCCATCCATGGGATTTTCCAGGCAAGAGTACTGGAGTGGGGTGCCATTACCTTCTAAGACCTACCATTTTGTGAATCTGAATTTAAAAATAGAAAGAGATACTGGGACCCAAAGAAAACGAGGATGTGGTAAGAGTAAACCAGAGGAAAGTGGATTCTTCTGCATCAGATCTGAGTAATTTTCTGAACTAACAATCTGACCCTGTATATGAGCCCAACAACCTTGTTTTCTCATTACTCAGTCTATTCCCTAGCCTGGAAGTATCTGGTTACAGCGCCATGGGAGTTTAACCAAAAATAAAGGGAACTGAATTATGCCCGTCAAAGCAAATGCCCAGCATATACCTGATGATGCTGACCTTTAGCTTCTAAATCACTACTTTTTTTTCCTGCTCAGGTAACGTGAAAAATTACTAATGGACATCGATAATCCTAGTCATTAGTATACTTTAATCGGGCTGTCTCCAATTACAAAGGGGAAAATTTCTCTTCTTATAAAAGATTTTTGGACTCCATTTCCATAAACACCCATCAGAGACACTCATCTGAATCTCCAGACTAACAAGAACACCCAGGGCTTCTGCCTGAGCTGAGCCTCTGAGAATGGCCCTGGCAGCCCACGGGCACTGTTGGGGCATTACAACCACCAAGAACTCCATTCCTACAGATACTCAGAACAGGCTTGGGGATACACATGCTAGGGCTTGCAGGCCCTCCAGGGAGATTCCCGGACATGAGGGCCACCACACCCCCTGACCACAGTGAGGACCGTGTCAGGGGTGGCCAAGTGGCAGAGAGGTCAGGCTGTAACTGTTAGATAACGGGTATTGGTAAGACTTATAAACGTTGCTCATATAGCCTTTTTCTTCTCTTCGCCCTTCCTGCCTCCATTTTCCCCCTCCTTGCCTTGTTCTAGAAAGAATAATCCAGATATTGTAAAAAATAATAATAATCTCATAAATATAAATAATAATCTTGTAAAAAAATACAAGATTAACTAAAAGTGAGAAGTTTTTTAGTGAGGACTCTCATCTTGCAAGAGACAAAAATCCAGGTCCATTTTAAGAAAAGACACAGGGAGAGGGAGGAGGAGCTGGATTTTGGACAATGGGAAGCAAGGCATTCATGTTCTCCCCCTCCTGTGGGAATGAGAGAGTGCTATGTCCAACCTCTCAGGCTACTGCCCTTCAGTGGGGTCAGCCCCAGTTAGAATCCCAGGGAAGGGCTCTGATTGGTTGCCCAGGACCACGCCCCCCAAGAGAAGGGCTTATGACTGGCTGAGCTGGTAGGCAGACACCAGAACCCAGAGTCAGAAGGGCAGCCTCTACCAGTGCGGGAGGCAAGTCTCCCCAAAGGAGGATAAAGCAATTAATGGACACCATGTGTGTAGGTGGGTTACAGTTTCCATGCTCTGTTCTCTGGCCAGCCGTGAAGACGACTGTCAGTCCCCATGTCCACAAGGAACAAATAAACCAAGGGTTCAGGAGAAAGACAACTGTTTCTGGTTTTAAAACCAAACAGGACTTATATACTGGGGGTCTAAACAGAGGTCTTTTTTATGATTCAAATGATCAGATCCCCAAGTTGGCCAGGTACACGCAGCCCCTGGTCCTCACAGATGTGAGTCCTTGCAGACACAGCTCTGGTTGCAGCAGTTCCGAGTAGAAACAGTTCTTCTACCAGGCTCCCCCACCCTCCTTCTTGGAACTTAAACCCCAGATAACTCTCTGTCCCCCTCTTCTTCTGGGCTGCCAGTCCAAAGTCCACAATGCCTTCCAAAATCCAGTACGATCCCTCTTTCGCCTTAATAAAAATTCTGCTTTCCACCTGGTCCTTAGACAGTATCCCATTTCCAGGCCTCTAACTCATTCCCCTGTCATTCAATCTAAAAGTCACTCCAGAAAAGACTTAGAAAATCAGTAACGCTAAGCCCACGTTTGCACCTCCTATGACATAACCTCTCTTCAGCCAGTGTTTGCTGCAGACGTTTTGTACATAAAATGCAAAGGGGATGCGAGTGGGCATCCCCTCCCCCACCTTCTCCCCCGCTGGGAGCATGAACTTACGGCTTTCCACCCACACAGCCAGGAAGTCTGCTCCCTGGGAGACAGTGTGCTCTCCGGCCTGGTAATCCCAAGGGATGGGGCTATTCTTCAAGGACGCTCCCCAAAGCCACACACCTTCTGGTGACAGGCAGGCATGGCACCTGCCCTTCTCTTGGCAGGAAAGACCATGTGCGCAGGCGTCTTGTCTCTGGAAGGAGACTAGGAAACTCCTGAGCCATTCTGAAGCAAGTGCAGGAGGACCATTCTGTGAGAAAGAAGAGGTGGCTCCATGTGCGAGGTGTCAGGCCCTGGGACCCATGGCAACTCTGGAGCAGTGCTTCTGGGAAACGGGTTCTCCTCCAGGGTGGACATCGCCTCTGAGTGTGGGCCAGATAGACCTCAGATGGCAACAGGACGTGTACCCAGGAAATGATGAACTTCTTGCAATTTTCCAGAGGAATTCAGGGATGCAAACAGCATTGACGGTGCCACTGCCATGCGCATGCTTTGGGGACTGACGCGGGGAAAAGAAGGGAGCTAACTTTTTTTTTTTTTTTTTTTGAGGCTTTACATTTTTATTTAGGAAAAGATTGAGTCTGCAGCTATGATGGTTCAATCTAAGGCATCACTCCTTCAACAGTGGAGTCAATTTAGGCAACACATTTTTTCTCAACTATGAAAAGCACATTGAACAGCATTTTGATGATAAGGAAATAAAAATGTAAAAATATGAAATACAAATATGTACTTTAAACTGGTCAATCTGCTCTACCATAAAAGAAATAGGATGTTCTTTCCCTTTCCTTCTTGCATCTTCCATGCCAAGTACACTCTCCCAGGCACTTCAAGATGGTTACAAAGTTGACCGAAGACATTCCTTGGTCGGGGGAGGGGGGTACTTCCCAGGCGGTGTGAGTGGTAAAGAAGCCACCTGCCAATGCAGAGGACCTAAGAGACACAGTTCAATCCCTGGATCGGGAAGATCCCCGGAGGAGGAAATGGCACCCCACTCTAGTATTCCCATGGATAGAGGAGCCTGGCAGGCTACAGTCCATGGGGTCGCAAAGAGTTGGACACAACTGAGCATCTGAGCACGCACTCCGCCAGGGAGTGGTAGAGACAGGTCTGACTTCTCTCATCGCCCTTCTGTAAACAGGATTGAAAATGCCAGGAGCCATATAGAACTAATCAATAGAACAAACTACACAAAAAGGGCACAATCCTGAATGAAAAAAGGCAAGACAAACAAAGCCGAAACACAAACAGACTGAGAAGAAATGTTTGCCACCCACAGTACTGACCATGAAGCAGAAAGACACTTGGGCAAGAGTGTAGACGGCAGAGAGAAGGGGTGAGGATTGCACGGGTGGCCCGCCCCAGGGAGAGGTTTGGGGAGATACGGAGGAACCAGCAAAGGGCCCACGAGGGAGCAGTCAAGAATTAGGAAGATGACCAGGAGAGGCAGATCCAGAGACCACCAGACAGCGTCTGGGAGGGGAGGAGCGGTCAGTGCTCGGTGAGTGAGAAGGGGACGCAAGATGATCGTGGGGACACACTGCTGTGCGTGAACTAGGTCACCAACAAGGGCCTCCTGTGTAGCTCAGGGAGCTGTGCTCAACATTCTGTAACCACCTAAATGGGAAAAGAATCTGAAAAAGAATGAACAGAAAAGTCAATGACTTTTCAACGCGCATCTCCAGCCAGATGTCGCCCTGGTGTTTTCCCTCTGTTTTTTTCCCCAAGGTTTCCTACAGGCATATCAGATACACTGCAGCTAAAAGCAGACTCTCCACTTCCCAGTGCCTCCTCCCGGGAGATGGGATCGTCCCACTCGCACAGGCCAAAAACTTCAGAGCCACAGGGCACAGTTTCTCTGCTAGACCTCACATCCAGATCAGATCAGTCGCTCAGTCGTGTCCGATTCTTTGTGACCCCATGAATCGCAGCACGCCAGGCCTCCCTGTCCATCACCAACTCCCGGAGTTCACTCAGACTCACGTCCATCGAGTCAGTGATGCCATCCAGCCATCTCATCCTCTGTTGTCCCCTTCTCCTCCTGCCCCCAATCCCTCCCAGCATCGGAGTCTTCTCCAATGAGTCAACTCTTCCCATGAGGTGGCCAAAGGACTGGAGTTTCAGCTTTAGCATCATTCCTTCCAGAGAAATCCCAGGGCTGATCTTCAGAATGGACTGGTTAGATCTCCTTGCAGTCCAAGGGACTCTTAAGAGTCTTCTCCAACACCACAGTTCAAAAGCATCAATTCTTCGGCACTCAGCTTTCTTCACAGTCCAACTCTCACATCCATACATGACCACAGGAAAAATCATAGCCTTGACCAGACGAAACTTTGTTGGCAAAGTCATGTCTCTGCTTTTGAATATGCGATCTAGATTGGTCATAACTTTCCTTCCAAAGAGTAAGCGTCTTTTAATTTCATGGCTGCAGTCACCATCTGCAGTGATTTTGGAGCCCAGAAAAATAAAGTCTGACACTGTTTCCACTGTTTCCCCATCTATTTCCCATAAAGTGATGCGACCAGATGCCATGATCTTCGTTTTCTGAATGTTGAGCTTTAAGCCAACTTTTTCACTCTCCACTTTCACTTTCATCAAGAGGCTTTTGAGTTCCTCTTCACTTTCTGCCATAAGGGTGGTGTCATCTGCATATCTGAGGTTATTGATATTTCTCCCAGCAATCTTGATTCCAGCTTGTGTTTCTTCCAGTCCAGCGTTTCTCATGATGCACTCTGCATAGAAGTTAAATAAACAGGGTGACAATATACAGCCTTGACGTACTCCTTTTCCTATTTGGAACCAGTCTGTTGTTCCATGTCCAGTTCTAACTGTTGCTTCCTGACCTGCATACAGATTTCTCAAGAGACAGATCAGATGGTCTGGTATTCCCATCTCTTTCAGAATTTTCCACAGTTTACTGTGATCCACACAGTCAAAGGTTTTGGCATAGTCAATAAAGCAGAAATAGATGTTTTTCTGGAACTCTTGCTTTTTCCATGATCCAGTGGATGTTGGCAATTTGATCTCTGGTTCCTCTGACTTTCCTAAAACCAGCTTGAACATCAGGAAGTTCATGGTTCACATATTGTTGAAGCCTGGCTTGGAGAATTTTGAGCATGACTTTACAAGCATGTGAGATGAGTGCAATTGTGTGGTAGTTTGAGCATTCTTTGGCATTGCCTTCCTTTGGGATTGGGATGAGAACTGACCTTTTCCATTCCTGTGGCCACTGCTGAGTTTTCCAAATTTGCTGGAATATTGAGTGCAGCACTTTCACAGCATCATCTTTCAGGATTTGGAATAGCTCCACTGGAATTCTATCACCTCCACTAGCTTTGTTCGTAGTGATGCTTTCTAAGGCCCACTTGACTTCACATTCCAGGATGTCTGGCTCTAGGTCAGTGATCACACCATCGTGATTATCTGGGTCATGAAGATCTTTTTTGTACAGTTCTTCTGTGTATTCTTGCCATCTCTTCTTAATATCTTCTGCTTCTGTTAGGTCCATACCATTTCTGTCCTTTATCGAGCCCATCTTTACATGAAATGTTCCTTTGGTATCTCTGATTTTCTTGAAGAGATCCCTAGTCTTTCCCATTCTGTTGTTTTCCTCTATTTCTTTGCATTGATTGCTGAAGAAGGCTTTCTTATCTCTTCTTGCTATTCTTTGGAACTCTGCATTCAGATGTTTATATCTTTCCTTTTCTCCTTTGCTTCTCGCTTCTCTTCTTTTCACAGCTATTTGTAAGGCCTCCCCAGACAGCCATTTTGCTTTTTTGCATTTCTTTTCCATGGGGATGGTCTTGATCCCTGTCTCCTATACAATGTCATGAACCTCATTCCATAGTTCATCAGGCACTCTATCAGATCTAGGCCCTTAAATCTATTTCTCACTTCCACTGTATAATCATAAAGGATTTGATTTAGGTCATACCTGAATGGTCTAGTGGTTTTCCCTACTTTCTTCAATTTCAGTCTGAATTTGGCAATAAGGAGTTCATGGTCTGAGCCACAGTCAGCTCCTGGTCTTATTTTTGCTGACTGTATAGAGCTTCTCCATCTTTGGCTGCAAAGAATATAATCAATCTGATTTCAGTGTTGACCATCTGGTGATGTCCATGTGTAGTCTTCTCTTGTGTTGTTGGAAGAGGGTGTTGGTTATGACCAGTGCATTTTCTTGGCAAAACTCTGTTAGTCTTTGCCCTGCTTCATTCCGTATTCCAAGGCCAAATTTGCCTGTTACTCCAGATGTTTCTTGACTTCCTACTTTTGCATTCCAGTCCCCTATAATCAAGATTGCTGGGAGAAATATCAATAACCTCAGATATGCAGATGACACCACCCTTACGGCAGAAAGTGAAGAGGGGCTAAAAAGCCTCTTGATGAAAGTGAAAGTGGAGAGTGAAAATGTTGGCTTAAAGCTCAACATTCAGAAAACGAAGATCATGGCATCTGGTCCCATCACTACATGGGAAATAGACGGAGAAACAGTGGAAACAGTGTCAGACTTTATTTTTCTGGGCTCCAAAATCACTGCAGATGGTGACTGCAGCCATGAAATTAAAAGACGCTTACTCCTTGGAAGGAAAGTTATGACCAACCTAGATCGCATATTCAAAAGCAGAGACATCACTTTGCCAACAAAGGTTCGCCTAGTCAAGGCTATGGTCTTTCCTGTGGTCATGTATGGATGTGAGAGTTGGACTGTGAAGAAAGCTGAGTGCCGAAGAATTGATGCTTTTGAACTGTGGTGTTGGAGAAGACTCTTGAGAGTCCCTTGGACTGCAAGGAGATCCAACCAGTCCATTCTGAAGGAGATCAGCCCTGGGATTTCTTTGGAAGGAATGATGCTAAAGCTGAAACTCCAGTACTTTGGCCACCTCATGCGAAGAGTTGACTCATTGGAGAAGACTCTGATGGTGGGAGGGATTGGGGGCAGGAGGAGAAGGGGACGACAGAGGATGAGATGGCTGGATGGCATCACGGACTCGATGGATGTGAGTCTGAGTGACCTCCGGGAGTTGGTGATGGACAGGGAAGGCTGGCGTGCTGCAGTTCATGGGGTCACAAAGAGTCGGACACAACTGTGCGACTGATCTGATCTGATCTGATAATGAAAAGGACATATTTTTGAGTGTTAGTTCTAAAAGGTCTTGTAGGTCTTCATAGAACCGTTCAACTTCTTCAGTATTACTGGTTGGGGCATAGACTTGGATTACTGTGATATTGAATGGTTTGCCTTGGAAATGAACAGAGATTATTCTGTCGTTTTTGAGATTGCATCCAAGTACTGCATTTCGGACTCTTTTGTTGACCATGATGGCCACTCCATTTCTTCTGAGGGATTCCTGCCCACAGTAGTAGATATAATGGTCCTCTGAATTAAATTCACTCATTCCAGTCCATTTCAGTTCGCTGATTCCTAGAATGTCGACATTGACTCTTGCCATCTCTTGTTTGACCACTTCCAATTTGCCTTGATTCATGGACCTGACATTCCAGATTCCTATGCAATATTGCTCTTTACAGCATTGGACCTTGCTTCTATCGCCAGTCACATCCACAGCTGGCTATTCTTTTTGCTTTGGCTCCATCCCTTCATTCTTTCTGGAGTTATTTCTCCACTGATCTCCAGTAGCATATTGAGCCCCTACTGACCTGGGGAGTTCCTCTTTCAGTATCCTATCATTTTGCCTTTTCATACTGTTCATGGGGTTCTCAAGGCAAGAATACTGAAGTGTTTTGCCATTCCCTTCTTCAGTGGACCACATCCTGTCAGATCTCTCCACCATGACCCGCCCATCTTGGGTTGCCCCATAGGCATGGCTTAGTTTCATTGAGTTAGACGAGGCTGTGTTCCTCGTTTGATTAGATTGACTAGTTTTCTGTGAGTATGGTTTCAGTGTGTTTGCCCTCTGATGCCCTCACATCCAACCTGTCTGCAAATCCTGGGGATTCTGCCTGCAAAACTCTATTCGGAAGCGACGACTCACAACCCTGCCGCTCCCATCCTGGCCTGAGCCATGAATATCTCTGGTCTGAAGGTCAGTGGCAGTTCCTCACTGTGCTGCCTGGGTCCCTTCTGCTGCGTGGTACAACACTTTCACGTGAGAGCCGGTCCGGTCCGTCAAAACTCAGACTCAGTCTGGTCCTTCTAGTTGGCACCGTCTCGTCTCAGATACAAGTCTCGGAGCGCCAGCCCCTCTGTCCTCTTGCCCACGCTGGCCCCACTGCCCTCCTGAGCCCTCCTAGCATCTTCCACCCCAGCTGCCCACTTCATTCACCCCCACGGCTGCCAGATTTCTGCTCAGGGGTTCAAGGTCAGAGCTGTAGTTGAGGCTGCCCGGTGGCAGCTGAACCTGGTGGAGTGGAACCATGGAGGACAGACACACTATGCAAGACGCCACCCAAGGCAAAACAGGGGGCAAGACGAAATCCCTGGGGTCCCTCCTTCTACCCTCCAGACTCCTCCACTGCCTCCTACTGGCCGAGTCTGGCCAGACACCGGCTGGCCGAAGATCCAGGGCATGCCCTTCCTGGAAACACAGAGGCAGGAGAGGGAACCTCTAAAAGCAGAGGCAGTGAACCCCCCTAGAACACACCCCCTGGAAAAGAGCAAGTCTCCAGACAGGCTGCAGCATCAGAATGAAGGAGCGGTTAAAAGATACAGCGCTCTAGATGCATCGGTTCTTAAACTTGGAAAGATAAACCAGAGATTTTGGAACCACGGTTCTGTGCTATGGAGACGTAGGCGCTCCTTGAAGCTCAGCTGGAAAGAGCTGCTCTATCGGTCTCCAACCACAAGGGTCATGGACAACATGCTGGCCTCAGGGTACAAGCCCCAGCACCTTGGCAGTGAGCCCCGCCCGCCCCCAACCCTGCACTACGTGCCAGGACCCTAAGTGCCCAGAGAAGCTGGTGCACCCACCTCCACCCGATGCTGGGAAGCCCTGGGCCATGGGTGAATGAGCTACAACCGCAGGAAAAATGTTCTCTCAGGCTGGTCAAAGAACAATGAGCACTATAATTATGCTTTATTTTTTGACCTAGAGGGTAAAGGGCCATAGTGAGTGGGGAGAGGAAAAACAAGCCAGTCCTTTGGCACCAAGATGCTGCTGGGAGTGTGTGTTGCAATGATCTAACAGGAGCTGACGCAAGCCCTCGCTCAGCATGGAGTTTTACTCGGAAAATTGTTCTCTCCCATCCTCTCCCAAGACCTCATGCAACTCTCGAGAGTTATATTTAGGAACATTCTTACAAAATGCCACTCTGACCCACAGGCACAAGGAGGGCTGTGAAAACCCCTGTGTCCTTGAGAGTCTCCCTGCCAGTCCGTTCAGAGCCCTTGGACCAAGCCTCTGTGGGCTCTGTCTGGGCACCAAAGGGCACTTATTGATTATGGAATAAAGTGCTAAGGGACAGGGGTAGAGGCTGGCAAGGTGGAGCATGGGTTTGCCTCTGGGTGTGGCTGGGCCCTCATAGGAGGAACTGGATGATAACCGTCGATCTGCAGTGGGGTTCAGAGGTCAGCAGGTCTGAACACACCTGGAAATCCAGGCTCCAATCTGGTGCACTGTTCCCCAAATGTGACCAAGCTGAAAAAACTGCAAATACATTTGTTCTGGAATCTTGTTGAAAAGCTGTCCCTGGCCCTCTCTTTCTTTTTCTAAGTGTACCTTCCAGCATCTTTTTCTTTGGCCATGCCACACGGCATGCAGGATCTTAGTTCGCCATTCAGGGATCGAACCTGTGCCCCCAGCAGTGGGAGCTTGGATTCTTAACCATGGGACCACAAGGGAAGTCCCTGTAACTGGCATTCTGGAGGCCAGGTCTGGGCACCAGCTGCTAGTCACATGAATCGATGGTACCAGTGGTGCTGGGAAGCATCACCCTGTACAAGTTCACGTTCAGATTTGAATCTGCGATATATGAGCTTTGGAGCCAGTCTAATTCCTGAAGTAATTTCATCTGCTTGGGAAATTATTACAATTGATTTGCATTATTTAATCATGTCCGAAATAGATGGGTGAGTTAGAGGGCAGGAGGTCAGTCGTGAGCCGCAGTCAGGTATTAGTGGTAAACTAATGCTTTTGACCTGCGTTGCTGGAGAAGAAGCCTCTAGAGAGTCCCTTGGACAGCAAGCAGATCCAACCAGTCCATCCTAAAGGAAATCAATCCTGAATATTCATTGGAAGGACTGATCCTGAAGATGAAGCTCCAATACTTTGGCTACCTGGTGTGAAGAGTCAACTCATCAGAAAAGATCCTGATGCTGGGAAAGATTGAGGGCAAGAGAAGAAGGAGGCAACAGAGGATGAGATGGTTAGACAGCACCACCGACTCAATCGACATGAACCTGAGCAAATTCCGGGAGACAGTGAAGGATGGGGAGGCTGGCGTGCTGCAGTCCATGGGGTCGTAAAGAGTCAGACAGGACTTAGCGACTGAACGACCGCAACAAACATTTCCCAGGATTAATCTGTATGGTTATGGCATGTTCAATGTTCAGTACTAAGTTGAGAACCAACGTACACAGATCAGATCTTTAGTCCACTTCTTTGGCCCAGGGAACCCAAACCCACTACCCTGATGGGTAGCAATGATGGGTAGTAATTACTACCCTGATGGGAAGTAATGCCAGATCACTGGGACAAAAGTCACACAGGAAGCTGTAAAGCAGCATTGGCAGGACCCAAGATTTCATCCCCAATGAACGCTGTTTGTGTGTCGATTACCTACAGTCAAGGTAGGGGGCATAATCGCTGGGGTTGCTGCTGCTGCTAAGTCACTTCAGTCGTGTCCAACTCTGCGTGACCCCATACCTATCCGTTTATTCAGCAAACAAACCCTTCCCCCTGCACAGCACTGTATGGGCACACAGACCCTGCTTGTTTATCTGCCTGTGTGCAGGCACAGAGCTGGTCAAGACAGCAGGCAACTCTCCAGAGAAAAGACAGGAACAACAAGTCTGCCCTTGGGAGAACATTGTCACACGGTCTAGCTTCACCTTAATTCACCGTACTTCTTGGATTCCAGGATCGGCACAGCCTGATGGTCAGAACATTGCTTTACAATTTTGCGTTACGGGTGAAGAGCAATCTGGAGCACAGATAACGGAGTGGCTTGCCTGGGTCCTCTTCCGGAAAATCAAAAGGGACCCGGGAAAGGACTGTCAGGAGAGGTGCCGTCCCAAGACTGCCCCGTCCACGGGTCCTGAGCGCCTGCCTCCTCTTCTCCCCGCGGATGGAGAGTCACGGCTCCATCTGCACCAGAGAGTGCAATCTGTCACAAGGTCATCCAATCAGTGGCCAGGTTTAAAAGGGAAATAAAAACTGGAATGTGACTCTCAAGTCTGGTTTTCACCATTAGATAACACCCGCCTGCCTCTTGGAATCCCATCAGTGACCAGAGTATTTACAGAGTCCTGATTTCAAACCTTAGGGTTTCACTTTCCCTAGAGTTGCTTTTGCCCAGAATTGGTCACTGGTGTCCTGGGCTACACAGACCACCATTCTCCCCACGGCTCTATGTCACAGGCATAGAAGCCGAGGCCTGGTGCTTGGCTAAAATGCTCAATCACTTGTCCAAGGTCACCCTGAAGGAGGTTCCTCAGTAGTATTCAGCCTTGTGCAAAGCTTTTAAAAAGGAGGGGCCACATTTTAAAATATCTTTTCAGAGGACACAGCAAATTAAGACCAATGGACAGCTAAGCTAAGCTGACAGCTGGTCTCAGTTTCCCTCAGCTGTAAAATTCTGAGAAGAGTTTTCTTGGGGGATTTTAACAGAAATTAGGTAAGATAATTAATCAGATCAGATCAGTTGCTCAGTCGTGTCCGACTCTTTGCAACCCCATGAATTGCAGCACGCCAGGCCTCCTTGTCCATCACCAACTCCCGGAGTTCACTCAGACTCACATCCATCGAGTCAGTGATGCCATCCAGCCATCTCATCTTCTGTCATCCCCTTCTCCTCTTTCCCTCAATCCCTCCCAGCATCAGAGTCTTTTCCAATGAGTCAACTCTTCGCATGAGGTGGCCAAAGTACTGGAGTTTCAGCTTTAGCATCATTCCTTCCAAAGAAATCCCAGGGCTGATCTCCTTCAGAATGGACTGGTTGGATCTCCTTGCAGTTCAAGGGACTCTCAAGAGTCTTCTCCAACACCACAGTTCGAAAGCATCAATTCTTCGGCACTCAGCCTTCTTCACAGTCCAGCTCTCACATCCATACATGAAAAGGAAAAGCCACATACATACACAGGAAAAGCCATAGCCTTGACTAGGTGAACCTTTGTTGGCAAAGTCATGTCTCTGCTTTTGAATATGCTATCTAGGTTGGTCATAACTTTCCTTCCAAGGAGTAAGCGTCTTTTAATTTCATGGCTGCAGTCACCATCTGTAGTGATTTTGGAGCCCAGAAAATAAAGTCTGACACTGTTTCCCCAACTATTTCCCATGAAGTGATGGGACCAGATGCCATGATCTTCGTTTTCTGAATGTTGAGACAATTAATATGAACTACCTAATACAATGTCTGCTATGTAATAGGGTAATCAGAAAGTCCATTCCTTTCTTCCTCCTGACAGTGGAATGTAACACCACTGAATACAGGAATCCATCACAGAAGTCCATCCGTCTACATACCCTTGATCACTAATATCCCCTTCACTATTACATTCCAAGTTTACAGGGCAGTCTTTTTTTTTTTTTTAATCTATGCATTTGGCTGCACCAAATACACAAATATTTGGTGTATTTGGGTCTTAGCTGCAGCATGCGAACTCTTCGCTGGGGCATGTGGGATCTAGTTCCCTGACCAGGGATTGAAGCCAGGACCCGCCCCTCCCCCCCCCCCACCCCCCGACATTGGGAGCATGGAGTCTTAGCCACTGAACCCCCAGGGAAGTCCCTACAGGGCAAACTTGAAATCCATGAGTACACCACTGATGCTAAGACTTCCTAAGCTGTCAATGCTCTACCAAGATGACTCATCGTTTCCAGACTCATTTTCATTTACATGGGATATTAATAGACCACATGGAAAAAAAAAAAAAAAAAAGGGGTGAGAGGGTGGGTAGGGAATAGTTAATCTAGAACACTAGGCTAAGTGAAATTAAACATCTCGTAAACACTTTATCGAGCGTTTGTTTTGTGCTGACTTGTGCCCTGTGTATTTCACTTCTCAACTAGATTGTCCGTGTCCTCGGGGCAGCATTTAAGTGATCTCTGAATGAAATGCTGCCCTGGCTGCAGAAGAGGTGCACCATCACGGTGGCCAGTGTGATGACCTGGAGCCCTGCTGCTGCTGCTGCTGCTGCTAAGTCACGTCAGTCGTGTCCGACTCTGTGTGACACCATAGACGGCAGCCCACCAGGCTCCCCCATCCCTGGGATTCTCCAGGCAAGAACACTGGAGTGGGTTGCCATTTCCTTCTCCAACGCATGAAAGTGAAAGGGAAGTCACTCAGTTGTGTCCGACTCTTAGTGACTCCATGAACTGCAGCCCACCAGGCTCCTTCGTCCATGGGATTTTCCAGGCAAGAATACTGGGGTGGGGTGCCATTTCCTTCTCCAGGGGATCTGCCCGACCCAGGGATCGAACCCAGGTCTTCCGCATTGCAGGCAGATGCCTTACTGTCTGAGCCACCAGGGAAACCGCCAGTATTAATAGGTGACATAAGATATTAAGAAGAGATGGCAAGAATACACAGAAGAACTGTACAAAAAAGATATTCATGACCCAGATAATCACGATGGTGTGATCACTGACCTAGAGCCAGACATCCTGGAATGTGAAGTCAAGTGGGCCTTAGAAAGCATCACTACGAACAAAGCTAGTGGAGGTGATGGAATTCCAGTTGAGCTATTCCAAATCCTGAAAGATGATGCTGTGAAAGTGCTGCACTCAATATGCCAGCAAATTTGGAAAACTCAGCAGTGGCCACAGGACTGGAAAAGGTCAGTTCTCATTCCAATCCCAAAGAAAGGCAATGCCAAAGAATGCTCAAACTACCACACAATTGCACTCATCTCACATGCTTGTAAAGTCATGCTCAAAATTCTCCAAGCCAGGCTTCAACAATATGTGAACCGTGAACTTCCTGATGTTCAAGCTGGTTTTAGGAAAGGCAGAGGAACCAGAGATCAAATTGCCAACATCTGCTGGATCATGGAAAAAGCAAGAGAGTTCCAGAAAAACATCTATTTCTGCTTCATTGACTATGCCAAAACCTTTGACTGTGTGGATCACAATAAACTGTGGAAAATTCTGAAAGAGATGAATACCAGACCACCTGATCTGCCTCTGGAGAAATTTGTATGCAGGTCAGGGAGCAACAGTTAGAACTGGACATGGAACAACAGACTGGTTCCAAATAGGAAAAGGAGTTCATCAAGGCTGTATATTGTCACCCTGTTTATTTAACTTCTATGCAGAGTACATCATGAGAAACGCTGGGCTGGAAGAAACACAAGCTGGAATCAAGATTGCTGGGAGAAATATCAATAACCTCAGATATGCAGATGACACCACCCTTATGGCAGAAAGTGAAGAGGAACTAAAAAGCCTCTTGATGAAAGTGAAAGAGGAGAGTGAAAAAGTTGACTTAAAGCTCAACATTCAGAAAACAAAGATCATGGCGTCTGGTCCCATCACTTCATGGGAAATAGATGGGGAAACAGAGGAAACAGTGTCAGACTTTATTTTTCTGGGCTCCAAAATCACTACAGATGGTGACGGCAGCCATGAAATTAAAAGACGCTTACTCCTTGGAAGGAAAGTTATGACCAACCTAGATAGCATATTCAAAAGCAGAGACATGACTTTGCCAACAAAGGTTCGTCTAGTCAAGGCTATGGTCTTTCCTGTGGTCATGTATGGATGTGAGAGCTGGACTGTGAAGAAGGCTGAGTGCCAAAGAATTGATGCTTTCGAACTGTGGTGTTGGAGAAGACTCTTGAGAGTCCCTTGGACCGCAAGGAGATCCAACCAGTCCATTCTGAAGGAGATCAGCCCTGGGATTTCTTTGGAAGGAATGTTGCTAAAGCTGAAACTCCAGTACTTTGGCCACCTCATGGGAAGAGCTGACTCATTGGAAAAGACTCTGATGCTGGGAGGGATTGGGGGCAAGAGAAGAAGGGGACGACAGAGGATGAGATGGCTGGATGGCATCACTGACTCGATGGATGTGAGTCTGAGTGACCTACGGGAGTTGGTGATGGACAGGGAGGCCTGGCGTGCTACAATTCATGGGGTTGCAAAGAGTCGGACACAACTGAGCAACTCATCTGATCTGATCTGAAACTCTGACTGTGAGCAGCCCAGCCAAGTGATGCCCCAGATGGACACATGTTCAAAACTTCAGCTTCCCTTGAGAAGCTCCTAAACCATCTGTGGGGAAGGACCAGCGGTCTTCTGTTTGCTTGTCTGTTTTAAATTTTCAGTTGATCATGCAGTTCTTCTAAAAAGTTCAGTTAAAAAAGGGACTTCTGCAGACATAGAGAACAGAACTTGTGGGCACAGCAGGAGAAGGAGAGGGGGAATGGATTGCAAGAGTAGCACTGAGACATATGCATGACTGTACGTGAGATAGACGGCCGGGGGAATTTACTCTGTGAGGCAGGGAGCTCAGACCCGGGGCTCAGTGACAATCTGGGGGGGGGATGGGGTGGGAGGGGGGAGGGAGGTTCAAGAAGGAGGGGACATATGTGTACCTATGGCTGATTCATGTTGATGTATGGCAGAAACCAACACAATATTATAAAGCAATAATTCTCCAATGAAAAATAATATATTTAAAGAAGGGATTCCTAGAGCAATAAAATTAACCAAGACATATACAATACAATTGGGACAAAATACACGCCTCCATTAAAGAGGACTTAGAAATCTTTCACGGGCAATCCCACTCCTTACGGATGAAACAAGTGCCCTGCTCACAGCCACACCACTCCTCAGTAGCCCATGGCCCTGGCTAACCTCTGCTTCTCACCCTTGCATCTCTCAACAGGACAGGACCACACGAAGATGAGGCAAATGAGGCTCTTGCCCTGGGTGTGAAATTTAAGGAGGTGCCCCCAAATCAGTCATGAAGATAAACAATATTTCAATGCAGTAATTTTTTTTAATAGGCAAGGCTATGCTGTGATAACCAATAATTACAAAAATCTCAATGACCCTATGAACTGTAGTCCACAAGGCTCTTCTGTCCATGGACTTCTCCAGGCACGAATATTGAGTGGATAGCCATTCCCTTCTCCAGGGGATCTTCCCAACCCTAGAGAAGGGGTCGAACCTGGGTCTCCTGCATTAAAGGCAGATTCTTTACTGTGTGAACCAGCAGGAAAGCCTACAAAATCTCAGTGGTTTAATCCAACTGACTCAAGTCCAGTGTAAGCTGAGTTGCCCTCCTCTCTCTTACACGGAACATGTGGCCTCTAAGATCACGGCAGGAGGGAAAAGGGAAATGGGGGAGACATACTAACTGTTCACTGCTTGACCCAGTAGTAAGACTTCTAATTCCACCTATACTTCTTTGGCCAGAATTAATTACATACTCCTACCCCAACTGCTAGTGCATTAGAAAATGTAGATAATCACATCTATTATGTAGATAATCATAGATATTTGGTGACCACTAAGAGTCTCTCCTTGATTTTGGGGGGAATATTATATCTATGAACTTCATCTTATACCTCCCCCCAAGTCAGAATTTTACATAAAGACGGGATCATTAACAGTGCTCAGCTGAGCAATACTGGACCCTATGGCAAAAGGTAAAATCAGTAATGCTGCCTTTACATAAAATGTTTCTCTTTGGCTCAGCATACATTTGATTACATTAATTCTGCAAAGGGAGTCATAGGTCAGGGTGTTCAGAAACAGCTGATATCAGGGTCATTACAGAGAGGCTGTGGTTTAGGCATGTCACATTCAGCTACCGGCTAAAACAACTTTGCAGCCAGGTGAAGGAGAGACGGGGCTCCAGGAGGCACCCTAACACAAAGCAACCACTGAGCTCCCTCCATTCTGTGTATGATTGATAGAATTTATGATTGATTGTACATTCTCACTGATTGGAAGACGTATGATCAATTTATTAATTGCTTTTCAGAAGAAGAAGAAAAAAAACCAGGTAAGGGACTTTCCGGGTCGTCCAGTGGTTAAGACTCCACCTTGCAACGCAGGGTACTCGGGTTTGATCCCTGGTTGGGTAACTAAGATCCAACACGCTGTGTGGGAACGACTGAGGCCGTGAGCCTCAAGCAGAGAAGCCCACAGGCTGCAACGGAGAAAGATCCTGCCTGTCAAAACTTAGACCTGCTGCTGCTGCTGCCAAGTCGCTTCAGTCGTGTCCGACTCTGTGCGACCCCATAGACGGCAGCCCACCAGGCTGCCCCGTCCCTGGGATTCTCCAGGCAAGAACACTGGAGTGGGTTGCCATTTCCTTCTCCAATGCATAAAAGTGAAAAGTGAAAGTGAAGTCGCCCAGTCGTGTCCGACTCCCAGCGACCCCATGGACTGCGGCCCACCAGGGTCCTCCATCCATGGGATTTTCCAGGCAAGAGTACTGGGGTGGGGTGCCATTGCCTTCCCCGAACTTAGACCTGATATAGCCCCAAATAAATGAACACGTGTTTTTAAAATGACTGGTAAGCGTCTCTGACACCATCTATAAGAAATGCCCAGGGACATTCCTGGTGGCAGAGTGGATAAGAACCCACCTGCCAATGAAGGGGGCATGGGTTCCATCCCTGGTCCAGGAAGATCGCACATGCCCTGAAGCAACTAAGCAGGAGAGCCACAACTACTGAGCCTACATGCCCAAAGGGGATGCTCTGCAACAAGAGAAGCCACCACAATGAGAAGCCCCTTATACCACAACGAAGAGTAGCCCCCACCCTAACCTGATAGAACTACAGAAGTGAGAGTTGGGCCATAAAGAAAACTGAGCGCCAAAGAATTGATGCTCTTGAACTGTGGTGTGGGAGAAGACTCTTCAGAGTCTTGAGAGGAGATCCAACCAGTCCATCCTAAAGGAGATCAGTCCTGAGTGTTCATTGGAAGGACTGATGCTGAAGCTGAAGCTCCAGTACTTTGGCCACCTGATATGAAGAACTGACTCAGTGGAAAAGACCCTGATGCTGGGAAAGACTGAAGGCAGGAGGAGAAGGGGACAACAGAGGATGAGATAGTTGGATGGCATCACTGACTCAATGGACATGAATTTGACTAAGCTCCGGGAGTTGATGATGGACAGGGAAGCCTGGAGTGCTGCAGTCCGCGGGGTCGCAAAGAGTCAGACACAACTGAGCAACTGAACTGAACAGATAGCCCAGGCAAAGTAACCAAGACCCAGTGCGGCCAAAAGTAAAGCAAATAAAAAATAATAATAAAAAAACAAACCCAGATTGAAAACAAAAAAAAATTAACATGTGGAACAACAACAAAAATAAGGTGGGGGGAGTCTTAAAATGTAGGCAATACAGTAAAATGTTTTAAAATTCCCAGGCAGAAAAGTCTACACTCCAACCAAACTCAGAGAGCAAATGAATTTTATTAATGAGTGATGGGGCGAGCCCATGGACTAGCCCAACAGACTCCTCTGTCCATGGGATTCTTCAGGCAAGAACCCTGGAGTGGGTTGCCATGCCCTCCTCCAGGGGGTCTTCCCGACCCAAGGACTGAACCTGCAGCTCCTGCGTTGCAGGTGGGTGTTTTTAGCGCGGATCCAGCCTGAAGCCCAGAAACGCTGGGGCATATTTACTCAAATCAACAGGCAAAAGTACCTATTCTAACAATCCCAGCACAGCCCATTTAACCATGACAGGCCTCAAGCAAAATGCTCGGTGTGAGAAATAACAGGGCAGCGTCCTCACTCTGAATGGATCCCAGGAGGGCGCTCCCCAAGGCTCCCTGACTTCCGTCCTGCCCCTCCTTCTCTCCTTCCAAAACCAGTTCTCAGCAAATGGAGTCATTCGCTTGCCTTGGCCAAGTATTACTGTTGACAGGGATTAAAATATTAAACTGAAGAGACGGAATTTAAATGACAACTGGAGAGTCACTCTGCATGGGTCCGGGAGGGCTTTATACCACATCAGGTACGCTGAAGGCCCACCCTTGTCTCTTTCTAAACGCTTCCAGCGTTTAGTGGAATAAGGCAGTCATCTCCCCGAGTCTCCGGAAATCCTCCCCCCTCCCAGCCAGCCAGTCAGTCAGAACAAGGTCAAAGCGAGAAACTCCACACCTGATGGCCAAGTGGCTTTTGAACTCAGGTGCCGTTCCCTCCAGTGCACTGCAACCTTCTGTCCAGAAAGCTCCCCAGGTGAAGCTAGTGGTAAAGAACCCGCTTCCCAGTACCGGAGACACTAAAGACGCGAGTTTGATCCCTGGGTGGGGAAGATCCCCTGGAGAAGGGAAAGGCAACCTACCCACTCCTGTATTCTTGATTGGAATGGCCCATGGACAGAGGAGCCTGGGTGGCTACAGTCCATGAGGTCACAAGGAGTTAGACACGACTGAAACCACTTAGCAGCGGCAGCAGTCCGGAAAGCACGGCTCTGGGACGGAAAGGTCTTCAGCGCCCTCGGTCCACTCTGGACTGGAGAGCCAGGAGGGGAAGGAACCCTCCAGAATGTCTGAACCAGGCACCAGCCGGACTGTGGGGGATTTCACACACGCGGAGGAACTCGGACTGGAGAGGGAAGCCGGAAAGACAGGCTGGAGGAGGGTGTCTTGCGGCTGGGTGGGCGGCACGGCCTGGGGGCGCGTCCCTGAAGCGGGCTCACCTTCCTTACCGGGGGAGACCTCTGCGACCCTCCGCACCTGGACAGGAGGGAAGGCCATCTCCTCACGGCCCCCAGGGCGTCCCCAAAGCGACCTGCGTCCTCACATCACTGATGGCGGGGGAGCAGGAGAGCTGACGTCAGCGTTCAAGCGCTCGAGTGACTTTGGGGGGCCACCCTGTTCTCAGAGCCGCGAGCAGCAGGGCAGGCGACTCTCTAACGAGGACTCGCCCCACTTCCAGCCGGGGTGGGGGAAGCGTCCGGGTTGCACACCCGGCCGGCCCGGGGCTACGCTCGCGGCTGAGACCGAGGCAGCACGTGGGGGCCTCGCCCTGGGTTTCCAGCCCTCGGCCCCCACCATTTCCTCCGCTGTCTTAGCAACCCCGCGTGCCCCGCGGCGCCGGCCTGCACACTCCGCGCCCGACCCTTACCGCGGGTCCCTGGGTGAACCTGAAACAGCCGGGCGGGGTGGGGTACGGGGCGGGGTGGGGGTGGTGGCGGCGGTGAAAACCCTCACTCCGCCCGCAACCCCGGGTCTCACCTGCCCGGTGCGATCTCAGCGCGCACGCCGGCGGGCAGGGCCCCGGGGCCGCGGTTTTCCAGACCCACTTGCGGGTCAACGCGCATCCCACCAAAACCCCCGTGCTTCCGCCGCTGCCGGGTCTGCGGGGCACCGGGCGCGTGTGCGTGTTTCACGGTGCGTGTGGCGGGAGGGTCAGACATTTATGAGCGACATGGTGGCGGGGGGGGTCTCCCGGGGTCTGACACCTGTCCCGGAGCTGGTCCCGCGCCGCCGCGGCCGAAGGGGACCGCAGCCCCCCGGGCGACAGCGCGCGGCGGCGAGGGGAGCGCGCGGCACGCCGTGTACTTCCTGTTTGAGGCGCGCCGCCGTCCACCTCCCCTCGCCGCCCGCCTGCGTCTGGGCAGGCCCGGCCCTTCGCGTAGCCCCCGGCCCAGGCGCCCTGGAGCAGCGGCGGCGGGGGGACGGAGCGGGTGCCGAGGCCTCCGCTCCCCGTGAGGCTCCCGCGCGCTCTCCGGCCCGCCGCCAGCAGCCGCGCTCGCCGCCGCGCCTCGGTCCAATTGCGCAGAGTCTCCGCGTTTGCACCTCCTCTTCCCCTCCTCCTCCTCCCTCCCTCGCCCAGAAAGGAGGACGGACCTCGCTCCAGGCTGCGGGCTGGTTTATTCTGCGGCCGAGGCTCACGTTAATACACACAGCGTCTCGTTCTCGCCAGATCTTCCGCTCAGGCGCAGGCAATAGGAGGGCTGCTTCTCAAAGTGTTGAACTGCACCTGCCTGTCCGATTACCTTTGGGAATCGGGGAGTGGCGGGGAGCCGGGAGGGTGGGAAATGTTGCCTCGCCTTGCCAAAGGAAGAAAACTTTGTCACTCGGAGGGAGCTCGCTGCCACGCGTAGCCCCGAACCAGGACAGCCTCGGGCTTCGGTTCTGCCTCGGACGATCCCGTAGGAGGAAGCGGACACGTGAACCCGGCGCTCCCGCCGACCGCCACCCCCGGCGGGCCCGAGGTCCCTGCCCCACCTCCCTCCCGCGGAAGTCCCCACGCGGTGTCTTCAGGCGGGAGGGGACAGTAAACAGCGCCCGCGGCCGACGGCAGGGGCCGGGCACGGGGAAGGAGAGGACCGAATTCCAGGAACGGGTCACCCGGAATTAACTTCGGCTTAAAGTTATGGGAAGCGCGGCCATGGACACCAAGAAGAAGAAAGATGTATGCAGCCCCGGCGGGAGCGGCGGCAAGAAAAACAGCAGCCAGAAGCGGCGTTCGCTGCGGGTGCACATTCCGGTGAGTCCGGCCCCGCGGGGCCTCCCACTCGCCGCCCCCCGCGGCGCTCCGAACCGGCGCGGAAGCGGTTAACGCGGGCTGCCCCGCCGCCGTGCGCGCCCCTCCTGCCGCTCCGGGGACGGCTGACGGCGCGGGGCCGAGCTGCGCCGCCCGGCCCAGGCTCCGTCTCCCGCCCCGCCCGAGTGCCACCGGGGCCCGGCGACCCACCGTCTGTGGCGTGGCGGGCTGGGCGTAGTCCGGGATCCCGCCCGGTGCGGGTGCGGGGGGCGGTGCGTAGGCTTGTTTTTGTTGAAGGAGGACCGTGTGGACTGCACTCCGGGGAGGTGGAGCCGTGCGCCGCGGCTGGGGACGGACGGGAGGGGCAGTGGGTGGGGACAGCGGGGAATGGGGGCGGCAGCTGTGTGTAGCTGCGCGCTCAAACTGACCCCCCAACCCCGCTCCCCAGCACCCCGCTCCTCAGCTTTCCTCGGGTGTCTGTGGGCCCGGGGTGGGAGGCTCCTCTGCAGCCGGCCCCTGGGTCTGACCCTGGGAGCACATTTCAGGCATTTGGGGTCTCCGGATCCCCTAAGGCGTGCGGGGCCCTCGCGAACTTCAGCCCTGGCCACGCTGGCCTCTGGACCGGACTTTGGCGACATCGATCGGTCTGCAGCTTGACTTTGTCCAGCTGGAGGGCGTGGCGGGCAGGGGTCGAGCGCCCACCCTGCAGTTTGCTTGACCGTGGCCCCCCGCAGCCTTCCTTAGCCACTCCGTGGGTTGGTGGAGGGGGGTTGGTCTGATGCTGAGCCCTACAGCCCTTACCTGCACCCGAAGGAAGCTCCCAGCTGGGTCACACCCCCAGCCTTCACTAACCGAGTACACGTGTGTCCAAACACACACACAAGAGAACTCCGTGGAGAATGTAATTTTGATGATGGGTGACCGGTCTTGGGCACAGATGCCGGTGGTACCATCCGCCCAGAGCTGCCTCCGACCTCACCTTGTTACAGACACCTCCCGAAAGCTAATCCTTTCTGACGGCCGCCAGCGAGGAGCGGGGAGGGGGCGGGTGGGGTGCTGCCTGGCCAAGCATTTTCTGCTGTGAACTCTCTTAGGCACTTGACTAAGATGTTTGTCGACTGCGCTTCCTTCCCAGTCCTCTGTGCAAACACTGGCCAGGAAGGTCAGGTACTGGGGGAGCCCCAGACATCTGATGGGTACTTCGGGGAGCAGCCCCAAGTTGGGACAGGTGGCCAGCCCTCCCTGGCAAGAGAGAACTCAGGGAGCAGGTGACTGGGGCCGGAGCTTGCAGTGTGACCACCAGGGTGGTGACCCAAGCTTGCGGGAATAAACATGCCTTTGAATAAATAAACATCCTATTTGAAAATGAGATAGTCCTGTTTACATTCCTAACGTGAGATATTTTGAGCCATATTTGTAAATGGAAAGTTAGACACCAGTAGGCGAAGCTTCCCTCTGGTAGTTTCACTTGACTGAGCCATTTAACCATGCAGCTTCTCCTGTTTGTCAAACAGATAATAACTCTGCTTTGCCCCCCTTTCAAGTCTGTTGATATAAAAATAAATCACGGGAAAGCTCGTACCAGTGCAAACTGTTATATGAATGTGTGGCTATTACACTTACATCAGAGCATCTACTTTAAAAGAGAGAGAAAAGAAAATGAGCCTGCCTAGTGCCCAGGCTACGCAGATCCTATTCAGGGTGATAGGTGAGGCTGGTCTCAAATGGGAACACGTGTGGGGGGTACACTCCGGAGAGGTGGAGGGCAAAACCCAGAACCTGGAAAAGGACCGTGCGGCCAAGGTGTGACGGCAGAAAAGCCATGATATAGTTGGAACGCTCTCACCAGCCCTCCTGCTGCTGGTGATGGCTTTGGCTGCTTTAGCCATTGTTCTCGGCCCGAGGCAGCCCTTACAGAAAGAACCGTTCACTCAGTTATTCCACGACACGTGTGCTGCGCTTGATGGTGAGATCCAGGGGGAAAGGAGAGGGCCTCTGTCTCTGCTCTCACAGGGCCTGCATTTGCTGTGTGTTTAGGGGCAGGGGAAGCCAAGAGGGTGTTGTCACTAACCAACTAGTAATTACCTGTGGGTCCCTGTGCTGGGCTGGGTGAGAGTTACACGCTAGCTAGGAAAATGTGGCATTCAGACAGATGTTTGCAGATGACCCGAGGGTACAGGTTGACCAGTGCAGGCCGTACCTGCTTTCAGAGGGGAGAGAAGGGAGAGATGGCAGGGCATGGACGTGTTCAGAGAGACACTGCACCCAGAGGTGGTAGGCAGGACAGAGATGTGTCAGGGGCATGGTGGGGGATCACTCCTGCCAGGGAACCAACTTGAGACCCCCTCTGGAGTCGGAGAGTGTGAGGCTGTTTCCAGACTCAGCAAAGGGCCTGTTTTCATGGACGAAAGGGTTGGAGAAATCAGGGTAATTGGAAATACGTCAAGGTCAGATCAAGGAGAGCCTTGAATTGGCCTTAGAAGATTTAGCAAGTAGAAATACTAAGTGCCCAGTTAAATTAGAATTTTAAACAATGAACAACTTCTTAGTATATGAATGTGCCGGGCGCCATTTGGGATAAACTTATACTGAAAGAAAAAGTGTCTGTTGTTACCCGAAATCCCACTTTAACTGGCCTCCTGTCTCTTCTTTGGGAGTCCTTCCTGGGAGTTAGGCCCAGGAATGAGGATGCCCCCCGGAGCCTTTGGGAAGCGGTAGATGCGATGGGTGTCCTTCCTGTTGTGCTCAGAGCCCACCCAGGGTTCCTGCAGCCTTGCTGGACAGCTCCGCTCCATACCAGGGCTGTTCACTGTGTCTCTCTGCTCCTCAAGGAGGCCTCTGGAATAGTGGCAGCTTGCTCAGCCTGAGTAGGCTGGCGTGGGAATGCCAGGGTTGGGATTATGCCCTAAAGGGGCAGCCCTCACCAAGGAGGAATACAGGTGGGGGGAGAGGTTCTACCATGGGTTCTGTGGAGGCCTCCGAGGGTCCCAGCAGGACCCAGCCCCAGATGCCCAGAGTGGTGGACCAATCAGTCATTCACACATTCTTTCTGTCTGGCCTGACTTCCTTGCCTCACCTCCCCCGCTCCCTGGGATAAACTACTGAATCCAAGTCATTGTCTCACTGTTTTGAGGGGGAATTTCAAGTCAGAGTCTTCCCTGGTGGCTCAGATGGTAAAGCGTCTGCCTGCAATGCAGGAGACCCAGGTTCGATCCCTGGGTTGGGAAGATCCCCTGGAGAAGGAAATGGTAACCCACTCCAGTACTCTTGCCTGAAAAATTCCACGGACAGAGGAGCCTGGCGGGCTATGGTCCATGCGGTCGCAAAGAGCTGGACATGACTTCACTTTCACTTTACTTTCACTTCACTTACTTTAAGAAGCAATTAAAAGTGATGCCAACAACACTTCGTGGCGTACAGTTGTGGAGACTGGGCTGGTGTCAAGGGAAGCAATCAAATGCTTGGGTAAAAAACCCAGAGATCGGCATTTGAGAGCTTGAACTGTAGTGATGATGAAAGAAAACGGACAGAGGCAAGATGGAAGATGGTCAGCTGTGGTGTCTGACGGATGGCAAGGGACTGAGCTGGCCTTAGGATTGCAGGATGTTTGGTGTCAGGAGGTGGTTCTTGGGGGAAGATTGTGAGTCTGTCACAGCCCAGGTGGCCTTGAGCAGTGGATCAAAGGGCCTCACTTCTGCCCCCTCCCCCAACAGCTGGTGGGCATCGGTGCTCATTTCCCAGGACGCTCGGGATTCTAAAGAGCGGCTCCCGGAAGATACCCTGGCTCTGGCAGTCCAGTGGTGGGCTCATTTGGTGGCGACCAGTGACACTCACTGTGATGAAGCCTTCTGGGACCTCTCGTGTCCAAAGCAGCTGGTCTTTTTTTCTGAAATGGACACAACTAGACTAAGTCTCCAGCCTCACATCTGATGCATAAACAGAACTATGGCCAAGGATGTTGGGGGAGATCATTGCAAACCTCCATCCTAGGCTCTTTAATCTAGATCTTTCTTTTTAATTTTTTACTTTGTAATTTTTTTTTTTTTTGGCTGCACTGGGTCTTCGTGGCTGCACTCAGGCTTTCTCTGGTTATGGTCAGTGGGGGCTTCTCTGGTTGGGGAGCACAGACTCTCGGGCGTGTGAGCACAGTCGTTGCAGCTCGTGGGCTCAGTAGTCGTGGCTTCCGGGCTTAGTTGCTCTGAGGCACGTGGGTTCTTCCCGGCCCAGGTATTGAACCCGTGTCCCCTGCATTGGCAGGTGGATTCTTAACTACTGGACCGCCAGGGAAGTCTTTTAATCTAGATTCTTAACCACCTTTTACCCTGCCCTCCCGCCAGCAGCATAGCACCTGCTGTGCCCTGAGATACTGGAAAAGAGGCATCAACTTTAGGGGATATACTAAGGGCTTAGGTGACAGTGGGTAGTGGAGACCCACAGTTACTAACTAAAGTCATTCATTAACTGAATTCTACTGAAGGGAGAATGGCCCTTGGGCCTGATGGAGGATGTCGTCTTGCTTGGTTTCAGGCTCAGGGTGGGTCACCTTTGGGGGACACCCTCTTAGATCTTGTCCGGGGGAAAGGGAGGGAGGGAGAGGGGAGAGGAACGCCTGCGTGCAGGCTCCTCTGGGGCTGCCCCAGGCCTTTAAAAGTAGCAGGACAAGCGTACCGTTCAGAGTCGTGGTGTGCTGGCACCTCGCCTGGGTTCTCGTTCCTCCGCCTTCATCCCTAATGGAAGGCAGGAGCAGTCATCCAGGTGGTGGGAATGCTTTTAGAAAAGAGCTCATTAGAAGCCTAGCTGTGCCTGGCGACCCGCCAGAACCCTCTGCCTGAGCAGCCATTGCTGGGAGTTAGCATGTGCTTTCTGCCTTTCTGTCCGAGAAAAAGAATGTGCCCTGTTAGCGTGCAGCCTTACTGTAAGTGGTGACCGCTGGCTGTCTCTTTGACCATCTTGTGGGACTCTGGGACTGTTCACAAGCCAATGATGGGGCAGGCAGTCGGGGGGCAGGGAGGACTTTGGAGAGAAGGATCCACGTGGGGGCCCGTAGGGACACGGAAGCAGCTGGGGGAGGTCAGCCTCCATCCCAGGCAGTGGTCCAATACTTACTTCTGCCAGAGTGCCCAGCCCCTGCTTCTCCTGGGCGAGGGGCAGCAGAAATCCTTGTCAGTCCCCGGAGACAGCCTAGAAATAGAGCCAGGAGCAGCTGCCTGTCCTCGGAGGTCATGGAGACCCAGCGTGGTTTGGGCCGGTCGCTGGGGGACGTCTTTGCTTGTGATGTCTCCCGAGGGAAGCCTCGCGCTGCCTGAAGCCCAGTGCCCTTCACCCTGTAGATGGGCCTGGGACCAGTAGCCTCCATCCAGCCAGATCCGCTCTTCTGGGCAGGGCTTGAAGGAGGGGGCCCCGCCCGGGACCGGGAGCTGCCTTCTGCCCTCTGTAGGACTGCTCACTGCCCACCCCGCCACTGGAACTTCCTGGACTAAAGCCTCAGGGGAGGGAAAGCAGGTGCCATGCGGCAAGGTGCGGGTGTGTGTCATCTTTGGCCTTGACCTTGGTTGGCGTGTACCACCTTGAGCAAGACACGGGTTAGGGTTTAGGACTGTTTTTCAAAGTGCAGCTCACGGACCAGCCTAAGTCGATCCACCCAGCGTTTGCTTAAAATGTACAATCCTAGGTCTCAGTCCAGAACTGCTGAATCAGCATCTCTAGGGCGTGGGACCTGTGGTTCTTTGTTTCTGAGAAGTTTTCTGGGTGACTCTCAGGCCTCCAGGGATTTAACAAAGAATTGCTTTCCAGCTTCCTCAGTGTGTGGGCTCTGACTCTTGTGTGTGCTCAGTCGTGTCTGACTTTTCTGCGACCCTTTGAACTGTAGCCAGACTCCTCTGTCCATGGGATTTCCTAGGCAAGAGTCCTGGGGTAGCTTGCCATTTTCTTCTCCGGGTGAGTCTTCCTGACCCAGGGGTTGAATCCACATCTCCTGCATCTCTTGCACTTGGCAGGCATATTCTTTACCACTTGAGCTACCGGGGAAGCCCCCTACCCCGTGTTATTCTTTCTATCAGTCTGTCCATCGCCCCATCTAAGTATCCGTGTATCTCTCCATCCTCTCTCTAGTATCTGCACTCTTCCACCTGCCGTTGAGAAGAGAGACTCTCAGCTGCTGACGGTAGAACAAAGGCAGAGTAGTTCTGGCTCCCAGATAAAGATGAGTGTCCAGACAGGCCCCCAGCCCGCGTAACTGGTGGTGGTCCAGCCTCTTAGACCTCACTGCATTGTTTCTTGACTCCGTGCTTCAGTGGCTTGATGCATTTTGGGCACCCTGAACACAGGCTCTTACAGGGCCCAGAGCTTGATATCGGGACCGGAGGAGGCAGAGGAGCCAACAGTGGAGTGCCCGGAACTGTTCTGTGGCTCCGGGGTTTATGAACGAGGCCTGATGTCTCTCTGCAGCTCGCAGGGTATGAGCTGGACTGACCGCAGGGTGGGCTTCATGTAGCAGGTCAGCTGAATGCACAGTTAAGCACAGTCCAACTCTGGGCCTGTGAGGGGGAACGGGTAGGCAGAGAGTGGATATAGGGGTACCCTTCCTTGAAGAGTCCACCCTACAGACTATGCACGGACCTCCATGGACCAGCTCACCTAGTGACCTAAGCTGAGCACGAAACACATGGATTTGAAGAATCACACATCCAGTGACTCACAGGCTGGATTCCCTGTCTCATCTTCTTGTCCCCACTTTACAGCTTGTCCCCAGCTGAGAACAGGGCAGCCCCCGTCCCATGGTTGGTGACCCTATCGTCAGGTCTAGCCTCTGCTGCCCTGGGCCCACTCTTTCCTAGCACTTGTCTGTGGAAGGTTCAAGATCCTTGTGTAAACTGGGCTCTGAACACTGCCTCATGGCCTCATGATAAATGCGATCATTGATATCCTGGGTCATTATTGTGCCAAAAGGACATCGCTAGTCCTGAGGTTCCAGCAACAGCAGCCCCGCACACGCGTGTTCAGTGCTGTCTTTCCACACATCATAAACTTCATCTGGTTCTCAGTGCTTCACCGGTATCTTTCCCTGCCTGTTTCGTCCTCCAGTAAAAATCTAACAAAACTGTCTTCTATTACTGATCTGCCCCCAGGGGTTTCCCTTTTGACCCAAGTCTGACTCCAGAAAAACTGGAAGCACGTCTTCACTTGCCAAGGGCTTTTCACCTGCTCAGACTTCATTTTCTTTAACTTCAGCACATCAGCTTGTGTCTTCTGAAACCATCCAGACACGTAAATGTGCTCTTCGATGATGCTGTTTTTTTATTTTTTGGGGGGTTTTTTGATGTTCATTTATTTGGCTGCCTCGAATCTTCGTTGAGGCATGTGGGATCTCGTTGCAGCAGGCAGGATCTTTTGATGTGGGGCACAGCCTCCAGTTGTGGCACGGCGGCGCCTCGGTCATTGTCATCTCTTGGGCTTAGTTGCCCCGAGGCATGTGGGGTCTTCGTTCCCTGACCAGGGATCAGTCGCGCGTCCCCTGCGTTTAAAGGCAGATTCTTAAACCACTCGGCCACCAGAGAAGCCCCGGGTGATGCTGTTTCTTGACTGTCTGTTTTTCTTCTACTTTTCCCGTCTTGATATACTCTCAGCTCACTGCCAGCGATGTCTGTTTCTGGGCACTATTTCACTATTATGGGGTTACTCAGGTCACCCAACAGGCCATAGACCCTGGAAGAGCTGGGTTAGAATCTGGGTTAGAATCTGGCCTGCCTTCCCCATTCTCCCCCATCCACTACCCCCACTCTGACCCAGAACAGTGGGTATCATCACATGTGAACGCCAGTGACTCCCACCTCTTTCCAGACGGTGGCCCAGCCCATCTTGATATCCCCGGACAGCAAACCAAATGTCAGCCTGTGGTCAAAGGCTTTAAGATAAGGGACAGACAGTGGCCAGTGCAGTGCTGAGCACCCGAGGTGAAGAAGTCCTTCATTTGCTTGTGTCAACTGTGACCTTGCTGTTAGATGGCGAGGGAGTCACAGGGGAGAGAGAGCCCGGCGTCAGAACGGTTAACCCCAATCTCACTCATCTCTTTCTTCCTCTGCCTGCTTTGAAAATGATTTGATCCGCATCCTTCCCTTCCTGTTGACAGGAAGCCCTTCTCCGCCAGCTCACGGCTTGTCACACACGCATCAGATATTATCCGGGCTTTGGGGCCTCGTGCCAGAGCCTCTGTGTGTTGATATACTCTGACCTGGCAGCGAAGTCGCTGATGAATGGACAACAAAGACCACTTTGCTCTGGGTCACCCCAGGGGTCCAGCCTTTTTTCCAGGCGGCTGAGGCCAGGTCCTGGCTGTGGGAGCCGTGCAGCCCTGCCCACCTTCTGCAGGGACCCGGCGGGGGCTCAGTGCAGAGCTGGGCAGTTGGCCCTGGAGTCCTCACTGGTGCTGGGGGCAGGGGACAGAAGGAAGGATATGACAGGGCAGGAATTTTAGGATGGGGGGCCAGCTTCTCATTTTGAAGGAAATGGGGCGCTAGGTTGCTGGGAGCGTGTTTACAGCTGGGCACCTGTAGAGCTGGACCTGGGAAACCCGTGAGCCCATTTCTGTCTGTTTCCCAGGTCCCGTGCTAGGCGTGGAGAATACAGAGCTGAACGGGATCATGGCTGACTTGTGTCTCCTGAAAGATGCTGTAATCCTAACCTCTGGTAGCGGTGACTGTGACCTGATTTGGAAGTAGGGTCTCTGCAAATGGAATGGCCAAGTTAAGCTGAGATCAGTACGACTGGCGTCCTTATAAAAAAAGAGGGAAATGTGGATACAGAGGGGCTTGCCCAGGTGGCGATAGTGGTCAAAGCAGGAGACATAAGAGACGCAAGTTCGACCCCTGGGTTGGGAAGATCCCCTGGAGGAGGAAATGGCAACCCACTCCAGTATTCTTGCCTAGGATAATCCCATGGACAAGAGGAGCCTGGCGGGCTACGGTCCATGGGGTCGCAGGGATTTGGACATGACTGAAGCAACTTAGCACGTGGATACAGAGACACAGAAGGGATCATGGGAAGACAAAGCGGAGGTTACAGAGATGCTGTCATATGCCAAGGATCTCTGGGGCTACCAGGGACAGAAGGAGCAAGGGAGAGCCCTCCCCTGGGGTTCTGCGGGAGTGTGGCACTGCCCACACCTTGATTTCAGGCTCTGGCCTCTGGAACGGAGAGAGAGTTTCTGTAGTTTTAAATGCACATTGTTTGGGGATTTCCCTGGCGGTCCAGTGGTTGAGTTTGCCTTCCAAAACAGGGGTGCGGGTTCCATCCCTGGTCGTAGAGGTAAGCTCCCACAGGCCTCATGGCTGAAAACCCAAAATGTAAAACAAACAGTGTTGTAATAAATTCAGTAAAGACTTAAAAAGTGGTCCACGTCCAAAAAAAAAACCTTTTAAAAAAAGTTAAGTAGGCTTTAAAAAGACACCCACCGTTTGTTTGTGGTGCATTATGGGGCCCCAGGATCTCACCCAGCAGGGTCCCTGCCTTCACAGCACTGTTGGGGTCAGTGGTCATTGCACGGTCATCCCCGGACATTCTTGTCCACAGGAGATTGTGTAATCAGCACCCTGAAGCGCTTTCTTCCTCCTAGCAATTCGGATGGTCCTCGATGGGTGGTTCCGTTCGTGATCAATATTACTGACAATCAGATAGCCTCTGGGACGACACGTTGTCATCAGATTTAGCAATACTGATGGAGCACTTGCTCAGGATGCCAAGGGTGTGCTTGTATATAAGCTGACTCTGTTTATCTCTGAAATGACCCTGTGAAATACTATCATCATCATTATCAGTGTTATTATCCTTATCACCGAGAAAGCAGATGAGGCTGTCCACAGCACCCACCTGTTCTAGTTCAACCTGCCAAGAAAGCTGTGTTGTGTTTAACTTGAGTTTTTGACGTCCCTGCTTTGCCCTGCCCCCGCCCCACGCTGATGCCCATGAGTGGTCCAGGCAGCCTGGGGTGGGAGGCAAGACTGCCAGGCAGGACAGACCCCAGCCCCACGATGGGCACAGGGAAAAAGAGAGATCTGGTCTGCCTTACACGGGTTTGCCCTTGGGGCTGACCAGGTGTTTATTTGCTCGCTTTTACAGAAGGACTTTGAAGCCTGTGATTTACCCGTCTCATCTCGAAAATAAATAACCTGCCATGTATAATTTCATAGATCTTATTTTGTAGTTCTTTTTCATTTTGTCGTTTTAATAAGAACTGAATATTAGGATAAACAGCAAAGCAGGAATCAAGACATTCTGTGCTGGGTGTTCTGTCAGATGGCTGCAGGGCTTCTTGCCGAGTTACCAGACATTTACCAAAAACCCTCTGGTGCCAGGCACTGGGCAGGGCTGAGAGTAAAACTGTAAGCAGGACGGGCTCAGCCCCCACCTCACAGGCTCAGCGCCTACATGCGGTGCTCCGGGCACAAGTCCCCACACACGCTCACTTTCGCTACCAAATACCCCAAATCACAGTGGCTTAAAACAACAAACATTTATCCTTCTCAAACATACATAAATATATACATAATAATTAATAATGTATGCAATAATCCTAATCGTATTACTATATATTTATATACTATATGTTGTACAGATGTAATTACATAATGTGAAAAGTGAAAGTCGCTCAGTCGTGTCCAGCTCTTTGTGACCCCATGGACTATACAGTCCATAGAATTCTCCGGGACAGAATACTGGAGTGGGTAGCCTTTCCCTTCTCCAGGGGATCTCTGCAACCCGAGGATCAAACCCAGGTCTCCCACATTGCAGGTGGATTCTTTACCAGCTGAGGCACCAGAGAAGCCCAAATACACAATTTAATTATAATTATCAATGGACATGAGTCTGAGTGAACTCCGGGAGATGGTGATGGACAGGGAGGCCTGGCGTGCTGCGATTCATGGGGTCGCAAAGAGTCGGACACGACTGAGCGACTGAACTGAACTGATGGCACATATCATACATTATAACAGTAACAATTAAATATTACTTTATAACATACTTATTACTATATTAAGATCTTAAAGTGTTAGTTGCTCAGTCTTGTCCGACTCTTTGTGACCCCCGTGGACTGTAGCCCGCCAGGCTTCTCTGTCCATGGAATTCTCCAGGCAAGAATCCTGGAGTAGGTTCCATTTCCTTCTCCAGGGGATCTTCCCGACCCAGGGATTGAACTCAGCTCTCCTGCGTGGCAGGCAGATTTTTTTACTTCCTGAGCCACCAGGGAAGCCCAAGATCTTAAACAGGTTGATGTGTAATAGTATTATTGTTTAATAACATATTAATTGTACAATTGCTGCTGCTACTGCTGCTAAGTCACTTCAGTCGTGTCCGACTCTGTGTGACCCCATAGACGGCAGCCCACCAGGCTCCCCCGTCCCTGGGATTCTCCAGGCAAGAACCACTTGAGTGGGTTGCTATTTCCTTCTCCAGTACATGAAAGTGAAAAGTGAAAGTGAAGTCGCTCAGTCGTGTCCGACCCTCAGCGACCCCATGGACTGCAGCCTTCCAGGCTCCTCCGTCCACGGGATTTTCCAGGCAGGAGTACTGGAGTGGGGTGCCATCGCATGATATTCTGTGTCATACATACTACAAAGAGGATTGCAATCTAGGGTCTGCACGTGCTTGAGCACCAGGATCGTATGGAAACTGCTTCATCCCGAGGACAAGTCAGCACTCGGATGATGAGAGAGGGTGAGGAGCCAGGTCCTCCGGAGGCTGGTATTTGATCACTGCCCCCACCAACCTGTTTTCATCGCTAAGGAAAAGTGAGCCTCGGGGGAGCTGCTTTGCCCTTGGGGAGAGGCAGTGCCAGGAGAGCGGAGAGGTAGCTTTTCACCACTTTTCTTTGCTTGTTAGGTGTATTTTGAGATTTCTGAAACGACCTTGGAGCACAGGTAATAGAATATTCTCGGCTCCAAGACAGAGGGAACTGCCCGGGCAGCAGTATCCACCTGGGTTAGAGGAGGAGCCAGGAGGGGAAAATACCCCACCAGGCATGGAAGTGGTCCAGAGCCTGCATGGTGACCCCGGCACAGAGAGGGTGGCAGATTGATGCTGCGGACCACAGAGGAGGCGGGCCCCAGGGTCCCATGCTGGGGTGCAGTGACAGAGCAGCCAGCAGGGTTTTCTCCTGGAGGAATGTCAGCAAGAGAGGCAGCCCTCCGGGCAGGTGGGCACAAGTGGCACAGGTGAGGGTGGGGGGCGCTTCTAGGGAGCCCGGTGCCAACTGCCCGGCCTGCGTGGAGCTCTGCAGGGGTGTCTGCGCCTCGGGGTAAACAGAAAACGTTTTCAAAGCAGCTCTGCTTTGCGCTGGCTCGAGGTGGGCCCGTGGGCAGGGGTGAGCCATCATAGAGTCCTTCCAGCGCAGACCCAGGCTCCAGGCCTGCACTGCCGTCTGCTCTCCTTCTCTGGACGTGGTGACCACAGTCTTCAGGGACGGCTCAGAGCATGGAGGCTGGGTGTGTGGGCACTGCATCTGTGACCGTAATAAAATATGAAGAATGAGGGAAGAAAGAAAGATAGCGCTAACTCGTGTCTGACTCTTGCGATCCCATGAACTTTAGCCCGCCAGGCTCCACCATCCATGGGATTCTCCAGGCCAGAATACTGGAGTGGGTTGCCATTTCCTTCTCCAGGGGATCATCCCAACCCCAGGAATTGAACCCAGGTTTCCCGCATGGCAAGCAGATGCTTTTATCGACTGAGCTACATGGGAAGCCCCAGTAGAATACGAGTTAAAGTCAGATGGAGGCTTCCCTGGTGGTCCAGTGGTAAAGAATCCACCTGCCAATGCAGGGGACCACGGGTTCGATCCCTGGTCTGGAAAGATTCCATGTGCCGCAGAGCAACTAAGCCTGCGCACAGCCTGCGCTCCAGAGTCTGTGAGCCCCAGCTACTGATGTCCATGCTCTGGAACCTGTGCTCTGCGGTGAGAAGCCTGTGCATTGCAGGGAAGAGCAGCCCCCCACTTTCTGCAACTAGAGAAAGCCCGGGCGCAGCAGTGAAAATCCAGCACAGCCAGAAATAAAATAATAAACCTTTATAAAAGTGAACCTAACATTTTAGGTTATGTTCCTTGTTGCATGGTGAGCTACCTCCCGATGATGTCTGCGACCTTCACCTAAAAATTGTTCTCAGCCAGTGCCTCTGTGCTGCTTCTCGCTTTGGTCCTTCCATGACGGGGGAAGGAAAGAAAGCCCATGGGGCAGAGGGAGAAGCTGGACGCTGGAGCAGTCACAGAGGTCTTCAGCTGAGCCCCTCTGGGATGGGGATGGCCCTTCGGGGTTGTCCAGGATCGGGGCCATGCGGGGCCAGACCCTTGTCTCCTTAGCTGGACTGTGTGCTCCTTTGAGAGTGGTGTGCACCTGCGTCTTCATCTCCCAGCCCCAAGGAACCACTCGCACAGGGACACCTCTTCCTTCATGTTGGTGATGATAAACTGCAGACGCCAAACAGCGAAGCCAGAAGGCTGCTGGGAGTGGGTAGTGGGTGCAGATAAGAACCCGGCAAGCTCCATCTGGGGGTCGGGACACCCCCTGGGGGCTTCCGGAGTCTCTCCCACCTCCCCCTGCCGCTCAGCCCCCAGTGGAGTTGCTGGCCCCAGAGGGTGTGTGCTCCCCTGGGTTGGAATGCGACAGCCTTGGAGAAGGTGCTGAGCAGCTGGCCTGCTGGGCTGAACGTGTGTCTGTCCTCATCTCCTTGGGCACCCGCCGCTGAGGCTCGCCTGGGCATTTTGTGCTTCAATTCCAGAGTGTTGGGGGGGCCTTCGGGGCCCCTTGGACTTCAGGTGGAGTCAGGGGGCTGGGCTCCCCCAGCTCATCCCCGCGTGAGGTGGGATCAGGGGTCTGCAGTCATGGCCTTGGGTGCTGTGGGCCACTCTCACGTGAAGTCTGTCTGTGCTTCTGACTGTCACCTCCGCTGTTGCAGGCGTGGGCTGGAGCCCACTGCGGGAAGGAGGGGAGGAGAAGAGCTGGGATAGAGCCCGGAGGCGGGGGCGGGGTGAGAGGGCTGGAGGTGGGACGGAGGAGAGGGGGGGCAGGGGCGGAATAGGGGGAGGAGAGTGGGTTTCTGCAAGTTCTGGTTATGGTCTGTCGCAAATAAGGAAGATTCTCACCTTCCTTTTTCAGCCTGTTTTTGTTGTGGTTGTTTTTTAAAATTTTTATTGGAGTATGTTGTCTTAGTCTCTCAGTTCAGTCGCTCAGTTGTGTCCGACTCTTTGCGACCCCGTGGACTGCAGCACACCAGGCCTCCCTGTCCATCACCAACTCCTAGAGTTTACCCAAACTCATATCCATCGAGTCAGTGATGCCATCCAGCCATCTCATCCTCTGTCGTCCCCTTCTCCTCCCACCTTCTTTGTCCCTGCTGCACAGCAGAGTGAACCAGCTATGCGTATACATATATCCCCTCTGTTTTCGGATTTCCTTCCCATTTAGGTCATCACAGAGCATTGACTGAGTTTCCTGAGCTACACAGGAGGTTCTCATTAGTTACCTATTTTTTATGTCAGTTCAGTTCAGTCACTCAGCCGTGTCCGACTCTTTGCGACCCCGTGGAGTGCAGCACGCCAGGCCTCCCAGTCTATCACCAACTCCTGGAGTTTACTCATGTCCATTGAGTCAGTGATGCCATCCAACCATCTCATCCTCTGTTGTCCCCTTCTGCTTCTGCCTTCAATCTTTCCCAGCATCGGGGTCTTTTCCAAGGAGTCAGCTCTTCACCTCAGATGGCCAAAGTATCAGAGTTTCAGCCTCAGCATCAGTCCTTCCAGTGAGTTTTTTACGTAGTAGTGTGTACATGTCAATCCCAGTCTCCCAATTCATCCCACCCCCTTTCCCCTCTTGGTGTCCGTGTGTTTGTTCTCTACGTCTGTGTCTCTATTTCTGCTTTGCAAATAGCCTTCTCGGTCACACAGAGTGAATTAAGTCAGAAAGAGAGAAAAGCAAATATTGTATAGCAATGCATATACGTGGAACCTAGAAAAATGGTTCAGACGAGCCTGTTGGCCCATGTTTCTGCCTCCTGGTTGCACGGGCCTCTCCTAGAGCTGCTGGACATGCCGGCCTCTGCCTCCTCCCTCCCTCTTGAGGCTGGGGTCTCCTCCCAGGCTGTGCACTGAGCTCTTCTTTAAGGAGGGGCGGAAGCATCTGATGGGGGAGATGGAGCCTCCTCAGGGGCTGGCAGGACCCTCTAGGGGCTAGCATCCCGTGATTTTGTGATGCCTGTGGACACTGCAGGTGCCTGACCTCCGACTGTCCCTCCCAGCCCTCAATGCCAGCAGCAGGGCTGGGGCCCACTGTGGGAGGAGTCTTGGGCCACGTGACAGACAGGGGCATTCCAGCCCCAGCCCCGACGTGGACGAGTCCTGTAAGCCCAGAGTCCCTTCTACTACACGAGATGGCCGCTGTCTAATCAGGCACGTCACTCACACGTGCTGAACCCTGGACCGAGGGCGGGTGTGCATGTGTTCCTGGCACATCAGCCCACCATCCTCACCTGGAGCCGAGGGGGTCAGACCCCAAGGAGCCCAGAGGGTTGCTTCGCCAGGTGGCATCTTTGTCCCGCGATCCTGAGACGGAGTCTGCCAGCGGAAGTCTGGCACCTCTCACAGATCCGCGCAGCGACAGGTCGACAGTGTGGTCCCTGAACAAGAGGGGTCGTGGGTTTGGGGACGTGGGTCTGCTCAGCTGGGTAGTGGCTGAGCCAGCGCGGCAGAGAAGTGCCAAGTGTCACAGACCCTCAGCTTCTGCCTGAGCGAGGCCAGCTTCGGGCTGGCTGCCCTTCTGGGCACGAAGCTGGGGTGCCCCCGGGGTCACCTGCTTCCCGTCCCAGGGCCTTGCCCTGCGAGCCCTGCCGGCAGCTCGGGCGAAGATCTGGAGGAGGGCTTGGCTCCACCTTCAAGGTCAAGGTTGCAGTTTGTTTCCCCTTGTTTTCTTTTCCTTATCTCCGAGGGGAGCCAGTGGCTTCACACCCGCTCCACACGCAGCCCTTCCTGGGGAGTGGCTGGAGGCCTGGATGGCGGTGGTCTTGGTCCTGCTGGGGGCCCCCTCACCCACCCCCAGTTCAGCTCAGGACCAGCTTTGTCCCTGGGTCCTGGTGAGCGCCCGCTGGTGCCCGGGGAAATCTGTGCAGTGATGCAGCAACCCTGACCCCCCGCAGCGTCCTCCTCACCCTGCTGTAAGCCTCAGGGGTTGGCTTTTCCCGAATCTGTTCCGTGACCAACGTGAGAGATCCTGGCCAGTGTCTGGCCCCTCCTCAGAGCACACGGGTTTCCCGAGCTTTCTGAGGCCTGTTGTTCAATCGCTCAGTCATGTCCCACTCTTTGCAACCCCAGGGACTGCAGCATGCTAGGCTTCCCTGTCCATCACAATCTCCCAGAGCTTGCTCAAACTCATGTCCATCAAGTCGGTGATGCCATCCAACCATCTCATCCTCTGTCGTCCCCTTCTCCTCCCACCTTCAATCTTTCCCAGCATCAGGGTCTTTTCTAATGAGTTGGCTCTTTGCATCAGGTGGCCAAAGTATTAGAGCTTCAGCTTCAGCATCAGTCCTTCCAATGAGTATCCAGGGTTGATTTCCTCAGGTTCTGAAAACTCCCCTGGACTGGAGGGGGCCAGCGGGGAGGGAGGGGCGCTGGATCTGCCGTTTGTGCCACAGTCTTGCAGGAAAAGGGGTCCTTGAGGGAGATGGAGGCTGGGCTCCTCTCACACTCCCCCAGGCTCCTCGGGGGGAATTTCTGTTCCATTAGCCATTCCTCAAAGCACCCAGAGTGTCCCCTACCGCAGACACTCCCTAAACAGCATTCTGGCTTCTACCAACGCACCTTTGGCTTTGCAGGTCAAAGCAAACCCATCTCACCTTTGCTGCTAAGTCGCTTCAGTCGTGTCTGACTCTGTGCGATCTCACCTTTAGAAAACTCTAAAGTCGCAGGACTCCCAGCAGTATCTGAAAGGAATTACAGCATCGCCTTGCCTCCAGTCAGGGTTGTTGTGGTCCAGGAGCACCGAAGAGGCAGGACTTTGGTGCCTCTGTCTCCCCTTGCCCCCATGCTCACAGGAAAGGGAAGGGCAGAAGAGGAGGGGAGGGGTCATTTAGAATCTCAAAGTTGGGAGAGACGTGGCTTTTTCAGTGTCCCCCGAGGACCACCTGGTCCAGTCCCGAGAAAGTATCATTAAAATACCTAGACTTTGAAATGGCAGGAGGCGCCCAGGCACGCATCCCCACAACTGTCACGCCATCCCCATCTTTCTTGAAGCTACAAGCAAGAGTCAGCTTCAGCCGCCTGTTCACCACGTGTCCTGTGTTGGGCTCCTGGGTGAGCGGACTCAGGTGGAGGTGCGCACTGGGGGTGTTGATCACACACAAGGGAGCTTTGGGGTCGACTCCTGGGGAGGGAAGGAGGCAGGGTCGGACGGGGGAGGGGGCGGAGCCGTCCCTCAGTCCGCACCCCCAGCTAGTGCTGGGCTGGTCAGTCATGCAACCGACGAGGGCGGTGGGCCTTGGGCGAGGCAAACCTTGAAAGAAGTCCTGCCAACAGCTGGGAACGAGCCCCTCACCCCTGAAGAGGGGCCCCAGAGGAGCACCCAGTGCACCAGACCCTCCTGGGAATGGCCACAGGGCCACCTGCTACCCTTTGTCTCCTCCATCCCTTCGGGGCCAGGGACGAGAAACAAAGGTCAGGGTGGTGCTGAAGGTGGAAGAAGGCGCTGTGCCCGCCTCCACGGCCCCATGGAGGTGGCACCTGGTCCATGTGATGCTCAAAGTCAGCCTGGACGGGGAAGGAACAGTGGCTTATACAGATTGGCGATGGTCAGCCTGCCGGGTTAGCCTGCCGGGGCGCATGTGGGAGGTGGCTTAGCTGAGCCCCACCTGTGAGGCGATGCTGCTGATGTCCCCATTCTCCAGGTGGGGAAGTCTTTGCAGCAGGGACCAGCCTCCCAAGCCCAAGCCATCTGGCACCTGAGTCCCCAGGCTGAACAGCTATGCCCCACAGCCAGCTGACGCCAGGAGCCAAAGCAGGCCCTGAGGACTTGGACGGCAGGGATGGGGTTGTTTACCTCCAGCCTTCTGACAGGCGGATTCTGGACACATGAGTCTGTGGTCTTGAACCTGCAGCAGGTGACGGGGCCACCTTGGCCACAGCTGCCCTGTGATGGGTGGACCCCAGCGTGGAGCTCTGGGGACCTCGGGTCTGCAGGGAGCCAGCCACGAGAGAAGAAGGATCCTGAATGTCCCAGGCCAAGGGAGATGACTTTTCCCTCCTCGGAGTCCTCCCGTGGACGTGCCTGTGACGCCCCTTTGCCCAGGCCAGGCCCCGACTTTCTCACCCTCACAGCCTCTACTTATGACCTCTCCTCATCCTCCGCACACGCTCTTTCACAGCCATCATCAGTCTTTGGCTCATTGAGACTTGCTGGGGCTTCGGGTTGTTTTTTTTGCCCCCTCCTGGGGCTTCCCAGGTGGCGCTAGTTATAAAGCGTCTGCCTGCCGGTGCAAGAGACACAAGAGACATAGGTTCCATCCCTGGGTCGGGAAGATCCCCTGGAGGAGGGCATGGCAGCCCACTCCAGTATTCTTGCCTGGAGAATCCCATGGACAGAGGAGCCTGGCGGGCTGCAGTCCATAGGCTGCAAAGACTCAGACATGACTGAAGCGTGTGCACACCCACGCAGTGTTTTTTTCCTAATGATGTTTTCCAAAAATTCTACTGGTTATTGTCTTTGGATCCCCTAAGAGACCACCTTTCACGAAAGCTGAAGAAAGTGGACCGATGCTCAAGACCCTTGGCTGCAAAATTGAGTTTCCCTTGTTTTTTTCCCTATTCCTTGTTTTGTCTCCTCCTCTGCATCTCTTTTTTGCGCCTTGTTTTCTTCCGTCTCCCTCCCTCCTGTCTTTCCTCATCCTTTTGTTTCTTTAGATCTGGATTTCACCAGGCTTGAAAAACCTGCTGCTTGACCTAGTTCCCGTCCCTGCTGTCGCCGCCCCAGCCGAGAGGCACCAGCCGCGTCCCTGAGGGGACGCTGTCCCTCGTGTTTCTGGTCCTCAGACCGTCAGGTCACCTTGGGATGGAATCGTGACGTGTACGCTTCCCAGACACTGTGTGAGGTGCTCCGCGCCATGACAGTCTCGGGCCCGGGCTTTGTCATTTGACTCTTCATCCGCTCTGCCCAGTTCGAGTCACTGCACCCATTTTCACAGCTGGGAAGGCTGAGGCTCAGACAGGCTGAGCAGCTTGCACCAAAGGATGTTTTGGTGCAAGTGAGGGCAAGGCCAGCGTGTGAAGCAGGCGGGGTTGAATCCCAAATCCACGCTCTTTCTCCTGCAGACTTTTCTTGATCGTGCTCCGAGTCCTTATGGGGTAGAGCAAAGACAGATATGCCCTCCCAGAAGCAGCCTAAAGCTCCAGGAGGCCCGCCGGTCCCCGGCAGATGGACGCACCTGTCCCCCATGCGTGCTCCGAGGACCTGGCCTTGCAACGATGGTGACAAGGAGCTGGGGTTCTGCAACTTTGGTTTCCCACCAGGAGCCTCCTGGCATCCCTGCACCTAAGTTGCTGTATTTGTCAAATAGCACCTGAGGCTGGTGAGAGAGAATTAAATGACCTCAGAGGGCTTGGCGCGTTGCAAACTGGAATGAGTCAGTTATTCCGACGTCATCCTCTCCCTCCTCTGGCTGCAGTATTGGAGAAGCCCTGAGACCAGGCCGGGGGGCCAGGCTTGCAGGCTGGGGGGACTGAGCTTTGGGTACAGCTTGCGCCAGGCCCGCCCCACTCGTGGCAGCTGGTTTTCCTTCTCGTGTTATTCCTTTCCTCTGACTGCGTTGCAGCATCCTTTGGGTAGTGAAGGCGGGGTGTGAGTCAGTATCCCTGGAACCTGATACATTCTATTTAAGCAAGCGGACAAGTCTTCTGGGCCCGTCTGCTGGGCGGGGGCGTGGGCTGGGCCCGTGCCCGGTCCCCTTCCTTCTGCCTCCAGCCTCCCTCCCTCGTCCTGCTCCTGCCCTGATGGTGCAGCCCACGCACGCCTGGCCTTCCTGCTGTTTCCTTGGCGAGTGTGTCCCCACCGTGGGCAGTGGGTGTGGATGGTGGTGTGTGTGGGTGGTGGGTGTGGACAGATTCTGCTGTGGTTTGGGGGACGGAAGCCTCGTGGTTTTGCAGAAGAGCCTGGATTGGGAGCAGGACAGTCTTGGTTTGAGTCGCATTCATCCCATCTCATGTTTTTGTTTTGACAGAGCAACATGTGGGATTTTAGCTCCCTGACCAGGGATTGAACCTGTGGGGTGTGGACAGTGGGGTGAGGGCAGTGGGTGTGTAGGTGGTGGGGTGTGGACGGTGAGTGTGTAGATGGTGAGGTGTAGACAGTGGGGTGTGGATGCTGGGGTGTGGACGGTGAGTGTGTAGATGGTGGGGTGTAGACAGTGGGGTGTGGACGGTGGGGTGTGGATGGTGAGGTGTGGATGGTTGAGTGTGTAGATGGTGAAATGTAGATGGTGAGTGTGGACAGTGGGGTGTGGATGGTGGGGTGTGGATGGTGAGTGTGTAGATGGTGAAGTGTGGACAATGGGGTGTGGATGCTGGGGTGTGGACGGTGAGTGTGTAGATAGTGAGGTGTGGACAGTGGGGTGTGCACGGTGGGGTGTGGATGGTGAGGTGTGGACGGTGGGGTGTGGATGCTGGGGTGTGGACAGTGAGTGTGTAGATGGTGGGGTGTGGATGGTGGGGTGTGGACGGTGGGGTGTGGACAGTGGGGTGTGGACGGTGAGTGTGTAGATGGTGAAGTGTGGACAATGGGGTGTGGATGCTGGGGTGTGGACGGTGAGTGTGTAGATAGTGAGGTGTGGACAGTGGGGTGTGGACGGTGGGGTGTGGATGGTGAGGTGTGGATGGTGAGTGTGTAGATGGTGAAGTGTAGATGGTGAGTGTGGACAGTGGGGTGTGGATGGTGGGGTGTGGATGGTGAGTGTGTAGATGGTGAAGTGTTGACAGTGGGGTGTGGATGCTGGGGTGTAGACAGTGAGTGTGTAGATAGTGAGGTGTGGACAGTGGGGTGTGGATAGTGGGGTGTGGATGGTGAGGTGTGGATGGTGGGGTGTCGATGCTGGGGTGTGGACGCTGGGGTGTGGACAGTGAGTGTGTAGATGGTGAGGTGTAGACAGTGGGGTGTGGACGGAGGGGTGTGGACAGTGAGTGTGTAGATGGTGAGGTGTGGATGGTGGGGTATAGATGGTGGGGTGTGGATGGTGTGTGTAGATGGTGAGGTGTGGATGGTGGAGTGTGGACTCTGGGGTGTGGACGCTAGGGTGTGGACAGTGGGGTGTGGATGGTGGGGTGTGGACGCTGGTGTGTGGACAGTGAGTGTGTAGATGGTGAGGGTGTAGACAGTGGGGTGTGGATGGTGGGGTGTGGTGTGGACAGTGAGTGTGTAGATGGTGAGGTGTGGATGGTGTGTGTAGATGGTGAGGTGTGGATGGTGGGGTGTGGATGGTGGAGTGTGGACTCTGGGGTGTGGACGGTGGGGTGTGGATGGTGGGGTGTGGATGGTGAGTGTGTAGATGGTGAGATGTGGATGGTGGAGTGTGGATTCTGGGGTGTGGACGCTGGGATGTAGAAGGTGTGTGTAGATGGTGGGCATGTGGATACCGGGGTGTGGACAGTGAGTGTGTAGATGGTGGGGTGTGGACAGTGGGGTGTGGATGGTGAGTGTGTAGATGGTGAGATGTGGATGGTGGAGTGTGGATTCTGGGGTGTGGACGCTGGGATGTAGAAGGTGTGTGTGGATGGTGGGCATGTGGATACCGGGGTGTGGACAGTGAGTGTGTAGATGGTGGGGTGTGGACAGTGGGGTGTGGACCATGGGTACCAGGAGCCCATGTGAGTGGGCTCCATCTGGGGGGAGCAGAGTCCTGCGCCATCACCATCTGACAGAGAGGCCGTGTCCTGCTGGGACCCTGTCCTTTCTTGCTGAGAGCTCTGCGCATTCCCAGGCTCCGTTGTCTCCTGGGCTCTTGGTTGTCCCTTGAGGCAGCGGTTTGGGAACTACAGGTGGCAGGGCTGGGGGACAGACAGCTCTGTTGCACCGAGAGGAGGAGAAAGGGCTCTGGGTGCTGGGAGCCGAGAGAGCTCGGCTGTGCAACCTGAGCCAGGGTCCCCTAACCCCCACGAGTCTCACTCCACCCGGACATCACACATCTAGTCCACACAGCCCGGAGGCTCACGCGCTGGGGAGTCTGGCTTCATCCTCCACTGATCCAGGCCGGATCCCCCCCTGACCCTTGCAGGACTGGCACATGGCCCTGCCCCCGCAGGCCCCCAGGAGAGCGTCCGGGGTGGGCGAGGGGCCCAGGCGTGGGGGGCAGGGCTGCGCTTCAGGCTTCCTGGGTGCTGCTGGTGGAGGTCGGGGACCAGTCCCCCTCCCGGCCTCACCACCAGCCACCCGGGAGCATGTGTGCTGGGCCTGGGCCTGGCTTCTGCTGTGGTCTGGGGGCTGGCAGCATCGTGGTGTTGTGGGAGAGCCTGGATTGGGAGTGGGACTGTCTGGGTGTGAGTCGCACTCGTGCCTTCTCGTGTTTTCCTTTTGCTAGAGCCTCGTGTTGAGTTTTCAGCTCCCTGAACCGGGATTGAACCTGCGTCCCCTGCAGTGGATGCTCGGAATCTTAACCCCGGGACCCCCGGAGCCACCCTATCCCCCCTCATTTCTGTGTCCTCTTTCCTCAGTGATAAAAGCAGACAATAACATTAGGTTAAGCTGTAGAAAATAGCCAGTCATTCACCCTTCTTTTTCTAACCAAGAAAATGATCATTTTGCAGAAGTCACCCTAACACCTGACTTGTCCACTGTATAAAATTGTTGAGATTTCCATGTGAAAAATGTATCAAAGAACCGTTTTCAAACAGCTGGTTTCAGAACTGAATTCTTTTCTTGGCAAACCCCATCATTTTGATTTTTTTCTCCCTGTTGCTGAAGCAGAGGGTTTCTGTTCCTCTTTCTGCAGCCTGGCAACAGCCTCTTTTTCTCCTTCGCCAAGATGCAGGGTCCCAGGCCCAGTGCATGGCAGGCTGGGGCCCTTGTCGGCCTTGGGATGGTCATCACCTGTTTTTGAGAAGTTGGAGAGAAAAGGTTGTCATGTCCGCATCTTCTGGTGCAAGATCTGCAGGCATGACGGGCCGACTCCGGAGACACTTGGTGCTTGGGGAGCTCCTGGAGGCAGCCGCTCCCCCACCTCTGAAGGGTGGAATTCAGTCTTGTTCAGAGTTGGAACAAGTGGTCCAGAGCCCCTGCCTTCTGGGGCGGCCCGGCCTCTCTCCTCACGTTGCATGTCTCCTGGCCGTGACGGATGCTGCATGGGGTCCTGAGCTGGGGATCGGGGACCAGTCTGGGGTCCTAGCTTCCTGGGCACGGGGGCAGGATATGAGCCGTTTCTCCAATGGCTGATGGCTGAATGCCTCTCCCGTGCCTGTCCCCGTTCTCCTACAAGGCAGGAGCGCTTCTAAGGCTTCGCAGGGGAGGCCTCCAGTCTCCAGGTTGGTGTGTGCACTCCTGGGACACAGTCTTGATCCTCAACCTGGCTCCTCGGGGCCCCGTGCCATCCCATAGCCTATGATGGAGTGCTCCCCCGCACCCTGGGAGCCGCGGTGGAGGAGGGGGTCCAACCACTGCTACACTCCAGGGGCTCCAGTCCCCGACCCGTGTCTTTCAGGAGACTCCGCTTAGTCTGATGCGGCCCCTCACAGTCTGCAGGCTTCACATGGATGCCTGGAGTCTGGGCCATCTGTCCACTCCTCTCCAGGGACAGTCGCTTAGAGGGAGGGGAGGTCCAGGAGACCAGGGAGGCCCTTTTCTGTCTGGCCCCACGTGGGGCCGAGTGGGAGGCTCCTCTGAGCTGCCTCGTGGCTGTGCCTGCGGCCCCTCATCCCACTGGGGAGAGGGGAGGCTGACCCCTGACCCGGGCGGATGCAGAGGGGGCCGCGGCCCCAGGTCACCCCATGTCCACACCCCTGGGGGAGCTGAGGGGTTCAAAGGTAGAGGCCGCAGGATTGGAGTTGCATCTGGTTCTCGGAAGAGAACCAGGCAGAGCAAGACTGGATGTGAGCGGGGTGGGGGGCGACCAGTGAGTGGAGGACTTCCCATCCTTTTTTTCCAGAAGTATCTGCACCTGCTACTGTTTGCCTCGGAGCTCTCTCAGCATCCACAGCCTGGCCCTCCAAGCTGTTTCCTCTAGGGCTCCGCAGGACGCCAGGGGTTAATGGTTAATGGCTTGAGAGAGTGATGATGAAACCAAAAGCCTGTAGTTTTTGCTGAACAGGGGAATACGGAAATTTCCATTTGTAGCTGACTCTGGAGAGAAACATAACATCAACTTCAGAAAAAAAAAAAAAACACAATTTGCCCACAGCTGAGCTGTGCGATGGCCCGTCCTGGAGTCAGGTGGGGCGGGACGGGGCGGGGAGCAGCTGTCATTGGTGGAGGCCGCTGCCAGCCAGGGGGCTGGCGAGCGGCTTCCAGAAAAGGGGAAGCCTCTGGGCCAAAGCAGAAGCGACTTGTTTGTCAAGGCTCCGAGCTCACCGACCTCAAACAGTGGTGGGGGAAACGTGTTCTTAGCAAAATGCATGCCCGAGCGCTTTGACTGCAGGAAAAGTCACTCGGGCTCCGGAAAGCTGTGGGCTGGCCTTTCACAGGAAGAGGCACCGTGCATTGTCATCACCAAGCCGAACTCTGGCGTTTGCTAGCTTTCTGTTTCTTTGCTTTGCCCGTGTGTGTTTTCAGTATTTTCCGATGAGGCCATTAGAAACCTGTCAGATGACAGTTGTCTCGGGGGGGTTGGGGGAGGGGAGATCTCAGACGCAGACGTGCAGGAAAGATAAGGTGTTTGACAGAATGCCTGGCTCTTGTCCCTGGAGGGACCTGAACTGATCTGGTCCTTTCTGACTTCTTGGGAAGCAGGTGGAGGTCACACCCTTTGGGAGGCTGAACACCTGGCCTGAGGTTGAACAGCGGTGGCTCCCTGGGGATTCTGTAAGGGTGTCAGTGACCTTGAGGGGCAGGGTCAGGCCTCACCACGCATCTTCCCTGTTCTCAGCACCAAAGAAGACAGTGACTCAAATTGATGGTCTCTCTGTGCTTTGCCGGAGAAGGCAATGGCACCCTACTCCAGTACTCTTGCCTGGAAAATCACATGGATGGAGGAGCCTGGTAGGCTGCAGTCCATGGAGCCGCTAAGAGTCAGACCCGACTGAGCAACTTCACTTTCTCTTTTCACTTTCATGCATTGAAAAAGGAAATGGCAACCCACTCCAGTGTTTTTGCCTGGAGAATCCCAGGGACGGGGGAGCCTGGTGGGCTGCTGTCTGTGGGGTCACGCAGAGTCGGACACGACTGAAGTCACTTAGCAGCAGCAGCAGCTATGCTTCACTGGGCTTCCCTGGTGGCTCAGTGGTAAAGAATCCACCTGCCAGTGCAGGAGATATGGGCTCCATCCCTGAGTCAGGACAATCCCCTGGAGGAAGGCATGGTAAGCCAGCCCAGTATTCTGGCCTGGAGAATCCCATGGACCAGAGGAGCCTGGTGGGCTACAGTCGATGGGGGTTAGAGAAGACCTGAACGTGACTGAGCCACTTAACAACCACGGTGCTTCGCTGGCAGATAACCAGGTGAGGTAGATAGACAGGGGCGGGGTGAAAGGGGCTCTTCAGGGCAGGACACAGGATGTTGGGATGCGGGGAAGGAGCACAAGACATCTTAAGGGTCTTGGAATCTGACTACCCAAGTTCAAGACCAGGCTCAGGAGGCCTTTGCTGGTGCCATACCCGACAAGACGGTCACTTCCAAGCCTCAGCTTGCTGCCTCCAGGTGGATGGGTGTCCACTTTAGGCGATCTGAGCTCAGGACAAGTGACCTTTGCCCTGGGTTCCTTCCTCCCTTTCCATGATGAAATAATACCGTATTTGCTAATCATGTCTTCACGATTTAAATAAATGGGTGGATCTGGTCCCTTCTTCCAGGACAGGCTTTCTGATGGTGACGTGGGTTCTCAGCCTCACTGGCATGGCCCCTGCACCCCCAGGACCTGCCCTCTGCCCTCTAGAGCCTGTGCTCCCAGTGACGGGTGCCCTGCGGCCCGGCAATGCCCCTCTCTGAAATGGCCACACTATCCTCTGGGAAACAGTGGGGTGCTGGGGGGTGGGCCTGGAGCAGGTCCCCCAGACCAGAACACACTCACAATAGTAGGAATTCGGGGCTGAAGCCCGTGTCCCCCGAGCATGTCCACGTCCTCACTGCCTGTGAACGGGGCCTTATCTGCAAATAGTTGTTGCAGGTGGCATCAGCTGTGATGAGCTGAGCAGAGGGAGCCCCTGTTCCAAGATGACTGGTGTCCTTACGAGAAGAGGGGAGAGACGCCCATGGAGGGGAGGCCCCGTGAGGATAGGGGCAGAGGCTGGACTGCTGCAGCCACAAGCCAAGGATGCTGGCAAGACCGGAAGCTGGAAGAGGGAAGGAAGGACTGTCCCCCTCCCGGGTTTTGGGGGTCTCTTTGTTGTTGAGTCCTGTCTGACTATCTGAGACCCCGTGGACTTGCAGCCCACCAGGCTCCTCTGTCCCTGGGATTCTCCAGGCAAGAACACTGGAGTGGGTTGCCATTTCCTTCTCCAATGCATGAAAGTGAAAAGTGAAAGTGTTAGTTGCTCAGTCATGTCTGACTCTTTGTGACCCCATGGACTGTAGCCCGCCAGGCTCCTCTGTCCATGGGATTCTCCAGGCAAGAACACTGGAGGGTGTTTGCCATTTCCTCCTCCAGCGGATCTTCCTGACCCAGGGAGGGAACCCGTGTGTCCTGCGTTGCAGGTGGATTCTTTATCACTGAGCCATCTGTGGGACCTGGAGGTGGGGTATCCCTGCCACACCTTGACTGTGGATTTGCAGCCTCCAGAATGGGAGAGGACACGTTTCTGTCCCTTTGAGCCACCCCGTTTGTGGTGCTTCTTTAGTGCGGCCCCGGAAGGTGACACACCAAGGCTTGCTGCTCTCCGCTCTTCTGGACAGACAGAGGTCTGGAGAAACTGAGGCTCGGGGCCCAGGCCACGGCCGCCCCCACCAGGCTTCGCAAATCCTGAGATCACTTGGATTCTTGTGGATGGGAGGGGGCAAGTTCAAGGAAAACGGTACGTTGCCAAGTGCCCGCACGGCGCGCGCTGGGCAGCCAGGAAGTGTCCCCAGGAAAGCCCATCCCTGCACAGCTCTGCTCCAGGCCTGAGAGCGGGGACTAGGGGGTGCGGCGGTGTGCCCTGGCCTGCCCACCCCCTCAACGCAGGTATATCACCTGTCTCCATCATGGATCCCACAGAGCTTCCTAAACAGTAATTAATTGTCATCCAGAACTCCCCCGAAGAAGCCGCTGGAAAGAGGGCCCATGAGAGCAGGGAACACGGGCCCTGGGCCTGCCTGGACCAGCCGTGTGCAGCCCAAGACCCCTGCCTCGCCTCACCTGCCTGCAGGTGAAGATCAAACGGGATGAGGGGTGCAGGCTGAATTCAGACTGACCCTTAAAGTCATTTCTAGATCTCGTTTTTAGATGCAAAAAAAAAGGAAGGTGTTTGTCCAAGCTTTCGTCCAGGCAGCCAGCGCGTGGCAGATATATATCCTCGGCCTTGGCTTCTCAGTGAGGGTGGGAGTCCAGGGCCGTGGCTGCAGCGGGTGGTCAGCACTGGGTCGAGGAGAGCAGCCCTGACTGGCCTGGGGTGCGAGTGCTTCCCCCGTAGCCCATCTTTGTCTCTCTGAGATGCTCACCTGCACCTCCTCGTTGCATGACCTGGGACCCGGAGGAAGGAAGCGTTGTGTGGGATGGGGTGGGGCTTGAGAACCTTTGAAACAGCATCCGGGTGCCCAGGGACATCCCCGATGGTAAAGCATCTGCTTCGAATGCAGAGACCCAGATTCAATCCCTGGGTCAGGAAGATCCCCTGGAGAAGGGAATGGCAACCCACTCCAATATTCTTGCCATGGACGGAGGAGCTGGGCGGGCTATAGTCCCTGGGGTCGCCAAGAGTCGGATACGACCTTGCGGCTTGGCTTTCTCTCTCTTTCCCAGTGCCCAGGATGGGGAGAGCCCGGCCAGCCCTCCCAGAGCACTTGGCACTTGGCTGCTGGCGTTGACTGACCTCGTCACTTTGGGAGGAGATGGGGTCTGCGTCATCCCGGCCCAGGGATGGGGAAGGGAGGGGGCCGGTGGAGGCAGAGCCTGAGCAGAGCCCCCTCCACGGGGCCAAAGGGGCCGAACAGGACTGGCCCTCCCCCAAGAGGTGAGGGGAGCGCCCAGAGGCACCATCCCCGTGAGGATGTGGCTCAGAAACAGGAACAGAGCTGACACGCGGAGGGAAGGTCGCGGAGGACAGACTCACCTAATTCGTGTCTCACTCGGCCTGCCCCTCGCCCCGGCCAGTTAACTCCAGCTGCCCTTGGCCAGAGGGGGAGCCCCAGGGGCTCAGGGGTCCTGTGGATACCTCGCCAGGAGGAGTGTTCCCACCAGCCCCAGCTCAGTCGACTGCCTGGTACAGCTGACATTCTCTGTAGGATGCTGCTGGTGCCCAGTGTGACACCAGACACCCCAGCTGGGGCCCCGGCTCAGGGCCACAGCCTTCCTGCAAGGTCCCTGCGGTTTCCTTTTCCATAACCATTTCAACCCACTTTTTTCCTCGAAGGCATCCCCGCTGTGGGCACGGGCTGTGTACCCAGCCGTCCCCTCCCCAACCTTTTACACCTGTGGCCGCCCACTTTTACTGGTATGTGCCTTGGTGATTTTGCTGAGAACAGTTTTGTTTTTCTATTGGAGTATGGTTGATTACTCTTGCCTGGAAAATCCCATGGACAGAGGAGCCTGGTGGGCTGCAGTCCATGGGGTCCCAAAGAGTCGGACACGACTGAGTGACTTCACTTTCACTTTTCACTTTCATGCATTGGAGAAGGAAATGGCAACCCACTTCAGTGTTCTTGCCTTGCCTGGAGAATCCCAGGGATGGCGGAGCCTGGTGGGCTGCCGTCTATGGGGTCGCACAGAGTCGGACATGACTGAGGTGACTTAGGCAGCATGGTTGATTTATAATGTCATGAAAGTTCAGGCTCACAGCAGAGGATTCAGTTATACATATATGCATGCTTTTTAAGATTCTCTTCCCATAGAGGTCATTACAGAGCAAGGAGCCGAGTTCCTTGTGCTACACAGTTTGGTTCAGTTCAGTTGCTCAGTTGTGTCTCTTTGCGACCCCATGGACTGCAGCACGCCAGGCCTTCCTGTCCATCACCAACTCCCGGAGCTTACTCAAACTCATGTCCGTCGAGTCAGTGATGCCATCCGACCATCTCGCCGTCTGTGGTCCTCAAACTCATGTCCGTCGAGTCAGTGGTGCCATCCGACCATCTCGCCGTCTATGGTCCTCAAACTCATGTCCGTCAAGTCAGTGATGCCATCCGACCATCTCGCCGTCTTTGGTCCTCAAACTCATGTCCGTCGAGTCAGTGGTGCCCTCCGCATCTCGCCGTCTGTGACCCCGGTCTTGCCCCATCCTGTGCTGCACAGCAGGTCCTCATTCGTTATCTGTTGTCTGTGTAGTACTGTGTATCTGTCAGTCCTTATCTCCCAGTTTATTCTTCACACCCCGCTCTTTAACCTGGTAACCATAAATTTTTTTCCCACATCTGTGACTATGTTCCTGTTTTGTAAATCTCTAGGTCCATCCATGGTGTTGCAATAGTATTATTTCATTCTTTTTTATGGCTGAGTAGTATTCCATCATGTATCTGTACCACATCTTCTCTATCCATTTTTTTGTTGATGGACACTTAGGTTGTTTCTATGTCTTGGTTATTGTGAATAGTGCTGCTATGAACACTGGGGTGCCTGTATCTTTTAAAATTATGCTTTTCTCTGGATATATACCGAGGAGTGGGATTGCTGGATCATACTGAATGAAGTTATACAGACAAAGACAAATGCCATATGATACCACTTATATGTGGAATTTAAAAAAAAATGGTACAAGTGAACTTATTTACAAAACAGAAATAGAATCACAAATGCCAAGAACATTTAAATAAGCAGCTGGGGACTCACATTTTGGCTCCAGTTTCCAGCCGTGGGCCTCCGTGGGCCCTCCTCATTCAATGACCAAGCTTCACAGACAAGTCCTGGAAACATTTTAGGAGCAGAGTTGGGAAAAGTGCAAATGTATAAAGTGCATCAGAACATACTGTTTATTGATACCTGTGGTGATTATAAGAGTAGGATTTATTTTACAAAGTTAACTAGAAGAATGCTCACTTAGTTATGCATACACCCCCACATGTACATATACAGGTATGTGCACACACGTGTACACACATGTGTATACACACATGTACATATACAGGTGTATACACACACATGTGCTTCCATACATGGGCTGAAATGCCACCTCCCTCCAGCATCCTGAGTTACTTACCCCTCAGGGAATGAGAGGCAGCTTTGCAGAAAAGGCATGTCCAAAACTGCAGCAATTTGCACCTGCACGGTTTTTACCCCTGCCAACACAGGAGACACAAGAGATGCGAGTTCGATCCCTGGATTGGGAAGAGCTCCTGGAGAAGAAAGCGGCAACCCACTCCAGTATTCATGCCTGGAGAATTCCATGGGGAGAGGAGCCTGGCGGGCTACAGTCTGTGGGGCCACAAAAAGTTGGCCACGACCGAGCACACGCATATACCCAGCAGTAGTCTGTGACCTACATCTGTTTGTAATAGACCCCAAGACTGGCAGAAATGGAAAACCATCATGGCAAAAACCAATCTGTAAGCGCGGGAGACCGGTGCCCATCAGGGCGGCACCTGACGTCGTCTCGTGGGCGTCCCTGCCCTGTGCCTGAGTGGGGCCTATCTCCAGAGACCCCGCTGGCCCCCTGGCCAGAGGACAGCTCTCCTCTTTGCTCTGGTGGCCACACGCCTGGCTCTTGGGAGGACCTAGCACCAGAGTGAGGGGACAGGGTCCTGATCTGAGACGTTGGGTGCTGCTGGTGGTTCCGAGGAGACAAGCTCAGGGGGCCCTGCCACTGGGGCTTTGGAAGGACTCTGACCTCTTAGATGAGTCCTTTTGCCCATCACTGCGTTTTGGTGAGTGCCTCCCCACTGTACCCCCCGACCTTGGTGACTGGTGGATTGGCCTCCCTCCTAGAGCTTGGGCCCCACAACAAGGGAAGCCACCACAATGAGAAGCTTACGCACTGCCATGAAAAGGAGCTGCTGCTTGCAGCAACTGAAGAAAACCCGTGCACAGTAATGAAGACCAGTGCAGCCAAAAAGAAATAAATATTTTAAATCAACTGTTTATTTCTGGCTGCCTTGCCCAGCTTGTGGGCTTTTAGTTCCCTGACCAGGGATTGAACCCACACCCTCGGCAGTGAAAGTGCAGGGTCCTAAGCCCTGGACCACCAGGGACTTCGCTAAGAGATAGCTATCATGGATTTACCTACTCCCAGGGACACTGTTTTCAATGCTCTGGCTGTCAGTGAACAAACCTGTCACAAACCCCTAACTAAGGAGCTCCCATTCTAGTGCAGAAATAAAAATCATCAGTAACAAAAATTTGTGTATTTCAAGCTGTAGACCATGGCCTACAATAGAAATAATAGCAACAACAGTAATAACTTACTTAGTGCTTACTTTGCACCAAGCACTGTAATATTTTCTCTTCTGTCCTATTTCATCTTTAAAAAACTGGTGGGTTGTGGCCCACTTTAGATATGATGTACCTTTGTGATCCACTGATAGAGATGTCTCTGAGCTGGCCTCTGAAAGTCCCTGAACTCTGGCAGCCCCACCTAGTTGGAGGGCTTCTCTCTGTCATCCGACCTGCCTCTCTGGCCACAGCCCGCATCTCCAAGTCACAGCTCCTCTCTGATTTCCAGCTATCGACGTCACAGAACAACATGCAGGGGAGCTGGAGAGGTGTTGAGAGATGAGATGTTACCTTTGTGCCATCCCCCCATCTTACGGAGAAGTAAACTGAGGCCCAGAGGTCGCCGGGAGGTTCCCAGACCCGCTCTTTTCCCCACAGCCCCCACCCCACCCCTGGGCATGTCTATCCTACAGAGTGTAATTCTTCGGGGAGACCTGGGGAAATGGAGGGGCTGATTTCTGGGCTCAGTCTTCCCTGGCCTCCGTCTACCTGCACCCTGTCCATCCCCCAGCTTTACAGACCCCCAGGTAAGGGTCAGAGGTCCAGGTTCAGGCCTCAGAATCTGAGTTGTTGAGAAATTTCCCAGTGATCGTGTCCACGGCCAGACGTGGGGTCGAGGCCTCAGGCTGGAGTGCCCCGGTGGTCACTGCCGCCCCTCCGCTGGCTCTCCGTGGCTAATGTGAGCCTCCCGGGGTCCCTGTCCCCTCCTCGGGACGCCCAGCCCAGCTCTGGGAGCACCCGTGCCTTTGATCCTGGCCTGACGAACAGAGATGTGGCCGGGTGAATTTCCATCTGCTCCTAACCCTGGAGGCTTCCGTCCAGGTGTTTGAATTGGGTCCAGGTCTTCCTGACCTTGACTCCGCTGTCTCCCAGTGAGTTTGTTAGTTTGTTTGGTAATAAGCGGTTTCAAGTTCCAGCGTCAGCTTTCTTGGGAGGCCCCACCCCAGTGTGGCTGGAGACAGGCTGCATGACCCCAGGTCTGGAAGAAGGAGAACTCTATTCCCTCTCTGTGGATGCACACCAGCGAGATAGCAAATTCTGCCCCAGAAATATTAGTTTTTTGATGACATAATTTAATAAACGTTTGGGGACATGACAACAGGGCCACACAGTTGAAAAACATAGCAACAGCTCAGTCCCTGGATCACTCAGCCTCTGACGACTTCCAGGCCACCGTCCCTAGGAGTAGCAGGCACCCCGATTCTTCTTGGGAACCCCAGAACTCGAGTGAGGGCGCTGCATAGCCTCTGCTGCCACATGACATCAAGCAGGCGTCTCTCTGGAGGACAGCATCCCCCCATGCTCCGGGACATGCAAGTGAGACAGCGTTCCAGCCAGGGGCATGGGTCCAGGCGTCCCTCTCTTGGCAGGAGGCAGCGTCTCGCTTACACCCCTGTTCCCTGGTTGAAGGAATACATAGAGTAGGTGATGCATTTGGTAAACTGCAAAGCAGGGTTAAAACACAAGGCACGAGTAAGGTATGAGGAAACCTTTTGGAATTGCCAAGTGCTGTTATTCTTACACATAACAGGCCTGGAGTAGACTTTGCTGAATGAGAAGTGAGAACTAGCAGGTTCGTGGACAATCCTCATTCTCTGGGGAAACTGAGGCCCCAAGAGCTAGGGCAGGGGTCATGCCCAGGGCTGTAGATGGGGCGCCTTGGCTGCAAACCAGGGTGAGAACTCCCCCTCTGCCCATGGCTTTCCCAGGCCTCCTGCCTCCAGAGGTGTCCTTTGGGTTCTTCTTTCTTTATATTTTCTTTCTCGCCTCTGGTCTGGCTCATGCCTGAAAAAAAGTCATGACATGTTTAATTCTTTTTAAAAAACCACTGTTTTTCTAGGTAGATTTTGGTCCTGGGAGCGCTGGGCGGGGCTCAAGCACAACCTGTCCCTCTCCTGGAGGTTTAGGGAATGAGCTGATTAGTGTGTCTGGCGGCTGCAAGGCTACGGACTTGGCGCTCTTAGAAGCACTCTTTTTTCTTAGTGACGTTGCCTCCAATTAAGTCAAGCAGGACGTGTCCAGGGACCATGCCTGCCCAAGACCAGGGACACAGCCTGCAAATGCTCGGGCCCAGTGCGTGGTGGGGACAGAGGGGGCCGAGCCTGGCAGAGTGGCTGTGCCCAAGTCCAGGGACCCCGGGCGCTGTTTGGCCAAGGAAACTGTGCTGGTTGGGGGTATGGGGTGCCTCAGCCCTGCCAACCCAGCCCTGGGACACCTTGGAGGCAGCCTGTCCTATAGGTCTGCAGTCAGCGTGTCACGATCATTGCTTCTAGAAATAGAGAAACGCCTCGGTGGAGAGAGGTGGGCAGGTGAAGTTCAGGTTCTAGTGTCTCCTACCCCTCATAACCTGCCACCACTGATTAGCCCAGGCTTTCAGAGTCCATCCCGAATCACCGTCCTAGTCGTGCTCTCACCGACGTCTCTCCTGTCTCCACTTTGCCAGGAGACGCATCACTAGTACATACGAAGTGCTGTTGCGGGGAGGCGGAGGGGAGACCAAGAGCTCCGTTCCTGGGGAAGTCTCCCATTGATCAGCTTTACAGCTTTAGCAACCCCTTCCCCCACCCCGCCCCCACGCATCTAGCCCAGAAAAAAAAATGCCTCTCTGCCCTGTCCCTCAAGGCGGGGGCCTTCTGAAGGCGGGAGGATCAAGGGATGTTAGCTACAAATAGCTTCATACATTCAGTTCAGTTCAGTTCAGTTCAGTCGCTCAGTCGTATCCGACTCTTTGCGACCCCATGGACTGCAGCACGCCAGGCCTCCCTCTCTATCACCAACTCCCAGAGTTCACTCAAACTCATAGCCATGGAGTCGGTGATGCCATCCAACCATCTCATCTTCTGTTGTCCCCTTCTCTGGCCTTCAATCTTTCCCAGCATCAGGGTCTTTTCCAATGAGTCAGTTCTCATCAGGTAGCCAAAGTATTGGAGTTTCAGCTTCAGCATCAGTCCTTCCAATGAACATTCAGGACTGATTTCCTTTAGGATGGACTGGTTGGATCTCCTTGCAGTCCAAGGGACTCTCAAGAGTCTTCTCCAACACCACAATTCAAAAGCATCAATTCTTCGGCACTCAGCTTTCTTCACAGTCCAGCTCTCACATTCATATATGACCACTGGAAAAGCCATAGCTTTGACTAGATGGACCTTTGTTGGCCAAGTAATGTCTCTGCTTTTTAATATGCTGTCTAGGTTGGTCATCACTTTTCTTCCAAGGAGCAAGCGTCTTTTAATTTAGTGGCTTACATTAGCAGCATCTTAAAGGGAAACGATCAAGATGTTAGCACTTCCTAGTTCACGGCCAACAGGGTGGAAAAAAGAATATCATTTAGCTCTTCCCAGAACCCTTCTCAACTCCCCTCTCTCTTCCCTTCTGCCAAATTTGCAGTTGCCCCTCTTTGCAAAATGGCTCCCGTTGTTAGAAAAAAATAATAATTTGATGCTTTCTCTGTGTGTGAATTCCGCATGGACTGTTTCCATGTGGCTGTTATCCACGTCTCTGTATCAGCCGTGAGCACTGCAGATGCTCTGGGAAGCTGGGCTGCGGGTACCAACAACATGTCGGGAGCCCCTTCTGGGTATCATCAGCCCCTCACTCCCAGAAGTGGCCTTGTTTTCCTCACCTTTTTCTCCCATAATTACATCTTCCTGCCCACTTTGTTCCTTTCCCCCCATCATCCTTTCCAGAATTGGCTCCCACAAGGAACTGAAGGCTATTTAGAAACATTTGTGATACCATTTGAAAAAATTCAACTCTCTCCTCAATTAAAAAAGCAATTCACATCTCAGCCCCAGTTGGAAGGGGCTCGGACCCTCCTGGAACTGTGGGAGGGGAGTGGAGACGGCTGACCTGAGGCCTCCCACCAGCCCTTCTGGCATGTCGTCTGTCTGTCTTTTAATTGTTGTTGTTGCCGTTTGGTTGCTCAGGCGTGTCCTGCTGTTTGCCACGCAATGGACCGCAGCACGCCGGGCCTCCCTGACCGTCACCAACCCCCGGAGCTTGCTCAAACTCGTGTCCATTGCGTCGGTGATGCCGTCCCACCATCTCCCCCTCTGTCATCGCCTTCTCCTCCCGCCCTCAGTCTTTCCCAGCAGTGTTGCAGTGAGCGTTGGCATGTGTGTGTCTTTTGGAATTTTGGGTTTCTCCGGGTACATACGCCCAGGAGTGGGATTACTGGACCATATGGTAGCTCTGTGTTCAGTTTTTGAGGAACCTCATACTGTTTTCCGTAGTGGCTGTGCTGCTTTACATTCCCACCAACAGTGTAGGAAGCTTCCCTTTTCTCCACACTCTCTTCTGCATTTATTATTTGTGGAATTTTTGACGATGGCCATTCTGACCAGTGTGGGGTAATACCTCATTGTAGTTTTGATTTGCGTTTCTCCAATAATTAGTGATGTTGAGCGTCTTTTCATGTGTTTATTGTCCATCTGTATGTCTTCTTTGGAGAAATGTGTGTTTAGGTCTTCCACATATTTTTTGATGTTGTTTGTTTGTTTGTTTGTTTTTATATTGAACTGCATGAGCTGTTTGTATATTTTGGAGATTAATCTCTTGTCAGTTGCTTCATTTGCAAATATTTTCTCTCATTTTGAGGGTTTTCTTTCCATTTTGTTTATGGTTTCCTTTTACTGCAAATCTACAGGAATCAAGACAATACGGTACTAGCACAAAAACAGAAATATAGATCAGTGGGACAGGATAGAAAGTGAGGAGATAAACCCACACACCTAGGCCCACGTGATCTATGACAAAGGAGGCAAGAATATACAATAGCGAAAAAGTCTCTTCAATAAGTGGTGCTGGGAAAACTGGATAGCTATGTGTAAGAGAATGAAATTAAAACACTCCCTAACACCTACACAAATATAAACTCAAAATGGATTGAAGACCTGTCAGGCCAGATACTATAAAACTCTTAGGGGAAAACACAGACAGAACATTCTTTGACATAAATTACGATGATCTTTTTTGACCCACCGCCTAGAGTAATGAAAATAAAAACAAAAATAAACATAATTAAACATAAAAGCTTTTGTGCAGCAAAGGAGATCATATTTATTTTTAAAAGGACTGTTTCACTCCTGGACCAAAAGTCCTATGTAATTATGAGGCATTGTGGCTGCTGCTGTTGCCGACTGAAGAATCTGGAATTAAATCTATTTTAGCTTCTCCTGTTAGAGTCAGGACGGCCTGATCTCAGGATGTACGTGAAGTGCTGTTTTTAACATTTTACAGACAAGACTTGGGCACTCCAACCAGGGCTGCAGATTTAGAACTAAGTTATTATGATATTAAGTGTCTCTCAGGGAAACAAAGAAGCATAAGAAACTTTCTGAGAGCTGCTGTTTGGGGTTAAGTTGAACCATCTGGGGTGTTGGAGCCCTAGCCCCCAGCACCTCAGAACTTAGCCTTGTTTGGAAATATGGTCTTTGCGGATGTGATCAGTCAAGGTGAGGTCACGGTGGAGCAGGGTGGACCCCTAATCCTATATAAGTGTGTCCTTATAAAAGGGGAGATTTGAATGCCCTGGTGGGTGCTGTGTGAGGATGGAAGAAGAGATGGGGGTGATGCGTCCATAAGCCAAGGACCAGGGAAAATTGGAGCAGCCTCCAGAGGCTAGGAGGAGGCCAGGACCAGCTCCTCCCTGAGTCTCAGAAGGAAGTAACCCTGCCGACACCTCAGTCCTGGGTTCCTGCCTTTAGAGCTGGGACAGCTGTGTTTCTGCTGTTAAAAGCCACCATCACAGTCAGTTCTAGAATATTTTGATCTCCCTGCTTAGAAACCCATTTTATATATATATATTTGCTCAGTTACTCAGTCGTGTCTGACTCTTTGCCTGGTAGACTGTAGCCCACCAGGCTCCTCTGTCCATGGGATTTCCCAGGCAAGAATATTGGAGTGGGTTGCCATTTCCTCCTGCAGGGGATTTTCCTGACCCAGGGATCAAACCCGCGTCTCTTGTGTCTCCTGGATTGGTGGGCGGATCCTTTACCACTAGCGCCAAGGACAGGCCTCAGGGCCTTTGCACGTGCAGTCTCTCTGCTGGAAAACTCATTCCTGAAGGAATCCACACGATGAACTAGGGAACAGATCCAGTCTCTGACTGTAAGGGAAGGAAAATCCTCTGCTTGCTGCTTCCACAATCACAGCTCGTCTCCCCAAACACCTTCATTTTGGTTTCCTGTTTCTCCTTTGCTCTCTGCCTGACAAGGGCTGCGGCTGGTCTGTTCATTCAGTGCCTCCTTGAGTGGCTCCAGGGTCCTCACCTGGATGGGTGGTGTGTGGACCGCTCTTCTCTTGAGCTTGACTGAGCCGTGTGCTGGGGGTGGTTACGGTCGAGCACACGCAGAGGACACGGCTTCCACAGTGAGGAGACGCCTGAGCACGTAACACGAGCCCCGGTGCGGGTGTGCTCCAGCGTGCCCGGGTGTGCAGAAATGTGCTTCTGTTTAGGTGTCCCCAGGTCTCCCTCCGGGAGCGGAGCGCCAATCGGCATGGCCCGCAGCAGCGGATGGGAGTGCCTGTCTCTCTTAGGCCTGCTGACACTGTGCGGGTGTGAGTCTTCACTTTTGCCAGTCTGGAAGGTGAGAGATGGTCTCAGCGTTGTTGCCGGAATTGTAGTTTGGTTGGCCTCAGTACACACCTTCTCTCTCCCTCTAAAAAAAAGCTTTATTGAGACACAGCAAAAATTCACCCATTTAAAGTGCATAATTCACAGAGTTGTGCAACAGTCAATTCTAGAATATTCTCATCTCCCCCAAGAGAAACCCCTTACCCTTTATCTCTTCTCTGTACCCCCCTTCCTGCCCCCCACCCCAAGCCCTGAGCGACTCTGTCTCTGTAGATTTCTCTCTTCTGGACTTTCACGTAAATGGAAGCAAAGAACACGTGGTCTCTTGTGACTGATTTCTTTCCCTTACAGCAGTGTTTCTGAGATTCATCCATATTCTAGTACAGTAGTCCCTCGGTTTCTCTCGGAGGACTAGTTGCAGGACCCCCTTCCAATCCCAGAATCTTTGAATGCTCAAGTCCCTTGTATAAAGTGGCACAGTGTTTGCATCCAACCGATGCTCATCTTCCTGGATACTAGAGATGATACTTATGGTACCTAATATGATGCAAATGCAATGTAAATGAAGATGCAAATTCAGGTTTTGCTTTTTTGGAACTTGAATTTTTTTTCAAATAATTTTGAGCCGCCACTGGTTTGATTTGTGAATGTGTAACTGGTGCATGGGAGGGCCAACTGTGTTTGTCTGTGTTGCTTTCCTCTCTTGGCTGATCAGTATTCCAGCGTGTGGATGATTGTACATCATTCTGTTTATCCCTCCATCAGTCGAAGGACATTTGAGTTGTTTTCAGCTTTTCGCCATTAGGGATGTCGCCTCCATAAACATTCATGTTTAAGTTTCTGTGTTGCTGTTGTTCAGTTGCTCAGTCCTGTCAGACTCTTTGTGACCTGCAGCACTCCAGGCTTCCCTGTTCTTCACCATCTCCTGGAGTTTGCTCGGATTCATCTCCGTTGAGTCAGTGATGCCATCCAACCATCTCATCCTCTGTCGTCCCCTTCTCTTGCCCTCAATCTTTCCTAGCATCAGAGTCTTTTCCAGTGAGTCAGCTCGTTGTATAAGGTGGCCAAAGTATTGGAGCTTCAGCTTCGGCATCTGTCCTTCCAGTGAATATTCTGTGTGAACTTACAGTTTCATTTCTTTTGGATTTATACCCAGGGATGGAATGGCTGTTCATTTAGTCACTGTGGGCTTACCATCCTATATCCCCACCAGCAGTGTATGAGGATTCCAACTTCTCCACATCCTCACCAACACTTGTTAGTGTCTGTCTGTCCATCCTAGTGGGTGAGAAGAGATATCTTATTGTAGCTCTGACAGGCATTCTTCTAATGACTAGTGTTAAGCATCTTGTCATATGCTATTTAGACATTTGTAAATCTCCCTTGGAGAAATGTCTATTCATATCCTTTGCCTTTTTAAAGTTGGGATGTCTGTTTATTATTGAATTTAAGAGTTCTTCATATTTTCAGGATATAAGTCTCTTATCAGATTTATGATTTGCAAATATTTTCTTCCATTCTGTAGGTTGTCTCTTCACTTTTTTAGTGTTTTTTGTTTTGTTTGTTTTTGAAGCAGGCAAGTTTTTAATTTTGATGAAGTCCGATTCTGTTTTTCCTTTTGTTACCTATACTTTTGGTGTCTTATCTAAGAATCCTCAGAACACATCAGAACACCCCAAGTGACTTATATATTGGTAGTTTCATATTAATATTTTAATGAAGTCAAAAACCCTGAAGGGAGGGAGAAAGGGATGAGATAAGGCCATTGTCAGATGTAAGTTTCCTAGTTCAGTTCAGTTCAATTGCTCAGTTGTGTCCGACTCTTTGCGACCCCATGAATTGCAGCATGCCAGGCCTCACTGTCCATCACCAACTCCTGGAGTTCACTCAAACTCATGTCCATCGAGTTGGTGATGCCATCCAGCCATCTTATACTCTGTCGTCCCCTTCTCCTCCTGCCCCCAATCCCTCCCAGCATCAGGGTCTTTTCCAATGAGCCAACTCTTCTCTTTGGCATGAGGTGGCCAAAGTATTGAAGTTTCAGCTTCAGCATCAATCCTTCCAATCAATGAACACCCAGGACTGATCTCCTTTAGAATGGACTGGTTGGACCTCTTTGCAGTCCAAGGGACTCTGAAGAACCAACACCACAGTTCAAAAGCATCAATTCTTCGGCGCTCAGCTTTCTTCACAGTCCAACTTCACATCCATACATGACCACTGGAAAAACCACAGCCTCTGCAGAAATTCCTGTTTCCCTCATATTTGCTTTCCCATATATTCTAGCATTATGTCCTCAGGGAGATGGGCTTTTTGGGTCATTCTTTTTTTTTTTTTTCTTCCCATGCATTAAACTAGATGAGATGGCTGGATGGCATCACCGACTTGATGGACATGAGTTTGAGCAAACTTCGGGAGAGAGTGAAGGACAGGGAAGCCGGGCATGCTGCTCCATGGGATGACAAAGAGTCAGATAGGTCCAAGCGACTGATCACAAACTCATTCTTTCAGCAAGCCTTTGCTTAGCATTTCCCATGTATCAGGATCTGGATTAGATGCATCGAGTGTCAGCGCCGCTTTCCGAGACTCCCACCCACACTTGTTGTCCGGGACTTGATGTTCACCCCAGTGCCCGATCGAGACCCCTGAGATGCAGGTCTTGCTCACAAAAGCGTGGAGACTCATGGACACGGGGTTGCACTCATTCCCGCCTGGGCAGCAGGTGCTGGTGGCTCCTTGTTGAATGAGTTGATGACGCCCAGAGCCCCGGGATCCACTGAGATCCCTCCTCTGTTCCAGCGTGAGCTTGAATCCTCAGCTCACGTTGACCCAAATCGTTACACCTGCATTTTCTGGGCAGGATGCCCGGAGCGGGAAGCAGGGCGAGGCAGGTCTGTCACATCTGTTGCAGATCTGGAACCCAGCACAGCCCGAGGCATGTCCAAGGAACCGCGCACTGACCTTGTCTGCCCCAAGGTCCCCAGGAGCCCCCTGGACACAGGGCCAAGCAGGGCCTGGCGTGACAGCTGGTCTGGAAGAGGTGATAGCCATCCACATTCTCCTAAGGCCCTCTCAAGACATTTCTCTTGGAATGTGTGCTCAGAAAAGCTGAGCAATCTAGGAACTGGTTTCTTTTCTATGTAAAATGAACAATCTGTAACCCATTGTGGTTTATTTCTCTTAGTCTACAACAGTGATTCTCAGCCTTGGCTGCTCATTAGACTCACCCATGTTGTTTTTTAATTGCTAAGTCATGTCTGACTTTTGCGACCCCACAGACTGTAGCCCTCCAGGCTCCTCTGTTCTGTCCATGGGATTCTCCAAGCAAGAATACTGGAGTGGGTTGCTATTTCCTTCTCCAGGGGATCTCCAGCATTGCAGGTGGATTCTTTTCTGTCTGAGCTACTTGGGAAGTCCCAGGACATTTAAAACTCCCAGGACCCAGTTGCAGTAATTTAAATCCATTAAATTAGAAACTCTGAGAGTGGACATTGGGATTTTGTTGTTTTTTAATTCCCCAGGTGGCATGCATCTGAGGTTGAGAGCTAGTAGCTACAGGACGTTTGGAACCAAAGGTCCCATTTGACTTTAGTTCTCTCCTGCACACCTGCTTTCTCTATTTCTCTGGCTTTAGTTTTCCATCTTGGGTTGTTTCTAATCCTGATGTCTCTTGGCCAGTGGACAAGGAAGGTGGCCTTTGATTGGAATATGGCCTTTCCTGGCTGTGGACGCTGCCAAGATGCACATTTGTGATGTTAGGAAAACACTCTGCTGAATGAATGGATGAGTGAATACAGTAATTAAAAAGCAGGAGTTGCAGTGAGGTTTTATCTCCAAAGAGGCGTTTTATGAAAAGCAGGTTTGATTAGAGGAAGAGGAAGAGGTACATGGAGAAAATGTAAGAAGATTCACGTTATGAAAACCCTCATGGGGCTTTTAGACGTCCGCCATATATTCGGGGATGTGACGACTCCTGGTATTTATGTTTAATTTCATCTTAAAAGTTTTATTTTCACTTATATCAGTTAATTTTCCTTTTTTAAAAAAACATTTTTTCTTTGAAGTTGAAGTGCTTGTTCTTTTTTTTTAAATGTCTTTTTGTTGTGAACCTTTTTTATTTTATTTTTTTGTCTTTACTGGGTTTGTTACAATGTTGTTTCTATTTTATGCTTTGGTTTTCTGGCCTGAGGTGTGTGTGATCTCAGCTCCCTGATCAGGGATTTAACCTACACCTCCTGTATGTAAGGTGGTCTTAACCCCTGGATTGCTAGGGAAGTCCCTATGTTTTCTTGATAAACACAAATCACTGGCTTCCTTCTTATTCAGGGATTGTTGTTGTTCATTCATGTTGGACTCTTTGAGACCCCATGAACTGCAGCACACCAGGCTTCCCTGTCCTTCACTATCTCACAGAGTTGGCTCAAATTCCTGTCCATTGAGTCAGTGATACCATCAAACCATCTCATCCTCAGTTGTCCCCTTCTCCTCCTGCCCTGAATCTTTCCCAGCATCAGGGTCTTTTCCAGTGAGTCGGTTCTATGCATCATGTGGCCAAAGTATTGGAGTTTCAGCTTCAACATCAGTCCTTCCAATGAGCACCCAGGACTGATCTCCTTTACGATGGACTGGTTGCATCTCCTTGCAGTCCAAGGGACTCTCAAGAGTCTTCTCCAACACCACAGTTCAAAAGCATCAGTTCTTCAGTGCTCAGCCTTCTTTATAGTCCAACTCTCACATTGATACATGACTGCTGGAAAAACATAGCCTTGACTAGACGGACCTTTGTTGGCAAAGTAATGTCTCTGCTTTTTAATACACTGTCTAGGTTGGTCATAGCTTTTCTTCTAAGGAACAAGTGTCTTTTAATTTCATGGCTGCAGTCACCATCTGCAGTGATTTTGGAGCCTAAGAAAATAAAGTCCGTCACTGTTTCCATTGTTTCCCCATCTATTTGCCATGAAGTGATGGGACTGGATGCTATGATCTTAGTTTTTTGAAAGTTGTTTTAAGCCAGCCTTTTCACTTTCCTCTTTCACCTTCATCAAGAGGCCCTTTGATTCCTCTTTGTTTTCTGCCGTAAGGGTGGTGTCATTTGCGTATCGAAGGTGATTGATATTTCTCCCGGCAGTCCTGATTCCAGCTTGTGCTTCATCCAGCCCTGCATTTCGCATGATGTACTCTGCATATAAGTTAAATAAGCAGGGTGACAATATGCAGCCTCGATGTACTCCTTTCCCAGTTGGGAACCACTTCATTGTTCCAGGTCTGGTTGCTTCCTGACCTGCATCCAGGTTTCTCAGGAGGCAGGTCAGGTGGTCTGGTATTCCCATCTCTTGGAGCATTTTCCACAGTTCGTTGTGATCCACACAGTCAAAGGCTTCAGCCTAGTCAATGAAGCAGATGTTTTTCTGGAATTCTCTTGCTTTTCTGATGGGGTAAATTTTTATATTAGAAAGGAAACAGAAAGAGAGGAAGGGAAAATGGGAGGGGATTTCCTTAGCTACCAAAGAGCCAGAAATGGAAAGAGGAAATGGGTGAAATGAGTGGATCTGGAAGCGGGGAGAGACAGAGAGGAGGGCGTGGATGGTGTGGAGCCGAAGCCAGGGTGGTGGATGCAGGGAGGCGCGCAGGGCCCTGCAGGGCGGGGGAGGAAGGCGGAGGGCAGCAGGAGAGGTCACCCGCCTTTTAGGGCGACCAGCTGTCCTGATTTGCCCGGGACCAAGGGGTTTCTAGAGACATGAGACCATCTGTTTTAAAATCAGGACAGTTCTTTTGGGCAAACCAAAACTGGTTTGCCCAAACCAAGAGCACCTACTGGTTGCCCGTTTACTCATTTTTGTTTGGTGGCATTGGGGACAGGAAGGGGCAGTGCAGGAAATGTGACCTGGCTTCTACTGACACGGATTTGAAGCTCCAGTGTCTGATGTCCTGGGCATACCTTTACCTAATGCATTGGTTCTTGGGGAGGGATGCACCAGACAAAACCGTAGTGGGGAGCGTGGGGTGCAAAGGAGCGGGACTCCGGAGGGAATCCACAGAGGGAGCGGGGCGGGAGGCGTCCTGTTCTGAGGCAGCAGGCCTAGGCCTTTATTTATTTATTTGTTGTTATTTATACTTTCTGGGTTTTTTTGGCTGTGCTGCGTGGCCTGCAGAATCTTAGTTCCCCAACCGGGGATCGAACCCATGCCTCCGGCAGTGGAAGCCCAGAGTCTTAACCACTGGACCACCAGGGAAGTCCCAGCTCTTGGGACTTTTAGACAAAAATTCTATCTCGAACGTGTTTTCCCCCTAGACCAGGCCTTGCCTGAAGGGTGGACTTTGCTTTTTCTTTTTGTGTCCTCCTCACCTGTGTGCCCAGAGAAGGCGATGGCACCCCACTCCAGTGCTCTTGCCTGGAGAATCCCAGGGATGGGGGAGCCTGGTGGGCTGCCGTCTATGGGGTTGCACAGAGTTGGACTTGGCAGCAGCAGCAGCACCTGTGTGCCTGGTACACAAGTGTCCAGTGTGTCCTTGTTGAGTTCAACCCAGCCAAGTGGAGGTTTGACATTGACATTAAGGGTTATGCTGCTGCTGCTGCCGCTGCTAAGTCGCTTCAGTTGTGTCTGACTCTGTGGCAGCCCACCAGGCTCCCCTGTCCCTGGGATTCTCCAGGCAAGAACACTGGAGTGGGTTGCCATTTCCTTCTCCAATGCATGAAAATGAAAAGTGAAAGTAAAGTCACTCCGTTGTGTCCGACTCCTCGTGACCCCGTGGACTGCAGCCTATCAGGCTCCTCCGTCCATGGGATTTTCCAGGCAAGAGTACTGGAGTGGGGTGCCATTGCCTTCTCCGTTAAGGGTTATGAGTAGTTACAAAAGGATTGGCGTAACCTTACTTAGGATATCATTGAGGGGTTTCCCTGGTGGCTCAGTGGTAAAGAATCTGCCTACCAACGCAGGAGACACGGGTTCAATCCTTGGTCCAGGAGGATCCCACATACTATGGAGCAGCTAAGCCCTGTGTGCCACAGCTACTGAGTCCGTTCTCTGGAGCCCCGGACCCACAACTGCTGAAGCCTGCCCGCCCTAGAGTCCTCACTCTGCAACAAGAGAAGCCACCGCAATTGAAACCCTGGCACCACAACTAGAGAGTAGTCCTTGGAAAAATCCTGAGCAGCCACGAAGGCCCAACACAGCCAAAAATGAATGATTTTTAAAAAGATGTCAATGAGGATACAACAAAGTGTTAGCACATAGACAATAGCATGAAACGAATTTGTGAAGAAAACCAGAGCAATGTTGTGTTTGGGTTCGGGGCTCACTCTCAGAGGACCCCTCAGTCCAAGCGGATTCAGATAGCACAGCAGGACCAGCAAGCCCCACAAACCACTTGAAAGCACAGTCATTTCAACTGAGGTTTTATAGGAATCGAGAGTAGACGCAGAAAAATAGAGTGTGTCAGCCAAATACCCTGGAGTGACACATGACTCCAGCCCCAGCCGTGAGCAACAGCAGACGTGCGTTTCTCTCCCATCTCTGTGTCCAGCATGGGCAGCCGTGGCTTCCAGTTTGTTCTGGGAACCCAGGCAGAAGACGTGGTTCCTGTCTGAGTCCTTGTCATTAGAGGGATGAGGGGCTATCAGAACTCAGGACAGCTCCTGAAGCTTCCCTGGGGAGGGACACGGCGGCATTTCTGGGAAAGGTAAGCCACATGGCCGGCCTGCTGTCCCTGGTGGGGGCTCCACAGGGAGGCGGCTGTGATGTTAGCACGGTCTGGTCACAATTTCGAAAACACTGGCCATGCGTTATGAGTTAGCGCTCTCTCCCTTGGGATTCCGGTCTTCTGATGTCAGGCGCTTGTCTACGATCTATTTCACACACCTGATGTAACGCAACCAGTGCAACCCAGGCACATGTGTTCCTTCTTAGAATTTGGGTGTCGGGGTTCAGGCACAATGACACACGGCGGGAAGCCAGCTAGGACACAGTGCAGCCTGTACTGGGCGCTTTGGCCCTGTTAACAAAGCTTCCAGCTCAGAAGTTTTCTTAGTCTTGGAATATTTTAAAGATTCAGGACTGAGGGCTGTTTACTGCATGCCCAGGAATAACCCAAATCTAAGCGACTGTTGCTTTGTTGTCGCTATTCAGTTGCTCAGTGGCGTCCGACTCTTTGTGACCCCATGGACTGCCGCACGCCAGACTCCTCTGTCCTCCACTGTCTCCAGGAGTTTGCGCACATTCACATCCGTTGAGTCGGTGATGCCGTCCAACCATCTCATCCTCTGCCACTTAGTTTGCATTCAGTCAAGTGATTGCCGCTTAGTTTGCATTAAATCAACACTGGATTCCTTCTTACAAGGAAGACTCAGATTTATGATTTCGTATGTCCTTTCTTGGGGACTTTGTGGCTAGGAGGGCCCCAGCGCGGTCGTCTTCTCCGTCTGCTTGTTTGCCCATCTGATTCAGCGGTTCTAGAGGGGCCCTGGGCAGCCATATTTTGAGAAGTCGCCCCTGGGGACCCTGATGTGCCCTCTGGGGTAGCAGCCGTTAGACCAGTGACTTAGCTGGAGGTGAGCTCCACCTCCCCCCAGCTCCCACCTGGGTTAGGGAGGGGGTCTCTGGGCTCAACCTGGGGGCAGGGGAGGGGGCCGGACCACAGCATCAGGCTGAGGAAGGCTCGAGAACCAGACCAAGGGTGTCATTTCTTCCCAGCCCCCTCCCCAGCCTTGCGTGTCGCTGAGGCATGAAGTTTCCGGGGAGACAAGGCCTGTGATGATCTGGAGGCTGAGGCTGCGTTGCCCTGGGCTCTGCTTTCCTGTCTACATGGAGGGGTCTGTGTCCACCACGCACCTGGCCCATGGTGGGGGAGGCGATCGCAGATGGAGGCCAGACTGGGCTTTGTGGTTCATGTCACAGAGCCTGCAAGGGCGGCCCCTGCTCCTGGCTGCCCCCCGGTGCCCGCAGCACCCACGTATCGTTTGGGTGTCCACATCCTGGTCACGAAGCCTGATGATGATGTTGGGTCCCCCATATGTGACCTCCCTCTTCCTGAGCAGGGCCATCAGGCGGTGGGGAGACTGCCGTGGGTTCAGGTCTCAGCTAAGTGTGAGGCAGGAGACAGAAGAATCCGATCAAAGCTGTCATTGTCTGTGCTGTTTAATTCACAGAACCCAGCATTAGGCTACTTCACGTAGAGCCTTTTTCATCAACGACGAGAAAGAGCAGCACTTTGGGGAATTCCGTGAAAGGGTCCCCCCTCCAGGACTTACCTGCCCCAGTATCCCCAACTCCACGTCCGTATAAAATGATGCATGGCCACCCACTCCAGTATTCTTGCCTGTAGGTGGACAAAGGAGCCTGGAGGGCTTCTGTCCATGGAGTCACAAAGAGTCGGACACGACTGAGCGACTAAGCGCTTAGTAAGCGGTGATTCGTCTTCAAGGCAGGAGAAGTGGATTGACAGTAAAGCCAGCGGTGCCAGGCCCGCACACGTGTGCTCACTGAGTCATCACCTGGCTCTGGGGCTGCAATTGTGTCTTTATAAAGGAAGGGACTCTGGGCCAGGTGAAGTAGGAGGTTAAGTAACTCACTTAAGGTCACAGGACCAGGGAATGGGGAACAGATTTGAACTCCGGTCCTGAGGCCAGTGGGTCCCCACATCTCCCCTCCCCTCTCCACTCCCTCTCCCGTCCATCCCCCTGACCCCGCAGTATAGTGCTGACCTGTTTAAATAGCCGAGTTATGTTCTGTTTGAGGAGATAAGGAGTTCAGTCAGAAGAGACCACAGGGTGAATGGTTCCGTTTATAAGAAGTGTTCAGGGATTTCCCCGGTGGTCCAGTGGTTAAGACTCTCCGCTCCCGATGCAGAGTGTTCAATCCCTGGTCAGGAAACTGGGTCCTGCATGCTGCAACTGAAAAAAAAAAAAAAGAAAAGATACTAAGCACGACAGTGAAGATCCCACATGCCACAGCTAAGACTTGGCACAGCCAAATCAAAAGGAGGGGTGGCACTTAGGTGCCCAGTAATTGACTATTTAAAAAAAAGAAGTGTTCACAAGTGGCAAGTCCACAGATACCCAATGTAGATCTCTGGTTGCGGTGGGCTGGAGGAGGAGAAGGGTACGGGGAGTGATCCCTAGTAGACACGAGGCTTCTTTTGGGGGTGATGAAAATGCTTTAACATTCATCGTGGTGGTGGTTACACAGGAGTGTGAAACACTTAAGACCATTTATCGTGCACGTAATTGGGTGAATTGTATGGTATGTGAATTCTATCTTAATAAAGCTGTGAAAAAACGCAAGAGCAAGCAGGTGAGTGTCCTGGGGCTGCCGTAACGAAGCATCACAAGCTGGGGCGCTCAGAACTGCAGACATGCATTGCCTCCCAGATCTGGGGTGGGCAGTCTGAGATCAGGGCGTGGGCGGGCCCTGCTCAGGACGTCTTGTTTCAGTCCTCAGTCCCGGGTTCGCAGCTGGTCACCTTCCCTCTCTGCATGTCTGTGTGCTTGCATGCTCAGTTGCTTCAGTCATGGCCAACTCTTCTGCAACCCCGCGGACTGTAGGGGTTGCAGAAGAGCTCCTCTGTCCATGGGGATTCTCCAGGCAGGAATACTGGAGTGAGTAGCCATGCCCTCCTTCAGGGGATCTTCCCGATCCAAGGATCGAACCTGCATCTCCTGCAGCTCCTGCATTGCAGGTGGATTATTTTTCAGTGAGCCACCAAGGAAGCCATTACATGTCTGCATCTGTGTTCAAATCTCCCTTTTTATAAGGACACCATCATATTAAACTCGGGTGCACCCTAGTGCTCTCACTTTAACTTGATTGCTTCTGTAAAGGCCCTACTTCCTAATAAGGTCCTGGAGGTCAGGGCTCCCACACATCTTTGAGGGGTATGAGACTCACTTCCATATGATACAGTCTGAGAGACTTCTTTTCAGTTCAGTTCAGTTCAGTCGCTCAGTCGTGTCTGACTCTTGGCAACCCCATGGATTGCAGCACGCCAGGCCTCCCTATCCATCACAAGCTCCCGGAGTTTACTCAAACTCACGTCCATTGAGTTGGGGATGCCATCCAACCATCTTAGCCTTTGTCGTCCCCTTCTTCTCCTGCCTTCAGTCTTTCCTAGCATCGGGGTCTTTTCAAATGAGTCAGCTCTTTGCATCAGTTGGCCAAAGGATTGGAGTTTCAGCTCCAACATCAGTCCTTCCAATGAACCACCAGGACTGATGTCCTTTAGGCTGGACTGGTTGGATCTCCTTGCAGTCCAAGGGACTCTCAGGAGTCTTCTGCAACACCACAGTTCAAAAGCATCAATTCTTTGGCACTCAGCTCTCTTTATAGTCCAACTCTCATACCCATACATGACCACTGGAAAAACCATAGCCTTGACTAGATGGACCTGTGTGGGCAAAGTAATGTCTCTGCTTTTTAATATGCTGTCTAGGTTGGTCATAACTTTCCTTCCAAGGGATAAGCGTCTTTTAATTTCATGGCTGCAGTCACCATCTGCAGTGATTTTGGAGCCCCCAGAAATAAAGTCTGACACTGTTTCCACTGTTTCTCCATCTATTTGCCGTGAAGCGATGGGACCGGATGCCATGATCTTTGTTTTCTGAATGTTGAGCTTTAAGTCAACTTTTTCACTCTCCTCATTCACTTTCATCAAGAGGCTCTTTAGTTCTTCTTTACTTTCTGCTGTAATGGTGATGTCATCTGACTTCTTTTAAAAGTGTTAAATGTGTTCTAAGTTTCAGCTCAAGTTTTAGTGTTTATTCCATTTTTAGCAAAATTAATTGACAGGGAATCTTTGTAGCCAACAGATCTGGGTACACGAGCCTTCCTGTTCCAACATCTTTCTAGGGATGCCTGCAGGCAGGGGCCCGGGGGCGGGGAGATGTAGGATAGCAGCATCTGGGTTAAAAGGATGAGGAAGGACATAGGGAGATGAGCGCAGCTTGTCTAAGAGAAGGCGTGCTCGAGGACCACGGTGACAGAGGGCAGCCTAGATGAAAAAAAATGTTTTGTGCCCAAGGTGATTTGTGTCGGTTTCAATTAAATTGGGAAGACGGGGCCTGTTTAGCACCATCCTGGCCTTCCACCACCACCCGAGCAGCCCAGACCATCTGTTCGGCAGTGCCTTTGAGACAGTTTGAGGTCACAGGCTTCCAGAACTGGAGCACCTGCCTGAGTCTAGCCAAGCTCAGCCTGTCAGCCTCTTGACTGTGGATGAGCCAAGTCTGCCTTCTGGCTTCAATGGAAGATCTAGTTTCTGGAGCCTTCCAGAGCTTTCCAGAGCCTTGGCAGCGTGTCAGGGACCAAGACATGTTAGTTGCTCAATTGTGTCCTACTCTTTGCAGCCCTGTAGCCCGCCAGAGTTCTCTGTCCATGGGGATTCTCCAGGCAAGAATATCATAGTGGGTTGCCATTTCCTCCTCCAGTCCAGGGACCAAAGAGGGAGCCTGACCAAATGCCAGGACCCTCCACGGCCTCTGTTCACTTGCTGCTTCTTAGCTCTCAGCCTCAACCTTGCTCCTTGCATGAAGTTCTTCTGTTATGACTTTCTTCCAAAGCAGCCACTTCCTTCTGGACACTGCTATGGTGGCCACTGTCTACACTGCATGAGGTACTGCAGCAACCCTCAGTCTGGTTATCCCTTATCTCCACGACCTTCCTCCCGGCCAGGACTGAAGTCCACGAGGTTGGGAAATCTCGTCTTCTACTTGTCTTGGGTCCCAGAAATCCAGCCTGAGGCTGACGTGTGTTTGAGGGTCCCCTGGATACTCGTTGTGAGGAGGGGGCCTCTGAGAGATGAAGCTAGAGCTGTGGTGGACGGTGGAGACCCCCTGCAGATGGAGGGTCCTTCGCAAGCCCATCCTGTGTGTTTAACTGCAGAGTCAGAGAGGAACACCTGGGCTTCCTCAGCGCCACACTGCTGTTGTGAAGGTGAGCGCTCTGACCTCCCAGACGGCGGGCCCCCCATGTCTCAGATCTGAGGAGCTTCCTCCTCGGTAGGCAGTGACCTGGATGAAACATTCAGATGCAGACTTGCTGTGTTCAGAATTGCGTGGGCTCCCCTGGAGCCTCGGGCTCGGGGTGCAGGCGTGGGGAGCCTGCAGGAGCCTGGGAGGGAGAGTCTCTGTGGCCGGCGGGCTCTGAGAAGACCCCGTAAGCCCAAAAGGCCCGTGTTGGCTGTGATGGGCAGACGCCTAAGCCTGTGTCACTGTTTACCCCCCAGTCCATCCGTGCTCCTTTCATATGCCTTGTCCTTTCTGGCTGCCAGCAGGAATGGCAAATCCTTCCCCGTCTATCCTGCCCTCTGCACTTTGCACACCCGGGCTTGTCCAGACTGAAGTTAGGGGAGAGGCCACTGCGGGGCCGTGTGAACAGACCCAGTGTTCCAGCAGGCAGGACTGACCTCCTCCTCGGCAGGTGCAGGGGGTCAAAGTCCAGAGCACCTGAGTCCTAGGCCTGGGCCTCAGGGCCGCAGCCACATGGCCTCGGGCAAGTTGCTGCCCAGTGGGAGCGTGCGATTTGGAGCTTGCATGCTGTGTGTGTGTTAGTCTCAGTCGTGTCTGACTCTGCAACCCCATGAACTGTGTCCCTCCAGGCTCTGTCCATGGAATTCTCCAGGCAAGAATACTGGAGTGGATTGCCATGCCCTTCTCCAGGGGATCTTCCTGACCCAGGAATTGAACCTGGGTGTCCTGTTTTGCAGGCAGATTCTTTACTGTCTGAGCCACCAGGGAAGCCCAGAGCTCGCACACGTTATTAGTTATTTGACGGTGGTGACTCCGTGATCTGGCAGGTGACATGCTCCAGACACAAGCGCTGTAACACGTGTGTGTGTGGTCAGTGCATTTCCTTGGAGGAGGAGCTCAAGCACCCTGCTCGACGTTCATGGCTCAGGGGAGCTTGTGACCTGGAAGCATGTCCCCCTGTGGGGCTCCAGGGCTGAGTCTCTAAAGACGTTCGAGAGTCCAGGACGAGGCTGTGAAAGATGGAGAAACTGTTACCCTTTGGGGTTGGGGTCGGTTTGTTTCTGGTTCCTCTCCATTAAGATCAGGACACGAGATCCCACTGATTCCAAATGTCTTTGCAGTTCAGGAGTTCTGGAACTGCTGGTTCTACCTGGATGGAGGTATCGAGGGAGTGGCTGAGTGGCAGAGGGCTCTGAGCCAATTTGGCTGCTTAGGGAACACCTGGGGACTTTGATAAATAGTGGAGGTGGATAGGGCCACGTGTTCCTCCACCACCTCCATCCCGGCAGCCTCAGTGCCGGGTGATATGTTACAGTGGGAGGAAATCTTGGATCCAAGTTTGCTAAACCCTTACGGATGGTTAGGAACAATCTGCTGTAGCTCAGAGGCAGTCCTGCTGCCCTTCAGTAGATTCGCTCTGAGCAGAACTCAGAGGTGTCCTTGGGGTGGGACTGGCCGATCTAACAGCAGAGTTCAAGCATCCAAGGCACAGGATGTGGGCGTCGTGGCCTCGGGGCTGCCGTGGGCATGGGGGCGGGGCGGGGGCTGGCTGGATTCTCCGACAGCTTTTCTCCAGGCTGCTGTAGCCTGTGCAGGCCTCCTGAGCCAGCACTCGCCTTGACACCACTCATTTCACCAGTGAGAAGGAGCCTTAACCCTCCTTGAGCTGATTAATGCATCCTGTGCCATAGATGTCAGTAAAGATGTTCCAGGTCCCAAGTGGCCCTCTTCTGCATGTTGATTCCTAATTGGGATATTTTTTTTTTTTTTTTTTGAAGTAGAGTTTATTTACAGAGTTTCAGGTGTGCAACAAAGTTGTTGTGGTTCAGTCGCTAAGTCATGTACAACTCTTTGTGACCCCTTGGGCTATATAACCCACCAGGCCCCTCTGTCAGTGGGATTTCCCAGGCGAGAATACTGCAGCGGGTTGCCATTTCTTTCTCCAACAAAGTGATTCAGATCTATATAGATATAGATAGATATATGTATTCTTTTTCAAGTTCTTTCCATTATAGGCTATTATAAGATAACTGAGCATATTATAGTTCCCTGTGCTATACAGTAGGTCCTTCTTGTTTATCTATTTTATATATAGTAGTTTTTATCTGTTCATCCCAAATTCTCAATTTATCCCTCCTCCTGGTACCCCTTTGGTAACCATTAAGTTTGTGTTCTGTGTCTGTGGGTCTGTTTCTGTTTTGTACAGAAGTTTATTTGTTCTATTTTTTTTAAAAGATTCCACCTATAAATGATACATATTTGTCTTTCTCTGTCTGACTTACTTCACTTAGTAGGATAATCTCTAGGTGCATCCCTTGTAGTTGCAAGTGGCATTATTTCATTCTTTTTATGGCTGAGTAATTCCATTGCATATATATACTGAATCTTCTTTATCCATTCATCTGGCAATGGACGTTTAAGTTGTCTCCATGTCTTGGCTATCGTAAATAGTGCTGCAGTGAACATTGGGGTGCATGTGTATTTTCAAATCAGAGCTTTCATCTTTTCTAGATACGTGCCCGGAAGTGGTATCGCTGGATCATATGGTAGCTCTGGTTTTTTGAAAAAACCTCCTTACTGTTCTCCATAGTGGCTGCACCAATTGACATTCCCACTAAAAGTATTGAGGGCTTCCTCGGTGGCTGTCGGGAAGATTCCCTGGAGGAGAGCATGGCAACCCACTCCACTATTCCTGCCGGGAGAATTCCATGGACAGAGGAGCTGGTGGGCTACAGCCCATAGGGTTGCAAAGAGTCGGACACGACTCAGTAACTTAGCACAAATGCAAGAGTGTGGAAGAGTTCCCTTTTCTCCACGCCTTCCCCAGCATTTATCATTTGTAGACATTTTGATGATGGTCAGTCTGGTTGGTGTGAGGTGGTGCCTCATTGTAGTTTTGACTTGCTTTTCTCAAATGATAAGTGATGTTGAGCATCTTTGCATGTACCTCTTGACCATCTGTATGTCTTCTTTAGAGAAATATCTCTTTAGAACTTCTGCCCATTTTCTGATTGGCCAGCTGGGAAGCCACCAGACTGCCCTAACGTATTGCATAGTGAATAGATGCAGGAGCACTGGCCACAAGCTGTGTGTAGAAACGGGATTCCACAGTCAGATGTCACGGCACTCACATCCCTGCTTGATCTAGAACATCTCACATGCCATGCCAGTGGATGGCCAAGCCAATGCCAATCTAATACCATGCCATGCCAGTGGATGGCCAAGCCAATGCCAAGCCATCACCACGCCATGCCAGTCGATGGCCAAGCTAATGCATTCCAACACCATGCTATGCCAGTGGATGGCCCAGCCCACACCATGCCTTGCCCCCTCTTCTGGCCCCCCAGCTTCCGAGTGAAATACAAGTGCAGTTAATACAGCCAGGAGCAAGGCCCTTGGCTGAGGCTGGACCTTTTTTTCTCTTTAAGCATTTTGACTGATGGATTGATTTTTGGTTGTGCTGGGTCTGTGTTGCTGCACAGGCTTTCTCTGGTAGCGGTCAGCAGAGGCTGCCCTTCATGCGGTGCACGCACGGGCTTCTCCTTGCAGTGGCATCCCCTGTTGCAGAGTACAGGCTCTTAGGCTCGTGGCTTCAGTAGTTGTGGGGCCCGGCCTCGGTTGCCCCCGTGGCGTGTGGGATCTTCCTGGAGCAGGGATCGGACCGGTGTCCTCTGCATTGGCTGAGAGCGTGACACGCAGGCTCAGAGCCAGGCAGATCTAGACTCGGGGCTGTGGGTCCCTTTGCTGTTAGGGCAGGGGCTGCCTTTCTGCAGTGGCGCCCGGTCACAGGACTGAGTTTGCACGAAGCGTCTTGAGTTTCAGACTCACAGCCCAAGATGGAGTGGGGTGCGGCAAACGGCTTGTGTTAGATTACGGAATGCTCAGACTCTAACTCTGGTCTGTCTCTTTGGGGCTGGGTGGGGGCATGCTGACTCATGTGTGACGTGTGTTTCTAGTCTTCTGTGTCCCTTACACAGTGAGGCGAGGCTGTGCCTGGTTTGCGATTCTCCGGCCGCATCCCTTATGTCACTTGCTTCTCGGTGGTTTCCTAACAGCACCACGTGGTCCTGTCAGCGCAGCCTGGACGAGACCCCCTTCCCCTTCTTCTGCACTCACGTGCCGTCTGGGCCTCCTCTTTGCTGCAGACTCGCTTTGTGCAGAAACCTTTTTTTTTTTTGCAGTTCAGATTTTCTTTGGGACAAACCCCTCAGAGGGGAATTACTGACTTTGAGAGTGCAAGCCCTTTCCGCTTATTTTTAATTACATGTCATAGACCTGTGCCACAGAAACGCCAGAGGATTCAAACGACCAAAAGTAAACAGATCAAAATGGGCTGGGATGTGAATCTGTCAGGACTGGAGGGGAATTACACCAGTCACTGAGTCCCGGTGTTGCCACTGGTCGGTCTGCAACCTTGGCGTCTCAGCCTCCCTGAACTGCAGCCTCCTTATTCGCACAATAGGCAGTGTTTTACCCAGTTACCTCCTGTTCTGGTTGAGATAGCTAGCTAGCCCTTGAGAAATCAGTCCCAGGAGACAGGCCAGGTCATAACCCACAGATGCTGGTGAAGCCTGTGGGGGGATCGTGAGGCCCCCTGGGGCCCCTGGGTGACAGTTCAGCCCAGCCCACGAGGTCGGAATGTTGGATGGCTGGTGGGCATGGCCCAGCACCCTGGAGACCTTGGGTTTGTCTGGTAGGTGATACGGAACTTGTGTTTTGAGGGGGTTGCTTTCTTTTGGTTTTGGTTTGTCTTTTTGGATCTGGTGAGGGTGCTGAGAGTAAAGTTTGGAAATAAGTGTTTAGGGAGATTGATTTGGGGGCAGTGAATCGTGGGCTGGGGGATGGGAGACAGGCAAGAATATTCAACCCAGCAGTGGGGCTGACTACAGTCTTCCTGGGTCTTCTGGCCTTGATAACACGGTCCCCTGGGGCTCCTCCTTCCAGAACGCTGACCTCCACCCTCCCAGGAGAGTAGGTGGAAAACCTCAGAGCCTGAAGAAGTGTGAAGGGTCAGTGGAGATTTTGGAAGCGAGAGTAAACGCAGGTGAAGACGTTGGCCACGTCTGTTTCGGCAACTTGGCGGCAGGCGCAGAGTGGTCTGGGCTCTCCATCTCTAAAGAATATTCCAGGTTCCTGAGACTCGGGCTGGCTGGTGATCAGAACTGCAGAGTCGCCCGCACCCTGTAAGTCACCTGCAGGCGCTTGCCTCCAAACCTTGCGTACTTTTGGACATTTTTGGATGGGGTAGCCTGTTTCCCTGCCATCACCAGCTATTCCAAGCAAAGCTAATTAGGCGTTTTTGCCTCAAGCTTGTTTGTATGCTTTGGAATAAAGCACACAGAAAATAAAACAAGCCCAGCTCACCCAGCAAGGCTAGTTCCAGAACCAGCTGGAGAAAATATTGTGATTGGCTGGGTCTCCAGGGGACCCCTCGTCCCTGTGCCTGGGGAAGGGTAGCCGCAGGGCTGGCTCCGAAGTAACCAAGATGGCACCAACTTTTTGCTAAACCGCGAGTTTACGCTGCCCTCTGGTTCCAGAAAAAAAAAACAAAAATCCCTCCCACCCCAAGCCGATGCTTGTTTTTGTCCAAATGCTTGCTCACCGGTAACCCCACCAGCAGCCCTGGGAGACTGTTTTCTCAGAGGAACGGGGCCTGGGCTGCGATCGCGGAGTGTCCATGCTCAGATCTGAGATGGCCTGGATGTCCTTCAGGTGACATCAGTGTGACTGCCACCAGGCAGAAGGCTAGGACACTTGTGATCCCTGGAAACGGGAGCTCCCACGGCACACAGGGAAGCAAGGGCTGGCTGAGGAGGCAGGAGGAGCCTGGGGAGAATGTGGGCAGGAGCCTCCCCGTGGTTTCTGTGGGAAGGAGCAGGCAGGGCAGGTGAGCAGGCAAAGGGCTGGTGAGTTTGAATCATTTCAGCTCTGGCAGTCGGGACGGGGGGACCTCTGGGTGTAGGGGCTGCCCGCTCACTGTCTAGTATGTGGTGAAGGTGAGAGCTGCGGAAGAGGTGAGGGGTGTGGGCTTGGTGTCTCACTGATTTTGACATGAAAAGGGGGAGCGGTTTGCTGACTCTAGGGATTGGTGGAGCCCTGGGAGGGCCGTTCCCTCCAGGGTCAACGAGGCCCCGGACGTCAGAGCATCAGAATGACAGGGAAGCAAGTAGACTGGGCTGATACCTGGCAGGGACCACGTGGCCCTCAGGATGTGGCTTTGCAGCTGGTCTGGTCAGGGCTGGGGCTCTGGGGTTTCCAATGGGAATTCCACTCGCAGGGCCTTTGGAAGGGCCTCTGCTCTAGGTAGGGGAACATTTGGTTCGGCCTGGAGGTGTTTCATCGACTAAGAGGCTCCCCAGGAACAGAGGGAGGATTCAGCATCCGTCTACCTGCCAGAGAGAAATAAAACTGGCATTGTCCGTATCCCGAGGGCAGGCCCCCCAGGGGCCCAGGTTCCTGGAGCTATGGTGGTTCCCCCCGACCCCCCTTGAAGGAAGATGAGAACCCTGCAGGGGCTGTGCTGGGAGTGGACTTGGAGCTCAGGGCCACCGACTGCAGCATCCATCGGCAGTCTGCCCCACCTCCCTCCGTCCGGCTGCCTGTCTTTTTAAAAGATCTGGCTGAGTCTTCCCTCCCGCTCCCTGGGCCAGGGTAGTGAGGAGTCGCCTCTCTGCCCGCGCCCCCCCCACCCCGCTCCCCACCCTCCATGCGGTGGGCATGACAGTTTGCTGCAGTCCCGTCAATGGGGGGACCTGCCCCACGCCGCCTGTGTCGTGAGCCGCACCGCGGGCTCCAGCCATCACGCCCGCCGCCCGTGCAGCTCCGGGGACTGGGGACACACCCAGCCCGCTCGGTCCCCATCTGTCGCAGATGTGCGTCCAGCGGAACCCTGGAAATCGCCCGCGCTGAGGGGACTGGGGAGCCCCCTTCTCTGTCTGTCTCTCTCGGGGAACCTTGGGAGCCAGCGAGGCGGCAGGATTTTTTTTTTTTTCCTCCAAGCTGGGGGCGCTGTGTCTCCCCCATCGCTTGTCAGCCGGCGCGTCTCCCTGCCGCCGCTGATGAGTGCCGGGGAAGGGGAGATCTCCTGGACCGCTCGGGGCTGAGTAAGCAGACCTCCGGAGGAGCCAGCTGTCTTGAGTGCGTGCTTGGTCATTGCGGTGCCTGGGTGTGCGGCTTTTGCTCTCTCGTGACGCTTTGTCTACTCTGTATGCAAGACGGATGCTGGATTCTTGCTTTGTTCCTGGGGAGCCTTTTATTCAATTAAACACCTCCAGGCCCAACCAAACGTTCCCTGCCCTATCTGGAGCTGTGTGTTCCCTCCTTACATAACTTTTTCTTGGAGGTTTAGAGAATAACTCGTGAAGGTGGCATGTGTATGTGTGTGTGTGTGTGTGTGTGTGTGTGTGTGTGTTGCGGGGGGAGGGGGGAGGCGAATTCATCTCTGTTCCTCCACTGAGTTCGGTCCCTCCTCCCCCACCCACCTGAGTGCGGGGTCTGCCCCCTCCCCTCACTCCCCTCCCACCCACCTTAAATCCCCCTGGCTGAAATCTCAGCAGGGTCTGACTTCCCTCCCTGCCCTGAGTCATAATTTATTGAATCTGCCCCAAAGGGAAAAAGGGTCCGGGATGCTCGGGGACTCCGGTGCACTCGTCCTGTGGTCCCTGGCAAGGCTCTTGACCACATAACTTGTGTCGGTTGGTCTCTGCCAGTGGAAGGTGAGCTGTGAAAGCTGTACTTGTTGCTTTTAACTTCTGGGAAAGACACTGAAGAAATGGAAAATAGGAGGTGAGGGGAGTGACCAGGAAGGGGAGGAAGAGAGGCTGGACAATGTCCTCACCCTGGTCTGAGCTAAGACTGGTCTGTTCTCTGCGCGAAGGAGAAGGGGGAGGCTGAGAACCCGAAGCCTGGACTGTTGAGCGAGTCTGGGAGCCACAAGTGGAGCTCTGGGCTGGAAAGGGCTGGGTCCGGAGACACGGCCGGCTGGCCAGGACCTCCACTTGTACTGAGGTACACTGCTTCGAGCTCGCCACTGCTGTTTCTGTTTGGGGGTTCCCCCTGCCCCCACCACAAGCCCCTTCCATGAGGCAGGGGCTGCACGAGTTATGTGTCATGTCAGTGATGGCTGGTGACTGGGGAGATGGGTGAGGTGGGGTGGGGGGTGAAATAGAAAGACGCTTGAGCCCTTGCTTCTGCGTTTACAGTCGAGTGGGGAGAAAAGGAGGCACAGAGACGACTGGCGCCTCGGGGGCTCTGGGGAGTCAAGCCCCAGGTCTTGGTCGACGCTAGGTGATGAGAGACAGGGCGGAGGAGTGGTCTGCACGGTTGGGAGAGTGACTCGGCAGGTGCCCCCTGGGCCCAGGGGGTGGGTACAGGGGCTGCAGACAGAAGGGTTCGCTTCTGTCTGAGGCTTCTGTCCGAGGGCAGGGGAGACCCTGGAACATAAGCAGAGAGGACGCTCAGGTGCTGGTATGTGTGACCAGGTGAGAGACTTGCAGGAGCGGAGGGTAGGGATGGCGGGTCAGTGCAGGACGCCTTCTGGGAATGGGAGAGACATGGGCAGTGAGCTTGAACCAGCCTCCGTGGGCTCCGTCCAGCCCCCTTCACCAGCCTGGGAGGCATCATAACCTGGACCCTCAGGACCCCCACCCCCCACCTCTCCAGCTGCTTCCTCAGTTTATGTGCAAATTGCCAAGGGCTGCATCAGTATGAGGGGTGGGGGGAGTGCTCTGTTATTGTTTTCTGTTTTTTACCCAATATTAGGCCTATGAGACAAGTTATCCAGTTCCTTTTTATAGAAGAGGAAAGGAAAGGTTAAAAGATTAAATTCGTGCAGGGAAGATCATTGAAAGTCTAGGATGTTTACGGTTCTTAATCTCCTCATCTGAAGTCACAAGGGTGGACCTGGGAAGAGAAACCACGTGTCCTGAGGTTCGACTCTGTCTTTATTGACGAGTTGGCCGGGGAGAGGGAGGGGCTCTAGGAGACTGAGGCTGGGTGAGGGGGACCTCATCACAGGCTGTGGGCGCTTCTTCAAGTCTGGTCCCCAGTCTGATATTAAAAGAAACTTTAGTGAGACAACCTCTTGAGTCCTGCACACCAGGCACTGGCCATTCCGAGATGAGTAAGGCAGGTGGTCGTGACACCATCAGTCCATGGTGCTGGGCAGCCAGGGAGCCCTGGAATGGGGGTGCGAATTTGGGGTTCTCACTTCAGCTCAGCTGTTTTAGTTTTCTGGAGCAAACACACTTTTTAACATTGAGATATAATGGACACACAGCGTTATATTAGTTTCAGGCACACAGCACAATGATTCAGTTATTTGTGATGTGAAGTGATCATCTCGGTAAGTCTAGTTAACATCCAGCACCATTCATAGTTGCAAGAAGTTGTTTTTCTTATGATGAGAAATGTCAAGATCTACTCTTAGCAACTTTCAAATATGCAATGCAGTATTACTCATGTATAGGCTCTGTTGTTAACTATTGGAATCCTTCTTGGGTTTTTTCAGTCCCTCATTGCTCCCCTTCTAACGACAGGCCTTCTTCTTCCTTTAATAGTCTTCCAGTCTCTCCTCCCACCAGACGCTCATCCCCTCCTGGGAAGTCCCTTAACATCCCCTCATACTGCGCCCATGGGCTAGAATACATTAATGCCTATACTTTTTGTTTTTTGCCTTATTTTGTGTTAAGCTGTGTTCATATAGTTCTCCTATAGGTTGACTTAATTGATAACTCCCTTTGCTCAGCTGGAGATTTTATTAGAAGGCTTGTCTTCATCAGTCAGTTCAGTTCAGTTGCTCAGTCGTGTCCGACTCTTTGCGACCCCATGGACTGTAGCACGCCAGGCCTCCCTGCCCATCACCAACTCCCAGAGTTTACTCAAACTCATGCCCAGTGAGTTGGTGATGCCATCCAACCATCTCATCCTCTGTCGTCCCCTTCTCCTCCAGCCCTCAATCTTTCCCAGCATCAGGGTCTTTTCAAATGAGTTAGTTCTTCACATCAGGTGGCCAAAGTATTGGAGTTTCAGCATCAGTCCTTCCAGTGAATATTCAGGACTGATTTCTGTTAGGATGGACTGGTTGTCTTCATATCACTTCTTAAACTGCTAATAGCTGATTACATTTTGGGAAATGTTTATTGACTATGTGTTAGTTGAAAGAGATGGGAATACCAGACCACCTGACCTGCCTTTTGAGAAACCTATATGCAAGTCAGAAAGCAACAGTTAGAACTGGACATGGAACAACAGACTGGTTCCAAATAGGAAAAGGAGTACGTCAAGGCTGTGTATTGTCACCCTGCTTATTTAACTTATATGCAGAGTACATCATGAGAAATGCTGGACTGGAAGAAACACAAGCTGGAATCAAGATTGCTGGGAGAAATATCAATAACTTCATATATGCAGATGACACCACTGTTATGGCAGAAAGTGAAGAGGAACTAAAAAACCTCTTGATGAAAGTGAAAGAGGAGAGTGAAAAAGTTGGCTTAACGCTCAACATTCAGAAAATGAAGATCATGGCATCTGGTCCCATCACTTCATGGAAATAGATGGGGAAACAGTGTCAGACTTTATTTTTGGGGACTCCAAAATCACTGCAGATGGTGATTGTAGCCAGGAAATTAAAAGATGCTTACTCCTTGGAAGGAAAGTTATGACCAACCTAGATAGCATATTCAAAAGCAGAGACATTACTTTGCCAACAAAGATTCATTTAGTCAAGGCTATGGTTTTTCCAGTGGTCATGTATGGATGTGAGAGTTGGACTGTGAAGAAAGCTGAACACCAAAGAATTGATGCTTTTGAACTGTGGTGTTGGAGAAGACTCTTGAGAGTCCCTTGGACTGCAAGGAGATCCAACTAGTCCATCCTAAAGGCGATCAGTCCTGGGTGTTCATTGGAAGGACTGATGCTGAGGCTGAAACTCCAATACTTTGGCCACCTGATGTGAAGAGCTGACTCATTGGAAAAGACCCTGATGCTGGGAGGGATTGGGGGCAGGAGAAGGAGGGGACGACAGAGGATGAGATGACTGGATGTCATCACCAACTCAATGCACATGAGTTTCGGTGAACTCCAGGAGTTGGTGATGGACAGGGAGGCCTGGCATGCTGCTATTAATGGGGTCTCAAAGAGTTGGATACGACTCAGTGACTGAACTGAACTGAACTGATTAGGTGCCAGGCACCATGTTTGACATTTTCATGGATATTCATGATATTAAATCTCATGACAATTTTGGCCTCATTTTACCCATGAGGAAATTGGAACTCTGTGAACTTGAATCATTTACTTGAACTTGAATCATTTAGGTTGCGTGGCTAGTACGTGGCAAACCAGGGTCAAACTCAGGCCCTCTGACTCCAGAGTTGCCGCCTCCTCCTTCTGGTGCTTTGTGGGCCCTGTCTGCCACCATGGGCCCTGTTTCAGCTCCCATCATGGGCATGACTTAGCAGGAAACTGAGGCAGGACCTACAGGCCAAGGACTTGCTGGGGGAGCCAGCTGCCCCTCCTCCTTCAGCCCTGTGTCTGCCTGGGCCAGACTTCTTTCCCATGAGCAACTTACGGCCCTGCAGCCCTCCAGGACAGGATACTGGAATGGGTTTCCATTTCCTTTTCAAGGGAATCTTCTCCGCCCAGGGGTTGAACCCACATCTCTTATGTCTCCTGCATTGGCAGGCAGGTTCTTCACCACTCGCACCGTCTGGGAAGCCCAGGCAGGTAATAAATGCTCAATAAACAGCAGGCCCCTCCCTCTAGGTGGCGGTCAGTTGTGGGTGCCCCTTTGAGCCTGGCAGAACCTCTCCACGAAAGACCTAGAAATGACCTGGTTTTCTGAGTTCTCTGGGTCTGTTCAGTCAGGTTTTTCATCAGGAAATTGAGGCTGGAGGGCTCTGGATTCTGTTGTGTTCACGCAGTTCCCCTGCGACTCCCGTCCGGCCCCTTCTCCGTCTGTCCTTGGTGACAGGGACGTCCGCCCAGGCCCTTCCCCTCCCCGCCTGTCCCACATGGACAGTTGACACTCTCAGGTGGGTCATCTGGATGTCCGTGCGGCTCCCCTGAGGGTCACAGTGGCCCGGTTTTCCTTGAATCTTAATTCCTTCCTTGGGTTCCTTTGGCATCTTTGATCCTAAGATACAGCCCAGTGGGAGGTGCGGAGAAGACAGGAGAAAAGCAAAGCCGGACCTGGCTTTCTGTTCTGATTTTACTCCACAGGCGAGGTGTGTGCTGGCATTTCACTCTCTCGTGTCTGCTTCTCAGGGCGTCTGCCATCTGCCTGTGATCGTGGCTCCAGCTCCTTAGAGCCTTGCTGGGCGGGTCCCAGAAATAAGAGAAGAGAGACCTGGGCAGGAGGCCGCAGGCAGCACCTGGAGGGGTAGGGGTCCAGGCCACCCAGGGCCAGGGGAATCGGGGGCTAGCGCTGGCCCCCAGCTGGCTCTTCCTTCTCTTCTGGGCCCAGGGTTCCCAGAACAGGGTCTCACCACCTTGAGAACCAGACACGGAATCAGGGCAACTCAGCAGACGCGTACCCCACACAGCCTACATCCTTCTGGACAGGCGGCCGCGCTGACTCAGTCACGTTCAGAGTCACGTTTTCACGACTGGAAGGAAACTTGGGGCTGACGCTTATGGGCATTTGGGGTGTTCTGAGACGCCCGCTGTGGAAGGAGGAACAGGGTGGGCTGTGCTGGGGAAAGGGTCATAAGGAAGCAGACGGAATGTTCTCCTGACTTAGGGTTTGGATGTGTGTGCGTGCGTGCTAAGTCACTTCAGTCACCTGACTCTTTGCGACCCCGTGGGCTGTAGCCCACCAGGCTCCCGTGTCCATGGGATTCTCCAAGCAAGAATATTGGAGTGGGTTGCATGTCGTCTTTCAGGAGATCTTCCCAACCCAGGGATTGAACCTGCATTTCCTGCAACTCCTGCCTTGCAGGCTGGTTCTTTACCTCTGAGCCACCAGGGAAGCCTGGGGACGGTGCACGGCCCTCCAGATAACTGGGACCAACAAACGGACTCTTTCATGAACCGTATTGGGTGTGAGACCCCCTCAGGAGGGGAAAAGGAGGGCAGACCATGAAGGGCGATGCAGCAAGGCCAAAAGGCTCCCTTATGCACAGAAGCGAGTCTGGCTCTGGAACTGGTCGCTGTGGCTTGGGCTGGTTGAAGTGGAGGCTCCTTTGGTTTACAGAAACCGTGGGCCTCCGCCAGGTAAATCCTGCCCACCTGTTCTTCTCAAAGATGGGAGACGTGGGAAGACGTTTCTAGAAATACTTTCACCAGTAAGGATCAGAAGGATGATTCCTCCTTATCCAAAAATCAACTATAATTCTTTAGCTGCCGCTGCTGGTGCCAAACTCTTTCTTTCCTGGCTCGGTGGTAAAGAATCCACCTGCCTGTGCAGGAGCTGCAGGTTCGATGCCTGGGTGGGGAGGGTCCCTTGGAGAAGGAAATGGCAACCCACTCCAGGATTCTTGCCTGGAGAATCCCATGGACAGAGGAGCCTGGTGGGCTACAGTCCATGGGGTCGCAAAGAATCGGACACAACTTAGTGGCTAAACTATAACACCAACAACATCAAACACTTTCCTACCCAGCTTTGGCAGGAAACATGCGGTTCTCCAACGGCAGTTTCTGGATAATGGAAACTCCTTCCCAAATAGAGCACGTGACCAGCCAGGTGAGCCCTCCTGTGTCAGAGTCAGGGCTGAGCTGGGGAATGGGGGTCTGGAGGTGCCCTTGGAGGGGTGTCTGCCTTTTACCAGCGAGCAGGACAGATGTGCTTTGATGGCTGGGAAGATGAACATGGGAGGGAATGGGAGGGAAACTTCCAGAACCTGATGCTGGGGAGAGACCTCCAGTGGGGGTGGGGGGCAGGTAGGGGGTAAGGATGAGGGGGATAGGAGGCAGACAGGGCAGCCACGGATCCTGAACAGGGCTGGGCTGACGGCCGAGATTGCCAGGGGCTTCCTGATACTGCATAGACTTGAGGCTGGGTACAGGCAGGAAGGGGCTGGACAGGGCTGGGGGTTCAGGCGTTTTGAGTGAGCTTTCTGCTCCGATTCCCTGAGCCCCTCGGCCCCTGGTGGGGCTTGGCCTTTCCCGCAGGCCCTGGCCAAGCGTCTCCCCAGCACGCTGCTTGGAGCTCGCTGCAGACATCTGTCACCACCCACTCGCTCTGAGTCATCCAGACTTATCTGCTTAAAGCGCAGAGCCTTGAAATGCGCTTTCCAGCACAGATCCAGGGAAGAAGGAGGGTCCTGGGGAAGGGGGAGGGATGTGGGTTAGGGGTCCTGAGAGCACCTCACTGCTTTCCTTCCATGGGGTGGTGTCCAGTTGCCCCTCCCGGCCCCGCCTGGCCCCTTGTGGTCTCTCCAGCGGCCACCTGGCAGCCCTCCCCAAAGGACTCCTCCCCTTCCAGGCTGGCTGCCCGCACAGGGGGTGCTGGGCCCACCTGGGGGGCTGTCAACCCCACTCCCACCCCCGGGAGAGGCTCTGAGGGAGGCTTCGGAGGGCTGGGAGAGGAAGGGGGCGACAGCTGCTGCTTGGTCTGTTTCTCCTCCTCACCTCAGCCCGTCTTCACTTCCAGACCCCCATATTTCAGCCAGAGCCCCGAGTATTTCTCCAAGCGTGCCCCCCTCCTGCATGGGGTCTCTTGGGGGCTGCCCCGCCTGCTGAATGGAGGCTCCCCGCAGAGTCGTCTGTGCCCTGAGGACCAGCTTTGCAGGAGAGGAATCTGGGTGCATTCATTGGAGTCAACCTTTCTCCCTCCTGCTCATTTATCTAAAAAAAAAAAGATTCTAGATGTTGCCCAAAGTCCAGCCTGGCGGCAGGTCTAGCAGTTCCCTGCCCTTCCCCTCAACTCCCACCCCCATCCGCCTTCTCTAATTTCACTCAGGGAGAAAGATAAGGAAATCACTGTGAAGGTGCCAGAGCACAAACAAACAAAGCGAAAGGCCACAGTATTTTTTCATGGATTCTAAATGCCTGCGGACTCTGGTTAATCCAGGGTCCCATCTGAGCTGCTGGCCGCACCTCCGCTGGATCCTAACTGTCAAAAAACTGGCAGCTGGTGACACGCCTTGAGCAGTGAGACCAATCCGACAGGGCCCAGGCGCTGACCCCAGAGGTCCTTCTGGGTCTCAGTGACCGCCACTCTGATGAAACCTGGAATCCAGTGAGTGGGGATGTCAGGTGGAGATAAGCTGGCCGTGGGTTTCGCTCTTCCCCACGTTTCAACAGCCGCGTGTCCTTGGTGCCCCGTGATCCCTACACTTCCTACTTGGCAGGCGGGGAAGGTGTCATTTACGGAGGAGGCGGGAGTGGGGAGTCATGGCCTCAGTCCCAGAGAGCTGCTGAGCACCCCTTTCCCACGCCTAGGGCTCCCCACTCCTGCTGCTGCTAAGTCGCTTCAGTCGTGTCCGACTCTGAGCGACCCCATAGGTGGCAGCCCACCAGGCTCCCCCGTCCCTGGGATTCTCCAGGCAAGAACACTGGAGTGGGTTGCCATTTCCTTCTCCAATGCATGAAAGTGAAAAGTCAAAGTGAAGTCGCTGAGTCTTGTCTGACTGTTAGCGACCCGTGGACTGCAGCCCACCAGGCTCCTCCGTCCATGGGATTTTCCAGGCAAGAGTGCTGGAGTGGGGTGCCAGTGCCTTCTCCGAGGGCTTCCCCCTCTAGGGCTCCCCTACTGGCCTCACTCAAGCACTTTTCCTGTCTGTCTGTCTTCATGCCATTCAGATTTCTTTCTTTTATCTCCGAGGCCTTCAGGGTTTTCTGCTGAGATTTGTTGTTGTTCAGTCTCTGAGTTGTATCTGACTCCATGAACTGCAGCACGCCAGGCTCCTTTATCCTCCACTATCTCCCGGGAGTTTGCTCAAATTCATGTCCATTGAGTCGTTGATGTCATCCAACCATCTCATCCTCTGTCGTCCCCTTCCTCTCTTCCTCTCAATCTTTCCCAGCATCAGGGTCTTTTCCAGTGAGCCGGCTCTTCCCATCAGGTGGCCAAAGTGTTGGCGCTTCATTATCAATCCTTCCAATGAATATTCAGGGTTGATTTCCTTTAGGATTGACTGGTTTGATCTCCTTGCAGTTCAAGGGATTCTCAAGAGTCTTCTCCAACACCACAATTCAAATGCATCAATTCTTTATGCTCAGCCTTCTTTATGATCCAGCTCTCACATCCATAAGTGACTCCTGAAAAACCTAGAGATTAGCTAATCATCCAATAACCTACCAACTCAGAGAGGGTGGTAGTTTAGTGAATTATCTCTCCTGGTTATTTGAATGCAGCCTGGACCCAGATAAGGATCAGTTTTCTCTAATTTCACTGTTTGAGATCCACAGTTCGGATCCAGCTGAGGCATGGCCAGCTAGCTCAGACAGGACCCTGGATTAAGGCTCAGAGGGTAAAGCGTCTGCTTACAACGTGGGAAACCTGGGTTCAATCCCTGGGTCGGGAAGATCTCCTGGAGAAGGGAGTGGCAACCCACTCCAGTATTCTTGCCGCCATACCCCCGCTCCCCCCAGAAAAAAGCGGCTCAAAGAAATATTTTTTCCCTGGAGAAGGGAATGGCAACCCACTCCAGTACTCTTGCTTGGAGAATCCCATGGATGGGGGAGCCTGGTAGGCTACAGTCCATGGGGTCGCAAAGAGTTGGACATGACTGAGGTACTTCACTTTCACTTTCCAGGCATTTAGAATTAGTGAAAAATACTCTGGCTTTTTGTTTTTGTTTTCTGGCACTTTCACAATGATCTCCTTATCTTTCTCCCTGAGTGAAATTAGAGAAAACTGATCTTTGAAGCACCTGTTTAGGTTTGGGACATCTCATGCTTGGGGATTTATCCTTGGGAGAAATGGGCTCTTGGTGTCCAAGGGCTCTTTCCCTCTGGCTTTATTTGTAGCTGCTGTGTGTTTGAGCTGGGTTCTGAAAGGTGGAACGCTAGCCTTTCAGGTTCCAGATAAGGGAAGAAGGGACAGCCGCACCCTCTCTGATTTGTATAACAAGGTGCTTTGGCATCAGGAGGGCCATTGGAACTGGAGACTTTCTGCTAGAAAATAATGTAACTGGTCTATAACACAGAGCACAGTGCTTCCTGGAAACTCTACTCCCACTGCTTGGAAAAGCATACTCCGTATTCCAGGCTTGGCAATGCGGACATCTTCCCTGGGTTCTGTTGATTGCTTGTCTTGCTTTTTCTCCCCTGTGGTATAGGGATGGCTGGTGGTTGACCGGGTCACTTTTTGGCCAGCTTTCATGACCTGTGGTTTACATACAGTGGAATTCACCAACTTTTAAGCGTACAACCAGGTCGGGGGGTGGGGTGTCAGTATGCAGTCATGTGCCTACCGGCGCAATTGTGGTACAGAACATTTCCATCACCCCTCAAAGGTCCTTCGGGTCCCTCTGCAACCTGCCCCCTCCCACCCCAACCTTGAGACTGAGGGTGATTCTGTGTCTTCCCCATGAATGCCTTACCTGTGTTTCCAGCACCACCCCCAACACACAGGGGCTACTTAATGGATCTAAATGGATAAACACATGAGTGGCTCTAACATATGTTTAATACCCTCCTCTGAGACTCCTTCTGGTTCTTCCGCTTCACCCTCAGTTCTGAAAGACGGTCTAACAGGCTTTTGTTAATAAATAATTTCTGCATTTAGTCATTCCTGATCTCAGCCTTCTGATCAGCATTAGATAATCAGCGTTCCCAGAGCTGATGAAATTCCAGCTAAAGGCAGAGACACGGTGTTCTCATGGCTTGTGCCGTCAGGGGCAAGTGTGCAGTTCCCTTCCCACTCTTCAGAAGACCGGGCGCACTGTAGGAGCATCCGTGGCCGCTTTTTGTCGGCTCCCATTCTAGACCGGATGTCACCGACCTACCTCACCCCCCACCTTCCTTGGTTTGGGGATTTTTTTTTTCGTCATAAAGAGGAAGCTAGCACTTGAGTAGTTTAGAGGCATGCCCAGAGAGCATCCCCAAAGACTGCTTCAGTTTACAGGGACTTTCAATTTCCCTAATTCATCACCAAGGGGCCAGAGCCCCTTCATCGTGCCTTGCTGAACTCTCCTTTCTCCTGTAAGTTCAGGATGGATCTTGCCGTTGTAAGGGTGCCATTGAATCTGTCCTTTTCCCATAACCAAAGCTGTGAGAAAGACGATTCCATGGTCTACTCAGTGGGTTCAATGTTAAAAACATTTTGCCCCAAATGTAATAGCATTTACCCATAAAATCAGTCATTTATTTTAGAGTAATAGCTAACAGTTTCCAAGCGATTGTCGCGCATCATTGTAATCTCCTTATTGTTGTTTTGTTGTTTAGTAGCTCAGTCATGTCGATTCTTTTGTGGCCCCACGGGCTGCACCCTGCCAGGCTCCTCTGTCCATAGGATTTTCCAGGCAAGGATACTGGAGTGGGTTGCCGTCTCTGCTCCTGGGGATCTACCCGACCCAGGAATTGACCCCATGTCTCCTGCACTGGCAGGTGGATTCTTTACCACTGCACCACCTGGGAAGCCCCGTAATCCTTTTGTATGTTAATCTAAATGTATTGTGTTTACCTATTTATGAGTTTGAGTAGACTCCGGGCATTGGTGTTGGACAGGGCAGCTTGGCGTGCTGCAGTCCATGGGGTCGCAGAGTTAGACACGAGTGAGTGACTGAACTGAACTGATTTGTATGCTAACTCATAATCTCACAGGAACCCCTATGACTCCCATTTTAGAGATTAGAAAACTGAGAAATTAGCGGTCGCAAGATTACATAGTTTTCTGGTCATCTGTTGCTGTTTCATAAACTGCCCTGACTCTTAAGGCTGTGGTCTGGGATCGCCTGGGTCCCGGGACCGCCCCATCAGCCCAGCAGTTCTGCTTTGGGGTTCCTCAAACATTTTCAATCCAGTGGCCCCTGGGGCAGAGTTCTCAAGGTTTCTTCACCACCCCATCCGGTGCCTGGCCGGTTTCACATCCCTTTCTCCACGCTGCCTTTCCATGTGGCTAGTTCGAACCTCCCCAGAGCACAGTGATCTCGGCGCAGTGGGCCTTATAACACGGCAGATCCAGGGATAAACTTCTTATCCCCTAACTCAGAAGCCTAACCGACCCAAGTTGTTCTTCTTTTCTTCCACGTTGCCCCAAAAATTGTGTGTACTCAGTCGTGTCCAACTCTTGGACCCCATAGACCGTAAGCTGCCAGGCTCCTCTGTCCGTAAGCTGCCAGGCTCCTCTGTCCATGGGATTCTCCAGGGGAGAATACTGGAGTGGGTAGCCTATCCCTTCTCCAGTGGATCTTCCCAACCCAAGAATCGAAGCGGGGTCTCCTGTATTGCAGGCAGATTTTTTACCAACTGAGCTATCAGGGAAGCCCCAAATAGATGCAAATAGTATAGGTGTAAATGTCAGTTACTCAGATGCAGCTTTTCACTGATCCAGCGAAAGTTCAGCGACCTGATAGCCTTGGCTGTTGGTGATGAGGCTGTGGGGCAAACAGATGCCGTCCTACACCTCAGTTAGGAGAGCGGAATGGTCCAGACCTAAGGAGGCCTGTGATGGTTTCTGTCAGAAATCAGTGATGCAGTACCCTTTGACCAGCAGTCACGTGAACCTAGAACCATGAAGAACGTGCGGTTTTCGTTGCAGCAGCCTGTGACATCCACAGGCCCTAGTGAAACTAGAGCATCCCATGCAGACGGACACACCGCAGATACCAGAAAACCCTGCCTGCTGACGTTGAAAGATCCCTAGACAGATACAGTGATGGACAAGGTGTGGAGCAGAATATGTAATATGCCAGGGAGCCCCTTGTATTAGAAAGGGGGACTAGGTGTTTGCACTTGCATGAAGAAACCCCAACTGGGTGTGCAGCTGAAAGTGGTCCCTTTGAAGGTGCGCTGTGGATGGAGACAAGGGTGGAAGAGCCCAGCTTTTCAAGGCTGTATCACTTTGTTCTGACTCTTCAATCACCGTAATGAGTGTTTTTAATCTACACACAAAGAATCAGTTGGATGACATTGCTGTTGCCCTCAGAATGCTCACAACCTTGACAGAGAGAAAGTTTGTTCCGACAGACAGTGCTTGAGTGGGTCGGCTTTCTTGTTCTTTTTTTTTATACTTTTTATCTTGGAGCATAGTTGATCGTATGTAACTTGGAGTATAGTCGTGTAATTTCAGGTGTACAACCAAGTGATTCGGTTGTCCGGATACATGTGTCTTTTCTTTTTCAAATTTCTTTTCCCAGTTAGGTTGTTACGTAATACTGAGCCGAGCTCCCTGTGCAGTCCCTGTTGATTATCCATTTTAAATAGAGCAGTGTGTGCATGTCAGTTGAGTGGATTGATTTTATAACCTTTTTTTAAAAAAATAATTTTGTTTCTTTACTTACGGCCGTGCTGGGTCTTCACTGCTGCGGTGGGCACCCTCTGGTTGTGCTGAGCGGGGACTTTTGTTTCTTTACTTACAGCCGTGCTGGGTCTTCGCTGCTGCGGTGGGCACCCTCTGGTTGTGCTGAGTGGGCACTGCTGTCTGGCTGTGGTCTCCTCACTGCGGTGGCTCCTCTTGTTGCAGAGCACGGGCTCTGTGGCATGTGGGCTTGGTAGTTGCAATTCCCGGGCTCTAGAGCGTAGACTCAGTAGTTGGGGCCCACGGGCTTAGCTGCCCTGCGGCACGTGGGACCTTCCGGACCAGGGATTGAACCTGTGTCTCTTGCGTTGGCAGGCAGATTCTTTACCCCTGCGGCACGTGGGACCTTCCGGACCAGGGATTGAACCTGTGTCTCTTGCGTTGGCAGGCAGATTCTTTACCCCTGAGCCCCCAGGGAAGCCTGAGTGGGCGGATTTTAAATGCAGTGGGCCGAGAGGTCATTTCCTGTGGACGGGACCGCCAAGGCCTTGTGAGCCTATCAGACCCGCGTTCGTTCTAAAGGAGGAAGAGGCAATGACTGGGTGAGAGAAGGCCGGATCAGCCCCAGCTGGACAGCCTGGTGCTGGCCAGCACCTCTCAAACCCCGGGGTGGAGGAGGCAAGCCAACCTGCGGGCCCTGACAGTGGCTCCCTGAACTCCAGCATGAGAACCGCTGGCTTACAGTTGTCGAAGTATTTTTAATTGCAAATTGTCACCCACCTCCTTTCGTTCCTGCAGGAGCAGCAGGGAGCCTGCAGTCTAGCTGAAGGTCTGCCCAGGGCTCTGCAAAAAGGCCTGTGGTCATCGGTCCCCGTTGGGACAGGCTGGAGCGGTCACTTCATCCCGTGTGCATGGCTCTGAGTCCTTCCTGAATGCTGGGGGCCAGGTGCCTGGCACACGCTCAGACTCGGGGCCCTGAGCCCGAGGGGATCTCAGGCCGAGATGATAAACGAGGCAAGGGAAACCTGGAGAAGGAACTGCTAGCTGAGGTCAGGAAGCAGGAGGGCGGGAGGAAGTCGTGCAGACCCACGTCCCCTCTCTCAGGCCTAGCCGGCTGTGGGGTGCTGGCTTCCTGACTGCTACTTTTTAAAGATGATTTGTGTATAATAACCTTGAATGGGTCGTGGGCCCGGTTGGAGGTGAGGGAGGGAGAGAGGGGTCCCAGGCCATGTGCAGGCCGGAGAGTAACCAGGAGGAAGCGGATGGAAGTCTGGGCGGTGGCCTTGGTGGCCTGGACACCAGGTGATGAAAATGACACCTGCTTCCCTAGGGGAGGGGCCACAGAAGGTTTCAGCCAGCAAGGTGCCTGCTCGGGGCTGCTCCTTTCATGAGGCCAGGCATGCAGCAGGAGAGGACCAGCCCACACGACCTTCTAACTGTGTCCTTTGAACCACGACTGCGTGGAAACCAAGAGCGGACCACACGGAGCCTCTGAAAGCCCCCCAGCAGCTCTGGGTACCCCTCCCCCGCCCTGTGGGACTTCCCACTCTTTGTGGACCTGCCCAGGGATGGACTGATCAGTTTACAGTAGATCTTTGGGAAGCATCAGCTCCCCACAGTCGTCCTGGAAGGTCAGAGTCTACTTACTTTGGGCCCAAAGACCTGGGACGTGAAGACCTGTGTTTTACAAGCAGAGGGAGGTGTCCACAAGAACTTGTAGGTACAAAAGGCAGAGATATGTCCAGAGGCGAAGGGCTGGTGATGCTCAGAGACACACAATCCCAAGGTGTCCTCTGGCTTGAGGAACCTGACCCAGAATCTTCTGTGCCTCTCTCAGTGAGAAGTAAAGATCCCAAACCATCTAGCAGGGGCCAGGGGACAGCCGGATTCCGGCCCCCTGGGTGGCCTGGCGACACATTGCAACACACGAGGACACACTGAGACCAGGTCTTCCTAAGAGATAGTGGCTTTTAACCCAGTTCCTAGGATGTGGGAAGCAGGCTGTTTCTTCCCCCTGCCTTGAAAAAGCAAATCTGCAAACAACCCCTGTGTTCTGTACCTGACTCCCTGCCGTGGAGGCCGCTGATCTAGAAGTTTCTGCTCCTCTGGTGACTTTGGCCTCACACCCAGCATTTTTCTTCCCTCTCCTCCTTACGTAACAAGCCGCCCCTCTGGAACAGAATGGGTTTGTCGGCAGCAGAAACAGAAACCCCAGCAAATCCCTTGTTTGGCTCCGTTAGCACCGTGGTCTCTATGTTTACTCAGCGCCCACGGGGCCTCCAGCCCGGCCCTGGGGTTTGTGTCCCCCATTCCCACTCCAGACACCCCAAGGCCGCACCAGCTTCCATCTGGAGCCTGATGGCCAGAGCCCTCGCTCCAGGGTCCACATGGCCGGCTTGGCCTGAGAGGGGACGTGGGTGTGCACACCTTCCTGCCGCCCTCCTGCTTCCTGACCTCGGCTAGCAGTTCCTTCTCCAGGTTTCTCTCGCCTCTTTTATCTTCTCTGCCCGAGATCCCCTCGGGCTCAGGGCCCCGAGTCTGAGCGTGTGCCAGGCACCTGGCCCCCGGCATTCAGGAAGGACTCAGAGCCGTGGACACGGGATGAAGTGACCATTTCAGCTTCCATCCCATTGGGGGCCGATGACCACGGGCCTCTTGGCAGAGCCCAGGGCGGACCCTCAGCTAGACTGCAGGCTCCCTGCTGCTCCTGCGGGAACGACAAGAGGTGGGTGATCAAGGCCCAGGGTGGTGTGTGATGGGTTGGCAGGCAGAACTGAGGACATTTCTGCCTGTTTGCTGCTATTAACTTTTTTTTTATTAGTAGACTTTTGGGGGGGGGCAGTTTTAAAGTTACAGAACAATTGAGCGAAAAGTTCAGAGAGCTCCGTGTACCCCCTTCCCCTCCCTGCCAGCATCCCCTGTTATTAATATGAGTGATGCATTTGTTACAATTGATGAGTCTTTGTCAATACACTATTATTAACTGCACTGGAGAAGAGGATGGTAACCCACTCCAGTAGTCTTGCCTGGAGAATCCCACAGACAGAGGAGCCTGGATGGCTCTAGCCCATGGGGTTGCAAAGAGTCGGACACGGCTGAGCGCATGAACTGAAAGTCATAGTTCACGCTGGGCTCACTCTTGGTTTTGTACATTTTGAGTTTTGATGAATCTATAGTGACACGGGTTTCCCTGGGGGTTCAGCTGGTAAAGAATCCGCCCACAGTGCGGGAGACCTGGATTCGATGGTCTGATAGACCATGGACTTATAGAGTCCATGGTGTCGCAAAGAGTCGGACACGACTGAGCGACTTGCCCTCTCAGGGTTCAGGCGCAAACGCATGCTATCTTGGAGGAGGAAACTGAGGCCAGTGGTGGGAAGTGCCTTTGCAATCATCACAGCTGGTTGGAACCGAAAGCTGTACCTGGGCCTTCCTCAGAGAGGGCGTGGGCTCGGTTCAGCTGCTTTTTTTTTTTTCTAAAACAACAGGAGCTCAATTAGTAACAAGGACCAACAAATACATTTTACAAAAGAGCTAGCTACTTGGCCATTTTGACTGTCATCACTAACCTGCCGTGTGTCGGGACTTCCCTGGTCGTCCAGGAGCTCAGCCTCCGAGCTCCCCGAGTAGGGGGCCCAGGTTCGATCCCTGGTCAGGGAACTAGATCCCGCAGGCTGCCACCTAGGAGTCTGTATGCTGCAACTGCAGACCCCACATGCTGCAATGAAGATCAGAAACCCCGAATACTGAAGCTAATAGCCGGTGCAGCCAAATAAATAAATAAGCGATCCCCCAAAACCTGCCCGTTGGCTCAAGGTAGGGTCCTCAAGCACTCCCTGGCCACCAGGCTCCGTGTGCCCCCAACGCCCACAGTTCCACCTAAGAACACTGGTCTCCCACATGGGGCAGCAGGGTGTGTGCCTGGCATGTGCTTGATGGGGCCCTGGCGGGCTCTGTCCCGGAAGGATGGGGAAATGGGCAGACACCCTCTGTGGGGCCTGCTGGTGTCCACGTACCTGCTGCACTAGGCTCTGATGCCAGCACCTGGAGCCCTTCTCTGCAGAGCACCCACCAGCCTTCCATCGGTGGGAGGATGCCAAGGTTTTGGTGGTTCCCAAAAGTTCCAGGAACAGCCTCACCTCAATGGCCGTGACCACAAGTGAGAAGGGAATCCCAGATAGTGGTCAATTCACACGAAGCCAGCAGTGACAAAGAACTTGGGACGAGAGCTTGGTTGCTGGATGCCCAGTTGCCCAGAGAGCTTAAGTTAGAGGAGGAAAGCAGAAAGTGAGAGTGTTAGTGGTTCAGTCCTGTCTGACTCTTTGTGACCCTGCCAGACCTCTCTGTCCATGGGATTCCCCGTGGACAAGGCAAGAACACTGGAGTGGGTGGCCCCTTCTCCAGGGGATCTTCCTGACCCAGGGATCAAACCTGGGTCTCCTGCATTGCAGGCGGATTCTTTACCATCTGAGCCACCTGGGAAGTCAAATCAGAGAATCAACTTGTGTAATGATTATAACTGACACTTGCCGTGTGTGCAGGACAGCCGAGCCGTGCCAGGGGGCTCTGTCTGCACAGGGACTCTGCGGGACAGCTGATGCCGTTTTATGTGATGGGAACACAGACTGGAAGGTGAAAGATGAGCTGGAGAGCATGGTGTGGTAGGGAACTCGGCTCAAAGTTGTGCGACCAGGAGGTGGTTCTGGCTGGTTTGTGATTCTAACCCATGGCTTTGAGTAACCCACTCAGCGCTCCCTGGACACCTGTTTCCCTACCTGTATTGGAAGGGGCCTCATGGGGAAGATTTCTGATCTTGTCCAACAGCAGCATCGTATGACTGCATTATTTCCTTGGTTTAATTTTTTTTAAAACAGCTTTAGACCCTCAGGAGACCCTGGGGTCTGCAGCAGGCCTGGGTCAGGAGGGTACAGGTACTGATGGATATCACTCTGGAAGGGCTTGGTGGGTGGTTGCCCCCGGGGCTGTAACTGCTGTTCTGGGTCTGGGGTTGGCAGCACCCATGGTGGGTCAGAGCAGCAGTACCCACTGTTCAAGGCACCAGGGTAGGGATGGATGGGGCTGGATGAAAGGGGAGGTAGGGAGGCGCCTGTTGCCCATGCCCGTCACCAGATGTGGTTCTCTGTCTCTGTGCTTTGTGCATATTTCTGGGCACAAAGAGAGGCCAGAGGGCTTCAGCCAGGACAGAGGGGACCGGATGGTGCCGTCTTTGTGCTCTCTCATGATTTCTAGAAGGACAGGGCTCAGCCACTCTCTGAACTCTGCCCACGCTGCTTCAGAGCCCATGCAGCATACGGTTGTTCAGACATTTTTGGTCCATAGTTTGGTAAGACGTGTGTTTTATCCAGTGTTCACGTGTGCCTATGTATGAATAATTGAAGCAAAAATTTTAACAATAAGATGCACTCTTTATTTTGTTATAGTTTATATTTTGGTGGTCGTATAATCCACTAAATTGATGTCATGATCCACTGATGGGCTGGGACTATTTGTTAGAAAACTGGCTAAATGCTTCTGGAGCGGTCAGTTCGGCTCAGGCTGAAGGTGAGAGTGAACAAATAAAAGCACCCTGCCTGTTATGCTTACTTAGTACACGAGGATGCTTACTTACGGTTTTTCTCTTTTTTTTTTTTGAGTCTCTGGTGTTTGCTGCTTCCTGCAAACTCCTTGTACTTTTCAGTGTATAGCGTGGGGTCATGTGGCAGGTGGGGGGACACGGATAGAAGTGGAAGGACCCTTGGGCGCCTGTAGAAATGATCAGGAAGAATCTTTTGATAAATGGTTTTATAAATATAGACGTTGGATGTTCTCAAGATTCGGAGCTTAAAAACTATGTAGACTTTGGCTCCTGGGCCAAGCACCAGAGCCACACTGGGTAGGTGGCTGAGAACAGAAATTAGGGCTCTAAACCCTGACTCTTGCGTAAGAGCCCCCTGCATGGGGGAGCATGTGTCTCAGAGCCACCAGCAGCGCTGCGACCTTATAAACACGTTCCCTGAGTACACAGTGTTATTATTCTCATCTGAATTTTCCATCTTGGGCTTCCCTGGTGGCTCAGCTGGTAAAGAATCCACCTGCAATGTGGGAGCCTTGGGTTCAATCCCTGGGTTGGGAAGATCCACTGGAGAAGGGACAGGCTACCCACTCCGGTATTCTTGGGCTTCCCTGGTGGCTCAGCTGGTAAAGAGTCCTCCTGCAATGCAGGAGATCTGGGTTCAATCCTGGGTTGGGAAGATCCCCTGGAGAAGGGAAAGGCTACCCACTCCAGTATTCTGGCCATGGACTGTCTAGTCCATGGGGTCACAAAGAGTCGGACATGACTGAGTGACTTAATAAAAAAAAAGGTTGGTCTTGAAGCACAGACCAAAGCCAGGTGATTTTTCTCCCCTGCGGTGCCCACGCTGACCATGGGGTGCAGGCAGGTGGGTGGGAAGGCGGCCGTCAGGGACACAGACCCAGAAGCATCTCCCCTTTCCCTCGTGGTTGCTATTTTCCTTCCTGGAGAAGACTTAAGTTGTGGGGGGCCCGATGAACCAAGTCACCCAGTTGGCCTTACAGGGCGTGGCACCCACAGAGGGTTCAACGTTCAAGGCTACCACAGTCTCAGTTGGTGGTTTGGCATTTTATTTGTGGGTAAAGAAACCCTCCCCAGAAACCCAGCACCAGTCTCTGCAGACCCTATCTTAAGGTTTATCCTAGTAAAATCATGGAAATTAGAGTTGAAAACAGCCCTTGAAATTACAGGCCATCTGTCCTCTGACAGGAGGATTCCCAGCTGGCTCAGTGGTAAAGAACCTGCCTGCTGGTGCAGGAGACACAGGAGATACAGCTTCCATCCCCGGGTTGGGAAGATCCCCTGGAGCAAGGAATGGCAACCCACTCTAGTATTCTTGCCTAGAGAATCCCATGGACAGAGGAGCCTGGCGGGATCTAGTCCATGGGGTTGCAAAGAATCGGACACAACTGAAGTAAGTGACTTAGCACACGCACAGTGACCTTTATGTTGGGAGCAATTGAGGTCAAAAGGAGAAGGGCACGACAGAGGATGAGATGGTTGGATGGCATGACCAACTCAGTGGGCATGAGTTTGAGCAGACTCTGGGAGCTGGTGAAGGACAGAGGAGCCTGGCGTGCTGTAGTCCACCGGGCTGCAGAGAGTTGGACATGACTTAGTACCTGAACAACAGCAGTGTATCTCTCTTAATCCTACATTCCTGATTTATCCCTCCTCCGCTTTCTCCTTTGGGAACCATAAGTTTTTTTTCTATGCCTGTGAATCTGCTTTGTAAATAAACTCGTTTGTATCATTGTTTTGATTCCATGTGTAAGTGGATATCATGTGATATTTGTCTTTGACTTACTCCCCTTAGTATGGTAACCTCTAAGTCCATCTGTGTAGCTGCAAATGGCATTATTTCATTGTATGTATACGTGCCACATCTCTATTCTCTCATCTGTCGGTGGACATGTAGATTGCTTCTGTGTCTCGACAGCTGGGAACAGTGCTGCAGTGAACATTGGGGTGCATGTATCTTTTTTGTCTTTTCTAGACATGTACCCAAGAGTGGAATTGTTGGATTATATGGTAACTCTATTTTTAGTTTTTTAAGGACCCTCCAGTGTTTTCCAGGGCTTCCCTGATAGCTCAATAGTAAAGAATCTACCTGCAATGAAGGAGACCCCAGTTCAATTCCTGGGCTGGGAAGATCTGCTGAAGAAGGGATAGGCTACGCCACTCCGGTCTTCTTGGGCTTCCCTTGTGGCTCAGCTGGTAAAGAATCCGCCTGCAATGTAGGAGACCTGGGTTCAATCCCTGGGTTGGGAAGATCCCCTGGAGAAGGGAAAAGCTACCCACTCCAGTGTTCTGGCCTGGAGAATTCCATGGACTATACAGTCCATGGAGTCGCAGAGTTGGACGTGACTGAATGACCTTCACCAGTGTTTCCCATAGTGGCTGCACCAACAATATCAGAGGGTTCCCTTCTCTCCACACCCTCTCCTGCAGTAATTTGTAGCCTTTCTGCTGATGACCATTCTGAACAGCATGAGGTGGTACATCATTGTAGTTTCAGGAAGGACCCTCTGTGGTATCATCTGATCTGGTCTTCACAGCACTACCCAGTGATACAGAAGGCCCTGCAGCCTCATTTTACAGATTGGAAAATGAAGGCCCTTGGAGGCTAAAATGATTGCTACACACCAGAAGTTATGGGCAAACTGAGGGAAGAGTGGGAGACTCTTGACCACTCTGGTATAGGGCTTCTGAAGCTCCTTGGTGGGGAGAAAAGAGTTTGCTGTCTGCTGCTGCTATGGAGCTGCAGACAGCGGGGGGTGGGGGTGGGGGTAACTCCCTTGAAGTCATGGGTCAGGTGGCAGATTTCTGCCTTTCTCATGTCTCCGGGCTTTTTTTATGGGAGAAAGGCGGCTGCTGCTGCTGCTGCTAAGTCGCTTCAATCATGTCCGACTCTTTGCGACCCCATGGACTGTATCCCGCCAGGCTCCTCTGTCCATGGGATTCTCCAGGCAAGAAAACTGGAGTGGGTTACATTTCTTCCTCCTCCAGGGGATCTTCCCCACTCAGAGATCGAACCGTGTCTCCCGCGCAGCTCCTGCATTGAAGGCAGATTCTTTACCAACAAGCCACCAGGAAGCCCTGCCCGCTGTGGGGCCAAAACACGCTCCCTCCCTCAGCAGGCATCAAGTAAACACAAAGACCCAGGGCAGGGGGAGGGCCCCAGGCAGCTGCATGAGTCTGTGGGAATCACAGGTGAGGGGAGGAAAGAGAGTGTCTGCAGGAGGGAAAAATCGTGGCTTTCTTTTCTCTTTCACATCAGGAAGACTCTCAGACTGCAGTCACAAGCCTTGATAGCCTCTGTGGAAAGTAAAGAGTTCTGGAACTTCTCCCAGAGTCAGGTTTAGGCTTTCCCCTTCATTTGACCTCTGATCTGCCCTGGTTAGGGTTGGGGTTAGGGTTAAATGCTGAAGCTGAAACTCCAATACTTTGGCCACCTGATGCAAAGAACCGACTCATTGGAAAAGACCCTGATGCCGGGAAAGATTGAAGGCGGGAGGAGAAGGGGACGACAGAGGATGAGATGGTTGGGTGGCATCACTGATCTGACGGACATGAGTTTGAGCAAGCTCCGGGAGTTGGTGATGGACAGGGAAGCCTGGAGTGCTGCAGTCCATGGGGTCACAAAGAGTTGGACACGACTGAGTGACTGAACTGAATTACCCTTGTGGCCAAGTTCCAGCGTTTTAGGGTTTGTTCCTTGTTTTCCGATAGTTATGTGACTGTTCCCAGAGGCTGTGTGACCCTGGCTCTGGTCACCACCCCTACATTAGCACCAAGAGATGCCCGTTTGGTGGACCGAGGGATGGAGCACCGTCAGTCCTTATAGAGATGCCTCCCTGGAGCCTCCCACCTGAGGGGCTCACCAAGGCCTTCATCACAGCCCCGACAGCTCCGGTGCAGATGAGGCCGGTGCTGTGAGCACTGCCTCTGTGTGGGTGACAGGAAGTTGGGGGGACAGGCTGGGTAAGGGGCAGGGTACCCGTGGTTCTGGGGATGCCACTCAAGCCTTCCAGAGTTATGCCAAATGTCTGCTGGGATGCCCCTGACGTGGGTACTAATGACCCTGGTGCTAAAGATTGAGCGACCAGAGAAATCATTTGAGAAACTAGAGGGTTAGTACTCAGGAAGCAGGTAGAGTTGGAGCACATATAAAGTTAGAAAGCCAGAGCCTGGCGGGGAAAGGGGTTTGGAGGAGAATGAAAGTGATGGAGGCGTCCAACTCTTTGCGACCCCATGGACTGCAGCCCGCCAGGCTCCTCTGTCCATGGGATTCTCCAGGCCAGAATACTGGAGTGGGTAGCCATTCCCCTCTCCAGGGGCTCTTCCCGACCTGGGGTCAAATCCGGGTCTCCTGCGTTGCAGGCAGACTCTTTACTGCTGAGCCACCAGGCAGTGGGTCCATGTATATATATGGCTGAGTCCCTTTGCTCTCCGCCTGAAATGATCACAACATTGTTAATTGGCTATACGCCAATATAAAATAAAAAGTTCTAAAAAAACATTGAAAGCCAGAAATGCATTTGGTTCGTAACCCACTCAGCTATGAAGCCTCACTGGGGAAGCAAGGGGCACCCCCTCAATACCCTTGCCAAACACACACCGAGTCTGGGGACCCTGCCCTGAGCTGGGAGGGCAGTGGAGAATGTCTGGTAGTTTGAGAAAAGAAGAAAATTATTTTGACGACAAGTCCTGGAAGATGAGAAGCATTATATTCTCAGTCTAGCAGTAGTCCCTTAAAACGCTCCTGATCCCGCCAGCTGTTTACCTCAACAGATAAGAACAGAGCATGTCAGCGCTACTAGGCATCTTCTGAAATTGTCTCGTTAAACCCTTCATTTGGGAGCTGGAAGACCAGGTTCAGGCGTGCCCAAGATCCCCGGTTCCCCAGATAGTAAACCACAGGACAGGGCTGGAGCCCCCAAGCCCCACCTCTGTGACCAGGTCATGCTGTTACATGCCCGAGGGATGTGGGCTTGTCGAGTCCAAACGGTGCCCGGGACCCGCTGTCCGCCCGGGTAGCGTCAGGTGCCAGTGATGCGCTGTGGGTTCAAGTCTGCTCGGCAGGGAAGGAACATGGGACCGTCCTCCATGTGTGCCTTCACCCGGGAGGAGTCAAACCGCTGGAAACCGCACGGGAATGTTCGGTGATGACCCTGATGTTTCAAACCCCTGGTTGGCCCTGTGGTGCAGGCCGCGGCCCCTGACCTTGGCGGCCTTTCCGTTTGTCCTGTGTGTGCACTTTTCCCGGGGCTCTTTCCGGGGGAGCCCAGCTGCAACAACAAAGGAGTTTTGTAAGACAAAGCGTCAGAAATGCTGAAAGGGCAGAACTGCCTCTGATCGATAACACGCCTGCTGTCAAGGCTCTGAGACGTCAGATGGTCGTAAACAGTATGGAGAAGGGTTGGGATAAGAGGCTGGGGGAGTGGGTGAGCTGTAAATGAGACCCCAAAGTATACAGAACAGGGTGATTGCGTCTGGCGGGGGACGCTTGATACTTCTCAGTCCTTTGCAACATCAGCATGAATTACTTTTTAAAAATCTGTTGAAGTGCACTTGATTTACAGCGTTGTGTTAGGTGCATTGCTTTAGATTAAGACCTAGTAGACCTTGAAGAGGCAATATCACACACTGCCTTGGGAGTGAACCATTGAACTGTACCAAGTCTCCTCCATCCTTGCTCTTCCCCGAGACCTCACTGTGCCAGGGACGCGCACTTGGCACGGAAGAGCCCTGGGTACCTTCTGATACCCAGTTGTTCTTGTCACTGGAGCTGAGTCAACCCAAGGAGGTGGGAGGGTGCGGTCGGTAGAGCTCTGAGCCGGGAGCGGGTGGACCTGGTTTATAGAGCCTGTCTGCCATGGTGCACTTGTCTGCCTTGGGCAAATGGCTCTGCCTTTCTGACCCGTTAATATCTTCGTGTGTAGACTGGCGTGAAACCACTTGCCTCTCCTACTTGTCTGGGCTGCTCTGAAGACCATATGAGGCAAAGACTCAAAGTCTTTACGGACATGAAAACAAATGAAAGTTAGTCGCTCAGTCGTGTCCGACTCTTTTCGACCCCATGGACTGTAGCCTGCCAGGCTCCTCTGTCCGTGGTATTTTCCAGGCAGGAATACTGGAGTGGGTTGCCATTTCCTCCTCCAGAAGATCTTCCCGACTCAGGGGTCGAACCTGGGGACATGCCAATGGCAAATCAATGACAACCCAGCTGCTGAGATCTTTGACTTTTGCCTCAAATTCTGAAGAGGGGCAGAGATGGGAGATTAATAAATAAGCTACTTTTCAGGTCAGCTCACATCATGGAAATTATCTCAAACCTGCGGCTTTCCTCTTTTGTCCTGTGGCTTCCGTGACAGGTGACTTTATCAGCCCGAATCCTGAAAACGCATTTTCCCCAGGGACCCTGCTGGTCCTCTCCAGAGCACGTGGTCAGGGTCTAAAATATGTGTGTAGCGGGGACCGTCCCCAAGGACAGAGCTGTCTCTTGCTAGCTCAGTGAACTGGCCACCCAGTGCCCAGGGAGGATCTGAGCGCCTGCCAACAGGGAGAAGAAATTCAGAGATGGCCAGGGGCGGCTACAGCAGTGAGACCCAGAGCTCCAGTAGGTGTTTAAACGTTTAGAAGCCCCGGGCAAGCTCCCGGCACCTGGCCTTCTGGAACTTCACGCAAGCTAAGCGACCAGGTCCCACTCACGCACCGGCCAGCAGGCTCGTGGTCACAGCTGCAGATTTTCCCACACCAGTCTCTGAGGCGCGCCCTGTTTCCTGGTAAGCTGGGGGAGGTGAGATTAGAATCGTGGAATGTGGGGTGAGGGAGCCTTCCAGCAAAGCCCGCCACGGGTGCCAAGAGGCTTAGCTCTGGGGATGCTTGACCGAGCGAAACACCCTGTGTGCTGCTGTGGTCGCTCTGTGAGCCTCTCCTGGGCTTGCTCTGGGGCAGGATGGGTGGTGAGGGGCCCAGCCCCGGGTGGCATGAGACCCCGTCCCGGCCTCAGCTGTCTCAAGACCATCTTGTCTCGAGTCGCTCCACCACCGCGGGGCCTTGGTCACTGGCACATGACGGTTCCCTGAGGAATAGATGGGCATGTGCCCGCCGGGTGTCTGGGGACGGCCGGGCTGAACGAATGTCCCGGGGTGATGGTTATTGGAAACCGCAGAGGAATGTACTCATTAAAGGGGGAGGCAAGCGCCCACACCTGGTTCCTCTTCCTCCCCAGTGAGCTGTGACCACGAGGCCCACTGGCTGGCTGGCCCTTTGGCACAGGCCGGGCAAGCCCCCACGCGTGCTGCCCAGGCAGGGGGCCCTCTGTCCGGGAGGTGATTCAAAGACGCCTGCCCACCCGCTGCACAGGGCAAATGCAGGGCACAGAACTGCAAGATGAAAACTTAGCCCTGGCCCTGGACCGGTCCACAGTCGGGTGAGACTGATAATTGATCGTAATACAGCGCCGTAAGTCCTGTCGTAAGGTTCGGGGAGTGCAGATGAGAGAAGAATGGATTCTCCCTGAGGGTGGGTCCTGGCCAGGCCAGAGATGGCGGCTGCATTGGGCTTTGCAGGCTAGTAGGAGTTCACCCTGTGAATCAAGATCAGGGCTGGGGGTCTGAGGGTGGGTGGCCAGGAGGAAAAGGCTTGGAGCTTCGGAGGCAGTTGTTAGCTCCACGCTAGAGGCTGGCTGGGCCCTGCAGGGGCCCAGGTGATACGAGGTCTGTTGTTCCAGGATGGGGGTTGGCTGTTGGTGAAGGGCCAACACCTTCAGCTGCCACCTTGGAGAAGTTGAGATGGCACTCCAAACTGTCCATACATACACAGCCTGTTTAAAACACCATAAAGAGCCTGTCTGGGTGCCTGATGAAAGGAGACAGGGTATAGAGTGCATCAGAAACCAGGCTGTGGAGGTTGGCAAGTCCCCCCAGGCCTGGATTAGAGGCTGTGGGGCCTGGCAAAGGCTCCTGATGGTGAATCACCCGTGGGAAGCCGGTGGCTCCTGCCTGGGCGGAATCACCGTGAAGCCTGCCCTGCACCGCAGACCAGTCGACTCACCTGTGCGGTGGGACCCAAGCTCCCCAGGTGACTCAGACATGCAGCCTGCTTAAGACGCTGAAATGAACCACCCCAGAGCGGGCTGAGTCTGGAATCTGCCTACGTTATTAGAGACTGCCAGCATGTGGGGGCCATTGGCTTGGCCATAGTGGAGTGGAGTGGAGGCCCTGAGGCTTTAGGGGAGGGGCCCGCATTATGACTTCACAGTTTTAGGAATCGCTGTTCTAGCAGAGGTTTGCAGATGGCTTGAAACTAGCTAAATTGAAAGATTTGTTGAAGAACAAATAGGAAACCCAAAGGAGGGCTGGACAAAAGGAGGTACAGACCTGGACCCCCCAGCAGAGCCTGGGGAGGGTAGGAGGGGTTAAAAAAGCAAGGGTGCTGTGCTTAGTTGCTCAGTCATGTCCGGCTCTTTGTGACCCCATGGACTGTAGCCCACCAAGCTCCTCTGTCCATAGAGATTCTCCAGGTAAGACTACTGAAGTGGGTTGCCATGCCCTCCTCCAGGGGATTGAAAGGTTGTTGTTGAATCACGCGAAGACACCGGGATTCTTGGCCCCCAGAGGAGAAGAATTCAATCCGGGGCCAGAGATGAGGCTTGATCGCTCAGAGCTTTTGTGTAATAAAGTTTTATTAAAGTATAAAGGGGATAGAGAAAGCTTCTGACATAGAAGGGGGCAGAAAGAGTACCCCCTTGCTAGTGTTAGCAATGAAGTTATATACTCTAAAGAATGTCTGGAGGTTGTAAAGACCTCATCAGACCTACTCCCATAATTTACATTTTAAGATAACACTGTCCTCAGGCAGGATACATCATTGTAAAGACCAGGTCTACTCCCATAATTTACATTTTAAGATAACAGAAGGTTTAATCCAGAAACTGTCCTTAGGCAGGATACATTATTGTTATATGATCCTGAGGAATGTGGAGAAAGAAAAAAGTTTGTCCTTTCTTCCTCCTTGAGAATTCTGGAATCCCCTCTCTCCTTGGGGACCCCTAGACTCCTTATCAACCTGCCTAGGAACTGACTCTCTCAGAATCTTCCCAATCCAGGGATCGAACCCAGGTCTCCTGCATTGCAGGCAGATTCTTTACTGTCTGAGTCACCAGGGAAGCCCAAGAATACCTTCTCCAGGCTATCCTCCCAACCCAGAAATCAAACTGGGGTCTCCTGCATTGCAGGCAGATTCTTTACCAGCTGAGCTACCAGGAAAATCCCAAAAGCAAGGGTAGGTCACAGAAAACTACAAAACGTTGCGGAAAAAAATCAGAGAAGACGAATAAACGGAGAGACATCCCATGTATGTTAATTGGTAGACTTAATATTGTTAAGATGTCAGTATTACCCAAAGTCATCTACAGATTCAGTGTCATCCCTATCAGAATCCCTATTTCAATATAGAAAAGCCATCCTTAAATTTTTATGAACTCTCAAGGGACCCCCAAGAAGCCAGACTATCTTGAGAAAAAGAAAGGAGCAAAATTAGAGGTCTCACATTTCCTGATCTCAGAACTTACGACAAAGCTACAATCATCAGAACAGTGTGATACTGGCATAAAGACAGACTGACGGAACAGAATAGAGTCCAGAAAGAAACCCATGTGATTTTCAACAAGAGTGCCAAGGCCATTGGCTCCCCGGGTGACACAGTGGTAAAGAACCCACCTGCCAATACAGGAGACATGAGAGATTTGCAGGTTGGATTGCTGGGTCAGGAAGATCCCCTGGAGGAGGACGTGGCCACCCACTCCAGTATCCTTTGCCTGGAAAATTCCTTGGGCAGAGGAGCCTGGAAGGCTACAGTCCATGGGGTCAAAAAGAGTCAGACACAACTGAGCACACACGTGACCACTTGCACACTAAGACCATTCACTGGAGAAAAAATAATCTTTTCAATACATGGTGCTGGGAAAATTGGATGTCGAGATGTGAGATAAAGTTGGGCTCTCACTTTACACTATATACAAAAATTATGGTAGTTTCCCCTTATCCACAGGGGCTGTGTTCCAAGACTGGCAGTGGGTATGTAAAACCACAGGGAGTGCCGAGCCCTCTTCCTGTACATACATAGCTCTGACAAAATTTACTATGTAACGTAGGCACAGTAAGAGAATATCCAGACTGCCAGCATCACGCCTTTAGCACCTCAGGACCATTATTAAGTAAAAGAAGAGTCACTGGAGCACAAGCATTGACACCAGCAGTTGAACTGATAACCGAGACGACTCCTGAGTGCTGGGTGGGCGAGTCGCGTGTGTGCCATGAGGATGCACGGCAGACAAAGGGTGACTCCTTTGTCTGGAGTCCGGTCGGGACGGAGCAGGATGGTGCAGGGTTTCATCAGCTTACTCGGAGTGGCATGAGATTCAGAATATGTGAATTGCGTATTTCTGGAATTTTCCCTTAAATGTTTTTAGACCCCAGTTGACCTCAACTAACTGAAACCTTGGAAGGTGAAACCGCTGATATGGGGGGAGGAGCTTTTGTAACTCAGAGTGGATCAATGACTTAAATACAGGAGCTAAAGCTATAAAACTCTTAGGAAATGGAGAGAGAAATGGCAACCCACTCCAGGATTCTTGCTGGGAAATTCCATGGACAGAGGTGCCTGGCAGGCTATAATCCACGGGGTCGCAAAAGAGTCAGACATGATTTAGCAACTAAATAAGACCATGCTAAAAATATTTTCAGAAGTAAAGGATATTTCTTACGTCCATTGTTGCTTTAAAAGTAGCGTTTTAAAAAGATGAAATTAGTATGCCCAAACATTGTTAATAAAAGACAAACTAAAAGTTATTATATACCTAGGGCTTCTCTGGGAAACAAACATTATATCTTGGCTTCTAATTTAAAATTGTTCATTTTATCAAATATGATTTGACTTTGGTTGGCCTTATATACTTTACATAAAACAAAGTTGATTTTCCTCAGTTCTGTGATTTTGATATTTCCCACATTGAGCAAATAAAAAAGTTTGAATTTATTAAAAAAAAAAAAAACTCTTAGGAAAGAACATAGAGGAAAAGCTTCCTCTATGACATTGGATTTGGTGATTTCTTGGACATGACACCAAAGTGAAAGTGTTAGTTGCTCAGTCGTATCCAACTCTTTGTGACCCCATGTACTGTCATCCACCAGGCTCCTCTGCCCATGGAATTCTCCAGGCAAGGATCCTGGAGTGGATTGCCATTTCCTCCTCCAGGGGATCTTCCTGACCCAGGGATCAAACCCAGGTCATGACACCAAAAGCGCAGGCAGCAAAGTGAAAACAGAGAAATCGTGCTGCATCAGAATTAGAAACTGCTGTGCAACAAAGAACACAATTAACAGAGCGAAAAGGCACCGACAGGAGAAAAAATACTCACAAATCATATGTCTGATAAAAAGTTCACATCTAGATGTTGTAAAGAACTCCTATCAACTCGACCAGCCAGCAGCCTCATTTAAAAATGGTCAAAGGACTTCTTGAATAGACATTTTTCCAGAGAAAATGCACAGATGGCCAACAAGCCTGTGAAAGGATGCTCAACACCAGTAATTATTCAGTTCAGTTCAGTTCAGTTGCTCAGTCGTGTCCGACTCTGCGACTCCATGAATCGCAGCACGCCAGGCCTCCCTGTCCATCACCATCTCCCGGAGGTCACTCAAACTCACGTCCATCGAGTCAGTGATGCCATCCAGCCATCTCATCCTCTGTCGTCCCCTTCTCCTCCTGCCCCCAAACCCTCCCAGCATCAGAGTCTTCTCCAATGAGTCAACTCTTCGCATGAGGTGGCCAAAGTACTGGAGTTTCAGCTTTAGCATCATTCCTTCCAAAGAACACCCATGACTGATCTCCTTCAGGATGAACTGGTTGGATCTCCTTGCAGTCCAAGAGACTCTCAAGAGTCTTTTCCAACACCACAGTTCAAAAGCATCAATTCTTTGGTGCTCAGTTTTCTTCACAGTCCACCTCTCACATCCATACATGACCACAGGAAAAACCATAGCCTTGACTAGACGAATCTTTGTTGGCAAAGTAATGTCTCTGCTTTTCAATATGCTGTCTAGGTTGGTCATAACTTTTCTTCCAAGGTGTAAGCGTTAGGGAAATGCAAATCAAATCCTCATTGAGATACCATCTCACACCCATTAGCACAGCTAAAACAGCGATAACTAAAACCAGGCAGAAAACAGCAAGTGTCCAGTGAGGTCGTGAAGAAGGTTGGCACCCTCGTGCACTCTTGGTGGGGGTATAAAATGGTGCAGCTGCTATGGAAAAAGTACGGGGGTTCCTCAAGAATATTAAAAATAGAATTACTGTATAGTCCAGCAATTCCACATCTGAGTCTATACCCAAAAGAACTGAAAGCAGGGTTGCAGAGATATTTGTACACCTGTTCTGTTAGTTTGCTAGGGCTGCTGTAACAAACTGTCACAGACTGGGTGGCTTAAATAGCAGAAATTTATTTTCTCACAATTCTTGAGGCTTAGAAGTCCAAGGTTAAGGTGTCAGCAGGGAGAGTGACTTCTGAGACCTCTTTCATTTGGGCTCATAGATGGCCATTCTCTCCGTGTGTTCATATGATCTTCCTTCTGGGTCTATCCTAATGGTCTCTTTGTCTATGGAAACAATCATATTGGATTGAGGTCTTATGGAGGGCCCACCCGTGTGGCTTCATATTATCATAATTCAAAGACTCTACAAGTACAGTCACATTCTGGGGTATTGGGATGGTGTAACTTCAAACCTATTCATTTTGAGGGGCACACAGTTCAATCCATAGTACCTGTGTTCATAGCAGCATTAGTCACAGTAGTCAAAAGGTAGAACCAACCCACTTCAGTCAACTCAGTCGTGTTCGACTCTTTGCAACCCCATGGATTGCAGCACACCAGGCTTCCCTGTCCATCACCAACTCCTGGAGCTTACTCAAACTCAAGTCCATCAAGTCAGGGAAGCCATCCAACCCTCTCATCCTCTGTCATCCCCTTCTCCTCCTGGCTTTAATCTTTCCTAGCATCAGGGTCTTTTCCAATTCCTTAATAGATGACTAGATAAGCAGAATGTGGTCTGTCTATACAGTGGAACATTCAGTTCAGTTCAGTCACTCAGTCGTGTCCAACTCTTTGCGACTTCATGGACCACAGCACACCAGGCCTCCCTGTCCACAGCCAGTTCCTGGAGTTTATCCAAACTCATGTCCACTGAGTCACTGATGCCATCCAACCATCTCATCCTCTGTTGTCACCTCCTCCTGCCCTCAATCTTTCCCAGCATCAGGGTCTTTTCCAGTGAGTCGGCTCTTTGTATCAGGTGGCCAAAGTATTGGAGCTTCAGCATCAGTCCTTCCAATGAATATTCAAGGTTGATTTCCTTTAGTATGGACTTGTAGGATCTCCTTGCAGTCCAGGGGACTCTCAAGAGTCTTCTGCAACACCACGGTTCAAAAGCATCAATTCTTCGGCGCTCAGCTTTCTTTATAGTCCAACTCTCACATCCTTACATGACTACTTGAAAAACCATAGCCTTGACTAGACAGACCTTTGTTTGCAAAGTGACATCTCTGCTTTTTAATAAGCTGTCTAGGTTGGTCATAACTTTCTTTCCAAGGAGCAAGTGTCTGTTAATTTCATGGCTGCAGTCACAATGGACTTTTACTCAGCCTTTAAAAGGAAGGGAATTTTGTCACATGCTATAACATGAATGAAACTGAGGACATGATGTGAAGGGAAATAAGCCAGTAACAAGAAAGACAAATACTGCACGATTCCACTTCTAGGAGGTCCCTAGAGCTGTCACATTTATAGAGACAGAAAGTAGAATGTCGGGGGAAGGGCTGGGGGGGAGGCACAGCTGTTGAATGCCTGTGGAGTTTCACTTTGCAGAAAGGAAAGGGCCTTGGAGGCTGTTTGCACAGCAATGTGAATGTGCTCAAGTCCATGGAGTTGAAATGACTAAGATGGTAAATCTTCTGTTTGGTGCTGTTGTTCAGTTGCTAAGTCGTGTCCCAACTCTTTGCAACCCTATGGACTATAGCCTGCCAGGCTCCTCCATCCATGGTATTTTCCAGGCAAGAATACTGGAGTGTTTTGCCATTTCCTTCTCCAGGGGATCTTCCCAGCCCAAGGATGCAACCCACGTCTCCTGCGTTGGCAGGTGGCTTCTTTACTACTGAGCCATGAGGGAAGCCCACATCTTGTGTTATGTGTTTTTTACCGCAGTTAACAAGGATAAAAAAAAAAGAAGGTTCGGGATGCAAGCGGTTTCTCCTGGTGGAGGGCTGCCCAGGTGGGGTTTCTGCCTCGAGTGGAGGTGTCCACCGGGCAGGAGACAGGAGGAAGGAGGGAGATGGTGAGGGTCTCATCATTGCAGACACGGTGAGTCTGTGCAGTCTACCACCCCCAACCCCCCCCACCCCCGCTCTGCCGCAAGGCCCTCTCTTTGGGCCACGATGGCATCAGGTTTTTCTGAGCGCTTTGCCCTCGTGGCCAGCCCCCAACACACAGCCCTGTCCCCTTCCCAGGAGGACACATCCTCGGGCCATGTCCGTGCCAGGAGATGGCGTCCGGCCCGTTGGCCACTCCCCAAAGCGCCCAGTGGGCTCCCCCTTCCCTCCCCAGCCTTCCTCCTTCACTCTCTCCCTCCTGCCCTGCAGTCCAGGTGCCTTCTTCCTGCTCCTTCCCCGGGGGGTCGAGAGGAAAGGTGGAGAGCAGGCGGGATCCCTGAGGGGGGCCCAGGGCAGGCGTCTCCACTGCCTCCTTCCACCTTCTTGGCCGTCCGCTCCCTCCCTGGTGGCTGGCATTCGAGGAGGACTCAGCAAGGGGCCAGGGATACACTCGGAGACCCGTGTGCGGCCCCAGACGCGGCCAGGTGGGCCCCTGAGGGTCCAGGTCACTGACCACGTGCCCTCTTTCCATCCTAGGACCTGAGTTCCTTTGCCATGCCGCTCCTGGATGGAGACCTGGAGAGTTCAGAAAAGCCTCCA